>OX387343.1:33976809-35401809 GCA_947563465.1 Archips xylosteana
TCAATATGTGTGTGTGTGTGACAATGAGCTCAAACCCATGACCCTCCGCTTGATAGTCATCATACCACGGCTTTTGCGTAGGTACATAATTAGAATAACATTGGTCTCTCAAGACGCATTGTGGTTAGGCCTCCAACAAGATGGAGCGACGACCTGGTTATGGTTGCGGGAACGCGTTGGATGCGGATGGCGCAGGACCGATCTGTTCGGCGAGCCTTGGGTTAGGCCTATGTTCAGCAGTGGACGTCTTTCGGCTCTAATGATGGTGATGATGATGGTCTCTCAACATTATTTTCTTCCTCTGCCGTCAACCCAGGACTCCGATTGACTTTGAACAACGGAGCAGTCAAGGTGGTCAAATATACTTAACTGAGCACGCACGTCCCTCGATTGACAATACGGCCGTGTTCAAATATTTTTGACCACCATGAATGCTCCGAACTCCGATGTTTATGATAGCGACTGTACATGCGTAGGGCACCGATGGCAATGCAATTGACCCTTTCAACGCCAAGCCTCGACAAAACGTAAACCTGCTTTGAATCTTATGTCATTGTGTCAAGATCACTTTGACAATGTACTTTGTGACACCTATATGTGTCGTTGGCGTTGAAAAGGTTAAGTACCGCCAACAAAAAGGATGATTTAGTTATTTTTTTCACAGAAACTTATTTATCTAACTGAATATAACTTGGAAAATATAAGTAGAATAACGTTGCAATCTTGACTGAGTGGAGGAACCCGTTTATTTGCTGACATAAAAACAAAAGTGCTGTCAGCTCAGGCTCTATTCGTTGTGTTTGGAATTGGATCATCATCATTGCTTTCATTATGCCATTATTAAAATGCCTTTGCTTTATAAAATCCACAGGCATCTTTAAGTCCAAAAAGGCGTGGAGCTGGCATTGATTGATTCAAGTCAGGCTTTAATAGTATTAGCCAACAAGTTTAATAGAGTGACTTCTGTCCGTGTTTTGCAATGGATAGATTATTCTTTGATATTCAAGCATTTAAGCCATATTATTAGACAAGCTTGCGTTGCGTTACTATTTTAGACTTCTATTTTATCAGAATGGTATTAGGTAGAGTTAGGGACAGATTGTGATTTTCCGGTATTAGGTAGGAATTTTAGAAAAAAAACCAGTGATTTGATTATTCATTAGTTTTAACATGTAGGTAGTAAAAAAAGACGCGCCAACTGACTCTGCAACTAGCTTAAAAGACGAATGAGATTTTTTTTATTGAATTTACATAATGATATTGACGCTTGGGGTGGCGCGGTTGCGCGGATCGCTGAGGGTCTCACCCAAGAATGCGCGCAGTGGCATCCGCATCTTATTGTAATAAGAATTTGGCGCGTAAAAAGTTACCCACTCTTCCCAGAATATGGGCGGCAACACCAGTTCTCAGAAAGGGCAAATGGGCGCCACGTATGCCTTTTTATTTCTTGTCACTTACTTAACGGCCGCTTCGAATGTCAATTTGGTACGGGAATTAATGAATAGTTGATCACGCTCTTTTCTGCTGTTTATCGACAGGGACAACAGGGATGGCTTTGAAAATAAAGCTGCGTCTACTTAGTTACTGGAAAAGTAAAAGTTATGAAGATTTTGTTGACGCTCTTTACACTTCATCACTTTTTCAACAAAGTGCAAGCATGTAACTGGGTAAGTAGCGAACTCATCGAAGAGCCTGGATGATAGGTAAGTACTGTCGAGTATCTATTCATTGATATGCGGCCACGCGTCCGGATGCGGATGCGGCGCGACAGTTTCACTAGAGATTTAATCGCACCGGAGCAGAGATGTGAAGAGGACGCACAGTGTGGACACTGCGTGTTATTGATGCGGCGGCTCGCTGCGTAGTTTCGTCGGCCGTATCGTGTTAGTAGTCGAGAAGCGCGCGCGACGGCGCGGCCGTTTCTTTTTTGTCCCCCGCGGATTCCATTGCCCCATGTCCAACCTGTAAGTCCGGCAGTTTGCCGAGCGTTGACCGCGCTTTGCCGCGAAGCGCAAAGCCGTTGGACGACTATGCTGCGACCCTTTCGATTAACTACTTTAGAATATTTTTTCAGAATCTCTCGTTTTCAAAAATCTTATCTTCTGAGCATCTACTTGGGCTTCTGCATTCACCAAAGTAAGTACAAATGGAAGTAAACTCTGGAAAGTATTTATGCTGGCATAAAAAAGGTAAAGTTATTTTTGTTTTGTTGCTCACTCCGCTTTTCAACAGGTGATTAGCAGTATGTTTCATCTAACCTTCGATCAATCGCAGCATCTAATCTAACAACGTACCTAAGCCGTTTTATTTTAAATTGAATTGACCAGGCATGTCATGTTACTGTTGGTTGGTAGGTATAGTCGGGGTAAGAAAAGGTTCGTCACTTTTCGACTCTATGTCAACGAGTTAAGGTCGAAAAGTGACGAACCTTTTATTACCCCGACTATACATTGATAGTACAAGAGCCCAAAATAAATAGGGCTTGCCAAGTCACTTTAGAGAGAGAGAGAGAGAGAGAGAGCCAACGGATTATTCACAATATTTCCGTAGTTTCATAACGATTTATGATAGAAAAGCTGAACTACGGTATTAGTCCTATTCTGTTCCTTTTACCAGCGGAGTCATCTTATGCCGCATATGCAGCCTTTGCCGAAAATACGAGCCAAGTGAGATTTACAACTCCGACTCGACGAATTTTACTCGTGGCAAATAATAGTAGAAGGAAAAAACTTTTTATTACATCAAACATCACCGTTGAGCCTCTGACTCCTAGTGTAAGTTTGTAAAAAAATATATATATATATATATATATATATATATATATATATTTTATGCAAGTTACAGTATAAAAACTGTTTTCGGATTTATTCTTTTACTTGTGTTGGAAGATATTGCCTGATGTGCAGAAGCAGGAAGGTAGAGCGTATTAAGCGGAGTAGGAGTAGTCGAAGCTCAAACGAGATAGATAGAGCCAATGGACGCGGCAGTTGAGTTGCTCGCGCGCAGTTCATTGATGCGCAGTGCGGTCGCGGGACGGGGGGAGGGGGCGCGGAATGCGGCCGATGCGAGCAATGACCGCGCCAGGGTCGCTTCCTTTACGAGAAGCACGGCCGTCGTACTACAGCCAATATCCCCTCTCCCCGCTCGACCTTACTACATGGCCAACATGCTCTCTCGAGTTGGGCGCGCTTTTCGACCCGTACCTCTACCATGAGTTACACTAGTTTACAGTGACCGTACTCGCTAGCGACGGCGTAAATGATTTGTATGGAAAATTGTGTACAGCGCCTCTAGCGGTCACTAACGGAAGTACAATTCTCCATACAAATCATTTACGCCGTCGCTAGCGAGTACGGTCACTGTAAACTAGTGTAACTCATGGTAGAGGTACCGCAGTCCGTTACGAAAATGAAGTGCGCCACATTCCGCGACCGATTCATTGTCCCACTCGCTCCTAAGCGGCATTCTATGCCCCGCCTGCTCCCGTCCCTGTCACACGGTGGCGCGTACTTATGTCGCTTAGGATGCAGGCGCAAAACATATGCCTACACTGCGCCTGAGCAACCGTTTTCTGCGTCGTTTGTTGCGGCGCCAACGACTTGCTTGTTCCCTTTAGTCCACTTGCCAACCACAATTCTTACAGTTGTGGTAGGATGAATTTAAAATTAATGTAACATCAGCATCCCAGGTTTAACTGAAAATTAAAGAATAAACCTATACATTACACGCGGGTAGTAAATCTCGAAGGATATTTAGAAAAATAGTATACTTACTTACCTTTGAACTTTTCGATATTACTGATTTTTGGGTATCTTGTCTGTTATTCATGACGTTATCCTGTCCCCTAGCGTCAGTTATGCAGTCGGTTGCATCGGATGCGATCGGATGCGATCGGACTTGCATTGCGAGACAGTCAAGGCTGACGTCAAGTATAAATACGAGTATAACCATTATCGGAAATTTTACTTTCTCGTATTCATTTTTTTGCATTTTTTTCATTAGAAAGCAGGTAAACAGAAAAGTAAAGCTGGGGCTGGGAGTCGACCCCAGTTATACACACTAAGGGTACTTATTTATTTTGTGCTAAGGGTATGCGCGCACGAGCAACTTTTGTCTCCGCGACTATTTTATCAAGTCTATGGGTTAGTATGGAAGTGCGCACATTTAGCGCCGCGACTCCCGGGATACAAAACAAATACACATAACACAAAATAATCGCCTTGCGACTAAGTTGCTCGTGCGCGCATACCCTAACCCGAGCGATTAGCGTACACAGGAAATTCTTCACTGTTCGGTTGAAAGAAGATTTATTTCAAAATTTATAGCTTAGTAATTTTTTCCCTGGTACCATCTTCTTCTTCTTCAGCGCGTTTTCGCCCATCGTTGGGCATACGCCTCTCCAACCTTTCTCCATCCAGATCGACTATCTGTCTCTCTCTTCCAGACCGGTCCTGCTGTATCAATGCTTAAAAAAAATTAAATAAATGGAAAATATATCAAATAAAGCGATTCATCAAGCGTTATGCGATGATTTAATTCCACCACATTGCGGAGGAGCAAAATAAGTATTCCATTTATTTTAACATGGAACTCCGTAAAGTATAGCTTAAGTCTACATACCTACTAATGCAGTATCTTTGCATAAAGCTCATATTGTCTGTACGACATGGCACAATATACCTTTAGAATGTGCTTTAACCTGTTCGCTCATCCAGGGCTATTAAATAAATTCACTAATTATCACATTTTGCAAGGCATAATTAGTTGTACTGGAGGAACATTATTTTGTTAAAATTGTACTTGTAAAGAAGTTGTCAAGCAATGAATAGTCGGTATAGTACTATATATAGTACTTTGTATATAGGGGATTACTAACGAGAGTCTATTAGAAGCCCGACGCCGAAGGCGGAGGGCTTGTAATGACTCGAGTTTGTAATTCCCCTACTGCCCGTGATACACACAATGATTTTCATCATATTGCGAGAAAAAATAGTAGATTGTTCAACAAGGGAGGAAAATTACCAATATAACACGAGTTTACTTGGCACCCGAGCACAGCGAGGGTGCCAATATTCCGAGGGTGATATTGGTGTTTTTCCCGAGTAAAACACTCTGCTTTTCATTTCGACTACAAGGAAAGTAAGAAAATATAAGTATAAATAAATAAAAATGTCTAAACTGGTCAATATGATCGTTGTAAAATATTTCAATGGAGTTCATTGTTAAAGAATAATTAATTTAACTAAATTTAGAATGTTCAATATGATAATCAATGAAAACAGTAGATAAAGTAGGTATTTAGTAAATTTATTTATAAAATACTAGCTGTTGCCCGCGACTCCGTCCGCGAGGAATAGGGATATAAAAAATAGCCTACGACCTATTCTCAAACCTACCGAATATGGAGAAACAAGTTTCATAAAAATCAGTCAAGCCGTTTTGGAGGAGTTTGGTAACAAACACCGTGACACGAGATTTTTATATATTATATTTAAGTAACCAATTTGAACCAAGGAGTTAAGCTGTACAGAGATAGGCTGTGTGGACAATAACATTGTCGTTTAACGTGTTTTTTTCTTAACATTTTCTAATTTTTCTGGTTGAAGTCGCTAAATAAGAAACTAATGTAAATTAATAATTTAATTTCATAATACTGGCATTATAAAATTTGTAATATGACTAATTAAGAAAAAAAAACTCAATACCTAATTAATTAGTCCGTAATGCTTGGCTGAATGCGTATGTGTTCCATTGACAGCCAATGCCTTTTTTTTTTAATTCATATCTACCCTAGGGAAGAAAATAATAGTTATCCTCCCGTATGTCAGATATGATTTGCCTCACTTTCCGGGTATGAGAGATGAAAAAACATTTTGTCTCTAAACACTTAAATTGGATAAAATAATAGCTACTCGCTAATACAGATTGTCACTTTTTTCGAGTCATACCATGCCATGGATAATGTAAACTGTGTTTAGTTTAGAATTCGAATGGTCATATGGCCAGATTCTGCCAAAATGTTAAAAAGATACTTACTAAAATTATTGCAAAACTATTTTATATAAATTTAAAATATAAAAATAATGAAGTTTCCTGAAGCATAGATTAGTTTTGTGTTGTAAAATTGGGATATAGCTAAGTTTTAAAGATATAAATAAAACGTTGGCTGACTTGAAACCTCCTTAGTCTGAAATGACATACTTACTAACTTGTATGCCAATTTTAAAACTAAAGTTAGAACTCCCTTGGGAGGAAAAACTGTACGTAACTCCATAACTCCCTTAAGAACAATTTAGTTAGGCCATTGTTATTTAGTATACAGGCATGGAATAGCACCATTGACGAGCAAGTGTGATGGATGAAAAAGTAATTTCTTTATCGCTCCACTCTAAGGTTCAATGTCACTTGTAGGTACTTAACTTACCTACGGGGCTGTACAACATTCGTATTTTTCACACAAATATCTGCCCCGACCGGGAATCGAACCCGGGACCTCAAGCTTCGTAGTCAGGTTCTCTAACAACTAGGCTATCCGGCCGTCTTGTTATATTATAATATTGATTAAAACATAATAAAAAACAAAAATCAAAGCAAAATTTTCATTTTCATCCTCAATTGCTTCGTCTTCAGTATTTTCAGACTCATATTCATTTTTAAAATCATACATATTTTTGGTAAATTAGTATAAATCGATGGCGCTGAACGGTAATTGAAAAAAAACAGTAAAAATTAGGAATGAAACAGAAAACAGGGGCATTGATGTGAAATCAGCAAATCTACTGTTAAAACAGTAGGGTTGTTGGTAACACTGGTGAAAGCATTGAATTGGCCATATTGGCAATACTAGGCTGCACTGAAAGTTTCGGGAATCGATTATTTAATGGTACAATAGTGTTTCAAATTTAACCTTTTTATAACCATAGAGGTCTTGTCAACTCATTACAGCAGGCAGCTTGAAAAAAAAAGTAGACACTTTTTAGTAATTGTTTTTTAAAACGGACTTGTTGCCGCCAAAATTGAAGTAACGCGAGAAATTTTAAGAGCTATGAATTTTTATGATTTTAAGAGGGGTTTATCTCAAAAATAATGCCTTTATCGGACGATTTATGCATTTGGGGAGGGAGTTGCATGAAAGACGACTGTGTATCGCTGGTTTTCCGAATTTTATCGCGATCGTGTGAAACTCAGTGATGATTTTCGTGAAGGGCGGCCCAAATCTGGGGTTACTCAAGAAAATGTCGATGCAGTGCGGGACCTGATCAACAAAGATCGTCATGTCACATATCGTGAAAATCAGTCATGTTTAAGGATTGCAATGAGTCAAATCCAAACTACCTTGCAAACAGAACTGATCGTGAGAAAGCTATTTTCCCGTTGGGTCCCACACCAACTTTCTGATGAACAAAAGGGGGTCTGGGTCAATTGGTGCCGAATAAATTTAGAAAGGTTTAACACAGGAACTTCCAACGCAGTATATAAAATCGTGTTGGGTGATGAAACGTGGATACATGCTTACGAACTTGAAAATAAAAACCAATCACGAGTTTGGGTGTTCGAAAACGAACTGCGACCGACCAAGATTGTTCGCTCCCGAAGCACGGCGAAAAAGATGGTCGCCACTTTTGTCTCGAAATCAGGGCAAGTTGCGACTATTGCACTTGAGGATCGCAAAACGGTTAATGCAGACTGATGTACTACAAATAGTCTGCCTGAAATCGTTGATATACTCAAAATAGAAAACTCCAACCGATGCATCATTCTCATCACGACAACGCTAGTGACTTCACTGTTCGTCAAACAAATGAGTATTTGGACTATTATAACGCCGAATTAATGACCCATCCACCATACAGCCACGACTTGTAGTCTTAATGATTTCTATACATACCCTAAAATTAAAGATAAGCTACGCGTTCAGCGATTTCTTTCACTCGAAGCAGCAGTGGACACCTTCATTAGTGCCATTTCGGGGACTACATCTTTGGAGTGGAATAACTGTTTCAATAATTGGTCTAAGCGAATGAAAAAATGTATAAATATGCTTGGAGAATACTTTAAAAAACAGTAAATGTACATTGAACTCTTCACGCTGGTCCATTTTTTGTATTCCCGAAACTTTCAGTTTGACCCACGTATGTATCTCTAATATTTTTTTCAGCTACTGTTAAAATAATGCAACAAATGCGAAGCGAATATTAAAACGTGTGCAACTAGTTATTAATAAATTACCCTTTATAGCTTTTGTGTTTTAGTATATTAAGTGGTGTGGTTTGATATGAGTATTTTATTTACTTACTTGTGAAATTGCGATTTAGTTCGACTGGCTACTTCGGGTCGGACTGATAGCAACAAATATTTTCCAAGATACTGAATTACTGACTTGTTGCCTTCCTAATGGAGCTCCCTAGAACATCCACCAAGTCCTTAGTTCGAAGATATATAATAGATATCCCATGTAGAATGTAGGTAGATGGATCACTGGCGCTTACGCGCGCCGCTGACTAAAACAACAATTAGCCAAGAGTTTGCCTCTTAATTTTAATTATATTAGGTACGTAAATCTTTATAAATAAGAACACTATCGAATTTTCAACACTACTCTATGAGAGCTACATTGCAAGTGTCACACACAAGGATCTAATAGGTGTCTGTTCCCTGTCACAGTACCTACGCAAATCTTTGTTAAAACACTTTCTAAAACTACTGTATTTATGAACTACTTACAATATTTTTACCTTAGTTCTCCACTATCAAACTACACTACGTTGGTAGCGGAGAAGGTGGGTAAAAATATTGTAGTTCAGTTCTTTGATAGAGACCTCCGCAAAGGAACGCCTGAATCAATCAGTTGTTGATATTCATGGTCAGCGGTGGTCAGATGACTCGTTTGCCTCCCTGTCATACATACCTACCTACCTACGTATAACTAATTATGAGTAGATATTTGCAAGTGTCACACACAGGGGATATCGTAAAATAACATTGCCATATCACAAACAGATTTTATGCAAAGAATAAAATAAGCAAGTATCCTGTGGACTACGTAATACGGAAAATACAGATAGACACATCTGTAAAATAAGTAAGTAAGTATTTATTACTCTTGATGTGCTGTTGTCATTTTGGCGGAACGTTATCTTATCAAAATATAAACGTTGGGTTGTTTTGGTAAGTCAAACATGACCTGTTTAGGGTACCGTAGTCAAAATGCAACCGAAGGAAAAATATTTTTAGAAAAAAGACCGCCTTTTTTATAGCGTAAAACTTTATACCTAATAAAATAATCAACTGAACAGTTCTGTGGTAAAAGTTAGGCTCGTTATGCTAATTTTGAGATCTTCGTTTCGTTTCTAAATTAAGAACATAATTAACCTATAATTATTTTTTTTCAGAAATCTATCGTGTTGTTTGTAGTTGAAAAGAAGTTTTACATACAATAAAGATATTTTGCATAGAATAAAGGTTCTAATACGTTTGTCCCACGAATGTCAAGACAGAGATAGGTATCATAAATTGGTAGGTGTCTAGTGTCTACCAAACTTGATTTTTAAGTTCAATTTAAAACTTTGATGGTCATTTTAAATTCTGTTTACATTATTATTATTACGCAAGTACGTACATATTCTTACTTATCAGGGTACTCAAAACGTAAAATTAACAATGATTGGAATTTCATAGTAGGTAGGTACTTAAATAACTTTACCTACTATTACTGTCACATGAATCTTAGTGGTACGGTCGCATGCTTTAATTTGGGACCCATTTCGAAAAAATATCGTTTGGATTCCTATACAATATGACAGGACTGTCACCCTTAAATGGGTCCCAAATAAAAGCTCGAGAATGTACCTTATTTGACTGACACTAAAACACCAAGGTTCAAGACTAACGGTTCGAACTCGAAGGTTAGTTTTTAATGCGACAAGTACCTAAATCGTCGATGTCTCACAATGGTGATAGAGGCTTGCAGTTCATTGGCATCCATGTCGGTTGTTCGGATCGCGACGCGCCTTAACCGGACACGGCTGGGCCGGAGCGGGCGTCCTGCATACTCGAGCCGTCCCAGTCCCAGTAAGTATAGGTCTATAGGTACATTGCATTCGTACGTATGGGTATGTAGGTTGTTTGTGTCCCGGCGCGTCCGCGGTGCAACGCGCGGCCGTGACGCGCCCGCGACCGATGCGCCGACGTAAACACCTAGCAAGGTCAACCGCCTCGCGATCATGCTATCCTAGTACATCGTTGCATTTTATGTGACACTGTAAGCTCTGCAATGCTTTTTTATACTTAACTGTTAAAATATGTAGGTATAATTGTAGTCTTAAAAGCTCAGTGGCATGGAGTCACTTCGGTAAGTACCGCAAAACCAAGATTGTTTCAGTCAGCATAATATTGATAATTAGGTATTATGATTATTCTTTTTCTCATTGATTAACAGGACTAACTGCATTATCATTGGAGAAGATGAGGCTTATATGTATAGGATAGGGCACTTAAGGCACTGGTCCCACCGCCAGCGAGTAATGCTAGGTTTACACGGAGCTTAGTAGCTAATGCTTAGTACTTGTCTTTTACACCAGTCTGGCGCAATTTCCCTAATAAAAAACGTTGTATGAAACGTACGCTAGCTTCTATGGCTTCTAAGCTTCTATGGTGGGTATATCTATCTTGCTCTAACAGCAGCATCCCTTTCTCACTCCGTCATTGAAAAAAAAAAAATGAATATATGTTTATTGCTCATAGAAATACAAATCAGTAGGTTAGGGACCTCCTAGTAGGTATGCGAGATACCTGTGACAGGAGACCCGATCCTCTAGAACTGTGCAACAAATTACAATAAACTATATAATAGGTAAACACAAGAAAGTTATAAATTTAAGTTCTTAAATATTTTCAACTCAAACTTCAGAATAAGTAATCTAATAAAAATAAAAGTTAAAAACAAATTTTGACTAATAGTTGCTTTATTACACTAAAGCATACTAAAGTTAATCTAACACTGACTAAATATTGATAAATTTTATGTACGTATAAAATGTGTGAGTGAAATGAGTGTGTGTGTGTGTGTGTGTGTGTGTTTTTGTGTGTGCAAGTGTGAGTGTGTATGTGTGTGAGCGTGAGTGAATGTATTTGTATTTTGTCCGTCAAAATTTATGTTTACTGTTCGCCGGGTTTTTTGGATCGTGCATTTTTGTGTTTATATTTGTTAAAATTAACTAATTTAACGTAACAGTTACGATCATAACTTGGTTAGAGCCCGTGAGTATTCTGTGATGTGAAGCAAATATGCATTACAAAACGTGTGAGATTTGTGATATAAAGGCCGGTCTTGTTGGCGGTCAAAAATGAACATTTATGGCTAAATTTCCATTAGATGAAGATAGGTAAGTTCAAAAATCTATTTGCTTTTCTACATAAGATACATAACGCATGCTTCTTAAAGAAAATCTGGAATAAAACAATATTATTGTAAAAGATAGTGCGCGGTAGCCAGATAATATCGATATTTTTTTCTGACCACTTCTTAGGTAAGATAAAGATAAAGATAAAGATAAAGATAAAGATAAAGATAATTTAATATTCAACATGAGTTACAAATAAATACAGATGTTACAAAATTAAAACAGTCCTCCATGTTGTGCCTTTCGACGTACATTTTTTGTTTTCTTCCCTATTTTTATTTTACATAAATTTTATAAGTCCATTAAATTTAAAATTAAATAATTTGAATAAAATAAAGTAAAATAATAAAGTAAATGTTATTGAAAAATGTTTTAGTTTTTCTTGCCATATATAAATAGAAAGAGACGAGCAAAAACAAGCTATTGGCAAAAATAATATAATAAAATATTAGGTGAACTTCACTTTCTCGTTTATTTATAGTACTGGATGAATTTAATGGTTCCGTATGTACCTATTAGATTAGCACATTATGGCGGTGGTCTAACAACAATACTTTCGTGTATTACAGAGCCTTCAAAGTCGACTGCGGTAACAGCAACTGTGGGCATGGGCACATGACCTAAAAGAAAAATGTACAGCGTGTCTACATCAATAGACTTATCATCGAATGACCACCTTCAAAATTTGAATGAAGATATTCCACATGTCTTGCACATTCCTGGGAAACAAAATTTTGAGCACGAAATGGAAGAAATAGAGGAAATGTTCAAAGGATTCGATAAGCAGCCGACTGTTTTATGTGAGTGGATATCTGGCCAAGGTCCTCTTGAAAGATGGTACCTGGAAAAATTGTATAAATTCGATGAAAGTGTCTTTCCAAAACCAAATTCTATATACAATTATATAGCATTTAAAGAATGGTGGAAAGATACAACTTCTCTAACATACCCCACTTTACAACTTTGCGAGGCAATTGATACGGCAACAAAAATATTTGAGTTGGAAGTGGCGACACGAATGTATGTTAGAGACGTATGCAAATATGCAATTACTGTCATGATTTGCGGTACAAATTTATCGGGGATGTGTAGAGACCATCAAGCAACAATGACTGATAAACTGCTGAGGCGACTAAGCCTCTTATTAATTAGAAACGAATGCCGTATCAAAAATAGATCATTCGCGGAATTAGAAGACCTTTTAGCAGACACTGTAAAAAAGTCCAACAACAGGGTATATTAAAGTAGTAAATATTATTTTATTAAATCATTAAATAAAATTAATAAAAAAAACTGTTGTTATTATTTATTACAATCATACTTTTCGTAACTTCTAATTTACCTGTTAAAACGGTTTTAACAGAATAAAATAGTAGTTACGAAAAGTATTACGAACGTTTAATAATCTAAAAGCAACGCAATTTTTTTTTCAAATTTTCGATGTCGATAAAAATGTCTAACAGTGCGTACAGCACATCCTTTTTTGTTGCTCATGTTGGCAGCAGTGCCGTCCACAGCATGCTACAAGCTGTCATAATTCTGTCCTGTTGGTACTGATTCTAGCCTACGTTTCATACTACTCAGAATGTCAAGTCAATATATTATTATGGCACTCCCGTCTCTTAAAACGTAGTGGTTATATTCTCTTTGATTTACACTGTACAATACTAAGCACTTGTACAATATGTTTACATACTTCTGACAAGTGTAAGTGACAAGTACTAAGCATTAGCTACTAAGCTCCGCGTAAACCTAGCATTAGCGATGAGCTATCGGCGATTTTCTCGCCCAAGAAACGAACAAATGATAATCGCTCCCGTGTAAATAAAAGAGAGATATATTTATAGTTAATCGCTGGCTGTTGACACTGCCGGCGAGAACTCTCTCTTCACTAGTTGATGGCAGCGATAAAAGCTATCAACGATAAAACTCGCTCAGCGGTACTTGGCGATGAACGCTTGGCGAGCGATCATTCTACTGTACAATCGCCCGTCGCACTCGAACACTCGCTTATAAATAGCCGAGCGACAAAACTATCGAAACTACACACTCGCTTCTCACCGTTCGCCCACTCGTTTCTAGTTCTACTCGTTTATCGCTCGTGGCCGGCGGTGGGACCAGTGCCTAACTGAAATTTGAACTGGAAACTAAGGCACTGGTCCCACCGCCGGCGAACGCCGAACGCCAAACTATAAATATATATCTCTCTCTTTTATTTACACGGGAGCAATTATCTTTTCTTCGTAGTAGGATCGGAAAAGCTCGTGATTCTGAGCAGAAAGCACATAAAATTATTCGAATAAAAAAAACCAAAGGATACAACAAAATAAAAAATGGCCCAACTATCAAAACCACCAAACTAAACTGACCCGTTTTGAACTCAACCCAGGGGGGGCAAACTTACATACATATATCACACTTTTCATGCGACTGCAGCGACCTTTGGTGTTAGGTGTTTGACGAAGAACTAAATTAGCGGTCATCTTGGTTGACTTGTCAAACTTGTCAGTTGTCATTCATCGGCCATGGCCATGGCGTACCAAATTGTACGGTCAAGGACTTTAATTGATAGGCCACTTGCCAATGTTCGTATTTTAGCCGTATAATGCAAATCGGGTTTAGCCGCTTATACTTCGTATATGCTGATTTGAATTAGACGGCTAAAATACGAATAGTGGCAATTAGCCTATCAATTGAAATCCTTGACTGTACATTGCTATAGGTACGCGTATCTATAGCTGTACATCACTACCAACATATAAATATAGATAGATATATCTATAGATACGTCACATTAGTTCTTGAGCTGCCGTAGGGTGGCAGCACCTTCCATACATGCATATTTGACTATAGAGTTGCCACTCTTGTTCATATAATATTACAATACTCTTTGACTCAACCAGAGCTCAGAGTAGTTTGGTGGTGGTGATAGTTGGGTTTGTGTGATTTGTGTGTTCGTACCTGCAGTGTGGAGGTGGAGGAACTGCATGAACACGCATTTCTTGCATAAACAAACGTAACTATCATAAGGTCGCGGGTGAGCAAAGTAATTGTTTCAGTTCATTGATGTGTTCATTGGTCTGCAAAGTAACGCCTGATTCAATAAATTGATGTTTCAAATTTGAAAAATTACTTACTTAAGTTCCTTATCAATTTTGTGCACTACTACAAACAACAGGGGCTACATTCAGAAACGGCCCAACACGGTTTGCGAGCGGTAATTCAATCGTTTGGGAGAGGATAGGAATGGGCTGAGCTTGGGATGAGCTTTATTTTCCTGTTAATTCGCTTTGTAAATAAATGCATATAATGCGACTTCTCAAGATAAAGGGTCTTGACAGACAGACGTACGGACGGGCAACATAGTGATCCTCTTAGGGTTTCGTTTCATTTCTAAAGTTTAGAGGTTCGGAACCCTACAAAAATACAGTTGAATTGAGAACCTCCTCCTTTTTAGGGTTCCGTACCCAAAGGGTAAAAACCCCTATTACTGAGGCTCCGCTGTCCGATCGTCTGTCCGTCCGTTTGTCCGTCTGTCACCAGGCTGTATCTCGGATAGTTAGAGAGTTGAAATTTTCACAGATGATGTATTTTGGTTGCCGCTATAACAACAAATACTAAAAAATGGAATAAAATAAATATTTAAGGGGGCTCCCATACAACAAACGTGATTTTTTTGCTCGTTTTTGCTCGATATTGATAACGGCAACAGGTAGACGCTTGAAATATTCACAGAATATTTAATTATTTATTGACTTTTAAAATAGATCATTAAATTAAAATAAAAAAAATATTTAAGGGAGGCTTCCCATACAGCAAAAGTGTTTTTTATAGATAATTGTACGGAACCCTTCGTGCGCGAGTCCGACTCGCACTTGGCCGGTTTTTTTAAAGTAGGTTGAAAATAATGTATTGTTAGTGAATGAGAAAATGGAAGTTAACGATTAATTTTCAATCTTTTGTGCACTGTCCGTAATTTATTAGGCTGTTGATTCAACTTTGATCACAATCCAGACGAAAGTTTTGTCAGTGTTTAACTATTCATTTCTTTTGTTATAGGTACACTTTTATGCTAACCGTAGCTGTACCTAAGCAGCTTTTAACGCCCACTGCCGGAGAAGTTTCCATTTCCTGAATAGCAAAGGCGTATAACAAACATTGTGCAGTCAACAGCATAAATAAGTGATCATTTATGTACCTTGTAACTTTAACGTCATGTTTGAAATGTCATACAAAATTGTTAAACGATTGAAAACGACCAGGTACAGAAATTACCACTTATTTATGCTGTTGACCCTACCTACATATTATTTTCTCACATTGCTCGAAATACTACTTTTACTGAAGCGAAATTAATTTTGAAAATTTATTCACGCAAGAAGTGGGCGGTTAGGACATCTGGACGTGGGCGCTGGTGGGTGGTGGCGCTGGGCCTTCAAGAATTTTAGAATAGTTTTATAGCCCGTAATTAAACAATAGGTTGGCAAAAAAATTGTATTCATAAATTTACTAATTTCCAATAAAAATAATTATCTGACAGAACTTTGCGGAGAATGGATCATATCAGAAACGTTCAAATACAGTTTTTCAATCCTCAAGGTAAGAAAAAAAATATTGCCTTTATAGGCAGTTAAAGTTCGATGCCTTGCATATAGGGTTGGCCTTCACGTGCATTTGCACTCAAGACAAAGAAGATCTCAAGCCTTTGTATGCTAAATTCTGTGTAATATTTGTGACGCGAGGGAAAAAACACTAAAGTTTCATCAATCTTTTATGTAACAATTAATTTAGGTTTAAAAAATGTTAAGTCTTTTAGGGATCGTGATGAAAAAAGGACCTCTGAATGCTTTCCGTACAGAAAAAAAAAACACGAAATCTCACAAAAGGGGTGCGTGGAGAGACATCACGTGTATTTTCTTCGTTGAACGCGCGATCCGAGAACCGAGTATCTCTCCAGTCTCCATTGCCAGGCAGCGGTTTCTTTGCCCGCTACTGTCGCCCGGTTCGGGTTACCAGTCGCCATTACACTTACTTAGTACTGATAAAAAATACAAGTTGTTTGGACGATGCGAAGGGGTAGTCTAAAACTTCACAACATATGACCAGGTGGGAGGAGGATTATTTATTAAATAAAAAAAAACATCACTTGGAAAACTCATTGGGTTTCACAAAACTTTCCGATTTCTATTTCCTTAGTTTTTTACTGTAAGTAATAATGATATTAGCATTGTGCTTAATTTACGCACATGCACCTTTATCTATAAAACACTGGCAAAATATGAGAAACTAGAGTCATGAGTCTAGGAGTCACGTCTGTGTCATGATCGTGTCGTTCATCAGTAAACTAGAGTCATGAGTCTAGGAGTCACGTCTGTGTCATGATCGTGTCGTTCATCAGTAAAAGTGATACATTTTCACATTACGATTATTTTGGGTCACAGTTAACATGGCAAAGTCATGAGTTTCACATTTAGATTTCTATTTCCTTACTTCTGTACTATAATAATGTTATTAATTAAGTATTAACAATTGTGCTTGCTTTACTTCGTTCGCGTTAACCAATAGTTTTAGATCTGGCATTTGTATTAGAAAATAATTTTATGGTGGTCTTCGATAAATGTCAAATTTTATGTCTCTTATTTTAGCGGGTGAGATTTAGTGATTTATCCTTATCTCGCGAAAATACCTGGATTTAAAGTTGCATATATGTATTATATGTATTATTCCCGACATCCAGTTATCTACATATATGTACATACACGGAAGTGTCATCCAAATGCCTTCAATAGATTAATCGTGAAAGAGTAACAAACACTTGCAACGTTTCGTCATCATCATCTCAGTCTATATACATCCCATTGCACGGCACTGGCCTCCTCTCCGAACGAGAGGACTTGGGCCGTAGTTCGATGCGGGCCCAGGCGGATTGGGAACCAAACACACTATTGAATTGCTTCGCAGGTGTGTAGAAGTTTCCTTACGATGTATTTCTTCACCGTAAAGCTCATGGTAAATTTCAAATGTAATTTCGCACGTTAATACCGACAAAGTCAGAGATCAAATCACCAGGCTGCCACGGCTTTTTCACTTCACTTGCATCGTTTGCATTTATAATATACTATAGCGACCCGCCCTGGCTTCGCACGGGTGCAATTATGCATGTTTTATACACATAAACCTTCCTCTTGAATCACTTTATTAAAAATAACCGCATTAAAATCCGTTGCGTAGTTTTAAAGATCTAAGCATACATGGGGACAGACAGCGGGAAGCGACTTTGTTTTATAAATATACTACTAGGTACCTATGTAGTGTAGTGGATAACAAAACCAAAACCAAATTGTGTTTGTTTTTTTCAAAACTGCATCAGCGTGAATTCTGACACCAACTTTTAGTTCCTAGGTTCTCTGCGGTCATTCCGACTCAGACGTGACAAAGCTAATAATTTTAAAGTCCAATCATGTGTTAAAATATAATTACCGTGCTATTATAATAGGGGTAATGATCCGCGTTGGGGCCAGCTAATTGATTCATGGCGCGCCGGTTAACGGTGTCTTTGACGTGGTTACACTGCAGCCAATACAGACCTACTTCCTACCGAGCTATCCTTTTTCCATATTAATTAAACAGTTGAAATAAATAATTGAGATGCACGGGAAGTACACTGACGAGCAAAAATAAAGGGTCGGTTACAAAAATGACGACAACTTCAAAACCCGATGTGATAGCTTCTTCGAGTAAAGTGAGTTTAGTAAAGAGTTTTATTCTTACAAGAAAAAGTTTAATTGAGAATAAAACTGTTTACTAAACTCATTTTACTCGAAGAAGCTATCACAGCGGGTTTTGTAGTTATCGTCATTTTTGTAACCGACCCTTTATTTTTGCTCGTCAGTGTAGTAAAAGAAAAATCCAAAACATAACTGATTTTCATTTGAAAAAAAAATAACACGTCATTAACTTTATTTTTTTTATTGCAAATTGCGAAATTTGCTTCGTTTTTTAAAGAAATAGCATCGTACTTTAGGTACGTATTTCTATGAAAAATTAAGTTTTTTTTGAACTTGGAAAAACTTTTTAACTACCTAGTTTATTCCAATAGTCTTTAAATTAACCAAACCCCTCAGTGCGCAAGTCCTAAGGTAAACGCAGGTATTACCGCCCCCCTTAAGGCGATTTTTAAATCGGTCATCATAATTAAGGGTATTGGTTGCCCCGACATTGTTTTTTTTACCTTAATATGCTTATGCTTATATTATATGTAAAGATTATATTTACGAAGTCAATTTTTGGCGACTGTACTCATTAGTTTTAGACTTGAGTATTGCCACGGCCGTTCGGCAGACTTCGGGCACTCTCGCGATTGTTCGCCACGCGAACAGAGCCGAGCCACAGTACTATTATTATATTCTGTGGCCGAGCGCCCGAGCGCGTCCGAGCGCCTGCCGAACGGTCACGAGCGAATCAGTAGCGACTGTTGTGCGCATGTGCGAAAATGGTTGTCATTCTTTGAACCTACAACGGACTCACGTCACTGAGTTACTAACTGTCATGTTTTGCTTTGCTGTATATTTTAACTAAATTCTGTTATAATTGTTCTTCTGTATTTTCTACCGTGTTGTATATATAATATTAATTCTTCTGACCTTCTGAGCAGTCAATATATATATATGGTGGAAAGAGTGGATGTTTGATTGCTACTCCTAGCACATCGCCCTCATCATACTCCCGTGATCTACCCCATAAATTACTTAAAAATAAAGGGTTATCTAGTGAAAAAAAAATTTTAAAGTGACCAAGGTGCTTGTTGCTATTACCGACCCTATTGTTGCTATTACCGTTTTTTATGCAGCTATTACCGATCGTACAAATATTTTTACGCATTTAAGGTGTTTAATTTTGTTTGTTTGTGTTGTACGTCTGTACAACAGAGCACTTTTATTTTATTTTGTCAATGATCACATGTTAATAACAAAACAAATAAATAAATAAATATAAATGGCTTGCTTAACATTATACATACTAATAATTATTATAAATGCAAAAATATGCCTGTTTGTCTCCCTGTCTGTTACCACTAGGTACACGCTTAAACCGCTGAACCGATTTTGATGAAATTGCGTGTAGCAATAGTTTGAATCCCGGAAAGGGACATAGGATAGTTTTTATTTAGTAAAATATAAAGAAGATTTATATTTCGGATTCAAAGTGTCTGCCCGTAATTTTCAATAATTCAACGCAATCAATAATCGGCATAAATAATCTTTTACTAACGAATATTTATTTACATACAAGTTTGTATGGAACCCTCGGTACGCGAGCTCAACTGTAACTTGACCGATTTTGTTATGTACTTATGAAACATGGGAAAACGTACAATTAAGAAGAAAATTACATATAATGAGCAGATGTGCACTTTTTATATTAAAAAAAGGAAAAACGGTGACTGGCTGTTGACTGGCGCAATCACCCTAGCGAAAAAAAAAATTATATGATATGGGTCATTGGCACTATTACCGACCCATACCCGACCCTTATGGGTCGGTAATAAAACCAGTAAGTACAGATGTAAAATGCTTTACCGACCCATAAAAAATACATGATGCTTACATAATTGACATACTTGACTATAAAATAGGCCATAATCGACAAATATAACAAATTATGTATAGTTTTCAACTTAAAATAATAATTTATAAATTTTGCAATAAAAAATTAATGTTTGAATAATATCTTCATTTTCAATAAATTGAGAACGCTAGAACAAGTAAACTAGATAGAATTGTGTGGGTCGCTAATTGATTTCTACCAAGGCTGGTTGTTTCCAATTAAAATAGTTAATACAAGAACTTGTTTTATTGTCAAATAATAACATAAAAGAAGGTAAAACAAAACATCACGTGCGAGCCAACACCGACCCATGGGTCGTTAATACCCGCTAATTTTAAAACCCATGAAGCTATTACCGCCCTATTTTAACATCGTATTTTATCATTTAAAACGACGTATTGTCAATAAAATGTTAAATGAAATGAAAAATTCACACTTCTCTAAATATGTTTAACAATACATTATAGCTTCACATCTAATTTTATTTGTTTAAAATAGCTTAAGCAAAAAAATCACGTGCTTGCCTGTAGGAGGAAGAACTTCTATGGGATAACCGGTGTCCACGCAGTCCGCACAGAAACTGATGTGTTTTATCCCTTTTTCGTAGTGCCACATATACTAACGCAAAAAAATCTGATGCGCAACAAACAAATGTGTGTGTTGTTTCACCTACGTATAGCATAAACAGTTCTAGAAACGTATAAATTGCGAATTACATTAATGGGTCGGTATTACCTGCAGATTTTCGATGGAGCGTTAATACCTGCGTTTACCTTACTTGGATTTTGGCTGGCTCATTTTTCTTAAGCCCTGGAGCCCTTAATACAAAAACTACTAATAGGTATGAGAAAATTAAAGTTATTAAATAAATATCACGGGACAATCTTACACAAATCGACCTTTTTTTTTTTTTTTTTTTTTATGTTAGAAAGGCCAGACAGACGAACTAGTGGGTCACCTGATGTTAAATGATCACCACTGTCCATAGACACCTGCAGCGCTTTACGCGATGCCAGTGCGTTGTCGGCCCTTAAGGAGAGGGAATAGGGGAAGGGGGAGAGGGAGGGGGAGAGGGAAGGGGTGAGGTATTGGGCCCCCGGCACTCTCACTGACCGTACGAAACGCAAGCAGGATTACTGCTGCGACCTAGTCCCAAACTAAGCAAAGCTTGTACTATGGGCACTAGACGACGATAAACATACTTATATAGATAAATAAATACTTAAATACATAGAAAACATCCATAACTCAGGAACAAATATTCGTGCTCATCACACAAATAAATGCCCTTACCGGGATTCGAACCCAGGACCTCTTGCTTCGTAGGCAGGGTCACTACCAACTAGGCTAAAGCGGTCGTTATTAAAAAAGTTAGCAGGCTTAATTTTTTTATAAGGATTTGCCAGACTGGATACGTTCTGCGGTCGCGGTCAGGTCAAATTGAACGCAGCCCGCATTATGTTATAAACAACATTGTCGGTCTCTATATAAATTGCGCGACCGCAGAACGCAACCAGTGTGGCAAATACTTATTAATCAATATTGAAAACTTCACTTGTAACAATGAGAAAACAGTAATCATATTGTAAAATCTGAAAACGATTCCCAAATGAACTGCGCCTGACTCGATTAGTGGGAGGCGGAGACGTTAGAAAACACACGAGCATCGTAGAGCGGCACCGCGTCGTAGCACAACGCGTCTATCGCAACATTCGTAGAGCCTAATTTAAGCACAATTTTTGGCGCATTTATTGCATTCCTTTAAACTAGTGCTGTATCATTACTAGCAATGCTATAGTCCTGAAATTCATATGTAAGATATTTGAGGATTCACTCTAGTGACCTGTCATTTTCGAAACACGATTACTTGTAGTTCGCTCGATAGAAAAAAAATCCAAAGACGTCTCTAAAATATAAATTAAACTCGTACGACGCTAATACTGCACGGAAGGTCATTACTTATTGAATGTTGATGTCATGATGTTTTCTAGGGCGTAGTCTGGTTACATTTTTAAAATATGTATTTGTTTTAGTAATATAATGAAAATACCCAAAAACACGCGCAGTCCAACCAACCTATCTTGAGCTATCGTGCCTCCCCCAAGCGGCCCCACGCCCGAAATCGCCCACCCAAAATCGATTATCGCGAAAAACTCGGTACCCCCTTAAAGAGACGTTTGTTTTTGCATCTTAATAATTTCCACCTGACTTTTTATCACCAGACGTTAAATAGGTCCTCGTTTCTATATTTTTGTAACTAACTTACTTACTTAGTCGCAGAAACACAGACAAAAGTCACATAATCAACATAGTATTAATAAACAGATCAATATGCCTAGAGTACCTGTTTTCTTAATTTTGAGAAATAAACGATCCATATTACCGTTGAAGGTAGGTGGTGGGCCATTAAGAATTCAGTGCCGGCATCGAACGCCGCATACATAAACGATTACCATGTTTGAATTACAGACGGGTCTCACCGTTATTTTATGCTGAAATGATGCATCTCAGATTCTGCAGCCTCCAAAGCAACGGCCGCGTGTTGTTTTCAACATCGGCACTTTTTAATAAAACATTTTACATCCTGTTTTGTCGAACTGCCAGGTCGTCACTGTCGCCTTGGAGGTACGCGAGGTCAATGAAAAATGGGCCAAGTGCGTGTCGGACCACTTTTTGGTTCAACTTTAACAATATGGATACACACAAGTCGTCTACTTTTAACACGCGCTTTTATATTAGCTTCACTTATAAGTTATAACTATGTATCTATTTACTCGTAGGTATGTAACGGAATCTTTGAACTTGATTTTCACGTATTTCTTATTGTGGTATATATGATAGTAAGTAGGTTCGATGTGGTATGTCGGGCTACGAAACTTGGCAATTTTGCGTAGTCCTGATGACAATAAACAATATGGTATCATCGAGCTGATCTGATGATAAAGCCGGAAGCTAAATAGACACTGATATTCCAAGACAAACCGACATATTATAATCTAGCCATGTTTGGACTTGTTAGGATAGAATTAGAGTGTATTTTGAACAAGAATAGTATCCATGGTTTGTAACATAGCCGTTTTAGGGCTTATTAAAATAGTCTTAGAGTGTTCTTTGAACAAGAATGGTGCCACTGTCTGATAATATTTAGAACAGTCAGGCAAGTTAATCATTCGCTATATCATTAAAGCGTGTTTTTTGTTATTTTAAATTATGGTTATCGATTAGGTAACGTAAAATCTTGGAGTTTAACAAGCGTTCTTAAAATTATTGAACCTACAAAGCTAGCTAAATTTCAAGGGTTCAGTTTAGCCATTTCGGCTACAGAACCCTACGAATAATTAGAATAGAATAGAATTTAATTTATTGCCACAACATAAAGTACAATATAGAAAACTTATTAGGTAGGTACATAATTAATTAATATTAAAAAAAAACTAAACTAAAACTAACACTGACCCATTAGTTGCAAAGGGCATTTGTGGCAAAGGGGATGCACTCAGCATATGCTGTGAGTCAGGTGCCCACAGGAGGCCCTGACTGGCACAGCGCTGATTTTCAGTACACCATAAATAGTATTATCTTCATGTTTATTCGATCAATGTTAATGTTGGTCTCACTTTTTTAGGGTTCCATCGTCAAAATGGCAAAAAAGGAACCCTTATACAATGCAGTTTCGCCATGCTCGTCTGTGCGTACGCGGCTATCTAAGAATTTATTTTTTGTTTTAATGATTGCCGGTATGTATTAACAAAATCAGACGTACCTATTTGTAACAGCATGTAGACCGTGAGGTGGATCTTAAAGGTGGCGAATACGTGAGCATTTGCTCGACGTGAGCGGGTTACAAGTCGAATATTCGGCACGTCAGTAGGTACAGCGAGCGGAGCAGCTGCTCCAGAAAAAATGGAGAAGAACAAACGCTCGATGCGAATATTCACATCGAGGAACTGCTGACGTTGTACTCCCACTACCATTGAGGTGTACTCACATAAATTGTTAAAGAAAACTGTAAAATTAAAATAAAAGTATTTCTTTTATACAGGAATTCGTGTGCGAAATATTAAGATAAAGTACGATTCTTGTTTGTGTCATGTGTCCCAGATGGATATGTTTCAGAAAAAAAATCGTGTCGGTCTTTTGACCCATTCGATGTTTTGATACATTTGGTCTTTCGTACTTCGGTATTGTAATACATACCCGACCCAGATAATCGTCCTCTTCCCTGCAACTGTCGTTAGTAACAAGGAATCATATGTTAGTTACGACAGTTAGCGGGGAAGAGGACATATGGTTGTTTATATGGATACGTGAATATTTACGCTACTAGTATAGAAAAAGAATTAAAAAAAGCGATCACAGCTAAGTAAGCTTTACGAGATAACGAGTAATAGTCCATTAAAACTTAATAGGTACATACTAAAAAGGTACCTATTTGCAGCAAATTAAATAGTACAGACAGAACCCTATATTGAATGTCGCCCGACATGCACTTGGCCGGTTAATTATAATAAAATAACATTTCATAAATTACCTAAGTTAGATATTAAAGTTATATTTTTCACGACTATCTCTTATTGATGCTGTAACATGCATTCTGTATAACATATACAAACGTATGTTTCAACGGTCATGCCGACCTGCGGGATTCTTGGAAACAAACAGTATAGGTACGGTCGCGAGCTTTAATTTGGGACCCATTTCAATAAAATATCCTTTGAATTCCTATACAATATGACAGGACTGTCAACCTTACGTGGGTCCTAAATTAAAGCTCGTGACTGTACACTTACTGTATTTTATCATTTACCTTTAGTATCTATTTTAAGTAGGTGTATAACAAAGGCGTGGGGTGAACATTTTCGTTAGGCACGGAAGAGGGAGAGAAGCGTGAGAAAAATTTAGGCCACCCTGTGGGTATTTAGTTTTTACGGCGCAACGCCACTTTTGAATATTTTTTATTCTTCAAGCAAACAAATTTCACATACAGTACAAAAAACTATAACCACTTTGGTATCTGATAGATAGTGATATAAAAAGTGATAGAAAAGCAGTAGTAAAACGGGCTAAAATGGAAAAGACATTACTCGTTGTGAAAAAGAAAAAGATAGCGATAATTATTGAAAGATAACACATTTGATAATCTTTACTAATATTATAAATGAAAAAGGAACTCTGTCTGTTACTTTACTTCTAAATACACGCTTAAATCGGTGAACCGATTTAGATGAAATTTGAGAAAGTTCGAGGCCCGGGAAAGGAGTTTATAGCCGGAAAAAATATAAATTCCTGCAGGATGGCGACTACTTAGTATCTAATATTTTTACAAAAAGGATTTGTTCCAAATTCTAAGCAATGTGAAATCTAATACCTTTAAACGAGCAATTCTTGTATATATGTATATATATATATATAATCAGGTTATATGTATATATATAATCAGGATCTCGGAAATGGCTCCAACGATTTCGATGTAATTTGGTATGTGGGGGTTTTCGGGGATGAAAAACTGATCTAGCTATGTTTTATTTTCAGAAAATCGCTTTTACTCCTGTTTTCCGGCTATTTTTGTTTGCATTAGAATATAAAGCTAAATTTCGCCGACTTCGAGCAGATCATAATGGCACATTAGAAATCGGGTGGTCGCGGATCCAGCCGACCTCGGTTCGATACCACGTTTTTTTCAAGATTTTTAGTTTTTTTTTTTAAGTTTATTTTTTATGAGAAAACGTCACGTTTCTACTTTTGTGAGAAAAAGTTACTTTTTTGTCAGAAAAAGTTACTTTTTTGTGAGAAAAAGTATTATAGGGAACGTGCAGTAACTATAGGCAGCAGCACTAATGCGACAGAAGAGACACTATGCGGACAGTAAAACAAACTTATCAAGGTAAAACATTCAAATTGATGGCACCCTTATGGCACCAGTTGGCAGCACCGTCTATGTGCACGTTCCCTATTGGGAGCACAGAACAGGAAAAGCCGGTTGTCTGTAAAGTCGGTTTACGGACGATAGTTTAACGTGACTCACCCACCCCCCTCCGGTGTTTTTGTCAAATATCTTGAAAACGGTGCATCCTACGGCAAATCAATGAAATTTTCATCCCCCCTTTAATACCCCCGCGCTCCCTCCCCCGCATCCCCTCCCCCCTCTCACCCCCCCCCCCACCCCTCCGGTGTATATAATCAGGATCTCGGAAACGGTTCCAACGATTTCGATGAAATTTGGTATTTGGGGGTTTTCGGGGATGAAAAATTGATCTAGCTTGGTCTTATCTCTGGGAAAACGCTTGGTACCGAGTTTCTGCCCGAGCAGAGCTCGGTCACCCAGGTACTTATTAAATAACTGAGTACAGCGCGAACTCAGCGATTGCCTTCACCGCCAGCGGAACCCTTAAGACAAGGAACGATAATTATTTTCGCGAGCCTTTATAAGACGCATGAGAGGGTAACTGAACGAGCAGCTTTTTACACGCAACCCGTCTGAATCGCCGCGGGCCGAGCGGCCGTCGCCTGCGCGTTCCCACGCTTGGTGCGCGCGCGCATATCTCCAACTAAACATTCGCAACATTGTAGTTATATGGGCTATCTGTCTTGTCCTCAATGGGTTCAATCTGTATTTGTCCCAATGTCCGTGGTAATGAAGAGATCAAGAAGCAAGCGTTTTTTTTATGGACAAATGTTATTAATGACTTAAACTTTACATTTTGTCTAAATCAGCTGAATTGAGCTGAAGCTTGGCCGAGTGCTGTATGGCATGCATGACCCATCGGTCATTATGCATGTTTTTTGTTTGCGTCTTTCCTGTAGACATGACGTAAGTTAAGAGTCTATACTTACCGTCTATAGCCAATATTCTTTACTCAAGTCGACATCGGCGTGTGGATTACCTAGCCAACTTTCAGCCCATCCAAATAAATCTTATGTTTGCTAACTCGGGTCACTAATTTTAAGTTCAAGAGACACAATTTTTGCTTCTGACGCTGTGTAGGTATAACCCTGATATAGATTACATAAAAGTATTGGATACACTTAGGCTCTGCTATACGTATTTGCAAAAAGAAGCCTCTTGCATGTGTCTTCTGTAGTTATGTTATAAATATGTCAGTGAAACAGCGCGGCTTCGCGCATTTTATTGTATAAGTAGAATATGGAGTCTGATTTTCGAATAACAATTGTATAAATAGTACATTACTGCAGAGGCCGTGAAGTAAGGGATTGATGGACGAGATTTGGGGTATACGGCCGAGTCGTAGACGAGGTCGGATAAAACGAGTCCAGCAATCCCTCTTCCGGCCGAGGATTGTACAGAGCTTTTCTCAAACATGCATGATCATCATCATCATCACCATCATCCATCCATCCATACATCCATCCATACATCCATCCATCCCCACATCCATCCATCCATCCATACATCCATCCATCCATACATCCATCCATCCATCCATCCATACATCCATCCATACATCCATACATCCACCCATACATCCATCCATACATCCATCCATACATCCATCCATCCATCCATCTATCCAACCCCAAATCTCGTCCATCAATCCCTTACTTCACGGCCTCTGCAGTAATGTACTATTATTTTGCCATATTTTGCCACACCGTTTTCAAGATATTTGACAAAACACCGGTTCTCGTCCGATCACCGAGGTTAAGCAACGTCGGGCGCGGTCAGTAGGTACTTGGATGGGTGACCGCCTGGTTTCATTTTTGTTTTTTGAATGTTTTGTTAAGACGTTGTAACGTTAAACTATCGTCCGTAAACCGAGTTTACAGACAACCGGTTTTTATTTATTGATACTTTATCATACTGTAATAGTACATTATTGTCGTGGCCTGGAAGTAGGCAATTACTGGCTGAGTATGAGTATTAAACGGACGAGCTTGCGAGCCCGTTTAACTAATACGAAGCCAGCAAAAAATTGCTATTCCAGCCGAGACTAATATAAAGCTTTTCTCAAAAATGGTGAAGGAAAAAAATAGAATAAACTTTTATTAACTTAAATAGGTACAAAGAATTGCAAATCACTTAAAATTAAATGTCATTAAACCCTTTCACGCCTTTTTTCATTAAAAAAAACTGCAGGTGTATTTTCTACCGAAAACACCACAAGCTGTTTCAAACACAATAAAAAAAGTCTGGAGTTCCAACAAAACAACTGATACCGGTCATTTGAATTGGCTGTATACGAATAGTGCCAACTTATTACCATGGCCGTTTTAACTTTTTAAAAAGTTTGAGACTCGACATTAATGGAATTTGTATGCGACATTGTTGTCGAGTTTATAGAGCCTGCAATGTTTTAACTTTTGAATTTTTTTTTTGAGAAAATAAAAGAATAATGTCAACTTTTACGGATATTGTTGAGAAAAGTTTTTTTGGCTGAGGTATTACTGTGGGGTCCACTACCTTTATTTCCTACACTAATTTTAATGCAGTCTAATGAGTTGACATAGGTTTCTTAGGAGGATCATAACATAAGTTAAAAACCGGGCTCGCAATTTTAAGATGGAAGATTTTTTTATTTAAAATTTGTGGTTTTTCGTTAAGTCAAAACAATATGCGTTTCACGTATATTGGATAAAAGACTGCTAAAATTATAAACCTTCCTTTTAGTTCGACTGTAATTGGATAAAAGCAATAAAAAAGAACAAAACATAGTGTAGCCGAGCTTCCGGTCTCGAACTCAGGAGCTAAGTGCAATAGGCCCTGCGTTGCGAGTTTTCAACTCGGCCACGACAATGTGTACCATTGTGTTTGAATTTTAGCTTCAGTCTCTAAATATTGAGTACTTATCAAAACATCGTCTGATTTAATTAGCAGACTCCCAAAAAATCATAAAATACAGTAAAATCAAACGAGTTAACTCACACAGTTATTTCTGAAGAGATAAAAAAATTGGAAATTTATTCCTTTTTAAGTAACCATTTTTAATTTTTCTCAAGCCCTCTAAAACCAGCCAATTGAGAGTCGGGTATGTATTACAATACCGAAGTACGAAAGACCGAATGTATTACAACATCGAATGGGTCAAAACTTCTAAAGCCCGACACGATTTTTTTCTGAAACCGTAAACTTCTCAGAATTTATTAAAACGGCATCATACAGAACCGAGGTTAGGTTAGTTTTATAACAATCTTAAAAAGTTAACGGTTTCAGAAAAAAACGTGTTTTAATACATTCGGTCTTTCGTACTTCGGTATTGTATTTAATACATTTACCCTGAGAGTCAGACCCGAGGATCCTGTCCCATATTAAGGTTTTCCATTCGCAAATAATGCAAAATGAGTTTGTTTTTATCACAAATTCTGCTTATGAAAACACAGTACCTACCTACCTAGGTACGGTCAACAGCTGTAAGTTATTGTTGAGCAACTTGCCGCTTTAGCCGCTTATAGGTACTCGTATATTTGCATTTCACGGCCAAAATTCGAAGAGTGGCAAGTCGCTCTTTCAACAATTAAAGTTGTTGACCGTACCTACGTACCTACCTATTTAAAAAAAAAAATAAAAAAAAAAAAAAATTGTTTATTTCGGACTATTAGAAAATCCATAGTGCTTGTTAGTAGGTACACTTCGACTGTTAAGAGGCAAACTGACCCAAACGCCCCCCCGGCAACAGTGAATTTTATAGGAATAACCTCAATAACGCCCAGGATGGCGTTCGAAACAATTAGCCCCTCAACAGTCGACTTAATATCTATGTAGGTTAATTACTTACAAACTAATCCAAGTTTTCTAAAGAAACTATAACTAAGAAAAGAAAAGAGGCCTTGCCCTATTTGACCCTCCCAATCACCACATCAACCCAGTATTCAGTAAGCGGGCAGTCGAGTCGCTCTGCCAACGCTCTCAGCATGCTGTTGCTGCTACCGCGCACTCGTTTCAGCAGTGAGGCAATTCTTTTGCGCCTAATTGCAAAAAAGTCATCTGCCCTTGCCTCTGCGAACATACCAGAGGCACTGTAGTACTTTGGTAGCCTCAGCAGCATTCTGAGAACGTTGTTGTACTGGACACGTATCGTGTTATACGCCTTTTGTGTAAACCTCACCCACAGGCTGCACGCCCAAGTCCTGTGACGTTTGTAAGTATATTATATAATATAAGTAGGTAGGTACAGTAGCCATCGTAAAATCACAGAAATATATTTCTGTGGTAAAAATCAAAGTGCTTAAAAATTTCTGAACACGCACGACCACATATATAGATACACATAGATAACGAAAATGCATCTACTTCGCGTGTCCGAACCCCGACAAAACGTCGGGTTGGCCGCCACTACTGACAGTTCGCGTGCGTTTGTTGTAGCCGGACGTCCGCGAAAACTAAGAAAATGCCTCGTTGCGTTGTAATTAAGTGTTATTATGACTGTGGTTTGAATTTCCCATCACTAAATTTCGGCTGTGACGTCACAGTAGTGTTAAAAAGTCGACACGCTTGGTTTCAATACAAATCGTGAGCATTGCGTTATCTATGTGTATCTATATATCTGTGTGCACGACCGTATTGTCGAAAACTGCATACACTTTGCAAGCTATCCAAAGCGTAGCTCGTAATTCGCACTGTGCCCGCATGGGAGCTACATCTTAAACTCTCTCAGTCTGAGAAGACGCCTGTACCCAGGTACTTATGGAACGTAGGCCGGAGGTGAGAAGGAAGAATATTCAGCGTTTTTACATTTTTCTTTTTCTCACAAACATCTCAGCCAATATTATTAGAAAAAACCGGCCAAGTGCGAGTCGAACTCGCGCACGAAGGGTTCCGTACAATTATCTATAAAAATCACGTTTGTTGTATGGGAGCCCCCCTTAAATATTTTTTTTATTTTAATTTAATGATTTATTTTTAAAGTCAATATATAATTAAATATTCTGTGAATATTTCAAGTGTCTGCTGTTGCCGTTATCAATATCGAGCAAAAACGAGAAAAAAAATCATGTGTGTTGTATGGGAGCCCCCTTAAATAATTATTTTATTCCATTTTTTAGTATTTGTTATTATAGCGGCAACCAAAATACATCATCTGTGAAAATTTAAACTCTCTAGCTATCACGGTTCCTGAGATACAGCCTGGTGACAGACGGACAGACGGACGGACAGCGGAGCCTCAGTAATAGGGTTTCCGTTTTTACCCTTTGGTTAGGTTAGATGGATAGGGTTCCGCAGCCATTATGATTTATGACGTATACTATCTGTATTCAACAATTAATATTATTATAAGGATTTTGTATTTTGTACGGAACTTCCCAAGTAGGTATATTTTCTAGCTCAGGTGCTATTTACTCTTAAACTACTAATAATTCTCAAGCAAACTTAGCCGTTATAGAGAGGGGGATGGGGGGCTCAATTTTGACAAAAAAATGTACTTTAAAGTTGAATATCTCGCAAACGAATCAATGTATTGAAAAATCGTCTTCACAACCTTGGAATAATTTTATCCAAAGATACCCCACACTATAAGGTTAGACAAGAATATAACAGTAAAATACAAATTTCAGGATTTTCGTGAAATCCCACGGGATACAGAAAACCATTCCTTTAGGATCATAGAGGTGCAGTAAAAAGCATAGATTAAGTATACACGGGATAGAGATCAGGAGTTGATCATAAATTTTAATTGTGCGCGGACGAAGACTCGGGCAAAAGCTAGATCATTATGTTTAAAAATACCTGTATAAATAATTTCCGGCTTCATATAAATTTTATCAATATTTGTTCAGCAATTATATTTTCGTTCACATTGAAAGTGTTTAATATAGTTTACATTATTTTATTCATAAAATCTGTACATAAAATAAAAATAACATAAAACACATGAAATTAACAGTTAAAAATTTTAAATAAAAAATAGAACCGCCTTCAAAAACACCCAAAAAATATTATTTAAAAATTTAACCGACTATAATGAGCATTATAATATCTTTCTACTAATCTGTTTGAAGTCGGGCCTCAGCACGAGCTAGCAGGAGTAGTAGACGCCCAATAGATAGTAGGTATCTATCTATGTAGGTAAGTTAAATTACTACTATAATGCTTGAGGTCCCAGGTTCGGTCCCCGCGTTGGGGCAGATATTTGTATGAAAAACACGAATGTTTGTCTTGGGTGTTTAATATGTATTTAAGTATGTATCTATCTATATAAGTATGTTTATCCGTTGCCTAGTACCCATAACACAAGCTTTGCTTACTTTGAGACTAAGTCGATTGGTGTGAATTATCCCGGGATATTTATTTATTAATTTAATTACTAGGTCCACTCCTGCTGTCTCGAGCTGAGGCCCGACTTCAAACAGATTAGTAGAAAGATATTATAATGCTCATTATAGTCGGTTAAATTTTTAAATAATATTTTTTGGGTGTTTTTGAAGGCGGTTCCATTTTTTATTTAAATTTTTATATTTTTGGCTTTTTAGTTGCTTTGGTATAAAAAAGATGCGTAGGCGTAGCCAGTAGACGAAGCACGGCTTCTGTTTCCGATCTGAGGATCGCAAGGTAACTAACGAACCTAAGCAGGTTAAACATGGGATGGTTTGAAGGTATTTTTTTATTGCAGGGGGGCTCCGCTCCCCGAGCCAACTCTCTGGTAGCAAGCCTACCACTTCCAATCTGAGGGATACGAGATACTAACGAAACTAAGCAGGTTAAGCAAGGAATGGTTTGAAGGTTTTTTTTTTGCGGGGGGCTCTGCCCCCCGAGCCCCCCGTTCCGGTATCAAAGCTTCTATTACCACTCTGAGGGACGCAAGATAACTGACGAATCTAACCAAATGAAACGGTAGATGGTTTAACAGATTTTTTACTGCGGGTTGTCTCTGCCCCCCGACCCCCCCCCCCCCCCCCCTCCAAGAGCGGGGCTTTTATTTTCACCCTGAGGGACGCAAGGCAGCTAACTAACCTAACCAGGTGAAACGGGAAGTGGTTTAAAGGTTTTTTTTTATTACGGGAGCTCCGCCCCCAAGCCCCTCTACCGGGACCGAGGTTTCTATTTCCACTTTGAGGGATACGAGATAACTAACAAACCCATGAAACTCATGGGTTCTGAAATTATAATACTGGCCATTTTTGTCGATGACCTCATAATATTTTATGAGAATGATATTTCGTATGTCAAAGTCAAGAGTGACTTACAAAAATATTTTTCACTCAAAGACTTTGGGCCGTTGAAATACTATTTAGGACTAAATATTGATTGCAATGGTGGAAAAGTTGCTGTAAATCAAAAGTCCTACATTATTTCGTTACTGAAGAAATTCGCATTACAGGATGCAAAGGAATTGGACACGCCGTTATCTAATAGCAAGCTAGCTGCTGATTCTGGAGGTAAGGAGTCAACTTATAATTATCAGCAGATAATTGGTTGCCTTATGTATTATTCTATAATCTATAGGAAGACTGGCATACCACTTGAAGGGTACTCCGATGCCGACTGGGCAAACTGTACTAGTGATCGCCGTTCTTACACTGGTTATTGTTTTAAACTGGCAGATGGCCCGGTGTCGTGGGCTTCGAGAAAACAACCTACAGTGGCGTTATCATCAACAGAAGCCGAATATATGGCGCTAACGGAAGCAGCCAAAGAAGCTGCATATCTGCGTAGATTTATTTCTCAGGTATGTAGTAATAGCGGTCAATATCCAACTATAACTCTATATAGTGATAATCAGAGTGCACAGAACTTGGCATACAATCCTGTACATCACGGTAGGACCAAACATATAGACACAAAATTTCATTATATTCGAGAAACAGTGTCAGATGATGTTATAAAAATAAAATTTGTTAAGTCTAGTGATATGTCTGCTGATGTGCTCACCAAATGTCTGGGTAAAACTGCACATCAAAGATGTATTCAAGGATTAGGTTTAATTAACTTAGTTGATACCTAGAAAATCTTTTCAATTTTGGTTTTATCTACTACTGTTTGTGATGTTACATTATTTTAATGGTCAATTTTTTCTGTTATGAACAAGTTCCTTGTAAGAGAATTTTGATTATGGGAGGGTGTTAAAATAGGTACTCTATACGTAATAGGGTACTGGCTATTTTATATTTTTTTGTAATCAAATTTGTATTCTCTTATATTTAAAACTTGACTGTCTGACTGACACAACTGTTTATACTTACTTCAATACATAAACTTACAATGTAAACATCTTTTCCTTTCATTTTCTCCAACATTTACAACAGAAACAGCTAACAGACGGGCGTGTTCCGAATCGTCGTCTTCGTCGTTTTCTAGGAGGGAAGCGTGAGTCCCAGGCCCGCTGGATCTGTTTAAAGGTGGGGGTGTCCGCACCAGGGCACGAGTCACACCAAGCTTTCTCGGCCTCCGCCAGGCAGGCTAACTCATCGACAGGTATCTGTGGTTTATTTAAAATAATACCGACGAGAGACAGCGAGCTGTAGGCGGAAGACAGGAAAGCAGGTAATGCCACGCCACTCTGGATAATGAGCGAACACCCAAACCACCAAATCAAATGGGGAGATCCGCTTGAGTCCTTGAAAAAGTATTGAATCTAATGTTAAGAATTTTGGATAGAGTTGAGAATCGTCAATGGATGAGAGAATGGACGGAAATTTCCAAATCGGGCAACTGCGGAATAGATACATGAATTTTGGTGTAAATAAGCAGAACCGAATAATGAAAAGGGCCATGTGGGGATTTATCAGAAAAATGAGGTTTGACGTTCTATTGAATAAATTTAGTTTACAATTTACTTATGACAGGGTTGATTGATTCATCAAAAATGGATGAGCCTAAAAGTGTGAGATATGAATTTGAATGAACGGAAATATTTGGCAGAAGCATAAGTTCGACAACAGTTCGATTATCAATTTTTAATTTTTTTTATCAGATTTAAGGTGATTCGGCAGATAAATTTCGCATTTAGTGAAGTTTAAAGTGAGGCCAATATCTGAAAATTTTTCGATGATATGCTGTAGATCTTGAAAAACAGTTAATGCGTTTCTACCAAGAGAACCGTCGTCTAGTTACAAAGATTAATTTTAGAATTTAGGTGGGATGTGATGGGGTGAATCACTGACAACCCAAGCTGGCAGATTACACTAGCTGTTGCCAGCGACTGCGTCTGCGAAGAATAGGGGTATAAAAAATAGCGTACGACCGAGCCGTTTCGGAGGAGTTCGACAACAAACACCGTGACATGAGATTTTTATACATATATGTATTAGAAGAAGACTAGCTGTTGCCCGCAACTCAGTTTGCGAAGAATATAAGAAATAGCCTACGACCTATTCTCAGACCTACCAAATACAGAAAAAAAATTTCATATAAATCGGCCAAGCCAATAAAGAATTTTTTTATTGTATTTGTATTGTCAAGCCATTTCGGAGGAGTTCGATAGCAAACACCGTGACACGTGATTTTTATGTATTAGAAGATTTACGTAGTTTTGTCTTCAATTATATTGCAACGTAGCTCTACGCAAAAGATCGCAACGCATGATTCGTGGTCACTGCTCTTTGGGAAAAGTACATTACTTGTGTTGCAGTTCTAAGCATGAAATATCGGTTTAGGGTACTAAGATCGTATTTCGCTGCCTCTAGCTTCAGGATAGTATTACTATACCTACTCACAATGTTTGATTTAATTACGTTTCATTTCTTAGAAATTTTAATGCTGTTACACTTATCTACAACATATCTGACGATAGTTTGGCAAATACTTTATTTTAACTTGCATGTTTATTAAATAAAACTAATTTCCAGAGTTTGAGAAAAAGTTCTCAACGCAATACTGACGTTTCCACGCTGTAATAACTTACATTTGCGTATTTTTGTGTCATCATCATCATCATCATCCCAGCCTATATACGTCCCACTGCAGGGCACAGGCTTCCCCTCTGAATGAGAGGGCTTGGGCCGTAGTTCCCACGCGGGCCCAGTGCGGATTGGAAACGTAGTTTCGTGTAAAGCAGAATTTTTTCCAAATTTGCGTATTACATTTAGAGAGATTCTAATTTTATTGCGTGTAAATGTTTAACAACATGTACGGTCAAGGACTTTAATTCATGAGCCACTATGGAACCATTTTGCAGTAAACGTCATAGTGACATCGCATTAATTAACAAGGAGAATCGTAATGAAATCACTTTTCCTTTGAAATAAGGTTCCATGGTGGCTCATGAATTAAAGTCCTTGACCTTACATGTACGAACTTACAGTCGAGGTCAAAGATATCTTTACACTTACCTTACCTTGTTATAGCGACTTCTTATTTGATCTTTTCTGTATAATTGTCAGAAGGCATACAGTGACAAGGTCCTAAAGTGTAAACATAATGACGTCGACTGTACTGGGGTTTTTATTGTACCTATTTGATTGAATGCAATATGTGATGATTATGAATTTTGATTATTAATGATTCAAAGCGTGTTAACCGTACCTTACGAAGATCACAATGTTAGGTGAAAACAGATAAGTTACTTGGACGCTTATAAAGTGTACACAAACTGTTTGGTTCGGCCGGGTCGGCGAGAGTCACCGGTTGGTAATGGTACGTGTCGTTCGTCGGCGGGCTGCCGGGAATGTCGTAAGACCAGTCAAGCCGAGTACGCCGCTCGGTGCAAATATCCACAGGCTTAACGCTAGCTCACTGCTCACATTCGTATACAGCCACCACATCCCTGCGATCCTGGTACTTGATGGGCATTTTCAATAAAAAGGGTACCTACTCTTTACTTTTAAATGAGGATAATTTTGGTTCTCTAACTCAAAATAACTCATTTTCATAGATAAAAACCGGCCAAGTGCGAGTCGCACTCGCGCATGAAGGATTCCGTACCATTATCTATAAAAACGGCAAAAAAAAACACGTTTGTTGTATGGGAGCCCCCTTAAATATTTTTTTTATTTTAATCTAATTATTTATTTTTAAATTGAATATATAACTAAATATTCTGTGAATATTTCAATTGACCTGTTGCCGTTATCAATATCGAGCAAAAACGAGCAAAAAAACACGTTTGTTGTATGGGAGCCCCCTTAAATATTTATTGTACTTATCCTGTTTTTTAGTATTTGATGTTATAGCGGCAACCGAAATGCATCATCTGTGAAACGGACGGACAGCGAAGTCTCAGTAATAGGGTCCCGATTTTACCTTTTGGGTACGGAACCCTAAAAAAGCGTCCTTATTTTTGAAGCAGTTTAGTGACTTTTACAGATACAGTTTATACGGCTCGTCACTAAATAAAAAATTGTATGGAAAATTAGGCACATTTTCTAATCATCAAAATTAGGCACATTTTCAAAATCAATAGGGCTCTTGATTCTGTCTGAGTAACAAAAACCAAAATTTCTTCATAAAAAACTTAAAAAAGTAAGGGGGGACACTTTTTATTGAAAACGCTCTGATATAAGTTTTCGTTAAAAAATATACCTATTTATAGAGTGCATCTGTTGATGGTTTATTTATTGTATTGCCACAGGAACACATTAAACGAAATTCAAATTCGTTACCTCAGTGCTCACATTCGTATACCACCACCACATCTCTGCGATCCTGGTACTTGATATAAATTTCAGTGAAAAAACATATATTAAGAGTTATCTGTTGATGGTTGTTAATTGTATTGCGACAGGAACCACATACATGAAATTCTTTGACTCCCTTAGCGCTAGCTCAGAGGCCAGTGCTCACATTCGTATACCACCACCACATCTCTGCGATCCCGGTACCTGATATAAATTTCAGTGAAAAAACATATATTAAGAGTTATCTGTTGATGGTTGTTAATTGTATTGCGACAGGAACCACATACATGAAATTCTTTGACTCCCTTAGCGCTAGCTCAGAGGCCAGTGCTCACATTCGTATACCACCACCACATCTCTGCGATCCCGGTACTTGATATAAATTTCAGTGAAAAAACATATATTAAGAGTTATCTGTTGATGGTTTTGTTAATTGTATTGCGACAGGAACCACATACATGAAATTCTTTGACTCCCTTAGCGCTAGCTCAGAGGCCAGTGCTCACATTCGTATACCACCACCACATACCTGCGATTGTATTACTTGAAGTAAGTTAAGTTTTGCAAAAATAATATTTAAAGAGTTTATCTGTTGATGGTTCTTTTTAAGTAAATTGCCACAGGAGCCACATATACATGAAATTCATGATTGAAAGTGATTTGATTATTTATACGAAATAGGGAGGGAAACGAGCAGGTTGGTCGCCTGATAGTAGTGATAGTGAGTACCACCATTGCACTCATCAGTATCGTGGAGTGTTCACGCCTAAACACACCAGCGCAAGCACTGATGCTTAGCGGTAGGATTAGTAAGCAAGATGGTGATAGCAATTGGTCTCAACTCTCAAACAATGTAACTAGCACGTGAATATTATATTATTTAAAAATTAACGACTTATCTCACGATTTTAAGTCGGGCACAGTCTAGCTGATTTCGTCTGTCCGTTAATAATTCTTTAATTTTTGTCTTATTAAGTATTTATACTAATGAGACTTGAAAGGTAAATGTTTATTATATTACAGTAGATAGTTGCTTACTTAGTTAAACGATATGCAGGCATTGTTCAGACGAAAAATCTTCACACCATAAGTAACAGAACGACAGAGTTGAGTTTCACTAAAAATGCAGAAGTTAGCTAGGGGACATGCACACCATGGACAGGATTGCTGTCTTATAAGACCTAGACCGTTACAAGCTACCAACGAACGCACTTTGTCTACAGATCGCTTTGCCAAACTGCCGTGCTTAAAATTAATATGTGTCCGGCGTTGTGATTAGCATAACATTAGTATGTACCACCGGGTATGTTTGCCAAGCACTCGCCTCAAGAAATATTTGAGTAACGGAACTGCGGCTAGCTGGAGGCGGCTGGGCACGTTGCTTCGAAACATACCGAACTTATCAATTGTGCTACTTAGGACAAACAAATAAGTCCATTTTACAAGCTGTAATTTAATTCCCCTTGTTCGTGACACTAGAATGTCGAGTGTCGCCTTCTTTCAGTGCTCGTAGGTACTAAGCAACATTATTTGTATTATGTAAATCTAGAGCAGGTAGGTTAAGTACCTATTTATTTTTCTTACAAATCTTTCTTATAAGTAAATGCAAGTAAAAATTACTAAATCCCCAGTCTAAAAACTGCTCATTTACACGAGGTTGCCAAAGGCATACTTAGTACCGAATTGTCACTTTACTCTGCCAACAGTGACCATCAAGCACGCAAAAATGAACAAAACGTTATATCTGTCAAAAATAACCAACCAGAAGAACAAATTAATATCGTGATCGCGCAAAATTGAGTTTATTGAACTCCAAGAATTCAATGTTTCCGTGGCATCTATAATCTCACCAGTTGGCCTTGCAGAGAAGGCTCGGCACCAGCTCGGTAAAACATAAGTTAGGGTTCCATTAAAAGGATAAAAATGTTCCAGCAGCAGTAGCCAGAAATACAATCAAATGCATCATTTGTTTTTAAAAGTGACATCACTCAATCAGGGTCCTTTTCACAATAAAAACATTGGAAATACTTCATAAACTAATAGGTACGGAACTCAGGCGTAACACCGCGTATTTTTTTTTAATTTCAAGGGATTCTAAAATGCTATTTTATGGAATGGATGTTCGAACTGGTTTATAAAAATACACAAATCTAGCCGAGCTAACAAACTTTGAGTCAGGTTGTCTTAAGATTTCCATATAAATGTGTTGTGTGAGAAGAGTGAGACCGGTCTTTGTTTATTGAATTTTTATACAAAACGACACAGAGCCGAGGACTGTCGAGAACACGTTCCGGAGCCTCTTGCTTCAAATAATAGCTAGCCCGTTTATTTAATTTAATTATTTAAAATAGTTTCAGTAAGTATTGTTCTTTGACAGTCATGTCCAGTATCAGTACCGGAGTGATAACTATATTGACGAGCAAAAATAAAGGGTCGGTTACAAAAATGACGATAACTTCAAAGCCCGCTGTGATAGCTTCTTCGAGTAAAATGAGTTTAGTAAAGAGTTTTTCAACACAGTTGCTCGTAAATTGACTCTTATTACACCGTTTTTAGTTTCATAATTCAGCATATTACCACACTTGTGCTGTAAAAACATTACCGTACAAGTGCTTAATTTGAGCAAAAGTTTATGTCTAAGAACATTGAATATTTTCACGAATATTAAATTATTTTAGGGTTAAGATGACAAATAAACATTTTATTTCATCAAATTAACTTAATTATCGTATTTACAAACATTAAATTTATAGTTTATTTTATTTTTTATATTGCTGCTGCTCTGGCTGAACAGCCGTTTTTCCAGTGCCTTTATTGAACCTGCGCGAGCATCGAAAGTGCGGCGCGCGAAAAAAAACAAAATTAGTGTGTCATTTTACGTAAATATTTGGTAAAAGTTGCTGCTGTGTGGTTAATTACTATCAAAAACATCTACTTCTAATAGTGAAGACGAGCAAAATATTAATTCAACCCCGCCGGAAATACTTATCGAGGCACGAACGCGAGTGATAGCATAAACTGGCAAATAAATACGAGCCCAGCTCGTTATATCCATGTTGAAAAGCACAGTAAAGACCAAAAATGAAGTTGGTAAACATATAATACTTAGTAACTTGACGGCATTTCTAAAGAGACATCCTGGCAGATCTATTGGTTGAAAGTCAAAGGTGTCGTCACCAACCGATGTTGAAAAGTTTTTAAAAGAAGCTCCGGACAGTCAGTACTTGACAACAAAGGTCAGTTGAACATTATAAATGTAAATTTATGTATCAGCTCTATAATTGCGTTAAGTACTTTGGCAATACGTTCCTACAACTTTACTAATATACTTATTTGATCTCTTTGCAGGTTTGCGGTAATATTCGGTATTACTGGTGCGTTTAGACGTCAGGAGCTTAATAAATATTACAACCAAGGATGAAGAAACCCACGGTGAAATGTTCCTTGTAAAAATTACAAAATTTACTAACAATACAAGTTTGTTTTTTTCCTCGCAATTGTGTTGAAAAATGTCGTATGCAACTCGTGTGCATTGATCATTACACACTTCGGCTTCCTTATCGCGCTCGCCTAACGGCTCGCGCTTACAATAATGCCTCATGTGTAATGACCAACGTAGCGCACTAGTATCATAATGTACTATTATTCCTAACAAGAAAAAGTTTAATTGAGAATAAAACTCTTACTAAACTAATTTTACTCGAAGAAGCTATCACGGCGGGTTTTGTAGTTATCCTCATTTTTTGTAACCGACCCTTTATTTTTGCTCGGCAGTGTATATAACGTCACAACCGCATGTTCTTGTCAATCCTAAGAGATTACAAAAAAAGTTGGCCCTTACTTTTAAACTAATGGCTGCTAAGATACGCAATGAGTTTAAAAAGTTGAATCACGTTAACCATAAAACGTCTGACTTGAAAAAGTTTCGTTGTGTCACAGAATCAGTTATTCTTACTCGTAGAACATGATAAAACCTTGTCATCATGACATTTAACTAACTCTACCGACAAATTTAAATTATTTATTATGATAAGGTTCCATGGTGGCACAGATATCAAATTGGTTGACCCTGTGGCGTATCTTGCCCTAGACGGCTCTATATCAAAATTGGTCGGGAGATTTCATTTTAAAAACATTTCAAAATATATACACTTACCTACGATTTCAAAGAATTTTGCTTCATGAACACTATACTATTTTTATAAAAAAATTATATCGCTTAATATAAAAAATACAAAATATGTAATAAAAAATAATGTCCTTATTTAACTAGGTCTATGATACAATAGATGAAATGCCCTTGCCTTCTGCCAAAGAAAAAATAAGCTGTTCAATAAGAGTATGCGCGCACGACTTTGAGGATTGGCGCCATCGATATAGAATACTATCGATGATTGGCGCACGAGCAACAATGTCTCCGCGACTATTTTATCAAGTCTATGGGTTAGTTAGTATGGAAGTGCGCACACGTACACGTAGCACCGCGACTCCCAGGGTACAATATAAAAAAAATAGTTGCGGAGACAAAGTTGCTCGTGCGCGCATACCCTAATTTATAGAAATTGTCAATTTTATTAAGTTGGTACCTACATAACCTGGGGGGCTACTACGGAATTACATTTTTGAACATCGTATAATGCCATTCTTTTCACTCTTATTTTAGTATTATTAGCGTGAACGGAACGGAACGATGCGAAGTTCGAAAATCGAATTTCGTAGTAGGTATAAGGCCGGATGACTTAAAACTTTTTTCGACCGAGATAATACGAAAGTAAAGGGTCTATTTTAAACATGAAACTACCGTGAGACTCACTCATAGTGAAAATAAACGGATCACTCACGTCTTAAAACGAGTTTAACTCGACATGTTTCGGGCTAATTCGTAGCCCTTCTTCTCGCACAACGCGCAGCCGCCGTGACGTGCGACTCCGAGAGGAAGGGCTACGAATTAGCCCGAAACATGTTAAGTTAAACTCGTTTTAAGACGTGAGTGATCCGTTTATTTTCACTATAAAGGGTCTATTCTACAGTAGAACTGGAGTTACGCCATTTTAGAATAATTTAATAATAATAAATTAAATTCAAACCCTGGTGAAAAAAATAAACTATCAGCGTCTTTCCAAACCAAGTACAGGGAACCAATAAAATGAGAGGCTCAAAAAAATTAAATGCTGTCAATTGAACAGTATTTAGGTGTATGTACGCCTACACTCCAAAACAATTATATACACTCCTCTGGATTTAATCGATAATGTTTACGTAAAACATGTAGGTATGTCATGTTTCAATTACACTCCATTCTATATAAGCTTAGTACTAATTAATATAACGCAACGTTATAAACGTTTGAGATATAAAACTCGATATTTTTGTAAGAGAATCGTGTGAGATATAAAACTCGATATTTGTGTAAGAGAATCTACATTCCCAGCGCAGTCAACCTCGTTTTGTGGCAAGAAATTTGTCCAAGGACTTTGGCCCAGTCTACGCCAATAATTCACACAAGTTACGAGTGCGGCTCGCAACATCATATTCGTGATCATTTGATATTCGCGAAAGCTGTCGCAGGCGGGGATGCCAGCTCCATTGTCTGGGCTGAGCTGAGTCAGAGGACAGGCGGGCGCAGCTATTTCGGTTTGTCATGCGTAGGCGGCGCATGCCGTCCCTATCTCTTGTCTCTTGACCTGCTCAGGAACACTAGGAAATACTTAACTGTCTGCGCAAACGTCGCGTCGCATATCCAGCCAGCGCCTCCACGAAATAGGTATCTTGGACACATTTAGATTTGACCGTCGTCGAAGTCTTTTTAACTTTAACTACTTAAAATGAAAAGAAACTCTATGTACTTTGAGTCGTTTATTCAATTTTCTCGGGAACAGTAATTATCACATTGGGTCTTATAATATTCCTTTAACATTAAAATTGTAATTGTTCGTAGTCAGGGAATTGTAGAACTCTGCTCTGCTCAAAGACTATCCTCCTCCTCTTTTTAATTTTTTTTTCCTGGTTCGTCCGTTCGGACAGGCTAAGGTCCGGGTCACAACCCCATACGTTTCCCGCCAATTCTGGAGTTGCCATTGCCGAAAAAATCATAACAAAAGACATCTAGGATAAACCCGATTTAAATACAAACTACTTTATTATTATCAGTGATCGGATCTAGGATGCGATTTCCCGGGGTTTAAGTCCGTTATCTTAACTTGGATATGACTAACAATACCGCGAGTCTTTTTGTTACCTACCTTTATAAAACAGTAAATAACTTTTAATTTTAAGTAGTTTACACTATAAAATAAACGAAATATAAAATAAACGTAACCTGCTCGTCTTATCTTTTATGGTATTTTTTATTATTTTTATCTGTTTACCAGTGTATGTAGGTAAAAGTAATAATAATTACTAATATTTTATCAACCTCTTTTATTAAATGGTATGAATAGTATTAAGTAAACAGTACTAAATATCTTTCTTGACTGGCATTGTCATTCAGATTGAGCCCTGCTTATCATATCACATTCTCATTAACGACATTTCTGCTTAAGAGTATCTAAAATATTTTTTTAAAGTTTATGTAAAATAAATTAACCTGTTATAGATAGCGAACATTTTCATTTTGTTTATTATTGATCAATAACCGACATGTAACCCTCGACAAAAGTTATTAATTTTTAACATGAACAATAACCCATTTCCCAAAATCCCGGGAAATCCCGAGTCACATCCATGTTAAGCATAACGTTTGAGGTCGTTCACCCCAAATTGCATCCTAGATCCGATCACTGATTATTATTATTACTGTAATATTAAAAATCGGCCAAGTGCGTGTCAAATCACGCGTAGTGTAAGGCTCCGTGCTAAAATGCAGAAAATAAGTAAGTATTCAATATTACGTTTTGATCGACATTGAGGCCCATTAGATTAAAATACACCTTTCTTGCAAATTCCATACAATTAAATTGCAATGAGGAAATAATAAATTGCTCAGTCTAAACCTAACGTGACATTCTTGCATATTGAATTAAGAATTGCTATTTTTTTTAAATATTGTTAATGTGGAAACTCTTTGGTACAATTCTGGAATACCATTATTGCAACCAAATAATTGCATACAATTATTGCCGTTTCTTGTACAAGAAACTTGCATAAACTAAATGGGTCTGTAGGTATTCGTTGTAAAGCCTACTCAACTGTGATAGTGATAGAGTCCATATTTTTTATACCATTGTCGTGTATGTTTAATATGTAGGTATTCATTAATTATCACTAAGCTGTGAGGGGGGACTTAACACTAAAAGCAATATGAACTTATGTTTCGCAAATGAATCCCTGAAGCGTTTTTTTTTAGAACTTGCAATATTTTTAAAATATCTATCTAAGGACATCGTCACACCACAGGGTAGACGAGAGCAAAATTCATCTCCACTTTACTTGGAGTATACCTCGGTTTGATAGGCATTAAATTACAACTTTCTAGTAAATACAAGAGTCTCAGAGCAAAGCCACGACAAACAAATAGATGGACGAGGCAAAACTATAAGGGTTCCGTTTTTGCTAATTCTAATCTAAGAAATTTTTCCCCGATCGAGTCTGTTCGCTACATTAGGTATCCTTCGTCAAGCATTCATTTGTTTCCTGCATTTGCCTGACTAATTCATTGCAGATGAAAATTTGTTCAAAAGTTCGTATCATACCGTCCCTATCACTTGCCTGTTAAATACTATTAGCCTGTGCGGGATGACACGACACGATAGTATAAATCCTAATTTGTAGGTTCTTACCTCAGATTACAGAACAAAACTGTAGGTAATCTGAGGTTCTTTCATTGTTTGATGATACTGCTAAGGATTGGGATTCGCTCCCGTCGTCTGTATTTCCAAATAAATACAACCTAGGGCTAGAGCTAAGGCTAGTGCTATTAGTGAACCAGTGAGATCGCCTCATCTGCACTTTTCAAGTGAGATAGTTGTCAATCACGGGACGAAGGGTTCCGTACCATTATCTACAAAAACGGCAAAAAAACGGCAAATAAATCACGTTTGTTGTATTGGAGCCCCCTTAAATATTTTATTATTTGAATTTAATTATTTATTTTTAAGTGAATATATGAATAAATATTCTGTGAATAAGTCTACCTGTTGCCGTTATATCAAGCAAAAACGAGCAAAAAAATCACGTTTGTTGTATGGGACCCTCCCTAAATATTTATTTCATTTTTTTTTAGTAATTTTTTGTTGTTATAGCGGCAACCAAAATACATCATCTTTGAAAATTTCAACGGCCTAGCTATCACGGTTCATGAGATACAGCCTGGTGACGGACGGACGGATGGACAGCGAAGTCTCAGTAATAGGGACCCGTTTTTACCCTTTGGGTACGGAACCCTAAAAAAGACGTATTGTAGAGCGCTTTTTAAGCAAAAATATACCTAAAACGAAAAATGAAAATACGGCCTAACCTAATTTTATTGGTAAAATTAAAATAAATAATATTTTTTTCTAACATTATTTGTCTAAAATATGGTTTTATTAATGTAATATAATACAAATACCTACTTTTTGTTGAGTGAAACTCAAGTGGCCCTTGTGTTTTTTTGAGTAGTATATTTTATTTTCTAATATCTTGCAAAACTCACAAAAGCTTTTATATAAAGCTCTGTTAGATTTCATTTGAATTTTAGTGAAGTACCTAGATGTACTTAACTAAGATCACGATTTCGCAAAAGGGTGTTATTGAGTAGTTAAATTTATCAAAGTGAGTCAAATTAAGGACTCACAAGAGGTCCTTTTGTAGTAAACTTGAAGAGTTAGCACTAAAAAATATCAAAAGGGTAGGGGTTAGTATAGGTGAAACTTTAATGCGCGTACCACATAGAACACTTTCTTTCTACATATTATACTTCTGATCTCGGGACCTATCCTGGTTAGATAAAATAAAATGGTCGATACTATAAAACTGGCTGGTTAGGAAAAATAGAGCAGATGACACCACACCATAAAAATAATTTGAATACGTGAATCTAGTAAAAAATACTTTATTTTAACTTTAATAAAAAGATTAATATTGAATTAACGAAAATTAGATTTTGAATTGCTATAAAAAAGTCGATTGAGTGTGTGACGAAGTCACGTCATAACTAGCTTTTGCCATACTATAAGAGAATCGTATTTTGACAGCTCATATAAAAAGTAGGTAGGTTGGTGGTGTCATCATCTCTATTGAGAATTGCTATATCGTCTTTATTTGAATAAAATTCTCATCTATACATATAAAATCCTTTGTCCTGACTGACGGATCAACGCACAGCCTAAACCGCTGATCGTAGAGACCTGAAACTTGGAGGGTGTGTTCTTTGTATGACGTAGGCATCCGATAAGAAAGGATTTTTCGTAGTTCTACTCCGAAGGGGGTAAAAAGGGGGGGCAAAGTTTGTATGGGACAACGTGATTCCTTGGTCCAATCTACTTCAAATTTTGCATAAACATTCTTTAACAGAATTGATGGAAGACGTGTTTCGTATTTTATTGAAATTCATCACTTGACGGGGTTAAAAAGGAGTAGAAAGTTATTTTGGGGGTGATTTGCTTCGAAGTTGATATCAAAACTCCTTAGTGCTTTTGATTTAAATTACATTTTATTTTGACACATGTTTGAATACTCGATCCGAAGACACGGCTTCATAGGAACGTAGAGTTCGAAATTTGAAATGGTAAGGACTAGACATCTTGGTTAAGCCGCGTTTTCACTTAGTGTTCTGAACAAACATTTGTTTAGAGCAAATATGATTGCGGTTTTGCCGATGTTCGCTCAAAATAGCATCAATGTAGCGTATCTACTGTGTTAAAAAATAATAATTTTATTAAATACTTAAGATGTATGTAATTTAATAACAATGTAGATCTGATTGAAAAAAATATACCTTGTTGAGTTTCTTGCCGGTTTCTTCTCAACAGGGTTTTTTCCGAACCGGTGGTAGATTCTTCGACGTTCATAGGAGCATCAATCGATGCCTAAATTGAATAAAAAACTTTGACTTTGACTTTGAATAGAAAATGTCCGTTTTCATTCAACGAGGAAAGAGAACAGTTGTTTATAACAAAATCGTAAACAAAGATTGGAGACCCACCGAACACGTACAATGTCGAGCGAATGCACAGAGCAACAGCTCGCTCGCCACAGACGTCGTTTTCACTGGATGAATGAGTGAGCGACCCGAATCCAGCCGATTATCACTGAATAAACACGTTCGCTCGCTCAGAACTGTTCAGGACACTGGGCTGATTTTTCAATCATCGAATAAATATTATCTGACGGATAACGTGTAAAGCAGCTAAATTGTAGCGTCATGCATACAGTGCAACTGACGCAGTGCTGTCAGTCAACTTATTTAGTCAACTTATTCTATAATTTAACCAGTTGATGACATTTATGCGTTGATTGAAAAATCGGCCCTCAGTGAAAACGCAGCTTTATAAAACAAACAAATCATTCCATATTCAAAAAAAACAATATTTAAATCGGTTTAGAATTCGAAATTTCAATTTTATTTGTTCTTGGATATTTAAATGAAAAACTTACCTTATACCTAGATTTTCTTTAGAAAATTCCTTGGAAATCTCTTAGATTACCTACTTAGCGAATATTTGCGAATATATACACGAATTACCGACATTGTAAACGAAACGAAACTTCAAATTTTGCAAACCATTTTGTCTACGTTTGTCAACCACTTCCTGATCTGATCTCTGATAATAACTAATTATATGTACATATAAGTATTTGCATTTCACCAAGCTTTTGCTTTTACAAGCGCAGCGTGGGACGTCCACCAACAAGATGGACGGACGTTTTGGTGAAGGCCGCAGGTTCAGGGTGGATGCAAGTCGCTTCCAACCGTAATGATTGGGCGTAAATGAGGGAGGCCTATGTCCAAAAATTCAAAAATGCAAAATTCCCAAGGGATAGAAAAAAAATCAACTTCGGAGCTCATTTTAAAATGTCTTTCACCAATAGAAAAGATACACTGTCCTTGATTAACATAGGATGCTATTTTCCGGATAAATGCAAACTCCCGCGGTATAGAAAATAGTAAATTTAACTTCGGGGCTGAGTTTAAAAAAAATTACCAATAGAAAGCTACACTATCCTTCATTGGTATAGGCTAGGCTACCTACTATTTATTCGGTAAAATGCGAAATTCCCGTGGGATAGAAAGAAGTCAATAAGTATCACTTGAGGGCTGATTTGAAAATTTCTTTCACCAATAGGAAGCTACACCAACCATTATTTACATAGACTACTTTTCTCCGTGAAAAAGCAAAATTCCCACGGGAAATAAATAAGTGAATTCAACTACGGGGCTGATTTTAAAACTTCTTTTACCGGTACAAAGCTACACCTTTAAGGACATAGGCTACTTTTTCTCGGGGAAAATGCAAAATTCCCGCGGGACAAAAATAAGCGAAAATTTGCATAGAATAAGGACAAATTTGTTGAAATTCCCACGGGATAGAGAATAAACGGGATTTATAATATTCACTAACTGATACTGATGATGATGAAATGATAATAATGATGGATCTTGCCGTTGCCGGATTTTTGTTTTATACAATGAAAGAGATGAAGAAGCTTTACCACAAATTGGAATTCTACGCGGACGAAGTCGCGGGCAAAAGCTAGTTTCAAATAAGACCTCGATTCCAAATCAGCCAGTGTAACAGTTACGCAGTTGGAGGAATAAAGTGCACTGCGCAAAACCGTTATTACGTCTTCCACCGAACCTTGGGATATGTTTGTACTATTTATTATCTATCTATTATTAGAATTAAATGAAACGGGTTCCATGTAAACATGATTTCTGGATAATTAGCCATTTGTTTTAGTTATAAGTAGTCCAGCAATGACATGATTTCTGGATAATTACTTAGGCATTTGTTTTAGTTTCGACGAATCAAACAAAAAAGATAAGGAAAGAGTGTAGGTATCCTTGTAATATCGAGTGTTAATAATAACTTGAGAAAACAGAAGTCGCTGTATTGTCTGCTTTGTTTTTTTTTGATAACTGTTAAATTAAAAATAGCGTTATTGTTTCCAATGTTCGTGTAATTGATTATTGTAGGTCTTAGTTCGTCTGTGTAGAGTTTAGTTTTAGTACTATAGGTTTAGGCTGCTTATGTAATTTTCTTGGATTAAAAGTATCCTATGTCTGACTCCAAAGTCTTCCTTGACAAAATTGAACCAGGAACAAAGAAACAATCCAACAAAAAAATTACAAGTTTGCCTATTTAAAATATTTGTACGATTAGTAGGATACACACAGTCAGAATTTCATAAATCAAATCAAATCATTTATTGTCATAGTGAATTTAAGAGTGAGTTCCCTGACCTTGAGAATTTATTTTTCGTACGCACATTGACAGTTTTCACTTACACAGAACCATTTTGCGTGATACGCTATACAGCCGTCAGTTAAGGGTGGAGTCCCAGTGTAAGTACTCACAAGGGAACATTAAAGAGTCGCCTTCCGATTTTGTACAAATGTAATCTACATTATTTTAATGAGTTTCGATATTCAAACTTGGTGTAACTTCAAATAAAACGATTTTACATTATTAAAGGATATTTTTATTAATAATCAGCACTTTAATAACATCAAAAAAATATAAACATCGAAAATGTCTTTATTCAAAATTACTATTATTGTTGACCTAAAAAGAACTGAAAGAATTACATTGCTGACCCGCGACCTTATGATACTTAAGTTTATGCAAGAAAAGCAAAATAAATGTATGTATATGCTTATGCAGCTTAGTAAACGGTTGCGATACTTACTCTGAAGATGAGCTCTGGTTAAGTTCGAAACTCAACTAGAGCTCGTGTAGTTTAGTGGTGGTGATAGTTGGGTTTATGTGATTTGTGTGTGTTCGTACAGTGTGGAGGTGGAGGAACTGCATGAACACGTATTTTTTGCAAAAACGTAATTATTATAAGGTCGCGGGTGAGCAAAGATGTTGTTTCATTTGTTCTTCCGAAAGGTAACGCCTGATTCAATAAATTATTGTTGACCTGTCCGTGTATTTACAATTCCAATTCCAAATCTCGTAGAGGAGATCTAGTGCGCAGTTATTGTCAAGTCATCATCTTTTCAGCCGAAAGACGTCCACTGCTAAACATAGGCCTCCCCAAGGTTCGCTAAACAGATTGGTCCCGTGCCATCCGCATCCAACGCGATCCCGCAACCATAACCAGGTCGTCTTCCATCTTGTTGGAGGCCTACCTCACTGCGTCTTCTGGTCCGTGGACGCCACTTGAGAAACTTTTTTTGTCCCATGGGCCATCAGTTCTACGAGTGATGTGCCCTGCCCATTGCCACTTGAGTCTGGAGATTCTTCGAGCTATGTCGGTGACTTTAGTTCTTACGCGGATTTTATAATTTCTAATGCGATCCCGCAGAGAAACTCCGAGCATAGCCCTCTGAGTGAATTTGAGCTTTCTTATGAGGCCCATCATTAGCGGCCACGTCTCAGTGCTATAAGTCAGCACTGGCAACACAGACTGGTCAAAGACTTTTGACTTGAGACATTGCGGTATATTAGCTGACAAGATATTGCAAAGCTTCCCTGACGCTGCCCAGCCGAGTCTAATTCGTCGATTGTCTTTCTCGAAGTTAAACCCACTAATTGGATTGTACTTATATCCCAAGTAGTTATAGTCGTCAACAACTTCGAGCGTAGAGTCTTCAATTATGACGGGAAATGGTACAACATGGGCGTTCGACATGACCTTCGTCTTGTCTATGTTCAATTAAAGTCCAACTAGCTCGAAGATCGTCCCGAGGTTAGAAAGCATCGCACTTAGGTCGAAAGTGAGTGATGTATTTCGCCATTAACATTGATGCCTCGCCCTTCCCAGTCTTGAAAGCATCCTTCAGCTTCAGTGCACCGGTGATTTTGGAAAAATAACATCTCCTTGTCTGACTCCCCGCTGCAATAGAATAGGCTTCGATATCTGGTCCTGAAGTCGGACGGACATTGTGGCGCTATTATATAGACACTTCAACACTTCGATGTAATGTACTGTACCAGTAGTCTACTTGTCACCGCTGGAGGACTGCAGTGCAGCCCAAGTCTCGATCGAATCGAAGGTTTTCTCATAGTCTATAAATGTCAGGCAAAGGGGGCGTTTATACTCCTCGGATTTCTGTATAACCTGCTGCAACGCATGTATTGTATGTGGTCTACGGTACTAAAGCCCTTTCAGAATCCTGCTTGTTCAGGAGGCTGGAAGTCGTCTAACCAGCGTGCGAGACGATTCGATTGTTTATAAAGTACAACACGCATTTAATTAAAAAGTTGTCATTGTCTTGATACTGACATCAAATAAATAGTATAAAGATATAAGATTTAACAATATTCTTATTATCAATCAGGTGCAATGTGAGTTTGACAAAGACGAAAGAACTTTCCTATCGACAAAAAGGACATTAGTAAAGAAGATGGCACAAGACATTCTGTTACAAACTTATTTTTAATTTTTCGTTTTTTTACACATACCAAATTTCAAGTCGATTCGACCACTAGAAGCGGGTTAAATAAAGCTTCCAAGATTTGGCCTAAACTAACAGGGCACTTTAAATAAAAGCTTGTAAGAACGTGTTAAAAACACACATAATTATATACGACGATTGCAATAATTACAAATAAAAGCTTGTAATTATTAAGAAAACTTACTTAGGTACCTTAGTAAAAGTCTGTCCTCTTTGACAGCTGAAATCGAACAGTCGGGATCCACCCTTACCCTACCACAGGAGTAGTATTTTGTGCGAGTGTGTGCGTGCGCGGCTACAAACGGAGCGTGCTCTCTCCTTGGATTCCTTGACAGCACTGAATATTTTCGGCCGCGATCGCTATTTAAAAATCGAATTACGGGAAATGTTCGCTCCATAGTAAAAAGTATGTAAAACGGCAAACATTTTTGCGTAAAAAATAGATAATGTTTAGATGCATATTATCATTATAGAGATTATATTTAGCCTAACATGAAACGGTGATAATATTTTTCATACTTTTGTGTTACGATTCAACCAAAGAGATTTTCATGAATTTGTTTCATTATTATCTAAAAATCGTAAATAGAAAATGACGATTTCGATGTTTTTGAAAGAATTTGGGATTTTATTTCTCGGAAATTAATTATTATTTTACAAATGTAGCGCGGTGAAGCTGTAGATACATCTATTACGTTTCTAAAATATTTTTTGTAGTATTAAATATACGGTGAATTTCGTGGCATTATTGCAAACCGCAAACATCTTTCAAGCGTTTTTTGGGGACTCACCCCTTAACGGTAGGTAATAATTATTACATTTTTATACCTAACTCTTGCTTGACAATAGTTGCACATTAATTTGACGTGTTTACCTCAGTTAATCACGAAATGGCCCCGGAATATTGCCGAAAAGTTTTTAATCATCTCTAATGTTGCCAGCAATTTTTTTTATATTATACCTTAATCAATTCCAGTGGCAACACTGCCATCAACCAATGACAGGAGTTAGGCAACGTTTTCCCTCTCTGCGTTTCATCATAAATAAAAAGTCAGATCAAGACCGAGCACAGCGTAATAGGTACAGTCGAACCAACTAAATCGTGACCCACTGTAGAACATTTTCACTGAAAATTTCACAGTGATTACATTGCTTGACAAAGAAAATTATGACGTTTACTGCGATAACTATAGGTCAGAAATCAAATGGTTCAACTGTACACGTATACCTACGTCATCTCATCATCGTCTTACCGAGAACAATTCCTGCCATAGTTCTTCACCAGTAACAAAACAACAGGGTCTAGTAACAATCCGATTTTGGGAATAAAGCAGCACATAAGGTCTTTGCCTTTGGCTGTACTGTATGAGTCGGGTTACTATAAGACACGTGCTCCAATTAGCTTTTCCAGGGAAAGGCGGAAGTTTCCTCGTTCCGTCAAAGATGAAACAAGGCGCGAAATAGGTCTGATTAGTGGTGGGCGGAAGGTCAATGGAGTAGGTATTGATTTCGATGGTTAAAAAAATGTCCCTAATTTACCATATTTTTTTTTCTTTTGCTAAACCTTTTCAAAACAGTATACGTGATTTTTCAAGAAGAAAACCCTTACATTTCCGCATTGTACACATACCAATCTCGTGTGCAATATTTAAAATCGTCTTAAAATGGTTTGATTGATTCTAATAAAATTTGGCGTACAAATACACAGTTTATAACCTGGATTAACGTACAAGATACTTTACCACGTATAGTTCCCGGAGGATAGCGATAAACGAATTATTTGCAGACGGAGTCGGCGGGAACAGCTAGTAACAATCATCATTTCAGCCGAAAGACGTCCACTGCTGAACATAGGCCTCCCCAAGGCTCGCCAAACAGATCAGCCCGTGCCATCCGCATCCAACAGCAACAGCTAGTCTATACTAATATTATAAAGAGGAAAGATTTGATTGTTTGTTTGTTTGCATTGAATAGGCTCCGAAACTACTGGACCGATTTCAAAAATTCTTTTAACGTTAAAAAGCTACATTATCACTGAGTGACTAAGGGCCGGCGCTCACTGACGGCATGGCACGGCATGGCATTTTATTATTATCAAGTTATTTTGAATCTTATTTCAATGAGTTTAGAATTCATGTTACTTTATTGGTTATGCGTTGCGTCATCCCTCGGCACGTCGCGGCATCGTATAAATCGTATCGAAATAAAGTAACATGAATTCTTAACTCATTGAAATAAGATTCAAAATAACTTGATAGTAATAAAATGCCATGCCGTGCCATGCCGTCAGTGAGCGCCGGCCCATAGGCTTCTTTTTACCGCGGCAAAATACCTTTTCCTACGGATAAATTAATTTATCGCGGGCGAAGCTGCGGACGGAAGGCTAGTAATATATAATTTGAAAGACAATGCAAGTAAATTCAACAGCAAGTACAGTCAGCTAAAAAAGTTTGAATTAAAAATATTATTTTCAGACAAAGCTACTTTTAATTAGAACTTAAACTATTTCCTCAATGCACAAAAGCTCGACTGTGCGAGTTGGACACGTTGAAGTTTATCCTGAGCTTGAGCTCTTTTAATTAACTAGGCAAGGTAGGTAGGTACTCAGGAATTTACTTAATTGTGCTAAAATTCATTAAACTTAGCGTTCGTAAAGGCTCCTTCACACTATCCGGCGGCCTCCGGCGTGTTTTTGTTACCCGGTTACGCTGCCGGCGTTATCAGCCTGTTGACATTTGCCGCACAAAGCCGCAGAGCTTCAGCTGTCGCATATCCCGGCAGCCGCGTCGGCGGCTCGTCTATGAAGCAAGGGCGGGCGGTATCTTACACCATTGCTGTTCATAAATTTAAACTACATTATGTGACCCTTAAAGACTATAACGGGTCTCATTCTAAATCCCTAACATCGTTTGTCCTAACGTAATGTTTGTCCTAATGATCGTTTGTCCTAACACTTTTTTTCTCGGAAACCGTGAATTTATCAGGAACTTTTTTGTGATTATCCTCTAGAACTCTATAGGTTAGGTTAGGTTTGTTTTATAAAAATCCAGAACAATTAATAGACTTTAAATAAAAAGAGTTAGGACAAACGATCATTAGGACAAACATTACATTAGGACAAATAATCATTAGGGATTTAGATATAGAGCCCATTATTTCAGTCGAAAGACGTCCACTGCTGCACATAGGCCTCCCTCAAGGTTCGCCAAACAGATCGGACCTGCGCCATCCGCATCCAACGCGTTCCCGCAACCATCTTGTTGGAGGCCTACCTACAGCGTCTTCCGGTCCGTGGACGCCATTCGGAACCTTTTGGCCCCATCGGCCATTAGTTCTACGAGCAATGTGCCCAATGCCACTTGAGTCTGGCGATTCTTAGAGCTATGACTTAAGTTAATTAAGTCTAGGTATACATCCCTTTCAGATTTCACATAGTTATTTGACCTAGAGACCCTTCACATCTCTCGGTCAATGAAATCGTGCCAGTGGAGTAGTGCTCTGGTTTTGCTGTGCTACTCGTATTTTACACTTGTTTGTTAAATTCTGCCTTGTCAACTATATTTAGTGAGTTGTGTATTGTAAATAAGATAAATTGTTATCTGTATCGTATTGTATCTGTTTTTCCAAAAAATGACTTTTCGCCAAGTTTCTTGCGGCGCATTATTCTTGGCAATCATGATCTTCCCGGTCATTTCGAAAAAAGACATGTGAAAGATCCATTAAACCGTCTACTTACAAAAATATTTTTTTGATCTTAATTCTGGTAGATAGAAATACCCGCCGGGTTGGTGGTATACTTACTGTCGAGCTTGTTGGCGGAATGGCCGCCGGCAGTGTGTAGGTAGATGTTGTTTGAGCCCTAGGTCTTGTAGATGAATTCTTCTAGGGTTCTTCTTTAATAAAAATAATATTGAAACTCAATATATATGTAATTCTGAGGTAATGTACAGTACTTAAGGTTATTAACGGAACATACTAACTTCATTAACTTGCTTCTGTATATTATGTCTAGCCTGACTATCAGATATTTTTAAATCACATAATTATTATAATCATTAATATTATTATATTCATTATTATAGTCATTTATCGATTAGGACATTGCGTTTTACTTATATTATAACTATAAATTAAAAAATTTAAAAATCCCTAATTCAATTAATTCACATATACACTTATGTTAGAAAATAAAGTAAATGCCCACTATGCGCCTAAGATCCGCAGCTAACAAAAGAGTTGATAACTTTGAAACGGCTGAATCAATTTTAATGATACTATCTAAAAACCATCGCCAAGAAACCCGCTTTCAAATAAAAAAACGCATCCAAATCGGTTCACCTGTTTAACAGACATAGACACACAGACAGACACACAGACAGAGACACACACACACACACACACACACACACACATGGCGGTCAAACTTATGAAACCCCTCTTTTTGTGACAGGGGTTAATAAATATAATCACATGAAAGTGGGTGCCAAACGGCACCGCTTTATAATGGTTCTGGGGGAGCTTATTTGCTTTATGACTAACCGATACTAAGTATACTTAGCTAATAAATTAAATAAATCACATTATATTATCTTACTAATACTATAATCGCAAAATTTTGCATGGATGGATATATGTATGTTTGTTACTCTTTCAAGCTAAAACGGTTTGTCGGATTTTAATGAAATTTGGTGCACGGAGAGTTTAGAACCTAGATTAATACTTATATAGGATACTTTTTATCCCGGAATATTGAATAGTTCCCACTGGATAGCGATAAACAAATTCTTCACGAAAATAGCTTGTATTTTTGTGTTCTTATTATAGAAGCGACTATCACACATATATATGTTTAATGGATAAAAATAATATTATATCAAACTAGCCGTTGTACCGCAACTTCGTCCGCTTATCGCTATCCCGCGGGAACTATGCAGTTTTCCGGGATAAATACTACCTATCCTATGTCCTTTCCTGGGATTCAAACTATCTCTATACCAAATTTCATCTAAATCGGTTCAGCGGTTTAAACGTGAAGTAGTAACAGACAGACAGACACACTTTCGCATTTATAATAATTTTAATTTGTAGTATAGTACAGTATTATAGTATGGATTTAATGCCACGGTACCTGGTGTCTGCAGGCACTATGCCACTGCTACTTGGGTACTTTAATCAACAAAGGTATAACTTTGAACACCTATTAGAGTCGTTTCCAAAAAAATTGTACATAGTTAAGGGATTAATCAAAACAAAATCATGATCGCTTCCTTTGTGTTACGAAAGTTAGTCATACAAAATATATGGGTAACTTTCGTCACACAAAGGAATCAATTAACTTTTGTTTTTTATTAAATCCCTTAATTGTGTACACACTTTTTTTGAAAACGACTCATTAGAGACTGACCTGAAAGTAGAGAACCTGCCAGGACTAATAAATAGTAAAAAAATAGAGATATATTATTAGAGTACTTTTAAAAAAGTAAAAATAAGAGTTAAAGAAAGCATGATTCTTTATATAGTGATTATATGGGTATGCTAACATGCAAAATTGTAATAGGCTAAGTAAATAGGTAAAGAAATGTATTTAATTGGCGCTAATTTATTTTATCAACTCTTCTATAACTCTATTAGTTACAACTGAGATAATTATTACTCAGTTAAACAGATTAAAGTTATACAAAACCAAACTGACACCAAAATGTTAGTTGGGTTACTATGAACAAATTAGAATTTCAAAAAAATATCTTGAACAGATAATCGTGATCTATCAACGATACTGAATCACGTATCAAAATTGGTGCACTGATTAAAAAATTACCCTGTAGGTGTAAAATTACATATAGGTGTATTCCAATAACATTTCGATATTTTTATTTTAGTAATTTTGGCACATTTTTTTACAAATTATTACTATGTTTTTTTTCTGTGTACCTAACTGTTATTAGCCTAGTTCAACTCACACAATGCAATCAACGTGTATTATGTTCCACCATTTGAATAATATTACAAGGGTATTGAATTGCAATGGTCAGTAGAGTTGACAAAAATTTTAATAGCCTACTGGCGGCAAATGTGTAAATCCGCCACTATGTATAGTCTGCATCAAAAGTAAGTAAGTAATCACTTTTGTGGCTTATCGGATTCGTCAACTTGTCCTCCTTTATGACTTTACGTATGTGGTTGTAATGTGACAACGTGCAGAGCAGAACTAACCAGCTGCTTTTGGTGCTGACTTTACTTACTATGTGCCTAATTAACAGCAGGGCTGCCCCCTGTGGTTAGGAATGTGCTCAACTAATAAATAAAAGAAAAAGATATTCATTTACAATTTTATTAATATTGCCGTCTCGGTGTTTATCAGGCTCGAATCCTCCTTACCATGTTCGGTTCGGTGTGTTTGGTCCGTGGCTACAGGTAACGACAGCCTCAGCTTTTTATTTCATTTGGCATCTATTTAATTAAACCGACGTGTTCCTAAAATGTATATATATTTACATAGTTTCAGACTTCTCCTAATTTGACCTATAACTATGTATTTACACGTAGTAGTGAACATTCTGTATTGTTAGAGCTCCTGAATCAAAATGGTAAAAATAAGATCTTTAATATATGCGTCCCACAGCAGCAGCAGGGCAAAGGCCCCCTCTCAGATGAGAGGGCTTGAGCCGTGGTTCCCACAAGGGCCCAGTGTGGATTTTTTCGCAAGTGTGTACAGTTTCCTCACTACGCTTTACTTCACCGTATAACTCGTGGTAAATTTCAAATGTACACGAGTTTCGAAAAACTCCAAGGGGCGAGCCAGGGCCAGGGCTAAACCACTAGGCAACCACGATTTCCATTGTTATTCCAAAGAAGTAGAGCTGAACCCTACGTAAAGCACAAGGACCCATCGCACCTATTAAGGCACTCATTAGCACTAATTGATATTGCTAAGAGTTCGTCTCTGTCTACAATCCAACAGGTACGTAGGTATAATAGTAACTCTAATGAGTCGCGAAATGCACATGACCCGCAGGTAAAGGTGGCTAGTGTTCTCCCATTTAGGGGAGACCGAGCTTTTAGCGCTAATCGATTTTAAGTATTCTATGCACTAGCGCAACGAACAAATACGCTACAGGGAAGAAGCGCGGCGGCTCATGATAGGTTGATCAGGACGCGTGCATGTTTAGGTATTTTCTTCGTATTACTAAAATAAAAACATATTTTAAAAATATAACATGTATACGCTGTGGAAAACATCTAATTTTATTATCATTCAAAAACACATTACCTGCCGTGCTATATTTACGCCGTACTAAGTGTTTAAATATTTCGTTTTTTAGAGACGACTATGGATTTTTTTTTCAGTCGAACGTTGTACTAGTCGTCGTGTTTCTTCTAATGTGCCTGATTTAAAGAGGGTATCCTCAAATATCTTACACATGAATTTCAAAACTAAAGCTTTATTAGTAATGATACAGCAATGGACTAGAATCTAATCTAATCATTAGATGAAAATGCGCCAGTAACGCGGCGCGTTCTGGAAATAATCGAATCGATCGATTATCCGAACTGATTGGTTTATAAATGAGTTTTGTATTTAAAATGAGATTAGTTTAGGTAGTCCTTCCTATTTTTAGAGTTTTGATTAGCCGTGTTCAATGATTTAAAGAAAGTTTTTTTTTTAATATAAAAATCATGGCATTAATTAAATATTATTATTTTATTTTTATTTAAAAGTGTTAGAAGTCAGAACCTTAATAATCAAAACTATAAAACTAAGAACATAAAGAAAAAATACTTATTAAACTGAAGTTTTTTATGCATATGACAATAAATGTGGTACATAACTAAAGTAGAATATGAAATAGAGTTAGCTCTCGATTGGCGCCATCAATAATTCCATAATTCAATGACAAAAGTAAATAAGGAGAAGGAAATGAATACGTACGTAATTGATTCATGTATATTTACATATAGTCATCCGACTATAAAGGACAAATTACTAAATAATTTTGTTATTCCAATCTGCTTTGACGACCCTTAAGCGAGTTGTCAGTTTATAAATATCCACCTTTAGGTACTATGAGAAGAGAACAAACAAATTCAATAAAAATCAAGTAAAATTAAATAATGATTTTTAAACTAAAAAAACATCTGTCAGAAACAATAAAATTAGTACCTTAGAGATTAAGAGGTGAAATTTCTTAAGAGGATACGATGGCTGAGAGACTTTTGAGAAATAGGTATTTTAATGAAATGTTGCTGTCTCGCCCGAACCCCTCCGTGTCAGTACAGCGAGAGCGGGACAACTGCAGCTCAGAACGTTAATTGGCGCGTAAAATTGGTCAAAACAGCATTTCGTAGTCCCCTGTTTTCTTCTCGAAAACTCTAAGCGAAAACCGGCCGGCCGGCGTCAAAAACATGACGCAACAAATGCGTTAACTGCCGCGTCAGCGTGATTTTGGGCTCCCAGTGACCAGTACGCTTAGTATAAGTTTTCCTTCACTTCAATACTTCTCGATCGCGTTTACGTAAAAATTTCAATTCTATGGAAACATGGAAGCGCGCGCGCGGAGACGCTGTTCATGTTTCCCTAGTAATTGAATTTTTTACGTAAACGCGATCGAGAGGTATTTGGTGAAGTAAAAACTTATACTAAGCATACAGTACGCTTAGTATAAGTTTTACTTCACCAAAATACTTCTCGATCGCGTTTACGTAAAAATTTCAATTCTATGGAAACATGGACGCGTGCGCGCGGAGGCGCTGTCCATGTTTCCCTAGTAATTGATTTTTTTACGTAAACGCGATCGAGAAGTATTGAAGTGAAGGAAAACTTATACTAAGCATACTGTACGCTTAGTATAAGTTTTACTTCACCAAAATACTTCTCGATCGCGTTTACGTAAAAAATTCAATTACTAGGGAAACATGGACAGCGTCTCCGCGCGCGCGCTTCCATGTTTCCATAGAATTGATTTATTTACGTAAACGCGATCGAGAAGTATTTTGGTGAAGTAAAACTTATACTAAGCGTACTGTACGCTTAGTACAAGTTTTACTTCACCAAAATACTTCTCGATCGCGTTTACGTAAAAAAATCAATTACTAGGGAAACATGGACAGCGCCTCCGCGGCCGCGCGTCCATGTTTCCACAGCATTGAAATTTTTACGTAAACGCGATCGAAAAGTATTTGGTGAAGTAAAAACTTATACTAAGCACTCTGTACGCTTAGTATAAGTTTTACTTCACCAAAATACTTCTCGATCGCGTTTACGTAAAAATTTCAATTCTATGGAAACATGGACGCGTGCGCGCGGAGGCGCTGTCCATGTTTCCCTAGTAATTGATTTTTTTACGAAAACGCGATCGAGAAGTATTTTGGTGAAGTAAAACTTATACTAAGCGTACTGTACGCTTAGTATAAGTTTTCCTTCACTTCAATACTTCTCGATCGCGTTTACGTAAAAATTTCAATTCTATGGAAACATGGAAGCGCGCGCGCGGAGACGCTGTCCATGTTTCCCTAGTAATTGAATTTTTTACGAAAACGCGATCGAGAAGTATTTTGGTGAAGTAAAACTTATACTAAGCGTACAGAGTGCTTAGTATAAGTTTTTACTTCACCAAATACTTTTCGATCGCGTTTACGTAAAAATTTCAATGCTGTGGAAACATGGACGCGCGGCCGCGGAGGCGCTGTCCATGTTTCCCTAGTAATTGATTTTTTTACGTAAACGCGATCGAGAAGTATTTCGGTGAAGTAAAACCTATACTTAACATGAAAACTTCGTCTATAATAGTAGAAACCACTTCCACCCTTATAAGAAACGACGTTCTCAAGCTTTCTAAGGCCTTTAATTTGAAAAACTCAAAGGGTCTCTGCGCCAGGCACCTTGGAATCAAAAGTGACGCTGAAACCTCAATATTTGTCAACGAACAACTGACCCCTAAGGCTGCTAGATTATATTTCCTAGCTCGTGAGCTGAAGAAAGCTAGCCGGTACAAGTATTGCTGGACCAGCTATGGCAGAGTCTACCTCAGGAAGGAAGATAACTCAAAAGTTCTAGAAGTTTCGAGCGAAGCGCAATTGGTGCGTATTCGTAATGGTAACTGACTATTGCCATGTCACCCTGGAGTTGACTCTTCATTGTTATGTGTTCCTGGTAACATCGATCGATCTCTAATACTTTTTTTCGACCGTGCCTACTCTTTATTTTTTGTAATGTTTAATGTAATTTTAGTTATTCATAGTAACATGAATGTAACTCCTGCTCGTCTATGTAGCCTTAGTCCCTTATGGTCATTTAAATATGGCTTATTATTGATCCTCCTCTGGGACGGTGTTGTACATCATCTACACCTTTTATGCATCCCTAGTACCGCGGGAAGATTAGGTTATTACAAGGTAATGTTTATGTTTACGGTTTGCGTGAGTTGTTTACTTTTTGCATTATTTTTGTATAACTTATGTCTCCCTGGTAGATTGAAACTACTGCGCCGCAAAGAATTACCAATTATTTCATTTTTTCTGTCTCAAGTTTTTCGTTCCATCGCTTTGTTCCTATGTGCTCCTGGTGGCTCGCGACTGTTGCGCACCTTTATATTGATATTTTTATGTATACTACTTACGAAAGTAATCTCCTGGTCTCTATGTAGTCCTGGTGATTTGTGGATCTTTTATTCACTTGCGCAATTTTTTCTGTCTCGAGTTTTTCGTTCTACCGCTTTGGTTCTATGCGCTCCTGGTGGTTCGCGACTGTTGCGCACCTTTGAATTGTTATCTTTATGCTATGTTCTACTAACTAATGTAATCTCCTGGTCTCTATGCAGCCCTGGTGATTTGTGGAACTCTTTTTCTTACATAAAATATTGTCTTATCTCACCTACAAATAAACACACACACATATACACACTCACACACTTTTTAATCTGGTCCAATAAGCACAAAATCAACTTTTCCTTTTTAAAATTTCCGTGTCTGCTCACTCAAAATAGAATGTTATTATTTACCACTTTCAGCCTGTTTAAACCCATGACCTTGAAATCTACTTATGTTTAATAATCTATCCATTATAAATGATATTGACAACGTGGAGATTGCCGAGTCTTTTGAGTGCGAGCCTCAGGATATTGTTAAACACGTACCCAGCTTGAGAACCAGTTTTTCTGTTATTTCACAGAATATACGTAGTATTTACACAAATTTTTCCAATCTGCAAGTAACCCTTTCGCAGCTTGATTTTGACCCCGATTTAATTATATTAACAGAATGCTGGATTAATCCTCTGAAACCAATTCCATATTTACCAAATTATACCTCTAAGTTTACATTAAATAATAGTAACCAAAATGATGGCGTAGTAATCTTTGCAAAGAACTATCTAAGTGCCAGTTTTGAAGAGATCGTTTTGGAACATGCATCATGTATTCAAGTTGACCTATTAAACACTACCATTCTTGGAATCTATCGTTCTCCCTCTAACCATAATGCAGTTAACTTTGTGAACTCACTGGACAGACACTTGGAAACTTTAAACTCTAGTAAATCTATTATAATATCAGGGGACATCAATATTAATTTAATACCCCGCACTTGTGAGCAGCTAATTGATAGGTCGAACAGAGAAAGATATTTAAACATGCTTAGTGTACATGGCATAATTCCTGGTCTCTTAAAACCTACTAGGCTGGGCAATTGCCTTGATCATATTATGCTTAATATAAAAAACAAATCCACAAAAATATATACAGCTATCCTTAATACATCCATAACAGATCACAATACCACGGCCTTGTTATTATTTAATCACGTGAACACTACAACCCTAAAATCAATTGAAACTATAAACTATAAACAGGCAGCAGCTTTAGTTTTGGAAATAAATTTTGAAAGTCTATTAACCTCTACAGATCCCAACTTTATTTTAGATCAACTGTTACTTATTCTGAGGGACTCCATAAATAACAGCAAAACATTAAAATTAATCCCAAGAAGTCGTAGAACTATCAAACCTTGGATAACCCCTGGTTTGCTAAGGTGTATTCAAAATAGAAACAAGATGCAACTAAGACTGCGAGCTGACCCTGATAATGATATTTTGCGAACTACTTTTAAAAGATATCGCAATTTCACTAATAACTTAATTAATAAATTAAAGCGTAATTATGAGAAGCAAATCCTGGAAAAAAGTGCCAGTAATTCTAAAGCCTTATGGTCCTCAATTAAAAAATTAACAAATTATAAAGCCCCTATTTCCAATGATTTGAACTTGCTCAAGTGTAAAGCTACTCCCACTGAATCTATTAACTATGTAAATGACTTTTTCACGAACGTAGGTAAAAACCTGGCTTCTCAAATACCTAATAACCAGTCTCCTAACCAGTCTCATCACCCCGACTTATATAATGCAGCGGGTTGCTCGTTCTTTCTTTTTGACTGTGATCCCGACGAAGTAACTAGTGTCTTAATGTCCCTTAAGTCAGACAGTGCACCAGGCTATGATTATATACCCACTAAATTTTTAAAACTTTGTGCTGTTGCTATTGCCCCAGTCATTAGTCACCTGACAAACCTGTGTTTTGCGCAAGGTGTATTCCCAGCTGCATTAAAGAAGTCCATTGTTATACCTATTTTTAAGAGTGGAGTCAAAACGGAACCAAATAGCTATAGACCAATTTCATTACTTTCGGCAGTTTCCAAAATAGTAGAAAAATTAATTAATAAAAGGCTAAATAATTACCTTCATAAATTTAACTTACTTTCGAAATCACAATTTGGCTTCAGGCATGGCTTGTCAACAGAGGATGCGGTACTTGGCCTATCTCAAATTATCAATAAGGAAGTGGATAAAGGTGATAAATGTGTAGCAGTTTTCCTCGATTTAAAAAAAGCGTTTGATACCGTTTCGATTCCGCTGCTTCTTCTCAAGTTGGAGCGCTTAGGGATCAGAGGAAAGCCTCTTGAGCTCTTTTACGACTACCTAAATAATCGTAGTCAGAGAGTTAGGATTGGTAGCTATTTCAGTGATGAATCGGAGGTCTCTTTTGGTGTACCGCAGGGGAGCATTCTCGGTCCGACTCTCTTTCTGATCTACATCAATGATCTTGCCAATGTCTGTTCCCTTGAGGGGCACATCTTCCTATACGCTGACGACACTGTGGCTCTCTTTAGTGGCGAAAGCTGGGATTTAGTGTTGGGTGCTGCTGAAAGGGGACTGTGTAGTATCAACACATGGCTTATCTCCAACTTACTTACCCTTAATACTGCCAAGTCCAACTTCATATGTTTTTCTAAAAACTCTAGTGGTCAACCCTCGGGCAATTTTAAGCTTAAACTCCACACCTGTAACTTCGCTGTTGCCTGCAATTGCACACAACTTGAAAGAGTGAGCTCCACCAAATACCTGGGTGTATTGTTTGACCAACGTCTCTCTTGGTACCCGCATCTTGACTTTATCAATAATCGTATACGCAAATTGATTTGGATCTTTAAAGCACTTAGACATATCGCCTCCCCCTCCCTCTTAAATAAGATCTATATAGCTCTTGCGCAATCCATCATGACATATTGTATTCCAGTTTGGGGCGGGGCAAATAAAACTAAATTTTTGGAAGTGGAAAGGGCACAAAGATGCTTATTGAAAATAATGTATTTTAAGCCTTATAGATATCCAACAACTGAACTTTATACCCACTGTAATCTCCTTAGCATGCGTAAACTTTACATAGTATCTGTTGTGACGAAACTTCATAAGGGTTTGGTTTTTGACCCGTCATATAGCACATACAGAAGAATAAAATCTGTAGCACCTATACCCGGCTATAAATCCACTTTTGCTAAAAGACAATATGATGCTCTCTCGTCTCACCTGTATAATAAGTTGAATAAGAGTCTCAATTTTTATCCGCTGAAACTGTTTGACTGTAAAGCGGTCTTGACTGACTGGCTTTCTAAACTTGACTACCTTAAAACTGAAAACCTCTTACTACCAGCAGAGTGAGATCTCGTAGTATATTGTATACTGACTCTTGCCCGTGATTTTGACTGCGAAGGGCTCTTTTATTGCTATCCTAACGGTACTTTGCAATCTTTCTGGTTTATAATGTCCTGTGTCTTTTCTCGGGACTCAGGCTGTCTCCGTGCTGAGTTTCATCTTAATCGCTTCAGCTGTTTAAGTGTGTGAAGGTAACTGACAGACAGACAGTAGGACGAGTCGGACAGAATGACAGACAGACACATATTTAATATTAGTATGAATACGGATTTTTGTTTTGGGGTACTCTCTGATAAGAGCAATCTTTATGTACAAGTTTTATTTATGTACTTGGTTGTTTTGTGAAATCGGACCTCTTACGCAGCCACTCACATAGTACAATCGCTCACTCACACACACAGACACTCGCATACACACACACACACACACACACACACACACACACACACACACACACACACACACACATACTCACACACCCTCACGCGCGCACACATAAATAATATGTTTAGATTAAGTAAAATAGTTTAGTTTTAGTAAAACTGTTTTAAATGTATGTAGTTTTTAGAAGAGCGAGGCCTCCTGACACAAGTTTATAACTTAATAGGAGGTCTCAACCTTATTGTATGCTAAGCACTTTTGTTTAAGGAAAATAAACTATTATTATTATTATTATTTATTATTTTATACTAAGCATACAGTACGCTTAGTATAAGTTTTACTTCACCAAAATACTTCTCGATCGCGTTTACGTAAAAATTTCAATTCTATGGAAATATGGACGCGCGCGCGCGGAGGCGCTGTCCATGTTTCCCTAGTAATTGATTTTTTTACGTAAACGCGATCGAGAAGTATTTAGGTGAAGTTAAACTTACACTAAGCATACTGTACGCTTAGTATAAGTTTTACTTCACCAAAATACTTCTCGATCGCGTTTACGTAAAAATTTCAATTCTATGGAAACATGGACCCGCGCGCGCGGAGACGCTGTCCATGTTTCCATAGTAATTGGTTTTTTTACGTAAACGCGATCGAGAAGTATTTTGGTGAAGTAAAACTTATGCTAAGCATACTTTACGCTTAGTATAAGTTTTACTTCACCAAAATACTTCTCGATCGCGTTTACGTAAAAATTTCAATTCTATGGAAACATGGAAGCGCGCGCGCGGAGACGCTGTCCATGTTTCCCTAGTAATTGAATTTTTTACGTAAACGCGATCGAGAAGTATTTTGGTGAGGTAAAACGTATACTAAGCGTACTGTTTCCCTAGTAATTGATTTTTTTACGTAAACGCGATCGAGAAGTATTTTGGTGAAGTAAAACTTATACTAAGCGTACTGTACGCTTAGTATAAGTTTAACTTCACCAAAATACTTCTCGATCGCGTTTACGTAAAAAAATCAATTACTAGGGAAACATGGACAGCGCCTCCGCGCGCACGCGTGCATGTTTCCATAGAATTGAAATTTTTACGTAAACGCGATCGAGAAGTATTTTGGTGAAGTAAAATTTATACTAAGCGTACTGTACGCTTAGTATAAGTTTTACTTCACCAGAATACTTCTCGATCGCGTTTACGTAAAAATTTCAATTCTATGGAAACTTGGACGCGTGCGCGCGAAAGCGCTGTCCATGTTTCCCTAGTAATTGATTTTTTTACGTAAACGCGATCGAGAAGTATTTTGGTGAAGTAAAACTTATACTAAGCGTACTGTACGCTTAGTATAAGTTTTCCTTCACTTCAATACTTCTCGATCGCGTTTACGTAAAAAATTCAATTACTAGGGAAACATGGACAGCGTCTTCGCGCGCGCGCTTCCATGTTTCCATAGAATTGGCTAAGTAAAGTTTTTTTAAGAGGTGCTAATTATATTTTTTTTCGACAGTCGGCGTTCTGAAGATCGAGAAACTGCAGCTGTTTTATTTTTATCTCCTATTGTTTACTGGAAATATTTTTTTAAGTGTTCGAGTTGACATTTGTGAGATTTAATGGCTGACAAGCGGTTCGTGCTCAGTACTTAGTAGAAACAGAAAAAAAACTAAGTCATCTGTCACTTTTGTCCATGTCAAACCGTTTGCGTTTCGTTTGCTTTGCGTTTTGGTGTGATTTTTGGACTATTTTTAACAACCTCCGCACAAAATCCGGATTTACAATTTTACCGCATTTCTCCACGACTTATGCACGATAATTGAATCACGATTGAATATTTTTGATCATTATTTTGGAACTGCTTTTTGGACAATGCAAAGTAAACGAAACGCAAACGGTTAGATTTCATTTGACATTTACAATTGACTTCGTTTTTTTTTCTATTTGTGCTAAGTACTGAGCACGAACCGCTTGTCAGCCATTAAATCTCACAAATGTCATCTCGAACACTTAAAAAAATATTTCCAGTAAACAATAGGAGATAAAAATAAAACAGCTGCAGTTTCTCGGTCTAGAAGAAGACTACTGTCGAAAAAAAATATATTTAGCACCTCTTCAAAAAACTTTACTTAGCCAATTGAAATTTTTACGTAAACGCGATCGAGAAGTATTGAAGTGAAGGAAAACTTATACTTAGCATACTGTATGTTTAGTACTATGATTAGTATATGTTTTACTTCACCAAATACTTCTCGATCGCGTTTTAGTTAGTATTTGGTGAAGTAAAACAAATACTTCTCGAAATTTTCCATAGTAATTAAAATTTTAACGCTAAAATGCGGTCTAAGATGGAGCTTCCCCCATTTTTAGTTTCAATTGGAAAAAATAATTAAAACGAAGAATTAAAAGTGCACGCATTTTCATGGCTTAACTTTTTATATTTATATGTATAATTGGCATTGGTTTCGTATTTATACTTCATCATTGTACCAAAACAATATTTTTCAATAGAAATCATAGTGCTTATAGGTAACGCCACCACAACGTTGACGTGACGTTTAACGACAACACAACGTCAAAATCCCGCTGTCATTACATGAGATGTGGTTGTGTGCGTGGCCTCAACTCTGGTGGCGTTACCTATACCAACTTTACCTTTTTTGTAAGACAAGGGAAAGACGAGTAAGCCACCTGATATTTTCAATAGTGCACTCACAACACCATATAAGTAAAATTAATTATGTGTCGTGTGCGTTGCAATTTGAGAAAAGACTTAGCTCGTCTTAGAATTAATTTATTAATGCTTGTTTTACTTAAGTACATATATTACTCCAACCAAACGAATAGGTTAGTTAGATGTTTAAAAGAAGTAATATACACAATGTATCGTTCGGTTCGGTAGGGTGAGGCCACACGAGCGTAAATTTGTGAGTTGTGAGCGGCAGAATTTCGGTTGCGCCACACATTGTGTCACGTGATGGCCCGCATATTGTATGGCGCGGACCGAAATTCTGCCGCTCACGACTCAAAATTACGCTCGTGTGGCTTCACCCTTATTCTCTCTCTAGCTCTCTTCTTTTCTATCTAATACCTTTAAACGAGCAATTCTTGTATATATGTATATCTATCTAATACCTTTAAACGAGCAATTCTTGTATATATGTATATATATATATATATAATCAGGATCTCGGAAACGGCTCCAACGATTTCGATGAAATTTGGTATGTGGGGGTTTTCGGGGATGAAAAACTGATCTAGCTATGTTTCATTTTCAGAAAATCGCTTTTACTCGTGTTTTCCGGCTATTTTTGTTTGCATTAGAATATAAAGCTAAATTTCGCCAACTTCGAGCAGATCATAATGGCACATTAGAAATCGGGTGGTCGCGCATCCAGCCGACCTCGGTTCGATTCCACGTTTTTTTTCAAGATTTTTAGTTTTTTTTTTAAAGTTTATTTTTTATGAGAAAACGTCAAGTTTCTTCTTTTGTGAGAAAAAGTTACTTTTTTGTTAGAAAAAGTTACTTTTTTGTTAGAAAAAGTATTATAGGGAACGTGCAGTAACTATAGGCGGCAGCACTAATGCGACAGAAGAGACACTATGCGGACAGTAAAACAAACTTATCAAGGTAAAACATTCAAATTGATGGCACCAGTTGGCAGCACCGTCTATGTGCACGTTCCCTATTGGGAGCACAGAACAGGAAAAGCCGGTTGTCTGTAAAATCGGTTTACGGACGATAGTTTAACGTGACTCACCCCCCCCCCCCCCCCCACCCCCTCCGGTGTTTTTGTCAAATATCTTGAAAACGGTTTTTCGGTTTTTTCGGGAAATTTTCATCCCCCCTTTAACACCCCCACGCTCCCTCCCCCGCATCCCCTCCCCCCCTCTCACCCCCCACCCCCACCCCTCCGGTGTATATAATCAGGATCTCGGAAACGGTTCCAACGATTTCGATGAAATTTGGTATTTGGGGGTTTTCGGGGATGAAAAATTGATCTAGCTTGGTCTTATCTCTGGGAAAACGCTTGGTACCGAGTTTCTGCCCGAGCAGAGCTCGGTCGCCCAGGTACTACTCCTTAAAGTCGCAGGCGCAGCGCAGACTCTGACAATGGGGTGGTTTGGAAGAAGTTGTGGAGTAGTTAGTTGATGTTAGTTTTGTGACACTTCAAAGATCAAAAATAATCATTAAAAATGTATTTATTACTTATTTTTATATATTTTTTATATTTATATATGTATTTTATTACCTTACACAAAAGTATTGTGATCGGATCGAGTTTTTGTATTATTTTGTAACTATATAGGTTACAAAACTAATCTATGTAAAAATAAGGAATACAGCAGAAAATTTAACCTGAAAGTTCGCATCCGCACGTTTATAACGATAAGTACTGACAAGATACGAAATTATTTTCTTTTCAAAAATAAACCTGATTTTCTTTTAACATGAAGTTAATTTTTGAAATGAGAATAATTTCGTATAGTGTCAGTATCGTTATATTATAAACGTGCGAATATTAGATGTACAATAAACAGCAGGAGTAAGTATGAGGCGCGGGGGACAGCAAGTAAATACTGTATGTAGAGTGGAATTCAGATTGTGCAGAGTAACGAATAGGAAGAAACGATAGCGGCATACTTAAACGTCGAATAATCCGCTCACTTCGCTTTACTCAGCTCTCAATTAAGTCAAATGCCTAGAGATGACACGTCACACTGCGTCTCAGTCAAGCTACCGCTGTGCATCTTCTGTTTCAAACCATGAAACAATCAGCTGATGCTAAATAGTCATCCGTGCACTTTTGATTTCGTACGGCACTTTGATCCAGTGCACCGGCGATGCTCCAAATGCCTGTTAGATGGATCGCACGTTTCGGCTTAATAGTGGGCGTACCTACTTACTCGAGCGTCGACGAGTGAAAAAACGAGTTCATTGAATGATGTACAAAAAGCGGCAATGCTTCGGCTTTGGTGGATGTGGTATATTTGTATGGGGTAATGGAAGCTTATTGTTAAATAATGATAGTTTGTAGGTAAGGTAACATCTTAACGAAGTCTCTTCTCTTTAACCGGCTTGTACACACCATGCATCGAAGTATAGGTAGGTACTTAACTTACACGTGTATACGCTAAGATTTTAATAAATGACCGTTACATTAAATACCTACTCATAGGTGATTGAACTATTTGCGTGTGACAAACTAATACAATGGAGTCTTATTTATATTCTTATGTATTCTGTGACTTATATCTCTTAGGGTAGTTGCGTGGATACCCACCTTTCATCCCCAAACGATATGTATTTAGTAAGATAATAAGAAAACCTACCTATGTAGTAGAGAAAAATAAAATGTTTTTCGAGAAATTGATGTTTTTCTAGGAAATTATAATGTCTCTACTGACTTGGAGTGCTCGGACAGAGCACCCAGGCGCATGGCCCGCCTCGAGCTGCGGGCGCGTGGCTCGCGGCACGTCGTCGGCCCGCTACTCCCGCTAGCGACCCGCCGCTCTACTACTTCTTACTCATCAGTTTTTTCGACTCTCTCATGAATCATAGGTGTATACTATTTACAGTTCTAATGCCAACAAACATCTGTCTGACATTGCTTTACTATCAGTAATTATCTTTCAGCGAATCTGCAATCGCTGTGTAGTACGAATTGTCTTATCAAATAATGTAGACATGTACGAGTATATGCTTCTGTTTTGGCCGTTATTGATTATTATCGCGAGTCCTAATTTGTATGACTCGTCGGGTGATATGGTACGTATAAAATATGGTAACGTCCGCTAATGTGGAGTCACCTGTCTGTGCTAGCGTTGCGCATCGCGATTGTGATTGGGCAAATGGGAGATGTACGATGCGGGCGCGGAAGCGGGTGGCGGCGCGGCCCAGTGGGCGCGGGCGGCCGGCACGGCAGGAACGCGTCGTTTTGCGGTACAGTGAGAGTGGTATGGAAGCAGCATAGTGGTGCGGCGAGGGCGAGTGCGGTCGATGAGCCCGACGCAGAGGGCAGCACGGAGCCGCCGCGCCGCGGGGGGCGCCGGCCCCGCGCCGCGCCCGCCCCGGCTGCCTGCGCACTCCGCGCGGCCGCGCCGCGCGCTCACTAATGCGTCATACCGCCATCGGGACTGACGCGGCCACACCGCTGCCTGCACGCGACACTTCGCGCCATGTGAACTTCAGTGTTGACTTATATGTAGATACAAGAGACTCGCTGCCTCAATTGAGTACTCTCATTAGGCTTGCCCTTTAACTATATCATTAACGGACAGTGACTTTGGTGCCTGTGAGCAGACATAGAGTGATGCATCGTAGCGGCACACGTGCTCAGGACTCGTCGCCATATCTGAGTAAGTAGGGAGTTTATTTTAAAGTGTGACTACATATTGCCGTTAATAAGGCAAACCGCTCAGCGGCGAACAGGCAGTGCGCGTTATTTTGGCAGCATGCGGCGCCGCCGGCCGCCCGGAATGCGGCCTCCGCCCCGCCGCGCGGCGCGAGCGTTGCCGGCGCCGCGCTTGCCGGCGCCGAGCGCGCCGCGCGTAGCGTACTAAATAAAGGCGGGGCGCGGCTGCGTGCGCGCGCACCCTCCCGCGCCCTCCGTCCTCGGGTCATTGACTCCGCTCCGGCCGCCCGCCACCATTGCCGAGTGCCGACGCTGCCGAAGACAACAATATTCTCAGAAACGGCACCGCGCTCTTGGCCTCCGAGCGTTAAGTTAAAGGCGGCCTGCGCGCCTCTTCAATGTCAATGCCGATGGCAGGCGGAAGCCTATGAAGCGTGCGTGTTACATCGAAACGCTGCTTTCGTACTTATTTGCTTTGCTGCTGCGGCTAATGACCCCTGTCCTGCACCTGGCCTCGTGTTCGACAGCTTCGCAACCCCTCACTAATTTGATACAAAGCAAAGTGAGCACAGAAGACCCGTTCTTTTATAAACTCGAAACACGTTTTATAAATAGCTGTCTAAACGTTTTTATTTCCTGTCAATGTGCCAGTCATTTTGCTCGCATCGCATGGGTGTTTGCGTGTTTGCGGCTCACCTGATATACTTTATATCAATTTTTTTACAAAAAAAATATCCCAAGCTGTTTTTCGATTATCGTTAGTAGGTAAAGCTACGAGTATATCTATGTTTATTTTATCTTATCGCAGAACCCACAATTCACATACACGCGTGGAGAGTAGTTCACTAAATTGTTTTGTTGGATGTCGCAGTGAAGATAGAGCAACATTTTTTTTTAGTTTAGCTCTCAACAAAAATTGCTGGTTGGTTGTTTCTACGTATAAGATAAACGTACTATTAGCTCGACACCTCAACCTCTCTTACTATGACATACCTATGATTAAAGGTGCCATGTACTGGGTCAGTGTCGAGCACAGGGACATTTATTTACCTTATCTTGAGACATGGCAACTAGGGCTTCCAATATTATACCATTTTAATTATTCGAATATTCGATTCGTAAATTCGGAAGAATTTAAATTATTCAAATAATATTCGAATATTTTAGAAAGGTTTAATGAAACACAGAAAACTACAGAATCGGCTGTACATTACGTAATCAGTCTCAAAAATCACATAGCAATAAAAAACAAAACAGTTATTATAGTTTTCATAAAAAAAAATCAACAAAGATATCAACGCAAACATAGAAAACCTGTAGGTATTTTAGTTTAATATGAATAACAAACTATGAATTATCATAATCACACACATCTAACAATCAGTTTTTTTAAGTTTTTAACGTACCTTTGCGTGGCTTTAAGTATGATATTATTGTTTAATTCACAGTGGACTTTACTGTACGTCCTTAAACGCCAACTTTACACTTTAAGACCTTTAATTCACCTAATCATCTAAATATTATCATCATCACATTTTCAGTCTTCAAAAATCACCAACACCATGTCATGTAGGTTACTCTTTCTTACTAGCTTACTTCACAGCACAATTTACACAACATTAGTTTTTTATGGAAGCAGTGAATTGATAAATTTAGGTACCTACATTATATTTTGATTGAGCGTAATATTTATTTATTTTATTTAAATGACTTCATTTTTAGGCGTTGGCGTCATGTCTCGTGTTTTGTTTAATCTTCGCACTATTAATTAGTACTAAATAATAAATATGTATAAAATCGAATATTCGAGTGCCGGCTTAAGAATAGCACTCCCCCAATTCTTCTCGCGGGTGTCGTAAAAGGCGACTAAGAGACTTTCATGACCAAGTACACATCGGTCCCACCGGTGTCGGGCAGCAGCGATACCGGTGTGAATATACTGCGATTGCCAACCCGCCTGCTCAGCGTGGCAATTAGAGCAAACCCTGACCAATGGCAAGTCGACACAAACCACGGCCCCCTGTTCCCGGCCGCCCTGCTATTCCTGATCAGCGATGATCTTCGCAAGGCGGCTGACAAGAGCTGGATGAGAGTGGCCGAGGATCGTGCTCAGTGGCGTGCCATGGGAGAGGCCTATGTCCAGCAGTGGACGAACATAGGCTGATGATGATGAATACCATGCCCCCAAACATTCGAATATGAAAATTCGCCGAATATTCGAATTGGAAGCCCTAATGGCAACTCTGCCTTCCTAGGTCCAATTCTACCTAGAGTAGTTGTTACGATGAATATCGCGCTAGATATTGTGAGTCAAGGCAGACCTAGGCAAAAGTGACCTGGGCAGGTAGAGTTGCTACATTTGACAGTTCTGTTAACGAAGCGTACATAGGTAGGTAGTACCTACCTACTTACATGTAGCGTCAATAACGGTGGTCGTCAACAAGACTTAATTTGCATTAAGCTCTGAGTAGAGTAGGTATATGCACTATTTACTTACGACATAGGTATAACTTGACCTGATCATACCTAATTGGATATTTTTCATAAAATTAGAATTTACTTCTTAAAATCTTGGTACGGAAATGCTATGGGTTATCAAACTTTACCTTCCATTAACTTTCATTTTACGTTACTAAACCCATGTAGGTACACTAAATTGTTTTTACGAACGGGCATCTAGACTTTGCAATACGAGTCGCTTTAGCGATGTCACTGAAATATGAAGACACGGAAGTAGGTAAATAACGCCCTTTGCTACATCAGTAGTATTTGTACGGACGGAACCATCAATTTTGAATTAAAACGAGCGGCAACTTAGACTTCCTGCAGCTTTGTGGGGATGAATAATAATAAAGTGTACTGGAGCAATCTTTGCGTTTATCAATCAGGGATCGATATTATGCTTTGTGTAATATATCCAGCTATTTGTTTAAGAATAACGCTTTGCATGATTCGTGGAAAGCTAAAAATAAATGGTGAACTTCCCGGTTGAATGGCGTCGCTCGCAGCGGCAAGCGCGGGGAGTGGCAGGCAGCCATTGCCCTCGCCCGGTTTGTTTACAAGTCGGGCCCGCGGCGCGGCCAGCGGGATGTGCGCCCTATGCGCAGTCCGGAGGGCGCACAGTCGCACCCTCACGGCGCGCGCGACCCCTGCGCTCGCGCCATCTGCGCGCGCACGATAAAAATAAACTGCCGCCGACATTATACTGCCTACCTAGCCGATATAAAAACTAGCGTCGGTCGGATCCGCCTGTCGCCAGGTGCAATGCGACCCTCGCTCTGCCGAAGATGTGTCTAGTGCTAGGTCAGTTATTGTCGTGAGATGACGCGGGCGAAGACCCCGCGGCCCCGTGCCAATGACCAGGCCGCCTCGGCGGGCCTCTCGGCTACTCGACTCGCGGCTACAACTGGGCCACGTGCTTCCTTTTACTCTCCTCACTAAATGAATATACACACCCGTTCAACTTATTTCTTAATTAACGTAGCTTCATTTCAAAAATTATAATCTGATTATTTAACACTAGCTTTTGCCCGCGACTCCGTCCGCGTGGAATTAGTAATTTGGGCAGCTTATTTTTTTTATCCAATTTGCTTTTTCATCAATTATGGCTCTCCTTAGTTCCTCGATATAAAAAAATTACCCGCACCCCCACCGAACCACCCCCCGCACACCCGCGTTCACATTCACCACCGTACCTACTCCCAAGTCACTACTTCTAAAAACTCTTCGATAAATTCTTAAAATAGACGTATCTTTCTTATTTGTGAACCGATTTAAATGAAACAAACACTAAATGTTAATCCAAGAAAATACCAACATATCAGTGAAAACCGCATCCTTCTAGATTAAGCCGTTTCTGAGATTAGCGCGCACAAACGCACAGACAAACAGACAATAATTCTAAAAATCGTTGTTTTGGGTTCTATTGCGCTAATAAATAGCTGTAGTGACAGTTTTTCTCAAATATCTTCAATGTACAGACACCGACTTGTTACAGATTTATTATATGTATAGATTATAATATAATGAATTCTGGATAGAGTCATAAAATATTAACAGATCAGCTCTGTATTAAGTTAACGATCAACCTCGCACAAGCGATGCGATGAAGCGACTCTAAAGTAGTAAGGCGAGAATGGCTTAATAAGGCTGTAAAATTGTATGATAAACTAAAATAGAGACATTTAAAAGATTCCAATTATATCTTACTCCAAATTTTCCGACACCCACGACGTATAAAAGCAGAGCTTAGTGATTCGAGCTTCCTTAGGAGTGGTTCCCACTACTGTAACCTATCACAGAATTTATTAGTACCTACTTGTCTACTTGTACAAACACTTTTAAGCTTTATGATAGTAAATATCGTAAATATCTTATGTACTCGTATGTGATGCCTAATGTAACTTTAAGACGACTCTAGTTTAGCGAAGTGCATTTTGCATTAAATAAATAAATATTAGGGGACAATCTTACACAAATCGACCTTGTCCCAAACTAAGCAAAGCTTGTACTATGGGTACTAGACGACGATAAACATACACATATATAGATAAATAAATACTTAAATACATAGAAAACATCCATAACTCAGGAACAAATATTCATGCTCATCACACAAATAAATGCCCTTACCGGGATTTGAACCCAGGACCCCTTGCTTCGTAGGCAGGATCACTACCAACTAGGCTAAAGCGGTCGTTATCATTTGCATATACATACATTGTATGTACATACATAATTAATTAATCAGCTAAGAAGTATCGAAGAACATCATTCGTTTCATTCTGTTCTGTACACGTTTTTGCAATTTACCGTATCATGATATTTTACTACTTGTATTATTATTATACTATATTAATCCAACTATTTATGAAAAAGTAAAGTTGTAAAAATATGAGCTCTAGTACAATGCTAGTGCTTAACATTGTTTTTTATTAAATGTTTACTTTTTGACAGATATCTCAACATGATGAGTCTCAATCGTATGACACCTCTTTAAAATATGTGTCATCTAAAATGAATGTTAATTAGCCCCAAAGTTTAACACGCCTAGTGTAATTGACAACACTTATAGCCGTTCTATGCTATAGCACGCGGCGGACACGACGTACAAATACGCGTTCTGGAATCTACATAAGCACGACGACGTCTGTACACGCGTACGCCTACATACATCGCGCGCGCACTCTTCTGGATTCCGGCGGGGTCCGGCAATCTGCGCCTTGAGGGGTGGGGTAACTCGAATCGGTGCGGGGTGGAGCGTGTCCATTCTGTACGTTAGTACTATTATATATTCTGTGGCTATAGTTAATATCTTTTAATTTCATGGACGCATATAGTACAGTCAACGTCATAAATAAGTGATCACTTTTGTACCTTGTCGCTTTCACTCGTTTCATAATTTCGTATGGCTTTTCAAACATGACGTTAAAGTGACAAGGTACAAAAGTGATCACTTATTTTGACGTTGACCCTACCAACCAAGTAGAACCAAAAACGACCAACTTATAACATTAGACTAAAATGAAAATATGATAGTTCCCACTTAACGTTCGTAACCGCTATCCCCAGTTGGCAAAGATAGTAAATAAAAATTATTGGTTAAAAAAAATCTCTGTTTCACCATAAAATAGGTAGGAATAACACAAATATAGAAAAGAACAAACATAGGTCGCAAAAGGTACTTTTTGGTCATCCCTTATTCTATGATTGCTCTATGTACAAGTACAAAATATGTATGTAATTTGTGAAATAACGACTAGACGCAAATTACTAGAAACAATGTTTTTTTCTCTCTATAACAAATGATGTCGATCGCGTGTACATTGTAAGAGCAGTTAATGCAAAAAAATAATAACGGGAACATGAATCGTGCTGCTCACCGTACAGGTTTTAATTTCTTCGCATTAATGATAAACTAATGAAGAGCCTGTGAGGGGGCATCTTATCCAAAGATTAGCAAAATTAAAATCATTATTTCTTGGAAAGCAGATTGATTACGCAGGATGAATTCAAATTGGTGATACAAAATTAGTGTTTCGTACTCAGTTAATGATGGACAATATAATGCACTAACTCATTTGTTTTAATTAGTCTTTTAAAATTTGGGGCCACACATTACTCCATACATTATTGTGAACTCTGAAACCACTCAATGTATGGACACCTCAAATTTAATAAGACTAATAAAAACAAATGAGTTAGCGCATTGTATTGTCCATCATTAACTGAGTACGAAACACTAATTTTGTATCACCAATTTGAATTCACCCTGTATAACAATGCCTTGTTTGATAATTTACTACAATTTTGTGTTCGTTCAAAGTGATTTCTGTCTCCTCGTGGTTACCTTACGTAACGACTGTGGATATGTTGTGCACGGCCTCAGAACGTAGAGATGATAATTCGGTCTTCAAACAAGAAGTCATTGTAACGAGATACTTGATAAGCCATCCAATATTGAGCTGAAAGCTAGTCTGAGCAAGCAAGACGACCGGTGCTACACATAATTCGGCGTCAACAAGTGCCGATACCGGGAGACGGGGAGAGTGCGCGCGCACGGTTCGCCCTAGATAGGTATTCGCCTCTTAAGTTCGGTACGGAGCACACCCTTCCAACGAAGCTGCGCGTCTTGTCTCGTCCGCTTCTCGGAACCGTAGCATAGTTTTGTCACGTGGCTCTCGGATCGGGCTGCAGCCGCGAGCTACTTACGCACCTGATGTTTGATCAATAATCGTGGCGCACGCTAGCTTCACTCTAAAATATTCAAGTAAGATCTTTCTACAAACTAGCATGTTACGCGTACATCTGGTCCTAATCAATAATCGTTCTTTTTGCGGTGAATTTGTATGGTCTCATTAGGTGTGCGATCGCAGGCCTTGCGGGAAGTGGAGTGTAACGGAGCTATCGCAGCGGCGGCCCACACGCGAGGCGCGGTATGCGAAGAAAGCCAGCCTCCGCGCCGCGTGACGTGTCGCATCCGGATACGATACAATCCCGCACCCAAAATGCACGGTCCTGTCATTCCTTTTTTTAGGAATAATACTGCAGTTACGAACGTCTTTTTATCGTTATTAGTTATTACAGTACAGGTTATCAACGACAATTATAGGTAACAGTAACGAAAACTTTCTTTCGCCTGCAAAGAAACTTATTGGGTAGGTACGTGTTTAATATTAGGTAATACACATGTACTAATGACTAACGAAAATGTTTGTAAACAAAAAATGTATTCTTAACGTAAAACATAAGCGTAACAGATTAGCTTTAAATATAATGAAGCGAAAACAATTGATGTAATACTCAATTTTATTATTACTGCCACAGTTTTAGCTTGCGGACTGAAATTAAATCCAAATGGCTTTACTTAAACATCAATGATTCTCCTAATTCAATAACGCTTATTAAGCTCATGTTAAGTTATAATTCTTAGACACAGACAACATCTAAATCCTGCTGTAACAGTTCTATAACTTTTTTTAAATATGAGATGATTACTAAATACCTCATTATCTATTATCACTACCTAGGTAATAAAAAAGGAGTCGTTGATAGTAGTGTTGCCTATCGATAGTCCAATATCGATAGTATTGCAAAATTAGGCACTAATGACCTAAAACAATCGATACTATTGATAGTTTTGTACTATCGTTTGTACAAAACTATTGATACTATCGATAGTATCTATTGTTTTCGGTCATTATTGCAATAGTATCGATACTATCGATTGTATTGGACATAAAACTATCGATAGTTTCGATAGTATTGCCATTATCAATAGTATTGCTTATAAATCACTACTATCGATAGTATTGACATGTGCGATACTATCAATATCCTGAATAGTTTGCGAGGTCAACGATCGATAGTCAAACTATCGATAGTTCTGCAACACTGGTTGATAGCATAATGTTAATCTAGGGGAAATACATAAACAAACTTGCAATTAGCTTAAATAATATAAGTACAGTACCTGGGCGACCGAGCTCTGCTCGGGCAGAAACTCGGTACCAAGCGTTTTCCCAGAGATAAGACCAAGCTATATCAATTTTTCATCCCCGAAAACCCCCAAATACCAAATTTCATCGAAATCGTTGGAGCCGTTTCCGAGATCCTGATTATATATGTGCGGGGGCGGGGGAGGGGGTTCTGGGGGTTTCAAAGGGGGGTTGAAAATTTCATTGATTTTGCCGTACGATGCACCGTTTTCAAGATATTTGACAAAAACACCGGAGGGGGTGGGGGGGGGGGGGGGGGGTGAGTCAATTTAAACTATCGTCCGTAAACCGACTTTACAGACAACCGGCTTTTCCTGTTCTGTGCTCCCAATAGGGAACGTGCACATAGACGGTGCTGCCAACTGGTGCCATAAGGGTGCCATCAATTTGAATGTTTTACCTTGATAAGTTTGTTTTACTGTCCTCATAGTCTCTTCTGTCGCATTAGTGCTGCCGCCTATAGTTACTGCACGTTCCCTATAATACTTTTTCTCACAAAAAGTAACTTTTTCTCACAAAAAAGTAACTTTTTCTCACAAAAGAAGAAACTTGACGTTTTCTCATGAAAAAAAACTTAAAAAAAAACTAAAAATCTTGAAAAAAAACGTGGAATCGAACCGAGGTCGGCTGGATCCGCGACCACCCGATTTCTAATGTGCTATTATGATCTGCTCGACGTCGGCGAAATTTAGCTTTGTATTCTAATGCTAACAAAAATAGCCGGATAACACGACTAAAAGCGGTTTTCTGAAAATGAAACATAGCTAGATCAGTTTTTCATCCCCGAAAACCCCCACACACCAAATTTCATCGAAATCGTTGGAGCCGTTTCCGAGATCCTGATTATATATATATATATATATACATATATACAAGAATTGCTCGTTTAAAGGTATTAGATTAGATAGATAGATAGATTAGATATGTATATGTACTTAGAAATGAACAAAGCGAAGTGACCGAGGGTGTATAAAGTTTCAGGGATACTTGATTATGTACCTACATTACAATATTTTCTTATTGTGAATTGAGTTATGTAAAACACAATACCTACGTACCCGCAATATTTGTATGTACCTAAGTCTCTCAATCGTAATTAATTTCCCTTATTGGTTCTCTTTTCTTTAAGTAAAACTTTTGGTAGAGCTATTTGCTATTGGTAGTTTTGTATGATTTTACTTAGTTATCTGTCAGTTATCACAGCTACTTAATGTAAATGCACATTTACTTACCATTATATTTTAGCGTGATGTAGTACCTACATCAGTTTTGTTCTTTTAATGACTTACTTTGCTATCACAGAAACTTAGGCGTTAAGAGAACGTATTTTTATCACACGTCAGTTGATAGAAAACTGTTCCTTTAGGCGTGTATTAGTTTTTTTACCATAAAACAACTGAAGAATATGTCAAGTCACCTTTTTTGAAATATGAGATTTTAATCTCAAAAAATAGAGCTCGCAAAGTAACATTGGATTAAAATATGGATATCTGAAAATAATAACTATTACTTTCACTTTCAAAAAAATGGTGACTAACTTTCAAACCGCTATAACTCAAAAAGTTGCTTAGGTGACTAGACATGTTCTTTCCGTGGACCCTTCATTGCATCACGTAGATGACGAGCGTTCGGTTTTGCGTCAATTTGTTAAATTCTATTGGACTAGCTCTGCTTTTATTACCAGCAAAAAATAAATAAAAAGCATCTGAGAGCGGCGAAAATGATATTAAAGGATATAAAGTCATTGTTTAGGTGTTCTAAGCTGCGTAGTCATTCATTAAATACCATAGAACATTGCCATTTAATAACAGTGCCCTCAGGAAGCTGGAAAAAGTTTTATTTAAAAGCAAGTTACGGTTAAGCTAAGTTTGTAATTCACGTTTTCGTTTTGTTACCTTCATTTTATTGTGATGTATTTGAAAGGATTCTTAAACAAATGTTAGCTTCTGCGGCAGCTCGAAGCGTCTAGTTACGTGACTTGGGTTCATATTACAAAATCTGAATGAATAACTTAGAATGCGTAGTCGGTCATCCGGTGGATCATTGTCGCTTCTAATTTGCAGCCGTTTAGAATGCGAACTTAAGACTTCATTGAATTTCAAAATTGCTATCGTTTATGTAGGCAAGTGCTGAGTATTCGTTCGTGCTGGTTCACGGGCCGCATAACGTAATGGTGTACTGTATCTTATTTCGAGGAGCAAGCATCATTTCCTAGTTTACAAAGTTTGTGTTCACAATCTTCGCTGTCACGATTTCAGGTAGTGTTATTAACACCTTACGGATACGTGCATGGACGGCTGCGTGTGTGCTTCGGTGTTGTGAATCCGATTAATGGTTTATGGTACTTTTGTCGCTCACTTGTATGTATACGTACTTTACTCGTAAGCGGGAAGTTCGTGAAGTTCCAAGCAGCTTCTACATATCCCTGTTATTGGTCATTCTTACACCACAGCAGGACGGTTATTTCTTCTCACGTGACAGTGGTAAGATACGTCAATTAATTTGACACATAGTTTTGTCGTGGTTGTTACGAGTATGTTAAATATGTGTTATAATGTCTATGAAAACGGAAACGGCTTAGTTTGCTTGGATGGTCTGTTAGTCAACATTCATTTTACTCTCAAATAAGTTAGTGGTTTAACCTATGGCCATTGGCCACTCAAGCAGAGGTTCGTGGTTCAAGCCCGGGCTCGCACCTCTGAATTTTTCGGAATTTTAGTGCAAAATTACATGAGCATTACTGTGTTACAAAACACTGTGAGAAAACCTGTATAGATCTGCGAAGTAATTTAGTGGTGTGTGTGAAGTATAGTATAAATCTTCCCAGGTGAATTTTTCGCTTCGAGCCATTACATTAAATTTGAACCTTAATACTATGACGATACCGTTTGTTTTGAAAGATAAAGGCTCGAAGCGAAAAATTCACCTGGGAAGATTTATACTATAACCGCGAGCCTGCTTGAGGAGACTGAGATGAGGTCTGTGCCCCGCAGCTCATATACAGGCCGAGATAAAGTTATCAATGTTATCCATTTTATTATTGTTTTCTTAAAGCTAGCTATAGTATAATTCTTCCCAGGTCAACTTTTCGCTTCGAGCCCTTATCTTTCAAAACAAACTGTATCGTCATAGTATTAAGGTTCAAATTTAATGTAATGGCTCGAAGCGAAAAATTCACCTGGGAAGATTTATACTACAGCCAGCTTAATGTTTCAGTCGTTTTAATGACTCGACACTTTCTACGAAAGTGGTTTTCGTGTGTTCTCTGTGAATGTTCGAGCAGCATAGCGCGCGGCCCGCGATGCAGATCTGCTGCTCTGGTTAGGCTGTAGAAAAAAAGTGCATACGTAAAAGTCTCAAAAAACGTGATGCTGACCAACCACGCGACGTTCCGTTAATGTGCGAAGTAGAGCGGCGCCACACGCCAGCACCAGCGACGCGAAGTGGCCGCGTGGTCGCGAACGCACCGTACCACGGAACAGTAACACACCGTTGCCTCTCAATGAATGAATTTACAACGCAACAAACTAATCCAATTAACCTACAAATTGTAACCTTTCGCAACTACACATTTAGCAGCTACATTATTGTACATTAACGACTAAATAATAAGAGTGAATTATAGAATTAACCAATTTGATCGTGTCAATTTCGGGGTCAATGTCATTCGGACCGCCAACAATTCTCGCCCAACATAACGTTCGTGCGAGTTGATTCCTTCACCTCTGTATTAAGAATGCTATGGCTGCGTTAGGGGAGAGGGATCGTTTGATTGGTTTTCGGCAGGTAAAAGCTCAGGTAGTGACAGCAAAGTCACCCTCCGACCGAACACAAAAAACCGACCCGGAATTGTGCAACTTACGACTGGCTTCAGTGTTTAGGATGGAATGCGCGAGCGATTAGGAATTTATTTTAAAATAACTTGGGTACTTATAGCTTTTTAAGCTGGGATGTAAAAAAATTGTATGTATATCTACGGATTATTCATCCATAATTTACATTTCGGCAAATATAGTTTACTCTATAAAAAGCTATTTCAATGTTTGCAGTATAATATATGTATAGTTAAAAATAAACCTGTAATAATTTGAATTATTAAACATAATCCTAATGGCCTAGTAGGTAGAGAACCTGACTACGAAGCTTGAGGTCCCGAGTTCGATTCCCGCGTCGGGGCAGATATTTGTATGAATAATACGAATATTTGTTCTCGGGTCTTGGGTGTTTAATATGTATTTAAGTATGTATCTATCTATACAGGGTTATTTTTAATTCACTGACATCCTCTTAACCCTGAACTCCTATCACTCAAACAAATGTTTTTTGTTTTACGACTTTTTAAAATGAAGCACTTTTTTCCCATACAAATACACAAAGTATCGTAAAAATAAAAGGAAATCTCAAATTTTCAAAACGTTATTACACCAAAAATATTATGTTATGACAAAAGCCGTAAAACAAAAAACATCTGTTTAAGTGGTAGGAGTTTAGGGTTAAAAGGATGCTAGTGAATTACAAATAACCCTGTATAAGTATGTTTATCCGTTGCCTAGTACCCATAACACAAGCTATGCTTAGCTTACTTTGGGACTAGGTCAATTGGTGTGAATTGTCCCGTAATAATAATAATAATATCTATACACATAAAAATAAAAATCCTGAGTGATTGACTGACTGACTCATCAACGCTCAACCTTAAGACTTGGCTCGGGGAGGCTGAAATTTTGCATAGAATATAGACGAATTTGTTAGTTATTCACTAACTGATACTGATGATTGATGGATGGTTGGATGTTGCCGTTGCTGGATATTTGTGTTTCAATCAAAGATATGAAGAAGTTTTACCATAAATTGAAATTCTGCGCGGACGAAGTCGCGGGCAAAATAAGTGCGATAATAAAGGCTCACAATCGATTGCCCATATTTTTCTAATACTTATAAGCTGATAAGAATTCCCAGAAAGCTTAATTGTGTGGACGTTGTACTAATCAACTTCCTTTGTACTTATTCGGGTTTGAGCTGACTTAGCGCTCTGGCTATTGCAGCAGCTAAGTAGGCGGGTAATTACTTAAGCTTAAGCTCCTAGGTAGAGGAAACTCTTCAGCTACTTACAAAACAACTGCTCTAGTAAATGTAGATGTACAAGTTTTTTTTTGTGTATCCTAAAATTTTCATTGTAAGTAAGGCCTTTCAAAAGAACGATTAATTATGTTTTGGTTTATTTAAATGTATTATTTATTATAATAATTACATAGGTATAACATTTTACATACATGTACAACTACCGGGTTAGGGTTGATATTTCCTCATAGAAAAACGTCATCGTTGAATAAAAGTCCGTATGTAATACGTTATGGGAGCAAAACGTCCGCAGTAATTCTTCTTTAAAAATAGTGTATTATGCATTAGGGACGTTTTGTTTTTTTTTGCCATTTTTCGTTGATGACGATTTGCTTCAAGGGCTTTTTTAAGTGCGGACGATGTGCTCCCTGGGTTTTCTTCCTTGCAGTCCTTCTCATTAAACGGGCATTATGGCTAGAAGACTTTAAATGCAACACAGGACGTTTTGCTTTCAATACCAACTACCTATTTATCCTAAAACTAAAACCTAAGGAGATAATAATAATACATTAAAACATTATTATGGAAAGGAGTCCCTTTAGGCAAGGTTCTTTAGATACTGGCAGCGTTCTCCCTTTGAATACTCGTAGCTTAACTGATTCTTTGTCCGAGGTAGCTGCCAGCTCTTCGGTCTCCTATAACTAACTTAACTTCTTAACTTCTTTGCTATTTCCTTAAACAGCTTCAAAGCGCTAGGACCCCACGGACCCAAAATTTGCTAAAAAAACCAGGTAGGTACACATTTTTAACTTAAGACCAGATATGACATAGTTATTAATGCTTATTATCGCCTGACAAAAAAACAATGTATTTATAGAGCTTTATGCTTGATATTCCAACGGAATTTCAAAGTCGCTTGTATTTAATTTATCTTATTCGTAAAAGGAAGGCGGAGGCGCAGCTGCAATGCACAGATGATCTCATTCAAGTCCACTCTAAAGCGCTCGGGAACTAAACCATGTTAAATGCAGTCGTTCAATTTCAATCCTACACGCTGCAGCGCTGCCTACATGGCTCTACAAGCTACAACTAAGTTTTCAGTTATATCAAGTACGCTCATCGGTTTATTATTTAGATTAGATTGCGCTACCAAATACAAGTTTGAGGCTCCGACTAATGTTTTTAGGTGCACTTACGCGGATCTGAGATAATCAATTAATCTTATTACTTCGAGGTTGCTAACCCAAGGTAAAGTGGTGCCAAGTTTATGCAATTGTCACTCTTATCGCATTCACTGCCGGAAACGCATATATGCGTTTTCGTGTCTTTCGTCTGGTGACATTGTCATAGTTTGGTAATTGGGTAGTTCTACTAGCGTTTCAACCGCTATCACTCTCCTGTCGCATATATACGTAAGAAATAAGCTACAGCTAGAGTGAAATTTCAACAAATTACCACAAGCACGCTGTATCGTTATATAAAAACCTTCCGCTAGGTGTCGCTCATTTACATAATATATGCGACAGGAGAGTGATAGCGGTTGAAACGCTAGTAGAACTACCCAATTATTTGAACGCGCATGTGCGTTTGTGGCACCTGTACCTCTACCATGAGTTACACTAGTTTACAGTGACCGTTCTCGCTAGCGACGGCGTAAATGATTTGTATGGAGAATTGTGTACAGCGCCTCTAGCGGTCACTTACGGAAGTACAATTCTCCATACAAATCATTTACGCCGTCGCTAGCGAGTACGGTCACTGTAAACTAGTGTAACTCATGGTAGAGGTACTGAAGAAGTTTTGAGTCTGACAGGCAACGAATGCGTTAACCAAGGTTTGACAATTTAATTGTTTAATCCTACCTAGGTCTAGTAAGCGGCTCTAAAACATGATTGTAATTAGCGTGGTAAACCCTTGTGTAAACAAGTCGAGCGGCTGCATGCAGCGCGTAATGTATGCCGGTGGTGATGTCGCGCAGTGTTCGAGCGCATCAGCGCAGTGCGGTGTATTACCTCTTGTAAGCGGTCAGTTAACAGAATGACAGTTTAATAAATAAATTATGAAATTTATATAATACCTACTATCTTCAATCCGCGGCTTCGCTAGTGTTTAAATGCATTCACGAGAATCATTTACAATCTTAAAGCCGCCTGAAAAAAGGTTACGCTAACATTTTATTTAAACCAAGACGGTCGCTCAGACAACGCCGTCTATTGATTGCGGACTTAGTTAAAGCATTATTTTAAAAGTCGAGTTACTACTTCGTTCATCGACAGTGCCCTTTATTCTTGTTTAAAATTAAAATATACCACGGGGACGCATTACCGTGATAATAGGGTCATACACACACAGCGTAAGAAACAAAAGTGGTCTCTCCTGTGGACATAAAATTAGCATCTCCGAGTCAGCCAACTTTAGATTTATATAACTTTAGATTAATATGCTGAAGTAGACTTCACTAAAAAATATCGGCTATAGACCCTTAACTTTTGCCATGTCCACAGCTGAGATGTGAACAAAAAATGTGTAGGTATGAGACGATTACTATCCTATGTTTCAATCCAGATCTTTATACCTGTTCACCAAGTGTCATGTAAATCTGTTCAGCCGTTATTAGAGGCTTGAGTAACAAACATCCAAACATCTTCACAAAATTTTCTCTATCATAATTTTAGTAGAATCTAGAATGCACTTGTAAAAGGCAAGTAAGGTTGTCGAAAGGCGCGTTAAAAACGTCCCTGTTAGAGCTAACGAAGGAAAACCTTGAGATAATACTTAAGAGAAACTCTTTAATGTATATCCTGCACCTGCTACAGCCTAACATAAGATGCGAATGCGAGATTTCTAATCAAAAAATATTTGGTGTAAAAATGGAGAGATAGAATCCGGAACACCATTGCGCTTAAAATCACGCTTAGCTGACGTTGGAAAAAGAAGACAGCTTAGCTAAAATGGGATATGTGTCTATAAGTTATTTTTAAGTATATTCCGTAGTCTAAAATACATTTTCGTTATTAGATACCTACTGATTAACAACAATTTTCAATTTGTCCACAGAAATGGCACCCGACATTATGTGAAGGATTAAAAGCGCGGCTTTCGAAAAAAATCAACGCTGGAAGTAAACTCGGTCTCTAGGTGAGCAAATTTTATTAAATCGTTATTTTTAGCTAATTCGTTAATTATTTATAATTCGTTATTAATAATTCGTTAGTATCTTGCGCTTGTACTACGCTTCGCGGTATTCATGTATCTTTTATATTTTATAATATCGTCGTAATGAACGACAATGATGGAGACGCAATAATAAAAATCCGAATAAGTGTAAGAAGTACAGCATAACACATTTCTGTGTTGACATTGTAGACTATGAGTAGGAGCGTCTCAGTAAATTTTCGCTTTGCTTGGATGGAAATGAAAGAAGAGGAACGATATCGCCGACATACGTGCCTACGTGAAACGCATGTCTGACTGACAAACAAACTAACGTACCTACAAAGAGTTTTAAAAAAGTATTTACATATGCACAAATCCCATAAATTCATGTAGCGTATGATCGTTGTATAATAGTTATTTTACTTTGATATTAAAACAACAATAATAAATAACCATAAAAAAGGACAAAAATATTTCTTTTCCAATTTTATTTATATTAACTGTGGATGATTAATTCAAGAGATATAAAGTCCCTCCGTCCGTCTTGGCTTTTGCTGTAAAGTTATATTATGTATATGTTAAGTTGTGATAAGTAAATAAATAATAAATAAAGGCATATCAACAGTAGGCAAATTTTGAGTAACTAGTATGTATATACAGTACATATATACTTGTAAACAGGAAACGACGATACTTAATTAGTAAATAATAATTACTACAGCTACAAGTAGGTAAGAGAAACTACTATAGTAGTACATTTTACTAAAAGTGCCACTTGGGTTCCCTTCTAGCCGACTCTACTGTTCTCATTGAAATTGTCTTGTAACTTTAAACGAGCAGTTTTTGTTTGTGTCCTAACCTAACCTAACCTAACTGGTTTGTCCGAAACTGATCTAACGATTTAGAAAAAAAATATGTGTTGACAAAATTGTGTCTCCCAAAATTGATCTACCTACATAGTTAAACGAAAAAATAATTTTCAAGTTGCCCAAGTAAAACGAAAATGAAATACGATTTAAAAGTTGACATATTTATTTTATTTTATTGACAAAGCGTAATTGACGTGTTATCCTTATAATATGGACGTTAATAAATTAATTCATAATAACAATGATCATTGATTCAGAACAATGGTAACAGTGTCTGTTAGCTCTTTACTTAACACTTAGGTATAAAGGTAAAACACATGTGATGTAAGTAGGTGCGCTGAGAACAATAGCCGAGCGAGAGTCGGATATTCCACAGTGTGCGCTTATTTAGCCGGCAAAAAAACAAAAACCCGCCATTGTTGCTGCATTCCGATACGAAGTGAAGTTGTAGTAAGGCTGCGCCGAAAGTGGCATGCTTAGCGGCAAGCGCAAGCGCCTCGGTGCTTATACTCTATTCAAGATGACGAGCCGAGCTACTTAGAACCTACTGAGATAACACAGCCGATCATCTTTGGTTAGAAGTACAAAGCTAAAGCCGCATAACCCAATCAGCGTCTTCAGCTGCGTATTTCTAATCCAATCACGTGTTGTTGTTCTCGGAGTTCTAACTAGTTAATTTGAATGGTCACTAAGGTATAGAGAAGGAATATACCAATGACGTGTTAGTTTTTCGCCGCAAAAGTACACGGTTCGTACGTCACGACATAAACCCGTAAAAATACGGGAATAACTTTAGTGGTTCGTGCTCGTACACAGTAATTTAAGCGGCTCCGTATAATCTTATACACTTCACTGTTCTTGGTATTTCGACGCTCGATATTGCCTTTAGCGTGCAGCTTGCAATGTGATCTAAACTTTGGTCAATCACATAAATGCAGATGCCTAGTTAAAACAAAGCATGCAGTCGCACCAAGTTGCAATCTATAAAAACTAATGACTACTAGTGTAGATAGGTTAGATAGGAAGGAACAGCTGTCATTCTCAACAATAGATTACGGTAAAAATACTCCCGGAAAAATAAAATGCATTAATACTACGACTCCACGCGCACAAATGCAACGGAAATTACCTACTTTATGCACTCTCTGCCAAGGGTCAGAGTAAACAAACACCCATTCAGCTTGCATACGAGCAGAGAATGAGCAATTGTGCTTGACAGTTGCTACTGAACATGGCTTTCTGCGAAGATAGTATGTACTTACTTCCTTAAATGACACCTAATGCTCTTGCTTTTAGGAAAACAAGCGCTTGCTCCTCAGAATATTTAGCAGTTGATTCTTTGTTTAAGGAATATGAAGTTTATTTTTAAATACAACCATAGAAACCTACAAAAGGTAAAACAGGTGATTGATAACGTAAAATATTTCTTGAGAGTGTTCAGTAGATCCAGTTTACATAGTAAATGCCATAGTAATATTGTTTGAGAAGAAGACACTAATGCAATGCTCGATACAACCCATAAGAACATGAAGATCCACATTACTTATTTTATCAGATACAAAGGTCGCAGTCACTTTATGTTTAGAGAGCATATCCTTTTCCTATTTTTCAGGTTTGGTATAACTTGACCTCTCGCCCGTTACCAGGTTACCATTCAATTTTTGGACACCCTGTGCACACACTTATAGTAGGTAAACTTGCACTGCTTGCATTAAGCCCCATCACATTGCACTAACGAAGAGGCACTTTGTGGCATCGATGAATAGATATTATTAAATTATTTTATGAGAGAGATCATTTTCCAGCTCGCAGTGCGTCCTTTGTTAACAAACTCATTAGAAAGGAGACACATTGTATGACAAGGGAGACTGAGACAAACGTGCTAGCCCTCTTGGATAACACGATGTCAATTAACGAGGATTACATTTGCTTAGTAATTGACATCGTTGCTGTATTAACGTGTGAGAAGGTTATTTTCAAGTCCATTGTGGATATTCATTGGTTCTTACCTTTGTTAGCACTGGATAATAATTACGGTTTATTAACTTCATCACAGCTCTTCGATTTTACTTCGCTTCGCATTTAATTCATTTAATCTTATTATTTCTAATACCGAACAACACGTAACTAACCACACGGAAGTGCTGTAAATAGAAACTGCGTATATTTCTCAAATATGTAAAACCCGTTGACTTAGAAGCAAATACATTAGAGCAACAGCCTGAAGGGTTATGTCGTCTGAAGCATTTTTCACACATGTCAATTGAACCAATTGCGAATTTGTAGGGAACACGGGCACAGTTAAAAATATCGTTTGGTGGCAGGTTTCGCCCGTGATCCGCGGCAGGAATCGCATTGGCGAAGATTGGCGTCAATCTTTTTAATTCTGGCCGTTTGCCAAACTAGTCAATGCTGTAACAATTCAACAATTCTGATATCCGTGTGTGGGTATTCAGTATTAGAATCACACGATAAAAATTCTCACGAGTAAATTCAATACAAGTAAGCATGTCTTCTGCGCTGTAAGCAGTTTTACGCCTTAAACGTTGCTTATGTAGGTAAATAATAAATTTTACCTTCAGCCGAGCAGCTTCGTGCAACTAAGTGCAAAGTAACTTTGGTCATTAAATTATGAATTATGAATGAAAATCTTTCGTGAAGTTAGCCGCAAGCGGTTTTCTCATATACGCAGTGCGGGGAGTAAAATGGTGAAATGCGTATTGCGGTACCAAAATAAACTAAGAACTGAAACGCAAGTGTCGAAGTGATCAATCCTCCATCATGATCATAGTATAATACAGCCAAACTCAGTTAATGCTGGACAATTAAGAGGCAATTATGACGACCAGACCAGTTTTAGACGACCAGATGGCCTAGTGGTTAGAGAACCTGACTACGAAGCTTGAGGTCCCGGGTTCGATTAAGTATGTTTATCCGTTGCCTAGTACCCATAACTCAAGCTTTGCTTAGCTTACTTTGGGACTAGGTCAATTGGCGTGAACTGTCCCGTGATATTTATTTAATTATTCAATCGTCTTAATTAGTCTTATTTAATTTGAGGTGTCCATACATTTAGTTTGGGATTTAATTTCAACAAAGCATCCTGGCATTAACGGAGCTAGAAACACTAATTTTGAGCCACGTTTAAAATTGCACCTTATATCATTAATTATGATTTAATGTCTATTGACCCGCCAGATCCCAGAAGTATACTAAAATTATTGGATTTAACGTAACGCCTTAAATTTAACACATTGACGGCACAATTGGGCCAATCAACTTTTAAACCGACGTTTTTGGCGTCTCCTGCGTTACCAAAATTGTCTCTGGCGTTACCAAAAAATCGTACTTCCAACAAGATATTTCACGGTTTAATAGGTTAAACTTACGTAGGATGGCATGTATTCATGCTATTCATCTATTAAATTACAGAAAAAACATGTTTACTTACAAAAGTCTGCAATTGTTTGAAAAATGTCGCGGACAGATTATAGTCGGTTTAAAAGTTGATTGGCCCAATTACTTAGAATTTGAGGGTATCGTTAGTCAAAGGACGTTTGGGTTACACTTAATTTACGCGGTTTATACAAAATTTATGTTTAAAATGTAATTTTCATACATTGTGCACTATCATTATCATGATAGGACTTGATATGATACCCACAGTACAAGCTTTCCTTAGTTTGGGACTAGGTCAATTGGTGTGTATTGTCCCGTGATTTTTATTTATTTTATTTTAATTTTAATAACAAAAAACTCCCACTTGTCTGGAACTTAGTTGTTTGTTTGCGCTATGATAGTTTCTTACATTGTGCTGAATTAAAAAATATACTGACGTGAAAAATAGCGTTTCACTTTTCATACAACTTTGTACAAAATTTACCTCGATATATTTACTGCTAAGCGTATGTGTTGAATAAATTAAGTACCGAGAAATTCATGTATTCATATAAAATATGGGGCTTTATTACAGTAGTTTTTGATCCAAAACCTCAGTTTCTTAGGTCAGAGTACTTACCTCTAATTAGTAATCTGAGTTTAATGGTAAACGCGTCAGTTATAGATTAGGCCGATGACGTCTTTTCTGCGTTACACGATACGGTGGCGCAGTTCATAACATGCCTGTTATCGGGCTTGTTATACTCATCTTATTAGTACGTATGTAGTTGCTTCGTGATAACAAACTAAGCAACTATTTTTTTCATAAAAAAGAATCTAAATTACGCTTTTGTATTTGATATATTACTTGTCCTCTTCAGTGTCACTAAAACTTGTGACAAGTATTTTTAGGTACAATTACTAGAGGAAGTTTAGTTAGCGTAATATTGATAAGTTATCTATCCCACACAAATAAAGTACATGCACTTTATTGTACACTACACGCGTATGTCCCTTTCCTGGAGCTCAAAGAACGGATGTTAGCTCGTGAACACATGCTACAGATGCTACTACACACTGGATTGTTTAATGTGGAGACTAATAATATAGTTGTCTAAATGCTTTTACATAGTACTACGATGGCGATGAGGCGCTACCTTACAGACATGTGTCTAGTGATTCGGCATTCGGGATTCTGCATAAAACCTAATTGGCACTTTTAGGTGCATTTCTTTCGGCACTACCATGAGTGAGCTAAATGTTTGTGATTTTACATACTAAGTAAATTAAACAACGAATCTAAAACGGTACGGCTGGCGCTTGCTACTTGGCGGCATCCTTGGCGTACTGTCAATTTGGACTAATCCTTTGGATTAGTCTTGTCTGTGCTTGAATTACATTTAGTGCTTCCAGTTGTATTTTAGCACAACAAATAGACGCATCTTCAGTAGCGATGCTTACTCTGAAATACTGTATTAGGTTCGCATTTCCAGAGTCGTAAACAGCCTTATCTCGTGGAAAAAGAGATATCTAACTGACGGCTGCAGTGAATGAACGCATCACACCAATTAAGTCGATAAGCCCAAAGTCACGCTCGAAGCAAAACATACGCAGCATTGACTTGCACCATTGTATTCAACTCTGAATCTTATTTATGTTTTCCGTTCATTCACTTTCGCACGAAGAGCGCTATCAGGCGTGTATTTTGATAAACGGAACAAAACACAGGACGATATCTAATAATATTTGGGAGTTTTTTCATGCAACTCGGTAGGCTCCAACAAGAAATGCCAAGGACCTACTTATTTCATTTTTATGCAGTATTTACCAGTTTTTGTGAAATTTTTATTCCTTACTACTTGTTTCCTGTTTACTTGTACAGTAGTAGGTACTTCATTCCTATCATCATCACCAAAGTTTAATGTAATGTAAAAATAGATTTGCCAGATTGAAATATTGTTAGTTATTTTCAAGTAAAGCTAACATAATAAGGATTTTAAAAATACCTACACTTAATACTTTTTAGTGTAATGTGTGTATAGTATAAATCTTCCCAGGTGAATTTTTCGCTTCGAGCCATTACATTAAATTTGAACCTTAATACTATGACGATACTGTTTGTTTTGAAAGATAAGGGCTCGAAGCAAAAAGTTCACCTGGGATGATTTATACTAAAGTAGTTCATAGTTTTCTAAAAAAAATAACTCCTTGACCTTGCAATTTAAATAAATATGCCTACTCATTAAATATAAAAAAAATATTCAGCTATTTTTTTATAAAATGAAAATAATTTATAGATGCAAACGCTGCTTATTAATTTTGGAAGATACCTTCGCGCTTTTAGCTTTGCATCAACACATTGAATGCATTGTTGGCCTAAAACCCGGCTTAATGGTTTCGTAAAAAGGTCAGTGTCAATCGCTGCAAGAGCGAAGTCTCGCCGGATGGGCTTGAATGACGGCGGTTGTAAAAGTTGGCGAAAAAACGGGTGCCATTGAACCCGGCACGGCGAATGCACCGGGGCCGTTAGCTTTATCCGAGGTCAGGGTATCGTAATGAAGTGCTGTCAACTCTACTGTCAGAGGAAATATATAGCGTCGTATTCAAACTGGCAGCCAACTATTTCGGCAACAAACATGAACCTACAATTTATTGATTTTGTTCTTTGCTTTAAAACATGCGTTTGTCAAATGTCAGAGGGCATTGCACTTGTGCAGCGAGTCGTTTAAGCTAGCTGGCAAGGTTTCACTACAAGTCTTTTCTGCTTTTGCGTTTGTGATTTTGGTTTTTAATAGTGTTATTTAAAACGTTCACATTTGATGTTCTGATGGTGCAATTTGTCATATATATAGGTAACGGTGCAATTGATAGAAATGCGCAGAAATACATTTACTACATAAACATGATTCAAAGACTTCATGTAATTAATCAATGATTACATTACGAAAATAAAATACCTACTACGCTAAAATAGATATATATCACTTGCGGTAGGTCGTTATTTGATAAGTTTACGAGTTTTGAATCATTATTCCAACCCTATATAAGTTTCAGAGCAGGATATAAGTCACAGGATTCCTCTCAGAACCAAAGATTCCACGCTAGATCCCAGTGCGGACTGGGCACTTCATACACGCAACTAAATTGCTTCGCAGGTGTGTGCAGGTTTCCTCATGATGTTTTTTCCTTCAGCGTAAAGCTCATAATAAACTTACCGATTTTTGTATATCACAATAAAAAGTGAAAAATAAAACAAACTGGTAAACGTACGTCATATTTACCAGGTTTCTGTGATTTTTTTTTTTGTTTGGGTTCATTTTATTAATGCACCAACTAGCTTGCACCCGTGAGTCCGCTCCTGTTGCAGAATACCTAATTCGGAATTTAGCAAAATCCGTCCTTATTCCTTGGCCATAAAATACATATATGCTTATAAGCAAATTTCAGGTAATTTGCTATCCTAGTAACAGCCGAAGGGCTAGGGATGGGCGTAGTATGTCTAATGAGTCAGTCAGTCCGGGATTCTTTCTTTTTATACAAATCATAGGTACATTAAGATTTTTATAAGAACTCTAGTTTTTAAATTTAAACTTATACTTACGTGGCACATAGTTTTTTCAATACTATTTTTTTATCATACAACTTTTAAATATATTGAATAATAGGAATGTTTATCTAGATCTGTGATACACAAATAAATAAAAGGCTATGGGAGTACGTATGTATATTAAAAAATATCCAAACCCTGTACCTATTTCGCCTACCCGGCGCAGCGTGCCTACTTAGTATGCCTGCGGCATTCCCTCGCTGCACGTCTATGCATAAAGATAATAAGTGCAAAATATATAGATCCACTCGAAAAAAATTGCAACGCTAATAAAACAATTACAGTCTCCGCCTTTCTGCGTATACCATGTGTTTCCTCTCTGGAACAACGAATGAGAAAAATCTACAATACCCTGGATTGATCAATGGGTACTTGGTTACCAATCCGGTATAAAGTTACCATGCACAATGGGAAGACGAGTCGCGGGGAGGAACGAGACCGCGCCGTGGCAACCGCGCGTGCGCGCTGCGATCGATCTCTAAATACCCACCACACGCTTTTTCAATACTCTCGAAAACCTCAGACGTTAAAGCTTAATAAGTATTCGGAATTGGGTAGCGAAAATAATCACCTTATTGATCAAAGGGAACTTCCATCTTTTGACTACAGCTGTTACCTAAATAAGATTTATTTAACAATAAATATATTGAAATTAGGGGCTGAAAAAGGTCGCGTAAAATGCGTGAAAAGTGATAAAATTATCAACAATACTAAGCTTAGTTAAAAAATAAGGAGGCTTACTGAAAGATCTGCATATAGGGCCCTAATTGCAGTACCACTGCCAATCAGGGCCGATAATTTAGAATGAAAAAATCAGGCGTCTTCTCCTGCTTTTGTATTGAGTTCATCCCTTTAAAACAAAACTTTAGATATCATTATTTTTTTACTCACCGAAATTATCAACTTAACAACTTTGAAGCAGTAGCACGATAGCGTTTATCGCATTTATCCCTTTCGCACGCGTTCACTTGTTAAAAAGGGATTAAATTGCATTCACGTTTTACGTCTGCCACCAAAATTAGGAACTATTTTAAACTTATAAAACCCATATTGTATTTTATTACACACGGACTTTTGACTTCACGCCCATATATGTCTCAAAAGTTAGCGCAGCGCACAACACATTGCGCAGTGAGAAGTTTGTACCGCGTGGATCCGCTATAATATATACTTTACCAGTACGCTTAGTATAAGTTTTACTTCACCAAAATACTTCTCAATCGCGTTTACGTAAAAATTTCAATTCTATGGAAACATGGAAGCGCGCGCGCGGAGACGCTGTCCATGTTTCGTACTGTACGCTTAGCATACATTTTACCTCACCAAAATACTTCTCGATCGCGTTTACGTAAAAAATTCAATTACTAGGGAAACATGGACAGCGTCTCCGCGCGCGCGCTTCCATGTTTCCATAGAATTGAAATTTTTACGTAAACGCGATCGAGAAGTATTGAAGTGAAGGAAAACTTATACTAAGCATACTGTACGCTTAGTATAAGTTTTCCTTTATGCTTAGTTTAAGTTTTACTTCACCAAAATACTTCTCGATCGCGTTTACGTAAAAATTTCAATTCTATGGAAACATGGACGCGTGCGCGCGGAGGCGCTGTCCATGTTTCCCTAGTAATTGATTTTTTTACGAAAATGCGATCGAGAAGTATTTTGGTGAAGTTAAACTTATACTAAGCGTACTTCACTTCAATACTTCTCGATCGCGTTTACGTAAAAAAATCAATTACTAGGGAAACATGGACAGCGTCTCCGCGCGCGCGCGTCCATGTTTCCATAGAATTGATTTTTTTACGTAAACGCGATCGAGAAGTATTGCAGTGAAGGAAAACTTATACTAAACGTACAGGTCCACACGCGTGAAATGCGGCATCCACCGAGCACAGTGATGTGCGGCTGTGGATTAACAGGCGATCGATCATAGGAATCTATTTTTCTACAATGTATTTCTCTCACCATCTAAACGTGGCTTAACAGATGTGCGCGAGGAAGGGTAGATTAGCTCGTATTAAATGTCTAAATAAGAGTAGAAAATCGTTCGTATGATAGAAGCCGGCGAATTGTACGAGACCTATTCCGTGCATGGCGTGAAGAACTTGATAAGTCGAAATATACGGTTAAAGAAATTTGAATCTAGAACATAATGTCCTAAATTCTAATTTCTTTAAACGTATATTTCGACTTATCATGTTCTTCACGCCATGCACGGTATTATTTATTTCCTTTCAACGCCTTGGCAGTGACGTGTGTGATCACGTTTTTTTTTTTACATTGCAATGGCTTTTTAATTTATCAATCAATTCAAGACTCATCAGGGTTTATTAATTTTAGTCAACCAATTTAATTAATCTGTCTCTTTTGTCTCCCAACAGGTACATCTGGTGATAGCAAACGATGGCTATTACGAACATTTTTAACTCAACCCGATTGGTAAGTTTTACGATTGTATTCATAGTATAAATCTTCCCAGGTGAACTTTTCGCTCCGAGCCCTTATCTTTCAAAACAAACGGTATCTTCATAGTATTAAGGTTCAAATTTAATGTAATGGCTCGAAGCGAAAAATTCACCTGGTAAGATTTATACTATATATCGTTCTATTCTTAGTTAAGCTAATTAATGTACGATACTTATGATACTTCGATGTTATTCAATTTTATTGCTCAAAGCGAATTTTACCCGTGCTATTTTGTTTTATTTATATTGCGATTTGTGTGCTAAGCTGTGTCATATTATTATTTTGTGCGCGCCTTTTACGTTAATAAATACTATTGTGTTATTGTCATTGTTTTACGCGTGAACGGGCGTTTTAATAAGGTTTTTTCTCTGTTGTTACAGAAACTCTTTTGTGCTCGTGGAGTTTCGTACACTGATGAACCGGCGGAAGCCTGACCGGATGGATGGTCGCACCGCACAAACATGGCCGACATATTTATTTTCAAACAGGTAATTACTGTTATTAACTCTTTTCTACTTTAATGTTTATTTTATTTTTAAGACTGATTAGACGATAAGTTTTATTTTAAGTATACGGCAATGCGAAGTGTTTGCTATGCGACATGAATTACTTTTACAAGCGATGTTAATCTGTAGCTAAACCGAACTTTCGGAATCATTATAAATCTTCACTATAGGTATGACCTAATTTTCTAACACTAAATTCAGAAAGTACCTACTGGTAAATGTTTCTGAAATAAGACAAATTGTAATGGTAATTTCCTCTCTATAATCCATTTATTCTTTACACTCAAATTGTCTGAATCACTAATAAATATATCATCGTTATTTCGTTTTTTTCTGCTGCGATTGTATTAGTTTTAGATGAACCTAATTGCTTGCGTGATACACAGACAAAAGCAAATTATTTGAATGGGTTTGTAATAAATTTCGACAGCCCCGCGACACGAGAGGCGGCAGCGAGACCCGCGGGCGCAGACAACCAGCGGGATGCTCAGGTAGGTTCACGATAAACTGGATTACTCCGTAAACTATTGGCACAACAATGCATACTATCAAGTAATCTACCTACTATACTCGTAGATCTAACGAAATCGTGACCTAGAACTTTTTCACAGAAAATGCCACAGTGACATCGCATTGCCTATCAAGGAAAATCTTATTTTGTTTATTTTATTTTATCTTATGACGTTTACTGTGAGAACGTTTTGCGATGGGCCAGGAATCAAATGGTTCGATAGTACACTATGTTGTAAAACTGAATCACAGTATTTTAGCTCATGGTTGGGCAAATTTGGCTGAACAGTCCTGTCAAAGTTTTTCAGGTATTTTCGATCGTAGATGTTTCTGTATTGGTCGTCGTCCAAAGTGTACCGTGTCAAAGATATAATTTCGTCTTGAACAAAAAATTCCACAGAAAAGGTTTCACATCGGTTAACCCAAACATGTCCAACTATCTGCTATTATTGCAGATTAATTACATATTAGTATATCTCGACTATAAGATGAGACTTTTATTATTGTTGTTATTTATCGTAAAATAAACTAAGAATTAAAACTATCTTAAATTACTATCTCTACTACTATCTTTTTAAAACGAGCTCGAGTTTGGTAAACTAATTTTTAGTGTTAAAAAAACGAGAGTGTAATTTATACTTTCAACTCGATTTAAGGCAAGTAAGGTCTGTGTCTGTCACAGGAATAGGTCTCCAGTCGTATCTTTTAGCATTAAACTTAGTTGTCTCGAACCTACTATAATATAGGCACTGATAACTTAAGAATTTTCAGTATATCATAATTTTTTGACTAAAGATATTAAAATAATGAGAAATGCATAGGCTTGGCTTTTCAATTGGAATATAAAACTAAAATTAATTTGTATGTATTATTATGTATTTACAGTCCTATTTTGAAAGACATAAAATAAAACTTCCTTCCACTCACTTTGTTTTTGAATATACCGCACCAGCATTTAATATCTTATTTTCCACTTATTGGGGTTGATTTAAATGTAAAAATTGAGATTTCATACCCTTTTTTAACTTTTTAAGTAGTTGGTAAACTCTTTCTTTAGTGGTAGATTTCAAAAAACAATGGACGCCATTTAAGAAAGTGTTAGATCTATAGCTACAACTCAACATTTCATTTCCTATTCACCCCTTTAGGGATTGATTTTGAAAATATTTTATGTATGAATTTTATGTATTCAAGAGCACTCTTTTCTGCAAATTAAACTTGACAATTCCCTCTGTATTCGAAGTCTCTTTGAAGAAGTATTTTCTGACTTAAATTTTTAACTTGTTTAAATGTCATTTCATTGTTTTCTTTTCTACATAAGTAATTATACCTAATTTCTCCAAGTTTTGTTTTAAGACATTTGTTTAGGCACTGGACTGGTTTGTCCAGGTTGCTTAATTTGATTTAGATATGCGGTTAAGTGACTTAATATTGTGGTTTGTAGGTAATAAAAGCATATTTTACTAATTACTCTGTAAAGGTTGATCGAGTGGAATCAAAAAGTATCTAAATAACACACTGATGTGATGCTTTGTTAAAATATGTTCGAGCTTTGTGTAAACAGGTACACAAACGCGCACAGATGGATAAACATACATTGAACAATGTGAACTTTCAGTTTTATTTTGAGTGTCACTTTGTTTTCGATATACTTATCGGTGCGACTTGATCAGTCTTAAACTCAGCTTCACCGGAATACCGTGGTGTCTTCGCCGACTACGTATACAATGACGTTACGTCGCCAAACCTCCATCACCGCATTAGGTTCCATACATGTCAAGTGAATGCATAATAATTGTGTATATGTTTGGATACGGCAGCTGGTGACGTCGCCATGGCGTTCTAGTGAAACGTGAGACAGAACTCAATGTGTAAGTAAGTACCTATTGATTAAAAAATTGTCACATTGTTCATTTATTTTGCTCACATAGCAGCTAGTATAGCTACGTGTTCTTAGCTTTATATAAAGTTGGGCAGAAAAGCATTAATTAACACCAAATAAAACTGAAGGTTCTCTCTCACTCACCTATAAGGCCGGACTGGTGGCTGCTGTTAAAGTCTCGTACGGTTATACATTATGTACCTAACATGACCCTGGAAGTTTGTACGGAATTGAAAAAGTTTTACCCTCGCGTATATATACTTACTGATTTAAGTATACTATCCATATACCGTAAAGAAACAATATTAGTATGTAAATACTCGTAGATATGTTTTGGTAAAGGGCTCTAACAATTACGATAGGGCTTCAAGGGGCGAAAAAATTGATTTAGCAAGGCTTTGTCGCCCTGGGACTACATTGAAACTTGATAACTGAGCGCATACTAGATAACTAACATACTCAGACAAAAAAGGCAAATTATATCATAATTGTAAGATAAAAATTGTGAAAATCTATGCAATAATGGTATAGTTAACCGGGTTCGTAGAAAAATTTCTAAAATTAAAATTCCTAAGGACGAAATTCCTAAAGACTAAACTTCGAAAATTAAAATTTATAATGTATGAAATTCCTAAATATGTATATCCTACGTTAAGTTGGCCTACTCTTAAAATTCGTAATGTACGATACTGCTAGTGTATGAAAGTTCTAGCGATATGTTTCCTACGTCCAGTTGACCTAAGTTTAAAATTTATAAAGTGCGAAATTTCGGACGATATTTGCACTTAGAACACCATAATAATCATTTTCAGTGCTGTTACAAAAAAAACTTAACGACTGAACCTAACCAATCAGTCGTTTCTGCCCCAAAATGTCTTGCTCGCTCGCTTCGCTTGCTCGCTGCCAGTGAGACTCCGGTTGTCATTAGGCTTTTTGTACGTAGCTATTTTGAGTACTAGAAATATTGAGTTTCAAAGTATTGCCATTGGGCATTTTGTACAAAGGAATATTGATTTTCGAAAATGAGATCATTCGATTAAAAGTGCATTAGGACATACATCTTTAGGAATTTCATACATTAGACATTGCGATTTTCGAAGTTTTATCATTAGGAATTGAGTAGTTAGGATGTTTGATTTTAGCAATTCTGCTACGGACCCAGTTAACCAGATTATTCAAATTGGTAACGAACGATGGCGTTATTTGAGTCATTTAAAAAATACAATATAGGGATTTAATTAAAAAATTAAAAGTTAATTCATAAAAAGCTACAAACCTGTTATAATAGGTAAATCTACTTTGTCTGTGTGTGGCAAAAGTAGGTAACATCACTAACAGCTGAAGATAAACTAATCTATTTCAAAGTCAAAATTTATTTCAGAGAACAAAACACCAAAATCAATAATAACGGTGAAATTTACATTTAACACACGCAATAACTGACCGTGTACTGATAAAACATAATTTGTCGGTAAATAGTGACTGATACTAGCGGCGAGGCAGCAACAGATAGTGATATGTAATACATATGACGTATAAGTTTGCTAAAAAAATATTGTCTTTACTTCATTAATCATATTTGTGGGTTGAATTGGAGAAATCTGACTGCAAAGCTTAAGGTCCCTGGTCTGATCTCCAGTCGGCCAGATATTATGTATGCAAAATATTATGAATGTTACTTCTCGGGTATTGGATATTTTTTTTTTTTAAATATGAGTCTCCATCTATATAAGTACCTATATTTATTCGTTGCCTAGTACTCGAAACAGAAGCTTTGCTTACTTTAGGACTCAGGCATCTGTGTCAATTGTCCCGCGATATTTATTTATTATGAGTGGTTGACTTCATGATATGACTCTAGTATTAGCAACAATTAAATAGAAAATCATTGACTTAATTATTAATTAATTGTAAGTAAATAAGATAACTATGGTCTAGGTTGGTATATTTTGGAACATTGACCACGATCTGACGTTGACTAATTATATCTGGGATAAACTAATATCTAAAATAACTAATTTAAAGCTAATACTTTGTGAGATGTGTCAAAAAAGTCATCTGGAGACCGATATTTGAATCACATCGCTCGATAATACCATGCAAAATCGGTGCAAAATTGTGTTGAATTGACAACATTTCATATTTCTAAGACTATAATTTGATTCGTTCTCTGTATTCTGTTTGGAAAGAGAAAGACGCTGATAGTTTTAAATTTTCAGTAGGATTATTAATTAATTTGTTACATTTTTTTAAAAATGTGCTTATTCTAAAAGAGCGTAACGATAGAATAGATCCATTACTTTTGTCTAGTCTCTATTAAAAAAAAGTGATGACGTAAATTTGACGTTAAGGTGGAAGCGTACGCTCTAGGCGCGAAATTCAAACTTTTTACAGTTTTTAATTTATTGTGGGTAAACGGTGTAACTGTTTAACTTCATATGGTATTTGCGCTTGTAAAACAGTGTTCTTCATATTATTGTGTGAAGTTTTTTTTTTAATTATTTTATTTACAATAATAATGGAATATTGAATAAAATAAAAAAACATAAACACATGAAATTAACAGCTATAAAGAAGATAAAGATAACTTACCTAAGAAAAATTAACTAAATATGTACATGTTACTATAAAAATAGAAATTATAAAAAGAATACCCCGTCCAAAAGATCTGTCTGTGGCAGGGTTCCCATGATGCTGGCCGAATTACCCCTTTGGATCGCAAGTGCGATCCGCTGGGATAAATATGCGCCAGCTCTTGGGTCCCCAGAGGTGTCGACCAACCGGGAAGAAAGGGCCTTTATGAAGGACTTCATGTCGGCTGACCAAGGCCCTAAGGTCTCAACAGCAAGCGCAGCAAACTCGTAATCCTTTAATAAAGATGAGTATTTGCGGCGCTTGAGGAGTTGGGCCTGATCAGCCGCAGCGCCGGCTTGTGAGCTAGTTGCCTTGATGTGGGACAGAGCGAAAGTATCAACGCATGTAGCGTCCCACACCAGAGCCCTACCGAGCTTCCACGGCACCAGTGTGACCCCGTCTGGACGCTTGCCATCGTCCCTTGCCATGCCAGCCGGCTCTAAAGCCGAAGGCACTGACACGGTGGCAAGCGACCGACGTACTAAGTCATTTATGGTGCCATGACGGTACATACGGCCGGCGCTCCTAACACATGAAAGCCCATGTCGTCCCAGTTGATCCACGTTTTTGCCACAAGCGCAGATGTGAGGAATGCATATTCTGGCCCCAAGTCTTAGGGAAATTCCTATCCGCAAAGTACTTGGGTCCAGAATAGTTCCAATATTCCTCGATGGCAAGGCGTTCAGCCAATGGCCTGCCTCGGGTGTGGAAACAGCTAACAGACGGGCGCGTTCCGAATCGTCCGGACAGTTTTCGAGAAGGGAAGCGTGAGTCGCGTTAAGGCGAGGGGTGTCCCAGGCCCGCTGGATCTTTTTAACGGTGGGGGTGTCCACACCAGGGCACGAGTCACACCAAGCTTTCTCGGCCTCCGCCAGGCAGGCTAACTCATCGACAGGTATTTGTGGTTTATTTAAAATAATACTGACGAGAGACAGCGAGCTGTAGGCGGAAGACAGGAAAGCAGGTAATGCCACACTGGATGATGAGCGAACACCTAAACCACCAAAACGAATGGGGAGAACCGCTTGAGACCACGAAAGAGTATTGAATGTAATGTTAAGAATTTTGGATAGAGTTGCCTGGAGAGAATCGTCAATGGATGAGAGAATGGACGGAAATTTCCAAATCGGGCAACTGCGAAGTAGATACATGAATTTTGGTGTAAATAAGCAGAACCGAATAATAAAAAGGGCCATGTGAGGATTTATCTGAAAAAGCAGGTCAGATGTACTATTGAATAAATTTAATTTACAGTTTATGACCGGATTGATTGATTCATCGAAAATGGGTGAGCCTAAAAGTGTGAGAGATGAATTTGAATGGACCGAAATATTAGGCAGAACCGCATTAAAGTTTGTTAAAATCTCGATTTTCTTTTCTGAAGAAAGATGACTCGGTAAATAAATTTCGCATTTTGTGAAGTTTAAAGAGAGCCCAATATCGAAAAATTTTGAAATGATTTGGTGGATATCTTGTAAAACAGTTAAAGCGTCTCCACCCAGAGAACCGTCGTCTAGATACCAAAGATTAAATTTTGAATTTAGATTAGAGATGATGGGGTGAATGGCTAAGCTAAAAATGGCGGGCCCAAGCGGATCTCCCTGTTGACAACCCATGTTCGATAAAATAATTTTGTCACCGAAAAGTAATTTTGAAGGTGCTCCGTAGCATTGCCATAAATAAGGGTAAAGTTCTGGAACCTCTTTTTTGACTTCAGCTAACAGAACACCACGGTCAACCGAATTAAAAGCATTTTTGACGTCGATTTTGACAAAAACTTCATAGTCAGGACGATTCAAGAAAGTGCGTGCAGCGTGGACAGCCGCCTCACAACCACCTTTGACGCCAAATCCCAGCTGCTGGGGCTTAAAATTATTTGCTAGTTTTTGATGAATTTTCCGGCAGCAAAGTTTTGAAGCCAGGCGCCTAAAGGTGCAGCCCACAGCTATTGGGCGGATACCACCATCCTTCTTCGAGAGAGCTACTAGGTTGGCTCCGTACAGCAGTGATACTATCTCCTTGTTCACGCAACCCGAAAGCATTAGATTTATAAGCGCTGTTAGCTCTTTGAGAAGGGCAGATCTTGTGTCGCCCAGAGACGCTATGGTCAGGTCTGAAGTTTTTTAAGAATAAAACTATTAATTAGCATGAAATAAAAGTTGTCGAAACGTTGAAAGTCCGAATTTCTATGTTTGACAACTTTTATATCAAGCTAACAGTTTTATTCTTAAAAAGCTTTACACAATAATATAAAGAACACTGTTTTACAACCGCAAGTACCATATGAAGTTAAACAGTTACACCGTTTACCCACAATAAATTAAAACCTGTAAAAATTTTGAATTTCGCGCCTAGAGCGTGCCCGTTCCACCTTAAGGTTGTTATCAAATTTAAAATTATGACAGCTCTTTTTTCTAATGAAAAGGGTAAAGGAAACATATCTATTCTGTGGATGTATTTGTAAGTACATATAATATATGTTTATAAATTTGTTGTATTTTTTTAAATATGGAGAAATTAATTATAATAAACATTTTTCCGTGTTCAGGAGGCGAAACTATTTCGATTCCTGCAGTAATTTTTAGGTTTTAAAAAAATGAAAGGTTGTCAATTGGTAATACCTATACGAGTAAAGTAGTAGAAAATTGGAGCTTCAAATTTATTCTGTCATCTAATCGATATTTCACTTGTAATTTCGTAGCAATACACAAATGTTTATTACTTACGAATGGTAGGCATTTTCCAATGATGTGCTTTCAAAAATCAACAAGTAACCACCCCTCGTATTTGGTTTTTGTGAGTAAGGGTGAAGCCAGACGAGCGTAATTTTGTGAGTCGTGAGTGGCAGAATTTCGGTCGCGCCCTATAATATCATATGACACAATGTATGGCGCAACCGAAATTCTGACGCTCACGACTCACAAAATTACGCCCGTCTGGGGTGAGGCCACACGAGCGTAATTTTGTGAGTACTAATAATGTAATGTAAATTAATAATTTAATTTAATAACAACTAGGTCCCAGGTGCAAGTGAAGTTGATAGTCCCAAAGCACCAGACAGCGGGGTTCAGGGGCGGTTTCAGATATGCGGCCTCAAAGGTGTGGAACGATTTACCACCCCCAATTAGACTTAGTATTTCGATTTTATCTTTTAAAAGACAGGTTAAAAAGATTCTATTTGAGAAACAAAAACAAAAATGAAGGCCGCATGTCGGGAATTTCCCGGTCCCCGCTTCGTGAACGGTGAATTTTTAGCACTCTTTTGCGTTGTTTTTTTTTTTAGTCCCCCCTTTTTTCCCCTTTTTTTTTTTTTTTTTTTTTTTATTGTCTAATGTAATTAATTTAGTTCCTATTATTATTTGTTTTTTTTTTCTATGTACCCATATTGTCAAAACTGTCTATTTTGCACTTGGCTGGATTGTAGGAGTACAAAGTGAGGGTGTCGGCTGAGAACCAGCGCTGCTGAGTGTCGCCCCCCGGCAACGGCGCCAGCAGCTTATGCTGACGTCGACACCTATTGTCACAAACTTCTACGACTATGTTTTATGTTTAATAATATGTAGGATTTAATTGTTTAATTTGTTTTTTTTTTGGCAATAAATTGTTTTTTCTTTCTTTCTTTCTTTAATAATATTTCAGTGGCATTATAAAATTTCTAATGACTAATTAAGAAAAAAAAACTTAATACTTAATTATACCATGTATAATTGTATATGCCGTAATGCCTGGCTGAATGCGTATGTGTTCCATTGACAGCCAATGCCTTTATTTATTTTAATTCATTTCTACCCTAGGGAAGGAAGTATAGTTTTGCTCCCGTATGTCGGATTTGAAATGCCTCACTTTCAAAGTGTGAGAGATGAAAATAAAATACCGTAATATAATAATATAGGGCTTGTCAAGTACCTACTAAAAATAATATCTCGCTTTTTTTTAAACTTAACTTAACTTATGTTACATTTTTTTAGATCATAGTTATTGATTATTTTCCGATAATAATTTATCACGCAAATAGTTACCTATTATCAAGGATGATATAGACTGGATTAGCAATCGCCATAGTACAGATCGGCCGCGGAAAAATAGTTCGATAATTAAATCTAGACGGCGCTGACATATAACCCGAGGGTTTGAAAGCAAAACAATAAGACTACAGATATTTCATTTTACTGCAAATGTATTATTATGCGCAAACAAACAACAAACGCGCGCGCGTCGACGGCGCGTTTTAAAACACCGTGTGCTTAGGCCCTAACATGTTGCTAGGACCACTACCAGTAGTGTAGGTCGCAGCTTCTAAAGACCTGTGCTAACTCCATAGCACTAGCTAGATAAACTGCGTATTTTAATATTTTTTTTTTGGTTATTTCACTACGCCTCCTAAACTATGCATTTTTCAGAAAACGTATTACTTATATTTACGTTTAAATAGTTAAAAGTAGATTACATTTGCTACAATTAGAGTCCAGTATCAGCTATGTAAATACAATAGTTCGAAAGATGTAAATTTTCGAAAAAACTACTTACTAAGACTACTTACAGGTCGATTCACAAGAGTTGGCACGAATGGAATGAACGAAAGCAATGTCACTTTGACATTTTTGTATGAAAATGACTGATGACATTTTCATATTTGTGTGAAGTATATTCAAATAGGTAACACATAGATACTTTCATTCACTCATTCGATCCATTCGTGCCAACTCTGTACTTGTACTTGGTACTTTTAAGATTTGTCAAATTACGACCCTGAAATCGGGGACGACATTAATTTTAGGTTTAATGTCATAATAAGGAGCGACGTTGTAGCGAATGTAATAAATAAGCTTTAAGTGCAGGCAAAATAAGTAATTTTAAGTATTTCGGTGCGTAATTATATGCTTTTTGCGTGAGAGTGTGATCCAAAATGGCGGAAAATAGACGAAGAGAATCCATCTAAATATTTACTTCAAAGTAAATGTGATATTAAATTTGAATTTTACTTTTTTACACGACTACGGCAAAGCCAAAAGGAAGTGTAATGATTTTAGCAGTCTATGTATTTTGCTGCTAATTCTAAATAACACTAGTTCTGTGATGGAATTAAGTGCAGTTTTTGCTAAAGTGTGATTTTACGTTTATTTTTACTGCTAAGTACCTACTTTGGTCATCATCTTCTCAGATATTTAGAAAATAACCACTAGTAGTTATTTAATTTTATAGTTATTTTTGCAATTAAAAGTGTAATGTCCATATGGGTAAAGCTGTTCTTTCACTGTGGCGAAAAGAAGCAGGGACGTGCAGAATCAACCCATTACATGTCATTATCATATGTTCCGCACTTCACCGCTCCGCATCGCCTAAATGCAAGCGTAGACTAATGTCATTATCATTACTAATGATAATGACCTATTTCTGACGGCAACAATGAAGCTGTGCTTTGCGACTTTAAAAATTCTCTTCCACTATTTTAACCCTTTCACCGCCGCGCCTCGACAAAACGTAAACCTGCTTTGAATCTTATGTCATTGTGTCAAGGTCACTTTGACATTGTACTTTGTGACCTTATATGTATATGTGTCGTTGGCGTTGAAAAGGTTAAAAGGTTTTATTTAATTTGCAATATTATTTATTTCTCATAATTCTCTTTATTTATATTTTTCTCTTAGGTTAGATTTTTACAATAATTATACAAAAAGTAAAATATAAAACTATACATACAAAACGTAAAATCATTATAAAAACCTAACCTAGGGTGCCACCGGCAGCGAGGCGGGGCCTAAGCTATCGGTGGTTAGGGCGACAGAGAGAGGAACCTCCTGACTATCCGCGCAGTGTCCAGGAGTACCGCCTTCTGTATCTGACCCTTGATCCAGCCATCTAGCGAGAGTCTCTTGAGGTGTTGGTCGAGACTCTTCGCTATCAGACCGTTCGCAGAAACGACTATCGGGACAATGATCGTCGAATCAACATCCCACATGGCGGTTATCTCGTGAGCTAGGTCAAGGTACTTGCTGGCTTTGTCCTTCTCAGCTTTCACGAGGTTCTCGTCATGGGGGATGGTGATGTCGATGAGCATTGTCTGGCGTTTCAATCGATCTGTCAGCACTTTCTTTTTCTTTTTTTTTTCTTTTTCTTTCACTTTCTCATAATTATTATTAAGTACCTTATTATTTATTTATGTAAACCAAGTAGTCTTAAAATATTGCAAGTCCTTCACTTACATTTATCCGATTGTCCTAACCTAAAATTTGGCACAGTCAACAAAAAGTACAGTCAGTAAAACGGTTACCTATCATATTCTCGAAAAGCTCATTTCCGAATATTAAAATTCCGAAAACGAAACTCCTTTTTTTCATTTTCCAAATTATTGTTTGTCCGAAATTTTATTTACCATATTTTCTTTTGCCAAATGTTTTAAAATCCATTTTATTATTTGCCAAATGATTCAAAATCCAACTGCATGAAATTCCGTAGGATTATTTGCCAAATATATATTTATTCCGCAAAATGATTATTCCGCAAAGGTCAGGGCTACAAAAGGCGACCATACAATTATGTGTGGAGCGTAATATTCATTTTGTTGTTTAATGTTGCCCAAATATTTTATTGAGTTTGCTATGTGGGTAGGGGGTTTTGTAGGTGGTTATAAAAAAAAAAACTAACACCAAAGGCTAATTCCTTCCCGCATTAGCCCTTGAACCTAATCTATCCGAGTCGCTTCCGCTCCGAACCGTCTTGCTCGCTCGCTTCGCTCGATCGCTAAAAATAAAGCAATGTTGTCTTGCTCTGATGTTAGGTTAGGTAGATAATAAAAACATACTTTCGGCTTTTCGTTACATTTACATTATGAAAATATGGCAACTGATTAGGTAGGTTGGCAAATAAAAAAATGGATTATTGCAATTCGTGATTTTGAATTTGTTGGCAAATAAAACTGTGATTAAATGAATCCTTGGCATTGTGAAGTTGTGGAAAAAGAAAACATATGGATTTTAAAAAGTCGGTGAACCGTTTTCGGATAAATGAGATTCGAGTAAAGGAGTTTCTAAACATTGATAGGTTACCCAGTAAAACAGCTTTTATTTATAAATTTGTTCCAATGCGTGACTTTCTTTACTTGGTTGCTCAGGTTTTGTATTGATTAAAAAAGAATTAATTGGGAGAGTAAGTACCTTCCTTTAATAAGTATTTTCTCAAATAATGTTCTGTTCTGACATTTCCGTCACCGTCAGAATAATACCATAAACAATATAATTCATCTTGATTTCCTCAAATTTTCTACCTTCAGAATTAAATAAAGCACAGGTACTTAAAATTTTAGTAATAAATTTTTGATAATACGAATTTAGTATTTCGTGTAGAATTCTGTTGCTCGAGAATAGATTATTAAAATTTTTATTTCCTTTTACTTATTTTAAATGCGAGTGTTACCTACATCATTGAGATACCTACCACATTTCAAAAAAAAATTTTTGTTTAGTTCAGAATGTTAAAAGTGTAACATAAATACAAAATAATAAACTGGCTTTTACCTACGTGAGACTCCGTCTGCGCGGTATCCTTTTACCTACGTGAGACTCCGTCTGCGCGGTATCCTTTTATCATTTCGCCATTTTCTCAAATAGAAAGTTTTAAATTTTATTTCTCCACAGTAATTATTTAAGATGGACTTAATTTATAATTCTTGTAATTTGAGATGCATACTTTTCAGTACTTGTTTGAGCTAACAAAACGTTTGTCACGTTTCTAAGTTTTTACTTTTCATCATCCCAGCAGGGCACAGGCAAGCTCTCAGAATTAGAGGGCTTGGGCAGTAGTACCCACGCGGGCCCAGTGCGGATTGCGTTTTAACGTTTATGTATGAATAAAATTGTTAGTGAATTATTTACTAATGTAATTCAAAACTACGTCTACTTATGCTATGGGATTTTTAACAGGTTGGATTTGTAAAGTGAAAATTAATTAGAGACACTAAAACGTAATAAACGCAAGTAGGTCCACCATTTTTTGCAGTGTACAAACCGTTTTATTAAATGCTATATTTGAGTCATTATGTCACCTGTTCCTGTTATTGTGCACCTGAATTTCGAAAGTACCTTTTTAATATGATTTTTAAGCGTGATCATAACTTTCATACTCTTTCACTTGCGAAATTTGAAGCATACATATGAAAACCAATACGAATATGCGCTTTGCTGATGGTAACTTCAAGACACATATTTTTTTTTACATAGGTACTACCTACAGGTGAAGTTAATAATAAAAACGTGTTGAAAAACCAGGCCAAGTGCACGTCGGATTCACAGACGAAGGGTTCCATAACGCCGTACAATTGCCATTATTAAGATTTAGCAGAAATCGCAGAAAAGACGTACGTAATTATTAATTAAGGGCGTAATCAAAACAAAATCACGGTCGCGTCCTTTGTGTAATGTAAGTTAGTCATATAAACTATATGGGTAACTTTCGGTACACAAAGGAATCAATTATGTTTTGTTTTAATTAAATTCCTTGTTTGTGTACAATTTTTTTGAAAACGACTCGTGAACAATAGACCTCAAAACCTTTACAAAGAAGAGCATAACTTACGCCATAGGCATAAATTAGCTATGACCGTTCCTGCTAAATTAAACATTACTAACAAAGGCCCACATGCGATGGCTATAAAATTTTTTAATAAGATTCCTAAGTGTATATCGCAAGAAGAAAACTATACAACTTTTGTAAGTAAACTTAAAGCCTACCTCTTAGACAAATCCCCATATTCTCTACAGGAGTTCATGGAATAGTAAATTCTTTGGGATTCAAACTTATTGAATGACATATAACAATGTAATACTTAAATATAAATGCGTTTAATAACAATACATACTTAAAAATATATGAATGTTGCTCCGCCCTAGTAGGGTCCATGTTTGTACTGGCTAGAATTAAGAGCATCTTGTAAATACCATGGTTGCAATGAATAAATGAGTATGAGACCTAAAGCCCTGTGACAGAGGCATAGACAGACGGACGGACGGATGAGTGAGATGAGGGCAACAGGGCTGGCTGTGTTTTGCACGGAACCCTAAAAAGTAATAAACATTTTCGAAGAAAAAATAGTTTTTAGAAAAATGTTTTGATTTCCTTCCTGTAGTAAAGTTCTATTAGGTAGGGATAAGGTTCTCACAAGATGGATGCTTGTTTACGTAGTTGGACTGTGCAAATATGATTAACAGAGTGCCTATTCGTCGGCGTTTTACCAATTTGGTCAATATTTTGTTCTGAACACTTACCCAGTAGTTGTCAATAATATCAAGATAACTAGACAGCTCGTACACTCCATAGCGTACTTTAGATACTTTCGCAAGACTTTTTGTTTCGGCTGGCAATGTGTTTTGATCAAAAATAAAAAAATAAACTTATCAAAATAGGTTGCGAATTACTCTCTTACGTATTTAGGGTCCATGGCTTTTTTTTACTTTAAATAGCTTTCGGAAAGTTACAAAATTTCTTTAGTACTACTTAATCACAAATGTAGTTTATACTACTCATTAAGCATTACTTTTGTATGCATTGACGATTCTATTGACGATTAATTAAGCGATGTTTTTTAAACAAACTAGACCAGTAAAAAAAAAGTACAACTCTACATACGAAGTGACCCTTTACTTTAGTTCGCGGTGTAGTTTCCCACACATTAGCTATGGTTGTGTGTATTTAACTAATGTAGACTATTAGATTCGCATGCCATCAACGTGAAGTAATAATAATAATAATAAAAACTTACATAGTCCCAACATGAGATTTGAGGTAGTTATACAAAAATATACGACACCCTAATATCTAAACTAAGCCGAGCCTGTATCTTAGACAATATTTAGTTTCTTCCTTTGTCAATTACTTTTTGCAGAATGCGGAAATTATAGTAATATTTGATCTAACAGCCAATAATTTACATGACGATTATTAGATATATTAGATATTAGTTCGCGGTGTAAAAGCCAGATGAACGTAACATCAAAAATTTCGAAAATCGTTTTTTTTTTCATAAAACTGTTCTAAATGTGGTCCTGCATGAACTGCCAAAAGGACGTAATCGTACAGTTGGTATTTCACTAGTTCCAAAAAAACGTAGGTAATGATATAAAAAACAATGTCAATAGAACCAGCTAAACGTATTTTGAAATCCATTAAATTACTTGTAGGTAGTAATTTTGCTATTTTTTAGGACCACAACAACGTATCAACCAAAATACTATTCTTTGTGTAGTAGAATGCTGCTGGATTCATAATTCTACAAGAACCATAACAACGTATCCAAGTACAATACTAATAAACGTTAAAAACATTTTCAAAAAATTAAGGGCCAGAGTAACGTATGTCAACCAAATTTCAAAAAACATATTTATTGCTGGTATACTAGCAAATTACAATATTTCTTAACTTTTTGAAAGCTGTATTGTGTGTGAACGTGTCAGTATTTTTTTTTCTTTCTTTCGTGGCATATTCACTTACCAAGAAGCTCGTAAAGTTGAAAGTCGTAAAATTTTGCAGTTTTTTGGCTCTCCTGCACAATTTGGATAAACGATGTTACGTTCATCTGGTTTTTACACCGCGAGTTAAGATTCGAGTTTCGAGTTTCTGGCGCATTTATTGCATTCATTTAATCCTTTGCTATATCATTTACTAGTAAAGGTTTAGTATTGAAATTCATGTGTAAGAAGATATTGGAGGGTTCCATATCTTCTTATATATAAAAATCAAATATATAAAAATCTCGTGTCACGGTGTTTGTTATCGAACTCCTCCGAAATGGCTTGACCGATTTTTATGAAACTTTTTCTCCATGTTCGGTAGGTCTGAGAATAGGTTGTAGGCTACTTTTCATACCCTTATTCTATTAGCAGATGAAGTCGCGGGCAACAGCTAGTATGTATATAAAAATCAGTCACTAAACACGTTTACTTGTAGTTCGTTCGATAGAAAAAACATATAACATTGCAGGTCATGACTTTTTGAATGATAATTAAACTTGATGTTTTTACGGCACATAGGTACACGTTACATTTTTAAAATATGTATTTGTTTCAGTACTTAATACGAAAAAATACAAAAACAAGCGCGGTCTGACAAACCTATCTTGCCCGCCGCGCTTCCCCCTGTCTGTACTAGTTTGTTGCATGCATTAGTGCGTAGAATATAGTATAAATCTGCCCAGATGAATTTTTCGCTTCGAGCCCTTATCTTTCAAAACAAACGGTATCGTCATAGTATTAAGGTTCAAATTTAATGTAATGGCTCGAAGCGAAAAATTCACCTGGGAAGATTTATACTAAACCTAAAATCGATTAGCGCTAAAAGCTCGGTGCTCCCTTAAATAGAAATGCTGTAATAAATAGTTGTGCGATACTATTGCAACTGCAAGTTTCATCATGCGTGCAATGTCAACAAACTACCTTAACTCTTGGCAATGAACTTTAGCATCTAATTACGTCGTTGCCGTCATTAGTAGATTCGTTACGTGTTGTTACACTGCAGAAATACTCGGTCAAAGTGCCTGTTTTAACAGGAAAGAAGTCTTCGCATTGGACAACAAGGGTCCTATTTATAAGTTTCATCGAAGCCCTACAAGACTTGCCATCGGAGCTGCTCTTTGCTGCGTGAAAGACATGGGTAGTGAGATGTCCCTGACATCACAAATTCTCACTACCTTGTCTTTCATGTGGACTGAGCAACGGTCGTCGGACGACGAGGTAAGAAGACTTTTCTCAACATCTGGATTTCAACGGAGTGGATTTGCTAACCAGGAAAACGATTATGTCGCCACATTGTACGAGACTAACAAGAAAGAGTAGAAAGGGATGGAAGGAAAAAAAAATTTCTCTTACTACTTTGTTGTCACCTTGAAGACAAAGCGCTTTACGTCAAAATGTAAGAAGAAAGTGGCACCCTGTTTTTAATTTTTTTACTCATTATTGTCTGACGTAACTTAACATTTTGTGCATATTTAATGAGGACGGTGTCACAAACTTGTCTGCCCCGGCGATGGCATTGTTGTGCGGGCCCTTATTGTTCAGGGTACAAAATTAAATCGGTAAACCTGCAATGATCGTAGCATACGTTTTGTCACAGCTTAACCCTAGATCACCAATTAGATAGGAGTTAACGTTAAGTCGATAATGATAATTCGAATATGTTAAAAATCTGATGTGTACATTATTGACTAGTTAACTGTAATTTTTAATACACTACTCTTGTTTCAAATTTAAATTTTCCACCACTTTGAAATTATATTTTCGAGTGATGTGATTCGGTCGCTAAATGGATTATGGTTGCGGCATTAGTTTTAGTTTACACCACCGGATCAGATAAGTCGTGACACTACATAATATACGTATAATTTTTGCTGTTCACTGTTGAGTGTGATGATTTTAATTATTATTTCACATAGATTTAAATGAATTCACATTTCTATACAATAAAGTTTAATTATTCTTAATTAGTAACTTATCCGGGACTTATCATGACTTAAAACAATGCTAAAATTACCTCGATCAGTCTGTTCGTATCTCGTAACTTTTTAAGTTGTAAAAAGTCCCGTAACCAGTAAATTTAACTTGTCTTTAGATTATATCCAAATATTGGTTTTGAATCACTAATACATTATGATGTAGGTAATTAAGCATGGTCACGGTCATTAAGCACCCATCCCATTCGTGACCATCCGGACCTCATACTAGTTAAGTTTGCCCCATGTATTGGGCCAACGTCAGATCTGAGGGACGCGATTACTATACGTTAGAATGAGTGTCATGTATTTCCATCTCGGTGACGTATTACGCGTCCCTCAGGTTGGACGATGTTGGCGATGTTGGCCCAACATTTAGCACATGTGTACCTACATATCGCACCTCTATTGCAACAACGACTTAAATACAAAATTTTCAAAAAATGACTTAATTGATAGGAAACGGTGATTGATTACAGTGAAATAAAATTTACAAATGCATTTTCTCTAAAATCACTAAACTTGCATTAACGTCATTGTTTCAATAGAGGTGCGATATATTAGATATATAGGTACACTTCACGAGTATTTGTGCGGCAAAACCTAAAGTAATAGGCCTAAATGAGCCAAATTTAAACAAGGTAGGTACCCTAGTGCCCGAATAGCCGACACTTTCTTAATTCGTAGCAATAAAGGCGACAAGCATTATTGGAATTAAAGTGTCGAACACTAAGAATACCCCAGTATTCTTCGAAATGGGATGATTATTGTAGGATTTAAAATAATATAACCCCATTTCTTATCCCTCCGCTCCCCCTAAACTGTTAAGCTTGAGCTGTGACGGTCTGGTTGGAATGCAGTTGAGTTTTTTTTCTCAATAAGCTTTTCCAAACTTGTTACTGATTTAATTAAGGTGAATCCTTTCTTACCCAATTGACCAAAAGTAGTACCACGTTTTGTACTTTGAAATTCACTGACGATAAGATTGGTGCGCTACGTCGTATAACGTTTTTAAATACATATGCTACCAAGCTCTATTTTAGTATAAACAACTGTATTTCTGAAAGCCGAAATTCGTAACTAAACCTATTAGCAGCTTCTGAACAAACTGATGTTTTTGAAATTGGATAACTGCAAAACAGGAAGCAGCGAAGGCTTTGTTTTTTTTTTTCAATTACCGGCCTTCACTTGCACTGGTTAACTTTAAAAAATTCTGTTAATTAGTTGCAGATTTTGCTTTCGACTGAACTGAATTTCAACTTGTGTTTTCGCTTATTATTACAACCTTAATTAGGTATTAGATTACAATTGCACTGTGAGGTCGGTTTGTTTTTATTAATCTGCTGAAAACTCTAGATTTAAACTTGTTTAAGAATCATGATAGCTTTATTTTATTATTCTATCATTGGAAACTTCATCATAGTCGACACTTTAACTAAGATGATTGATTACGATACGCGGTACGATACTATCATTGATTTTCGCATTTGCCTACCATTAAAACTACTAGAAGGTTGACATGATTGCATGTTACAATCTGACAACTTTACCTGCTTCAATAATGGCTAACGCTTTACGCTTGTAACTAATTAGAGACATACATAACATTCGTTAGAAAATAGTTGCCTTTTATCCCCTAAGTAGATAAAGTGCACAAAACTAACGCAAAACTACCTGTGCTTAGGCGCAGGGTGGACTCCCTCGGTTTTTTTGGCGCGCAGCTGCAGCCAACGGCAGATGCGATCCATAACTCGCCGATAGCTCCCTGCAAGACACAAAAGCCGTTTGTTTCCAAACTGCCAACAATTTTATTGTGTTCTATTGTTATACAAACTTGTGGCAACCCTGCACGTCGACACGTATCGTCAACTTTTGGGATTTTACGCAATACCTACTTACTTGCCTACAGTCGTCGACGATTTAGGAGCGTAACACTTTCCTAGAATAAAAGCTCATTTTAATCGTATAAGTATAACGTCGTTTTCTGTCAGTGAAAGAATTTTTAGAATCGGTTCAGTTTAGGAGGTATAAAATTTACGTGTTATAGTTAGTACTATCTATACCTACCAATTTATAAATTACCTTTAAATATTTAAACGTCAACCGCTTAGCGAAATACTTATTAAAGAATCGTAAGTTTATCAACTTATAAACTAGTAGCTTTGTGAGCTGCTGTACCTAATCGAAATGGCGGAAATATATTTTTCTGTTTTCAACCTCCTTGGCACCGTCATTTTGAAAAAAAAAACAAAAACTATATCTAAATCCATATAATTATCGAACCTACTTGCAACTTAACGAGAACCGGTTGAGAAATGTATTCTGAAGGAAAAAACAGGCGTCTGTCCGGCAGTTTTCTACTATAAAAACGAATAAACGAAACGCTAGCTGAAACGGAGACGCTTCGTTCACTTTTCCCGCTCAAGTCGTTTATAAAAAAATTGTACGTAGTTAAGGGCTTAATCACAACAAAATCACGATCGCTTTCTTTATGTTACGAAAGTTAGTAATACAAACTATATGGGTAACTTTCGTCACACAAAGGAACCAATTAAGTTTTGTTTTTATTAAATCCCTTAATTGAGTACACTTTTTTTGAAAAGGACTCCGCTAAATTACTAGCTATTATTATACTTACTAATTTCGCCCGGTCACATGACTGTTTAAGTTGGTCTTTGTTTATTTATTAATTTATTTAGGTCAGTTGGCGGATCTAATCTACTTTACGGATAAAGTAAAGTTAGAATTGCCTTAAGCCACTTACCTTGAATAGGAAACATGAAGCGGAAGACTCCATATATAGGTACCTATCTCTCACCAGCTAAATAAATCTGACCGATCCTGGTTAAATATGATACCTGTCCAGTCTAATGCCACTGGCTTTCGCTAATAGCATCTCAAATCGTAAACCAAGTTCCATCGTCACCACGTCCATGAATGGCGGTTTTGGTACTCTTTCCCTACGGTAATTCCTGCCACGTACAGTGAAATTGCGGATCGACTTCCGTCAGTGGTGATCTCAAACAACTTAATGACACTGGGGCTTCAAGGAAAGAGTAGGTATACCATGTATATTACATATACGAGTATAATACGTTGTTCCATTAAAGGCCAGCAATTGACTCGCGACTATTGGGTTGGAGTTACTGATGGCAGTAGGTAATCCCTTACCATAAGGTGACCCGCTCGCTCATTGCCTTCCCTTTGCCTATAAAAAACTCTGAAAGGATCAAATATAATCCTCGTCTAATTTAAAACTTAATACGAAAGCTTATGTTATTTTTTATTTCCGAAGGAAAGTATAAGTATTTACGTAAAGCACTGAAAGAAATTGTCTGAGAAATAGACTTCATAAAAAACGCTCATCAATTCGTAGTGATTTTACCGCAATTACGATATATCAAAATCCTTTTCAAATTGATTTTACAGTCCTATCCGTATGATGTCTATATAATATTGCTGTTATTGCTGTTCGATGTAAACCTAGTGCGACCGAGTGATCTCCTGACCTCAATACGCCTACGGCGTTACCACAAATCTTAGACAACCAATGAACATGTGTTTAGTACAACAGTTCACAGAAAACTGTAATTTTAGGCATGTCTAAGCGGTGTTAAGTGTTTTGTGGTAGTACCTATTACAACAGTTATAATTGATCAAAGTATTACAAGCAGAATCAATATGTATACGACGTGAACGAAGTTCTGCCCACTCCTACACGCGAGCCTCACGCAGACAGTACGCTTAGTATAAGTTTTACTTCACCAAAATACTTCTCGATCGCGTTTACGTAAAAATTTCAATTCTATGGAAACATGGACGCGCGCGCGCGGAGGCGCTGTCCATGTTTCCATAGTAATTGATTTTTTTACGTAAACGCGATCGAGGAGTATTTTGGTGAAGTAATACTTATACTAAGCATACTGGAATCGATTAATACGCTCCTTTTATGTAAAGTTTTTGCTGCATCCGTTATGAGACTTGGAAAATTAGAATTCGATAAGGCCTTGTTCGCGTTGGCAATAATGGCGATCATATTCTAAGCTCCTACAGACATTTTACTATCCGATTAATAGAAAGCTAGGAGCTTTAGTAGATATAGGTAGGTACGTATACGTCCCTACTGCATCGAGTTATGCAAAGACTCATCTCAACTAGTTATAAATAAAAAAAAAACTTTTTAGAAGTAACTATATCTACTACAAAACAAACCGGAAAGTGTATGCTATTGTTATGATCTATATATCCGTTTCAGGCACACTCAATGTGGCCGTGCCATCAAAGTCGGTTTGTTATAGGTCACGACGCAGCTATCACAGCCAGCTTTGATGAGCATGGCCTCATTTGCAACCGCCTCCTTCAGTCCGACTAGCTGCTAACTTGAAACTGTATCACTTTTCTCGGGCCTAGCCTGTCAAAGCGGCCGTGAAATGTCTACTCGTCCTCATATCACAGCCACTTTGATGTGGTCGGTTTACGGAGACCAGTTCGACTCGGCGAGGCCACGCACGCGAAGCCAGGCCGTGGCCCATTCGTCAAAATGGTTGTGTCGTGTTGTCGTTTCATATCACAGCCATTTTTGACGAGTTGGGCTGTGGGTAGGTGCTACGGTGACACGACTGCTGAAGCGGCCGGACGACTTGTTGCTCACAAAGTGGTTGTTATTATGCTCACACGTGCCATATCACAGCCAGCTTTGATGAGCGGTGAGTAGTTCCCTCTCCACGAATCGTCATTGCTGAATGCCTCGGAACAGAGAAGAAAGAAGATAGGCGCAGTCTGCAGCCAGCAAAGTGGTTGTGACGTGGTTATAATTTCATTTTCATATCACAGCCAGCTTTGTTGACTTCTCTGTTGCCTAAAATTCGACGGCGAGAGAAATTATTTTAGATAAATGATTTAATTACCAATTTCTGTGCAGTTAACGTATTGATTTGTGTGTGAACTTTTCTCAATCTTGCCATGCTCTCCTGCCGATGCTATTTTGTGTGCTTATATTCCATTTAGCTCGTTTAATTGGAATCTGATTCTTACTAAAAATAAATATTGCCTTACGATGAATGACTTAGGTAAAATAGTCATATAGCATATCTATCTATCTAATACTTTTTAACGAGCAATTCTTGTATTATATCTATCTATCTATATCTATCTATCTAATCTAATACCTTTAAACGAGCAATTCTTGTATATACTTATATATATAATCAGAATCTCAGAAACGGCTCCAACGATTTCGATGAAATTTGGTATGTGGGGGTTTTCGGGGAATGTGTATTATATGTCATAGTCATAATTACTAACTCTTTATTTAACTCTATGTTTCTCGGTGCGGTAATGACGCCATAAGTACAAATAAAGAGCGTGGCCCGGTAGTGTTATATTAGGTACCCCTCATATTAATGAAGGGAATTTTAATCTCATAATACTATAAAAATTTTATTCAGTTTAAAAAAATGGTTACTACCATAGTAATTGTTCGTGATGACTAACTTTTCAAACCGCTATAACTCAAAAAGTTGCTTATGTGACTAGACACAATGTTGTTTCCGTGTAGAGCTTTTCTAATTTGAAATGACGCGCGCCCAACCACCGCATTCACGCACATCTACCAAGAGAAATATTTCTCTATTTAGCTTAAATTGAGTTTCAAATCCTGTGCGTAAATACGGTGGTGGGGCGCGTCATTTTAAATTAGACAAGCTTATACCCTGCAATGAAATCTGAGATCCATTTACAAGAAGGCGCGTTTTTCTTCTGTACCCAACTTCAGCTGGCTCTGTCCAAGTCGTTACTTTTTATACCCAATTGATGTCTTGAAGATGTTTGTCTAGTCTGCATCATCTACTCACTTATAATAAAAATCAACGAATGTAGGTGTACGTTAAAGTACGTTTTGCCCTATACCCGGCAAAAGCAGTGTCAAAATGACAGTTTAAATGAAGGCTATTGTTAACTTAACGAGCAATTAAGAATCACCACTTCTTGACAGAATAAACTAACTACCTATTGTTACGTATAAGTAGGTATTTTAGTTGCCAAAATAGTAAGACTCAATATGGCTTATTTATATGTAATACCGGGACCACACGCTAGGCAAACACTGGCAAATGCACAGGACGTAGTTAAATGATAGAACAAACTCTCTTTACGTAGGAGTCAGATGGCGGCGTGGCTGTTTTTTTATTTATAAATAAGTTTGAATTTTCTTTTTTGTTATCTTGCTCTGCGAGTTGCCCACACGCACACACAACGTAGATTACCATTAAATTGTTCTTTTTTTAATTTACAGGTCCAGTGGAGCCAGTCATCAATAAAAAAACTTATATATGTGGTAACTATAAGCTTGTTAAATATTTATTATTGTTCGACACAATAAACTACTTGTTTTACGTTTTAAGTTTTATTTGTTAAATAAGTAAAAATACCCAATCCTAAACTTAACATTCCGAGCGAAGTAACAACAAATAAAAATACAGCAGAAAAAATCAACGTTACTTCGTATTATTTTTGATAAATTTTCTAAAAAGATTTCTTACTAATGAAGCCCAAGAAACGGAATCGGGTACCACGGTGGGACGCGTTCGCTGCAAACATACATCTGCCAAATAAATTACCTACCTGAAAAGTTTCACCCTGTTACGCAATTCAGTTTAAATTATCATAGCGTAATAATTTCTACCAGTGGGCGCTCTTCTTTGTCTCGATGTACCATTTACCTATCATTGACCGAGTCCCGCCCGGCGCACACTGGATCTGACAATTAGCGACACGGGCGTGACCCTGCAACGCACCGCGTTGTTGCGCTGACGGCCGAGTTACCTCACTAATTATTACGTTACGCTACGTTAGTACTATTATATATTCTGTGGCTACGCTATACAAACCTCGAACAATCTTTTATTAAACCGATAAAAAAGGACCAAAGAGAGCTGTGTAGCCAACATGGCGGGCATTACCCGAAAGTGGTAATGGTGATAACCACTATGCATAAAGCACTTAGGGTGCACTTCTATTGAAGCAAAGCGGAGTGTAGACATCCAGAATGAAACCAGTTACAGTTTACATCCACATTTCACAAGTATCCCTCTCCTGCTTCGCTCCTGCCACGTACTGTGTTATTTACAGATAATTTTAATTAAAAGAAATGTGTCTGCATTATTGTCGGTTAAAAAAGGGAGTGGGCTTGAGTTTACATACTACATACAAATATTGTTTTTAGAGTGGCATTAACTAAATTTTTCCACTAAAACATTACATTTTGGTGCACGAGTAATTTTCAGTAATAGTAATATCAATATCTCATCTAAACGATGCAGAAGTTTCAGGTTGGTGAAAAATGAGGTAAGTAGAGAGTTACTCTACTGTGTACAGTCAACGTCATAAATAAGTGATCACTTATATAAGACCTTGACCCTACTACTATACGATAACTACGTACATATACAGCCGCCGATGCAGATGGGTATCTCGTGTTGTGAAAATGTTCTCGAATGAGTTAGGGTGTTGTCGCTCCATCCATCACTTACTGGTTAGCTTCACGCATACAACGTACAGTTAGTTTATTCTTTAAAAATATGGCTAACCATCACAGGGCATTTTTGCCAATGTCTAGTGCTTTTTGCAGTCATTCGGTAAAAAAAAATGAAGCATGAAAATGTACAGTTGAAGAAACAAAATCGCGTACTACTTGAGGAACCTATTCGCTGCATTTGTAATATTGACATACCATACACCCACCCACCACACATCCATATTTCGGCAGATAACTCGGAACACAAAAGACATCACTTTAAAGTAGCGAGTGCAGAAATGGTAAATGAGAGATGTGTACGAGTGGTGGAATTTAGGTAACTCGATGGGAATCGAGTTGCTACGGCGCTTCGCCCCTCCTGTCTGCCAAAGAAATCGTTGTAAAATGCATTGTAAAATGGTCCACAGAGGTACGCGATTAATTTCCTCGACTGCACCTAATGCAACTTGCACAATTTTCCTTGCATGAGTGAACTGGTCTGCAGGATAAACATCGTAATTAAATAAAAAAAATATTTATCCAGAATTAGTTAATTTCTTCGTACCAAAACCAGGTTCTGTTTGACATCATAAAAAAAAACACATAAAAATATATATTCATTTTAATCTGCGTAAGGGCATAAGAAAGCAATGTTTACACACTCAAGGTTTTCTGATCGTATTTAATGCTGGCTGGACCAGTGGACATTCAGTATCAATTAACTTACTTATTTATTATGCTTATATCAGTGGACGAGGTTTTTCCTAAACGATTCAACATAATCTAGGAGCGCCAAGTAACGCTTTGTCAAAAATTGCATGGTATACTAGAACCTTGGTATCGTTTTTCAGGCAGAAAACCGCTAATGTTCATCTATTGTTAACGTCACCCGCACAGTTACGACTTGATATTAACGGCATCAGGCTGATTATTTTTGACATTAAGTCTGCTTTTTCTTTTTGCCACAATTAATTCGACGATTTCATGTCAATTTTTTATGTCGTGTAATGTTGAAAGAAGTCGAGTAAATCAAATATGTAGGTGTAGTATTAATAGAAACCAATATCGTAATATTTTTAGACAATAACAACTTGGGAAAAAATTCTATCAGTAAGTTTCGAAATATAGTAAATTCGGCTATCCTATTGGGACCGTGCACGACGGTGGCGCCGCGTAGCGTTGACAACATTATATCCTCATTTACTTCCAATTTCTGCCATGTTGTGCGCTGCGATCGTTTTCTATACCCCACCACCCGCTTCACACATAGCCAATATAAGCCTGTGAACCTTGCTTCACAAAATCGTCACGACATCACGACCGATAGATAGATCGATTACCATGTCCCATTTAATACCCACATCTTTAAACTAGCTGATTCCCGCGGCTTCGCCCCCGTTCTATTTTTTCTAAAATTTATTTCATAAAAACCTTTTCTTGACAGTAACAAACGCAACAAAAAAAGAATTATCCAATTTGTTGCAGTCAATCGGAAGTTATGCGCGTACAAACATTTCGGTGATTCATTTTTATTTATAAAAAAGATGCGAAAGTTTGTATGGATGAATGTATGTATAGATCGTTGTTAAAACGGTTTGACGGGTTCTGATGAAATTTGGCACACAGATATTTTATAGCTTGGCTTAACATATAGAATACTTTTATCCCGGAACATAGTTCGCGCGAATTAACGATAAACCGAGTCGCGGTCAACAACATAGTTACTCGTTAAGAACATTAGGGAATTTATAGCCTGAAATTAAACAAAATCATGTGCTATCCCAACGTCCATACAGAAAATGTGGCGCCGTAACCGCGCTGACTCTACGCCATACGGTCTGTAGGCCTAGGGTTTTCAGAAATGAGCACACCGGGTCAAAGTTTTCGGTTTCGAGGTAGTTACAGAAGATTGCAACGGAGATGTAAAAGGCCAGTTAGGATACTGTACATATAACCAATGGGACTAATGAATCTGATTATTTTGGCTCTGAGTAAAGGGTGCGTTGAGGGCTAGCTAGCAGTTTTCGATGACACATGAGCACTGATTTATGACACTAAAATGAAATCAATGATAAATATCTATTGAGTGCAAAAGGATGGATTACATTGAGATGGTTGTAATAGCATATTGGCCGACCAGTTGGTAAGTTGGTGCATAACTTGTTAACACTTGGAATGGCGATATTTATGAAATAAAATGCATTGCTACACAATGATAAAAAAAAGGACTTAAACTGTATTTCAGGGATATGGAAACTAACTTTTAGACTTAACATGAGACCGCACTGTCTAACGCGCAAACGCTTGCGATAGCATTCACCATCTCTTTCTACCTTCATCCTATACATGCACTTGGGTGCGTTCCTCAATATAGCCTCTGGTATCCAGCAGAGATGCTGGAAGATATGATGATGATATTTATCTTTGTTTAGTTATCGCGGAGACGCCGTATTTTGGAGATACTCTTTGGTGCATACCAGGCCTTATGGCTCATCTGCTCTCTGCTACGAGTTCAGTTCAAGAGGTCATACTTGTATTTTGCCATGGTGTGCAATACGTCCTAGTAGTACACTGACTAATAGGTAGGTAAGAAAAAAATTTGTACAATGCCTTGGTTAGAAAATGGCCTTAGTTTTATGAAAAATTACTTAGCAAAACTTATAGCTCGTGAAATGTACAAGTTTGTAAAACGATTCAAATGTATATTGTTTAAGGACTATATTAGCAAAAGGTCTTGACGGGATGTCTTAGGTACAAGATGTCCAAGTAGATGTAACGTCATCATCATAATTGCAAAAGGACTAGCTTGTATGAAGAATGAATGATGTATTCGATCTGTCTTAAATAGGTGGAAAAAAAGACGGACTCGTTAACTCGCGTAAGTATGGACATGGTAGGATCGGCCTTAAGTCAAAAAAAGTGTGAAAGAGACAATGCATATGAATTATCGTTAGTATAAAAAAGGAGCAATGACAATTACCTGTCTACATAATTTTACTTTTCAAAACCAACCAAGTCACAGTCTAACTGTAAATATAAGTGACTTGTAACTGTCTTTGAAGTACAACCAGCAGTAAAAATGGATGAGCTGGTGTGGTGTGCTCAAAATGATCTACACAATCTTTAGTACCGGAGCCGCTCAACCACTTCTGCTGCCGACTGTACTATGGAGGTGATAATGAAATAACAATGTATTAACATTTTACACATTTACATGACGAACTGCTAAGCCATTTATAATACACGTGGTTTATTTATACCATAAAGAAGTTCTGCCACTTTGGCAGTTATGTTATGACATCTGGATCTGGACCATTTGCGTATTAAAACGTTATACACATAAAGAGCTTTTACAACCAAGTTAGTTTGTCTATTCTGGAATATTGCAATGCGGGCGTTTTGCACATCAATATTATCTAGATAGCTGGGCCATTTACAACCAAGACGTTTCGCTTACCACGGCAAAATGCAGCTATGGCTTCCTGAACCGAACCCCCTGCTACGACCAGACCAGGCGAAATTTTTCTCTGTTCATTGCGTGTGTTGCCAGGTAACTACCATGTGGCAAGCATCTCGGTCGCGCAATTAAAAGAGAAAACGCTTGCTGCGTCACCCGTAGCATGTAGTAGTGCTAGAGTCGTGAGACTCCGAAATGGCATTGAAATTTTTATGAGAAAAGCAGCTATTGCATTCGTATTTCAAAACATATTAAGAATAACATTTGCGTAGTATTAAGATAAGTTTTTGGAATAAGCAGAAGTTCGAGCAACGTATTTATCATTAACAAACAATCAAAGATGAACTCCATTGTTGCTGACATTTCTGGAACATTTAAGAATATGTATTTGGGTAAAATGGTGGCCCGCAGACAAAGGTTACAATGAATTATTGGTTTAGAGGTGATTTTTGAGTTTCGAGCGTCGATTTTTTTTCATTTTACCTGCTAAAAAATAAAGCTAATGAGTAATAGTGTATATTGTGCTCTCACCACTTTGAAATTATGCTAGTGTTAACTTACCTACTTTATTATAATTTGAAACTCAAAAATCTACCCTGGAGTAATCCATATAACAATGTTGTTACATGTGCAACAAGTAAAATTATTCAATAAATTATAAGCATTCGTTAAATTTGAATACAGCGTCACAAATAGTTGAATTATTGCCCCGTCTAATATTTGGATTTGAGCACGAAACCAAATAAATAATTTTGTTCATAAGCGTACATTTCCGTTTAAAATTAATTACTTTAGCGTCGATTGAACGTAACAATTGTAACTTTACTATCTAACTTACACCAGTTGCGTGGTCGCATAAGATCTTAGGCGTATGTCAAACCTACTTAACAGCAATGATATAATTTTTATAATTGGATTAACATCATAAAAATCTCTATCTATGTTCCTTACAGGGTTTACTCACTAATGAACTTTTACAATATTACTAAACGTAAGTAATAGCAATGACTAAGCGCGTAGATTAATTAAGATATTCTAACGGCGTCGGTGTGTTTATTTATAATATTCAAAAATCACGCACAGCCAGATACGGCTTTGACAACCAGTTTAGACCAGAAACGTATAGGTAACGCCACCAGAGTTGAGGCCACGCACACAACCACATCTCATGTAATGACAGCGGGATTTTGACGTTGTGTTGACGTTTAACGACAACACAACATCAAAATCCCGCTGTCATTACATGAGATGTGGTTGTGTGCGTTACCTATAGCAGATTTTCTGATATTTAATATAATTTACAAACAACAATAATGCGTATGTTCAATATGTTTATATGTTACGATATAAGACGCTACATCCAGTTATTTAGAAAACTAGGGACACTATTTAATAAACACGATAAGCTCATGATTTTAGGTTTGTAACGTCGCAAAAGGAACTGGCTTTATAATACGAAATTCGATTTTCAAACTTCGTATGGTGTTGTTCCGTTCACTAGTATTAAACAGAAGAGTGAAAGGGATGGCACGATACGAAGTTTCCTTACAGGTACAGTCAAATGAAGAAATATGTATCGATTCAACCCTCTCATAATTACGTACCGATACACTAATTCGACGACATATGAGCTGCAAGTTACACAATCATCAAGGATCAGAGGTCATCTGCAAGTTGTTGTTAGATTACTCATATTTTTACATTTGACTGTACTATTGCGACAGTACAACCTTTAGTTACAAACTAAATCTAGAAAGCTACTAGAACTGGTTAAAGTAAAGGGTGCAGTTGAAACATGTGTCGAGTGTTTTAGTCTATTCAACATTTCATTTTTCATTTTTTTCATTGAATAGACTAAAATAAACAAGTCACAATTGAGACTTTAGTTATAACAGTTATAAATATAATTACAAACATGTTATTTTTTTTAAATGTGCGATTCTACATTTCGGTACTATGTCGCTAACTGAGATAAGCTTTAGTTTTCTGATGTCAATCTCATACGTATTTACTGGCTATAGCAATTCCATGGGTGTAATTATGCGTCTTTTCTAAATTTGTTAGCCTATCTAAATTTCAAACGACCCTCACATTACCTACGCAGTCCTATTGAAGTTGATTGATATTTTATTTTAATTCGAAGGCCTCACTTTAAAGCAACGAGGGAATTTGTGTTAGATTATAGCAGTACCTTTACCATCAAAGCCTATGATATACTGACCGTCCTGGCTCTACCCGGTATAGTACGCATACTAAACATACATATATAAACATAAGAGCCAAGAGGTTTAGCCAGAACGCTATCAATATCTGCCAGCCAGTACAGTGAAGCACTCCATGATGGTTGATGAGTCTGCAATGGCCTATAAAGCCAACCGTCAAAATGTCCACATAAAAATCTTGTCATCAGTAAGCAAGACACGTACATTTTTGTTTTTATTTTTCTGTCTTGTCTTACAATGTAAAAGTGACCATGAAGTTGGGTGGGGCTGTGAGGCGTTTCCACCGCCGTGTCCCGTGTGTTACCAAAATCGACTAGTAGTACGTCCGACAACTAAAAATCCTAGTAACCACCACGCGTGGTGTGCTGTGTGGTCGCAGAATTGAAATTGATTTTACTTTATGGATTTTATCCTTAGATTTTGGTATAGGTAACGAGAGTTGAGGTAACGCACTCAACATGTCATGTAATGACAGCGGGATTTTTACATTTATTCGTACAGATGGCAAATTCAACAGACTCAACAGTGAATGTTTTAACATTGACTAAAAATTTCTTCAACCTTTTTCGTTAAGAGTTATTTAGGAAAATACATCTAGTTCAAACAAAAGAGAAAATAAAATATTTTGATCTATTTTATTTAAATCAGATAATCATATTTTTCGCTATTTATATAATACTTACTGATTTTTTGTTGCGAACATTTCTTATCAATTTCAAATTGTTTTATTTCGAAAATAGGTTACATATATGTATGAAAAAGCAATTATAATAAGTATGCATAGTATTGCGTAGGTATTTCAACATAAGATCATATAACTAACATTTTCTTTCACTTTAGAGTCGTTTTCAAAAAATTTGTACACAATTAAGGGATTAATTAAAAACAAAATTGAATTAATTATTTTTGTGTAACGGAGTTACCCATATACTTTGTATACTAACTTTCGTTCCACAAAAATAGCGATCGTGATTTTTGTTTTGATTAAGTCGTTAACTATGTACAAATTTTTTGAAAACGATCCTTACTTAATTTATGTAGCTGTGCGTGTAATCATTCGCCTAACTCTCATGGCGTTACCTATAAAACACGGGATACGGCAGTTGAAACCCTTCGCGGCCCATTTCGCAGAAGTTGCCTCTTCGGAACTACAAAAACGGTTGGCGTGAGCATAAGCGACAATATTCTTTATGAAGTGGCTTTGCCGGTTAAGGTACTTTCACTAACAGCATTATCCCCGAGAGGCACGCATCTATGCGGCACCGCGGGGCACGCCGACGTCCCTAGACAAGACGGGTATTCTATCCCTCTCTAACGCATAAGGCTTACGCGTAAGAAAGGGACAGCGTCAAACAGCTTCAACACTTCTAGGAATCTTATCTAAGGGCATTGGAGCGAGCCACACTAACAACCAACCGTGACCAAACTGGACATCAGTACTTAACTTGTATTCGTTGAATTTAACCAATATCAATATAGTTTTTATATCTTTACTTCTAGTTACCGTAATGATTTTTTAATGTAGCAAAAATAGCATAGGATCTCTTTAGACACGTTTTAACATTTTACTTGCTAATAGAAATGGTGACGCTCAGTTAATTATTTATTACAGCTAAGTCTGTAAATTACTAGTATCTATTAAAGGATTTGCCACACTGGATGCGTTCTGCGGTCGCAGTCAGGTCAAATTGAGCGCAGCCCCCATTATGTATGAACAACATTGTCGGTCTCTATATATTTTATATAGATAGGTATGAGATCCGACCGTGCGGTCCGTGCGGTCAGATCGCACGCACGCGCAATATATAGAGACCGACAATGTTGTTCATAAATAACGCGGTATGCGTTCAATTTGACCTGACCGCGACCGCAGAACGCATACAGTGTGGCAAATCCTTTAAAATTTCAATATGTCTTTCAGTTAAATTAATGAGAAATATTTAAATACCAGTACGCATAACGATAGTATTCTTTTATTTAACAGATAATATTAAGGTGGCTAAAATCGTACGAGTGGTAAGTCAATGGAACTACCGCCTGTACGACAGACAGATACAACAAATAGCCAAAGGATACTAAAAACTATCAATGAAAGCTAATAACTACTAAAAACGTCTTCCGGTGCGAGATTTACAATGTAAATTAGCAATGTGTAGTAATTAAAACATGAGTTCTATAGCTAACACGCATCTGGGTGAATCAACTTTTTCGTGTTGTTTCCTCAGTCCCCAGTCGTCCAAGTGACATCTTCATGCTGTTTCATAGAAATTTGCTTAGGTTGTCCATGAGGAACATTTGTGTAACCATAGCAACGAATGGCAAGAAAATGTTGAGTCACCCATATTTTGGTACAGCCCTCCTATATCCGCACAAGAGCTTGAAGGAATCTGAGGCTGGGTTTGTCAAACTCATACCTATCAAAGCCACAAATAAATCTGATAACTACAAGACATGAAAAATTATGTTCGGGTGCATCCTTCGGAAATACGAAAATAGTCGATCTTCAAAGACTTCAGTGAAGGCTTAGGATCGTGAAATCCACTTTCCCGGAATGTGCACTCACTATCTCAAAAAAGTGCACTTCTCAATGTGTACACGGCCGTTCGCACAATACTCTAGTCTCTATACGACTACCGCAGTACAAACTTATGAGGTTCGTACTCACTCGCCTGTCACTGGCACGCGTGTAAGAACCTCTATGAGTTTGTACTGCGGTATATTGCGGAGCACATTTTTAGGAACGTGGGATTAACGAGCCTAATCCAATAGTTGAAGCGAGTGCATTTTTTTTTACATTAACAGTCCCTGCATTCGCTTTGCCTAAATACCATTCTGTACTTCGGTATTTGGGTAACTTAACAACATATAGGCCTGATAGAGCACCACCTGAAGTTGTTTCCTAATATTGTACGATATTGTTCGATTAGGCCTCTAAACCTTTAAAACAAACATTCTTCTTCAAAAATCGAATCGAATTCAGATTTGTTCAGATATTTTGACCGTAGTTTGATTACTAATGGTCCTTAATCGTATAATACAAGAACGCAAATCAACAATCGCTTCTCGCTTTTAATACTACCTAACACGAAAAGTTAACATGAATTACATAACATACGTTTTGAGTGAAATCAATTAAACTCAAGCAACGCAAGGTAAGACCTTATAAGACTCCCACTATCACTAGTACCAGTGGTCCTAGAAATTACTATGTTCTTACTAGCATAGGAGCCAATCGGAACAGATCATTCCGTTCAATTGTATGTAACCATTCAGTTGTTTTGCGCCTAACCTAAATGATATTTGACACACGCGATTAACTCATGTGCTGGGAGGTCGAACACTTGATCGTCCTCGGGGTCTTCTTCGACCTCGCACGGGGGCGTGGAGCCGGGGGTCGCAAGGGTCGCGGGGGCGCGGTCGGGGGTCGGAGACTCGTCGAGAGTGATGTTGGGGCTCGAGTCGCTCCGGCCCTGGGACCGAGGGCGCCGCGAGCCCTCCTGTCATGTTTCCTCGCGACGGACATTCACGATGGCCGCTCGGCACATCGGACACTCTTTGAGCTGAGATGTGCATACTGAGCAAAATCCTCTGTGGAAAGAAAATACCGCTGAACTTCTTTTTACAAGATTTTATTTTTTCTATCTTGTAACTACGCTAGGCTGGCTGGCTACATTATGCGAAGTTAAGTGGGATAAAAAAGACACCATAAAACAATAATTCCAAGACGGAAAAGTAACCAATTTTCAACTAAATGTAACGAATTAATGGTTAGTCGATTGAGTTGGCATAGAAGTTATTTATGGGAGAATCGTGTTTGACAGTTCGCAAAAAGTACGTCAGTTGATTGGTGGTGTTATCATTCCTATTGTCATTGGCTTCAATCAAAAGGTTTTAAACAGTTATTTCCGTTTTTAAGCCATCGGAAACAAATAAAAACCTACTTGTTAACAACAGTAGCTATCAAAATTCTGGATATGCTCAGTCGTTGTATTATTTTTTACGGTCGTTGAGCGTTACCATGTATACCGAGGCTTTGGGGACCGATTTTTTAAAAATAATATCGCTCAAAAACAACATCTGAAAGCGGTGAATTATTGTTCTGAATTTGAGTAGTAAAAAATTACAACTCTATTTATGTAATGAACTGATTATTTCCTGTTTTTTTTTTCTGAAACTGTAAGTATTTCCGTCTTGTTATAAAATTTACCTAACCTATATAGTTCTACAGGATAGTTTCTGAAATATATCCTGAGTAGTTTACAGTTTCAGAAATAAAATAGGAAATGAATCGGTTGGCAAAAATATTTTCGGCAATAAGGCAGGATGCCTGCGCGGATTTATGGCTAGCGCCCCGGGCCAGTCGTAGTCAATATAGTCATTAAGTTATTACCTATGTCCGCAGGGTTCCAGTACGCAGCAGGCGGTGTCATCGAAGCAAAGTGTACACGAGTCTTCTTTCACGCTCGAACACCTGAGCTGCTCCAAGTATATCCTTCGAGGTATAACCTGCGAGTAAAATGATGGCATTATTAATGTAAATGTTAAACAGGTGAAGGTAATGTTCTGGTAAACGCAAGTGGCTGCGGCTAACTTTATCGCTACATGCGTCTCGTTTCGACTACATCGTCATGAAAGAGATGCACTCTACGGCGAACGTGAAGCGGCTGGCCATGTTAACTGTCCCTACTTCTATACAAATACTAGCTGTTGCCCGCGAGTCTGTCTACGAAGAATAGGGGGTAGACAAAAAATAGCCTACGACCTATTCTCAGACCTACCGAATACAGAAAAAAAGTTTTATAAAAATCGGTCAAGCCGTCTCGGAGGAGTTCGATAACAAACACCGTGACATGAGATTTTTATATATGTATACAAAAAATATAATAAAGGACTGAACCTTGTCTATACTCTGGAATTACGAAACACTTTTATTTTCTTTTCACTAATGGATAATTTTTGGCAACGAAAGTCTTTCCGAAAACGCTGGTAGAGTCAAAAAGTCATGTTAATTTGCAAAATAAACTTTTGTTTTTCGATACAAAGACTCGTCAAGATTGTTTGCGAAGTATAGTAGTGCAAAGATTTGACATGGAGGTTATTGTTTATACGGACACGTTGCTAATATACCCAAGCAATCTATAACTCGGATGATTTCACTCGTATTGTGAAAACTCGGCATAAGGGTTGAATCGAGATCTGGCCTTGAAAGCGAAGGCTGAGTCCAGTGAAGACTGGACGCGCATGCGCGCCAATTGTTATCGGCCACGTGGCTCCCACGCGATCCCATCTCCACATACACTTAACCTTCCCTTGTCACTAGATCTTTTCTCAATGTCTCAATTCTTAGCACGATCCGACACTCCGGGGATTGAGACTAGAAAGTCAATTGACTTGCTCGCGACAGAACTTAAAAGGTCTCGTTTTCGTTAAATGTTTCTATCATTTCGTCTGTATTGAAATGCAACTATTTGCATCAAATTTAAAAGCTTTTTTTTTCAACGTTTTCATTAAAGTCATTAGAAAGTCTCTAAGTCATGTCCATCATTGACTTTTTCATTATTGTAGTTAGGTTTAAAAAGCATGGTATCTATTTTGTTATAATCATGCACATACAAGTCATTCAAATCCGTGATCTCGGAAATAAACAAGTAGTACTGGCTCCTTAGTGACAATGTCTTTAATAAATTGACTGTTTCATATGTTTAATTCGTGTTATATCGATGGGACATACCAAAATTATATCATCTGTGACATAAAAACTATTGTCTCCAACTTTATCTAGGTCTCGCAGAAACTTTCCTTTTATCGGAATGAAAGTAGTTAACCAAGTGTTAACCAAAGATAATTATATTTAAAAAGACTATTGCTAGTACATTATTCGTGACAAAGTAAGCTAGAGATGATAACATCATAAAGCAATAATCCTAAGACGCAACTCTATTAAACAAAAAACTCTTTATTATAGCGCTGAAAACAAGTATAAATTTCAATTAACTGCAAAATTAAATTTTTAGCTGCTTTAAAAAAAGTTATTTGATTAAGCTGGCACGTAAGTATAAATAAATAGCCGATTGTGCTGGCACAGAAGTGACAATATAACTAGCTTTTACCATATAAAATCAATGGGAGAATACTGTTTTGATATCTCTTACAAAGTACGTCAGTTGATTGGTAATACGAGTATCGTCCCTATTAAATCGATACAAAGTCTCCACAGGTTCAATACTGCAAAGTATAAATATTCAATCTCATCCTTGGACATCGAAACAATTCCCAGTTTCGCCCCGCGGCGCTGACGTCATGCGGCCGCGCGTCACAGCGCGTGGGACGCCGCGCGGCACTCGCCCACTCGATCGCTGTCGTTTAATCCGCTACGACATAAACTGAGCAATATTGTTGTTCCGATGGTTATAAAACGTTTGAAAGGGTATTGTTACACTGTTTTCATAAGCTATTTTCGTAGTAGGTATTACAATAGTAAAATGGGATTTTTGAGGATAAACATGGTTTACGATCGACGTTTCCGAGGCTCATTGTGAGAGGCCTGTGCCCAGCAGTGGGGCTTATACAGAGTGCTATGCATCACGTAGGGAAAGAACCTTATATTAGATTGTTCAACAGGGGACTAAAACAAGCCATAATGATACAAGATATTTAGGCACCCGAGCACAGCGAGGGTGGCTATAATTCGCATGCCATTATGATTGTTTAGTCTCGCGTTAAACACTGTACTTTTCACTTTGAATGCGAGGAAACAAAAGAACGTTTTATACAAAATTGCAATATTACTTTTTTACAACGAACGCTCAATACGAATAATGGACATCTGTTCAAAATTCAAATACAGTTTTGCATAGCTGCTGAATTTAACCAGAGTGCATTCTGATCCACCTTGAGCCTCAATTTAGATAAGGTGGTAGTACTGGCTTAACGAGATTCGTAGGGTACGTAATGCTTTGTATGGAGTTTTTTTCCTGTAAATATTTTTTGATAAGCTATTTATCATTTTAAATTAAATGAACATGTTTTAAGCTAGTATACTAAACAGTGGCCATTTAAATTTTTTTCACTGTGATCAAATCTTGACCACGGTTTTAGAGAAGAGGCAAAATTTAAATAAAAAAAAAAATAAAAAATTGCAATAGTTTTTAAAAATGGTTTTTAGCTTCTGATAGATAACATAACTATTCAAGATAATTTTCCAATAAAAATAAATGCAAAAAATAATTAATTCCGATTATCACAACTCAAAATCTTAGTGCGGGTGTACATTTTTCAAAAAAAACAGAAAAATCGAAATTTCTCGAAAACGGTGCGACTTTTACTGAGGTCATTTTTTGATATTTGGTAGACGACCTGCCCACCTATCTCCCATTTCCGTTTATCGTGCTTTACGGGACACCCTGTAACTGTTCTTGTATTGCTTAAATATCGTTTTCAGCTCGAAATGCGTGTCATTCTTAAGACCGGGTTTGTGAGTAGGTGTAGGTATCACTCACAATGTAAAAATTCAACCACAAACCATTTCAAAAGGAAAATTGTTGGTATGTACGAGGGTTGCTACGAAAGTTTTTAGCTGTATCAAAACCATTCATTTTTTTTGTAAATTATTTTAATATTTTTCAAAATATACCCCTCCAAGGTCTACAAATCGCCTCATTCTCAAAAACCAATCCTCAAAACACTTAAAAAACGCGTTCTGCGGTAGGTCGAAGAAAAGCCGCTCAAATTCTTGTACTGCCTCGTCCGAATTCATGAAAGTCCGGCCACGCATCATTTTCTTCACAGTGGGGAATAAGAAAAAGTCACACGGGGCCCGGTCAGGGCTGTAGGGTGGATGCGACACCATCTGAACACCTGTGCTGTTCAAAAAGTCTATTGTTTTTGCTGCAGTGTGGGCTGGTGCATTATCTTGGTGGAAAAAAAATTCCCCGAATGCCGCTCTTTGGGCGTTCCTCACCCAGTTTTTCGAACGCTTGGGGTAGACAAACTTCGGTGTACCACTGGCTAGTAACTGTTCTTTGATCTTCAAGTGGAGTTACAGCCACTGGCTCACTGCGACGTAAGAAAACGGCGATCATTTTTTTGTTGACACTTCGGCCTCGAGCAATTTTTAAAGGCGGTCCGTCTTCTTCAAACACCCACTGCATAGATTGCTGCTTTGTCAGGGGGTCATAGCAGTATATCCAAGACTCATCAGTAGTAAGGATGTTAGAAACCTGCTGGGAATCGCCTCCGTCAAATTTGCTGAGCATAAACTGACACCAATCTACACGCTGGGTTTTTGCTCTTCGGTCAGCAAATGTGGTATCCAACGCGACGCGACCTTCCTGACGCGAAGATGATCATGTAAAATGCTTAAAACTGCGGGTGATCCAATGCCTAGTTCATGTTCGATTTCCCGTTGTGTAATATTCCTTCGTTCCTTAATCAACCACTCGGCTCTGATCACGTTTTCTGGCGTTACTGCACTTGACGGCCGTCTTGGTCTCGGCTCATCTTTGATGCACTCTCGACCCCGTTTAAACTCGCGGTACCAATACGAAACTGTGGCTAACGATGGAGCGGATGTCCCAAATGCAACGTTTAAATTTTTGCGAGATTCCTTGAATGTTAAGTTTCTTTTATAGTCATAGAATATCATAGCACGAAATGCTTCTCGCGAGAGCTCCATTGCAAAAAACAAAACTGGACTGACATTGTCAACAAAAAAATTTTAAAAAGAAAATGTTACTGGCCAGTATGCAATGTCACTATACGGCTATAGGTTAATAGATAAATTATCTTTAATTTAGCATGCAATTTAGGAATAAAATATTTATAGTTTTCATACAGCTAAAAACTTTCGTGGCAGCCTAGGTAATCTGCGGCACATGTGCAGGATATAGAGGAATTAAGAACAAAACAGAGACTAAGTTCAATAATTCAAGTTCGCATGATAAGATAAACTTCTATTACTTTGACACTTTACCTTTCTTATATTATTCAATGCGTGCAATTTAAAAAAAAAACAAATGTAGATGAAAGTCACATTACGATCTAATATTTTTTTAGATCTTTTTAATGAATCTTACCCTAAACAGGTATTGGAGTGATACAAAATACTTACTTTCTTTTCATCATCCGTCAGGTCCCCAAACTGGTTGAACGAGGAGAAAGGCCGGTCGGTGGGCGGATATCTGAAGGGTTCGTGGCCGAAGTTAAAGCGGCATTGCTGGAATGCCATAAAACTGGCAGCGGCAAAGAATCCTTGCCTGTCAAATAGAAAATGTAATAAGAAACGCTATAAAATTAATGTATCCTTTTCGAGAACACTGACAATTATCTCGAAAACAAAAACTAATTAAACTTGCTACCATACTCTATTCAAGTTAACGAACTAGTACTGAGGGTACACAGCTAGCTACACGTGATATGCTAGAGATACACCGCTAAAGCCTGATTGGATAGCAGCGTAACCAATCACTTACGGCTGATATCTTAATACTAACTCGTAAACTTTAACAGGTTATAGTACTCTTATTTGTCTTAGTGACTCGCCGCGAGGTAATAATTGATTTATTTAGTAATTTATCACAGCTTCATCTTCAATAACCTGGTTGGCCATCAGTCTTATAATAGCGCTTCTACACTGGGTCCGATCCGAATCCAAGTAATGTCAGACCGAAGTAGGAGTAGTACTTGTTGCATGAGAAATCGGATGTCAAAATTCGGACCTAATACGGAACCTCTCATTCGAACAGTACTACTGCCACAGATTAAATAATAGTTACTACGTAAAAGATTCGACATTCGCGTTTAACAGCCACTAAATTAATCTACTATCCGGCTCACCGCGACCAGCAGATAGCGCTGAAATAGACTCAGTCTTTTAAAATTTCTTAACACCCTAGTATAGTTACGAGGCGTTAAAAAAAAAAGAGTTAAGTTTTCCTAAAAGGCCTCAAAAGATAGGGTCTCTTTTATCGCTAATAGCAGTCATGAGTTTATTCACGAGTAACAACTGCTAAACAAAGAGAATAGAATCACTTCGTCCACGTTAGCGGTGCGAAAGTACTCTATTTTAAGGAGTGACGAAGCACTGCTACTTCTACTTCAGACCGACAGCATGCATACCTGGTTGTTTCAAAAATTTCCTTGCAGGGTGGCAACCGGTGCCCGTTCAGAGAGAATATAACTTCCTTTGTACTCCTCAAGTCTATGAGACATCCGAGGACGTCTCCTGGTCTCCACTCGGGTATTTCCGTGACAGGTTCCGAACGGGCCTTGTACCAGATGAGTTTCCTACAGCCATCGTAAGACAGGGAGTATAAGTCGTCGCCGATACCATAGCCTTCCTGTTAATCAAAAGACATGATTAAGTTTTAAAGTGAATTAAAAATGCTGCTTTCTTAGGGTCTCTCCCCTCATAATAATATATTGACGAGGAATCGGATTAAACCGATCAAAAATGGCTTTATGACAACGCATTAACAGTGAAAAAGACGTTTCTGCGGGCCGAATTGAGCCAAACCGATCGAAGTCTTTTTCACTATTATTGCGTAACCATAAAGCCTTTTTTGATAGGTTTAAGCCTATTCCGCGTCAATAGATGTGGGGAGACCCTTAGACACGACAGTTACATCAAATAGCTTTTGAACTTGTTTCGTATTAAAGAAACTTGCTTAGGAAAAGGAATTTAACAAAATATTAATTGACGTCTCTGATTGCGACAGTTAGTGTTAACGATTTCGGGATTATTAAAATGTTGCGAAAAAAGGGTCTGCATGATGTTTGTTTTTCTACCCTATATCATTGCAATAAGGTAATCGCGCATTTAACGTCGCTCTAAAAGGCGCAGTTCATACTTTCACTTCTTATTGGCTATGTGCGAAGCGGGTGGTGGGGTACAGAAAACGATCGCAGCGCACATGGCAAAAATTGGAAGTATATGAGGGGGAAATATTGTCAACGCTACGCGGCGCCACCGTCGTGCACGGTCCCAATATGTATTTACATTTTCATTAGTAAATTATTATTTACCTACTATTGATATTTGTGCTTACATGATTAAGAAAGTGACTATTTTTGGTGGCCCATCCGATTTGCATGACTCCTGGTGTCACCACCACGACTTCGTAGTACCAGCATCCCTCGTCAACCTAGAAATGAGGAATCATTACACTTGATGTACAAAAGTGACTCGAGTCAAGAGCCATTGTCAGATATCGGTAGTTTATATTTGCGATAAGTATCAATAAAAGAGGTTTGCACATAATTAAAAGGTATTCAATCTTGGCTATTAGTTATGATAATGAAGATTAAAATTGCTTGCTATCGATGTCGATAAACTCTTAGTCAATATTTAATGAATAGTCAATCCGGGGTATACTATACTTATAACGAAGGCTCGGAATTTTGCGTGCGGCTGATGACAGATCGTAGGGAGAGATGACCGCTGTTTATCGATGTTATCGACAAATCGACAAACTGTTAATTAAGTTGTAACTTTAATACATACTTATAATTGTAAATATATTTTTGCTTGGAATATTATTACAAAATAATTTATATTGGCTATGGTAAGAACTGAAGGAATACAAAATAATATTTTCTCTTTTATTTTATCAAAGGGTAGGCAAACAAGCTACCTAACGTTAAGTGGTCTCAGAGGGATCTTTTCTCAAGTAAAATATAAAAGTATTCATAATTATAGTGATTTCAATAAAGCAATCTAAACGGATTAAACTTTACGATATTTCGAACTTTTTTCATCATTGACCGCTGAAAAAAGTACTTATCATCCGAAAGTTAGAAGGTTTTAATTAATAAAAACATAAATAAAAAAAAACCTGTCGATTTGTCGATAACATCGATAAAAAGCGGTGCTCTCTCCCTACGATCTGTCATCAGCCGCACGCAAAATTCCGAGCCTTATAACTAACTATACCTTACCTGAAATGTGCAGCGTACACTCTCAAACGAATACGAGTCACAGCGAGCCTCGAGACCATTGCACGAGATCTTCAAATACTCGCTGACATCGTTCGAGTTCAGGATAACGTTGATACTGGACATGTCGACCACTTCGTACGAGAGCTTTCTACCTTCTACTATGACTGTGAAAAGAAAGAAAACACTTATAAACTAGCTACATGTATACACATAGAACTAATGGTAAGAGGAATAATAATTGTAAAGAGAGCTAATGTCTAAAAGCAAAATATTTATTATCCCAGCTTGATAGTCTCTAATACCTAATAACTTAAATTTCAATACTAGATGAAGAAAAACCGCCTTGCACTTGTAGGAGAAGCAAAGCAGTTACGAGTTTGTTTAGCATTGAGACTTACACAAATTGTCGAGGGCCCACTTGGCACAAAAGCCGACTTGCCGCCACACCGAGTCCTGGTCTTCAGCCAGCCTCTCGAGCACCAGCAATGGGTTCTCCTTCTCTCTCTCCAAACACTTGTTTATGGTCAATTTGTTTTCAGTCGTGTGCGCAAACTTCTCTAGGGCTAATAAAGCGAAGAGCACTATGCACGCCTCGCGACGTCTCACCTGGAATTTATATAAAAAAAAATCTTTTGACTTTTACCTTATTATGACTTAGTTCATTGAAATTCATATTGATGACTGAAAAAATAGTGAATTATTTCCAATTTATGGATGGATCTAATGAGCTACTTGTAACATAAACAATAAAAATCCCTCTTTGTCTAAAGAAAAAAGTAAGATCCTCAACAAATTCACTCGAAACATTTGATACCGTTGACGCCATGATTTTCACTGAGATCCAAAACGATACGTGTACGCGACGATTCGTTTGTAGAACACTGCAGAGGCCGTATTGTCTAACGCTTCTGACGCTTGCCTTCGCTTTCACCGTCTCTTTCTGTCATCATCTTATACCGTTTGACAGAAAGAAATAGTGATTGCGAAGGCAAGCGTCAGAAGCGTTAGACAATAAGCCTGCTGGTCACGTATGCGTAGCTTCGTTACGATACGCTTACGATACGACTATGCATACGATCCGAGTGTGAACGGGCTAAATTGACACCAGCCACATTAGCATCAGACTATCAATCCCGGATATAAACCTCCTTCAGTTATTGCCTATTTCTTTCTATCCCTCACAGTTCTACGAAATCCTTTAGGTAGGTCATTCCACCTCAAAATGTGACATACCTAGTCTATTTCCTTCTCCACGCATCTACCCCGCAGCTAATGTCACAGTCATTTAACAAAAGTTTTAATTGTATAAACCAGTGTTTTTCAAACTTTTTGGTGTCACGGCCCTTGACCATCAAAATTCCTTCCCTTTCCTTCCCCAAAACCCAATTTGTACGATTAACCTTAGAACCCAACTCTTATTTAACAGATTAGGATCGCACCCTTCTATCATTCAATCAGTCATGCGTTTTGGAACGCAACCTATATATAACACAAGTATTCAGAAGCTACTTATGGTTTCGCAACCTCCCTACCCCTTTTTAAATATTTAAAGGCAGCCAGTTACACACTGCACACTGCACGGCAGACTGTTATTACCCGACTGCGAAGAAGGAAGGGTTATGTGTTTGACCCGTATGTATGTATGTATGTAAGTATGTATGTATGTATGTATGTCCATTCCTATGTCCTCTCGTAACTACACAACGGCTGAACCGATTTTGATAAATGATACGTCATTGGATTTGTTTTGATAATGCGAGTAACACTGGATACATGAAATTCTTGAAAAAATAATTTGGCGGATTTTTGACGCCAAATTGTGAGTCTTCAAAAAATTTTCTTATTCAAACCTATCGAGTAGGGTATCAAAATAAAGGGATTTTAAAAGACATTACAAAAATATATACAAGTTATGTGTTTAAATTTAATTTGGAATAGTAAATTGACAATCAATGTCAAAAACGACGACGTACCTACTTACTAGATTCAAAAAGATTCAAATATTCAAAGAATTTATTTGCTCAGAATAAGATATCTAAGATATCTTTGAGCAATAATTTTCTCTATGAAACCCATGTGGAAAATTAAGTACCTACATATTTCAAAATTGGTTTTGAACTTTAACTAAATAGCAACGGATTCCTAATTCAAATACTCAATAATTTATCTGGGTCTCAGGAGGTAACACTAAAAAGCATGAAAAAAAAAGTAATTAAAAAAACTAAAAACCCGCCTGCGGTGTATATAAAATAATAAATTAAAAAATCAAAAAACCCGCCTGCAGAAATACTGAAAAGGTGGAAACAAGATAAAATGTTCAATAACAATAAAATTTAAAACACGTCGATGGCAGTCTTTCAAAATTTAATGCAACGATAAAATGCAGTCGGAGGCATGGGAGTCAGTGGCTGCATGGGATTTAATGTCACTTCGTGCATGCCTCTGACTGCATTTTATCATTGCATTAAATTTTGAAAGACTGCCATCGACGTGTTTTAAATTTTATTGTTATTGAACATTTTATCTTGTTTCCACCTTTTCAGTATATCTGCAGGCGGGTTTTTTGATTTTTTAATTTATTTTTGGATATTATTTTCATCAATGGTCGACATAAAATCAAAGAAGAGGAATAGATTAATTTTGGAAAATGATATAATCGTCTGAATGTCACGTTTTGATAAATTAGTTCAAAAGAAACAAGCTCATTCTTCGCACTGAATAAAAAAAAAAATTTTTAAAATCATAAATAAATAAATAGAAGGTCTAAGATTGATTGCTGTTTTATAAAAATGTACATCCTTGAAAAAAATTCATTCCATCTAGTCACAAAACTTTCTCGGAGCTGAGCCTCGCGACTACCCTGGATAGGTCTCGCGACCCACACTTTGAAAAACACTGGTATAAACTTATCAACGCTCTGTCAAATACAACACCTCTCACATCACATTGGAATGTCAAACATGAAGTTGAACCCTACAGAAATGCATGTAGGTAGATATCGCTCTGCACGCCGCGACTGATATACCTATCAGTCGTTGGCATAGAACCTGGGGTGCGGATATATGTGTCGTTGGCGTCGAAAAGGTTAATTGGCCGTAACTATCATAGCTTCAATCGTTTCTACCTTAAAGCATAAAGGTATCTGGACAACACTCACCAAAAACGCGATGAGATAGTCAAGAGTGTGTTGAGTGAGGACGGCGACGCTGTTTGGACCGGCCAGTTTCTCTGCCAGGCAGCCAAGAACTACGCATATGTTGCGTTCGACACGCACATTCTGTTCGCGAGCGGTGGCCCTCTCTGACGACAACCCTAACATTTGTGTCACCTGAAATAGAGTGCAGAGGTTAGACATTCTATGAGAAACATCCCCTGAGAATAAAACTGATCTATACTAATATTATAAAGAGGAAAGATTTGATTGTTTGTTTGTTTGCATTGAATAGGCTCCGAAACTACTGGACCGATTTCAAAAATTCTTTTGCCGTTAGAAAGCTACATTATCACTGAGTGACATAGGCTACTTTTTACCGCGGGAAAATACCTTTTCCTACGGGAAAATTAATTTATCGCGGGCGAAGCTGCGGACGGAAGGCTAGCGTATAATAAACAGATATATTATTACATCGTGAATGGCGTCCTCTATGGGCCTTCTGTAATACATGTATCACAGAATGTATGTATACCGAAATACAACTTCGCAAACAGAAAATATGCCTTTATTAAAACCACAGACATACTCATATAATGTTATGTCAAATCAGTAAGATGCATTGCAGTCTATTAGTAACACTGTAGAGGAGAATTCCATAAAAACTTAAAATAAGATTATACGGAAAGTGGAAAAAAACTTGTATTTTGGTTTGAACTGTCTCATATAAATCCAATTTTAGAGATAAAAATAAAAATGGAAATATATAGCCTTAAATATTGCATGGATCTGTGTCTTAAACATACAAGGGGTTAATACTTTAACTCTAAACTACTATGTACCTTTATAACGGAGTCTTTGGACGGTAGTGCACAGTCATCAAGAAGTATTGTTATAACGGAGGGGCCAAAAGGATCATCAAGGGGTATAACATTGACCATGGACGAAACCACTTGGATCCACCCCTCTTCTTTATCTGCTATCCTGTGCAACTTAATCAAGGAGATGGGAGATTCTTCGTCACTGTAACACAAATTTATTACTGTATATTCAGGCATTCATTCAGTGTTTCAACTGCTTTGATATATATTGTATAATAAATAATTTAGAGTGGATTAAACTATATCAGTTTTTAAAGAAGCACCTGTGCATGTAGTTGTGAACATGATATTTCATGGTCATTTTATTAGGAAATGGAAACTGAAGTTTAAATGCCAAAATAAAATTTCATTATAATTAATTGTATAAACAAAGAATTGTGGAAAGATTTAATGTCAATGTAGTGCTGAGCTGAGGAGAAAATGACATAATAAGTTGTACTTACAAACAATAAAAAAAATACTATAACACAACAAGTAACATTCGCTTTATTAACTTAACCCTAAGGAGTTTCCCATGGACACCATTTGTCCCTCAACTTTTTGTACTGGTCACTTATACCTATCATAAATTATCAGCGACTCTTGAATATGTCAAGCCTATTTTTTATTTTTTAAATGTGTCTTGGAAAGAAATTTTCACAATAATTATCAATGTAAAATGGTGGCTGTTTTTTTTTGTTTAGGTTCATTTAGTCCACATTCCCACTTCGTCCACAATCCCATTTGGTCCACATTCCCATCTGGTCCACATTCCCAGTTCGTCCTTTTCCCACTTAGTCCACATTCCCACATAGTCAATATTCCTAGCTGATTTTAATGCTGTCACTTAGCTTAATTCTCAGGGAAGATTTTATTTTGTGATTTAGGTATTCATGTTAAGAAAAATACTTGCTAATCATGGTGCGGGTCAATACTATTCAGATACACTACCAATTTTGTTACTATTTTGTTACGAAATGGGAATGTGGACGAAATGAACCTAAACGCTTTTAAAAGTGTAGGATTAAGGTCAATGAACATGATGAAATCAGAACAAAAAGATTAATACATTCGCATAAGCATTGCAACTAATTACTGGCATGCAATATAGTGTGCAAGAATGTATTATAATATGCATTGCAAATCTTAAGCAGATTTAGTGGATTCATTCAGATTCCTTTGTTTGAAATGAAGTAGTGTGATTTAAATTTCAGTACTGCAATTCATATAAAAAGGAAATTGAGTTAACACCATGAATTAAATAAAAAAAAACCTGTGTTCTAGCCTTGTTTGTCTCAAATAATACTAATATTACAGATAAAAATAAAAATACAACAAGATGGATTGAAATCTGGAGCAGATCTGCATTATAGTAATTGAGGTTAAAAGAAAGGTTCCGCAAACCATATTATTATATAGTTTAACTATAGAAGCTTGGCCACTAGATCATGTTTTTGCTGTGCCATATGCTGCTAAAAATTATTAGTTGTAAAATAAACAAAACCTGAATAATGTACATGAAATGTGACAATGGTAATTACAAAATAAATATCTCACTTGTCAACAATAGAAGCAATGAGGCCTAGCATTTCTAGTACGAGTTGGTCCACAATCTTAGAGGCCACTAGTTTGCGGTGGCGTTGCCTTGCCTCTACCGCTACAGGCGAGGCGGCCACAGGTTCTGTGCTCAGGGCATACACATCCCCTTCTTCTGGGCCCTTATCCTTACACCAACACACACCCATTACCTGAAAAGGAGGTGTGTTTAAATATTATTCCTTCAAAAATATACCAAAATAATCATATTTTTCAATAATTCCTTGATTTAATTACCTTTACTCTACAAACTACACTATTTATTGTTAAAACATAGCTATTTCACTTTATTTGACTGACTTTATATTTTTATTTTATTGTATTTTGCTATTTCACACATTATTTTATTATTCACATTGTCTAATACAATTATAATCTAAACCATTTTATAAACTAGTATGGCTCAAAACACTATGATTACTGAGACAAATAGGTAGTAGGTAGTAAAATTATGAACATCTCGATGATTGCACTGTTTGCAATGTTATGTTTTGATAAATAAAATATGGAGATCACAAAATTAGATCAATGCAACTCATATATTTCAGATATTCGAATTACAGGTAGTCGAATAATTCCTAATGCATCTACCTACTACCTAGTGCATCTGAATCATTAATTCAATACATTGATGACAAAAACTTTTACTTACTGCAAATTAGTCAGGTTTCATAGCACGATAGAAATGGAACTACGGGGCACTATTTTCGTTATTTGTTTTTAACAGGCAGTTTGAAAATGTCAGAATTTTGTTGTAAACATTGAAAGATAGCATTCACATTGGAATTCACTTATCTCTCACTCCACTCAACTCAACCAACCGAGTCAAGTCAGGCCAGTCAACCAACCGATTTCATCCTGTCCTGTTGGTACTGTTGGTAGCTGCTGCTGTTTGACTGTCATTCAAACGTCAAAAGTGCATAGACAAACTATAAAGTATTTTGTTAGGGTTTAGACAATTTAGTCACAGAATCTCTCAAAGTAATTTTTTTTTCTCAAAGATGCAATGAAATGTTAACTTTACGTTCCAAATAAAAATAATAGGCTGGGACGTATCACGTTGCGGTCGCGGTTAGACGAGTGCTATGTAATGGATTTTCATACAGAATTGCAGGCCTAGGCCGGGAAAGCAATCGTCTATTGTTTCATGTGACACAGCATCATGACGTTTAATAGGTCTATGGCATCATGGCATTCAGCTCTAATAAAAAAACATACTCGTAACTGACATTGGCCATTGGCCCAAGCCTTAAGGCCGCCATTAAGGGAATAAGAAGAAGAAAAAAACATATGCAATTAGTTGCTTTCTTTGCAATTTTAAATTCATGAAGTTTTTTATTTATTTAATTGCATGTTTGAGAAAAGCACTATACAAGTCACGGCCGGAATAGGGGTTGCCGGCCTCGTATCAAACTTACTCGGCCGGCAACCCCTTACTTCCCGGCCTCTGCATTAATGTACTATTACGGTATACAGTGTGTCCCAGAAACCGACGATAATCTGTTAAAGGCTGATAGGCCTACTAATTACCTACCAGAATATCACATTTTAGGTTTCGTAAAAATCTTTTAGTTTTCGAGTTATTGACATTTTTGCAATAATCTCGATTTTTCTCCCTCAGTTGAGTTTTTCGTCTGCCACAGCCTCAAATGACCGAACTTAGTAAATCTGATTACGGATAAACATTGCAGAAAAGATGGGCTTTTAAACGTGATATTACTCTATTTTAATATTATTCAAACTTGGATGAAAAACTACTTAAGAGACAGTATTCAGATATTTTACTGTTTCACCCGTAACTTTGGTACTCCATGGTTTAAAAAAAATAACTGCCTAAAGTGGCACTGGATACTAAAAATATGCCTAGCTAATGTAGTTTACAAAATGGTATAACACATACTTATTTGTTCAATAATTTCAAATTTATTGCTATTTCATTAGGAGGCCTATGTCCAGCAGTGGACGTCCTACAGCTGAAATGATGATGATGATGATGTTTTGAACATTACCAGTGGAATAATTTATGATATTAATTTAAATGCTAACTTAAGTATACCTAAAGGGTTTTGTTTTACTTATAAATTAGATGTATTTATCGCTGGTATTTATACATGTATAATATTAATTTTTAACAAGCATAATTATCATTGAGTTTTAAGTGTCCACTGCGCGAGTCGGATTTTATTGGAGTGGCAACACATTTGTTTATATCATTAAATCATTTACATTTTGATCTCTAATTTTAATTTCATATTTAATTTTACAGTGAGATTTTTCTCCGCCCTTCGGTCTTAATTGATTTGATGTAGAGGGCAGTTTTCATCGCGGCCATTGATCATACCTAGCTACCAACATACATCTCTTTTCACCTTTGAATAGGTTAAAAAGGAATTATAGATATTATTTATTATACTGATGTATGGGATAAAAAACCGGCCAAGTGCGAGTCGGACTCGCGCACGAAGGGTTCCGTACCATTATCTATAAAAAATTGAGGTTAACGATTTATGACGTATTAAAAAAAACTACTCACTAGATCTCGTTCAAACCAATTTTCGGTGGAAGTTTACATGGTAATGAACATCAGATATTTTTTTTAGTTTTATAAGTTACGGGGGGGACACACATTTTACCACTTTGGAAGTGTCTCTCACGCAAACTATTCAGTTTAGAAAAAAATGATATTAGAAACCTCAATATCAATTTATTTTGAAGACCTATCCAATATCCATAGATACCCCACACGTATGGGTTTGATGAAAAAAAATTTTTGAGTTAAGTATGGGGAACCCCCAAAATTTATTGTTTTTTTTTCTATTTTTGAGTGAATTTCTTAATGCGGTTCACAGAATACATCTACTTACAAAGTTTCAACAGCATATAGTTCTTATAGTTTCGGAAAAAGTGGCTGTGACATACGGACGGACAGACAGACAGACAGACATGACGAATCTATAAGGGTTTCGTTTTTTGCCATTTGGCTACGGAACCCTAAAAAGGGACACAAGAACTGATCAAAAAGCAAAGCACTCGACCGACTTTCTGCTCGGATTGGGCCATTTTAAATTTGAGACAGACGAACCGACAGGAGAGTAGGTAAAGAAGAAGTTTTAGGGCTTAATAATCCTTAGGATCAATATTTATTATGCAAACTTTAAAAATACTTAATTTAATTTAAAATGACACAAGGAAGGAATCGGATTTCAGTTGCGATTTGACTGTTAGGTGCTAGAAAGAACTAAGTACCTATTAAACAGAACAATTCATAGATGGAATTCGAAGCAGTACCGCAGTAGAGTCAGACCATGATAAGTCTGCAACGATTTTGATAGCATTTAATATAACACTTGCACTGCGTATGCTATCAAAATCGTTGTAGACTATCATGGTCTGACTCTAGAAATCGATCTTAAAGCTAAATTTTATTAAGACTAGGTATAATAATTCGATACCGACCCGTGATCAGTGATTTTGAGGTGAAATAACAAGTTTCTTTCAAGCACGTTTGGTTTGCGCACCCGTCGGTCTGTAGCCACATTTTTATTGCTTTTCTGATTAAGTAAGAATACATAGTTAAGTATAGCTACATACTTATTTCTTCTTAATAATATACCTATGTATTTATACATACGAGTATAAGTGAAGTCACATGACATGTGAAGGAATCCTGAGCGCTAATATGCGCCACCCTTAGACCTTGAACGCATCTCGAATAAGTAGATGCTTAGTTCGGTAAGCCGCTGCTGTGACATTGCTTCGCGGGTAGTCTAGCTTTGGTCGCGGATATCGTATTCATGAAATTAATATCAATTTTACATATGTAGGTATTCGTAATGTGTACAATGCTCACAATGAATGTGAGTGCGTAACGTAATGTAACTCGTAAATTTTGAGCCCAACCTTCAGGTCGAAGACATGCTATTCAAAAAGCACACGTTGCTTGTTGCCAGATAATCCTTGCTCCAATTCAGCCTTTTAAACAAAAAGGTTACAGTTTCATATTTAAATAATAAACGATCAGTTTTATTCCTTTCCGGTCGATAAAACGGAGTCTCTTACGCTAAATTAGAAATAATAATTTTAATGAATAAGTAGGTATTAGGTAGATAAATACCTACTTAGATACCATTTCAGCAAGAACTAATAGGGAATACATTTTATCTAAGTACCTACCTAGTTATAATTTTTATTACTAGTCGGTAAATGCAATTAAGTATAAAAAATGTCTATTCGTAAGTATGCTATACAGGTAGTGTAGTGTCCAAACACATCGAAAGAAGAGAGGGTTTCATTAAAAATGTACTATTCAAGTATTCATTCGAAGTGAAATAAAATTACCATCCAGGTAGGTAGACAGTAAATAACGTTCATAGTATTTTCTACTTATTTCTTTTATTCATGTAAACGTTATATTGAAGATTGGTTCTACAAGTACTAAACTTCGTTAGTATTTAGTTTAAGAACAGTCGCTGAGCTCCGTGTAGTCGTAAGGGAGAATGGCGAGAGGCGGGCGTAGGCGATCGATAGAACGGGCGCGGCGCTGCAGGCGGCGATCCGGCTGCCTGCCTGATGCCGCCGCTTTCGCCTCTCACGTCTCGCGTGTGCTTAGCGGAGAGTCGAGCACCGAACGACCGGACCGAGCGCCAGGCGCCTGAGCCCGAGCGACGCTGAGCGCTGCGCCGTGCGCCCGCCGCCGAGCGCTCGTCACGACGCGTCGCCTCGGCGGGACGGCAGCACCGCTCCGGCACTCCGGCGACCGCTCGCGCCGCGATTCGACGCGTGACGCGACCATGCGCGGCGATCGCGCCGCCCGCGACAACCGTCACAACAAGGATCATGATAATTTAAAGTCATCTCTCAAAAAAGGCAGTAAATCCAAAAAGAACAGAGTAGTATTTGACGAGAGCGCAAATGAGTTCTTCGAAGCCGACTACATTATTGTCGTTCGCGATGAGTGCGGATACTCGGATGAAGGTGAAAGCGAGGAATGCTCCGGGTGCGGTGCGTGCGAGCGGTACCAGGAACCGGAGCAGGGTGCGCTCAGCCCGCCCGAGGGGTACAAGGATATGGGGCTGTTCAACAGGGACGGCACGCTGCGGGAGCAGGCGTGGTGGGAGACGGGCGACGTGCTGCTGGTGGGCGAGCGCTCGGGCACGGTGTTCACGCCGCAGCACCTGCAGCTGCTGCGCCGGCTGCAGCGCGAGCGGATGCTCCGCTCCACCATCTGTGCGGACTGCGACGCGCACGCCGCGCTGCACCAGCCGCTCGGTGAGTCACCTCTACCCCGCCGAAGGACGAACGCCAAACGCCCCTCGGCCCTCGGTCAGCCCCCCTGCCTCAAACTTCGTACACCTTCCACTTAACATTTACGAGATCATCTTACCCTAGCCAGGGCCAATGGTGATTCATGATCACTACTGTTATAAACTAGGGAAACCTTATCGCTGCCTCATATATTGAATAATGCTTTAGTTTCTTGTTTAAAAGTCAATTCATCAAATATTTAAGCATAATATCAAGCATTTATTATTTGCCTCATTGTTTCAATATCGAGTGAACTGCCGAAGCGAATGTTTGCTGCTTTAGCTAACCAGTATCTGCCCATGTGGTTCGGTTAAGCTTAACAATTTTTGTATGTTTATCTAGCAAATGCGAATATTTTAACTAAATCATATTAAAATAATTCATCTTTTGTCATCTCTTTTGTGGAACAAGTGACGTAAGTAGGGCGTTATGCTTGTTATGTTTCTAAACAAGCGGAGTCTATTGTCCTCTCGGAGAGCAATCGTTGATTTTATGTAATTTTTTAAAGTTTCTGGTTGAGTAGGCAGATACTGAACGACTACGTTGCGATAATGTTAGCCAATGATTTCAAGACTAGAAATTTTGTAAGAAAGGCGGCAAATAAACTGTTTCATTACCTACAGTATCAATTCTATCGGTATTTTTTACACGCACAGAAATGCCTTGTCTAATAAGAAGTAACAGATTAGCGTAACGGTCACACAGTATAATTATTTAGGTAAGTATACATACATATATGTAAGTACATATATTCAGTCATAAAACTACAGAAACATAGGATGAATATTCTACACAGGTGATCAGAACTCGAAGGTACCAAAGGCGAAGTACTTAAACTTTTTAGGGTTCCCTACCCAAAGGGTGCCACGGGACTCTATTACTGAGAAACCGCTGTCTGTCCGTCCGTTCGTCCATCTGTCCGTCTATCACAGGGGTCTAACTCTTGAACCGTAATATATAGACGCTAGAAATTATCACCGTTTGGCGTTTAGGTATGTATTATTATGGCCGCTATAGCAACAAATACGAAAAATAAAATAAAGTTCAAAACTAAAGAGTTTGTCATACAAGAAATGTTTTTTTTAAGAGTTTTTAACTTTTATTGAACTGTTTTTACTTTAAAACTCTGTACGGCGGCGGTACGAAATCTATCACTCGTACACGAGTACGACACGCACTTGACCCGTTTTTCAATACATTTTCCATGAAAATCAGTAAAAGTACCTACGTATTTCTAAGAATTTTATTTAATTTACAGAGCCTTTTTGTAATTAATTCTCGCTAAGGTATAACACAAAAAGTTGTTTAAGCTGACTAACGTTAGAAAAGAGACAAAATACAAGTTTGCGCCTTTTACACTAATCAATCTCTTTTCAACTAGTGCGTCTGTGAGCTGAAGTCCATAATAGTATAACTATCGAACCTGCTCACAAAATTTAACGAGAATGGTCGTTGTTGATGTAGATAAAAAAACAGCCGGACATATATATAAGGGAACATTTTCGACTTAGTTGAAAGCGAAACGCTTCGCTCGCGCTTCGTGGACGGTCGTTTTATTGTTCAAAGTCAAAATTATAATATACCTATTTATTCAATTTAGGCTATAACAAGCACTATGAATGTTGAAGAGGCACCGGTTCGGAAAAACCCTGTTGAGAAGAATCCGGCAAGATACTCAACAAAGTAGGTATATTTTTTCAATCAGATCTTTGTAGATCGTGAAAAAAAGTTCATTTGGTTACCATCATCGGCCTAATTACCGTACTTATACTTCAGAACTTGGATCACAATACACTTGTCCCAAATTGCAACACGAACCTGATCTCCAATATTCTGCATTTTTTTTTACTCTGCTATGCTCTCTCTATATAGTAGGGGCATGTCCCCACACTAGGAGTACCAAGAACATGGAATTTACTCGATAGCTCTTCCCTTCCTCCACCACATGACCACTGCTGCTGCAACTTATTTCCAATAGGCTTCTTCAGTGGTGCATTCCACATTGAAAATGGTCTTCTTTAAAGATGACGTGACTTGGTATCAATAAAAAAGTAAATCTTAACAGGTGAAACAGTAAACGAGAAATTTTACCTTACGGGATTTTATTAGAATACTTTGTAGTGGACTAAGTCTATAAGTCTCTATTAAGAGACCCTGAATCCAAATTATTCTCTAAATCGCTATATGTATAACTCGAAATCGATCTTTTCGATATTGTCAACTTAGTTAACTGGATACCTAGAAATCCTCAATGGTACAACCAAAAATATAAAGCGCAGTTTAGACTTGCATGAAAAAAACATGCAAGTTGCATTACATTACGGTGCTCGATTGACCACTTCAGACTCGTTCGCTTTACGGCCGCGCAATGTAATGAAATTAGCACGAGTTTTCTTGCAAATCTAAAGAGGGCTTTAAGGTGGCTGTAAAATTAATTTGTAAATTCACGTAGGCTAAAGTAATGTTGTAGAATTTGTAGAGAAAACGGGGTTTCCATACCAACAGTATGTAGGTACCACAGATGGTCCCTAGGTATAAACAAACGTGCAAGGCTCATTTATCATGGCCTCAGGAAGGCAAGGGGCTAGGTGCATACATTTGCGTCGGCTTTTTAAATAAGGTACAAAATGTAAAGCCTTTGCAATTTTACAAAGAGCAGCACATTTTGAAATTCATATTTCTACAACAGTAGACAGGTGCACTTGTTTGAATTGTGCATCAGTGATTGTTTAAAAACATACAATATTAACTTTAGTGTAGCTCCGCTGGTATCTCATTGTTTCTTAATAATAAGTCATCTCTAGTGACTATTATTATGAAGATTAAACAACAGTCATATTATTCACATGCATCTTATACGTATTCAATCTGTAATTGAATGTAGAACGTGCTTGCTCTACATACATTTCGGGAAGAATGCTTCAGAATTTGTACTAAGCTCTTTATCCTTACATTATTTGTTATTCGCTAATTCTCAGAATAACAGTTTCACCTGTCTTTTATTTATTACGTTAAATTGCGAGAAGTGGAAGGAAATCCCAGCCAGCCAGCCAGTTTTGCCTGAAAATTACTGCCTAGCCAATGCAGGGTTAGTATGTATTAGTAGCAATTGCTAGGCAAGCGAGCTTAATTTTTAACCGACTTCAAACGAAGGAGGAGCTAGTTCATTTATTCGACCGTTTGTATGATTTTTCGAAAATAGTGGATCTTTTTCTAAATTCTTTTTATCGCAAAGAGTCTGGTTTTTTACAAGATAAAGGTCAAGATTTGATGATGGGATGTTCGGACTTCAAACAGATCAGGAAGTAGGTAGGTACGCTCACACAGAAACATTAATGTTTATTTCTGTAGTAACGCTTAAGTGAAATAAAAATAATTTAATATACTCTGAAGATGAGCTCTGGTTGAGTTCGAAACGCGTCAGTGTAGTTTGATGGTGGTGATAGTTGGGTTTGTGTCATTTGTGTGTTTTCGTACAGTGTGGAGTTGAAGGAACTGCATGAACACGCATTTCTTACATAAACGTAACTATCGTAAGGTCGCGGGTGAGCAAAGTAATTGTTTCAGTTCATTAATATGGAATGGACCTCCGCAAAGTAACGCCAGATTTAATAAATTGTTTAATATATACACCTATAATATTTTAATTTATTATACTTAGTATTTATTATGTATTTAATTTCAAATGTTTTTAATAGTACTTTTTCAATAAATTTACTAATTTAAGTTATTTTTTTGCTTTTGCTGGTTATTTTGTGGAATCTATTATTTTTGTGGAATATATTTTCGTGTTTTGTGTATTGTAAAGTACGTTTTTAGGGTTCCGTAGTCAACTAGGAACCCTTATAGTTTCGCCATGTCTGTCCGTCTGTCTGTCCGTCCGCAGCTAAGCTCAGAGACTGTTAGTATTAAAAAGCTGTAATTTGGCATGAATATACATATCAGTCATGCAAACAAAGTGGTAAAATAAAAAATAAAAAATTAATTTTCTTTAGGGTACCTTCCCATAGACGTAAAGTGGGGGTGATTTTTTTTTCTCGACTAACCCTATAGTGTGGGATATCGTTGGATAGGTCTATTAAAACCAGTGCGGGGTTGCTAACATGATTTTTGTATTTAGTGATCTGTTTGCGAAATATTCAACTTTAAAGTGAAAATTTTCATTAAAATCGTCCGTCCCCCCCCCCCCCCCTCTAAAATCTAAACTGTTGGGAGGAAAAATTTGAAAAAAATCAGATTGGTAGTAAATATATTAAATTTACAAGGAAAATTATAGCGGCTAAGATTGCTTGGGAATTATTTGTAGTTTAAGAGTAAATAGTAGCCTAAGGTATAAAACATACCGTAACTACTTTGAAAAAGCTCGTATCTCAAATCAGCATGTAAACAAAACTGAACCTTGATACGTGCGTAATAAAGTTCACTTAGCCAGATTAACGATTGTGAAATACGAGCTTTTTTTCAAAGTATTGACGATACCTAAACTTGGAAGATTCCGTACACATACGAAATCCTTAGAAAAATATTACTTGATTTTTTCGCAATGGCTACGGAACCCTATCTTGGGCGCGTCCGACACGCTCTTGGCCGGTTTTTTCTTACTTGTTACGTTGCTGAGTAAGGATAAACAGAAATATTTGAGGTCCACATGTTGCGCGTTCGTTTAGACAGGTAAGTATCGCATTTCAAAACTATACCTACATGAAGCGAACCGGTCTGACTGACTCATCAACGTGTTATGAAAACAGCTGAATAAAGTAACTTGAGACTGCTCAATTGTTTGCCCTCTGTATTACGCTGTTGTACCTATGTGTCGGAAATTCATAAAATACCTAACAGTCTGTGTGTTGTTATCGTTAATTAGTGTCAATTTCAAGCCACATTTTCATGAAGGTCAATGCCATAATGAGAATGCATGATTAGCGTTATTTCCATCTGTTTCGCTATTACATCTATGTACTGTACCTAAATTCTTCACTATAAATTTATTCTTGTTATTAGTATCTGACCTTTTTTTAGGAAACAATCTATATCAAAAATCGCCAAACTTGTATTGTAGTTCGAAGTTAAGAAATGTTTAATTAAAATGAAGACTTATTGTCTAATGTGCAGACGCTTGCTTTCGCAATCACTATTTCTGTCTGTCAAACGATAGAAGTCGGTGACAGAAAGAGATCGTGAAAGCGGAGGCAAGCTTCTGTGCGTTAGACAATACGCCCTCAGATAAGTGAAAATTGATTAAAAAGTGTGATTAAAACCTGTAAAATTGGCTTCACCATTAGGTGACTTTCTGTCTCATTCTACAGTTCTTAAAGAGCAACCAAAAAATACTACCTTCGCTCAATCTTAAATCCAAAAAAATCAATAAATTGAGAAGTTATCAAAAACCATCATCTTTATTAAAGTATTACGCGATAAACAGAGAATCCTCCTGTTATACTATTGTAAAAAAGAGGAAAATTGCAAGTCTACACTTAGCCTTCAGTGGCGAAGCTATGGCTAGTTTCGTATCCTATCTTCACATCGCTTGGTTCTTGAAAGAAATTTCCTGTGAAACCTTTTATAGAGCTAGGAAGAAGCTTTTAAAGTAGACTGTGAACTTACTCCTTCCAGTTAATACATAGGCATAAATCGCTTTAAATACTTGAGAGTAATGAATCAGAATTCTATAAATATACATTTGATCTTAAAAGTTTACTATGCACAGGAACCTGACCTTTTCATTGCCTCCCGACTCCGACTGTAATCTAAAAAGCCTAAGTGGTTTTTAAATTTTTCGTGTACCTTTTAATTGTATACCTATTATAAAAATATCAATTAAGGGTTCGGCCATACCGCTGCTTAAAATACGGAAACGTTACGGAATCGCAGTGACGTGCCGTAAACGTCAGAATTTACCGCATGCTCTCCATAGTAAACTTGTGACGTTTACGATGCGTCACTGCGATTCCGTAACGTCACCGTTTTTTAAGCGGCGGTTTGGTCGCACCTCGCTAATTATTCGAGCGTTTCTACCGCTATCATTACCAGGACCCATATATCAAAGAAATGAGCTATTGTTTGCATGGGATTTCAATGAATTTTTATTTTACAGCGAGCGCACTTTATCGTTTTACAAAAACCTTCCGTTCGGTGCGACTTATTTCTTCACTATTTAGGACCGGAAACGATGGCGGTTGAGACGCTCGTATAATTAGCTACCTTAAGTATTTTTAGCCCTACGGACCAGTTACATTTTTGCTTATACTTACTTAAAAAAAATTTGTTCAGTGCGGATCGGGAACTTCACACACACCTTTGAATTTCTTTGCATGTAGGTACACATGAACTGGTTTCCTCACAACGTTTTCTTTTACCATAGATCTCATAATTAAAATAAAATTTCGCACATAAATTTGGATCAACTAAGAGCTACGAGCCCGGGCTCGAAGCCACGGCCCTGTGCTTGAGAGGCTGAAGGTCAAACCACTAGGCTACCACGGTTTTTTTTTAAATAAAGAGTGTAGGCGAGCGTTTCCACTGAAAAGTGTGCCCCCAATTTTTTTTTCAATTTAGGAAGTTTTGGGATTTTCTTACTCAGAATCAAGAGCGCTATTGATTATGATGGTAAAAAAATACCCTAATTTTCCATAGGTACAATTTTTTTTTGTCAGTCTTGTGACAAACAGTATGAAAAAAACATCACAAAAGTGACCCAAAAAAACAGGACACTTTTTTCTTTATGAAAATGAATTGCGCACGTGATTTTGAAAAAAATAAGTACCTCATTTAATAGTAGATTGTTCAACAAGGGACTAAAACAAGCCATAATGACACGAGATATTTAGCCACCCGAGCGATAGCGAGGGAGGCTATAATTCGAGTTGTCATTATGGTAGTTTAGTCTCGCGTTAAACACTCTACTTTTCACTTTGAATGCGAGGAAAAAAACGACGTACAAAATTACTTTTTTACAACGTATGCTCAATACGAGCAATGGACATCTGTTCAAAATTCAAATAGCAAAAAAAAAATTCCGCTGTCTTTTCTTTTCTTTTATATTTTTTTGTAATGTGACGCTTTAAATGTTTGCATAATTAGTCAACAGATTCTAACTTAAAGACTATGTTAAAACTAATTGGACTATATATGCATGTAAGAATGATAATTGTTCATTCATTAGAATCGGTAAATAAATTAACCTAATTGATCTAACTAAGTTCACACACAAAATATATTGTTAACTGAAACACTTACCCGTGAATAAAGAAACGACATTTTATGTTTATTTTCTATATGCCAATTCTTTGTTAAATTATATCTAATTATACTTTCTATTTACTATTAAATGCAACTGACAACGCATTATTTTGAAGTCACGCCATAATTAACTTTCAAACGTAACTGCTCTATCTACCGTACACTCCATCCAGCACTGCTTTGCCGACAGTGCGGATTGCTATTTTATCGACAGAGCAGGGAACTGCTTTGCCGACAGCGCTTTTAAAAAAACAAAATAAAAAACACCTAAGCTAAAGGAAATCTTTCTTTACATGCAGAATATAAAATGAATTCATCTTTAATATTTTATAATTAAATAGATTAATATTCGTAATTATTCATCGTGTTTCACGAAATTATTATTTTTTAAATATTTTTATACAGTTGTCATTTTGAGGTTATTTCCTCGCCCTAAAGGCTTCCACAGACCGAAGCGCTTCGGTCTGTGGAAAGCTTTAAAATTGTCTATACCCAGTCACTGAAAATGGCGATAATCCTTCATTCACAAACACCGTGATTGGCAGTTTAGGGGTTTCCATAGTCAATTAAAAAAAAATTACTTTAATCCCTAGAGATCAAAAAAGAGCTTTAGTCCCAATATGCAGAGACTAAAGTAACATTTTAAGAACATGAGAAGTGAAAAAAAAATTAAGGGTACACTTTTGATGTATATTTTTACCAATGAAACTCAAGTGGGCCCGACTTATTTTTGAGTAAGTTAGAACTCGTATATTTTTGTTTGATAATTATATGGGAGGTAATCTCTGTGACTATTAGGTACCTACTTAATCTTTGATCAATTATAAATGAAGATACACATTGCCGAACAAAATCCCCTTCAAAGAATGTCCGAACTTTTTTATTTGTTTGCATAACAATTAAAATCATCACCTACACATAAATTTGAACCTAGTCTTTACTTCATTACAGTCGAATTTCGGTTGACACTTGACAGCTAAACTTTACAATTTCACGCAACGTACTGAGAAAAAAGAAGGCCACTTTTATCAAAGTGGCGCTCATTTGGCTCGGACATTTTTGGGCGCGCGACTGTGGATCTACAGTTATAATTGATCAAAGTACTTAATACTTATTTTTAAATTCGTTCCCAACTAGAAAGCTACGTTAAATTAACATTGGTTACTTTTTAACCCAGCAAAAATCAAAATTCCTACGGAAAGTAGAAGTTTCGTCCAGCTACTAATCCTATCCTACCTTACAAATCACTACATAGTATAAAACAAAGTCGCTTCCCGCTGTCTGTCTGTCCCTATGTATGCTTAGATCTTTAAAAATACGCAATGGATTTTGATGCGGTTTTTTTAATAGATAGAGTGATTCAAGAGGAAGGTTTATATTATGTACAATACATGCATAATTGCACCCGTGCGATTCCGAGGCGGGTCGCTAGTAATACGGTAATAAATATGAAAGTTTGTGAAGAGGTTTGGATGTTTGAATATTTCGTTGTTTATCAGGCAATAACGTTTGAACAGATTAGAATGAAACCCGGCGTAACTACTAACTACAGATAGACAAAAATGTGGATTAAGACAGAATACTTATATCCCAATAAAACGAATCAAGAAAAATGAGGGCGCTTTTCAAGGATGTTGAAATACGTCCTATGGCTTTCAAGATGATATTCCAGTTAATAGTTACTTTCAAAATGTTACCGTATCTTTTATTGGGTCAATTATAAAGTTTGGCGTGAAAAAAAGAATCTGAGATTTTAAATGTTTCTTATGAAGGTATTCCTAACGCAGCCAAAGTGGTGGGTTAAAGCTAGTTAGATTATAAATAAATGATTTCAAGGCGTCACTTAAATTTAACAAGACCTTAGAAAAAACTTCTAAAAAACCACGAGAAAGTCGGTTATTGTTATTAGTAGGGCAAAGTTCCTCTGAACTTCCCCTTTCAAATTCATAGGTTGACCCGTGACCGCCAGTGTTGGTAGTTTATAAACTAGGCGATGCTGGGCTAACTTTATGCACAAGCCTATTGGTTTTAGCTAAGGTATTGCACCATAACTGTGTCAGGAGTTTGCGCGTTATTCTCGAACTACGTAACTTAAGTTGCCAACATTGACATGCCATCATATCACATTGTCATTGTTGCAGCCGCTCATTATCAAATCCAACTTTAATGTTAGTATTGTGCTGCACAATTTTGTTGCCTATTATTTGCTTGCTTTTCTTTTTTTTTTTTATTTTTTTTTTCTTTATGGTTCATACACAGCGTAACAAACAAAAATTGTATCTCCTGTGGATATAAAATTAATGAGCCGATAGTTGGCTAGACGTCCCACATGCCAATGTAGACTTGACTAAAAAATATTGGCTATAGACCTTTAACTTCACTAAGGCCGCCTTTACACCTGGGAGTTTTACTCACGTAACTCAGTTACGTGAGCGACTTACTTAAAATTTTCAAATGTAAACACTCTTTGTAAGTGGGTTACTGTAATTTCTTACTACTTACGTAACTTGTAAAATTACAAGTCTAAACGTGTTCGATTTTGGTTACAGAAGAACTCACAGGTTATCAAACTAAATTGATAAGTTGAGAAAGTTACGAATTATTTTCCCGCTATGGCTAAACAAAAACAAAACAAAACCAAGTTGAGGTAGAAACATTAATTACCGCTTTTGAAGCACGTTCTATACAATTAGCAATTGTCCAAATTTGAATGAATGCGCTTTAATTGCATAATTTTTTACATAAATCATATATTACCTGTAGCTAAAAATCGAAGAGTGACCCTAAGTTTCTCAGCTGGTGAAATTGCCTGTCGAAAATTTGTATTTTTTTTTAATTATTGGTGCTACTTGTTCCAATATAAGTTCGAAATTTGTGGCATTCATTCTTATAAAATTGAAAAATTGGCTTCGGTCTTCCAGTCTCAACTCTTTCAAAAGATTTTCATAGGCACCTTGTACCATTCTTTTTTCTAGCCAAGGTTTTACCCAGCATTTCTTTTGCTTTCGCTGCTCATTTGTTAAAATAATGTATGCAGCAGCCGCTTGAACTTGCCGCCGATGAGAAGATATTTCAGTTACTGGTTTTTTGTAAGTATATGTAAATGGGTATGTAATAATTTACGTAACTAAAAAATCACAAAAGTTACGTAACCATTACTTACTGTAACTTTGTTATAAGTGTAAATACAACCGTAAGTAAGTTACGTAAGTGTTACGGAAGTAACTCCCAGGTGTAACGGCGGCCTAAAGATTCTCGTTAAATATTGTGGTGTTTTCATGATATGTACAGAGAAGGTTTTAAGTACTTACCTACAGAGGGTCAGCCATGGTTCAACTGCTCCGACGTGGGTTTGACTTTAACAAGTTCTAAATGGAAACGACAATCCATTTTTTGTTTAACGAGTATTTATTTACAACTCCACAATAAAAAGGATTTGAGTCCTTTTTCTCGTGAACGACGCAACAATTACCAATTAAGAAACTCCTACGATTTTTATTATTATTACAAATGTCACTTTACTATTTACTCACTATTTCAATAAGATTTAATACTAACTCATCAATTTCGTAACGTTTACCTAAGGTATTTGTGACTGTTAATGATTGCAAAACTGCATGTTATAAGTAGTATTTTTATCATGTTTGTCAGGTGTTTCTATAAGAATTCGATTAGGTATTTCTACTGATTGTTTTCATATTGGTAAATGTAAATTTCTAAATAATGGAAAGCAAACTCGATGTTTCTCGTAGGTGTGAGTACTGTAAGTAAACGTGTTTTTATTATATTTGTACAGATTGATTGTAACCACGTGTTCCTTGCTTTAGGTATTTATACACGATGATTTTTAATCGGTGATCAGGAGTTGAAAAATATCGATTAAGTACTAGCCAAAATTTAATTTACTAGACGAGGTCTAAAAGCAATGAAGTACATGTATCTGTTTCGTTTAAAAAAAACTTTATTGTTTAATCTTCCTCCATCCACCGAATGCATGGTCATCCTACACGTTGAAGTTAAGTAGTTTCGTCATGTTCATCGTTTTGGCGGTTAATTTGACAGGTCTCGCGTCAAAGTTTGTTTAATAAACTGACTTGTCAAAGAGGTTTTAAAATCTCTGAGCTTAAGCTCATAGACTAAATCATGTGTAAAACCCTTTCTACACGGTCGGGACCAACCGCCGACCATCGTGTTGTTGGTCGGGTTGATTTAAAAATGGACAGTGTAGAAATCGGTTGACCGGACCGATATTTGGTTGATGTCAACGGCCTTGGTCGCGAGCGCATTGTCCGTGGTCGGCCCCAACCGTATGGAACGCTGTCGGCCGACGCGAGAGCTTCAATCAACCCGACCAAGGACACGATGGTCGGCGGTTGGTCCCGATCGTGTAGAAGGGCTTTATTAAGGTGACAATGATTTTAATGAAAAAGTGATTTTCTAAATAATCATTATTTAAAAAAAAATAAACATTTTGTTTCATGCAACTGCGAGTTTACACGTGATCGTGAATGTGAAAATTGGTTCCTGATCATCTATTAAAAATCATCGTGTACTTACCTGTAAATTATTATTAATTTTTGCAACATTTCAATTCAACTGTCAGACTTAATAGTTTGCGCGTGCGAAACAGCAGGTTAAGGACAGCAAATAATATTTTAAACCACATATATATACACAAATATAATTTACGTATTTCATCTAGATACATAATGTATGAATATTATTCATACATATGTATAGATGAAATACTGAAGTAAACGACCTGTTGTAGTGTAGTAGTGCACGGAATTGAATGGAACTTAAGTAATTTCTTAAATTTGGGAAGCTTTCACGGACACGTTACTACTACATACACCAGGTCATTTACTCAAGTTTTACACCTATAGGTACATACGCGAAAAAACGAGCCTTGGCGGTTAAGTAAAGAGGTTTTCAAGAAAAAGGAAAGGGACCTTTCTTTCACCCTCTCTCCCGTTGCTCGCTCGCTCCCCACTCTTGAGTACTTTTTAATTTTCTAAGACTAACTACAGTGATGAAATAAAAATATTGGATCTTTACCTGTGAAATTGCCGCAGTTCCAAGTGGGTATTAGTACCACAAGACAGACATTTTAAAGGTTAAGACCAAAAGTAATATTCATTATTTCAGTCAAATACCAACACAAACAACAAACGAAAACGTTTCTTTTATTACTAGGAACAAAATGTACCTACCTTTTTTTCCAAACTTATCTACATTTGTAAACCAATTCAAAAATAACTCTGCAATGGCAATCAAGTTTAATAGAGGTAGAGGAAATGCAAATATTTTTCTGCGCTCAGCGCAATGGGGGGGCGGCGCCGGCCGTACCGTGTAACTTTTTTAAAAAGAGGAGCTACACTGAATTTTACTGAAATATGCCAATAACAGGTCTTATAACTGATACCGCTTTAGTACCGATATTTATGGTACCAGTTTCAGGCCTTGGTTGTACCCAACGCCTGGTTTTACAGTAATCTGGGTCTAACAAGTTCAGTTATCTAGTTGGCGCAGTACTTCATTACCAGTAAGATGTAGATTCTGAACCGGTAATAATAGGTACCGATACTTACCAAGGTCAGAGGTAGGTGCTGTAAAGTAATAACCGCCACAAAAACAGGTACAAGTATTTGGAAATACCGGTATTTCAAACCCTATTCTATATACAGCGTAGCAATGTAAAAACACGTGGGATATTTTCAAACATTTATTATTTTTTTTTTTTTTTTTTTTTAGTAGTGGTAGAGCCATGTTGTAGCTAGCCGCTGCATCACGAATGGGCTGGCTCGTCCGGGGCAGTACCACCCTCTCACAGAAAACCGGCGTGAAGCAGCAGTAATCCTGCTTGCGTTTCGTACGGTCAGTGAGAGTGCCGGGGGCCCAATACCTCACCCCTTCCCTCTCCCCCTCCATTTCCCCCTTCCCCTATTCGCTCTCCTTAAGGGCCGACAACGCACTGGCATCGCGTAAAGCGCTGCTGGTGTCTATGGACAGTGGTGATCATTTAACATCAGGTGACCCACTAGTTCGTTTGTCTGGCCTTTAAAAACATAAAAAAAAAAAAAAAAACAATAGACTGTTAAACAAAACTAAAATACTGTCGCTTCGATCTCGTGAACCATGATTACAGGCTGCATGCAAACAAGCCGGACAGTAATAGTTTTTTTTTTCAATTAATACCAACTTCTTTTAACCCAATTGCTGACGTGAGATAGGTAGGTACCTACTACTAAATAAAAGCCAATTTAAAGTAAAACGCACCTTCAGAACGATACTTATTCTCATTTCAAAAGTAAACCTGTTGTTCTTTTAAAATTAAGTTCAATTTTGAAACGAGAATAATTCCTATTGGGTCAGTATCGTCCAGAAGGTGCAAAAATTAGACTAATAGACTTTATTTACGTATCAGCCGCATTGATCCGGAACGCTAGGCCAAAATTGCCACGGAACGAGTCCCTCACGATTGATATCGACATAGTTAGAGGCACGCCGAAGCGCAACTAGTGAGATGACTTTTAAAGATGATTATCGAGCGAGATGGCAAGAACTTACATTCCATGTAAGTAAAAGAGTGGAACAAAAGAGGAGAGTCTTTTGCCCAGCAATGAGATATTGAATAAGCTTATAGATACCACTTTCGCGAGGGCATCTTCTTTAGATGGATGAAACTTAAATGAGGGATTATCTTCATATGGGTTCATGGGGTTTAGAGCATCAAAAATGATCGCGCACCTACATAAAAATCCGTATATAGGCAGACGAATCGAGAAATTCCTTTCTTTGAAACCTTTTTAAAAATAAATAAAGTTTAATTCAGAAACGCTCGTTATGCGATTTGGTCCGCTCCATTCACGAAATAGGTTCAGACGGTCCAGACAAGCCAGTCGCTACCTTGTCGCTAACCCTGTGGGGTTCTTACATTCAAAATGTCACCTTCCGATTGTAATGAAACAAAATATTATCATGCAGGCGAATCGAACCCTGTACTTCTTTTTATTTATAGCTTGAAAAATGAACCTAATTTATTGTTTGTATTTTCACATAGACATACGATATGAATGGATACCAAGTTAAAACGAGAGTTCTGGAGGCTGTCACCACGTGGGATATGATAATCGGCCTTGACATGTTATAGCTAAGGCGTAACCAATTAAAAAACTGGCCAAGTGCGAGTCATACGACCGCTTTAGCCTAGTTGGTAATGACCCTGCCTACGAAGCAAAAGGTCCTGGGTTCAAATCCCGGTAAGGGCATTTATTTGTGTGATGAGCACGAATATTTGTTCCTGAGTTATGGATGTTTTCTATGTATTTAAGTATTTATTTATCTATATAAGTATGTTTATCGTCGTCTAGTACCCATAGTACAAGCTTTGCTTAGTTTGGGACTAGGTCGATTTGTGTAAGATTGTCCCCTAATATTTATTTATTTATTTATTTATACTCGCGCACGAAGGGTTCGTACCATTATCTATAAAAACGGCAAAAAATAACGATTGTTGTAAGGGAGCCCCCCTTAAATATTTGTTTTATTTTAATTTAAAAATTTATTTTTAAAGTGAATATATAACTAAATATTCTGTGACTATTTCAAGCGTCTACCTGTTGCCGTTATCAATATCGAGCAAAAAAATCACGTTTCTTGTATGAGAGCCCCTTAAATATTTATTTTATTCTGTTTTTTAGTATTTGCTGTTATAGCGGCAACCGAAATACATCATCTGTGAAAATTTCAACTGTCTAGCTATCACGGTTCGTGAGATACCTACAGCCTGGTGACAGACGGACAGCGAAGTCTCAGTAATAGGGTCCCGTTTTTACCCTTTGGGTACGGAACCCTAAAAATACCTAGTTCTGTACTATTACTGTGTATACTGTATCCAGAGTATATGTATATTTTTTTTTAATTCATTGTAACCACGGTAAATAAGTAGTATGTAATATCTAAGTGGTGTACTCTGTTGATGTTTTAGCAAAGCATTTTTATTATACATAAATGTGTGATAAATCTGTACGTAGACAATTAAAAAAAAACCTACTAAATTAAAAATGAGGACGCCATTACCTTCATAGCTCTTTATTGAAACAAAATGCTTGAGTACGGCCAACTGTGGAATATTTTAGTTCCTTTTTATCCACTTTCTTCTTTTGGTATAAAATTCAGCAGGTTTTGGTGCGGTTTGGTTCACCCCGTGCACTAAATGGGTTTAGTCCCGGCGAGACGACGCCGTGTCGCTGAACCTGAGGGGTGACGAGCCAGACTCGGTCGCAGCCGCACCGAAACGATAACTAAAAAAATGGCGACGTCGTTGATAGGTACTTGTGTTAGAGCTAGAGCTTTCAGATTTGAAAACAAAACCTTTTTCTCATAATTTAACGACCGTTTTAATGTAACGACCGCTTTAGCCTAGTTGGTAGTGACCCTGCCTACGAAGCAAGAGGTCCTGGGTTCGAATCCCGGTTAGGGCATTTATTTAGGTGATGAGCACGAATATTTGTTCCTGAGTTATGGATGTTTTCTATGTATTTAAGTATTTATTTATCTATATAAGTATGTTTATCGTCGTCTAGTACCCATAGTACAAGCTTTGCTTAGTTTGGGACTAGGTCGATTTGTGTAAGATTGTCCCTCTAATATTTATTAATATTTTAATATATAATTTCAGAAGTACTTTTTATAGAATATTAGGTTATCCCGGCTGCATAATTATGTTCAGCAGTCCACTTTATATTTACGTGTACATTAATGAGTCAAAACAGAAAAATATCTTATTATACCTAAGTTTTATTGCTGGCATCGTACCAGATCTATTGATATAATAATGTATGTATGTGCCGATTTATACATTCGGAAAATGAACGGAGAACTGCGTTTCGGCAATCTTTAGTAAGGCGACTTAAGAGGTTCATAAGGAAATTAAAACAATATTTTTTATTATACTTGAACGTCAATTTTATTTGTGGCTATGCAATAAACTCTGATGATTAAAATAATGCAAATTAATGTAGCTTTGATGTTTCGCAATCGTATTTCTAAAAGAAAAATAAATATGTAGAAAAAATAATATAACTAGTTTAGCGAGGTTTAAATCTCGTACCTTCTACTTGATAAAATGATAAGCAGTCGAACTACCACTGAGCTAAATTTGTTAATGAGACATTCACGCTAACTTTTGCTTTACTCTAAAGGACCTTTTACAATAGTCAGCAAGTAAATTATTTAATTACTTTATATGAAAACAGAAAAAAATTTTTTTTTCGTATATTGTAAAACTGATTTACAGGATATTTATTTATTTATTTTACTAGCTTTTGCCCGCGACTCCGTCCGCGTGGAATTAGTAATTTGGGCATTTTTTTTTTATCCAATTTGCTTTTTCATGAATTATGGCTCTCCTTATTTCATCGATATAAATAAAATAACCTCCCCTCGCAACCCCCCCCCCCCCTCACCGGCCCCCCACCGAACCCCCCCCCCCCCGCACACCCGCGTTCACATTCACCACCGTACCTACTCCCAAGTCACTACTTCTAAAATCTGTTCTATAAATTCTTAAAATAGACGTATCTTTCTTATTTGAGAACCGATTCAAATGAAACAAACACTAAAAGTTAATCCAAGAAAATACCAACATATCAGTGAAAACTGCATCCTTCTAGGTTAAGCCGTTTCTGAGATTAGCGCGCACAAACGCACAGACAAACAGACAAACAGATAAACAGACAAACAGATAAACAGACAAACAGACAATAATTCTAAAAAACATTGTTTTGGGTTCTATGCGCTAGTAAATAGCCCTAGTGACAGTTTTTCTCAAATATCTTCAATGTACAGACACCGACTTGTTACAGATTTATTATATGTATAGATTTTATTTATTTATTTCTTCGCTTACCACTATTTTTACAGGTATTAACCTAATACAATAGCGTAACTAATTCTAATACATACAATTACATTACAAATCTAATTCATTCCTATTGTAACAAATAATAAATAATGCAGACTTAGTGAATTCATTCAGAGTACACGAGAACAGGTCAATGCATTCGGCTATAAGGTTGAGGGCGCGCAATGCACGCGTCATCGGGGCCATCCGGAGCAGGTTGGTGCGCCCGCGCGGCACGGCCAGCAGGCGCGGCCGGAGCCGGCGCCACACGTACCTATCGGGCACGTAAATGTTGACGACACTCAACACCCGGCTATTGTATATTTTACCTCTTAATACCTTGAATACATACTTCACAAGACATAGCTCTCTGCGGACTCGTAACTCGTTGTAGCCCACCATTCCCAGCACAAATAAATTAGGATACAATAGTGGGTAGAATGGATATACTCCATACATCCTCAAGTACAAAGACCGAATAAACTTGTTCTGGATTCGCTCAACCATGAGATGATATTTTGTTTCATGTGGGGCCCATATGACTGCATTACACTCGAGGCTACAACGCACTAACGCATTATATAAAGTGACTACTGCATTGGTATTCGTGAACTTATAGGAACGACGAAGTACAAATCCCAGCATTCTATAGGCTTTCTTACAGATTTTAATGATGTGGTCCCGCAACCTTAGATCCGATGTAAAGTTTACTCCTAAATCTTTGACATCCGTTACCCTTTTTAATTTCACATCATCAATTCTGTAATCGTAGACTATGGGACTCTGTACTCGCGTAAAAGTAATAGCCACGCATTTCGTTGTAATAAAGTACAGCTTATTAGCCATGCTCCATGAAACAACTCTGTCTATATCTTATGTATTAACAGCACTTTGTCGAAGTTAAAGCAAATGTATAAAAAACACCCTGTATAAACATTCGGCCGGCAACCCCTTACTTCCCGGCCTCTAAAGTAATGTAACTATTATTAAATTAAAATACTTGACAAAAATTCACTTATTTAGTCATGTCGCATCGCAGTGTAAGGTTCGCGACTGGCCAGTTTCGCTATTGCGGTCAGTTTCACTCTTTCTTTATTATGGCCTCTTCCTATTACGTCCATGCCTCTTCCACAGTCGGCGAACCGGAAATTCAATTAAAGTCTTAATAGTATTTAGTATTGTACAAAAAGCTCCCTTCTTAAGTCCACATAATTTCATTATGACAAGAGTCGTTTGATTGTTTGTGATGACAATTTGTTGCTGTTCTTCATCAATTATTCGGGCTGTAGCAAGGTTCGGTGCGCCACATGGTTTACTAATCGCGTCCGACCTTAAAATATGTCTGCGACTGTCATATTATCGTAGATGATGCTTGATATCGGTTGAATATTGACTAATAATTTTAAGTTATTTCTCTCGGAGTTTTGATGGAATGTAATCATACAATGGTTAGTGAAAGTCGTGTACTGTATTCTTTCTAACGAGTGCCTGAAGTAATAGATGGCTTGTTATACGGCTTGAAGTTCTAAATTGTAGGCACTGTGTTTGGATTGGGCGGCAGTGAGTGTTATGGAAAAAATGCGATAGGTTGTAAGTCTTTGTCTTTTTTCTGATAGAGTGCAATCCTCATTCTCAATCTGACGAATTTTTGTAGAGAGCGACTATGCAAATTTGCTTTGGATATGTGAGCGGGTTAGCGTGGTGACTTTGCCTTTACGCAGCAAATCAAAAAGTTCATCTAGTTCATTAATTAACTGAAAATAATATGAATCAAACGATCATCACGTAAGTATTATCAAACCGCAATCAGAATGGGACTGTCAGAACTGTCATTTCATACATATTTTGACTTAAGCATATAGAATTACTGTCAACTACAATCCCTTTCTAATCGCGGGCGAATAATATGTAGGTATAACTCATCATCATCCAGGCCTATTTACTTACGTCCCAGGGCACATGCCTCCTCTCCATTATTCTTTCCAAACTTTTTCACGGTTTTTTTTAGCAGCAGTAAGGACGGATTTGTTGTAAAGAGAAAATTGCGTGAAATCGCGGTGATATTCTGGCTCTGGACCGATCAATCAGAACTAGGTAGGCGCTTTTCCTCGCTTTGTGAAGTTTTACGCGAATTGCGTTCGTGTCGCGCAACGCTTTCGTATCAACGCGTCTGGACTAAGTAAACAGGGAGGCACGTGCAATACTTTCGTGTCTTTCGAGTGTGTGTTTCATGCAGTGGAAATAGAATTTCAAATTCAGCTTGCAGGTTCCATCTATCACTACGTTGTTTCATTTGAATATCATTGTATGTAGGCACGAGGTAGGCCTACAGTTCCACTCCTGATTGCAGATTGTGATTGCAAGGTCTCTAATTCGTTTTAGCGTAATTGGCGCAGTTTCGCAGTGTGATAGAACTGATCACACAGTCATGGCGAAGGGTCAATCAATCTGGAAGGGTATTCAATCTGGGAAGCCCCTTTATTACCGCCTTTCACCGTCATAGCAAATTGGCCCCGAGGATATCAAGCTGAAATACTGTTCACGTTTTTTACTTGACGTCAGTAAAGTTCTAAAAGTAGTCATTGAAAACTTTCGGGATATTTTCTTCGACGTGTACATGTTCTACATGTTTGCTTACTGGTTTTATTTTTTGCAACGATGTTACTGTTTGCGAATCACGACCCATTAAAGGCTTTGTTCTTCGATCAACAATACAAAGTAGTATTGTTGATCGAAGGCTTTGCTACACCGTGGGTGCGACCCGGTATCCACTTGAAGTGACAATGGAGTATGGTGTATTCTGCATGAATTAATACATGGATTAATACTTCTAAAAGTCGTACAAGTATAGCCTTTGTTGGCACTTTACTTTTGTTAAGTTTAAATTACTACGACTGCCTTTATCCACTCTGGCCGTGGTAGCCTAGTGGTTTGACCTACGGCTGCTCAAGCAGAGGATCGTTGGGTTCGAGCCTGAGTTTTACGGAATTTAAATGCGAAATTACATTTGAAATTTATCAGGAGCTTTACAGCCAAGGAAAACATCTTGAGGAAACCTGTGCATACACCTGCGAAGCAATTCAGTGTTGTATGAAAAGTTCCCATTCCACACTGGCCCAAAACCCCAACTAGGTACAGCCCAAGCTCTCTCATTCTGAGAGGAGACCTGTGCCTTGCAGTGGGACGCACATATATAGACTGGGATGATTATGATGATCAACTCTAGACTTGATGCTGTGCCCACATAAATAATATATATGTACTCCCGCTCACAATGAGACATCATTTTATTCGTATGTTTATAGATTTTAATAAACTACGTTACTGAAAAATAAAATTAAATGCAATAACATATTTTTTGAGCAGTTAAGTGTGTTATTTCTATTCATCTTATTAGTTCTGTGGTAACCGTGACATTTAGTTAAAATTAGAACAGAAACTATTCCATCAAAGACAAAGCAGCCTACGTCGGGAGTAGATACTTGAGAGTTGGGAGATTGTTACGTAATACACAATAGCGGAACGTTGGTACAGTCGGATCGAATACAACGCGCGGCCGGCACATTCGACCTTGAGGCAAATTTAGGGTTAATCGTTTCACTTAACACTGTACTAGGGCTGTCAACTGCAGATATACAACGTTCATTTAACATTTAGCTGTCTTATTAACTATAAACTCCCATAAAGACACTTCAAGGTTAACGATAAATCGAAAAAACAAGGGACCCGTAGGCAAAAGGACGTAACGACTGTAACGACTAAGTCTCTTTCGTCTGCCTTGCCTTGAAAGGGCCCATTTTTCAGTTAATTATATAGTTGGTGGTTTGTCACTAATAACGGCTCTTTCACACGGCCAACGTCCCGTTTTTTGCGGGTTCGGTTTTTTGCAAAAAACGGGACGATGCCCGTGTGAAAGAGCCGTAACGTACTTAGCATAATTAGTTTTTTGCGTTTGTTTTTCCGCTATTTCCTAAATGGAATAAAACCATTTTGGTATAGAATCACGGTTATACATTTTATTTTCGTAATTAACAAGTAAGTAATTTATTAAATCAGGCGTTACTTTGCGGAGGTCCATATAAATGAACTGAAACAATTAGGTACTTTGCTCACCCGCGACCTAACCCCGCGTGGTTAGGTTGCGGGTGAGCGAAGTACCTAATTGTTTCAATTTATTAACAAGTGAGTGTAATTTACCATTCCACGCAAAGGCTGAACTTTGACTATTGATGTCGATCTTAATCGACCTGCCCTACTCTAACGTCATACTTGTCTTGACCTTGAACCGGCCAATCAGAGTGCAGGAATCACCGCAGTGATTTAGGGTATTTTTTAAAACATATTAGATAGGACGACATTCACACTGTATTGGTTAATTCCTCTTGTTTGAGTTATGAAATAGCCCGTTTAAAATTTTACAATAGCTACTACGTTTTTTGTCCGATTGTCTAAACAAAAACTGTCAAAAATAAGTTAACCTGGGGATCTTCAAAAAACGAGACTACTCTCTCAAAGTTCCGGCAACGCTCCCTTAATTTAATTCCCTTTAAATTTATGGTGTCCAAGAACATATTAAAAAAGCAAATAAAATGAACCAGCTAAGTGTCACTCGGTTTAATGATCATCACGATCATCTTCATCCCAGCCAATACATATACGTCCAACAGAACTGCAGGGCACATGCCTTCTCTAAGAATGAGAGGGCAATAGGCCGTAGTTCCCACGCGGGCCCAGTGTGTGAGGATACCGAACTGAAAAAAAAAACAAAATAATATGATTTTTATTCTTGAAAAAATGGATAAAAAATTTACTCTTCAAACACCTATTTAATTGATGGTAGGGCTTCAATCCACGCTAAGGGCGATAACAATATCGACTTGCAAGGTTTGTTTACATAGTTTATTACAAGTGAAGTTTGGTTATTGTTACTTTTTTTAGGCAATATAGACTAGTGTTTGATCACAATCACGCCTAATGGAAAGCGAAGACGAGGCTTACGATGGAGCACGCTTGCCTAGTAAATGCTCATTCACCCTAGACTTGAATTTAGGGGAATAAGCAGGAAGAAGGCAGTTGAGCGCGGTGTTGCGCGAGTCCCGAAGTGGTGCAAATCGTCATCATCATCATCACCATCATTTCAGCCGTAGGATGTCCACTGCTGGACACAGCCCTCCCTCATTGACGGCCAATCATTACGGTTGGAAGCGACTTGCATCCACCCTGAACCTGCGGCCTTCACTAAATCGTCCGTCCATCTCGTTGGTCGTGGGCGTCCCACGCTACGCTTGCCAGTCCGTGGTCTCTATTCCAGAAATTTTGGGCCCCAATATAGCCCTCTTCATAGCTCGTTGAGCTATTCATCAGGCCCATAGTGAAAGCACCACGTCTCGGATCCATGTGTCATCACTGGCAACACACACACTGATTAAAGACTTTTGTTTTCAACATGATGAGAGTCGCTTGGCGGCCTGGCTCAACCTATAGGGTGGTGACCAGCCACAGCCGAAGCCTACTACCGGAGATGTATGTATATGTAAGAAAAACATCGCTGAAAATTCAGATTTGTGTCCTCCCATCCCTATGTTCCCATATTTAATTAACAGTTAGCTTCAGCAGTTTCAATTGCCTTGTTTATTTGTTTTAGTTCTGCACAGTGTAGCGAACTCTACAGTTTTAACTGTATATCTACACATACACTGTATCTCTACAGTTTTTTTTGAAATATTCTCAGTTTTCAGTTTAGGCCTCAAAATCTACTGTTTTTTAGGGTTTCGTAGTCTTATAGTTTCGCCATGTCTGTCTGTCTGTCTGTCTGTCTGTCCGTCCGCGGCTAAGCTCAGAGATCGTTAGTACTAGAAAGCTGTAATTTGGCATGAAAATACATATCAATCACGCCAACAAAGTGGTAAAATAAAAAATAAAAAATATTTTTTTTTAGGGTGCCTCCCATAGACGTAAAGGGGGGCGATTTTTTATCTCAATAAACCCTACAGTGTGGGGTATCGTTGGATAGGTCTTTTAAAACCATTGCGGGGTTGCTAACATGATTTTTCTATTCAGTGATCCGTTTGCGAAATATCTAACTTTAAAGTGAAAATTTTCATTAAAATCGACCGTCGCCCCCCCCCCCCCCCCCCCCTCTAAAATCTAAACTGTTGGGTGGAAAAATTTGAAAAAAATCAGAATGGTAGTAAATATATCAAATTTACTAGGAAAATTATAACAGCTAAGATTGCTTGGAAATTATTTGTAGTTTTAGAGTAAATAGTAGCCTAAGTAAAACATACCTAAACTTGGATGATTCCGTACACATACGAAATCCTTAGAAAAATATTACTTGATTTTTTCGTAATGGCTACGGAACCCTACCTTGGGCGTGTCCGACACGCTCTTGGTCGGTTTTTGAAATAAGGTGCTAGCGTTAGCGTCATCTTATACGTCTTCCAGACACTAACTCGGCCTCAGCAAAACCTACTCCCTCTCAATAATACTGACTAGATTATCTCACGTCGCGGAACCTCCACCTCATTATTTCAGAAATCACTAGAAATGTTCAAAGATTTTTGGGAATTATATTTAATAGGTTTTAGTCTTAGATTATTTATACACTAGATAGAGTGTCAGTAGCAAACAATCCAATAGCGATACAAAACGTCCAAAAATCCATTTCACAGCTTCATATTACGATCGCGTTACGTCATTCAAACTGAAGGGAGGCAAATGACATATAAGCCAATAGTTGGCTTATATTTTTCGGGACGTTTTCATGCCGCCTAAGCTCTATCTAGTGTATAAATAATCTAAGGTGTTAGTGTTGTAACATGTGTCATAAGGTTTGTTCGGCAAATTTTCGGACGGTTTTAGGTAGGCTGAGATAATGTTGGATTTTAAGTAGGACTACAGATGCGGAGCCGGTTATTAACGATTTTAACCAAGCGGTTAAAAACGCATTTTTCGTTATTAACGGTTATTTAACCGCATTTTATTACGGTTAAATACTCGCACAGCGTGGTATGGACAACCAAAAAATAATCAGTCAGTATACTTATGTTCTTTAAAAATGATTTATAAAATCTAAAATAAAATCTTTATCCTTCGGATACCGATTTTTCACTTCACCTAGGAGTTGACTGCACAATAAAAAAACATTACCCTTTTTCGTTGTCGCAGTCGGATAATTAACCGTTAATAACTGCATTTTATCGGTAGCTAACCATAAATTTGGTTAATTAACGGTAGCTAACGGATTTTTTACAACTATAAGTAGGACATTATCAGAATGTCGTGTACATACATCGCACACCACGCCTGCGTCCCAAAGTGGGTAGGCAGAGCATAAGGTAAACGTACCAATGCTCGACACCTCAACGCCCAGTAGATGAAACCCATCTGTCACCTCTCTTACAATGACATAAGGTTGAATATGCCATGTATTGGGTCAGTGTCGAGCACAGAGACGTTTACCTTACTTACGAAACGCTACATTGTTAGAAAAAAGTGGTACAATAAGTACTAGTAAGTACTGGTAGCTAGATGTCCGATCGAGTTGAAATTTGATACCTTCAGCAGCACAAGTGGTTAAGCAGTTGTGATGCTGAAAATGATACTCTCTTATCGACTCGGAAATACGTGTGTGTAGCTAGGTGACAAAAGATATATCTTTTCACCCGACTGTTGAAGGAGGGTTATGTTTTTCGAGCGTATGTATTTATGTATGTATGTCTCATTCTTTGGCACGCTCTGCAGCCTACATGGCTCAATGGATTTTGAAGTGTGAGGTGTCATTAGATTCGTCTCAGTTCCGCGAGTGACATAGGATATATATTTACCCAGAATTGCCATGGGAACGGGAATTATACAGGCAGTTTTTTTATCTAGTATTAGTTAAGTAGTATTAGTTGAAAATAAAGTTAGTTATTGTTGCTTTTGGTTAGGTCAGGTTAGGTTAGGAATGATAGTTCGCGGCCGCTATAGCGCGCGTAAACCAGGTGATGCAACGATCGGTTAAATCCCAGTACAAACCTTTTATTAATACACCCGAAACCACCGCGGGTTTTCACACGTCAGTCCTGTCATTTGTTTCTACAATTATTCCAAAACTATCGTTCGACAAGCTTTTATTTGACTTGCCCAGTTGCAGTGCAGCGGTCAAATAGACTTGAAATTTGGTACTGTATTTGAATGACAATGCAAGTATAGTCAACAAAATCTACATTCAGCAAAAAAGGTAGTATTAAAAAAAAAATTAAAACTACAGTAATAATAATAATAATAAGTTTATTTATTTTAAGACAGATAGATATAATAACTAAAATAATAAACACGGGTCACTCGCGTTTTAAATATTAGTCGAGGAATATTTGCCTAAAAAACAGGCTAGTTTAGTATCCTAGTTTAGGCCTTAAAGTTAATTATGAATGTAACACTATTCAAAAGGGGAACGCTGCCAGTATCTTCGGAACCTTTCCTAAAGGGACTCCTTTTTATAATAATTTGTATTAGTTATTATTACTATTGTTCTTAAGGTTTTTAAATAGTTTTAGGATAGTTGTATATAAAATGTAAATAATATCTATATCTACATATAATAAATCGCAACTTATTGTAATATGTTTAGGTAGTTAGTGTTCTATTCAGGTCTATTTGTATTAAATCGAGTCAATTATTTAGTATGTCTGTCTTTTGTTTACTAACACATAGACATAATTTCAGCGCTTACTATCGACTGTTCGTGTAAAACAATTATTTATTAACCGACTTGAAAAAAAAGAGGAGGTTCTCAATTCGTCTGTATGTTTTTTTTAATAAACAATTTTAATATTCAAATTGTTTTGAACCATCCCTGGTTCTTTTTAAAGGTTGGTTAGAACGGAAAGCTAATTGAACCGCGAACCATTAACATATACATACCTCGACTAGGTAGCCCTTTACACCCGAGAGAAAAAAATTTTTTACAGCTCCGTGCGACATTACGTAACTTTATACTTTATAAAGAGTCAAGGAAAAATAACAAAAAAATCCAGACTGAGCTGGTCTTTCACAATCAGGCCCTCACGTTCGTGTGGCTCAGGAATAATATGTAACTCGCACGTTCGTGTGGGTCATGATGTGATTGTGTATAAATGTTGCATTTAAACGGTTATTGAAGAATTTAAATGAATAAAACACAGTTATAGAAATAAAAACTACACTGCACTAAATCACAACAATTTCTCAGGCAGCATTACAAAATAATCAACAAAATTATAGTTTTCATAACAAAAAATGCTTATTTCTTGCTTAGTTGAGACAATTAATATCTAAATTAGTAAAATTACATGAGTTCGTAATCAGACATAACATGTTTTGATGTTATTACTTCTTATGATACAATTTAAAAAATAAAAAAAAATAAAAAAAAATATTAGGGGACAATCTTACACAAATCGACATAGTCCCAAACTAAGCAAAGCTTGTACTATGGGTACTAGTCGACGATAAATATACTTATATAGATAAATAAATACTTAAATACATAGAAAACATCCATAACTCAGGAACAAATATTCGTGCTCATCACACAAATAAATGCCCTTACCGGGATTTGAACCCAGGACCTCTTGCTTCGTAGGCAGGGTCACTACCAACTAGGCTAAAGCGGTCGTTAAAAACAGTTCGCATTTAATTTTTGATCGACTACCGCAGTCTTCCATGCAACATGTCCGAGGGGCCTTTGAATGGAAAAGAGCTTGCAGATTTCAGAGGCGGTCGTTTTTAATTCTACGCCTGTCGTACATCCTAGCGATCTCTTTCATGAAGTCGTTGTCAATGTACTCATGAAAGTACCTACTCTACTGGAGAGCGGACAGGTTTCACTGGTAGCGAGGTGTAACTGTGTGGCTTATCCGTAAACAGAACTCGCCCATGTTCGACTTCGAGGTGCGGGTGCTGTTAAGGATCTTCCACTGCGTATATTTCCCCGTGTATGGGCAGATCTACCTCTACCTCTGCTTATTCGAACATTTCTAGGTAAAGACTCCGACCTACTTCGACCCGGTCGTCTTCTAGCTCCGATTTGCAACGGTGAAATAGGGGGTTGTGATAATGTCCCTAGCGGTGGAGTCGCTGGTCGCGGAGAAGGGGGTGGATAAGATACTCGCGGTGAACTTAACGGAGAGGGTGACCGTGGCCTTACTTCATGCAGAGTACAAATTTCTTCATCCAAGAGCAAGTCGTCATCACTGGCTAGGTTTTCGAAAAAGTTAGGCACATCTTCCAAATCATCGTCATCTAAACCTTCAATTTCTGACAGGTTTCCGTCTGCGAGCAGATCTTCTATTATTTTATCGGTCAACGGAGTTCCTAAAATAAGCAAAACATCCCGGTTAGTAAGCCAAGCATATACATAAATAAGTTATACCTACTAAAACAACATCATAGTGCACAACCGAAACCGCACGATCGTGAGAGTTCAATGATACGCAACGCAACCGAAATCACACGATCGTGATAGTTAAAATTCAAAAACAAATTTCATATATGTATTTCATTCGAATTAATGCAGATTAACTAAAATATATCACACACACAAGTACTCTTTGCAATCCGATAGTAAATTACGAAGATATTTAATGTTAATTAGTAAAAAAAATCCACTTACGATAGTGAGTCCGACGTTCAAAGAACACACCGATCTCCCACGCCACGTCAATGAGACTGACGAGTCCCGACGCGTACGCATGAGCCTTTTGTATTTCTTGTCTCATTCTAGCATAGCCGCACGATCGATCGACATCGGTTGAGTTCGCAAAAGCGGTTCGCCATACGTGAAATATTTTTTCAAAATCAATACTCACGATCGTTTCAAGTCTAGTGTAAAGGGGTAGGTACTTACGACAATGAGCCTTGTTTCTTATTTCAGTAAAAAGGTTTTTTTAATAAATATGTATTTTGCTGATACGAAACTGTTTCGGAACTGAACTTCTTAGGCATGAGTGGCCTCATTATGATCTCGGCTAACATTAAATCATGTCGCTTATTCATAGACCCACTTTATACAATGTTTGTAAGATTGCAACACAGTAATTTATCGGGCTGTTCGTGGAAGTTAAGCGCCAATTTAAGATTAATACGTTAAGTCTGAAGTATGATTAGTCCTCGTTAGCTTAAGCTAAACTCTAGAGGTATAAAATAATATGAATAATAGAGGTAAGAAATATGTATAAATTACATATTGGGATATATTCGCCTTTTTACATCTGTTCCTCAATATAATCTGTTAATATCATGCCGTCCTAGGTACCTACTTTGAAAAAAGTCGTATCTCTAAATTATTATTTTTTGGCACTATAAGTAGCATTTTTATTTACAAATAATAATAGTAATAAAAAAGTAACCTAAAAATAACCTATCTATAAACATATATGTACAATTCGCCTAAGTCCTGTCCCAATCCATAATCTGGCCAAGTGAACTTTACTAAGTGTGCATCAAGGTTCAGTTTGGTTTACACAATTCAAAGTAGTGAATATATTTCGTATTTGCTAACTATTGTATTAAGGTTTTGGTAACAAGCAAAATGAATAAATAAAACAAGAATATATTCATACCCGAAGTATTATAAGGATATATATAAAATAAGATTTTGGAAAAAAAAACATTTTTAATGCAAGCTCTTTCGCTGACTGTACTTTTTGTTGACTGTACTTGCATTTTCATCCAACTTACTTAAGTACACCAAATTTCAAGTGAATTCGACCACTGGAAGTGGGTCAAATTAAACTACCGAGATTTGACCCGAACATACATATATATGTACATACATTGCAAGTTAATAAAAAGCTTATAAAAAGTAAAATGTTACACACCTTAAAAAGCGTTTGTTTCAGTTGTCGTCACATCATAAGTAGCTTTAAATCAATTTATTCTAGATAATTAAAGGTACAAAATCACCTCATTAGTTTACCAGGTCGGGGATACATGATACAGAACCCACACACCTCTCATTAGGTGCGCGGCCATTACAAATGTAATTTGGCAGTCAGTTTCACTATAAATCTACACGTACAAATGCGTTTATCGTTTATCACGTACATGCCATTCCACCTTTTCGCACGCATGGCACGCCCTGTTTAGTTAGAAAGAGATACAACTCTTCATGTATTTACTACGGCTACTAAGCCATAAAAAGGCTTTACTGAATCACTGATTCTGCCTGCCAGGTCTGCCCATTGTCACTCAGCTCCCTAATACACTTTCTTTGATTAGGTGCTGCTTTTAACTAATTGGGGTTGTCTAGTTTTTGTAATGTACAATTCGAGATAATTGCTTTTTAAATCGTTTTCTGTACTTTAATTTTAATATAATGAAATGCATTATTAATGCATATATCAAATAAGCAATGACCTTTATTTGACATTGAAGTAAATGTCGTAGACGGTCCAAGTTGTACTTTAATCGGTGTAGAATATCATTATTTAAAATTCTTCATATTTTACGCGCGGATTAAACTACGGAGTTTGATTTGGACCGGCTGCCTGACATCTAGCACTTTGACAGCGCCAGTAAAGTGACACTAGTTACAGTATACCACTACACAAAAAAATAATTAAAGGGGTTGCATTATCGTACGCTCGTCGAAATTGGGCTGTGTGGGAGCCCTCAATTATAATCTGACGTCATCAACCAAAATAGTTTCAATAAATAATTTTGATAAAACTAGTGTACTAAATGAAAAAATATTGAAATTAGATTCTTATAATTGACTTCTCTATACAAAAAAAATGTAATACCATCAGTAATTTTTTTTAGACATTCCCAATTGAAATAAATAAATTGTTGCTGGCCGTCCATCTAATTAAGTGTATCCACTATTGCCACGAAACGTTACAATGATAATAATATGATCAATCGTACCATATTGTAAGTTTTTTCTAACATTGAGAAATGGAAAAAAAAACTATAACATACTATGACAACGAGTCTAAAGGCAAGGTTCCGAAGATACTGGCAGCGTTCCCCTTTGAATAGCTACAGCTACCCTAATCTTTGTCCGAGGTAGTTGCCAGTTCTTCGGTGTCCTGTGACGTAACCTAACCTAACCTAACCTCTTTGCTATTTCCTTGTATCGCCTCATAACGCAAAAACTCAAAACGCTTTGTTTTCACTGAAGGGTTTGTAATCTGGCTACCAAAGTGACCGGTGAGATGAATGGAAGTTGGCGCGTGTAATCGCCGGTTCGCACGGTCGCATCGATTTCCGACAATTCAGTCAACCTCACCCCGCCTCTCCACCGGAGACAAATGAATACGACCTATCTCGCCATATACTTAGACTAGCTTTGGCCCGCGACTTCGTACGCGAAGACAATAACGTTAGTTGTTTGGACGAAATTTGGCACACAGGAAGTTTATTAGATGATTAACACATAGGATAATGCCAGGAAAATGCAAAGTTCCCGCGGAATATGAATAAGAGAAGTCTATAGCCGCTATGCCGTGGTGACCTAGTGGTTTGACCTATGGTCTCTTAAGATGAGGGTCGTGAGTTTGAGCCCGGGCTTGCACCTCTGAGTTTTTCCGAATTCACGTGTTAAATTACGTATGAGCTTTGCAGTGAAGGAAAACATCGTGAGGAAATTCAATGGGGGTGTGTGTGTGAAGTTCAAAAGAATCGCAGTGGACCCGCGTGGGAATTACGGCCCAAGGCCTCTCGTTCTGGGAGGGGGCCTGTTCATGATTGAAACAGGCTTATTTTATCCTGGGAAAGTGCAAACATCGATTTAAAAACCAACATTCACTAATATAGAAGCCACTGTTCTTGACTGACATTATTGGTTAGGTACCTAATTTTTTCTTGGGAAATTGTGAAATTCCCGGAGGACAGAAATAAGTGCATTCTACATAACGACTTATTAAAAAGACACTCATAATCTACACTGTTCAGAGATCGGTCTAACTAAGGACCGCAAAATGTGACGTAAATACATCAATCAGTGTAAGCTACTAACTGAAGGACGTAGGGGACGACGTACATGAAAAACTTCGCCTCGGCTACGACCGGGGCGTAGCTCGTAGCTCGTAGAGTGTCTACATGTGCTACGCTTTCTGGTAAATCTGAATGAACTTTACTTCGTCTTATAATAATAATAATAATTAAATTTATTTCAGACAAAGTCCATATTATTTTGTTAGTTACAGGTATTACTTAAGCAACTATCTTAGTAAATAAATTAATTATAATCAAATCAAACAAAATAAATCATATCAATCAAATAAATTAAATTAAATTAAATCAAAATAAATTAACAATAAATTAGGAAGACCCTTATTGACTATATTCGTAACAATATACCTACAGACTAACTTAACTTATTAACCGACTTCAAAAAAAAGAGGAATTAATAATAGTTTTAAAATACATATATATACATTATACATACATTTTAATTTTTACTAATTTTAATTTTAATTTTTATTGTTACTAACTTATTTAATACCTATGGATGGATTGATTTAATCTAATCTAAAATAAATAATTTCAATTTCAATTACAAAAAATAGCCAACCCCAATTGTTCGTCTCGTAGCCTATATACGTCCCATTGAAGGGCATAAGCCTCCTCTCAGAATGAGAGGGATTAAGCCGTAGACCTCACGCGGGCGCAATGCGGATTAGGAACTTCACGCATGCCATTAAATTTCTTCGGAGGTGTGTGGACATTTCTCTACGATGTTTTCCTTCACCGTGAAGCGAACGGCCAAATTCTAATGTAATGTCGCAGACAAATTCTTTAAAACTCAGAGGTGTGAACTCGGACTCGAACCCACGACCTTTTGCTTGTGAGGCTATAGATCAAACCACTATGCTACTACGACTGATCTGACTTTAATCGTTACCAGCTTGCTGTTAATTATTATTATTTATATTATCAGGTAGGCCGTTCGGGGCAACTGATAGGTTCCTTGGTCAAGTATTCTTTGTACTGCTAAATGTGTTGATCTAGCCGGTTATGAAATTGATTAGCATTCAGTGCTGAGACTACATGTTGAACAAACTACCAAGTTGGTTCCATGTCTTGACCACTCTGTTACACAAGAAATGTCAAAAAATGCAAAATGAAATCCATGATACAATAAATGAGTGAATGAAGTAAGGATATTATATCAAAATTTTATGCTTTTGCTTTGTTTGAAATTATAGTGTTAAAATTTTTTTTGAAAACTTTCCTAGTCTGAAATTTATGTATGACACCTTTATCCATCTATCTTTACCGTGTAAGCATATTATAAAGTTGTTTAGGCAGCGCATCCACCAAAGACGTGTTAGAAAGCGAAGTAAAAATCAACACTGAGAGAGGCTAGGAAAATGAAATCCTCTTGGTGGTATTGTCTGGTGGTTGCGCAACCTTACACTGAATATGTCACAAAAGGTATTAATCATCATTGATTGAAGTAACGTAATAGAATATCATGCAGTGCAATAGGGTATTTGACATCAATAACCAATAATTGAAATAAAAATCAAATAATGTGTATTTCTAGGGCACGTACAACAAAAATAATAAAAATTTAATCAAATTAAAGAGCGTCCCAACTAACCAATATTAAATGAATTCGCATTGTATAAATAGGTCGGGGCAAAAGTATTTTCGTATTTTTAATGTATTATTAGAAATCAAGCCTCTTTGGCTGTGCTGAATGTAACTGGCTGGTTTTAATACCATTAAATGTTGACATTCTGAAGATGCAATAAACTAGGTAGTTCCCGCCATTTTTTTTTTCAATTTATTTTCAAGCAAGCAAAATGAACGTATTTGACGAAGAAATTCGGTACATTTTAAAGTTAAAAAATAAGGTAAAAATGCGACGAACGCCGCGAGTAAAATTTGTGCGGTTTATGGACCTAATGCGGTATCAATAAGAGTAGCCCAAATGCGGTTCAAGCTTTTCAAGTCTGGAAATTTTAGTGTGAAAGATGAGGTTTTTAGTATGAAACATTTTCCTATGTATGAAAAATACGAAAATTGTTTTGCCCCGACCTCTGGTAATACGACCGAGGCTCTGCTAATACGGGTTTTTTAAAGATACGGCCGATAAAAGCGTATATTTTGTGTTGCGTATCTGACTGAATATCAAAAGAAAATGCATCGAGTGTATTATATATTGCGCGGATAATAACATCGACATTTTATTTAGAAACTTAAAATTGTTGTAAATCTAATAATGGTTCTATATGATGCCGTTTTAATAAATCCTGAAAAGATTTCAGAAAAAACTTTTCGATGTTACATATATGATATATCCCATTCGATATTTTATTAGGTACATTTGATATATTAACTTTCGATATTCTGAAATTTACAGTCGAAAGCATAAATATGTATACAGTCATCGCGTCAAAATATGTAAACTTCAACATTATGGTTAATGACATAGAGTTGTATAGGTATATATCTGACACCTTGTTAACGTATATATTTTTGCACTTGACCGTACCTACCCAATTTTTTGTACTTTATATTACACTAGCGGACCCGACAGACGTTGTCCTGCATGAACCTAGATACCCAGGCTGATTTGCGAATCTAAATCATCCAGAGCGCCACCCAAACGCATACAAAAAAATTAATTCGAATCGGTCCAGCTGTTTAGGAGGAGTTCAGTGACATAAACACGTACAGTAGAATTATATATATATAAAGATCATATATATAAAGATAGGCAGTACTACCTAGTTAGTCAATCGAGTTGCCTAATAATAAGTGACGTCATTCACTATTACCATACAAAATCCAAGGTATAATCGCGTTTATACTGCTTATAAATAATGTAAGAAAATTGATTGGCGGTGTCAAATACGATTTATTGCACCTCCGCGTCTTTGATGTCAAAGACTAAAGTTATCTTATCAATTTAGCTATGCAATGCGATGTGTGTAAAGCTGAATTTCATATTTATAGCCTTAAAATACCTATTTCAAATCCCAATCTTACTAATACGCTACAAATAGACCAAACAAGGCAGCGTTGATTTTAGTGCTACTGTTTAATATGTATGCCGTTATATGGTGCAGTTACTTAAAAAAAAATCAAGTCACAATTTAAACCTTCTGGTTGATGGAATTGTGAAGCGAAGGCCACAAAAGTTTAATCTTTTAAATGGTGCGAGCTAGGATACTAATGTCATAAAGATAAATTAATTTTATTTGATCTGAATAGCCCTTAAGCCATGTTTAAATGTGGAAAAAAAAGTCGTGCAAGACTCACTATATTGCGGCAATTGATTGCCCCTTTCTAACACGTCCGCTTTAAGGCCTCGCAATCTGATAGAAAAATAAAAAAAAATCCATGTCCCTTGTTAAGCGATGATAAATTAATAATAATAAAGTCTTTTCGTCCAAAATACGTCAGTGCCTTAATACGAAAGTCTGTGTGTTGCCAGTGACGAGATGACATATGGATCCGAGACGTGGTGTTTCACTGTAGGCCTAATGAATAGGCTCAGAGTCACTCAACGAGCTTTGGAGAGGTTATGCTCGGGTTTTCTTTACGGGAGGCCTATATCCAGCAGTGGAGTCCTACGGCTGAAATGAGGATGAATGATGAATGATAAAGTGATAACGTGACTCTAGTCATATAACATAAATATTTTTGGAAAATGCCTATTTTCGCTCAACTAAGTGACATGGATTTTTTCTCATTTTTCCCAGAACTACTATAACATAGCCTCTCGCCCAGTAGCTATCGTTGACTTTTGGGACACTCTGTATACAACTTGCACTATTTTTCTTACAGGTCTAAACTGAGCTTTAAAGTTAAACACGTCGGATTTTACACCAACTAGTTATGTTATAACTTTACTAAAACATAACAGTCGTTACGCTTTCTTCCTCAGATTCCCACAAACTTTCTGATTTAGTAATCATCAATATACTTTTACTTTATCTTTACTCCCTCGTGATGTAACCTTCTATTCCGTTCGTAGAAATGGAATACGAGTACGAAGAGGAGGAGGCGAGCGACGCTGACAAGGAGTTGCGGCCGGTGGTCCGGCGCACCGCCAAACATATCGCCGCCGGGGAGGAGCGACCCAGGATCAATTCCAGCCAGCAGACCACGCCGACTGAAGGTCAGACAAAGCATAGCCTTACCTACACGAGAAAATGTGTCAACAATCTTGACGAGTCTGTTTATTGAAAAGCGCTTTAAAAAAGTAAAGTTACTATTAAGAAGACTCAAGAGAGAGATAGGGTAAAGTACCCAGTAGTCAGACAGGCACCGGTAGTGCGAGGAGTACGAAAGATATCTTGGATCTCGTGCTCTTCCCACTCTTGCGTAAGATTGGCAGAGGCCGACTACCGGTGCGGGTGCCGGTACCGGGGTGACTACTGGGTATTTTACTATATGGCCATTTACATTCTTTGAAACCAAAGGAATGTAAACGACCATATCTCCCTGCTAATTTTATTATTACATGTTTGCTACGACTTATTTTTGAAAAGTGTTTTTCAATAAAAAGTAAATCAATAAAATGCGATGGGAGTAAAATGCAACATTCAATCCCTAGTGTTTAAAAGTACTCGAAGTGGCTTATGCATAACAAATATAGCTATAAGGGCATTTCTCTGAAGTATGCCACAAAAGCATTTCATATGACGCGACGACGCAGTGATTCAAATATTTCGCAATGCGAATGTGTTTTATTGCCTAGAGATTAGATTTACAAATAAAACAAAAAAAGAAGTTTTAAATGCGCAAACTTTAGTTCCATTATATTGTATTTTTTTTGTATTGATTTATGAATTAAGTCAAAATGATGGAGTACGATCATTTCACTTAAAAGTATTTCGGTTGGAAATTAACATGAACATAAACAAAAAGCATAATACCTACTAATTGATGTCGTAAGTCGGTATCTACCTATTTATAGTGTTTAAATTTTCAGGCACCCATGATAATAGAACAGTGCTTTTATGCCTTTGTATACCTAATACTTTTTTCACTTCTCATGCTCTTAAAATGTTACTTTAGTCTCTGCATATCGGGACTAAAGCTCTTTTTTGATCTCAAGGGATTAAAGTAAAATTTTTTTAATTGACTATGGAAACCCCTAAACTGCCAATCACGGTGTTTGTGAATGGAGGATTATCGCCATTTTCAGTAACTGGGTATAGACAATTTTAAAGCTTTCCACAGACCGAAGCGCGCTGCGGACGCACTGTAGCGCCCTGCGCTTCGGTCTGTGGAAGCCTTTAGGGCGTGGAAATAACCTCAAAATGACAACTGTATAAAAAATATTTAAAAAACAATAATTTCGTGAAACACATTGAATAATTATGAATATTAATCTATTTAATTATAAAATATTAAAGATGAATTCATTTTATTTTGCACGTAAAGAAAGATTTCCTTTAGCTTAGGTGTTTTTAATTTGTTTTTTTTAAAAAACGCTGTCGGCAAAGCAGTTCCCTGCTCTGTCGATAAAATAGCAATCCGCACTGTCGGCAAAGCAGTGCTGGAGTGTACGGTAGATAGAGCAGTTACGTTTGAATGTGAATATGGCGTGACTTCAAAATAATGCGATGTCAGTTGCATTTAATAGTAAATAGAAAGTATAATTAGATATAATTTAACAAAGAATTGGCATATAGAAAATAAACTTAAAAAGTCGTTTCTTTATTCACGGGTAAGTGTTTCAGTTAACAATATATTTTGTGAGTGAACTTAGATCAATTAGGTTAATTTAAGTTAGAATCTATTGACTAATTATGCAAGCATTTAAAGCGTCACTTTACAAAAAAATATAAAAGAAAAGAAAAGACAGCGGTATTTTTTTTGCTATTTGAATTTTGAACAGATGTCCATTGCTCGTATTGAGCATACGTTGTAAAAAAGTAATTTTGTACGTCGTTTTTTTCCTCGCATTCAAAGTGAAAAGTAGAGTGTTTAACGCGGGACTAAACTACCATAATGACAACTCGAATTATAGCCTCCCTCGCTATCGCTCGGGTGGCTAAATATCTCGTGTCATTATGGCTTGTTTTAGTCCCTTGTTGAACAATCTACTATTTTTAGTTTTGAATAATGCTGTTTATTTTCTCGTAAAGTGTAATATTCACCTCAAGTCTAAAACCATAAACGCCCTCGTACTTTCATAGCCGTACTCTACTCACTAAAACTCGGTCGGATAATCGCCTCTGGTCTTTAGTCTCTTGATAATAGTATTTTATGCAACGGTTGTATAAGTGAGGTCTTAAAAGGCGAGTGACGTGAGTTGCGATACGAGCGAATGCGAGTATCGCAATGGAAGACGGCACGAGCCGTTAAGACCAAATTATACACCGTTGCATACAATATTTTTTCTACGACTCGAGTCTACTGTACTGTACTGTACCCTAATGTAGGGTACAGTCGGGTACAGTCGGGTACAGTAGGGTAAAATAGGGTACAGTTGGGTACAGTCGGGTACAGTAGGGTAAAATAGGGCACAGTAGGGTACAGTCGGGTACAGTCGGGTACAGTAGGGTAAAATAGGGTACAGTAGGGTACAGTCGGGTACAGTAGGGTAAAATAGGGTACAGTCGGGTACAGTAGGGTAAAATAGGGTACAGTCGGGTACAGTAGGGTAAAATAGGGCACAGTAGGGTACAGTCGGGTACAGTCGGGTACAGTCGGGTACAGTAGGGTAAAATAGGGTACAGTAGAGTACAGTCGGGTACATTAGGGTAAAATAGGGTACAGTAGGGTACAGTCGGGTCCAGTAGGGTAAAATAGGGTACAGTCGGGTACAGTCGGGTACAGTAGGGTAAAATAGGGTACAGTAGGGTACAGTCGGGTACAGTAGGGTAAAATAGGGTACAGTAGGGTACAGTCGGGTACAGTAGGGTAAAATAGGGTACAGTAGAGTACAGGCGGGTAAAGTAGGGTAAAATAGGGTACAGTAGGGTACAGTCGGGTACAGTTGGGTACAGTAGGGTAAAATAGGGTACACCATACTGTACCCGACTGTACCCTACTGTACCGACTGTACCCTACTGTACCCTATTTTACCCTACTGTACCCTATTTTACCCTACTGTACCCGACTGTACCCGACTGTACCCTACTGTACCCAACTGTACCCGACTGTACCCTACTGTACCCTATTTTACCCTACTGTACCCGACTGTACCCTACTGTACCGGACTGTACCCTACTGTACCCTATTTTACCCTACTGTACCCGACTGTACCCTACTGTACCCTATTTTACCCTACTGTACCAGACTGTACCCGACTGTACCCTACTGTACCGACTGTACCCTACTGTACCCTACTGTACCCTATTTTACCCTACTGTACCCGATTGTACCCTACTGTACCCTATTTTACCCTACTGTACCCGACTGTACCCTACTCTACTCAACTCAGCAGGTCTAAACAGGGCTTTAGTGTTGAGTGTACCCTACATTTAATATTATGTGGCAGCTAGGTGTATCGTAATAACGACATTACGACACAAGTGCTGTTATGGCGAATAGATTAAGTATAGACTTTCTGAAGTCATATTATCTATGTTCTTATATATTTGTTCGCGACCATGTAAAAAACAGATAAAAGTACAGGAGTAGGAAAAAAATATTATAGTATTTCAACCCCTTAAATATTTTAAGGGAGGGTAGTCATAAAAAGGGGAAAAAGTTGTTTATATTTCTGTTTTATTTGTTTTATGAAAAAATAATAATTTTCTAATACAATATCTCATAAATAGCTGATCTGCTATTGATAAGACTTACGTAAAAACAATCCTATTACATCAAAATCATTCCATTTGTTTAGGAGCTACGGTTGTGTACAGTTAAATCTTGAGTTGGAGGAAAACCTCAAACTGAAAGTCGTCAATTCTATTTCAGTATGAAGATTTATAAATTATAACACTCGATTCCACCTAAGAATATCATACAATTTTGTATCATAAAGGCCCTGGTTACCTAATGCTTGAATATACCTATATTATTTCGTACTGTGCTTACGCACCGTGAAATGCGTAGCCTGCCTTCTTCAACCCAGTACGGCAGCGACCCGTAACTTTAAATAGAATAGGTCGACACAGATCCCAGCCTCACGAAAATGATCTTAACATGCCCTAGTTCGCAATATTGACACAAATTGCAGAATCGAATAAACGACTTGCATACAGTTTGTAAATGTACACCTCCCAACTTGTTTTAGAAACATCTACCTATTAGTAACGTTCCGCAACAACTGAATCAAATTAATTCCATGCGCATTGCAGTGCTTTTGAAATGGAAACATTCTGTGAAAAAGTACGAGCGTATTTCAAATTGTTACTCCAACAAATTTTCAGAGTTATTTAATTAAACTAAAACCTAAATATAATGTAGACTGAAATTTAATCCTACTAACACCTAGTATTATTATTAGTGATATCATTGAGATAATGTCGTCCGATCATTTATTTACTAAGTAGATGTGTTTCTGTAAGATTCGTTTATTATCCGATTTGTTTTTAGTTGATTATTTTGTAAGTAACAAGCAACAGGAGAATACTATATACTGATTAGCTAAACTGAGACCTTAGAGCATACACATTGGGCGCTTTCAAACGCGCGCTTTGCTAACGCCCGTTTTGAGAACTAGGAGTTTTTATTGAAGAGTACACATGCAAACCCACGGTTCTGTTGTGTACACTTCAATAAGAACTCCTAGTTCTCAAAACGCGCGTTAGCAAAGCGCGCGTTTTAAAACGCCCAAAGTGTACCCGCTCTTATGGTCGAACGCACTCGGAATCACAATCGTTTTCACCAATTCTTTCTGTCACACGGTATAGGATGAGAAAGAGATGGCGAATGAGATCGCGGGCGGTCGCACGTTAGACAATACGGCTTCAGCAGACTTATTGTCTAACGCTTCTGACGCTTGCCTTTGCAATCACTATTTCTTTCTGTCAAACGGTATAAAATGATGACAGAAAGAGATGGTGAAAGCGAAGGCAAGCGTCAGAAGCGTTAGACAATACGGCCTCTGGTTAATACCTAGTAACTGACAATAACGAATCAGACCAGCCCATTTGGCTTTGCTCTTCTTGCTTAATTGAACAAAATCATGTGAACAGGTATGCATCGCTTCCCGTTTACCATTTATCTGTACCCATCTACCGGTACTGTAAGGGTGCCTTTCCACCAGAGATGTGCTATGCAGCTATGCTGCGAGGATGTCAAAGCTACGCTACGAAAATATGTGAGGTTTTCAATAATGTTGAGTTATGTAGCCGGTCGAGGACGATCCAGCCAGAGCACGCATCTTTCCATATAAAAAATTAACCGGCCAAGAGCGTGTCGGATTCGCCCAGGGTAAGGTGCCGGCAGCCGTCACGATGTGTAGACTATCTGTATTCAACAAGTAATATTTTTCTAAGGATTTTGTACGGAACTTCCCCAGTAGGTATATTTTAAATGTCAGTTAAACTAAGTACTAATAATTCTCAAGCAAACTTAGTGGTTGTAGTTTTCCTTGTTAATTCGGTATATTTACTCCGATCAGGAATTTTTCCGAAATTTTCAAACCAACAGTTTAGGTTTTAGATGGGGGGCTTTCGATTTTAACAAAAATTTGCACTTTAAAGTTGAGTATCTGGGTGAATCAACTTTTTAGTGACACCCGTTGCTATGGTTACGTCCCTTGGACAACCTAGAATTTTCTATGAAACAGTATGAGTGTCACTTGGACAACTGGGGACAGAGTAAACAACATTTAAAAGTTGATTCACCCATCTCGCAAACGAATCTCTGAATTGAAAAATCGTCTTCACAGCCCCGTAATGATTTTAAAAGACCTATCCAATGATACACCACACTATAAGGTTGGACGATGAATAATCGCCCTACTTTACGTCTACAGGAGGTAAATTTATTTCTAAATTTTATTTTTTACTTTGTACGGATAATTTCTTGACATGTCCATGCAAAATTACAGCTTTCTAGCCCTAATAGTCTCTGAGTTAAGCCGCGGACGGACAGACAGACCCTAAAAACACAGCTTAGTTGAACCCGTTTCCACCAGTGCTATGCGCTGTGCTATGTAAACTAATTAATATGATTGGATTGAGCACGTATCTGGTGTAAAGACACCCTAAGAGTTGATAACGAGTGAATTCGCCGTGGCTATTGGATTACTAGATTGACAATTACGTCACACCGTTTTCGAGAGCTAATGCAGTTACTCGCGAACGTTTTAGAGTTCCCTACCGAAAGGATGCCAACTGGACCCTATTACTAAGGCTCCGTTGTCGACCCGCCCAACTGTGCGTCGGTCTGTTATAGAGCTGTTAGTCCGAGAGCTGATGGAAATTTTTGGGTAGGTATATGAGGCACGCTGAAAACTTGTCTAATGCTTCCCCTATAATGCCCAAGCACAGAACCACAGACTTGACTGTCAGGGGGCGGGGCGGGGCCTAAATAAACCCTCATATTTAACAGGTACATTTTATAAAATATTTATATTTTAAAATTTGACATTTAAAGAGTGAGAAAATAAATAAGCCAGATCATTTAGTCGGGACTTAAACTTTGCCAGATGCTTGCAAAACAATTTTGCAAAAAAAAAATTCGATGACCTACTTACGCTGAAATTTTAGAGAAGATTATTTATAATTAATTATTTTTAAAATTTTTTTATAAAAAATATATATTTCAAATAAAATATAGACAATTTCGGATGGACAATCGAAACCCATTTTCAGACCCATTTAAAAAGTTGATTTAGCCCCTCTACTTACTCCTCAGCCAGATTTGTGGTTCTGTGCTTGGGTATTATAGGTGAAGCATTAGATAAGTTTTCAGGGTGCCTCAAATACCTATTCAAAAATGTCAATCACTTCTCCTAGTATCTTATGAATGTACTCGTACCTACCGAGATAGTAAACTTAACTACTCAGTTAAATGTGCCGCTAAACGTTTCGTCTCTACATGTATGAATGTAAACTGACCCAAAGGCTTATTATAGGTTATATTGCTTCAAACTTCGCTGCGGAAGCTCTTAGTTTATGTTTTTGAGTGTTTTTGCTTTATTATAGTAGTTCCAATCTTTTATTTTCTCGATGACAGATCTAGTTTGAAAGTTATAGTGTTGTGACCAAATAAGTGATCAGTAGATACGATATCGATCCAATTTTAAATTATTAAAAATAAATAAAATAATAAAATAATTAAATAAAAATTACCTGTTATTATAATTATTTCATTTCATTGTTGATTACCTATCTATACTTATATTATAAAGACGAAAGATTTGTATGTTTGTAATGAATAAGCTAAAAACTACTGGACAAATAAAAATTATTTCACTTGAGTAACATAGGCTATTTTATATCCCGGGAAAAAATTACAACGCGTAGGGTCAACGTCATAAATAAGTGATCACTTTTGTACCTTGTCACTTTAACGTCATGTTTGAAAAGCCATACGAAATTACGTAACGACTGAAAGCGACAAGGTACAAAAGTGATCACTTATTTATGACGTCAACAAATTCGCGGGAACACATCTAGTTCATCATATACAATACCGATACAATATCGATATTTCAATCATAACATCACTATTTGTATTGCCATAGAATGTAACTTTATTAAAACGTTCATTATTTATCGTACTTTATAAAAAATTTACTGCATATATGGACTCAATTCGTCTTAGATGAATATTATATGGGATCAAGGAACAAAATTAGGCAGTTGTCGTATTTCTTATACCTCGCATTTAAAAGTTATTTTTTGCGTAAAAAACGCAGTTACATTCTACGGGAGCTGTCATCAAGAAAATAAATGATTGGAAATACTATAATTGATCGATATTAAGATTTTTTTATTAAACTAGACTCGAGTAAAGCAGCTGTCAAGGTTGCATTAAGGTCTTTAATTTCAGATGAAAGAAATACCAAATGTCATTTCGACAACCCTGTTACTACTCGTACCTACATAGCGGTGTTCTCGTTATTATAAGTGTTTCTATTGAAACAAGAGTAAGTCTTTAGACTATTCACAGCCGTTAATTAAATATTTTAATGTTACGAAGATGTAAAATTTGAAGTTAATAGCCAATCAAGTTTAACTTCACTGCTAATGAACGTAATTATTAAATATAATTAACAAATACATTTTGGGACTATTGACACCAATAGACCTAATCACAAACTAAGGAAAGCTTGTACTATGGGTACTATACAGCGGATAAACACATACAAATGTACTTAAAGAGAAATACATACTACTCATCGAAGACACGAGCTCAAACATACGTATTTTTTCATACAAATATCTACCCCGACCGGGGATCGAACCTGGGACCTCAAGTTTTGTAGACAATTCTCAAACCACTAGGCTATCCGGTCGTCTTGCGTCGTATGTCGTATTACTACATCCCGTGTATGCCGCGATATAATTGCCCGTCAGTCGTTAGATTTTTTGTCAATGTTTGCTGTGTATTGGTTCAATTAACTTAGTTAACCTACATAAAATTCAAATCAAAACCACTAGGTAATAAGATAACAGAGCTATGTTAAATTTACTGTCCTTGTTACAGAGAACACCGTTTATACATACTTGGAATCAGCTTATTAATCCGACTCTAAGTATCTAACAATACACTGGCCCAAGTGGTTTGCTGAATTGTATTCTGTACCACTATATAAATTTACGAAGCTTAAATATTTCGGGTTTTGCGATATTTTAGCACAAATAAGAGACGCGCTCTTATCAGTGACCGGAAAGGATACCCCTTTCATTCGGCTTTTAGATAGGTAGTTACGCGTGCCACTGCCGGGTAATTTCGCGAAGGTCTAAAATAAACAAATACCCTTACATATATTTTTACTAACTTTTAGTATTCCTATTTTTAGTTCAAACATAGATATTTTCATTAGGTCTGACGGTGTAACATTTGGCTATTAAATAAAGACCTATTTATAGCTAAGAGTAATTGAACAAGTACAAGTAAGTAATTGAACTTGAGGTACCCATTTACAATTCATTCACCTTTAATTGCGTCTTTCCATCCACTTTCCACCTTTCAATTTACTCAGTGAAAGTGGGCTAGAAAATGATTGTTAAGCGAATTATATATTACTAGACGGTGATTTCGTCTAATTTATCTGATTTCCCTGGATAAAAATTAATTAATTTATTACTCGAGTTTATAATCTACCAGTAGTGTGCCAAATTTTAAGCAAATTCATTCAGCCGTTTTAACGTGGAAGAGCAGCACACATACACACTCACAAACTTTCGTCTTTATAATATTAGTACCTAGAATTTATTCACACGAATCCAAAAGTTAGCCTTAGCCTGGCTTTGATTCTTTATAACAAACTGACAATTCAAAACGGTACCCTTACAACATAAAACTACCGTGAGACTCACTCATATAGTGAAAAAATACGGATAACTCACGCTATGATCGAGTTTAGCTCGACATGTTTCAGGCTAATTTCTTAGCCCTTCTTGGAGCCACACGTCGCGGCGGCTGCCTAACGCGCACATCACTCGATCACAGACGTGAGTTATTCATATTTTTTCAGTATGGTACCCTTACTTAATTATCTGAAACTCCTAAACTAGCTATGGCCCTATAAAACGCAAGACTTTAGTAGGGCTTTGCGACCAATTTTATTGTTCAATCATGTCGAACAAGTCTACAAAGAGCTGAAGCCAAAGCAAATCTTGAATCAAAGTGACTTGCTGTCAATACTTTTCAGAAAAGATATTGTCCATTTACCACACGATTTTTCTATTACAACCGTAAAATATAGCGAACTAAACTGCAATAAAACATCTGAGAAAACAATAAAAATTGTTAGGAATATTTTGTTAGGTTCCAAAGTTCAAGTGTCAATCAAAGATAATATTCGAAACACAATACATGGATGTATGGATGAGTTTGATGACCAGAAAGACCAGAGGCCGTATTTTCTGACGCTAGCTTTCGCTTTCACCGTCTCTTTCTGTCATCATCTTATACACATTTATTATATTTTAATGTGAAAAGATGACTTTCTGCCAAGTTTCTTGCGGCGCATTCTTCTTGGCAATGATGGTCCTTACGAAAGCGCTGGTAGTTTAAAAAAAATGACATGTAAAAGAGCCCTTTGCGGCCTACTTGCAGAATAAACGTTTTGATTTTTTTTTTTTTTTTTTACCGTTTGACAGAAAGAAATAGTGGGTGCGAAGGCAAGCGTCAGAAACGTTAGACAATAAGCCTGCAGACAGGAATTTAGGGGCAAAATTTAATGACAAGTAGGGAGTTCCTTTATCGATAAGCTCAACTATAGACGCTTATCCCATAAACTTAGTGATAGGTCCAAGTTTTTTAGTAAAAATGAAATTTTATAGAAAGTATAAAAATGAAACAAAATAATAAATATTCTTCTTTATTCTCGTAAGGCACGTCAAATTTTTACTGTTAAAACTTATTGTCAATCAAGAAAAATTGACATACGTATTAAATTTAATATTATTATGTTGGTTGGGCCGTATTAAATTTAATATTATTATGTTATGTTGGTTGGGGGGGGGGGGGGGGGGGTATAGTGGATTGGTACTCATTACTCAGCAGCTATCGTTTAAAATATGCTTTACATAAACTTTATCATATTTGTCTCCGAAATAAGACTCACAAAATAATACAAACTTACAATCAAAGCTGGAGGCGATCACTAGCATATAGGAAAAGCGTCTATAGGTGAGTTTATCGATAAAGGAACTCCCTACCTTTCACTAAATTTTGCTCTCTAAATTATTATGTCTGAGATGACATTTCCTTTGCAAACCACAAAGAGACGAAAAAAAATAAACTTGCGTCGTGTTCACTTCACGTTATTTTCTATTACTACTACTACGAAAGGGCTTTTGGAATTTTAAAATGGTGTTAGCAATTGGGTAGGTATATTTAATATAACTAACAAGAGTGACAACCCTCCTTAAGAGTCCAAATGAGACATTATTACCTAAAGGCTTTTTTAACTGGTAGCTGAAATACTACATATACAATTCTTGAAATTAGAAAATGTTACAATAAAATCCCAGTATTCAACGCATGCGTCGACGAATTTGCGTGGCTGTTTTAAATGTGATGACTATTGACAGTTAAGACAAAACCAATAGTAGGTATCGATAGTCTATCGATATTTTCGCCATGTGTCAATCCGCGTCAGATTTAAGGCTATCTATTTGTATTTTTTTTAAATCTGTAAAATTGGTACTATTTAAAACAAGCGAGACTAGAATCCAGTTTTTTTTTTACTTCCGGCATACAAGAGGTTATAAGCAATACTGTTGTTAATGGCAATATAATCGATACCTACTATCGATAGTTTTAGTTAACGATAGTACTGAAAATTCGATACTATCGATAGTATCGATTGTGTTTGGTCACTGTTGGCTGATTTTGCAATACTATCACAACATGGCGATGCTATCGATAGTATTATCGATATCCTGAATAGTTTTCAAGGTTAACAATCGATTGCCAAACTAGCATTGACAAAGCAGATAGGATATTCTACATCACGATAACAAGTTTTATAGCTGGAGTAGTTCATCATCCCTGCCTTTATACGTCCCACTGCAGGGCACAGGCCTTCTCTCGGAATGAAAGGGCTTAGGCCGTAGTTTCCATGCGGGCCCAATGCGGATTGGGAACTTCACACACACCATTATTGAATTTCTTCTCAGGGGTGTGCAGGTTTCCTCACGATGTTTTCCTTCATCGTAAAACTCATGGTACATTTAAAATAATATAATTTCACACATAAATTCCGAATCAGAGGTGCGTGCCTGGATTCGAACGTGGGATCCTCTGCTGTCTGAGAGGCAATAGGTCAAACCGCTAAGCCACCACGGCTGTAGTAGTTAGGTATTTCCCATTTTACTTATGCCCTTGGTATTATTCCGCTTTATTATTCGTCGCCTGTCAATTGAAGAAAGGATCTCTGAAAACTGGCATCAGCCTGCCAATAGTTGCTTCAACTTTAGCCGCGATTCTGATTAACAAGAACAGAGAGCTTACTGTCTAATGCACTCGGGATCACAATTGTTTTCATCACTTCTTTCTACCACACCACCGAAAAATGTCTACCCCAGACAGAGATTGTTAGAAAATACAGCCTCTGGTGACAATCGTTACCCATTAGCTCATTACTTTATTTTACAGAACAGACATACAAAGATTTTAAAATTCGTCCGGAAATTTATCAGGTGATTGGGTTAATTTCACTGGTCCCTGTAAAGGATTTTTATCGGAATTTTTGATTTAAAATGGATTCATGCCGTATTCCAGATGTAATTTAATTAAAACCTCATATAGGTACATATGTACGTATACTGCACTGTTGAAAATGGATAGGAATTAAACTTTCGATAGGTGAAAAACTTAAGTAAAGGACCTGTTGTATGTAATGAGGGTTTTCTATGAGAGGCTATTTGGCGCTAGTATCGTCAGGTCCGTTTGACAACTTTGACATTTATTGTATGGGTGTAACGTCAAATAGACCTTACGATACTAACGCCATCTAGCGATATTCCACCTGTCAGAAAACCCTCATTGATACGGAGATTAAGTCATTTTTGTAATTTGGAACGTAAATTTGTTTATGCGGACACGTTACTGTACTATTACATACAACAGGAACTTTACGTAAGTTTTTCACCAATAAATGCGTGTCTTTAAGTAGAATAGTGTTTAATACCGAAAAAATACCTATACTTAAATGTTTAAGACAAAGAACCAAAGATTTGATTACTTTCACTTATCAGTAGGTACCTTATTTCTTGTTTATAATAACTACCTTCCTTTCTATGAATAAAAAGTCTCAAGTCGGTTGGTAATAAAGGAATTGCTACTTTTTATTACTATTTCGAAACCTCACAATGAATGACTTTGTATGATTTCAAGTAACTCAGACACAATGACGGGTTAAATTCTTAATCTTTCCCCTTTTTCTCTGAAGGTGAAAAATCACGAGTGCCTTTGTATTAACAGGCCTTTTCTAAAGTGGTGAAAAATCTCTGTAGCGAGGCTCTAGTTCTTCAAGTGTTGCATCAATATTTTGCTACATATGATTGGTTATATTATATTTAAAAAAGTATGTTGACAAGCGCTTTAAGAGAAATAGTGAGTTGTAATGTAGCGTAGTAACTAGGTATATTGCTCAATAAATTAGTTAAATTCCAGAAATTGTGTGTGGTACATTCTATTAGTAATACTTATCTATGAAATCACAAAAAATCCAGCGCGCATTACAGGTGAGACAAAAAAAATCGCGATCTGGAAGAAAATCTATAAATTACTCTACTTTACTTTCCTATTATTATTAGTTTTGTGATTTGTGATTCCATTATTAAATAGTATATATTTGACCAGATAATCCATATCTAAAGAAACGTTATTGTAATTAAACTTTAAAATGTAAGTACTACGCAAAAATCATAAAACTAAGTTGAGGCGAGATCGGTTAAAATACTCTCACTGTTGTACGTAATAATATTGCGTGTTGAGATAAGCTTTCAGTGCGTGTACGTGGGCCATCACCGCTATAGTATAACTCTTCCCAGGTGAATTTTTCGCTTCGAGCCATTACATTAAATTTGAACCTTAATACTATGACGATACCGTTTGTTTTGAAAGATAAGGGCTCGAAGCGAAAAATTCACCTGGGAAGATTTATACTATACTCGCTGCGTTCCGGGATGATCCGGATATAGGGATCGCAAATATATTATTATGAAGCTCCCTCAAAGATTGCATGCCTGATGAAACAAAACTCACGAATATTCTTCAAGGTACGTTAACCGGTTTCGTTTTGCTTCTGCAATTTATATGACGACAATTCGTTCGGTTTCTTCGTGGTAGTATCCTCCTGAGTCCCAAACTTTTTTTACTGATGTAGTGCTTAAGACCTAGATGTCGTAAGCAATAAAATGAGTTTTGTAATTTTGGCAATTATTTGAGCATAATTTAAAGTTCCTTATTCATAGAATAATTTGTACCTAATTTTATTACGACTATTACTAATATTAGGCATTCTTACTATTGATTTGTTCTTTACGAAGTACACGGACTCACGAGTATACAGTTTACTAATCCTAACTTTTTTTTGGTGGTTTTATTAATCCTACAATCTTATAATAAATGCCAAATTTGTGAGTAGGCTGCGTTTCCACCAGAGATGTGCGAGGATGCGTTGCGAGGGATGTGTTTGTCATAAATCAATAGAAACACTTCATTCACTTGCGACCTTTTAAATGAAGTGTTTCTATTGGTTCATGACAAACACATCTCTCGCAACGCATCCTCGCACAGCTCCGGTGGATACGCAGCCTACTTAAATCTTTCACGCTAAAACGTCTAGAGGCATTTGGATAAAATTTCATTTGAAAGTGACTTCTGGAATAACGCAAGCGAATTTTTATCCTGGTATTCCCAGGCGATCGGAATGTATCTATGCATGGAAAATTCCGAAATCTTGACCGCTGTTAGACATATTTATCTAATGAAATTTGATACGAGTGTTCGTTAGACAACGTAATAAATCCAACTGTTCATTTCCCGTCGACTGCAGCCGTCATCGTTGAATTGTAAGTAAGTGCAATATGGTACATAAACGCAGTGACACGGACTCAAATGCTTCCACGGAATGACGTTTAAATAAGACAGAAGTCGCTTCAGTAGATGTTGTGACGCACGCTGAAGTTTGTTCAATGCTATTGTTATACCTCTGCTGTATAACCTGCTCAATAAGTATAAATTTTCGTTTAAATTTCATTCTTAAAACCTTGTCTTTTGCTGACCATTATTTCTGTTGCCTTTACTTGGCTTTGCATTCGTACTACTTACGTATGCGTAACAAATTTCAAGTCAATCTTATCAATAAAAGTTATTGAATTTCAGATTTAAAGCCAGGTAGGTACGTATGAAAATTTCAAGCTTCAAGAGAGTCTGTGTTCGATCGAACTGAGCGAAGATTTTTTTGTTGAGACGACTGTCCTGAGAAATGTTTGTACTTACTTATTGTGTTTATAATCACTTATTCTCATTAATTGACGATTACAACGGCTTTATTGCGGAAAATCTGTCTACAAAACCTAACTACTTACTTACTTAGGTAGGTACTTAAAAGTTTCAACTTATTTAAATCAACCTCTTTGAACTCAAGGTTTAAATGACCCACGGACTAAGGTCACCATTAGCTCGTTAGAGACCATTGTTTCTGTAGTCGCTTATTTAAGTACGCGGTCTAATAAAAATACATGTAGGCACTGTACTTAATCGGTCAAACATACTAAATAAACGAGTGGGAGCGAGGATAGTAATCTCATATAATTAGTTCTTATTATCACAATATTTGCTTAATAAGGAAACTTGAAAAGCGGGGTTGTAGTGACATTAATTTCATCTGGTCAATGAGTACTGCTCTTACAGTCAAATAGTTGGAATGGCCGGCCGCCTAGAAGATAGAGTCATCTTGCTACGAAGTCGGTGTCGGAATGAGACGGCCTTATTTGTTGCGGCCGATAGTGCCAACTACTGAGTGGACAATCGGAATATTACTTAAAGCAATAGGTGCCAAATGCCCATGTTCTAGTAATAGCATTGTTATGCTACACTCCCTGGCATATCTGCTGGGTAACTTTGCCGATTTCGGATGAGTATTATCCCTTGCCGGGTATTTTGACCGCCGTTAAGCGACCCGATTTATTGATAGCAGAAATTTCGTTTTTCCTCTTTATACCTGCGAAAATAAGAAAATTAAGCAGTCTTCCTCTCTGATTTGTAATTGAAATGTTCCGAGATTTTGTGTAAATACTTTTGGTCTCTTTTAAGCGTCGTTATACTATTGGCTCTTGAAATGTTATTTTACTTGGCAGCATTGTTATTTTATTTGAAAGGCCATACATAACCCATATTCCTAAAAACTATTAATAATCAATCAGTGGCCGGTGGAAATTTATAACGTAATAAGGCCAGTCGCGGTACGGACACCTTTCCATCTGAATTTGCTTCATGTAAACACAAACTCAAACAAATTTGTTCAAAAAAACAGTGAAAACAAAATATTCATATCAAATTTTGTGTGCTCGGTTTTAAAATGGAATAAGTTTTAATAAAAAATGTGGGCTTTATAAGTAAATAACAAAATGCAATGCAAAAATACGAACCTAAGTTTGTATGAATGTAACCAACCCCGTGAATTGATGCCTTTTACGTTATTTGTCACAATCAATCCTATGAATCTTTATACCCTGTGTAGTAGCATAGCCGAAATGTGTGTAAATTTTCAGGCATTACCCATTACGCCATGTTATTTGTACCACGTACGAGTAGGTATTAAGTATGGGGATCATAAAAATATACGTCCGTGCTTCTCCCTCGATTTAGAGGTTGGAGTCTCGTTGGGGGGAAAGGGGGAGACGTGCCCTTGACCCGGCAATCTGGGACGCTCGGAATATCCAGAAGCGTGCTTCTGGTAGGTATCGTACAAATTAACGTCAGCTCAAAAGCAATTAATAACTTACTATTAATATGTTTGCTTCAGCTCGTTAGTATGAGAAAATTAACTTTGCTCCGACTCAAAGTCTTGCGTTTATTTTTATTTTATTTTTTGAATTTTTTATTGTTATTTAAATGAGACTCATGTTAATCACACAAGTCATAAATTATATATGCGATGCGATCCACCTACTAATTAGTGTTTTAGACAAGATTTAAGTTCACTGCTGTAGCTGTACAAATACAGTATTACGTACTACTGTATATGTTTCGTGCAGTTTTATTAATCCTACTTGAATATCATAAATGTGAAAGTTTGTGAAGATGTTTGGATGTTTGTTCTCAACCACGCAATAACGGCTGAACGGATTTACATGAAATTTGGTATAGAGATATTTTGAGACCTTAGAAATAACATAGGATAGTTTTTATCCCGGAAAATTGCATAGTAGATAGCGATAAATGAATTCTTCGCAGACGGAGTCGCGGGCAACAGCTAGTGTAAAAATAAAGAATAAAGAGTACTGTAACAGTACTGTAACAGTCCGTTTGTGAAATATTAACCTTCAAAATGCAATCTGTTTGTTAGTGTCAAGTGACTCCCCCAGCTAAATGTTTGCTTTTGGATAAGTGTGAAAATTTATAACAACAATATAGGTAGACAACTTTATTGAACAATAAAACTTTCACAGCTAATTACACTTATAAGTTCACCGGTAATAGTCAATGAACTTAAACTCTATCGAATTTTTGCCGCGGTCCAGCACGAACTTGACCGGTTTTCAACAAACGTAAATTTTATATTTAACAGTAAATTTATCTCTTTTAAAGACCAGCAGTACTTGGCGAAGTTCAAGTTTACGGCATTTTTAGCCGTTCCAATTTGTCGACTTAATTTTACTGTGAACTTTTTTTTAATTACGAGCCCTGCGCGGCTTCTCGACGTGAACCTGGCAAGGAGCTGGCTCGGCGCCAACGCCTCTATCTCGAATTTAAAGCCACCAGATATTCGAGACATTCTCCCTTGCCACAAATCTCAGCAGGAAAGCGATAGGACCGTGTTGTTAAAAAAATACAGGGCTCTCACTAGTCTGGCGACGCTTTCTTTATGCAGACTGTTGTTTTCTTCATTAGAAACGTGGCCTCCCGTCGCCGGGTTCTGATCTCTTAACGTGTGACATGGCACGCAAATGTGATGCTTTTTGTATTCAGATTGGATTTGTTCATGCATGTTTATTCTATGATATGGCTTAACAAGTTAAGCTACAGGAAGAAATGTATCCACAAGCCTGCCGAGTGTTTCTGGGGTTCCTTTCCTAAAGGACGAATGGAACTCCCATTTCTTTTTTTAAGCTTTGCCACGCCGCCTATCCGTCACTCGTACCTAGGATTTATCTTTTGAATAGTACCTAATAGCTAGACGACAGAAATGTTTACAGAAAATCTGCTAACTACGTAGTTACTATTATATGGCTGCGTGAGTTCGACTTGCTTTGGACCGGCTTATAACTGTAAATGTCAAGCTTACATTGCTAAGAGTTTACTTTATAACCTTTAGGCTGTAACGTACAGGCTATATAGGATAGGCTAGCCTGGCAGAGCAAGACCACGCGCTTATCGCGATGTCGTTTTAAATATCTCCGCGACCAAAATGAAAACACGTTCAATATTAATGAATACGATACAAAAAATATAGTCCAGAAAATCTAAATTTTTGTTTTTATTATTCCATAACCTCTATAATCCCGGCCTGATTGTCTGGCTCCAGATTCCGCATTCAGTCAGGTCACGCGCTCGAAGCCTTACTATTAAACGTATTAGCTAAAGCCGAGCTGGTGTATCGCAATGCACAGAAACACAAAACTCCCAAGGTATTAACGAGTTTAATTGAAAAATAGTTTACGCCGAGTTATTTCAAAAAAGGTGTAGAGTACGTCATCCTCCGCTAATCGCACCGCCTGCCGTGTAGCACTGAAAATGACTGAATGACAGAGGTCTATTATGCAGGTAGTTATACTCGACGGTTAAAAGGCGACTTAATTCAAGCGCCATCCTGGGCAATACTGAAGTTATTAGTAGTTAAGAAGTTACTAATTGGGATCAGCGTAATGTATATAATTCAATATCACCCAGAATGGCGCTTGAATCAAGTCTCCTTTTAACCGTCGTGTTCATTATCAAGCAGACATTTTCACCATTCAATTTGAAATTACCAGCTCGATCCAGATATTTTCAAAAATTATACATTGTATATTTATATGATAAAAAAGACACGATTAGATTAGACTTCAAGACTTTCGTCGTAATATAAGTTACTGTTATAATGAAATATTTCCCGTCAAATTTCCTCGACATTCCGGTATCCCCAGCCTGCGCAGTGCTACGCTACTCTACGTCACTTTTCAGCGTTTGTTCCAAGAACGCAAGCGAGGAGTGAAGTGTTATTGAACGATTAAACGATCTGTGGAGGGCGCTTGAGCTGAAAGGCCTAACGGCTCAATAGCTGATTTTAACATCCTGTGGATTTAAAATCTATTACGAGTATCTCATCTTGAAATAAAATTGACAAAATGACCAATGACTGGCCATTCAAGCTAAGACAATGGCCAGCCATTTAGACATTTATACTTAGACATTTATAGCAATGATGCCTGAAATATAGTCAAGGTCCTTGGTTATTACCGAATATATTTATAGCAACCAACTTTTACCCACGACTTTATTTGTGTTGGATTCCGATCGGCTATCGTTATCACAGGGGAACTCTAAATTTTCCCGGAAGAAAAGTGGTCTGGGAACGTGTGGAATAAGGCTTAAGTAACGTTCTCTAACAAAAATATGTTAATGTTACCCATTTGAATCATAAATGTAAATGTTGTTCTCCCAGGATAATAATTATATGCTAATACTAGCTTTTGCCCGCGGCTTCGCTCGCGTGTACCATGAGTATTCCAAAGAACCAAGATATCAAGCAAGCAAGCATACAGGCAAACACGAAAGCATGCAAGCAAGCAAGCGTGCAAGAAAGCGTGCAAGCAAGCGTGCAAGAAAGCGTGCAAGCAAGCGTGCAAGCAAGCCCGACTAAACTTCAGGTAGATACGGTCCTTTACAGTATTTCTTTATATACAATGTTTTTCACTAATTCGGAAGCGGGCACTAAAATAACCAGGCTTGTTAATAATATAAAACCTATTATTACTTTCCCCTGTCCCTGCATTAGGTATAATTCAATATTTTCTTACCTTCTACGGAAACTTGAGTAACTGGAAGCGCTGTGTACGTACTTAGCATTGATATTATACATATTATTATAGTATCTTGTTAAGGTGTTGTGTGACCTAACCGTTAAGGAGTTATACCTTCCATCATCAGCTCATCTGAATAACCAGAAAGAATACAACTAAAGGCCTATACGTGCATATAATATTTTAAGAAACTTCCTATAATTCCTAACCGTTAAGGAGTTTAACCTTCCATCATCAGCTCACCTGGATAACCTGAAAGAATACAACTATCGGTCTATACGTACCTATAATATTTAAAAAAAATCCTCAACTCCTAACCGTTAAGGAGTTTTACCTTCCATCATCAGCTCATCAACATGAGATGATGTCTACCAGACGCAAACACTTAAATAGCTTGAGAAAATATATGAAAAACGTAATGCGTGCCTATAAAATTTGAGGGTTGCCCTCGATTTCCCTGAGATCCCGTCATCAGATCCTGATTTGGTGACAATGGGACCATCTCAGGAGTATATTGTATTCTTTCGAATAAAAAAAATATTTTTATAATCGGTCCACAATTGACCGAGAAATCGGTGAACATACCTACATAAAAAAATACATAAAGTGGAATGCATAACCTCCTTCTTTTTTTGAAGACGGTTAAAGAGCCCTTTGCGGCCTACTTACAGAATAAACTTATGAATTTTGAAATTTTAGCTTTCTACAGCCAGTAAAACGCAAAATCCCGTTTTTTCCCGTTCTCGTAAGTATTTCGGGAAATGCTATCTTAATGCTCCCCTACACTCCCCAAGGAACCCACTTGCCAAATTTCAGCTTTCTATGACCAGTAAAACGAAAAATTCCGTTTTTCCCGTTGCCGTGGGAACTTTGGCAAGTCCTCTCTCAATGCTCCTCTACACTCCCCAAACAACCTACATGCCGAGCTTCAGCTTTCTACGACCAGTAAAACAAAAAGTCCCGTTTTTTCCCGTTCCCGTGGGAATTTTGGAAAGCCCTCTCTTAGTCCTCCTCTACACTCCCCAAGGAACCCACTTGCCAAATTTCAGCTTTCTATGACCAGTAAAACGAAAAATCCCGTTTTTCCCGTTCCCGTGGGAATTTTGGAAAGTCCTCTCTCAATGCTTTACACTCCCCAAACAACCTACATGCCGAGTTTCAGCTTTCTACGACCAGTAAAAAAAAAAGTCCCGTTTTTTCCCGTTCCCGTGGGAATTTTGGAAAGCTCTCTCTCAATTCTCCTTTACACTCCTCAAGCAACCTACATGCCGAATTTCAGCTTTCTACGACCAGTAAAAAGAAAAATCCCGTTTTTTCCCGTTCCCGTGAGAATTTTAGAAAGCCCTCTCTTAATCCTCCTCTACACTTCCCAAGCAACCTACATGCCGAATTTCAGCTTTCTACGACCAGTAAAACGAAAAATCCCGTTTTTTTCCCGTTCCCGTGGGAATTTTGGAAAGCCCTCTCTCAATCCTCCTTTACACTCCCAAAACAACCTACATGCCGAGTTTCAGTTTTCTACGACCAGTAAAACGAAAAGTCCTGTTTTTCCCGTTCCCGTGGGAATTTTGAAAAGTCCTCTCTCAATGCTCTTCTACACTCCCCAAGCAACCTACATGCCGAATTTCAGCTTTCTACGACCAGTAAAACGAAAAATCCCGTTTTTTTCCCGTTCCCGTGGGAATTTTGGAAAGCCCTCTCTCGATCCTCCTTAACACTCCCCAAGCAACCTACATGCCGAATTTCAGCTTTCTACGACCAGTAAAACGAAAAATCCCGTTTTATCCTTATCCCGTGGGAATTTTGAAAAATCCTGAAATAAATCTTTTAACTAATGTAATACCTACTTGTGTATCAAATTTGAATAGTCTAGTTATTATAGTTACTGAGATTGGGTCACTCGGAATCGAATATATAAATCCCGTTTTTTCTCGTTCCCGTGGGAGTTCCCAAAAATCCTTCCTTAGTGGATGCCTACATTGTAGAAGGTATCTATGTGCAAAATTTCAAGTCTCTAGGTCCAGTGGTTTGGGCTGTGCGTTGTTATATCAACAGTCATTTAGTTTATTTAGACTTTTCAACCCCATCGCACCCCATCCAGGGAGATGGTATTTTACGTCCGCCACGTAGGAGTTTAAAACCGTTGGTTTTTTTCGTAACCAGCGACCCGATAAACTATAGAAACAATACCCATGTTGATTTTCAGACTTTGTCACCCCATTTCCCCCTTTTAGGGGTTGAATTCCCAAAAAAACTGAAACACGTGTTTAATCATTAATCGTCAGGAGTATTTCTGTGAAGGTTACAATAGTATTTTTTTAGTTTTTTTTCTATTCGGAGATTTAAAAAAAACGATACACGCGTTTCTCCTTAGATAAAGCTAGATCAATTTCTTCGCCTCCGAAAACTCTCACATAGCAAATTTCGTCGATATCCTTAGTTAGTTATCCATTTCCAAGATTCCCGAAATATTTATAAAATTGAAAAATTGCTCGTTTAGAGGTATTAAGATATTCTTACACAGACAGATACAAATCTATATTTTGTTCCTCTTAATATTAATCCGCGTTAATTACTTTTAGCCATCAGATCATTCTCCACAAATATTTACAGGAATCTAGTTAACAGTTTCTAAGTGAAAGTAAAAGAATAGAAAGTTACTCTTTAAACTTCATTATAATGACGATGGCCCAAACGAATAAACGTGCAATCGTGCAATGATATTTATTTATTTATTTTATTTATTTAATCGTAAAACGACAACTTTACAGGAAAAATAAAATCAACTTTAACAAAGATAACTGACAGTTCTGTCAGCCGTTATAATAATATATATGCTTATAATATATCATTAGATAGATATCAAAATTACCTACAAAACTGCGTAAATATTTGACCCTTATTTTTAACCATTTTCCCGTAAATAGTGAAAAACCTCTTTATTTTTTTATTCGAATCATAAATCTTCAGGTCATCATTTTGTGTTATGGCTCATTGTACCGTTATTCGTGTTAAAAAGTGTAATTGCTTTAAGCGCAATATACATTAACGTCTATTTTTGTATTTTATTTAATTTCGCAACCGGCGTTTGCAATTTTGTTCGTGTTAATTTATTACAATGATTTTTATTCTATGACTCAAACGTTAATGAGTAGGTAGTAAGTGAAAGCTAGTATGACTAAAATTTGGCTGACAAGATGGAAGGCGATCAAAGGTGTAATGCTAGTTTACACGAATCTTGCTAACAAAGTTTACTACGAATAAACGTGCAAAGTAATATTACTAAAATTGAAATAAAAAAAGTCAATGTAGAAAACCATTGCACGTTTATTCGTGTATAGTAACAAAATTGTTAAAATGGCAACACTCTCTTGGAATCTTATTCGTGTTAATATATATGGAAAATTACCAACGAATAAAAATTAAATACATATTTTTCATAAACGGTAAATCGGAATGGCTTAAAAAAAAATTACAACGTGCCTTAGGGTATATAAAAGCATAAGAAGCAAAAAAAATTGTTTTGTGTAAGGGCCTTTGCACGTTTATTCGTTTGGACCATCGATGAGGCATTTACGTCTGTCTGATAGAGTGTAAATTATTTCAGTTGAGCGTTAGTGTTGGTGCCTGTACTCGTAAAGAAGCCGAAACTTTCGATTTGCATTTACGGTTTATAGTGGCGTAGAGGCTATAAAAAGAAACTAAAAGTAAACAAAACAAAGAAAATAAAACAAAGCATTGAAAATTCATCAATATCAAATGACGCTTGACGTTTTGATTTTAAGTTTGTTAGACTTTATCTCATTAGGAGGAGACAGATTGTTTTATTCACGTTAATTACTTTTCGAACTGACTTAAGTACTTTTATCGAATAGGCAGCGTGGGAGGATCAAACAAAACAATACAAATATTAAAGTACTCAATCTCTATCTGTGCTAATAAATAATTCGGTAGTAAAACTGTTAAAATTTAAAAGTAAAGGGTAAGTTACGTACTCTGTTATCTCGGCCGCAGTTATCTGCGCTCCAGATTATTCGGCCTCCCCCACGTTTCAGACGGCCTACTGAGACTTTTCCAGGGCTATAACAGGAAGCCATTTTTTACCTGTTGCGGTACAACATCTCAAATGTTATCCGGCTTGACCTTTTCGTAATAAATTTTGCGTAAGGTAGAATAACAATTCATAACAGCAAATGTAATCCCTGCCTTTTGAAAAGGTAGGCAAGTTAATATTATAATATGGTTTTTCACTATCATTCAACCGCTAGATCTTCACTTACTGTCTCACGAGCTGACGCTTGCTTTCGCATTCACTATTTCTTTCTGCCAAATGGTAGGCGGCGACAGAAAGAGATGGTAAAAGCGAAGGCAAGTGTCCGTGCGTTAGACAATATTTTGACAATTTTAATGTGAAAATCGTGAAAATCGAGTCGTTAAAGCAGACGTTGAGGTTACCTACACTGTGGTTACACCTCATTGGTCTAAAAATACATCAGCACTACGCATCGTACGAACTTTTCGCATACCACTTTGAAGAACAATGTTTCATGGCCGACATCTCGGAACTTTTCCGTAGTATATTTATGCTTCACAAATATAGTAAAAAGACGCCTTTGTAAACTCAGAACAAATACCTATCCCAATAGAATTAGCATTATAGCGTATCGGGTAAGGGATATAAAGAGCAATACATACCAATACCTATAATACAATGACTCTTTATTGAACACTACGTAGAAAACAATAAAGAAAACAGGTAGGTACAAAGAGAAAAATGTACAAGGTAAAGTATTAATAGGCAGCCTTATCGCACTTGTTATAGCAGTTCTTTTTTCTTTTTAGGGTTCCGCAGACAAAAACAGGATCCTTATATTTTTGCCATGACCATCGGATAATTTAGTACTAGAAACTTTGATCAATTATAACTGAAGATACACATTGCCGAACAAAATCCCCTTCAAAAAATGTCCGAACTTTTTTATTTGTTTGCATAATAATTAAAATCATCACCTACACAGAAATTTGAACCTAGTCTTTACTTCATTACAGTCGAATTTCGGTAGCGGCCAAACTCCACTTGACAGCTAAACTTGACAATTTCACGCAACGTTCTGAGAAAAAAGAAGGCCACTTTTATCAAAGTGGCGCTCATTTTGGCTCGGACATTTTCGGGCGCGCGACTGTGGATCTACAGTTATAATTGATCAAAGCAACGTATGCTCAATACGAGCAATGAACATCTGTTCAAAATTCAAATAGCAAAAAAAAATACCGCTGTCTTTTCTTTTCTTTTATATTTTTTTGTAAAGTGACGCTTTAAATGCTTGCATAATAAGCCAACAGATTCTAACTTAAAGACTATGTTAAAACTAATTGGACTATGCATGTAAGAATGATAATTGTTTATTCATTAGAATCGGCAAATAAATTAACCTAATTGATCTAAGTTCCACACAAAATATATTGTTAACTGAAACACTTACCCGTGAATAAAGAAACGACTTTTTAAGTTTATTTTCTATATGCCAATTCTTAGTTAAATTATATCTAATTATACTTTCTATTTACTATTAAATGCAACTGACATCGCATTATTTTGAAGTCACGCCATATTAACTTTCAAACGTAACTGCTCTATCTACCGTACACTCCAGCACTGCTTTGCCGACAGTGCGGATTGCTATTTTATCGACAGAGCAGGAAACTGCTTTGCCGACAGCGTTTTTAAAAAAAAAAACAAATTAAAAAACACCTAAGCTAAAGGAAATCTTTCTTTACATGCAAAATAAAATGAATTCATCTTTAATATTTTATAATTAAATAGATTAATATTCGTAATTATTCAATGTGTTTCACGAAATAATTATTTTTTAAATATTTTTTATACAGTTGTCATTTTGAGGTTATTTCCACGCCCTAAAGGCTTCCACAGACCGAAGCGCAGGGCGCTACAGTGCGTCCGCAGCGCGCTTCAGTCTGTGGAAAGCTTTAAAATTGTCTATACCCAGTTACTGAAAATGGCGATAATCCTCCATTCACAAACACCGTGATTGGCAGTTTAGGGGTTTCCATAGTCAATTAAAAAAATTTTACTTTAATCCCTAGAGATCAAAAAAGAGCTTTAGTCTCGATATGCAGAGACTAAAGTAACATTTTAAGAGCATGAGAAGTGAAAAATAAAGTTAAATATCCCCTTCATCACTCCCAGCAAAATTATTATTCTTGGATACAGGAAAAACTACCTTATAGCAGTAGTGTGCTAAGGCAGTTATGAGGCAGTTACGGACAAAATATTTAACTTTTCGCTACCTCGTGAAAATGTATGCAAATTACGTACGTTATCGTTTAAAACATATTGAGTGGGACCACCGGCGCTCGTTTTAAATTGACGAAATAACGTTATCAGCTTACGCGGTGGGTAAAATGGGGTGTATAGGTTACAATGCGATTTTCTGCTTAAATTGTGTATGCGGTAAACCGGAAAATTTCTCGTCACTAACCGATGAAAATATTCCAAACAAGAATAAGCTTTCTTGTGAGCCTGTACCTACTAATTTTGCACTACTGAACTTTGATTTACTTATATTTTGTGCAGGTTTTAGGGTTCCGTACCTCAAAAGGAAAAACGGAACCCTTATAGGATCACTTTGTTGTCCGTCCGTCCGTCTGTCAAGACCCTTTTTCTCAGGAACGCGTGGAGGTATCAAGCTGAAATTTATATCAAATACTCAAGTCTACTGTCCCTTGGAGTTGTGAAAAAATCAATTTTCTAAGCCAACGCAATCAAAAGATACAGCTGTTTATGCCGCAAATTTCCGCATATTTTCGAAACTCGCAAGGGAATCAAAACCTATAGGGTACTTCCCAGGGTACATATAAATTTGTACGGAACCCTCGGTTCGCGAGTCCGACTCGCACTTGGCCGGTTTTTTTTATTTTAATAGGACTTTCTGATTATCACAAATCGATTGTACATCATTTAGATTACACAATATTTTCAGGAGAGTCTACGGTTGACTTCCACCCAGTATAATTGACTATTGTATCCAAAAAAAATTATTGGCTTTTTTACTATAGGTACAATCCGTACTGGACAGTAATTCCCACGCGGGTCCAGTACGGATTGGGAACTTCACCCACGCTATTGAATTTTTCGCAGGCGTTTGCAAGTTCCCTCACGATGTTTTCCTTCACCTTAATGCTCGTGGTACGAATGTAATGAATTAATGAAAACCTTAGAGGTGCGAGCCTGAAACCCGCGACCCTATGCTTAGGAGGCCACCGATCAAACCACTAAGGCTTAGTTTACTTAGTGACTAAGCTATCACGACTTAAACTTAAGCTTAAACTCAAGGTATAACCTAGCCTTGTTTTAGAAAACAAAACATTACGTTTTTTATTAACAGTTTTGAAATTATAGTCTCAAGCCCCGATGTTGTTTCAGAGTGCCCTCCGGAATTATTCATAGAGGAGACTCAAACTGAATTGCCGTCAGCACCCATCACGAGTAAGTAGATGTAAAATTTACGTTTCAATAGAATTAGATAAAAATAAATTAACTATTTCAATATTTCCCCAAACCCATTTGCTATTGCCAGCTGTCTGAAACGATCACTTCAGCCCCATCTTTAAATGTTTAAAAAAGAAAATGGTAAGAATTGGCTTTTCGAGCACGTTTCCTGAACTTTCAGCCAAAGCCTGTTACTAACCACCAGAAGGTTCAGTTTTGCTTGAAATTACATGTAATAAATTGAGTATGGAGTAAATATACACGCATCTTAGTTAGAAATTAATTTGAGCAAATTTTATTAAATTTGAAGTTACTATTACTTATTTTGGTTTTCTATGTGACCTGATTAATTTAGTTGGTTAGTTTAAGTACCTGGGCATAATTATGTAAGAGTGAAGAAAATTATGAAAGTACTTGTAGAAATAGAAAACGAAGAAATACTTTCGTTAAGTACTTACCTACTTTATGTTGAAAAGCTTTTTGTCATTAATAGGTAGGTACAGTACATATATATACAATTTTGAAGATCGATAAGACGTACCTTCTTTCGATATTCGGGGAATTAATTTTTTCAATTGCACAGTTAGGTTTATATTTCAATCGGACTTAAATAAATTTTTGGGAGAGCGATATTTGTGTTTTTGTATATAGGGTGTTTGGCAGTCGAGTGTAGGGGTTTTAAGGGGTGATAGTTAGGGTCATTCCGAACGTTTCTGAACACATTTACTATTATGCCAAGTTGCACGGTTTTTGAGATATAGCCATTTTTTTAAATCACTCTTTTTGCTACATTTTTTAAATTTAACATATTGATTGACTGTATTGAATTATTTTTTAGTGTTTTGCCTTCGCGACACCCTGGTTCTTCAAAATTAATTAAATTAATTGCCTATTACTGCTAGATTGCTTAAAAAAACTTCTTAAGACATGACGAGAAAAAAAAAATTCAAATAGTTTTGTAAGTTTACGTGTCTACAAAAAAAAAGTAACAGCGATTTACGCGTACAAAAAAAAATACTTAATAAACTTCTTTGATTTAGGGGCTTTGTAAACATGTAAGTAGAGAAATAACAAAAAATAAAGTATTTCACAAAAAAGAGGCCTCATTTTCATACAGTGTAAGTACACAAGTACGACTACGACGGTACTGGCTACACGACTCGTTCGCAATCCTGACAAAACTCCAGTTGTTTTTTTCGTTTAGTTTACGATTAGGAGATTATGGACATAACACATTAAAGGTGCAAAATCGAAGCAGGATATCTCATAATGAAAAATTAAATGAAACTTGCAGTGACTACCACCGAGCTCCGAAGGCTTGCTAGTGCATCTACACATTGCGAAATTTTAAACCTGATACAAAATACGTGCGTGCGTGTGTCAGGAACAGTGAAGGACATTTTGAACACTTAATTAAAGCGTAATTAAGTAGTTAACAAAATTATCTGACTGTTTTGAACCTGAAATAAACGCCAAAATTAATTCATACAGGTTAAACAGAATGTTAAAATTTAAAAAATCTGGCAATAAAGAGTGATTTTTCAAAAAAAATTCTATATCTCAAAAACCGTGCAACTTGGCATAATAGTAAATGTGGTCAAAAACGTTCAGAATGATCCTAAGTATCACCCCTTAAAACCCCTACACTCGACTGCCAAACACCCTGTATAGTTAGTCCGACTTGCACTTGGCTGGTCTTTTACTTTTACTGATTACAGGTATTAATATAATATATATGTTATATGTATCAACGTTTTCGCACACGTAGGTACGTGAGTTAATCCAAGTTTACCAATGTTTTCTTGGTCAACATTTCTTTATTAAAAAACGCAACATAAGTGAAAAAGAACTATCAGGCAATGAAGAAACAAGAATAAACCAATACCGTGGGGAAATCTAGTTACGGCAAAGATGCCAGCACCGCCTGTAGACGCGTGATAAACTAGAGACACACGGCAGAGTGTCAGCCAAGTTGGAAAACAAAGACACATCCTCTGTATTTTACAGATAAGTCTAAATTATTGTCTAGTCGGTCGTCAGATGTAGTGAGAGTTTGAATATAAGGAACACATTCTCGTATAGGTGCGGTACTACACAAAATTGTGTCGATTTGAATACTGTCACCTAGACATTCAACCATCAACGGGACCACAGAAATATATCACTACAAGTATCTTTCCGTGCAACTTTCAATCCCGTCCCCGAATTACTTTTTTACATTAATCATTTCTAGTTATACCCACGCAAAATAAAAAAAAACGTTGGAAAAACTTAGACTGCTAAGTAATATTAACCTTTTAAACAGGACCTCTTACTTAACCTTTTCGACGCCAACGACACATATATATCAGCACCCCAGGTTCTACGCCAATGACTGATATATTAGCCACGGCGTGCAGAGCGATATCTATTTACCTACATGCATTTCTGTAGGGTTCAACTTCGCGTTTGACATTCCGGTGTCTTGGCGTATGAGTGAGAGCTGTTGTATTTGACAGAGCGTTGAAAAGGTTAACAGATCTTAAAACTAACACATCCCCTAAAAATTGCCGGTAAATTCTTCGTTTATCATACCATCAGTAACTTCAACCGGCCGCCAGACCGATCTTTCTCCTTTTTTAGCCTTATAGCTTAAGAGGATACGATGGGTGAGAGACTTTTGAGAAATAGGTACTTTAATGAAATGAAATGTCGCTGTCTCGCCCGAACCCCTCCGTGTCAGCGAGAGCGGGACAACTGCAGCTCAGACCGTTAATAGGCGCGTAAAATTGATCAAAACAGCATTTCGTAGTCCCCTGTTTTCTTCTCGAGAACTGGACCAATAAAATTATTATTTTCAAAAATAATTGGAGGACAGATGTAGCTATGCCCCTGTTTTCTTTTTTTTTTGTTTATATGAGGGATTCTTTTCTGATGAGTGTCTGAATTAACGTTGAAATTGGGCAATTTTTTCAGTTTTTGAAAGCTCATATTTCTTATGTTAATTGGAATATAGAAAAAAACGAAACATAGGGGCATAGCTGTGGTAGATACAGATTACACAGTAAAAAAAAATTGGCTCTAAAGCCATTATCCAGAGAGGAAACAGGGGACTACGTTTGTATGGAGAAATGGTGCGCATCGTATCCTCTTAAGCTTTGTGCCGAACTTGGACCCTTTTCACTTTTACGTTTTTAGCCTGGTTTTACTAGTATCTTTAGTCTCGGTCGCTGCGAGCCGGGAGTACACAAGTGCGTCATTGCCTCCTTTCATGAACTGAACAGTTGGCTTTTTGTAGGTATAAATATAAACGTACATGTCATTGTCCCTTATTCCAAAGTATCAGCGTAATTCGACCTAAACGCTCCACGCTCTTCATTCATTTGTTTATTTGTATAGAGCAATGTCTACTCTGCTTTTCCCTGAATAATTTTGTGTTTTTATCTTGCAGTATTTTTCGGAAATCAATCTGTCTTATTTCTTTCCTGGACAATACATTTTAATTAAATAACAGTCGCTCACTGCATTATAATATAAGACGTTTACATTGTCAGAGACTTAGATTAGGTATTTATACACTAGATAGAGCTTCGGCGGCATGTAAGTTAGTTTAGTTTATTTATTCACTCAAACATAATAATTAGTCTGGAAATGGTATTTCCGATAGGGATCGTCATAAAAATAAATTTAATTAAAACATAATAACAATATTAAAATTAAAATATGAAAACGTCCCGAAAAATATAAGCCAATTGTTGGCTTATATGTCATTTGCCTCTCTTCAGTTTGAATGACGTAACGCGATATCGTAATATGAAGCTGTCAAAAGAAATTTGTGGACGTTTTGTATCGCAATGTTTGCTACTGACACTCTATCTAGTGTACTTATAAATAATCTAAGGTCAGAGATTTACATTATAATGATAATGATAGGTAATTTTTTTATAAACGCGTTGTAAAACTAAATGGCTAATCAAATATTAGGTAATACAATTACCCCTAGATTCATTTTAATTAAGCCTTTTTTTTCTACTAAGAATTTTTTTCTTAAATTCAAGATGATTCACGACTAATCTTTGTTTTTAATTAAATCCTCAGTCTCAACCGCGTCTCAGCTCAGTCGCGGTCGCAAACTACATACAGTCCTGTTAGGTATAATTTAAATAAATATAAGTGTTGACCTTCTCTTAACCCTGTCTAAACCTACGCAACTAAAACCGAGCGTTACCGCAAATAGCTGTCAACATATGATGTACACAATAAATTAATAACAGATGAGAAGGGTCGACAGAGCCGTGATAAGTTTGTTTACATAAGTAATTTTTGCTTAAAGGCGAGGAGAGCGACACAGGGGATGCAGAAGGCCGCCAATCATCAGAAAACTCGCCCTCACGGCAACGCCGGGGGGGCATCCTGAAAGGGGGTCGCCTCTGGAAGTCACTAGACACCGATAAGGACATCATCGAACAGGTGATTTCATGCTTCACTAATATTACAGTAAAATAGTCGCCACATGTCCAATATGGTCTGCACCAAAATTAAAACGAGACTGCAAGTGATCTTATCGTTACGCCTCTTATTGGTAGCATATATCAACTGTAGTTACTTTGAATAATTTTTAGGGTTCCGTAAATAAATACCAAAACCAGAATAATATAAATATTTAAAGGGACTCCCATACAACAAACGTGATATTTTTGCTCGTTTTCGATCGATATTGATAACGGCAACAGGTAGACGCTTGAGATATTCACAGAATATTTAGTTATATTTGGTTATATATTCACTTTGAAAATAAATAATTAAATTAAAATAAAACAAATATTTAAGGGGAGCTCCCATACAACAAACGTGATTGTTTTGCCGTTTTTATAGATAATGTTACGGAACCCTTCGTGCGCGAGTCCGACTCGCACTTGGACGGTTTTTAAATGAATACACTTTTTACAAAGACGGTGAAGACTGAAGAGATAACATTACCCCATTAGTGTAAAGTGGCGAACCGGTTAGCTTATCAGTAAGGAGGCATCGTTTGCTTATTCTATGTAGGCATCGAACTATAGTACCGCATCAACATACCACTAATTCCGAATTCCGGCATCTTATTACATCTCTGTGTGATATCGCACACCAGTCGTAATAAGTAGATACATGTTTACAACAGTGTGTAGCAAGGAGTGCCTAAAGATGATCCACTGTCTTAAGTAGTAAACACGACCTTCACCTAAAATTTCGCTTCGACATCAAAATGCCAAAATAGTAGGTACTTTGATCTAATACAATCATCTAAAGTAACAGTTTAGGTACCGTCAGATGTGGTAGGGTAATTGTTAAGATCAAAATTGTGCCAGATGAAACGTAGTCAACTATTACCCATTGTGGTGACTCAAGGCAGATCTAGGTTAAAAGACCTGGGAAGGTACAGTTACGAGCTTTGATTTGGGACCCACTTAAGGTTGACAGTCCTGTCATATTGTATAGGAATTCAAAGGATATTTGTTCGAAATGGGTCCCAAATTAAAGCACACGACCGTATTAGTTGCCACATCTGACGGTATCATAATATTGTCCATTTGCAATTAGTTTATTTTACTTAATTAAATACAAAAGTACATACATACTTAAGGGGCTACCGAGTTTTTCGCGCTAATCGATTTTGGGTGGGCGATTTCGGGCGTGGGGCCGCGTGGGAGAGGCACGATAGCTCAATATAGGTTGGTTGGACTGCGCGCGTTTTTGGGTATTTTCATCTTATTACTAAAACAAATACATATTTTAAAAATGTAGCAAAACTACGCCCTAGAAAACATCTTGTTTTATTAACATTCAAAAAGTCATGACCTTCCGTGCAGTATTAGCGTCGTACTACGAGTTTATTTTATTTTTTAGAGACCACTATTCGAGATTTTTTTTCTATCGAGCGAACTACAAGTAATCGTGTTTCGAAAAAACTGGTCACTATAGTCCGACAAGCTCGTGCGCGGCTCTCCGCGGAACCCTGTCGCAGTCAGCATTTGCCGCACTTATTAAAAACAATCTCGTTAAGGACAGCAGAGGCTCCCTGCGACAAGGTTCCGCCGAGCGCCGCGCATTAGCTTGTCAAGGTATAGAGTGAATCCTCAAAATATCTTACATATGTATGAATTTCAGGACTATAGTCCTAGATAGCATTGCTAGTAAAGATACAGCACGAGTTAAAAGGAATGCAATAAATGCGCCAAAAACACGGTAGGGCCTTTATTTCGGATATACATAGGGCCGCTTGCACGATCCAGGGTTAAACAATTAAATCGTTAACCGTTAGTCTGCTTTAGTGATTTTAGTGACAGCATTTTTATTTTTCTGCCATACCTCAGAAAAGCACGTAGAATTGTGTAAAAGAAAACACCGATTGCCAATAAATTCAAATTAGATTATGTATTCAGAGATACGAGTATATGGACCGTTAAATTAAAAGCCAATAAAACTGCTCAATTCAAACGTTATTTTACGGAAAACCATACCAATGAACTGACACCATTTCAAGGGTACAGGATAGAACATATTGTCAATTGTCTAGCCACCTTTTTTGAAAAATGAGATTTTAATCACAAAATGTAAAGCTCGCAAAGTACCTTACCATTGGACTAAATATGGAAGAAATCTAAAAATAATATAGGTAGGTACTTTTTTCACTTTTAGAGAAAAGGTAAAGTAGGTTAGGTACCATAAATAGTATGTAATTGTTTTTGACGATTAACTTTCAAACCGCTATAACTCAAAAAATTGCTGACTAGACATGATCTTTCCATGTAACTTCATTTACTTTTTACCATGCAAGAGCAAACGCGTGTTGTATCGGAATAGCAAAGTAAAACGTTCATTCATACTGCATGCATAGGCACAGTAATTATTTATGCAACAGCAACGCTTTGTAGGTGTTCGTGATTTACCAATTAACGTTAAATATTATTGACAGAATGACGATCAGCGCTCAAATACGACAGCAAGTGATGAAGACGGATCGTTCACACATCGCTCCGTGCGCTTCGTGGAAAGATCGAAAGAGCTCAGTGAAGACGATCAATCGCAGAAGAGCGACCATCCAGCTCCAGTGTCGGATAGTGAGACGAACGCACCAAAAGAAACCACTTCTAATACACAAAGGTAAGATCCTAAAAATAACTAAAATTAATGAGTAGGTACTCTTATACATACATATACCTCTACAATCTTTTTAGGGTTCCGTAGTCAACTAGGAACCCGTATAGTTTCGCCATGTCTGTCTGTCTGTCTGTCCGTCCGCGGCTAAGCTCAGATAATGTTAGTACTAAAAAGCTGTAATTTGGCACGAATATACATATCAGTCATGCCAACAAAGTGGTAAAATAAAAATAAAAAATATTATTATTATATATAAAGTGGGGGTGATTTTTTTTTCTCGACTAACCCTATAGTGTGGGATATCGTTGGATAGGTCTTTCAAAACCATTGGGGGGTTGCTAACATGATTTTTGTATTCAGTGATCTGTTTGCGAAATATTCAACTTTAAAGTGAAAATTTTCATTAAAATCGACCCCCCCCCCCCCTCTAAAATCTAAACTGTTGGGAGGAAAACTTTAAAAAAATCAGAATGGTAGTAAATATATTAAATTTACAAGGAAAATTATAGCGGCTAAGATTGCTTGGGAATTATTTGTAGTTTAAGAGTAAATAGTAGCCTAAGGTATAAAACCATACCGTCAATACTTTGAAAAAGCTCGTATCTCAAATCAGCATGTAAACAAAACTGAACCTTGATTCGCGCGTAATAAAGTTCACTTAGCTAGATTATCGATTGTGAAATACGAGCTTTTTTCAAAGTATTGACGATGCCTAAACTTGGAAGATTCCATACACATACGAAATCCTTAGAAAAATATTACCTACTTGTTTTTTTCGCAATGGCTACGGAACCCTATCTTGGGCGTGTCCGACACGCTCTTGGCCGGTTTTTTACTTATAGTAGTGTCAGGGGGGTTTCACTCCGCAGTTTAGGTATAGTCGGGGTAAGAAAAGGAACGTCACTTTTCGACCTTAACTCGTTGACATAGAGTCGAAAAGTGACGAACCTTTTCTTACCCCGACTATACCTATATTCGACCGGCGCGCCTCCCGAGCAGGCGTATTGCAGTAGGTTGTCGCTCGGCTATCGGTTCGCATGCTAGCCGCGTCGCGCGTTATTATTTTTCTGTGATTTTTGCAACAAACAATGACTTCTAAACGATCTTATAATGCGTATAAAAGATACTGTTGCATTTAAAGGTAGTTTACTGAATTAATACACACTGTTATCTTTCTTGATTTATATACCTACCTAAATATCGGCGAGTGGGAACCCTGTGCTCTTGGTTTCGGTTCAGCGGTGCCCAACGGAATATGAACGCTCATATCACACGATTAGTTTCAATTTCGCGTGCAAGCAGTAACGGTCGTAAGAGTAGGAACATTTTTATACCTAAAGTTGACTTTTGTTCGAGAGTGATCCTTCTGTACGTTAGTACTATTAATTATTCTGTGGTAGTGTACAGAACTATTATAGAACTTATGCCTTTTTTCTAATTTCGAAAGTTGACGTTTTTTATCTAAAGAAAAGACCAGCCGACTTAAGTGTTAGAGAAATATTTTCTTTTGCCTAGGTTCGAACCGCCAGTTTCAACCCAAACCCCGAAGCCGAATTCAGCTGTGCAACAGCTCTTTAATAGCAGTAGGCCGCCGCCGCCCGCGATCGAGCCCCAGTTGGTTACCTCAGAAACTCTAAGGTAAGTTAATTGTTTTGTTTACCAAAGAACACCGGCCGCGTAAACGCGCGACAGGCGGCAGCGGCGAGCGTTTCCTCCGTTCATTGCGCGGTCGATACGCTCGCCGCAAAGTGATTATCTGGCGGCACACGCAATGAACTGATAAAACGTTCGCCGCTGCCGCTGGTCGCGCGAAGTGGCCGGGCTGTTAATTATGGTGTCTTTCCGTCAGAGATGTGCTATGCTACGAAGCTATGGATGCGTTTGATATCCACCAATAATATAAATTGGTACACATAGCGTAGCACTGGTGGAAACGGGTTCAACTAAGCTATCTTTTTTTTTATGAAAGATGCGTGCTCTGGATGCGTTCTGTGGATGCTTGCTCTGAATCTTCCTCGAACGGCTACATAGCTTAGCATTAGTAGAAACGGTCACATAGTTTCATACCGTAGCTTTCACATCTTCGCAGTATAGCTGCATAGCACATATCTAGCGGAAGGGAGATGTTCTCTTCTGCCAATAAATATGGCAATTACGACATTACTTTGCTGGGGTCCAAGGCAATAAACTACAACCTTTTTACCTTACTTTTCCACTACCACACGGGCACAACAGATACGTCTGTGTGACACTAACATGTTCATGCAGAACCCACCCTCCTCCACTGCCACATAAATCGGTACGTAATGTTCTTAGATTATTTATGCACTAGATGGAGCGTCAGTAGCAAACATTGCGATACAAAACGTCCACAAATCCATTTGACAGCTTCATATTACGATCGCGTTACGTCATTCCGGTTGTCACTGTGTGCGTGCTTAATGTGGGGAAAGTGAAGCTGATTGGGGAATGTGTGGGGAGAGCTTCAATTCGGGGAAAATGAGGGGATTTTAAGTATGAACACAAATACGCGACATTTGACATCAAATTTCTGCTAGTCTTGATTAATTTCCTACAATTCATTATTCGCAACAGCTCTAAACTAAGTCACTCGGCCCACATAATTTTTCATTCCCCACACGTGGGGAATTTCAACAATGCGTTTGGGGATTTTAGCATATTACTATTGGCAACCCTGCAAATGACGCAAATAACATATAAGCCAATTGTTGGCTTATATTTTTACGGGACGTTTCCATGCCACCAAAGCTCTATCTAGTGCATAAATAATCTAAGGTAATGTTACACAAATCCAACTATCACAAATACCTATCACACAAAATACTAACATGTGTGGAAATTTCCAGAGGGAAATGTTTTGCTATGTGCGTGTTTCGCGTTGGAGTGACGGTTTTTTTGAGTTTGTAGAAGCATACGAATTTTGACATATGTGTAGACGTGGTGTGTTTTACGAGTATCTATACTTCGCCCTTCATGAAAAGTAGCAGAAATAAAAATATAGTGCAGAGGTAAGCTAAAAGCAACTCCCGTTATAAGTAATAAGGGCCATGTGTGCTATTTAATAATTAGCTGCTTTATTTTGCATGTTGTCGGGATTAAGATTGGTACATTAAGTATTTACGTTCCCTGTGGATGTTTAACTCTTCGATAATGATATCGGTAATTCTCAAAAATATCTGGCGACTGACAAGACGGTCGTGTTCAAATATTGTTGTCGAGAGCTCCAATGTTTATGATGATGGCGACTGTATAACACGCTTTTAGACCGGATGTTCTCCCATTCATATTAACCTCTATTAAACGTACCAATTATCCTTTACAATGCTAAAGGAAGATAATAATTTGATTAACGGGTAGCTATGTATTTTCAGTTTTCACTGTAGCATGGTGCGGGTGAGAGGTGTCAAAACCACAGACTAGAGAAGTGAAACCTTTAAAACTCGAATCGATAAAACCAAGATAAAACCATTAATTTAAAATTCCAGTCATGTGTAATAATATTAATTTATGATTATTTCATGAAATCACATTATGAAATAAGTAACGGAGTTCTATGTATATACAGGGTGACATCGGAGACGTGATTCAAAATTAGGTATATTTTCTGGATCCACTCATGATTACGTTCAACTTTTAATATGGGACCAACTTCGAAAACGTAAACACAAAATCGATGTCTCCACACAAATTGCGAAACCAGTTGATTGCTTTTTAGTATGGGAGGCTCAATTTTTTCTACCGATTTTGATATTACTCCCATAATAAAAGTTGGTCGTAATCATGAGTGGACCCAAAAAATATAATTTTGGATCACGTCTCCGATGTCACCCTGTACTACAAATTATTAGGGCATTATTTATTGCATGGCAGACCGAAGACAGTATTAGACAGTAAATAAGAAGTATATCATCGTGGTAGATTGTGTCCCATCATTAGAGTAGACCCTAATGTTTCGTTACACGCAATTTACGTTTCTTGACTTTATCGTATATATTTTTTTAATCATATTAATAATTGATTACGTTAACTTTCTTTCGTGTAAGATAGTTTTTCGAAGTTTATATGATTAACCCCAGAGATATTCGGAGTGTAATTTAAATAATTCTCTATATATTATGTATGCACCGCATTTTTTCTTAGTGTAACGAAACGGCGTGTCAAATGTCACCCGCATCATGCTGCAATGACCAAGACTTGGCTGTATGGTTCTAAACCTTCGCCTTTATACTATAAAACGTATAGACGTATTACCTAAACAAAATTTTTTGATTTTTGGTTCTTGCTTCGGCAGTACATATACTAAAGTTCGAACTGATTTTTACCCTTGAACCTTTCTTCAAGTTTCCCTACGTCATCGAATCAGAAACGAGGAGTTCCGCTTGAGAACCAATATTACTGACATAGCTCAGAGAGTCTTCAGACTTACGTGCGGCAGTGAGCAGGGCACATTGCTCGTAAAACCGATGGCCGACAGGGTAGTCAGGTTCTAGAGTTATAGCGACCGTAAACTAGACGTGGTATAAGAAAGTCTCCAACGAGGTGGACCGGCGATCTAGTAGAAGTCGCAGGCCAGTAACATACGGGCAGCGCAGGACCATTTGATGTAGAACTCTTTGGGGGAGGCCTTTGTCCAGCTGTGGGCGTAATTTGGCTGATGCGATGACGATGATGAATCTCTCTACTTTTCCTTTGATCATAGTTAGAACAGGATCTGTAATTTTAGCAGCGGTCCGCACTAAAATTTAACGTTTATTCAATGGGGTTAGTTCAATATTAAACAACGCGCCGGAACTCTGGATTAATTAATCCGTTAGTTTGTTATCCCCTTTCCGTTGCCGTTATCAATTAGTCTGTGACGCGGCTTTGGATTTTTGTGGCTTGATGAATGTTTCTAAATTGAAAATCGATGAATCTGGGTCCGATATAAGCGTGTACGCAAATAAATGACACTGGGGCTTGGGACATAAAAGATTTAATGGCGCTTTGACCTTACCAGAGAATCGGTCGGTTGCGTGGGTCAATTAAGAACTATTAAAACCAAAGTTTGCCTCATTTAAAAGCATCTTAACGACACCCAAGTTTTACTTGCTTTTGAATGTACTCATTTTACCTGATACTTAAGCTCTATTTTCGTACAAGTCGCTAACTTGTTTGTCTTGAAATTTAGTTAGACATTGAAAATTGCTGTGCCCTATCAGGGTTCATGTCTGGAATCAGTATTTATTTGTAAGACCTAAATGTTACGACATGATTAAATATAATGCAATAAATGAATTATGAATTTATGCTTGTTCAAGTCAAATTTCATCCACTTCTTGTAATCGAATCGACTTTAATTTGATAGATATTATGTAGGTAGTTTGGGTAAAATTATAACCTAAGTACAAATCTAGTACTTAACAAATATCTTCACTTCAAGGATGTCGGATAGTGAAATCCATTGATTCTCATAAATAATGAGGAATGATTTGATACCAACCTCTACTGTTGTCCAATCAATGTCAATGTTCCCCTATACCTATGCCAATATTATTCCTAATATAAAACGACACGAGGAATCCATTCATCTAGAATAATCAAGGCTAGACCTAGACAGCCCAAAGGCAAAAGGCAGTGTCACGCATGCGCCTCATGTGCCAGCGAGATTCGTAACATTCCAGCACCCGCAAAAGCAGAAAATGAAAGATGAAAATCCCTACCAAAACCTAAACTTCACATAATGAATAAAACTGCAATGTTATAATTTTTTAATCGTTTACGAAAACTCAAGTACTTAATACGTTTCCTTTGTACCTACTGTAACCGTGTTCTGGCCTCTTTAACCATTTTAGGTAAGAGTACGTCGTTAATTGCGTCGCGTACATGAAGATTCTGACCCTTTCGTACTAATAAGACGGGGATAAATGCCGCTATACTATGGCTGTACGTATACGATCCTTAATGGGATGTTAAGATTAGGCTTTGCCTTAACTTCCACAAAAAGTAAGTGGCTAATGAATTTATTGCTTTCTAGCCTTTGCCCACGGATTCATTTCGCGTGAACCATTAAGTCTGGCAGTTGGATTGAAATTCTAGGATTGTATTAAATTCCCATGGCTATACCTGAATCTTGCGTCGTGGTTTCCATTGAGGTATTTTGTAGGTATGAATAACACCCGTGCATTTCATGCCTTCTGTTAGATTTTTAAATTTCGGGATTTTATACGCATCACCATTTGACGACTGGATAGCCAAGTGGTTAGAGAACCTGACTATGAAGCTTGAGGTCCCTGGTCGGATCTCCGATCGGGGCAGATATTTGTATGAAAAATACGAATGTTTTTTCTTGAGTCTTGGACATTTAATTTAAATTTATGTACCAATTTACCTAAAAGAATGATAATTATCTAATATATAAAAAATCTCGTGTCACGGTGTTTGTTACCGAACTCCTCCGAAACGGCTTGACCGATTTTTATGAAACTTTTTTGTCCACATTCGGCAGGTCTGAGAATAGGTCGTAGGCTATTTTTTATACCCCTAGCTATATGGCAAAACAACGTTTGCCGGGTCAGCTAGTATGATATATGCTTTGAAAGTATATGCTTATTTTTTCCATGCGCACAATTGCAACTAGAATCACAATTTCTATCTATCAAGCTATTTAGGATGGCGTGGCGGTAGAAAAAGAAGACTAATGCAAGACTAATGCGATTGTGCCTTCGATGTGGCCGCTTCTTCCTGAGAGGCACGTATCCCTAAGAAACTTAATAATATTAAGCAATTAGCTTAACTCAACTCGAAGGGCATTAGTTAAAATTAGTTCATTATACAGTTAGACTCCAACTTTTAAGGATTACAATTTAAATGGGCACTGTGGGTACTAATTAGATGGTCTGGCAATTATTGAATGTTGAGCGTCATTCAGAGTTCATTGGTCTATGTAATCTAGACATCAATATAGCCCTCTTATACCTACTACGAAGGAGAAAGTTGTAAAGTTTATCCTTGAATGAAATTATTCCGAGTGTAGGTTTTCAAAATAAGACGCCAATCGCAATTGCTGCTTGTATGTGGTTTTGCGTTTTCAGCTATTCACTCACTCGAGTTTAGCCTTTGAGCTGACTCGAGTCGAGGCAGCATAATGTGTCTACATTTTTTTCTAGAGCCTGGGATGCGGGAGTAAGGCCAAAGACCGAGGAGGCCGCAGTACGTCGTGTGGCCGAAAGGAACGCACTCCGCTGTTCGCTACTGCGAAGCGAGGCGCGGAAAAAACAACAGCCAAAGGTAAGTGAGGCCACCGAATAAAAAAAGAGGAATAGAAGTGTTATCATGTGTACTTCCTGCCAGAATCGATAAGGCCACTTTTTCGCTTCTCCTTATATTAACGAGCACATGTATTATTGTGTTTTCGTAAATTTCACTAAATTTGGGTATCTATCTACTCACCAGTGAAATGTATTTCTTTTGAAGCACTATAACCATTATTTGGGAGTTAACTTCATTAGAGACTTATCTGGGGAAATAAACAGCTATGTAATTAAATATATGGCTTAGCCGTACTGGTCCCCGCGCACTTGACGTTTGTAAAGGTGATTTGGCATAACCACTTGTACTATTTATACTTTTACTTATTTGTGGCATAACTTTGGTTGTCCAAAACGCTTTTGGCATAGCAACTTGTTAACAGCTTTTCTTCTTTTTCATCTTATTTGTAAGACCTGCGGATAGACCGTCTAGCGTCGCGGACTTCGGTGACGAATTTTTGCGCGAAGGGCAATATCGCAAGAGTCGCTATAAAGTGCAGTCACAATGCAGAAGAGCGTTTTTCATTTACCGACGCCATGCCTGTCCAGGCATGGCGTCGGTAAATGAAAAACGCTCTTCTCCTCCTCCTTCCTTTTAGTTTTAAAAGGAGTTTACCCTCATGAAGACCCACGTAAAATTTGCTTAAGTAGGTATTAAATTATATAAGTACATACATTATATGACCTGTTTATATATTTGTATGTCATGTATTAATTATTATTATTAGTATGTACCTAAATATTTGTATATAGGATAAATTTCTAAAAAAACCGTCCACCGGCTTCACTAGCGACGCTAAAGGCCTTTACAGAACATCGTAAACAAAGTGCTCGAAAACTGTGAGTGAACGTTCCATAACTTTGAGTTCGTTGCAAGTTTTACGGTGGCAGTACACTTATCGCCCTCGCGTTTCAGCCACCGCGAATCGTTGACGTTAATAAGTTTATGTTGAAGATTTCATTTTTTACTGACTGTACTTTTTGTCGACGGTACTTGCATCGTCACCGTATTTGAAGTGCTCCGTGCGGAGACGATCCTGACCGGACCACCAGAATTTCACAACCGAATTATTATACCTATTGTCACCGAACTGAAATATGCCAAATTTCAGCTCAATCGGATCAGGAAGTGGTCAAAAAAAGGATTGCAAATTTTGAAACCATAATACGAACGTTGTAAGTTAAATAAAAGCTTGTGAACGTATATATTGGTAGGTAAGTGTTCCTGGAAATTACATCAATATTTGTTAACCGGGCCAGGCCGAAGGCATGCAAACTCAGTATACTTATTTATTATTTAGATATATTTACCTTACTCATAGAGGGGGTCACGTGGTGGTAACCGATGCCATTTTGATTCATCCTTACCCAACGATATTTATTCACGTTTGTAAATTATAAAAGACATGTCAAGAAATTACAGTAAGCAATTTTAGGTACATTACCATTGCAAGTATAATTAGACCGATGTAACGATCGATGATCGATCGGCCTTAAGTAGTTACTTGAACAAAAGAAAGAAGAAGCATAAACATTTTCTAAAAAAAATTAGCGACGACATGAATACGAGTAGGTATATGGCTATGAATACACCTAGTTATCGTGTAAAACATACCGTGCTGGTTGAAAATAGATGTGTTCTAAATTTTTAAATGCCTGCCCTACCAACGACAATTTTACAGTGGAAGCGAATCCTATTAATTTTGTTAGTACCTATGTGCGTGTAAGTGTGTGCGCGCGTGTGTGTGTGTGTGTGTTTGTTACTCTGACGCTAACACGGGTGAATGGATTTGAACCAAATTTGAACGAAATATTGGTACGTTAAATAGCTGGACGTTTGGAATAACACATAGGCTACTTTTTATCCCGATATTCTAACGGGATCCAAGTAAAATCACAAACATCTTAACCGATTTTCCATGGCTGTTCGTCATTCAACGTGAATGGAGATCTCGATGTTATTTTTGGGAATTCCAATGGGAATTTAGTAATGTACGCGTGCGAAGCTAGTAATTTAACCTCTTGACCGCCACAAAACAAACAAAATGACGTGCTCTGTACGCCACGGAACATACCGTTTATTCTAGTCGATAAAATAGTGATTTATTTCCATTGTAGAAGGATTAATTTCGAGTTGAATGTTGGTGATCAATTGATGACGTTGGCGTGCGAGCCTTTTTCACTGGCTGTCATGACTGGATGACTGTGGATACAAGACAAGAGGTTGATAATTATGTAGCACGATTGCTGAATTCACTAATGGTCCGGCCACAAACGACTATGGTTGACTGGGGTCGAGCGTCCTGGTCGCCCAATGACCACACAAAACGCTGGCCGCGCCGCTGCCGCGTCTTTAATGCGTTGTTCGTGACTGGGCCCTATAAACCGCGAACCTAACGCCAGCGGCCAGCGTGGCGAGTAGCAGAGCAGTGAGCGTATTTTCTGTCCATTGCGCGGCCGAGTCATATGTTATTTAGTTCCTTGACAGTACACACAATTACCAGAGAAAACGCTCGCTGCACCGCTGCCCTCTGTCATAAGAGGTTGCACTGTTTTGTTCTGTTATCCAAATACTTACTACCTTTATCCTGCGAGTTTGCTCCCGTGGATATTATAAAAAATATCGGCTAGCCCTCCTTCCCAAGAGACTTACAGAAATCTGTTCTTAATGCACCTCTGTGATCCTCAAAGAGCATAAATATTTACCAAATTTCAAGCCTCTAGCTGCAGTGGTTTAGGCTGTGCGTTGTTTGTCAGTCAGTCAATCAATCGCCTTACCTTTTTATAGTTATAAATGTATAATAAAGATTGTACTGTCTGAGTTATACGTGATGACATTACTATCCCTAACTGAGATTAGACACTTGAAAAAAATCACGCCGTATACTTTTCACCTAAAGGCATTACCTATTAAGTAACAATATCGTAACTTTATTCAACTCTCCGCCATTTTTCTTCACTTCCTAATCTCAGCAATTTACTCTGGCCCCGCAGCAAGAAACAACGTCGCTCGCTGAGCGAATACGTCTCCTCACATGCGACGTGGAAGACGAGAGCGAGGAGCAGCGGCCACAGCCGGCTGGCGCACCGGCCGACAAATACTGTGGCAGTGACAAGTCGTACAACAGCGTGGACCGGAACAACGAGAAAGCATTTGGCAGTGCTTCTTCAAGCTCGTCGTCGTCAACTTTGTCCGTGACGCCTGCGCCGCGGCAGCAGCCGCCTGACTTGGGTGACGTGCATCAGGAACCGCAGAAAGTAAGAGCAATTAAATAGAGTTATGCTGACGCAGTGTAGGTAGGCTTCCAACAAGATGGAGCGACGACCTGGTTAAGGTTGCGGGAAAGCAGGACCAGTCTGTTTGGCGAACCTGTTTGCGAATGATGATGTGAACAAAAGTGGTATAAAGGAGTGTAGTAGTAGAAGACGATGTGCGAATTTCATGCTACAGTAAAGTAAGTGACCCTAGTCTATATGCCAGCCGGAGGGGTGCCGGGTGTGGAGGGGGTATTTTACAGTCGGAATACCTTGTTGAGTTTCTTGCCGGTTTCTTCTTAACAGGGTTTTTCCGAACCGGTGGTAGATTCTTCGACGTTCATAGGAGCATCAATTGATGCTTAAATTGAATAAAGAATTTTGACTTTGACTTTGGAATCTGTTATGTCGTGACGAACATCATTTAATCAGTTTTCGACGAATATGAATGTAGGAGAAACCTTATTTGGCCGAAACTGACTTGGCATTTAACTTGAACACTACGTTAAGTTACAACAGAACTATGAACGATCACAACAGAAACGAAAGAATTCCATAAGAGAAAGATCGTGCAATTTTAACTACGAGTATGTTATTAATAACAATTGGTACACAAAGTCAATTATCCTTCATAATATACCAAAACAGTGAGAAAATTGGCCAATAAGTAAATAGCATCAGCGTTAAGTTTAACGTAAATGAGGTCATCTTAGCGAGGACTATTTTAACGGTTGTTAGACCTAACTATTTACGCCACCACCGGCCGGGCGTGGGGTGCGACTCTACCCTTATATTTTTAATATTCTGGTCAATCCCACGAAACGACGTTTCGTGTCTCATAATGTGGACTGCTAAATAATGAAATTCGCTTCCGTCGTCTGTTTTTCCGGATAAATGTGGTATTATTGAGCCAATGAATTACATCTTTGGCTTCACCTGCGTTTACCATCACGTAAAACAAAGGTCAAACGCTAGTCAGCTATAAAAAAATAACAGACAGCAGTCTAGAATTAACAGGAACTTAATTAACAGGAAAGTCTTTCATAATTTTGATAATTTAGAAGGATAATTCCATTCGAGGATTAGCTCTCTTTAAATACTTGCTCGTTATTCTGTGATGTGCATATAAAACGAATGTTTAGAGAGATATAATAATTTCTTTGTCGGTTTATCCACTCAAGGAATAAGATATACCAACGTAAATATAACATAGAAACTAACCAAAGGAGACTTGAAATAAGGAAAATAAGTTTCATAAATTTATTGCTATAATTTCATTTACATTTCTGTGTTCACGAAAAGATCAAAGGCTACTTGTATCAAGTATCGTAATACTACGGTAGGTATACTCGTACTAGTTAGGGTTTACTCTCAAATTTATTAGGAACTAGCTTGCGACTGTGGCTTCGCTCTAAAATCCAAAATACCCTAGTTCCCTATCCCGTGGGAATTTCGTTGGTGCAGTTCTATGATTCTCACGGATCACGGTAGTTATGCTGCGTGTGCATGCCAAATGTCCAGTCTCTACCTCCAGCGACATATGCTGTCAGTCAAGTCAGTCAGTCACTCTTTTATAAGTATAGGTAGAGCTTGTCTAATTTAAAATGACGCGCCCCACCACCGCATTTACGCACAGGATTTGAAACTCAATTTAAGCTACAATAGAGAAATATTTCTCTTGACAGATGTGCGTAAATGCGGTGGTTGGGCGCGCGTCATTTTAAATTAGACAAGCTCTAAGAAGATAGGTTACATATACCTACCTAAGTTAACTCTTTGTCTTATTCGAGTATTTATTTAGAATATTAAAACAGATGAAGATTAAATAGGTTATATACAACCAAGCTAAGCCTGTTTGTCTTTTTCGAGTAAGTATTTGGGGCATTAAAACAGGTCAGATGTTCATCGTATTTTGACGGAACATCAAGAAGTATTTTACGAGTTAAGTATCAAGTACTTTCAAACTTTTTCGAAACGTGACCGTAATCGCCAAAAGATCGTTAATTACTCTGCGGAAAGATTTATTCTGTTAAACAGACGTGCAATAAATTGAAATATAAACGCATTTGTAGCCAAATGTAAAATTTGGGTTGTAAGTAGAATTTTGCGAGTTTATGAATAAGTATACTTACTAGCCTGGCCATTTAGGGCTATTCAAGGCTGGAGTGAATAGGCTGTTTCTGAAGCAGTGAGATACATTTTCGGGCTCATCTGCACTGGAGGTAAATCGATGACCCAGTTTAGATAAATTGAAAAACCGCTAATGTCCCTCTCATTTTCTGTTCATTTGTTTACATTGTGTCTTTAAATCAGAGTTCCTTTTCTCACGTGCGGCCTATTGACATTTTCTCATTGATATTCTGTATATGTAGTGTATGTAGTGTATAAGTATTATATTTAATGTATATGTTTATTTATGTATATAAATATACATATAATTTTTTATTAATTTATATTGTACTAGCTTTTGCCCGCGACTTCGTCCGCGTAGAATTCCAATTTGTGTTAAAGCTTCTTCATCTCTTTCATTGTATAAAACAAAAATCCGGCACCGGCAACATCCATCATTATTATCATTTCATCATGAGTATCAGTTAGTGAATATTATAAATCCCGTTTATTCCCTATCCCGCGGGAATTTCAACAAATTTGTCCTTATTCTTTGCAAAATTACACTTATTTTTATCCCGCGGGTATTTTGCATTTTCCCCGAGAAAAGTAGCCTATGTCCTTAAAGCTTTCTACCGATAAAAGAACTTTTATAATCAGCCGTGTAGTTGAGTTCACTTATTTTTTTCCCGTGGGAATTTTGATTTTTCACGGAGAAAATAGTCTATGTAAGTAAGGGTTAGTGTAGCTACTCACAAATAGGTGAAAGAAATTTTCAAATCAGCCCTGAAGTGTAATTCACTTCTTAATATCCCAGGGGAATTTTGCATTTTACCGAATAAATAGTAGGTAGCCTATACCAATAAAGGATAGTGAAGCTTTCTATTGGTGATTTTTTTTTAAACTCAGCCCCCAAGTTAATTTTACTATTTTCTATACCGCGGGAATTTTGCATTTATCCGGAAAAAAGCATCCTATGTTAACCAAGGACAGTGCATCTTTTCTATTGGTGTAAGACATTTTAAAATGAGCTCCGAAGTTGAATTTTCTTTTTTCTATCCCTTGGGAATTTTGCATTTCCCCGGAAAAAAGTAGCCTATGTCAATAAAGGATAGTGTAACTTTTTACTGGTAAAAGTTTTTTTTTTTTAATCGGCTCGGAAGTTTCAGAGATTATCTATCCCACAGGAATTTCCAAAAATCCTGCAATAAGTTTTTTTGTTGTTATGGTCATTTTCGTTAATACTGTATTTGAAAAGATTAGTAATTGTAGTTACGGAGATATGGTCCAGTTGATTTGAGTACCTACATATATAAATCCTGATTTAACTTTATCCCGTGGAAATTTTCAAAATTCTTTATATTCGCTTTATATTCTAATAGTCTAATTGCATGCCCAATTTGTACAGTTTAGTAATCTTCGTTATGGGCATAGGGTCACTCTTGATGAAATATATAAATCCCGATTATTCCTTATCCCGTGGAAATTCCGGAAAATCCTTTCTTATCGGATGCCTACGTCATACAAAGAACACACCCTCCACGTTTTAGGTCTCTACATACAGCGGTTTAGGCTGTGCGTTAATCCGGCAGTCAGTCATTTAGGACTTCAGGACAAAGCATTTTATATGTATTTGCATTGCACCAAGCTTTTATGCGAGTTCAACAATGATATTTGAATACTCAATTCGATTTTATTCGAAAAAGGTTGAACTCGCATAGAAGCTTCATCATCATCATCATTTCAGCCGTAGGACGTCCACTGCTGGACATAGGCCTCCCTCATTGACGTCCAATCATTACGGTTGGAAGCGACTTGCATCCACCCTGAACCTGCGGCCTTCACCAAAACGTCCGTCCATCTCGTTGGTGGACGTCCCACGCTGCGCTTGTAAAAGCAAAAGCTTGGTGAAATGCAAATACTTAATACATATAATTAGCTATTATCAAGAATATTAAAAAAAAACTGGATGTTGCCTGCCGAACTATGAGTTGAAGCCAGGTTCATTCACCTTTGCTCCTATGTTCTATCTCTTTTCAACACTGTGATATATTGCCAGGTTATTTATAAAAAAATCTTATTTTTTTTAGAAATACGAATTATCCGGCATCACCTTATTAAGTTACTTTAAGCTAATTTCAACAGAAATTTATATTTTTCTTATAAAACTTTCTGCAATAAAATTTACTTGGTTTTCTTTGTATTATACAAAAAAAAAGAACCCAGTCAAAATCCTCATTTCACCGGTATGCACCTCCTGCGTACTATGGCAACACTAAATGGCCGATATGTCAGAATCACATCAGAATTGTCAGAAGTCATTCACCAATTTCAGAGGATTTTACGTTAAATAAATGTTTTTCGTCGATTTACTTGGGTTATGCGCTATGTATTGCATAGTAAAGCATTGTAGGAGTAATTGGAGGCCGAAATCCGACATAAAACTTCACAGGTGAGTACTTATTTTACGAAAATGTTCATAAATCTTAGTGGCAATCAATTTTCCTATATTTTGCTTCTAAGCTTTGTTAGTTTTTATTCAAAAACCTCACGAATAGGTTTATAATGTTAAGTTAGAAGTATATTTTGTTTATTTGGAATTAAACATGACCTTAAATGAAAAATTGAAGAATGTGTGGTTTTATTACTAGGGTGACCAATACTTTTTCATGCATGGTATTTATTCGTATTGAATGGAGCTAAATCTATCAACTTGGTATGGTTTCAATCTTCATAATTCATATCGCAGTATATAATAACATGTTTATTGTTTGTGTCTTTACAATTAACATGAATAATATTTTACATTGCAGTTTTCCAAAAGATGAAAGAAGGAGGCAAAATTGGCTGTCGATTGTACCGATAAAGGGAAAGGTGTAGAGCGTTTGACAATTTGCAGCTTGCATTTTAAGCCTGAAGATTATGACTATGACCCAGAAAGGCCGGGACGCCTACTCAGTACAAAACAATATTATACTCACATGTGTAGAAAATAAAGAAACTGTTATAACGTCCTAGTATTTTATTATTTTTTTCCATTGACAAACACTTCCCTTATGTTTTGCAGTAAGTATTTGTAGCGTCCTCAGGTAAAAGGTAACCTTTTGCCGGATATCAATAAGGCCGAGTAACTGCAGAGTGGCATAGAAATGCAACCAGAAATGGACCTTATATTGACGACTGACAAAAAAATTGGTACCTTTTACTTGAGTTTGTGAGGATGGATGTTCACTTTCATGATAAAACGGTTGAATAAAATTTAATAACAAAACCGGCCAAGTGCGAGTCGGATTTGTGCACCGAGGGTTCCGTACAAATTTATATGTATCTATGAACATCCAGTCTTAGCAGACCCTTGTTCCTAAGCAAAATGTGCACAGTGTGGGATCATTGTAGATTGGCTACTGATATAGACAGACAGACAAAAAAATTTATGCTTTCTGCTTGCAATTTTTCCTTTATCTGTGCTATAAGACCTTGCTTCGTACCAAATTTCAAGATTCTAAGTTCACGGGAAGTATCCCTTGCGAGTGTCGAAAATTTGCGGCAAATGGCTATAGGTATATTTTGATTGCGTTGGGTTAGAAGTTTGATTTTTCACAGCTCCAAGGGACAGTAGTTGACAGTACAGTAGACTTGAGTATTTGATTTAAATTTCAGCTTGATACCTCCACGCGTTCCTGAGAAAAAGGGTCTTGACAGACGGACGAACGGACAACAAAGTGATCCTATAAGGGTTCCGTTTTTTCTTTTTGAAGTACGGAACCCTAAAAATTGAATTGAATTGAAATTGGTTGAATTTAATAAATTACAAAATCAATCTGTTGTATAAAAGTATGTCAAATTCCGCGGGATATTCCTAATGTATGCTTAATTATGGACACCCTAAAGAAAGAGATGCAAGATCGGCGTGACGTAATTCAAGGTCATTTTTTCTGGCTTCAAAGGAATGTTCGGCATGCAATATCCAGTTTTTTTTTAATATTCTTGGCTATTATCAGAGATCAGATCAAGACGTGGTTGACAAACGTAGACAAAAATGATTTGCAATATTTGAAGTTTCGTTTCGTTTACAATGTGTCAAAATAAAATGTAATTTAAATCAAAAGCACTAAGGAGTATTGATATCAACTTCGAAGCAAATCACCCCCAAAATAACTTTCTACTACTTTTTGACCCCGTCAAGGGATGAATTTCAATAAAATACGAAACACGTCTTCCATCAATTTTGTTAAAGAATGTTTATGCAAAATTTGAAGTAGATTGGACCAAGGAATCACGATGTCTCATACAAAATTTGCCCCCCTTTTTTACCCCTTAGAAGTAGAACTACGGAAAATCCTTTCTTATCGGATGCCTACGTCATACAAAGAACACACCCTCCAAGTTTCAGGTCTCTACGATCAGCGGTTTAGGCTGTGCGTTGATCCGTCAGTCAGGACAAAGGATTTTATATGTATAGATAATTGTATTGTCCCCTAATATATATATAATATATAATATATATAATATATATTGTATTGTTTTTAATATTTATTGATTAATATCTCTCATTTCTCCTGTCTGTTGTTTCCGCCACCTACATAAACCTATTCATATTTGTACATGTATCCAGTATTGGTTGTCTGGAAGAGATCGCTTTTGAGCGATAAGACCGCCTATTGTCTGCCTGGTTTTTTTTTATTGTTGTTATTATTTTTTCTGTACTTTTTTGGTGCTCAATAAAGAATATTTGTATTGTATTGTATTGTTGTATTGTCCCTCTCGTGAACCCGTCTTGCGCTGAGTTGCCATAAACGCCTCAACTTAAGGTATGCTGAGCTAGTGACCGATTTACCACCGCAATGACACACTATCTTTATCATTCGTGTTGTCTATTTGTATTTACAACCGCAATGACACACTATCTTTGTCATTCGTGTTGTCTATTTGTATTTACAACCGCAATGATACACTATCTTTATCATTCGTGTTGTCTATTTGTATTTACAACCGCAATGACACACTATCTTTATCATTCGTGTTGTCTATTTGTATTCATGTGTCTTGTTGTTGTAAATAAATTTAATTTATTTCTTTCTTTTTCTTTCTTTGAGTCATTAAATATGGCAGTAGAATCAAAATTTCGGTATTTAAATAAATTCCTGTGGGTATTCTCAAATATTGCATCGTGTTTACGTTACGCAATTTATAAAACTTTCCTATGCCCTTCCTAGGGTCTCAAACTATGTTATAAAGGTATGGACATGGATGTAACCTGATATTGTCCTATACGGCTGAGATTAAAATTGTTCGTTAGCAGCCGCGGCCAGAACCTCGGCGCCAATTCCTGTCCACCCTCGCGCCACTGACAGCCTGTGTGGGCAGCGCGGCGCATCACGAAGGCTTCTACTACGTGCCGCCTGGCGAGCGGGCCTCGGCCGCCGCGCCGCTCGATCCGCCTGACCACAGCGACGCGCCCGCGCCTGACGTCGTCGCTGGCACACCTGGTAACAATATTGTACCTATTGATTAATGTCGCAAAACAAGGAGTAATATGGCGGTGAGCTTGCGGTGAGTTGAAAATGTATCACAAAATTAATCCTGAATATTTGGCTTAGGTATTGAGTAAGTACAAATGAGCACCCCTGAAAAGATTTTATTTTTCACTCAAAATTTCCGTTCGAGACATCACGCGTCTTTAATCTTTTCAACGCTCTGTCAAATACAACAGCTCTCACTCATACGCCGAGACATCGGAATGTCAAACGCGAAGTTGAACTCTACAGAAACGCATGTAGGTAGATATCGCTCTGCACGCCGTGACTGATATATGAGTCGTTGGCGGAGAACCTGCGGTGCTGATATATGTGTCGTTGGCGTCGAAAAGGTTAACTTTGACTTTGAACATCGTCGGCTATAATGTGCTGAAACACTTCTCGATCTCAATTAAATACTCGTAAAAAGTTTGACAAGAGAATTCAGAAAACTTACCTAGCCAAGCCAGTCTCTCAAATTATCCGGATTCATTTTGTGATCTCAACAAGTTACAAAAAGACTGCGTTTTCGTAGCGGAGCCACAGCGGAACTGCAGCTATACGTTCCTGTCATCTATTTTGTGGGAAATGTTTTGAGTTATATTCCGTTAAACATTCGTTTACCTTCTGTTCTTGTCGGATATGTAGGTATTTAGCCTTATTTCGTAGTTACACGGTTACGAAGAGACTCAAAACTTCTCATTTTCACCGTTCAGTATCCATAAGATATGATGTCGAGACGACTTAATCCACATCCTTTACCCTAGTAGGCTTAGTAGCCACATAATCTAGGGCGCAAGCCACACAGAAGAGATGTGGGACGGAGACGCGTCCCAGTCGCGGCGCCTCTTGAATCAGTTTTCATATTAAATGTATAGAAGCGTCGCAATCCAAAGCAGATAGAAGAGACGGGGCGGAGACGCAGCCTGCGAACAAACGATGCGGACTGCGACCCGCCTCCGTGCCACGTCTCTTCTGTGTGGCTTGCGCCACAGAATATATAATACTACTAACGTACAGAATGGACACGCTCCGCCCCGCACTGATTCGAGTTACCCCACCCCTCAAGGCGCAGATTGCTGGACACCGCCCGAATCCAGAAGAGTGCGCGCGCGATGTATGTAGGCGTACGCGTGTACAGACGTCGTCGTGCTTATGTAGATTCAAGAACGCGTATTTGTACGTTGTGTCCGCCGTGTGCTTGCACCTAGTCTTTCCACGCTGGAATTGAGTGATATCCGTTTGTTTAGGTGCCGGCGATGGCGACGACGGTTTGGCAGCGTTCGCCCGTGCGGCGGGCCCACGCACAGAACGGCTACGCCAACGCTACGGCCAGGAATCCCAGCCGGCCAGCAGCGACGACGAACACGACGATTACGGTAAGTCACTAACCTTATGACAGCTTAAATTCCTGAATTGTCGGCAGTGTACCAGATGTACCAGCCGACCTAAGCAAGAAGTAGAGCAGCTCAAAATAAAGATTCCTGAAATAATTGTTACAAATCGCGCAGATTCTGACTAAAAAATGGCTTGGAGTAGGTACAGTAAAACTATGTATCAACTTCAGGAAGCAGTTATTTTAAAATGTAATTTTCTAAACTAAACTAAGAATTAGAAGGACTTCTTTTCTATGACCTTTAGTATACAGTAGCTGTTGCCCGCGACTCCATCTGCGAAGAATTTCTTTATCTTAAAAAAAAAACCGGCCAAGAGCGTGTCGGACACGCCCAAGATAGGGTTTCGTAGCCATTACGAAAAAATCAAGTAATATTTTTCTAAGGATTTCGTATGTGTACGGAATTTTCCAAGTTATGTATCGTAATACTTTGAAAAAAGCTCGTATCTCAAAATCGATAATCTGGCAAAGTGAACTTTATTACGCGCGTATCAAGGTTCAGTTTTGATTACATGCTGATTTGAGATACGAGTTTTTGAAAGTAGTGACGGTATGTTTAATACCTTAGGCTATTATTTACTCTTAAACTACAAATAATTCCCAAGCAATCTTAGCTGCTATAATTTTCCTTGTAAATTTTATATATTTACTACCATTTTGAATTTTTTCAAATTATTCCACCCAACAGTTTAGATTTTAGAAGGGGGGGGACGGTCGATTTTAATGAAAATTTTCACTTTAAAGTTGAATATTTCGCAAACAAATCACTGAATACAAAAATCATGTAAGCAACCCCCCAATGGTTTTAAAAGACCTATCCAACGATACCCCACACTATAGGGTTAGTCGAGAAAAAAAATCACCCCCACTTTACGTCTATGGGAGGTACCCTAAAAAAAATTTTTTTAGTTTTTTTTATTTAATCACTTTGTCGGCGTGACTAATATATATATTCATGCCAAATTACAGTTTTCTAGTACTAACAGTCTCTGAGCTTAGCCGCGGACAGACAGACGGACAGACATGGCGAAACTATAAGGGTTCCTAGTTGACTACGGAACCCTAAAAATGGCTTGGAGTACAGTAACTATGTACCTATCAACTTCAGGAAGCAGTTATTTTAAAATGTAATTTTCTAAACTAAACTAAGAATTAGAAGGACTTCTTTTCTATGACCTACACTAGCTGTTGCCCGCGACTCTATCTGCGAAGAATTTCTTTATCTAATGGACCTACGCATTTTTTTGGAATAAAAGTATCCTATGTGTTAATCCAGGTTATTAACTAAGTATTTGTGTGCCAAATGTCATCAGAATCCATCCGTAAAAACTTATGCGTTTTTAATATTAATACCTAAGATACACGATGATTTTAATCGGTGATCATGATCATGCAGGTATCAATTTTTATAATTTTTGGTACCTAATTGATGGCGGATCATGTTGAAATCCCAGTTATCTGAGTTATCATGGCATGGACCTTCCAGGTACCCAGTGGTTATTGATTTGAACAACATCATTCATTATAATTAATCAAAAAGTGATAAATCACTTATTGAATTCAGTTTTAGCTAGTTATTAATTTTTTACTCCTGATCACCTAAAGGGTTAAATACCGTGTGGACCTCCGAAGGCCATACAAGTTCTGTAATATTTATACCTACACCGTTAGCAAAAAATATTACTAAAAACCTTTATTTACCAGGTTTCCATCGGCGTCCCGCGGTCCGTGGCATAGCCGTTAAGCAACAGCTCGGTGCTTCGGACGAGATCTTGCAGCAAATGCAGAACGAACTAACGCCGGCAACGAGCGCTGCGACCCCGGCGCCCGCGCATGCCTGCCAACGAACCAACTCTAACTACTCCTGGCCGTATTACTCTGAGGCCAACTTAAACTCGCGCCCACAGAGCAGAACCAGTGCCTCATCAACCTGGTACAGAAAAAATTGTTTCCATATCAACACTACCTATTTTATTGTGTACAGTGTACACCCTTGTTTTTCTGTTTCGTACTACCCACGCACTGTGCGTAGATCTCTCGGAATTATCGCATTTCTCATTTTGATGCCACACAATGTCGATTCATTGGATCTCATCCACAGCTTTTAGCCGACTACAGATCGAATATAACCTACTTCTGAACTGGTCGTTTCAAATATCGAGTGAACTAATCTTGTTTGTTACCACCTTCATCATTTGCCAACAGTAGTTAACCTTGCTAAGCATCCTGCTCATCTTTAGGATCAGTTACCTTATGCTGAGACTGTATTGACTGACGCGCGGGCGCTCGCCATCTATTTCTACCCTCATCCTGTATTGTTTGATAGAAATAAATGGTGACAGCGATTGTGATTCCAAGTTTTTAACATCAGCAATGCAACTCTTAAGGGGCGTGCTCGTTCTTATATACGTGCCCTCTTTTGCACAGCAGCATCTAAATGCTATTATGCTCGTGAGTTCGGGTCATCCTCATCTGCCGCGTGCGACGTCCATCCGCTGGCGCCTTTTGTCGCATATGGTCCAGTTCGCAAATCGTCCCATTCGGCAATTCGTCCCGTTCGCAGATCATCCCGCAAACGCACCTAGTCCCGTTCGCGACTGGTCCCGTTCACATATCGTCCCGTTAGCAAATCGAAACGCACTTCGAATTCGGACGATTTGTTACGGGACCAGTCGCGAACGGGATGATGAAGTGCGTTTGCGGGGAGATCTGCTAATGGGTCGAATTGCCAACAGGACGAATTGTGAACGGGAGGAATTGCCGTACGGGACGATTTGCGAACGGGACGATAGGTGACAAAAGGCGCTGGCGGCTGAGAACGATCAATCCCGAACATTCACGAGCCGCGGATAGCGGGTAAGAACTTGCTAGTACCTACTAGTAAGGCCTGGGCAGCTCGTTTTAACACGTATTATATTTCAAATAGAGATAGATTTTGTTAAAGCTACCGTCGTTATCGAGGTATGTTAACGCAGGTCGAAGTCGTCTGAGTACGTGACAGCGCGACCGTGCGGTGCCCCGACGCAGCCGACGCACAGCGACGCGTGCTACGCTCACGCGCAGGGCGGCGCCTACGCACACTACCAGCACCGGCCGCCGCAAGAAAACGTGTACAAGAACTGCTCGCTCTACGCCAATATTGGGTAAGCCTTTGAATTTTATACTTAGCTGACTCCAAGAAGACAGCATTTGCAATACTTAGAGGTCATTTTTTTGTTCGCGTCTCTCCTGTGGACAAGGCAAAAGTTAAGGGATATTTTTTAGCCATTTTTTTAGTCAAGTCTTCATCTGCGTGTGGGACGCCTGGACAATTTTCAGCCCATTTAAATAAGGTAGTGGCATTCAAACTTTTGAACGCCACGCACCGTTTTTGTTACAAACAAAATTGGTTCTTATAGGTATGGACGCTAGTATATAGCCGACGTTGGCGTTCAAAAGGTAAAATAAATAAGTATTGAACAGTTAAGTACTTTTACATAACTCAAAAAATGCATTTAATTCTATTTTTTGCTAAATTTCTGTTAATATCTGATCAAGAGAGAAGGTCCCTTAAATGTTTTTGCATCCTAATAATCTAGTCTTAACAGCGACTCGTCTTTTACATTTCCCTTCCCATCGTCCTGCCAGCGGCCCGTTTGAATTATGGAAGTTTAAACGTAATTATTCCGAAACAAAAAGCTTGATTATACTTTTTCCTATCTTAAACAATTGATTAAGGAAACTCTGAAAAAGATTGTTTAGGGAAATGGTAAATGATTATTGACAAATAAAATTGGCCCGGGGCAGCGTCTGTTTTGAAGGTCCTCTCTAATTGGAAACAGGCGTAATTTTCACGTAACAACCGGTAGGTATTTAAACTTGGGTAGGTACTTCAATCTCAATGACAATACTGTTATGCAATAAAATGCTAATTTATAATCAGAGTTTTGTGAAAGTTTAAGAATGGGTAATACAATTACCTAATAGGCTATAAACACCGCTTATATACTTACTTAGGCACTACTGCTTGGCACTACCAGTAGTGTCATGGAAAATTTTGCTTTCCCATGACGCTAAGTACTTCTCTGATTGGCTCATTGGACGCATATAACAAAATTACCCGTGATCTACTTAACTACCCGTGGCACTACCATCCAACGGATTTGGATTTAAATATTCGTTTGTGAACTTTATAAAAAATTTAATGAAAACGAAAGTGACATAAGTACTTGTCTTCTATTAAGTATTAAGCTTACTTAAATAAACAATTTCAGTACCTGAGCGACCGAGCTCCGCTCGGACTGAAACTCGGTACCAAGCGTTTTCCCAGAGATTAGACCAAGCTAGATCAATTTTTCATTCCCGAAAACCCCCACATACCAAATTTCATCGAAATCGTTGGAGCCGTTTTTGAGATTCTGATGATACATATACAAGCATTGCTCGTTTAAAGGTATTATTATTTAAAGGTATTAGATAGATAGATAGATTAGATAGATAGGATATTGATGCGTATTTACACGCTATACCGATAATTCTCCGTTGAGTCTCGAGTGCCATCAGATACGAATTAGAACAAGCTCTAAGTAGTTTGCATTGCAGTTACGATATACTTAGGTATGAAGCTAGGAAAATATCCCGCGTGCCAAAGGAAATTAATTTTCCCGTGACACTACTAAGGCCACTGTAGTGTTAGTGTCACATGAAATTCTTATTTACCCGTTGCACTACCGGTAGTGTCATAGGAAAGTAAAATTTCCCATGACCCTACTGGTAGTGCCAAGCAGTATGTAGTGCCTAAGGTAAAATAGTACATTGTGCATCTAGGGCCGTAAGTAGGGGATTACTAATGAGCCTATTAGAAGCCCGACGCCGAAGGCGGAGGGCTTTTAATGACTCGAGTTTGTAATCCCCTTACTGTCCGTGATACACACAATGATTTTCATCACATTGCGAGAAAAAAAAATCCAAAAATAAAATTAATTTGTCTCTTAACACTTAAATTGAATAAAATTATGGCTACCCGCCAATACAGATTGTCACTTTTTTCGAGTCACCTACCATAGATAATGTAAACTGTGTTTAGTTTAGAATTCGAAAGGTCATACGGCCAGATTCTGCCAACATGTTTAAAAAAATATTTTTACTAAAATTATTGCAAAACTATTTGATATAAATTTAAGATATAAAAATAACGAATTTTCATGGAGCGTAGATAAGTTTTGTGTTGTAAAATTTGGGTTATAGCTAAGTTTTAAAGATAATAAATAAAACGTTGGCTGACTTGAGCCTGAAATGACTTGCTTGCAAATTTTAAAACTAAAGTTAGAACTCCCTTGGGTAGAAAAACTGTACGTAAATCTATAACTCCCTTAAGAACAATTTAGGCCATTGTCATTTAGTATACAAGCATGGAATAAAACCATTGACGAGCAAGTGTGATTAAAAAGGTTTTTATGAACAATTAAAACGTGTTTGCTTCTTACACTTAATACAGTAATGGGTCATACACATTTTTTTTGTTCGCGTCACTCCTGTGGACATGGTATAATTTAAGGGTATATGTCTATAACCAATTTTTTACCCAAGTCTACATCAGTATGTGGGACGCCTGGCCAACTTTCGGCCCATATAAATACATCTTAAGTTTGCTGACACGGAGTAGCTAAGTTTATGTCCACATGGGAGACAACTGACCCTAAATACTGTAACATTACATTACATTTAGCGAACTCAATTGATTAACTATATATTTATGTACTTAACGTCAACTTATAGGGTACAGTTGCCTGAAAATTATTTTAGTTTTCCAGGTAAATATAAAATGGTATTTATTAGGCTGCGTTTTATAATTATTTGATTATGTATGGTGTCAAATATCCTTTTTTTGAATGCACTCAATTTTCACCTCCTTTTTCCAACCTTTTATTAAACGTGCCGTATTAGCTCGGGCCTCAAGTTATTCGTGAAAGTCGAATTTTACCTACTTTCAGTGTATCAGATTGACTTGAAATGATATGTACATATATCAAGTGTATGTAGGTATAATTACAGTCAAAAGGAACAGTCAGTAAAAAAGCTTGTATTTTTTTTAACAAAACTAAATCTCTTCGCAGTTGCTCAGACAGCAGCCAGGAGCTATACAGTTCGCAGACAAGTTCGGAGCAGACATCGCCAGTGCGGTCGGCTTCGCGATGCCGCCGGCCCGAGTCGCCGCCGCCCATCCGTAACCACCACCAGCTGCTCTATGTGCCGTACAACGCTCACTATCACTACCAGCACCACGACTACACTGCGCACTGGAACCCCGGCGACTGTAAGTGCCACTCAAGTAATAAGAACAGAGGTGGACAAAGTACGGCAGGCGGGCCAGCGACTGGGTTCTCTACAGTTTGCCCGAATATCATATGCACTATTATTTGCCATAATTTTATACTTAGACCATAATTAGTAGGCAGTTTTGAGTACTGGATTTAGGTTATCTATGGCCACATTTTCGAGCAGTTTCGTGAAAAAGATCATATTATCGCTTTGTCATGAGTTATCTATTTCCTAAGTTTCGGGTGTTTGGTCATTCCAGACACGCGTATGCATTCGTACTACCAGCAGCAGAGTCGTAGCGGCGCGAGTACGCCGCAGCCGGCGCAGACGCAACCGCAGCGCGCGCAATACACGCATGCTCTTCAACTACAGGTATCACAAAAAAAACTTGCGTACTTAATTATCTTAACACGTTCATAGTCACATACAAATTTCAAATTTCTGGTAAGTCCAGCAAATTAATTTAATCATTGTACCGTCTTGTGTGTAAACAAGATATTGTACTAATCTGGATACAAGTCTGTTTGAGTCTTAGTGCCCCATATGTGGGCACAGACCTGTGAAGCTAAGTCGCTTATATGGGGCACTGGACTGTGAAAGTGTTAAAACAGCTTAAACACTTTCCACGAAATTAATTGAAAACATCATGTCCTCATGTGTGTGCTAAGAATAGCACAAACTAAAAAAAAACGCTTTGAAACCGGTTCACAACTTAACAGACGTTTAAGAGACGCTCAACAAAAACGGTCAGTCAAGCTAAAAACTATAAGAAGTTTCAGTTTCGGCAGAAAACCTGCCTAGGACCCTATCCAAAACTTTGTTCGTGCCTTTTTATGCAGCGCTCGGAAGTAAAGTAATCGACGACGTTGAGTGGCTCTGCCACCCTCTAATCTCCTCTGTTAAGAACAAAAACAGATTACAAAAGACAAAAAAATAAACTCGGCGTCAAAAACATCGCAGATGAAAATCAGATTCAAGTTTATCCAGCCCTTAGGAAAATTATGCGACCTATGTAATATTAGTATCAATCGAAAGCACGTCTGTTTTAAACAAAGGTTTTAAACTAACAATAAATAAAAAAATAAAAAAAATAATGGTTTTTGAATTAGAGAGTTTCGAAAAAAGTGCCAAAATACACGTTGAAAGGGTCGGCGAGTTGTGCCTGTTCCAGGGGTATAAAAAATACTAGGTAACACTAGGCTTTAAGTTAACTTTAAGTGTTTTTTTAAATTTTGCTATCCATATAATTGATGTTAATTAAGATTCCATGAACATTTTTCATGTTTTCATAATAATACTTTTTTTTATTGAAAACCTGGTGTCAATAATGATTATTTTTTAATTTTCTAAAATGAACATTTTGTTAGTTTCGAATAAGTGTTTTTTTAAATTTTGCTATCTATATAATTGATGTTAATTAAGATTCCATGAACATTTTTCATGTTTTCATAATATACTTTTTTTTTATTGAAAACCTGGTGTCAATAATGATTATTTTTTAATTTTCTAAAATGAACATTTTGTTAGTTTCGAATGATATACACTGTACATTATCCATTATCATACCTAGCTAAGGGAACTTATCTTGTACCTGCCTGTACTGTAATGCACAAAGACGAGTCACTTTATAATTATTTTCAGAAAATTCAAGTTCACAACAGTAGGTACCTACTTATACTGTTTTAGTTGAATATTTTCCCCAGTTACCTGTTTAAAGTTGGTTACTAAGTAGTTAGTGGTAGGTTATGTCAACTTTGAAATACCGGTAGGTCTGAAGGATAAACAAATAAAGATTACAGTGTTTTATTTACTATGTATTTAGAAGCAAAAAGTAACAATACATGTAAAAAATATTTATATTTTATTTGGTTAAAGTTCAAAGTTCTTCAATTTTCAATTCCAATTCCATTAAATTCCATTAATGCCGTGTTTTTGCAACTTGGGACGAAACAAATGGTCAAAGGCATCTTGATGCTACTTTTTTCCGGTCGTCTTTATAAAGAAATATTTGAAAACTCAAACCAACAAACGCAGAAAATAACAAATTCGTGAATTTGCAACGGATGGTTGACAAAATATGTGACGCAAATTGACATAATGACATGTCAGCAGTGCATGTCAGTTACTTTTTTTTTTTAATTTTATATCATGCTAAGACTGCGACATTATTATTCCTATCTTTGTATATACAGACTTTTTAATGACAATTTCTTTAATTAATTATTAACAACCAATTAAAGCAAAATAAAGGAAAACCGAGAAACACGGGTTCTCTGATTTTTAACCAGCTATTATAAAAGCAAAATAACAAGAATGGTTTTTTTTTGAAATGTTGTCAATTAAGAGGGTTTATACCTGCTGAGCTGGCAACGTAGCATTTTTGTTAGTTTTTCTCGATTATTCCATAAAAATTGAATGAAAATTAAAAATGTTTTGTTTACAAATTGTTCTAATATATAGCAGTAGCAGTAGACACATTAACTTATATATTAGAACAATTTGTATACAAAACATTTTTAATTTTCATTCAATTTTTATGGAATAATCGAGAAAAAATAACAAAAATGCAACGTTGCCAGCTCAGCAGGTATAAACCCTCTTAAGTCAGTTAGAGATACCTACTAATTTCATTCCGGTTGGACACAAGCTAAAAAGCAGCAAGACGACTGGGAAAATACCAATAGGAGAAACCTATTTACATCAGGCCTTTTACTACGAAATTCGAAATTCGAACTTCGCATCGTGCTGTCCGGCACACGCTAATAGTAAGTATTTAATAAGAGAGTGAGCAAGGATAATATAGACTGGATTGGCAGTCGCCATAGTACGGATCGGCCGCAGATTTTGTAGTTTAAATCTAGATGGCGCTGAAATATAGCCAGAGGCTTTGAAGGCAAAACAATAAGACTACAGATATTTCTATCACTGCAAATGTATTATTATGCAATATTTTTGAAAAATAATACATTTGTAGTAATATGAAACATCTGTAGTCTTATTTTTTGCCTTCAAAGCCTCTGGCTATATTTCAGCGCCATCTAGATTTAATAATCGAACTACAAAAACCGCGGCCGATCTGTACTATGGCGACTGCCAATCCAGTCTATATCATCCTTGGTGATAGGGACGGTATGATACGAACTGCGAATAGACCTCCAGGCGGCCCCGATACTCGTCCATTTGACTATTAATGTATCGCTGGTATTTTAATTACAGACCCTAATACCAGCGCCGGCCCGCTACCGCCCGGTCCCCGCGCCGCAGCCCGGCGGAGGCAAGCAAATGATATGCTACTCGGAAAAGGTACTTGTTTCATACATCTGTACCTACCTATAAAAGAGTAACGTGCCTGAGTGATTGAAAAACAGTGCACTTAGGTACAACCTAAACCACTTGAGACTTTTAATTTGACAGACAATCTTTGGAAGCAACGGTGCACTAAATAAGGACTCTTAAAAATTACCATGGTTTCGGGAGCTAGCCGCTAGCGTTTAAATTAAGTTTTCTTCGGCGTGAAAGCTGTGGACGTAAGCAAGAAGTATTAGTATAATAAATCGAAAACTTTTGAATTGAATACTGCTAAATATTGCCAAGTTTATTGCAGCGCATTCTTCTTGACAATGATGGTCTTTCTGAGAGCACTAAAAATACTAGCAGAATATTATATAAGTATAGCCTTCTGTGGCTTATTTGCATTTTAATTTTATTTATTTTAACTTCTAAACTGTTTATAATTCCCAGGTCGCAGCCCCTCTGTACCAGCAGGCGCCAGGCTCCCCGCAGCGCTCGGCGCGCGGGGCGCCAGAGGGGGCGCCCGCTGGCGCCTCCGCGCCGGCCGCCACCTCGCCGATGGCGCCCCCGCCAAACCCCGTGTACTACGCCATGAACGTCTGACGGGGGGACTAGGTAAAACGACGCAAGTCGGAATTTCTTTTGATACTTAATATTACTTTGAATTTAGATCATTAACAATATTGTTTGGATTAACTTTTAATATTTCCATGTCTATAATACTAAAAGTTTATCAAATGTAAAGTACAAAACCCTACGTACAGTTAGCGTGGCCTTCATGAGTTTCATGACAGTTCCTACATCACATAACAAATGAAGGGTCCACGGAAAGAACATGTCTAGTTACCTAAGCAACTTTTTGAGTTATAGCCATAGCGGTTTGAAAGTTAGTCATCACGAACAATTACTATGGTAACCATTGCTTTACAAGTGAAACAAAGATATTTATATTGTTTTCAGATATCCATATTTAATTCAATGGTATATTATGTTTTGTACGTATATTTATATGTAAAACCAATAAATGTTTAGATATTTTATTCAATGGTACCTAAGTCATACTACTCTGCGTGCTCTACATTTTGAGACTGAAATCTCAATTATCAAAAAAGGCAACTAGACTTGTTCATTCCGTGGACCCTTTGAATAATTAGGCTGATTGTACCTACCGAGAAGTTAGAACTGCATTCCCAGTGACCGGGTCTTTACTTTCTTCAATGCTGGCGGTATATTAACACACAAATTTGTGATTGACTTCAGGTGAAAATCGTGGTGGGCCCTACGGGCGATGTCCGAATCAGCGTCCAGCCGCCGTCGCAGTCGCAAGCAGTCCAGTCCGACAAGAAAGCGCCCTGAAAACGCCTTGGCCACGAACGGCCAAAGCAGCATTTTTACAACGGAAGGTCCCTGTTGACATGTCATCACTATGCTGGCGAATTTTCGGTTTTAAAATATTAAATATTTTATATGACAGATAATCTTCAAACGGGGACCAGAATAGAAGAAGCGATTGCTAAACTACATTTAAATGTAAAATAGTAGCCAAACAAATCATACGTACAAAAATTAGGGGACAGCCTATTATTTTATGGTACCAAATTAACTTTTTAACGAACTTAGATACTTTGTAAATTAGAATCGAAATTGTTAAATATGGATAGGTTACAATGGGTGTTTACTGTTTATCTAGGGCAGCAATACTCTTCCACCAAGACAAGTTTTTCAACAAGGGAGTTTGCCTACAGCTTTCTTTACATTTTGCAAAGTAACATCATTTTTTATTGCAGTGGGAGAATTTGGTTCCCGTACCAATGAGAATTAAAATCTGTTTGCATAAATAAAATGACACACAATTGCCAAAGAAGGAAAGTCATTAATAGTCATTATGCACTATATCGTATAATGGATCCATTGTATTCTCCGAGAGTGCGTTGATTTGTAGATAATATTATTAGTGAAAAAGTTACCAAGTTGCCGCGTTTTAGCGTAATTTTATTTAAATTTGTTCATACGATTTGCGCTATCGTGGTATTGTGACAATCAATAGAAACGATGTTCTTAGTTGAAGTTAAGTACTTTACTATTTTGTTTTTGACGTTGTTGCTCTCGCTTAACTGAAATTGTTGCACCTTGTAAATATTTAGTAATAGCTTTGACAGATATTGAACAATAACTATAATTTAAGCATTATCGAAAATTAGTGCCAAAATGTTTTTTGCAGTATTACTATTTATTATTAGGAAGTGAGTTAACGAATGTTCGACGGCAGGCCGTTTCCAAATTCTGTCTCACATAACTGTGTTTTTGCAAGACTGCTGCTTGCTCACGTAAATACAAAATTGGTAGTAGTCGGACTCACGGTTACGTACACTTGAGAATATCTTCAAGTGAGATAGATTACTATAATATATAGCAATTATCACTGTGTATTCTCGCTATAAAAGCAAATAAGCAGCCAGAGGCACTGGTGACCTTTATTCCGTAACTTGGTAGTGATTCCAAGCTTATAAAAAACTGATGATGTGATGGTTCTGAAAAATTGGCCATATTCTTGATCGATCTTTCATCATAAAACACAATAATATGCAACACTAAATCCTATGTTCTTCATTTATTTTCTAGCATTAAAAGACGCATATTTAGCCACTTCAGTTTTTCTTAAAACCAGTTTTCCGAGAAGATTCAAATGTCGGTTAAATTAGATCCACCAGCATGGTATAATGTTCGGTACCAATAATAATGTGTGCTCACTCATATCTCTCTATAATTATTTATTTCTATCTGTCATAGAAAACTGAAAATTATTTAAAATTGATATTCTCGAGTTCTCGACACATTACAAATGTACGACTAGATAGATACGCCATACTCGTAAGGTCGCCGCTGTTGGCGAGGCCATTTGGAGTGCTACCGAATAGATTAATCCAATGGATGCCACGTCATAGAATTGTGTGTACGATATGGCAACTGATGAATATATTCATGAAGGCGTCCATTCCATGCCACTTGTCCCGATAAAAGTGTCGTCACTCGGGACCTTTGTAATTTCCGCAGACGGCCTAGATTTGAATACATTCTTAGTAGGTATATGGAAGTTAAAAAGATGTATCGTTAGAAAATATTACTGTATCTAAAGTTAAGTTTATTGTAGATATAACTTAAAATAATCAAAGAAATTAAATTTAAAGCTGATCGGACAGACGCGGGCTTAACCTCGATTTTTGAAAGATATTATCGGGACAGTGTAAACCGGGAGTGAGCTACCGGAAAAAAAGTTACGGGTAATAGAAAATCAACACGATTTCAGACAGAGACTGGTTTTTGATGTTTCAAATAATACATATTTATTATGGTATAAATTATGAACGCAAGGCAAAGTAAATCCAAGTAACATTTAAAATGCTATTTCAGAAAAATAAATAATCAACCAGGACTCTATAGTGCTTCAAGTGATATAGCGACAGCAAAAATATGGCTGAATGTAAATACTTATGGCTGATCAGAGTCGCTTACACCACTTCCCGGCCAAGTTGTAACGACGTCGCACAAGTATAAGACCAAAACAAACGTAGACCAAAATGTCAAATCCGTTGAATTGAAAATACATATACTTAAATAAAAGATATTTTTGTCTACTCCAAAGTAATATTTTATAACGTACGTGTGCCTCTGGTTTTAGGTGCAAGGTGCAAGCTATCTGTAAGTCCATCCGTATCATTCAATATTTACAGTTTTGTAGAAACGTAAGTAAGAACCTAATACTCTATAAATCTTAAATAAGGAACGACATGCGCTTCCACCCTCAGGGAGCCTTACTTATTAGGTTGAATCTGTGTTGAATAAATACCTGCAATGAAAAGAAAGCAGCAGTAAGATACATTGTAATGACTTTGCACCAAAAGTTAGAGGCAAAAACGTAATAGGTAGGTTTAAGTACCGTTTAGATAAATGTTTGATGCTCTCCAGTTAGGTCATGGAAGGCAGCTTTGTAAATATTGAATAAGTACCTAGTTATGTGATGCTTATAATATTTTGGACGTAAATAGTCTGCAATCTAGTCAATACCCAAATGAATGAATAGGGTCCTCCGTTTACGTCAAATCCTTACTTTTTAAAAATACATTTTTACGGAGGAATCATTGAATTACGTCGATTAGAGTACGAAAGGCAAGCGGGAAAATCTTAAAACAATGAAAATTAAGTTGACATGGTACAGAGTAATTTTAGTTCCTTATTTTTTTTTTCGATCGGGCCAACGACAGCAAGTGGCCAGTGCAGCACTAACCTGATTCAGGTTTTTAAAATACTTACGTTTTCGCAATTCTTACATGTTTAATTCATTATCGCATTAAAATTTGCAGCCCTAAAAGTCAACATAATATATGTGCTTCAATTTGATCCTTAAGTAAATAGTTTCTGTGATAATTTAATTTTAAAATGTTTAATCTTAATCAGCAGCAAAAGTAGAGTCTGGCAGGTGAGTCCTGGGGCAAAAGACTACGGGCAAATTAAAAAAAATGGGTTGGTAATACATTTTACAGATAAAATAATAATATGCCAATATTTGTACTTACATTAAGTAAATCCAACCGAATATAATATTACCCAATCGAAATCGTTGTCAAAGATTGATACCTATACCTACTTCAAACGCCGTCAGAGAATGTTTGAAAATGCGTCTTACAAAGTCTTAAAATGACAAACAATTTAATCTAAGGCCTCAGATACGATGCCCATCATTATTTCCTACATTTAGCGAATGAGGACCCAACCATTGTGCAGCTCGACAGCGAACATACTTCCATGTAGGTATATAGTCACATTATTTGCTGTTAAGTGAAATAAGTAGCGTTTGTAAGGTTAGTGGTAATGTTATACCTGTAGGTAAAGGTATTTAGATAGTTATCTACCTTCGTAGATACCTGCCCTTGACACAGTCATGTACTCTGTAAGTAGGTGAGTACCTAGGTACCGTTTCTGCTTTGTATTACATATAGGTACATTATGAGGCGGACTACGACACTATGTCTATGAGATGTGGTCCTGTATTTGAGAGATGTTACGTAATATTTAATAAAAGTTACGAAACAACAGCCACAGCACTGCCGAAGAAGTTAGTAAATGAATTTCCTAATCTGGTTTCGAACCATAAATTACTTAAATTTTCAACTTAAACTTTAATTTGTTTTGGCTTGCTTTTTTTCATACAACGCCTAGGTACCTAATAATCCGATATGAAAATTACTGTGTCAAACTAGTGATGTGTAACATTGCTAAGTCTTAATTTGATGTAACAATGGACATTAACCATTAAAAAAAATTAAATCATTAATCCAGTGGCCTGTGCAAGAGCCAGAGGCCGAAAACTACCTTCTTTTGGAACATCTCCAACGACCATTATGCAAATGCTACGAGACTAGTTATTAATATAATATTTTATTAGATCTCATTATGTATTTATAATCCTATAATTCGATATTCAGCGGTTAAGAATTTTTCTCTAAAATCTGAGTATTATTAGCAAACCTTGTTATACCTACGTGTTGTGAATGGGCTACACATTACATTATTACATGTAAGCAATCTATAAGACGGATTTAGGTAAGTATTCAGAAGATTGAATACCTAGTATCGGCTTTGTCTAGGTAACATTAGAGTTTAGTTTAGGACTATTTGGGGATCTGATTCGTACCCCGATGTATTTTAATTACGAGCACAATTAACTACATTAGTCCGGCCGCCTTAAAGTGGCAGAGGCTGTGTCAATCTTCTCTACATTCGACCGATTGAATCTTATGTTTGTTTAGTATTTGAAAATTGGAGAGGAGAGCCAATTATTTAACTAAATGATGTACGTAGGTATATCTACATTAATTTTAAGGTCACCGTGCAGCGACCCAGGATGAACATGTCTGGCTTAGTGTAAATGTAATTATTTATAGTCAAACGTGGCGGCCGGAACGGTGTAGGTACCTAATTATCGCATTATTGTATAATACATAAGCCACTTGTTAATGTTAACCCACAAAGATTGAATGCAATTGCCAACAATGCTCTACTTTTTGGAGTAACATTTTCAAGAGCCAGTGAGTATAAAACACGATTAAAACCATGGAAACAAAGAATAATCTATGTGAATATAAAAGGTAAGGAGAGAACAGAGAGAACGTGTCAGTTAAGAAAGGTTACTTACATAAAGTCTATACTATGCCATATCCGTACCTTTCGCTCATACACATTTTTTCTAATTTACGCCTTTGGTGGTTAGTTATTTTAATGAGTTTTTACTGTACGTATATTTTAAGTATAATCAAATTACGGATATAAATCGATTTCACTTTGACAAAATCTTAGTTGGTGCCTGAAGGCTGACCTACTCAGTGATGCCAACATGTTCTTAGGTAATATTGGGAACTGAGCTTTGGAGTCCCTGAACGATACTGGAAAAAATTTAAGTATTTGATGTATTTTATGCCGTTAGCAACTTTAAAAGTTATATACATATATTGAATATATTTATTTAGTTTTGTTGTAAATAATTAGATTGCATGTACCTACTTAGTTGTTTATTGGGATGCAATACTTAATTTTAATTGGATAAATAAGAAATATTCACAAACGGCCATATTTGAACCAAAATTTAGTTAAAATTAATGACAAATAGGAAATTTGGAAGTTAATAATTTTGTTTCACTTTAACTATGACTGTAATTCATACATTGCTCATATTTTATTGTTATTCTTCAAATTGTTATGAAAGGAAATGTTAAAAGTACGTGAAAGAACGCGTCTTGGTATAAAATGCCGCCAAATTATTTAGTTTTTTTAGGAAATATTGATGTTTTTTTTTGAGATATAGTTAGGTATAATAATATTTAAATTAAATAAACCCAAAGATGTATCTATATTGCGTGTTAGGGCAAAATTTCGCCAAAAGTTTTGAAACTACCTACCCGTGTAAAAAAATGTATTAGTAGATCGGTACACAAACAATAAAAATCACTGTAAAAATAATCGAGTTTCATTTCAATTTCTTACATACCACTGTCGTAAAATATTAAGGAATTTTCTTAGAATTCATAAATAAACGCAAGTAGATGTGAGTTGTTGACGCGTATGTATACCTACCTAGGATAAACTGTCCCACATTACATTAGGTAGGTCTAATTTCGAGAAGGAGGTCAATCGTCGAATCCAACTCTGATGGACAACGCTCGGGAAACACCGCAATGTGTTTTCGTCCAAAATACCTCCGTACCTGTGGATGGTGGATGCGCACGCTCTAGGCGCGAAATTCAAAATTTATAAATATTCTGGGTAAACGGTGTAACTGTTTAATAAAGATGGGCCGAGTACTCGTTTACTACTCGGTACTCGGTGTACTCGGCAGTTTTTTTGATAAGTACTCGTACTCGGCCGAGTAACTCGGTTCAAATGCCGAGTATACTCGGTCTAAATAAAATTATTATTTATCATGTGTATTAAAATAAAACAGGCTTGTAAAACATCCAGATTCGCGATCTTTTGCGTATACTCATTGTGTCAACAGTCACTGTACACAATAATCTATTTCCAATGTTTTTAAAATATTTAAACAATTAATGTGCGGACCGAATGCGAATTTCTCGTTAAATAAAAACTGACTAATTTGCGGGGAGAAGGTGGGGATCACCGCGACGTTCGCACGCGGTGGCTGGTAGCACCGCGCGAACCTATTAAAACCCGTTTCCGCGCCTCAAAACAGACAGAACCGAGTAACTCGGCCGAGTACTCGGTTTGAGAAACTTTGAACCGAGTATACTCCGTACTCGGTTACTCGGTAAAAGTTTTACTAGGCGCATCTCTACTGTTTAACTTCATATGGTACTTGCGCTTGTAAAACAGTGTCCTTTATATTATTCTGTATAGTTTTTTTTAGATTAAAACTATTAGCTTGAAATAAAAGTTGTAAAAACGTTGAAAGTCCGAATTTCTATGTTTGACAACTTTTATATCAAGCTATCTTTACACAATAATATAAAGAACACTGTTTTACAAGCGCAAGTACCATATGAAGTTAAACAGTCACCGTTACCTCAAAATAAATTAAAACCTGTAAAAATTTTGAATTTCGCGCCTAGAACGTGCCGTTCCACCTTAAGTGTTCATTCACTGGAGGGTTTACCCTAATTGCTTTGACGCGTCGCAGCCACACAACGCGATAATTGCGACTTTTTCTTCTGACGAGACTTTACCGTGAGAAATATCCAAACACTGCTGCTCGTCATCCGGATCATCGATTTTTTACAAATGTGCACTATTTAACATATATATGAATCCTAAGTAATCATAAGTAAAGCGTGTTAAAAAGAGTGAGTTACCATTATCATGGTCCTTATTGCCCTTGAACTACTTTAATATAGGATGTTAGTTTCACTCGCACTTCGTAAAGTGGCTTTTGCCATCTTAAGAGGGTTTATACCTGCTGAGCTGGCAACGTTGCATTTTTGTTAGTTTTTCTCGATTATTCCATAAAAATTGAATGAAAATTAAAAATGTTTTAAATACAAATTGTTCTAATATATAAGTTAATGTGTCTACTGCAATAATAATTCGTGATAGACTTTTATTTTCTTTAAAAACGAACAAATTATTACTTAACGGTTTTTAAAGAAAATATCGAAAAAACCGTTAAGTAATAATTCGTTCGTTTTTAAAGAAAATAAAAGTCTATCACGAATTATTATTGCAGTAGACACATTAACTTATATATTAGAACAATTTGTATTTAAAACATTTTTAATTTTCATTCAATTTTTATGGAATAATCGAGAAAAACTAACAAAAATGCGACGTTGCCAGCTCAGCAGGTATAAACCCTCTTAATAAAATATTATAATCTTACAAGCTTATCTCTACAGGCTTAATTCCTTTTCCCAAGATTAATAAAAAAAAGTTTGTAATTAAAAAAAAAGTGACACATTGAGTTTGTCTATGGTTGAAATTTGAATGTTATACAGTCTTCCACAGACAGACCACATATACCTATCTGTATTGTGGCATCGCTGGGCGTGCGCCTGAATCCTCAAAGGCGTGCGCTCCGTGCGCTCGACCGACGCTGACGGAACACTGCATAGTAATAACCAAAGAAGAGTATTGTAATATTATATGAATGTAATAACACTCTTTAGCACTGCACCGCACTGCTGGTTTTTATCACCGTATATAATGATTCACTGTTATACAACGGGCTGGGCACGCTTCGTCGGCGTCTCGCACATGCCCAGCACTGCGTTCTGTAGAGGGCTTTATGAGTACCGTTATCTATTCTGTGGTAGTATCTCTGTCTGTCTATAGTCTGTGGCGTCGTTGTTGTGTTGGTTTGGTTGACTGGAGTGGACTGACTGACTTTACCATATTACAATTACCACCGACTTGTTGGTTGGATTGAAATTTATCAATTAATTACGCATTTGTAAATTGTATTTTCTATCAATTTAATAAAATAAAATATTCATAACACCACCATGAGCAATTCTTTTCGGCGAGACAAGAAAGAAGAAGAAGACGGCGGCGGCAATGTTTTCCAAAATCTAGACAAGACCACTCTTCTACAAGAGGCTAGATATTTTAATTCTACACCAGTGAATCCGAGAAAATGTATATTGATTTTGTCGAAGATTATCTATATGCTGAATCAAGGAGAGAAGTTGACCACTCAGGAGGCGACGGACATGTTCTTTGCTACAACGAAGTTGTTCCAGTCGAAGGATGTAGTGCTGCGGCGATTGGTATACCTCTGCATCAAAGAGTTGAGCTCAATGGCGCAAGACGTCATAATCGTTACATCATCCCTCACTAAAGACATGACAGGAAAAGAGGATTTGTACCGGGCAGCTGCAATTAGAGCTCTTTGCAGCATAACCGACAGCACTATGCTACAAGCAATCGAACGCTACATGAAACAAGCAATTGTTGACAAGAACCCTGCAGTAAGCTCTGCTGCTCTAGTATCTGCTCTGCATCTGTCTGGGACTGTTCCAGATCTAGTTAGGCGATGGGTCAATGAAGCACAGGTAATTAGACAAATAATCAGTTACCAGGGCTCTAACTTTTAGTGTTAATAGGATGATTTCAAATAATCTTTTTGTAAACTTCACTTCTCAACATCTTTTATTAAACAATATGGCTACTTGAAATGAGCAATACCATATTATCTTTGACTGACATTGTCATTCAGATCAACAACAAATTGATGTGTGATAACAGATTCAATATTTTTGTCAAGGTAGCAAGTTTTGTAAAATTTATACCTCATCATACTGTGCAGGTACAAAATGACAATTTTTATGCCATTCACACTAAAAGTTTGAGCCCTGTGTATTACTTATGGGACTGAGCGGGATATGCCTGCCAAATGCATTGGATTGTTGTGTTAGGCCAAACTCACCAATATTTGAGTACCTTGTGGCTGGCTCCAAGCTGCAGGCAGACATATATTTAAGGGATAAAGGTCTTAAATTCTTAACCCCTTCTATGCTAAAGACACAGATCCATGCCAAATTTAAGGCATTATAGTTTATTTTTATGTTGCCTTTATATGAAACAGTTGAGACTAGAATGCACATTTCTTTCACTTCTCGCATACAAGAGGTTAAAGGTTGCCAACATCAAAACTTGGCACACAAGTTTACTTATGAGATTTTATTCCACCAAGAATAGATTGACATTGATTGATTTTTTTATTTTCCACAGACAAAACCACTAAAATAAGATTGGGTTCACAGTTGGCTTTACATTTTTTTTTTTTTTGTCTTTTGGAGCTACTACAATCTGTCTCCCTCCTTGGGACATTCAGCAGTATGTTGGTTGGTGCTAATGCTGGCGTGCTCAGTATGTGCCCTGTGTCACATCCTCATCATCCAGACAGTAGACATGACTACTGTGGCTGGACCAAGTCTTGGGGTATTTTATGTTTCAATCGTCTAGTTCGATTATGGTTCTCCATTAGTGATTGAGCTAGAGTGTTTGGATGGTGTTTAATCCGTTCTTTGTAGGACTTAGTATGTTGTGCAATCTCCTGCCTCACAGTGAACATCTGCAGGTCTCGATGTAGTAGTTTGTTTGGCACAAACGGGGGAGCATTGGTTATCATACGCAGAGCTTTGTTTTGGAATCTCTGTATGATCTCTATGTTTGAATGGGAGGCTGTACCCCATAGTTGAATCCCATACGTCCAGATGGGCTTCAGTATAGCCTTGTACAAAAGTATCTTATTTTCAAGAGAAAGTTGTGACTTTCGACCAATAAGCCAGTAGAGACTTCTTGTCTGAATACCAAGTTGCTTTCTTTTAGTGAAGATATGTTTTTGCCAGGTAAGCCTTCTGTCCAAATGTAAGCCAAGATATCTCACATGGTCTGCCTGCGGGACTTGTATGTTGTTCATTGTTACTGGAGGACAAGATCCTCTCCTCAAAGTAAATGTAACATTGACAGATTTAGTTTCGTTTGCCTTTTTTCGCCACTTTTTAAGCCAGTTGGATATGTTGTTTAGACCTGTTTGTAATATTTTTGAGGCCGTTTCTGGATCACTGTGAGCAGCCAGTATAGCAGTATCATCGGCAAAGGTACCAGTAGTTAAAGATTCAGAAGTTGGCAAGTCTGCAGTGAAAAGAAGATATAATATGGGGCCCAGTACATTGCCCTGAGGAACTCCCGCCTTGATTGCACATAGATCAGACAGTGCTTCCCCACTCTGTACGATGAAATGGCGCTGCAGCAGAAATGATTTCAGGACTCCATATAAGTGATCTGGTAGATTGTTTTTTAACTTGAAGAGTAAACCTTCATGCCGCACCCGGTCAAAAGCTTGGGATATGTCCAAGAACGCACTGGCGCAGTAGGTTTTAGTCTCCATTGATTCCATGATCTTGCTTGTTATTCTGTGCACTTGTTCAATAGTAGCATGTTTACTACGGAACCCAAACTGATGATCAGGGATTAATTCCTTTTCTTTAAGTATAGGTAGCATTCGTTGCAGCAGCAAACATTCGTAAATCTTAGATGGAGTGGGTAGCAAGCTTATAGGTTGGTATTATTTTGCATCCTCGGGTTGTTTGTCTGGTTTTAAGAGCATCACGATTTGTGCGACCATCCATTCTATTGGAAAGAACTGCAGTCTTGTCATTGCTTTAAATAGTGATGTAAGGAATGCTATTCCAGATTCAGGCAGTTCTTGCAGTATACGGTTTGTTATAAGCCTTTTCGGATCTGTTTTTTAATAACTCTGGCGACTTCTGCCTTTGTGAATTTAAACGGCACTTCCTCTGTATTTTTTGGAGTATTTACATTTGAACCAACTTTAAGAAAGGAGCATTGATTGATTTTCCTTCATCAACCGCACAGCTAAGGAGTGGAATTCCCTGCCTGCGGCTGTGTTCGCTGAATACTACAATTTGGCCCCTTTCAAGTCTAGGGTGAATGAGCTTTTACCAGGCAAGCATGCTCCATCGTAGGCCTCACCTTCGCTTTCCATCAGGTGTGATTGTTGTCAAACGCAAGCCTAATTTGTTTAAAAAAAAATTGAACATGCCAGGCATAACTTGACTACTTACATGAGTGGCCTGTTTCTTATTTTATAGTAAATGCATTATCATTATAGTAGTTCCAATCATTTATTTTCTCGATGACAGATCTAGTTTAAAAGTTATAGTGTTGTGACCAAATAGATGATCAGTAGATATGATATCGATCCCATTTTAAAAAAAAATACTTACTTACTTACTTTCGCTGGCTCAGCGACCCGAAGTGGATCTTGGCCTCCGACATTAAAGTGCGCCATTCCTTCCTGCTCTGTGCCAAGTCTGACCAATCGGACACGTCCAGCTCCTTCAGATCTTTAGCAACTTCATCTTTCCACCGGTATCTTGGTCGACCCACCGGACGCCGTCCGGAAGGTCGCCCAAGATACGCTCTTTTGGCAGCTCGATCCTCTCCCATTCTTTCCACATGCCCCAGCCATCGAAGTCGGGCAGCCTTTATTTCCCCGATGATATTCGGCTCAGACACTAGTTCCTCTATTTCCTGGTTGAACCTTCGCCTCCAATTTCCGTCATCGTCCCTTGTTGAACCCAGAATCTTTCGCAAAATCTTACGTTCCGCAACCAAGAGTTTGTTTTCCTCCTTCAACGTTAGAGTCCAAGTTTCGCACCCGTACAATAGAATCGGCCTAATAACTGTATTGTAAACGCGGATCTTTGTAGTCTTGCTTATCAACTTGGACACCAGTACCTTGTGAAGGGCTGCCGTACATCTTAGCGCATTGACTATACGGATGTCGATTTCGTCCTCCCTTTGGTTAGTGTCGGTGACCGTACATCCGAGATACTTAAACTTACTGACACCTCTATATGTTGCACTTTTTACAACAAGGTCTTTCCTCTTAAAAAAAAAAAAAATAATAAAATAATTAAATAAAAATTATTAATTATTATAATTATTTCATTTCATTGTCGATTACATATCTATACTTATATTACTTATATTATAAAGACGAAAGATTTTGTTTGTAATGAATAAGCTAAAAACTACTGGACAATTAAAAATTATTTCACTTGAGTAACAAAGGCTATTTTATATCCCGGGAAAAAATTACAATGCGTAGGGTCAACGTCATAAATAAGTGATCACTTTTGTAACTTGTCACTTTTACGTCATGTTTGAAAAGCCCTACGAAATTACAAAACAAAAGTGATCACTTATTTATGACGTTGACTGTACAAAGTCGCGGGAACACTTCTAGTTCAACATATACAATACTGATACAATATCGATATTTCAATCATAACGTCACTATTTGTATTGCCATAGAATGTAACTTTATTAAAACGTTTATTATTTATCGTACTTTATAAAAAATTTACTGCATATATGGACTCAATTCGTCTTATTTGAATATTATATGGGATCAAGGAACTAAATTAGGTAGTTGTCGTATTTTTTATACCTCGCATTTAAAAGTTAATTTTTGCGTAAAAAACGCAGTTACATTCTACGGGAGCTGTCATTGTCATCGAGAAAATAAATGATTGGAAATAAATACTATAACTACCAAAAGTATTGAGAACCCTAAGCTATACCCAAAAGACATTCAACAACAAAAAAATAGTAAGTAGAGAAGAATAGAATAGAATAGTGAGTAGTGAGTAGAGTAGTAAAAATAGTATTTTGGTACAATGTCTTAAAATACAATGGTTCAAAATGTACAACAGTCAAAAAGTATGTAAATGTTAACATGGTTATATGAACAAAGGACAAAACAATTAGATGCCACAAAAACCTAAGAGTCTAATTGTATGATAGAAAAAACGAACAGAAAATAAAGGGCCAAAGTTATTAAGTATAAACTGAATGATGCTTGTTTAGTATTGTTATGCTATTAAGCCTATTAATAACTTTCTGGTCATCTTATTTTTGGTTTGACAATAATTAGTTCCATGCTAAGGTTCCATGCAAGATTTACATAATTTGACATTAAAAGGGGGTTTAATTTTAGAGCATTTACCTACTATTTTTGGTAACATAATTTTTGTTTTATTATTTTACTCTGAACTTGCTAAAGTATCCTTTTTTATTTATTTTAACCTTAATAACTAAGTCCTTAAACCTTAGATCCTTAAACTAATGTAAGTATACCTAAGTAATTTTGAGTTGGTGCCAAACAATCATGTGTGCCTGTGAATGCTTGGCATTGACTCAAAATTATATTAATTAGATACAATTATATTAGTTTAAGAACTTGGTTATTAAGGTTAAATAAAAATGGTTTATTATTTTTTGCTTTTCAGTTTTTTTCGGCAGTTTATTATTTTGTTAAAAAGTTTTTATTTTATGGTTTTTACTTTTTTCGTATTACTGAAAGGTCTGAAGCTCATTCATAGTGAGGATTTTTGTAATACACAACTCAGTATTAATATTTGTGGGTGAACAAATAAATTAACCTCTATTTTCCAACCCTTAGAGTAAGATTTTTTTTTCAAATTTTTATGGGTATGGTACCAATTTCAAGGTATACCCTATCCAATAAAAAAAGAATTATCAAAATGGGACTACTCTGTAAAAATTTATGCATGGCCATACATTAAATTAAAATCAGAGAGTGATCTCCTGTTTTCCTGCCCTTAGAGTTGAATTTTTTTTTTCAAATTTATATTGGACTTACTTCGGGATACACATCCCAATAGAAAAATAATTATCTAAATCGGACTACTCTGTAAAAAGTTATGCGTGGTTATAAATAAAATATATATCTACGCGTTGACTTGAGTAAACCTCCGTTTTATTCGTCGATTGAAAAGCAAATTTAGTATTAGTTAATTTAAATACAAAGTTGCCAATTATTTTTAATAGTTAAGAAATTAAAGTGCCATTCACATTTGAAGTAGGTTACGCGTTCTGTTTAAATAAAAAAAAAGTTATATCAGTAGCACAAAAGGACTTTCAGTATTTTAAATGTTCACATGGGACTAACTCCCAGTACTTGATGTTTCAAGATTTAGATTTTTTTTATTTTTATTTCAGGAGGCAGTAAAGTCAAACAATCCCATGGTATCATACCATGCCCTGGCTGTCATCGCTGGAGCTCGGCGCAATGATCGTTTATCAACTGTCAAACTCGTCACTAAATTATCGCATTCACACCTTAATTCGCCATTTGCAATCTCGCTCCTGATTCGCCTTGCTGCTAAGCTCGCTGAAGAAGACCAGACTGAAGCATCTGAAAAGTACATAGAATACATTGAATCCTGCTTGCGTCATCAGTCCGAAATAGTTGTGTATGAAGCAGCTCATGCACTTATCAATTTAAGGAAATCTGCCAAAGACCTTGCTCAAGCTGTATCAGTGCTACAAATTTTCTGCGGTTCTTCTAAAGCTACGCTACGATTAGCTGGCGCTCGTACTTTGGCTAAACTTACTGCCAAACATCCCGTTGCTGTAGCAGCTTGCACAGTCGATCTCGAAAATCTAATTTCGGATTCCAATCGTTCTGTTGCCACACTAGCTGTTACAACTCTTCTCGCAACTGGTGCGGAAAGTTCAATTGACCGTCTCATGAAACAAATCTCGAGTTTTATGTCTGAAATATCTGACGAGTTTAAAATTGTAGTCGTTCATGCTATTCGCCGATTGTGCTCAAAGTACCCACGCAAGCATCAATCTCTTGCAGCATTTTTGGCTGGCATGCTCCGTGACGAAGGTGGGTTGCAGTATAAGACTGCTATTGCTGATGCGATAATTGCTCTTGTGGAAGAAAATCCAGATGCCAAAGAAACTGGCTTAGCGCATTTATGCGAATTTATTGAAGATTGTGAACACACTTCACTCGCTGTTCGTATTTTACACGTATTGGGACGCGAAGGACCAAAGGCACGGCAGCCTTCTAGGTACATACGGTACATCTACAATCGCGTAATTTTGGAGTCTGGACCGGTACGTGCGGCGGCAGTATCTGCTGTGGCTAGATTCGGAGCAGCTCGGCCAGAACTACTTCCTAACGTAAGAGTGCTTTTGGCTCGCTGTCAGTTGGATGACGATGATGAAGTACGAGATCGAGCAATATACTATAGCGCCATTTTAGACTCTGACGACAGCCAACTCATTAACGAATTTATAACAAATGTGCCTATACCAAACCCAGTGCTTCTCGAAAGCGCACTTCGTGATCATCTGGCCAATAGGCCTAAAGAGCCGTTCAATATCGATTCAGTCCCGACCATTGAAGAGCCACTACAAGTCAAGGAATCCCCAATAGAAGTGGAACCTCGCAAACCAACTGTCTCTCGCGAGGAACAATATGCCGACCAATTAAAAACGATTCCTGGAATTGAAAAACTTGGGCCTGTGTTTAAAACATGTGAGGCAATCGAATTAACTGAACCCGAGACTGAATACCGAGTTCGCTGCGTAAAACACGTCTACGCGCGCCACCTGGTCCTCCAGTTTGAATGTCTAAACACGCTTAGTGACCAGGTTCTTGAAAAGGTCCATGTGCGTTTGGAGCCTGCACCAGGATACAGGGTCTTGGGCGAGGTAGCCTGCGAACAACTGTCTTATGATAAACAGGGAAGTGTATTTTGTATTATACAATTCCCGGAAAATCCGATAGAGACATTGGGATCATTCAGTGCTACACTTGAATTCGTGGTTCGTGACTGTGACCCAACAACTGGCTTGCCTGATTCGGGAGAAGGTTATGCTGATACATATCCTTTAGAGGACGTTGAGATAGGCTGTGCTGATCAATTTAGAACCAGAGCCGCATCTGATGATTGGGAAGCATCTTGGGAGAGAGCTTCAACAGCAGCTGAAGCTTGTGATACCTTTGAGCTGTCCCAGAGAGATGTGGGTGAAGCTGCGTTAGCTGTCTGTACTCATTTGGGTCTACCGAAAGCCTCTATAGGCGGAGGATCCGATGCGGTGAAAGATATACGAGGTGGTGGATTGTGGAGAGAAGGTGTTCCCGCACTTCTCAGGGCCCGGCTAGTGGCTGCACAAGGCACCGTAACTATGCAACTAGCAGTGCGCTCTCCTCGAGATGATATCGCTACTCTATTATTAGTGGCTGTTGGCTAAAACTGTAACCTTTTCATCGCATATAGATATTTTCCTATCAGTGCTCCAAATCCGCAATCCTAAGCTACTGAGTTTAATGTACAGTCGCGGAAACTGAATTACGTACAAGAGTAGAACGTTTTGACAGTCAATTTCAAGATAGACCAACACAAACACACAACAAGTGGATACTGATTTTTGTAAACGCTTTTTAATATTTTCTTATTTCTTATTAGCAGTAGATAATAATTTCTTTGGCAGATTTATGGTATGTCAACAGGATATTTGCAACGAAAAGGTTCCACTCTGGTACGCGATTCAGTTTCTTCGACTGTACAATAATCATAATGTAAGATATCTACTTGTATCAATGTTAAAAGAAATGTAAAACTTATTATTTCTTTGAGAGTTAATAAATTCATAAATGGTTTCAGACGCGTTTAATTTATCATTTTACTTTAACCAGCAACCAGCTAAACTTAGCTTTATTTATTTTACTTATCGTAATAAATAATTTATTTGTGTGATGAGCACGAATATTTGTTCCTGAGTTCTGGATGTTTTCTATGTATTTAAGTATTTATTTATCTATATTAGTATGTTTATCGTCGTCTAGTACCCATAGTACAAGCTTTGCTTAGTTTGGGACTTGTGTAAGATTGTCCCCTAATATTTATTTATTTATTTAAATAGACGACCAGATGGCCTAGTGGTTAGAGACCCTGACTATGAAGCTTGAGGTCCCGGGTTCGATTCCCGTGTCGGGGCAGATATTTGTATGAAAAATACGAATGTTTGTTCTCGGGTCTTGGGTGTTTAATATGTATTTAAGTATGTATCTATCTATACATATAAGTATGTTTATCCGTTGCCTAGTACCCATAACACAAGCTTTGCTAAGCTTACTTTGGGACTAGGTCAATTGGTGTGAATTGTCCCGTGATATTTATTTTATTTATTTTTATTTAAATAAAACGTACTTCGATTCAAATCTTGCAAGTAGGGGGCCACTAATTTATTACGTAAGACGATTTTTGCCAGTTTTTTGACCCCCTCCCCCCTAAGCTATGTAAGAAAAAATAAGAATCGGCCGATCCCCTCCCCCTGTGTAATATTTATTACGTAAGAATCTAAAGGAAAAATGAATACCTACTACACGTTTAGATTGTTTTAATTTTTATTTTTCAAAGAAAAATCTTTAGGGCCTAAGCACACGGCGTATTTTTAACGCGCCGTCAACGCGCGTTTTCATCGATACAAACGCGCGTCTACGGCGCGTTTTTTAAAAAACGCCTTATGCTAGGGGCCTTAAGGCTGTTCTAATGGAATGAAAAACGTGCTGTAAACGCGCGTCGACGGCGCGTTCAAAAAACGCTGTGTGCTTAGGCCCTTGGTAAAGTCGCTTTTATTGCAGTTACTGATATTTTTTTACCTATATGCATATTATCCGAGCGCTCTATTACAAAGTAAAATCTTAACTTTGCGCTTTTTTGTGATCTTACGTAAGAACTATCAAGGCCGCCTCCCACCCCCTTGTAAGAAAAAATAAGACGTGGTTGACCCCCTCCCCCCCTAAATCATCTTACGTAATAATAATAAATGAATGGCCCCTAGCTTCCGTTTGTCGTATTGACTTCAATTTGGTACTAATATAATCTAATACCTTTAAACGAGCAATTCTTGTATATATGTATATATATATATATATAATCAGGATCTCGGAAACGGCTCCAACGATTTCGATGAAATTTGGTATGTGGGGGTTTTCGGGGATGAAAAACTGATCTAGCTATGTTTCATTTTCAGAAAATCGCTTTTACTCGTGTTTTCCGGCTATTTTTGTTTGCATTAGAATATAAAGCTAAATTTCGCCGACTTCGAGCAGATCATAATGGCACATTAGAAATCGGGTGGTCGCGTATCCAGCCGACCTCGGTTCGAATCCACGTTTTTTTTCAACATTTTTAGTTTTTTTTTAAGTTTATTTTTCATGAGAAAACGTCAAGTTTCTTCTTTTGTGAGAAAAAGTTACTTTTTTGTGAAAAAAAAGTTACTTTTTTGTGAGAAAAAGTTACTTTTTTGTTAGAAAAAGTATTATAGGGAACGTGCAGTAACTATAGGCGGCAGCACTAATGCGACAGAAGAGACACTATGCGGACAGTAAAACAAACTTATCAAGGTAAAACATTCAAATTGATGGCACCCTTATGGCACCAGTTGGCAGCACCGTCTATGTGCACGTTCCCTATTGGGAGCACAGAACAGGAAAAGCCGGTTGTCTGTAAAGTCGGTTTACGGACGATAGTTTAACGTGACTCACCCCCCCCCCCCCCCCCCCCTCCGGTGTTTTTGTCAAATATCTTGAAAACGGTGCATCCTACGGCAAAATCAATGAAATTTTCATCCCCCTTTAATACCCCCGCGCTCCCTCCCCCGCATCCCCTCCCCCCTCTCACCCCCCCCCCCCCCACCCCCCACCCCTCCGGTGTATATAATCAGGATCTCGGAAACGGTTCCAACGATTTCGATGAAATTTGGTATTTGGGGGTTTTCGGGGATGAAAAATTGATCTAGCTTGGTCTTATCTCTGGGAAAACGCTTGGTACCGAGTTTCTGCCCGAGCAGAGCTCGGTCGCCCAGGTACTATTAGGTAAACAGAGCTCCGATGTCAGTAAAGGAATCTCTAAGGGTGAGGCCACACGAGCGTAATTTTGTGAGCGGCAGAATTTCGGTTGCGCCGTACATTGTGTCACGTAAGTGTCACGTGATGGCCCGCATATTGTATGGCGCGAACCGAAATTATACCGCTCACGACTCACAAAATTACGCTCGTGTGGCCTCACCCTTAAGCCCAGTTTAGATTTGCAAGAATACTCGTGCAAATTGCATTAGGTACATTACGCTGCAGTAAAGCCGAATTAGAAGTGGCCGCGATGTAATGCAACTTCCACGTTTTTTCTTGCTGGTATAAACTGGACTTTACAGTCCTCAAGAACCTTTTTTTTTAAATGGTGCTAAAAACGAACGCCAAAACCAAAGAGTATTGTAATATTATATGAACGCCGAAACCGAAACGCACAAAACGGCTTGTCGATAAAAAGCCAAGCAATGGTTTATTATTAGAGCTATAATAAACCCCAGCGACTGCTTACCCTTTATTTGCAACAAAGCCTTGATTCAGCGTTCTCACAGTCACAGGTAGTTCTGAATGTGTCGTACAATTTTTGTAAAGCGTTGAGAGCGTTGTAGAGCTTTCTCCACTCCTATCATTGGTCCGAGCGGCATTGCAATGCCGCCGGGATCATAGTAGAATATAAATGAACTAAAATAAAATAGAATAGAATATACTTCGTTTTTTTTTAGCATTGGAAATAAGGTAAACAATCTTGACGAGTCATTTATTGAAATCCGCTTTATTAAAAAATAGTACTCAACTAACTATTACTTATGAAACCAAAAGAGTGTAAATGACAACATTTCCTTTCAAATTGTTACATGTATGATTAGCTGCGACTTATTTTTCAAAAGTGTTTTTTCAATAAAAAGACACGTTAAAATCGCTTACCTTTCTAATGCGAAAAAAAAAACGAAATACTTAAGGGTTGCCTGCCATACGTCAGGATTTGTCCTGACATGTCAAGATTTTTGACCCTTTGACAGGAATTCCTGAGTGACTGACTGACGGATCAACGCACAGTAGAACTCTTCATCATAATCATCTCAGCCTATTGGTATAGGTACGCCTCACTCCAGGGCTCAGGCCTCCTCTCAGAATGATAAGGCTTGGGCCACGCGGGTCCAGTGCGAATTGAGAAATTGACAAATTGAAATTGAAATTTATTGATTTTTTTTTATTGAATTTAATCTCAGGTGTGTACAGGTTTCTTCACGATGTTTTCTTTCATCGTAAAGCTCGTCGTAAATTTCAAATGTAATTTCGCACATAAATTCGGAAAAACTCAGAGGTGCGAGCCCGGGCTCGAACCCACGATCCTCAGCTTGAGAGGCCATTGGTTAAACCACCAGGCCACCACGACTTCACGGGGATTTAGGCTGTATTATGTAAAGTGCCTGGGCGACCGAGCTCCGCAAGGGCTGAAATTCGGTACCAATCGTTTTCCCAGAGATAAGACCAAGCTAGACCAATTTTTCACATACCAAATTTCATCGAAATCGTTGGAGCCGTTTCTGAGATTCTGATTGTATTATATATTAAAGGTAGGTATTAGATATACAAGAATTGTTCGTTTAAAGGTATTAGATTAGATAGATAGATGTCGTTATTGGCAAAGTCTATGCAAACCGATGGTATATCGCTATCGTATTTATAGTTGAGCACGTCGGTTATATGATCATTACTGTTCTAACGATTGACTTTGTCTGTATTTAGTTACTGCAACACAATATCATAATAATATTGCATTGTCATCCGATTTACACATGCATGCAAAATTGCAGCTCAATCGAAAACCGGGAAGTGGTCAAATTTAACTTGCATGATTTTAATGCGTACTACACAATTATATACATAACATACATCGAAAGAAAGAATGAAAGAAGAAAAACATTTATTTATAACAACAATAACACGTAGGTACGGTCGGCCAAGAAACTAGAAAGTGGTCTACCAGTTTTGTTTGACAAGTTTCTGTGAGATCTAAATGTCGCTAAGGTTGACTTTTCTAACTGAGTGAAGTCTTTAGTCACTGTCATAATAAGGGAAAATCGACTCGTGTCTCGTTGTATTAGTATACGTATGACGTGCAAATGAACTTCAACCGTAGGGTGGTAGACCATAGTATTTTTGGCCGATAGTACACATGCAAAAGTAAGAGTACAAACATAGACATAGGTAGGTAAGTAATTACTTACATATTGATGTTGTTATAGGTAACGCCACCAGAGTTGAGGCCATGCACACAACCACATCTCATGTAATGACAGCGGGATTTTGACGTTGTGTTGTCGTTAAACGTCAACACAACGTCAAAATCCCGCTGTCATTACATGAGATGTGGTTGTGTGCGTGGCCTCAACTCTGGTGGCGTTACCTTTACAAAAGGGACCCGGCTCAGCGTGTATTGCAGTTAAATAAAAGCTTTTAATTTAAAAAAATTGGCCCGCATAGGCTGGGATGATGAAATGAATCCCTGCTGAGGCTGCTGAGTCGTGTCGCAAGATACATTTCCACAGCCTTTTTAAGCTAAAGTTAGGTAGATTGACCAACTGATTTCATCCACACAGCAATAGATTGCGTGTGGTCCACGTGCTGACAAGTTAAAATGACCAATTGAGCGCCTCAATGTAATGCTAGTTGCATGAAAACAATTTTAATTTAAGGTTTAGGTACAGTACGTCCCGTTCCCGATGACGCGTCTCGCCAACGTGGGTTAAAGCGGCACGTGTTTTGTATTCATTCTCGAACAGTGAAATCGTGTCACGTTCCCGCCAAAGAAAATTACACAAATTTATTATGAAAATCACCGTGTTGTTGACCTGTTTTTTCTTTCTTTCTTTCTTCTGTAAAAAGAAATGTTTATGAACCATAATTTTGAAACCGAACAGTTTTTGCTTTCGGCGAAAAACGCAAATTTTTATTGCAAAAAAAAAATTCTCGATGCGCTTCGTCGTTTTTAAGGTTCCTTACCCAAAGCGTAAAAACGGGACCCTATTACTGAGACTCCGCTGCCCGTCCGTCTGTATGTCTGTCTGTCCGTCTGTCACCAGGCAGTATCTCATGAACCGTCATAGGTAGACAGTTGAAATTTTCACAGATGATGTATTTCGGTTGCCGCTATAACAACAAATACTAAAAAAGAATAAAATAAATATTTAAGGGGGCTCCCATACAACAAACGTGATTTTTTGCTCGTTTTTGCTCGATATTGATTACGGCAACAGGTAGACGCTTCAAATATTCACAGATATTTAGTTATATATTCACTTTAAAAATAAATGATTAAATTAAAATAAAATAAATATTTAAGGGGGCTTCCATACAACAAACGTGATTTTTTTGCTGTTTTTATAGATACCTAATGGTACAGAACAGAACCCTTGGAGCGCGAATCCGACTCTCATAAGTACTCGTAACAAAACACAAAGTACTAAGTACTCTCATAAGTACTAGATAAACAAAATTCTCACGTAAGGCCGGCGTTACACTGGTAAGTTTTACTTTCGTAAGTAGGGACGCAACTATCTGCTAAAAAGAGAGATGAGTATTGCTATCTTATTCTAACTTATAGCTGTGTCCCTACTTACGTAAGTAAAACTTACCAGCGTAAAGCCGGCCTAACGCCACGAGAGTTGAGGCGAATGATTTACACACACAGGTACATAAAGTACAGATGGCACAAAAAGTAGTGAATGAATGAAATGAGTGAGTGAATGAAAATGTGAAGTGAATTATATGATCTTAAGGTATAGCTTTTCTAATTTAAAATACCTGGGCAACCGAGCTCTGCCGAGCTGAGGTACCGAGTGTACCAAGCGTTTTCCGGTTTCCCAGAGATAAGACCAAGCTAGATCAATTTTTCATCCCCGAAAACCCCCACATACCAAATTTCATCGAAATCGTTGGAGCCGTTTCCGAGATCCTGATTATATATGTGCGAGGGAGGGGGGTGCGGGGGAGGGGGTTCGGGGGTTCCAAAGGAGGGATGAAAATTTCATTGATTTTGCCGTAGGATGCACCGTTTTCAAGCTATTTGACAAAAACACCGGAGGGGGTGGAGGGATGAGTCACGTTAAACTATCGTCCGTAAACCGACTTTACAGACAACCGGTTTTTCCTGTTCTGTGCTCCCAATAGGGAACGTGCACATAGACGGTGCTGCCAACTGGTGCCATAAGGGTGCCATCTATTTGAATGTTTTACCTTGATAAGTTTGTTTTACTGTCCGCATAGTGTCTCTTCTGTCGCATTAGTGCTGCTGCCTATAGTTACTGCACGTTCCCTATAATACTTTTTCTCACAAAAAGTAACTTTTTCTCACAAAAGAAGAAACTTGACGTTTTCTCATGAAAAATAAACTTAAAAAAAAAACTAAAAATCTTAAAAAAAAAACGTGGAATCGAACCGAGGTCGGCTGGATCCGCGACCACCCGATTTCTACTGTGCTATTATGAACTGCTCGAAGCTGGCGAAATTTAGCTTTGTATTCTAATGCAAACAAAAATAGCCGGAAAACACGAGTAAAAGCGATTTTCTGAAAATGAAATATAGCTAGATCAGTTTTTCATCCCCGAAAACCCCCACATACCAAATTTCATCGAAATCGTTGGAGCCGTTTCCGAGATCCTGATTATATATATACAAGAATTGCTCGTTTAAAGGTATTAGATAGATAGATAGATAGATAGATAGATAGATAGATGACGCGCCCCACCACCGCATTTACGCACAGGATTTGAAACTCAATTTAAGCGATAATAGAGAAATATTTCTCTTGGCAGATGTGCGTGAAGGCGGTAGTTGAGCGCGCGTCATTTTAAATTAGACGAGCTCTAATACAATACGCAATACTATGCATATTATAACTTTTATTTTATCATATAGCCTATTTTTGTAAGAAAACAATTTGAAACTGATAAGAGTGATAAGAAATATTCGCAACGAACAAAATCGGTATTTTATAAAAAGCGAAAAATATGCTTATCTGATTTAAATAAAATACATCAAAATATTTTATTTTCTGTTTTGTTTGAACTAGATGTATTTTCTTAAATAATTCTTAACGAAATGTTTGAAGAAATTTTTAGTCTATCTTTTAATTCACTGTTGAGTCTGTTGAACTTGCTGCTATCGGTACGAATAAACGTCAAAATCCCGCTGTCATTAATTACATGAGATTTTATTGTGTGCGTGCTTTGTGCGTGACCTCAACTCTGATGGCGTTACCTATAATCTATAATATTATTATTATGATTTTTTTAAATTAACAGTTGTTAACGGATTAAAGAAATATTTTGAATATTGGGGTTGAACCCCCTGACCCCCTGGGCCCCCCTGGTTACGCCAGTGAACACTACTCTAATGTCATTGGAATAAATAAAGGCCTATTTAGATGGTGTGAGTTTCTCGCCTCGACTATATGATTATCGTAGCACGAGAAAAAATATAGTATTATGTAAACTACACGTACGATATCGCACGAGAAGGGGCGATAATCGCCTCGCCTTCAATGATTGAATGTCTCCGTGTAAACAAAATTTGAATACGAGAATCGTATTTCGAGTTCATGTGCTTTTCAGTCGCCGTCATGTCATGAGTGCATCGTATGACATCGCATGCGTATAAAAAAAATAAGCTCAATACTAAGTGCAAGGCTACTTTTTCTCCCGAAAAATGCCAAAATCCCGCGGGATAGAAATACTTAAGTGAATTCAATTTCGGGCCTAATTTTAAAAATTATTTCACCAATAGAAAGCTACACTATCCGTGATTGACATAGGCTGTTTTTTCCCTGGTAAAAATTCAAATTTCCCGCGGGATAGAATTAAGTGAACCTAATGGGTGATGGTGATGATGATGATGGTGGTGATGGTGATGATGATAATGATGGTGGTGGTGATGGTGACGACGATGACGACGGCGATGATGATGATGATGTTGTTGATGATGATGATGATGATGATGATGATGATGATGATGGTGGTGGTGGTGGTGGTGGTGGTGATGATGATGATGATGGTGGGTGATGGTGATGATGGCAACGACGACGACGACGATGACGATGATGATGATGATGATGATGATGATGATGATGATGATGCTGATGATGATGTTGATAATGCTGATGATGATGGTGATGGCAGGTGATGAAGATGATGATGATGATGATGGTGGTGGTGATGATGATGATGATGGTGATGATGACGACGACGACGATTGGTGGTTTTTTTTTAAACCGGCTCAGTAGTTTCAAAGTTTACCCCTACAAACAAAAAAAAAGATTAGATATTTTCCTAGCCTTTCGGAATTTCAAAAAATCCTCTCTAAATGCATTTCTATGATGCTTTACCTACACTTATGCCAAATTTCAAGTCTCTAGCACTCAAATAACCACGTAAGTTATCTGGTAAAACTCGTATTGAAAATCGGTTCGAACCGATTCGTGCGATTCTCGCATGTTCGTGAAAAAATGTCATACGAGAACGAGTTTAGACAGGTCGAGAAATCGTAAGCGAAAATCTCCCTAGAATGCAGTACGCTTAGTATAAGTTTTACTTCACCAAAATACTTCTCGATCGCGTTTACGTAAAAATTTCAATTCTATGGAAACATGGACGCGTGCGCGCGGAGGCGCTGTCCATGTTTCCCTAGTAATTGATTTTTTTACGAAAACGCGATCGAGAAGTATTTCGTGAAGTAAAAATTTATACTAAGCGTACAGTATGCTTAGTATAAGTTTTCCTTCACTTCAATACTTCTCGATCGCGTTTACGTAAAAAAATCAATTACTAGGGAAACATGGACAGCGCCTCCGCGCGCGCGCGTCCATGTTTCCATACAATTGAAATTTTTACGTAAACGCGATCGAGAAGTATTGAAGTGAAGGAAAACTTATACTCAGCGTACAGTACGCTTAGTATAAGTTTTACTTCACCAAAATACTTCTCGATCGCGTTTACGTAAAAATTCCAATTCTATGGAAACATGGACGCGCGCGCGCGGAGACGCTGTCCATGTTTCCCTAGTAATTGATTTTTTTACGTAAACGCGATCGAGAAGTATTTTGGTGAAGTAAAACTTATACTAAGCACTCATACATTGCCTGGCGATAATCTCCTTTCGAGTATCGAATGACATAACCGTACGCGAGTTTTTATTTCTCGCATGAATGTAAACATTTTCGTACGATACTCGCTTGACGATTATCGCATACGAGAATGTCATACGATTTCTCGCCCCAAAACGTGCGAGAAACTCGTACCATCTAAATGGGCCTTAACACATCAATCGATCACCTTATGCCCCAGCCACACTCTCCACGAGGCTACACGAGGAGACGCGAGTACGAGAGTAAGGACGGTGCGCTCGTGTCGCCTGAGTCGCCTCGTCTTCTCTCGCCTCGCCTCGCTGTCGCTCCGCTTTGTGTCGGTTTTGGACGCGAGTCAAAGAACGAGAGGGGGTGAGGCGAGGGTATGAACCACACTCTCGCGCTCGCTCACTTGGTTGTTTGTTTGGTTTGGTTTGTTGTTTACGTTTGTATGGAGCTGGCATTACACCTTACCCATGTATAGACAGATACTTACCTATTACTTCCTTGTGTACATACCTATATTTATGAACGTTCCAACAAAAGATTGAGATTTATTTCCAATATACCCAAACAGCAATTTTAGTTTTAAATAAAACATGTTTTGTACTGTATTTGATTGGCTTAGCTAAAATAGGCCTTTGGGTAATAATTTGTAAAACGTAATATTTTTGTGTGCACGCATGTAATGTAACGTGTCTCTTTTTAACAAATATGATAGTGCGTAAGGTAGTCTGAGGCTATCTCTCTCTATGAACACACTTCTTGGGCATCTCACGTTTTTCTGAGCGTGAATGATAGTGCTGGACTAAAATGTATTTGTTTTGGTTTTCGATAAGTCGATTACGTAAAATTCTCTGTATAGTCGATCAGGTAAATGTTTTTATCATTTTTACACATCAGAAGATAAACAATAAGGTTGATTGTAACATTGACTTGTAAGTGAAAATAGCCTTTGATGTTTTAAGTCATACAAATGAATGACATTGAACCTCGACGTTTTAAAGAAATATCTTGTTTGACTATTACATCAACGAAATGTGTATAATTGGCTAAGTAAAGTTTTTTGAAGAGGTGCTAATTATATTTTTTAACACTAAGAAACTGCAGGTGTTTTATTTTTAACTCCTTTTATAGGTAACGCCACCAGAGTTGAGGCCACGCACACAACCACATCTCATGTAATGACAGCGGGATTTTGACGTTGTGTTGTAAGTTAGGATGATAACTATACCCCATACAAGTAATTTTAACAATTTTACTTTTTACTGTTAAATAACTTTTTCGGTCTGTTAGACGTTCGGCTTTCCTGCATACATTTTTTTTAATTCACTATGCAGTATTTTATTGTTTTCTAACACATACAACTGCAACTTAGTTTTGCGACAATTATAGAAGCAAATTTAATTTAGTAACAAAATTAAACTGCTCAGTTTATCGTCTGTCATTCAGCACATCACTAACGGCGCGAGTTGTTTTACGCGCGAGTAGCGACTCAGTCACTGACAGTCGTCTTATCACAGCACAATGACAACGAGCGAATTTCTTAAGAATAATTATCACAACAAGTGACTTCTCAGCTACGAGAAAATATCGTTTGCCCTGTAGACGTCTTAATGATGTCAATCTAGACTCTGATTTTCACAAGATGTAAATTGTGTTAAAATTGGTGTATTCAAAGTGTGGACTAACAAACTAACTTGAAAGTTTTCCAAGCAGTTTTTTTCAACAAATAGGTACTCGGTTGTGTAGACATCAATGTGTTTGGGTTTAGGTAAGACTTATCGGCTGTTTTTATATTATTTGCCATATGTTAGCCATAACAACTGTAAATGTGTTTAAATCTTCCTGCACTGCTTATGAATTCGCAATAAAATTTGGCATGATCGTATACGGAGTAACAACTTGTATGCTTATGAGACTACAAGTGCCAGTTTGTGTTGTAATGGTTCTTGATCCAAGGCTGTCATTCCAAGAACATCGGCTTCCAAACTATTGCTTCACTTCACATTTTAATAATATTGATAATATTTAAGTACAATTTCGACCCCTGACACAAAAAGAAGGGTGTTATAAGTTTGACCGCTATGTGTGTGTGCGTCTCTCTGTTTGTCTGTGGCATCATAACTCTTAAACGGGTGAACCAATTTGTTCTTGACATGTTTCATTAAAATTGGTCCAGCCATTTCAAAGTTATCAGCTCTTTTGTATGCTGCGGAAGGGATCTGAGATTTAATTGCGTTGGGGGTTTTAATTTTTTTAATTTATAGTTATTAAGTATCAACTTTTTGTGGGCCAACTTATGGTTAATACACAGATTACATTTTAAGGCAAATATTATGATAGTTCATCAGCAGACTGAAACTTTCATAGTATAGTTAATCCGAAAATTCTTTTACCACCCTAAGGTTCAATGACAGTTGTATGGCTTAAAACATTAAATGCTATTTTTACCCACATGTCAATGTGACAATCAGCCTTATTGTTTTATTCTGATTTCTGATGTAGGAATGGTTATAAAAAATGGTACCTATAGAACTTACTTCGTTGACTATACTTTCGCTGGTCTTGTGTATCAAGGGGTGCATGGTCAAACCTGATATATCGAAATAATTAACTGTAAAATTAACAAAAAATTAAACTGCTGAAAAAAAGTGAAAAGCAAAAAATAATAAAACTTTTTTATTTAACCTTAATAACTAAGTTCTTAAACTAATGTAAGTATACTTAAAAAATTTTGAACCGGTGCCAAACAATTATGTGTCACGTGTAAGCCCGTTCGGGTTGCTGTCTCTGACATTAACAGTTGCTTGTGAATGCTTGGCATTTTCCGGCTAAGGATTGATTCTTTGGCACAGACTCAAAATTACTTAGGTATACCGGTATACTTATATTAGTTTAAGAACATAGTTATTATTAGTTTTTGTTGCCGGTTTAATTTTTTGTTAAAAGTTTTTATTTTATGCTTTTTAGTTTTTTCTTATTACTGACAGGTCTGAAGCTCAATCATAGTAAGGTTTTTGTAATGCACAACTCGGCATTAAAATCTGTGAGTGAACAATAAATCTCCCCTATTTTGCCACCCTTAGGGTAGGATTTTTTTTAAGGTTACCCCATCTAATAAAAAAAGTATTATCAAAATAGGACTACTCTATAAAAAAGTTATGCGTGGTCATACAATCAGTGAGTGAACTACCAATCATCCCCTGTTTTCTACCCGTAGGGTTGGAGTTTTTCTTTCAAATTTATATGGGACCAACTTCGGGATATACCCTTTAAGGGGCCTTCCATGAATTACGTCACACATTTAGGGGGGCGAAGTGGGGGTCAAGCGATCTGTGACACTAGAACAAAATAATGGCGATTTTCATAGTAATAAGTGTGACAACGGGGGGGGGGGGGGGGGGGGTCCAAATTGATCGAAATTGGTGTGACGTAATTTATGAATGGCCCCTTTCCAATAAAAAAAGAATCATCAAAATCGGACTACTCTGAAAAAAGTTATGCATGGTCTTCCTCCGTTTTTTTTTGTCAGCTGAAAAAGAACACTACGTAAAACAACTGAAATCAAAATTCCTACTCAACATTAGATCAACTTATTTGGTTTGCCCACACTCCCCTCAATACACAAAATAATAAGTGAACTGCAGTAGCAAAATGGATTTTCGGCATCTGTGTGCTTGTTGACAAAAGCATCCTGAGCAGTCTATCCTCTTGCTTGCTCTTAGTCTCAACATAATCAACCCATCCCACTGTAGGGCACAGGCCTCCTCTCAGAATGAGACACCTTAACCCAGCGGTTGGCAAAAAGTGAACCGGGGTCTGTTCCCGGACCACAAACAATCAAACCTAGGACCAAGGAAAATAGCACCTCAGCCCGCCAAATATTGTTAAACATCTTTTTATATCAACGAGGGAGGCCTATGTCTGGCTGTGGACGTGCTATGGCTGTATTAAATCATAAGTAGTTTTTTTCTGGACTTGACAAAAAAAATCACCAGTATCCGGACCCAACTTCGGACCCAACTTAAAACTACTTGTTGTCCCCTGCCTTAACCCCCTCATATGCGGGAAATGAAAAAAAATGTGCATCCTATAGAACGACAAGCTCGTGCGCGACCCTCTGCAGAACCCTGTCGCAGTGAGTATTTGCCGCACTTATTAAAAACAATCTTGTTAAGAGGCTGACAACACCTAATTTTGTTGAAATTGATATCATTTAAACAGTTTTTTAAGAAAAACTGCTTGTTCTAGCACATCAAAAAAATTATATGTTAATATTCATCATATTTCAAAGACCGTGGACAGACTCGATACATAATTGGACGAAATCGGCTCGATAGAAAATAATTGCAAAGATAGGTCTTAAAATCATCATTAAACGGTTCTATGTCTTTATTTTTTTGGCGTATGCGTCTGCAATTAAAAACATGAAGTCAACATATTCATACCTAAACCGCTAACGAGTCATATTTCACAAATAATCCACAGTTTTTTTTAAATTAAATATTTGCCCGATAAATTTCAATATACCCGGCTGCCCAGTAATAGCGGCATCTCGTTTACTTCGATACAAATAGACAGTGTGCGCCGACGTTAGTGTTGACAGCGGACAGCAGAGGCTCCCTGCGACAGGGTTCCGAGCTTGTCAAGGTATAATTTCAACAGTTTCATATAAATCTAATATTTATTACAGATAAAAATTAAAAAGGAATGAGATTGTCTTAAATTTGGCCCGGATCCGTGTATACAAGGGGTTAATCTCAACTAGTCCCAACATAGTCTAATTAATTTAAAGGGATATGTGCTTAGGTAAAAAGGAACTAATCCACAAATAAATTTTTATGATTTCGTACCCAAAGGGTAGAAACGGGACCCTATTTATTACTAAGACTCCACTGTCCGTCTGTCAGTCACCAGGCTGTATCTCATGAACCGTGATGGCTAGACAGTTGAAATTTTCACAGATGTCTTTCTGTTGCCAGTATAACAACAAATAAATCTAAATTCAAAATTCAAATAGACTTTTTTTTGGATTGGTTCTTTTTTGTAAAAGAATGTCAATGATCCTAATGTTGCTTAAAATTATTGCAAGCGATAATATTATTTTTTAATAACGTTTTTGTGCATATCTTTGAATTTGTATTGCATAAATACATTAAATCATTGGGGAGCAAAAGAGAGGCCTCTGTCAGTTGCTCTTAACTGCGCATTCTGCTTTACCCCAGGGCCATTCATTTTGTTCCCTAACTATTTTGTGATTTTATGTATACAAAAATTAAAATATTTACAAATGCGCACAACATTGCACATGTATTAATATTTTACGATTTTGATTTATTTTATTTATAAAATTGGATACAGTTATTTCCATTGATTTTAATGTTGCTGTAATTAATAATTCCAATATGAAATCATCATCTCGGCTTATATACGTCCCACTGCAGGGCACAGGCCTCCTCTCAGAATGAGAGGGCTTGGGCTGTAGTTCACACGCGGGCCCAGTGCGGATTGGGAACTTCTCACGCACGATGTTTTCCTTCACCGTAAAGCTCATGGTAAATTTCAGATGTAATTTTAGTATTGAAATTATGAAATATTGCAACCAAAAACTAACAGGTCCATAGTTTTAAGTCATAACAATGCGATATTTGGCTTTGCGAATGCAACCAACTGATGAAATATTTGAAAATAATTTAAAAATTCCATTAAGTTTAGTAAATTTGTTTCATGTCACCCACAAAAGACAAAATTAAAAAAATTGTCATTGAGTTGATTTTCTTAAATATAGCTAAAACTTTTTCTATTTGCAGTCAGTTTGTCACAAAAACCCTTACTCACTATTTTTAACCCCTCAAGGGCTGTGTCATACAACCGGAATCAATTCAGACTCCTTGAGTTCAATCGGTTTATACATTTTCATTTCATTTCATATAAGTTGACTGGACAGGAGGACGCAGAATGCACCCAATGTGATAAACCCCAAACAGTTTATTTTGCAAGTTTTAAACGGATTAACCTTAAAACGAAGTCTCGTTGATATGTGTATACTGCCTGTTCTAACTTACGGTGCTCAAACATGGTCATTGACGGAGTTACAGAAAACTAAACCAAAGGTTTGCCAAAGAGCAATGGAGCGTAGTATGCTCGGCGTGAGGCGGGTTGACCAGAGCCGAAACACCACGCTGCGCTCATATAAACACGCATTACTGATGTGGGTGATAACTGATAAGGATCCAAATCGGTGGGCTAGGTTAGCCACGGACTGGATAGGCCCACGAGGTGTTGGCGGGACGACCGAGCCGTGTACCTTAGAGACTGGAAGGACACCGCTCAATATCGGGATGAATGGCAAAAATGGGGGAAGGCCTTTGCCCAGCAGTAGGACACTTCTGGGTTAAGCCGCCAAAACGTAGTGACACTCGGTTACAAGTTAAAACCCTGTATAATTTTTTTGTAGAAGCTACTATTTCGACACAATGAATGTGCTCAAGGGAGAAAGTGTTTATTCTGCGCATTCCTTTGATTCCTAGCGACCGCCCATTTCATTTTAAGGGGCTTCCTCGGGCTAAAATTGTTTCGTCACGAATATTAACAAATAGCAGGAAAATTGTTTCTCCTTTTGGTGGCACTTCACTTGGCGTTGCGTGATCGCGTTGCGCTATTGCCATCTCCGTCTTTCACGCTAGAATCGGCATAGTGAAGTGCCAGCATTTGGAAGGTCTTTGTGGGGACCGTTCAAGTGTAAGCTCGAAGCTCGCGTACCAGAATAGTTGGGTTGACGCCGCCGCTTAAACGTACGAAAAACTTTATTATCCTTACAAATAGGGGTCCTTGCGGATACACTTCGACCCGTAGGGATCTTTTGTGTAAATCAATTGGGTATCTAATCAATCGTAATCATACCTAGTGCCGTGCCATTACTTTTGTAGATAGTTAATGTTTTTGATAGTTTTTGACAGACTTCAAAAAAGGGGAGTTTTCTGTGTTCCACTGTACTTATGTATTTTTTAACATTTAACCCCTCGTATTCTTAAGACACGGACACGTGCCCAATTTAAGGCATACTTTTTGTATTTTTTTTCTGTATCATTGGATTTATATGAAACAGTTGAGACTAGAATGCACGATTTATATGAAACAGTTGAGACTAGAATGCACGATTTTTTTCACTTCCCGCATACGAGGGGTTTGTTAAATAGGTAGGTAGTTTTTTTAAAACATATCTTACTTAAAAAAAATAAGATTTATTTAATTATAAATCGTATTTTTTCAACGTTTGTAAATAGTTCTCTTGAAAACTACCCTACAAACATGATTTATGCCGACATCGGTTTAATTCTGTGTATTGCATTATTTCATGGCTGCTACTTGGAATTTACGGAACTTCCACCCAGACTTGTAATTTCATCCGGTCGCACAACGAGTAATATCTAATAGAAAAAATCTGGCTTTTGATTATTTGAAATTGGTCAGTTACACGGAGTTGGAGAAAAATTAAAATAGTTTAGCTCTCAGGGGCCGGAAGACCATTGAAACTTTGGCATTGTTTGGCTCTAATTCCAAACTCCAGGTTTTGGTGGCTATTTTTTTGGCTGCTACACCTTAACTTTTCTATTATGCAATTTTAATAGATTAACCGATTGTATTTACTGTAACTGTGGTGGAGTGAGTAAACGCTTTATTTATTACTAGCTGTTGCCCGCGACTCCGTCTGCAATTTCCGGGATAAAAAGTACCCTATATGTTAATCCAGGTTATAAACTATCTGTGTGCCAAATTTCATCAGAATCCGTCAAACCGTTTTAGCGTGAAGAAGTAACAAACACACTCACACACTCACAAACTTTCGCCTTTATAATATTAGTGTGATTATTTATTATTATCTTAGGCGTCATTTAGACTGTAGGTACGAATTTTGTAACATAGACATTGATGTTTTAACGACGGCATCGCAATCTCACAATCGTGTGCAGGATCTAGTATAAAAAGTTTGTACGGTTTACGCACCCTTGTTAAGGCACCCCTCCGGCAAGTGCAATAATTTAATTTTTCTTTTAGAAATTTCTCGCGATGTGCGGCCAGCCTATAATATAAGGTCTAAGCGTTTTTAATTGTATTTGCAATGTGAATTCGATCAGTTTTTTTAAACAGACTATTTCGCTTTCTGCTTCTCCTTGCACTTCACTTAGCGCTGTATGTTCATGGTGCGCTTTTTGCATATGAAAGCATGAACTTATTTTGTGACAAAAAATGTACACTAAGCATTTACAGTTGCTCATTTCACGCTAGAAACGATATAGTGCATTCCCTTTACGGCTCGGCCACGGCTTCGCGCGACTAGCGAGGCGGAGAGCGTTAATTAGCTTTAATTTTCTCTGTTCATTGTGCGGCTGCGACGCTCGTCGCACAATGGTTACGTTGCAGCACACGCAATGAATTGATAAAACACTCGCTGCGCCGCTGATCCTGCAAAACGAACGAACGAAAAGTTAATATAAATAGCGATAGTAAACTGCGAATATATATATGTAATACGGCTATGCGTTGTATACAAATTTTAAATTTAACTAACTAGTATTGAAATTGATTTTAAAGTTATTGAAAATGTTAAGTATTTCAAGTTCGACTATTTTTCACAGGTTTGAACATCACAAGTTACCATGGATAACCTGGACGATTCCGAAAATAATGCCAAGATTTCCGATTCAGCATATTCAAATAGTTGCAGCAACAGCCAGTCAAGAAGGAGGTAAGTAGTTATATTAATTTCTCTGCGCTTCGGCTGATAATATACAATACGCAAATTATACACTACACGCAATATGTGCAAACAGTTAAATGTACATACGCAAAATCTACATCATGACAAACGTACAATACACGAAATGTACGTACGCAAAATTTAATAAAATTTACCTACTCTATTTTTATTGCAGTGTAAACTCGGCTTGAGTGTAGAAATTTTGCACAAGTTTTGTAGAAAACATAATCAGAATCTCAGAAATGGCTCCAACGATTTCGATGAAATTTGGTATGTGGGGGTTTTCGGAGATGAAAAATTGATCTATCTTGGTCTTATCTCTGGGAAAACGCTTGGTACCGAGTTTCAGCCCGAGCGGAGCTCGCGGAGCTCGGTCGCGCAGGTAGTTTAATTTAATAGTACTTATGTCTCGAACAAATGTCTTAATATATTTATTTATATAAATTAAATTTCTCACATGAGATACATTACTTTCTTAATGTGTCAGACCTTACGTTCGTCTTCATACGTGGCTAGACAAACCCCCTGTTTCACCATCCATTGATCAAATTTATTTGACGGATAAATATGATGGGTTTGGTTTGAACTGCTATTCAGGAACGCCAAAAATCACTGGTCTGTGAGAGGTTTGGGCTGAGTTTGGGATGAGCCTTATTTATTTGTTTATTTATTTAGTTATTTACAAAGCGAATTAACAGGAAAATAAGGCTCATCCCAAGCTCAGCCCATTCCTATCCTCTCCCAAACGATTGAATTACCGCTCGCAAACCGTGTTGGGCCGTTCCTGAATTTAGCCCCTGGTGCAGATCTGCACCAAGGCATAAGAGAGGTTAATTTACACTGATGCACGTAATAGTGAATCCAAATATCAAAATCGGTCGTCCGCGGTATCATTTACTATCCTGTAGGCATATTACTCGTTCTAGCCATGTCGACGGTTGAAGTCACGCGGCGCGCCGCGCGCTCCAAATTACGTCGCACTGGCACGTCATGACGCACCTACATACATATAAATTATTTCTTTACGTTTCGTATGCATCTTACGCGTTGCATCGCGGACAGATGACCTGATGAGTGATGACTGATTTTTAAAAAGGCTATGAATATGATTGGATATGAATGAAGTTTTGCCATTACATTAGTAAAAGTCGGTCAAGTGCGAGTCTGACTCGTACGTTCTGTTCTGTACCTCCGTACAATGTTTTAAATACAGTTCAGTAATAAGTTTTTTAAATTCTATTTTTTTAATACTAGCTTTTTTTGCTGACTGTACTTTTGCCCCTGGTTACCGAAGCACTCGACAAGACGAATCAAACGAGCCCAAACTCAACGCAGTCGTGTCGTTTTATTACAGAGTTGCTATGGTCACCCTCTAGCTATATCATCAGATCAGCTTCGTTTCATAATAATATTGCTTTGGCATCGGATTTATACCTACATGCATGCAAAATTTCAGCTCAATCGGTTGAAAATACCTAATTCAAATTTGAGTTGAAACTTGAAAGACCCGAACAAACATAGTGATATTGCAAGTTAATAAAAAGCTTGTAAAAAATAGCCGAAATGTAAGCACTTCTGCAAATATTTTGAATAAAGAACAATTTTTAAGTCTCATCCTCTTTGGCTGTCGGTGGATGATGGCGCTATACCATGCCTAGCAACTGCCGGCTGTTACTGCCTGTTACCTAGGCCGCCTAGCAATGCCTAACAATGCCTAGCAAGTTAGTTTCTAGTTCAACTCGTTTATCGCTCGTCGCCGGCGGGGGACCGGTGCCTTAGAGCTCCCGCAGATCGCAGACTTTCTATCTGCCGATTGTTTAGTTAGGCTCTTAATGCAAATGCGCACTCTACGATTCGGTATCGGCCGTTATACTGATTAAAGAGTCCAACTAAACTATCAGCCTATAGAAAAAGTCTGGTCTCTTAGAGTTTTTTTTTAAGTAGAATCTGTCATATAGTCACATGCTTGGTCGATTATACTTAAGTATGCAGTTATTTATTAGGTAAGACATAAAAAATTCTTATCTGAGTTGTCGTTTTCAGCCGCAGTTCTAAATCTGGAAGCCATTCGAGCGGGAGTAGTGGCTATGGCGGAAAGCAGTCTTCTGGAAGTAGGTGAGCACAATTAGGATACAACTAGCTAACAGGAATGAGGAGATCCGTAGAAAAACAAGGGTCAACGACGTAGTCAAACGGATTAATTCGTTGAAATGGCAATGGGCCATATAGCACGATGCAATTGGGACCAAAAGTTCTCGAATGGAGAACACGGACTGCCAAGCGCAGCGTGAGACGCCCATCTACAGTACGGACGGATGATTTGGTAAAAACCACAGGTTCAAAATGGAAGCAAGCCAACCAACCGTAATGAGAGAGGCCTATACCCACTGTCCAGCAGTGGACGTCCTACGGCTGAAATGATGATGACAGCTAACTAAAAATTCAACGTTAATGAAGAATAAACTGTAACAGACAGAGTTAATGTTAAGATTTTGGTATGCTACGTGAATCTCGTGGCAATATCAGGATATAAAGTAGCCTATGTTTATTCCAGACGTCCAGCTATCTACATACTAAATCTGTCCAGCCGTTTTAGCGTGAATGAGTAATAACCACGCACACACGTACTCACAAATATCCGCATTTATAATATCGCATAGTAAAACAAAACAATTATAGGTTTTTGTGTAAATATTAGTAAGTAATTAAAACGTTGAACAATAGTTTTTTATCGACTACATTAGTCCCCAGTGAAATATTATTTTACTGCCTATATCTTTATTTTTTTGTTTAAATACCTATAACTTAACAAATATATTTTTGTATCTATTAAAACAAAAGTGACAACTGAAGTAATTTGAAAGTTAAAAAATTAAAATATTAGTCCAATATAGGAGCGGTATCCTCTTAATTTATTCTTGATAAGGTGGATAGTTATGTATAAGATAACGGGTATTTATTAAACATTGTCAATGTTTCCAGCATCAATGTACAGCCTCAGGTGAAGAGGACAAAAGAAAAAGATGGGAACAAGAAGAATGAAATTACTGAAATCAAGACCGAGGCTGAATTCAGGCTCCCAATGCCGGCAGAGCCTCCTATGGATAAGAAAGAAGGAAACGGTGAGTTATGTTATATTATATCTCGTAAACCCACGGTTTGATCCAGTACTTGCCGATAAAGTATCGAGGTCTATGCGGGTAGATAGGATAGATCCATGTTTAAAAACTTCGTAAAACGTGAAATACGATTAGAACGAAAAAAATCATTTATTTGTAACAACAATAGCACATACACAGGCTAATAAAAAAATACAAACAAACAAACGTACATAAATGTTGTTATGAAAATGTCCTGCCTCAGCAAGACGCTGGTTGAAAACCGACACTGGTCTTTCGCCGGGCTGCAGTAGGTACAGTTAAATCATGGCAGTAAAATCATAGGGCATAAAGATACCTATAAAGGTATTATAAATATGTGAAATAGGCACCAGAACTTCTTTAAGGCGCTGACCACACCTAAATTGGCTTTACCTACTTAAGCAGTTTTTGTTACAAAACTCTCGTGATTTGGCAAAGCGAAATCAATATAATGCACTATATTAACGTACTTACGTGTTTTTGTTTCCAAGACCCGATTCGATGAAATCGGTTCGATAAAAAAAGTAAAGATGTGTCCAAAATTCGCGTGACCAGTCTTTATTCGCGTAACCGAGGTATCTATAATTCATAGACATCATACTCATACGCAATTCATCACTTCTCTGTTTTTCTGTACAAACGGCACTGCCGCCCGCCTCCCACGAACCCACGATAGTGCTTCCCGTTTACTCCGGTTCAAAGAGACGTGTGCCGCGTGTCTCTGCGCGGAAACTTTCGTATGTACGGACGGTTGTAGTAAATGAAGATAAGTTGTACATTTATATAGAGAACTAGCTTTTTCCCGCGACTTCGTCCGCGTAGAAGTCAAAAATGGTTCTAATAAGATTATTAATTTTGTTATAATAACATAGAAATTATTACGTTCAAATGTTTGTATACTTATAAAATATAACAATTTAAAGTTTAAATAAACATGAAAATAAAATAAAATTTTGTTATATTTTATGAACACGAACCTCGGCCTTTGATCTGGTGAAAGGTACACGGGGGAATTATCTCTTTCAGCGAAATCTATATACTACACCTACCGCAGTATTTCTTTATAAACGTAATTTTTTGGTTTTCCTTCGGGTGCTAGAATCACCAGTCTACACTCTGTGCGCTTACTCTGGAGCATGCCACATACAGAGGCCATCCATAAATTACGTCACACATTTAGGGGGAGGGGGGGGGGGGTCAAGCGAACTGTGACTAAAACAAAATAATGGCGATTTTCATAGTAATAACTGTGACAAGGGGGGGGGGGGGAGGGGTCCAAATTGATCGAAATTGGTGTGACGTAATTTATGGATGGCCCCCAACTGGCCGTGGGAGAAGCAGCTTTCCCTCAAGTCTACTCCCGCTACCGTAAGAGTTTGACCTTGATAGGCCGTGTCCTTATATAAAAATCTCATGACACGGTGTTAGTTATCGAACTCCTCCGAAACAGCTCGACCGATTATTAAGAAAGTTTTTTCTCTATATTTGGTAGGTTTGAGAATAGGTCGTAGGCTATATTTTATACCACTATTATTCGCGGACGGAGTCGCGGGCAACAGCAGAATATAAATATAAATGACATAATGTACGTATACGTACCTATAGATACGTAATTGATACAATATGTATAGTATATAAAATATGTGACATATTTGAGCAATTTTATTTCGATAACAAAAACGAAGAAATCTACCAGTTTTTTTTATTTGCTATGTAAAGTAACTTGATTGACCAGATTAAACTATACTTAGTTAGCGGTATTAATTTAGCTACCGTTACAAATAAATCCACTACCATTAAGTCAACCGCGTGGTCAGAAACCCGGCTGCTCATTATATACAAATAATAAAAAGTTATGCCCTGTCTAATTCATTCCACGCTCTATGCGCAACTCATGTTCGCCAAGTAGTGCGTGTTCTCAGCCGCTCACTTGCAAGCAGGGAGCCGAAACACTGAGGATCATCCACGAGTGTCAGCGTCTTAACAGTACTTAGCGTTAAGTAATGTTCCAAATATTAGTGATTTAAAAGTTCCTATTTATCTTTCTGTTGTTTATTATGTTGTTGCACAGATGCCCCGGATGTTTCGCATATGCAGGTCGAGAAAGTAGTCCAAAATACGGAGTCGCCGGAAACAAAGTCAAGCGCAGATGTGAGTCAATTCCAATAGATATTATTGTCATTTACAGAAGCATCTATAATCTTAAATATAAAGCCAAAGCTTAACAAAAGATCGGTCAAGTGCGAGTCAGACTCATACATGAAGGGTTCCGTACCTCCATACAATGTTTCAAAAGAGTGTATAAGTATAAGTTTTTTACAAGCTTTTTTTGCTGAGTGTATCTTTTGTACCTGGTTACCAAAGTATTCGTCAAGACGAATCAAACGAGTCCAAACTCGATGCGGTTGTGTCGTCTTATTACAGAGTTCCTATGGCCACCCACTTCATCCTTCCTCAGATCAGCTTCATGTCATAATAATTATTGAATTGTCATCGGATTTATACATGCATGCAAAATTTCAGCTTTCAGCTACTTCAAATTTGAGTTGAATGATTCCACTCAAACATACTTATGTAGTTACATTGCAAGTTAATAAAAAGCTTGTAAAAAACAGCCGAAATGTAAGCACTTGTGCAAGTATTTTAAATAAACAACAATTTAAAAATTTTATACTCTTTGGCTGTCGGTGGCTGATACCGCTTTACCTTGCCTGGCAACTGTCGGCTGTCACTTCGTTCACAAACGCTGAAAAAAAACCACGTTTCTTATATGACGACCCCCTTTAATTTTTAACTTTATTTTATTTTTAGTATTTCCTAATACAAGTGCTTTACTTAAAAGGAGGATTCGACACCACCCTGTCAAAATGTTTTGTTAAAAATAAATAATATTGATTTTTTTTTTGAGTATTTGTTGTTATAGCGGCCACCCACATTATCTGTTAAAATTTAAAATGTCTAGCTAAGAGATAGAGCCCTGTAACAGATGGTCAGACAGCGGAGTCTCAGTAATAGGGTCCCGTTGGCCCTTTGGGTACGGAACCCTAAAAATGAAACTACCATGCAAACGAAATAACAAAAGCAAAAAGCATTACATATAAGTTCTATACCTTGACAAGCTCGTGCGCGGCGCTCGGAGGAACCCTGTCGCAGGGAGCCTCTGCTGTCCTTAACAAGATTGTTTTTAATAAGTGCGGCAAACGCTGACTGAGACAGGGTTCCGCGGAGGGTCGCGCTCGAGCTTGTCGGACTATAACTTAATAACTTACAGAAATTAACTGTGTTTAACCTGAAAACGCTTCTTTCAAAGGAAAAGGAAATAAAAAAAACTATAATTATGCACATTTTTAGACGGCGATCTGCCATACTTCTCAATGGCCAATGGAAATGGTTGAGAGCCGCAACGCACCCATGGTGAGTCGTAGTTCCAGTCATATATCATATCATATCAGAGTACCAGGGCGACCGAGCTCTGCTCGGGCAGAAACTCGGTACCAAGCGTTTTCCCAGAGATAAGACCAAGCTAGATCAATTTTTCATCCCCGAAAACCCCCAAATACCAAATTTCATCGAAATCGTTGGAACCGTTTCCGAGATCCTGATTATATACACCGGAGGGGTGGGGGGGGGTTGAGAGGGGGGGAGGGGATGCGGGGGAGGGAGCGCGGGGGTATTAAAGGGGGGATGAAAATTTCATTGATTTTGCCGTAGGATGCACCGTTTTCAAGATATTTGACAAAAACACCGGAGGGGGTGGAGGGGTGAGTCACGTTAAACTATCGTCCGTAAACCGACTTTACAGACAACCGGCTTTTCCTGTTCTGTGCTCCCAATAGGGAACGTGCACATAGACGGTGCTGCCAACTGGTGCCATAAGGGTGCCATCAATTTGAATGTTTTACCTTGATAAGTTTGTTTTACTGTCCGCATAGTGTCTCTTCTGTCGCATTAGTGCTGCCGCCTATAGTTACTGCACGTTCCCTATAATACTTTTTCTAACAAAAAAGTAACTTTTTCTCGCAAAAAAAAAAAACTTTTTCTCACAAAAGAAGAAACTTGACGTTTTCTCATAAAAAATAAACTTAAAAAAAAAAACTAAAAATCTTGAAAAAAAACGTGGTATCGAACCGAGGTCGGCTGGATCCGCGACCACCCGATTTCAAATGTGCCATTATGATCTGCTCGAAGTCGGCGAAATTTAGCTTTATATTCTAATGCAAACAAAAATAGCCGGAAAACACGAGTAAAAGCGATTTTCTGAAAATGAAACATAGCTAGATCAGTTTTTCATCCCCGAAAACCCCCACATACCAAATTTCATCGAAATCGTTGGAGCCGTTTCCGAGATCCTGATTATATATATATATATATATATATATATACATATATACAAGAATTGCTCGTTTAAAGGTATTAGATATCAATAAAGTATCTGTAATTAATGGTAATTTCAATAATGCTTTACGCGAAATACTTTTGGTATGAAAAAGTTTGTAGGTAGGTAGTTAATAATAATATTATCAATTCATACTCGTGTAACCTACCTATACCATTAATACTTTTCCAGGCATAGTGCATATAGCGACCACATAAATCTACTCAAAGAATCAATTGAAATTGAATTTGTATAAAATACACTTTACTTTTGAAATAATTTTAAATAGGTAAACTTCATAAAACACAATAATTAATGTTGTAGTAGCGTATCTCAATAGACCGGGCCTAGAGAAGGGTTTAAAAATGTTTGAAAAAAAAAAATTTGCAACTATTAACACGATTGACCTAGTCCCAAACTAAGCAAAGCTTGTACTATGGATACTAGATAACGGATAGATATACATTTTACGAGCATGAGAAGTGAAAAGGCTTTTTTCACTGACAAGTCAATATGACATCAGCCTAATTTTTTTTATTCTGATATAGGAACTGTCATAAAAAATGGTATAGCGCTTACTTGGTCGACTATACATTGACAATGCTTGTTTATCTTTATCATTATTAGACCATTTCAGTTGCATATCCTAATGTTTTTTTTTATGCCTACAGGATGGATTTTCGTGTGTCATATCAATGCAGGATGGTATAGTGATGTATACATCTTCCTTAACAAACACCATTGGATTTCCGAAAGATATGTGGATTGGGCGTTCCTTTATTGACTTCATTCATCCCCTGGTAAGCAATAGGTCTACAGCAAGTGAGGTCCGGGAAAAGTATGAAATGCGGTACTAACGAAACACGAAAGACCGAATATATAAAAATATCGAATGGGTCAAAATACGGATAAGTTTTTTTCTGAAACCGTAAACTACTCATCAGGATTTATTAAAACGACATCGTATAGAACCCCATTAGGTTAGGTTAGTTTTATAACAATCTTAAAATTATACGGTCTCAAAAAAAACTGGTATTTGGGCCAATCAACTTTTAAACCGACTATAATCTGTCCGCGACATTTTTCAAACAGTTGCAGATTTTTGTAAGTAAACATGTTTTTTCTGTAATTTAATAGATGAATAGCATGAATACATGCCGTCCTACGTAAGTTTAACCTATTAAACCGTGAAATATCTTGTTGGAAGTACGATTTTTTGGTAACGCCAGAGACAATTTTGGTAACGCAGGAGACGCCAAAAACGTCGGTTTAAAAGTTGATTGGCCCATTTTCACATATTCGATATTTTAAAACATTCGGTCTTCGTGCTTCGGTATTGTAGTACAGACCCATATATCAAGTATTTGTTTGATATTGAATGATCTTAGATCTTGTTGATACATTTATGATACTTGGTGATTTGTAAGAACATTTGGGTATATTAATGATTTATTCCGTAGGACCACAGCACGTTTACGTCTCAAATATCCAATGGCCCGAGTAAACCCAGTACTGACACACCGAATGATTCAGGTTAGCGCTTTTTATTATTATAGTCGTATCGTGGGTTATCCTGTATGTCTTGACATTGACCTAGAAGTTTTCGCACTAGATGACAGGAAGTTTTTGACAAAGCACCCACATCATCTATTAGCATATGGGAGTTAAAACTATTCCTTTCTTTCGAAGAAACCTTAGAGTGAGATAGATTGCTGCTCACGTCGTAAAACTTTGGTGCTTCAAGGTACCTTAATGTACCTAAGAAAACTAAGGGAAAAGTGAATATGACAACGTCACTGTTGCTAGATGTATTTCACGTTTCTTGCTACTTACTGTTGCATCAACTCGCTCTGTTATATGAACGCGTTATTAGGGTTAAGTTTATAATATATGCGTTTTAAAAATGACACGATGTTATTTTTTTTCCGTTTTATTTCTATAGTTCAACCAGGCGAGTTCGTCTCAACGATGTTCTGTCGCATCAGGAAGTATAGAGGGCTTTCAACCGGCTTCGAGGTCAAAGAACGCGCTGTCACCTTTATGCCCTTTACGCTCAAACTGACCTTCCAGAACGGTGACGAAGATAATGGAATGCTTATTTACTTGGTCATACAGGCTACGCCACTGTCTTCTGCTTTCAAAAGTAAGTAGGATTGGCCATTAAAAAAATATTGAGCAGGTAGCTCCCGTTGCATCGGCCTACAATTTCAGGATCATTAAGGTACCTATTCTTTTCCCCTCATAGTTGCGAAGACTTATACCTATAAACACTGAACTGATTTAGGGTAGAGTCCACATTTATCAGCATCGAATCGCATTTTTTAGGATATAGAAAATCGTTGTTTCGTATCAAGAAGCGGACACATCAATTCTTCTTTCAGCATCGATTCTGTTCTAGCATTAAATGCGTAATTGCGTATAAGTGTGCCCAATTGCCGTGCTGAAGGCTGCTTATTCAAGTTAACGCACGAGAACGGTTGCTTAAGTGTGAGACCGGGTGCTTGTGAAGGAGAAAGATTACTTACTTTTTACTTATTATATTAGTGTGTTTGAAATCATTCAGCTTAGTGCAATTTGATCTATCGACTCCACCCTTATTTTCCGAAAAATCCTTAAGCGTGCAGTGCTCTCTTTGACTGACTAAATAAACGATTTTTGATAATATTGATATGTATTACCTATTATTATGTACTTCTGTGCCGACCTCTATTTTTTTATCTTATTTTTAGCTGCTCATGAGATTATCGTCAAAGCCGTGTCATTTGTCATGCGGCACGTGACGAATGGGAACCTCGAACACATTGACCCCGAAGGAGTGCCGTTCCTCGGTTACTTTCCTCAGGATGTCACCGGGATAGACGTGCTGCGGTTGTACCACCCTGACGATCTCACGTATATGCGGCAGATTTACGAAACTATTGTAAAGGAAGGAGGTGCGCCTCGATCCAAGCCGTACAGGTGAGTTGTGAAAAGTGTTGATTTGAAAATTAATACCTCTGGTAACGGTAGTAACCCTGCTGACAAGCAAAAAAAAAGGACAGTTCATTTCCTTAAAGCTTTTCGTCGTATTTCCCAACCCTCATAGCTTCCTTATTAAAGGTGGCTTAGCTTATACAAGCTGTTAATCAATATAAGTACGTAAATGATAACAACAGACAACCACTGTCTTTTTGAGTTAGTTTCATTGCATATGTTTACAAATACTTAAATGCTTTCAAGAAATATTTTGATTGTTTTCTTAAGTCAGCAAATCTACTTGGTTCTAATTTAGCACTCAAAATTTGTACTTGTCGGTTACGTTTCGCCATTTTTAGAAGAATATCAAAACTGACAGAATAACTGTCAATATTATATTATCTAAATAATATATAACCTCATTAAACATTACATGCATAAGTTGCATTTGCAACTTTTAATCTAGGCACAGTAAAAAAACATTATCCTGCTTTAAAGTGCAGTGTAATCTATTCTACTCTTGATTCAGAATCAACTTCTATCAAGTTTTCAGTGATTATTATTGATAATAATTAACACCTTTTTAAAGCAGGTAATCTCTAGAACAATGGAACCGATTGAAAAATATTCTATATAAAAAAAATACTATACTATAACCCTGCTTAACATAGGCTGGTTTTGATCCTGGGAAAGTGCAAAGTTCTCACGAGACGCACATAAAATTGCGGACAGCTAGCACTAAATATTACAGGATTTTGTAATAGAAGATTATTACCTAGATCTTGAAGTGGGCTAGTTTTGGCTGAGTATTGGTTTAAACAGACGAGCTTGTGAGTCCATTTATTAATTTAAAATACCACAAGCCCAAAATACTTTGTTAGTTTAGAAGTTATTCAAGCATGAAAATAGTAAAATACGATACCTGCATTTTCACTGCGCTTTGCGCCGTCGACAATAATCGCCGATTCTTGACCAACTTTTATATGTCCAAACAAAACCTAGGGATTTACGTTTCGTTCTTTAATATATTAATTAATACCAAACAGACGATGGCTGTAATTTGTTTTGCCGGAAATAAGTCAAATCTTACAAACCTAGCTTATGTGTTGCCTGACAACACATCCAAAATTGGTCAAAATAGGTCAATATATCGGCCCGGCCAAACTATTCGCGACCGACGGTGCAGCGAGCATTTTTCCCGTCTGTACCGGTCACGTGTATCTGCGGGCTAGCGCACGCAACGTGAGCAAAAGCCTTGCTTACGGATATTCAATGCTGGCTTGTTGCCAACCAATTTGTCTGCGAAATATTAGTTTATAGCTCTCCCGCGGGCATTATGCAATTTTTCCAGGATATAAAGTATAATTATATATCTATGATTTCAATGGTGTATACTTACACACACTATGTAAATGTAAACCCATCCAACTAACCCTTTGACGGCCAGGTCGAGTATGTTATTCTAAACAAGTTAGCTTAGCTATGAAGTATCTTTTTGTATTTATTTTTGCAACTTCATTTTTTATTACTTTTACGGTCATCCCGTGAAATCATATATTTCATACTAAATACAAACTGAAATATAGATGCACAGAAAAAACCCCAGAAAAAAGACCAATGCTGGGAATCGAACCCAGGTCCTCAGCATTCCGTGCCGTGTGCCATACCCCTACACCACCACTGGTCTAGAGATTAGACACGAATCTTTCCTATACATCATACATTTCAGTCTGCTAAGTCATCACCTTATGCAGTGACAAGCGCTCATCTATGTTACACCCTCTATCGAGAGATTTTAACACTCCTTCGGAACTAACCGCTCACCTGGACAAGAGATGGCGCTACTGTGCAACTTTTAAACAAGTTAGCTTAGCTATGAAGTATCTTTTTGTATTTATTTTTGCAACTTCATTTTTTATTACTTTTACGGTCATCCCGTGAAATCATATATTTCATACTAAATACAAACTGAAATATAGATGCACAGAAAAAACCCCAGAAAAAAGACCAATGCTGGGAATCGAACCCAGGTCCTCAGCACGCGTGATTTCACGGGATGACCGTAAAACTAATAAAAAATGAAGTTGCAAAAATAAATACAAAAAGATACTTCATAGCTAAGCTAACTTGTTTAAAAGTTGCACAGTAGCGCCATCTCTTGTCCAGGTGAGCGGTTAGTTCCGAAGGAGTGTTAAAATCTCTCGATAGAGGGTGTAACATAGATGAGCGCTTGTCACTGCATAAGGTGCACTGCACTTAGCAGACTGAAATGTATGATGTATAGGAAAGATTCGTGTCTAATCTCTAGACCATTGGTGGTGTAGGGGTATGGCACACGGCACGGAATGCTGAGGACCTGGGTTCGATTCCCAGCATTGGTCTTTTTTCTGGGGTTTTTTCTGTGCATCTATATTTCAGTTTGTATTTAGTATGAAATATATGATTTCACGGGATGACCGTAAAAGTAATAAAAAATGAAGTTGCAAAAATAAATACAAAAAGATACTTCATAGCTAAGCTAACTTGTTTAAAAGTTGCACAGTAGCGCCATCTCTTGTCCAGGTGAGCGGTTAGTTCCGAAGGAGTGTTAAAATCTCTCGATAGAGGGTGTAACATAGATGAGCGCTTGTCACTGCATAAGGTGATGACTTAGCAGACTGAAATGTATGATGTATAGGAAAGATTCGTGTCTAATCTCTAGACCAGTGGTGGTGTAGGGGTATGGCACACGGCACGGAATGCTGAGGACCTGGGTTCGATTCCCAGCATTGGTCTTTTTTCTGGGGTTTTTTCTGTGCATCTATATTTCAGTTTGTATTTAGTATGAAATATATGTTATTCTATTATATACCATAGCTGCACAGTTGTTGCTAGTTTATTGATTATCTTTCAATTCGTCATATTATTATAGAAATTACAAGACTGTACCTTTTCTTAAAGCGGCTAACACATCTTACACTATCTTGTGGATATGTTTATGTCAACATAAATAAGAACAAGCTAAAAATAGTAAAAATAATTCTAATTTGGATGATTCCACAAATCCTAACTACTTATCACAGATTACTTTTTGTTTTACATTAAGAGGGTTTATACCTGCTGAGCTGGCAACATTGCATTTTTGTTAGTTTTACTCGATTATTCCATAAAAATTTAATGAAAATTAAAAATGTTTTGTATACAAATTGTTCTAATATATAAGTTAATGTGTATACTGCAATATTAATTCGTGATAGACTTTTATTTTCTTTAAAAACGAAAAAATTATTACCTAACGGTTTTTAAAGAAAATAAAAGTCTTATCACGAATTATTATTGCAGTAGACACATTAACTTATATATTAGAACAATTTGTATACAAAACATTTTTAATTTTCATTCAATTTTTATGGAATAATCGAGAAAACCTAACAAAAATGCAACGTTGCCAGCTCAGCAGGTATAAAAACCCTCTTAACGCATTTTCTGTTTGTTGAAATAACACGTTTCTATTGAATTAACCTAGTTTTTTTTTTAAATATGGTCCTCGTCATCCGAGGGCAATTAATTTAAAAAACCGGCCAAGTGCGAGTCGGACTCGCGCACGAAGGGTCCCGTACAATTATCTATAAAAATCACGTTTGTTGTATGGGAGCCCCCCTTAAATATTTTTTTTATTTTAATTTGATGATTTAATTTTAAAGTTAATATACAGGGTGTTTGGTAGCTACGTGCAAAGCTTTAAGGGGGTGATAGCCGAGGTATTTTTGAACATTTTTAGCTATATATGTCTTAGCCGAAATTTGATATTTTTTTTTTAAATTGATGACTTCTTTGATCAATTATAACTGTAGATCCACAGTCGCGCGCCCGAAAATGTCCGAGCCAAATGAGCGCCACTTTGATAAAAGAGGCCTTCTTTTTTTTCAGTACGTTGCGTGAAATTGTCAAGTTTAGCTGTCAAGTGTCAACCGAAATTCGACTGTAATGAAGTAAAGACTACGTTCAAATTTATGTGTAGGTGATGATTTTAATTATTATGCAAACAAATAAAAAAGTTCGGACATTTTTTGAAGGGGATTTTGTTCGGCAATGTGTATCTTCAGTTATAATTGATCAAAGGATGACTTAGAAATTTTAGGAAAATACCCAGAGTTTGACAGTCACGAGTCAATATTGCCCCAATGAGCGTTAATTTGGAAACCAAATCTTTTAGAAACATGCCTGTTTATTGTTCTTTCTTTTAAGGTATCACTCATTAACATTGCTTGCTAAATCTGAGATAAAAAGTAAAAACTAAACTCAGGGAGCACTCGCTAAGAATGCACTAGTCTTGAAATTTTACTAGTAAATAACATGTGAAAAAGACAAGTCTACGTCATTTTTCTGTGCCATATTTAAAATTTCCAAATTAACGCTTATTGGGGTAATATTGACTCGTGACTATCAAATTCAGGGTATTTTCCTAAAATTTCTAAGTCTTCAATTTAAAAAAAAAAAAATTTCGGCTAAGACATATATGGCTAAAAATGTTCAAAAATACCTCGGCTATCACCCCCTTAAAGCTTTGCACGTAGCTACCAAACACCCTGTATAATTAAATATTCTGGGAATATTTCAAGTGTCTACCTATTGCCGTTATCAATATCGAGCAAAAACGAGCAAAAAAATCATGTTTGTTGTATGGGAGCCCCCTTAAATATTTATTTTGTTCCATTTTTTAGTATTTGTTGTTATAGCGGCAACCGAAATACATCATCTGTGAAAATTTCAACTCTCTAGCTATCACGGATCCCGAGATACAGCCTGGTGACAGACGGACCGACGGACAGACGGATGGACAGCGGAGCCTCAGTAATAGGGTTTCCGTTTTTACCCTTTGGGTACGGAACCCTAAAAAGGTTGGCTATGTAGTTCAATGATAGCCTTACTAGACCTGCATTTGACAAATGATAGAAGATTGTAAATAATGAATACAAGATATTGTATTTTACAACATAACCTACTTTACTAGTAGCAATTTGTTTCTATGTGGAGTTGCAATTTAAATCTAACTTACTTAACTGGTATAGGTAACGCCACCAGAGTTGAGGCCACGCACACAACCACATCTCATGTAATGACAGCGGGATTTTGACGTTGTGTTGTCGTTAAACGTATAGCTGTGTGTTTCTGTATGCGGTCGCAGTTCTAACCTAACCTACTTTAGACAAATACTGCTACTGCATTTGACAAATATTGATATTCGATATCATTGTAATAATAATCGATTCGATTCGATTATTAATTAAAGGTTGTTTCATTATTTTTACAGCATTTTATTTAAATTTTTCTCATAGTCGGTGTATATTTTTAAATTAATGACAAAATAATAAATTGAAACCAGTATTTATTACAAATTATCTGTTACTTTCAGATTGATGGCGCAGAATGGCGATTATCTAAAGCTAGAAACAGAATGGACGTCTTTTGTGAATCCGTGGTCGCAAAAACTAGAGTTTGTCGTTGCGAAGCATCACGTTCTCGAAGTATGTATTTTTTAAATGATTTTTAACACACTGACTTAAGTACACGCACAAAATTGCACGCGAAATTGTGCAAGTAATAGTGGCCTAATGTCAGTTGTGACTGTATAAGCTGCGGGCTAAACTCAAGCTGTTTGCGATTATAGTGTTACTAATGTTACTATATTAATGTCACAAACAGCGCCCACATGTTCTCGTAAGCTGTCCGTAGTCATCACTTGCTGCGTATCACTTGATACAGGCAGCTTTGTATGCAAACTGGATAATTTATTAATAATACGGACTGTTCTATAGGGTCCTGCTAATCCGGATGTGTTCGAACAACCAGTTATTCCTTCAACAAGAGCAAGAAGGTCTGGTGCGGATGATAGGTCCAAGGCCCAGAGCCTCAGGGAGAATATTCTGAGGATCATGAATAAAGTGAGTGAACGATATCATAATAACTGAAATACATATTTACATATATACTTTCTCTGGATCTGAAACAATTACTTTGCTCACCGCGACCTTATGATAGTTACGTTTACCCAAGAAATGTGTGTTCATTCAGTTCCTTCACCTCCACACTGTACGAACACACACAAATCACGCAATCCCAACTATCATCCATCACTACTAAACTACACTGACGCGTTCCGAACTCAACCAGAGCTCATCCTCGGAGTATCGCAACCGTTCACTATGCTACCAAATGTTATACATCTTTAAAAAGTCACCATTAAGTTTGTTTGCAAACTTTAAAAAAATCAATCGCTGATCAGTTTCTTCAACAAAAACAATAGATGGAATGCTATGTTGTGGCACATATCACATGCCTTTGACTAGCGTAGATTATTCCGCCTTCACGAGAAAGCCTTTCCGCTTGCATCGTCCAGCTTTACGCTGCTATTTTGCCTGCCGTCCACCGCTGTTAGAGACGTCAGTTAATTACCATCTAATTTACTGTCTTAAATTTAGGTTTTGACGAAACCTGCAGTGTTGATCAAGCAACAAATGAGTAAGCGTTGCAAGGATCTTGCGGCCTACATGGAGATTATTATACAAAAAAAAACAAAGGGTGAGCAACCAGACCGCGTTGTTGAGACACAAGAGAAAGCTAACAGTTGTGTAAGTAGAATAATTTTTTGCTCATACCTAATTGCGTAAATGATTTTTGTATTTTTTTTTGGCAAAACAGTTAGGTTCACCTACCATAGTAAAATCTTATTATGAGCTTTTATTTAGTTTGCGTGTTAACCTAGTGGTTCCACCTATGGCCTCATACAGAAGGTCGTATGGATTCGAGCCCAGGTTCGCACCACTGAGATTTTCGGTATTATATGCGTGCTTTGGCTATGTGCGTAATTACATTTGAAATTTACTTAGATAATTTAAGACGGGATGAGCTTTTGTTGTACCTTTACCTACAACTTTTTCTGCCAATTCGAACGAGGGGCGAAGAACGACATACAGCAACATCTACGCATTGCCGCACACTCATGACAAAATTTTTTGCGTACCTACAGATGCCTACCAAAACAAAATCGTCATTTTCAAAGAATAGACATTTAGTCGCAATTACACTGATCTTTAGACGACAACTAACACGCGAACTGAGTTTCAAACTTCTTTTAACGATTTATCAAATGTGAAATTTTAGCATGTGTAAGATTGATAAAACATAAAGTATGGGACTTATATCGTGATACTTTTTGTATTAGATAGCCTATTTAATGCAGATTTAGGATCTAGGCTTAACTCAATATCTTTCATAAGGACCATTTAGCCATGGAAAGTTACAATACAGTCATGTTCAGATGATTAGTCTCAGTAGACTGCTCCGCTGCTGCTCTCGCATTCTGAGAGGAGGCCTGTGCTCTACAGCGAGACTTAAATAAGCCGAGATGATGATTATGAGATTGCTCTGATCTATTGTTTAAGGTGGCGACTGTACACAATCAGTAGATTAAAACGAAGATACTTAAAAAAATATTACAAATATAATTTTCATGAACGTGTTTATTATTGTAATAATTTACAAAGTTCCATTGTTCATTTAAATTTTCTTTTTTTCTGTTGAGCCCAAGTAGCCGGTCTGCGATAAAATGACAGAGTGACATCTGACTGATTCTCGACAGAGACGAATTTAATGACACCTCACACTTCAAAACCCATTGAGCCGTTTAGGCTGCAGGGCGTGCCAAAGAATGATACATACATAAATACATACGCTCGAAAAACATAACCCTCCTTCGACAGTCGGGTGAAAATTACAACCTGTCCCTGCAAACTTTAGTTTTTATAAACGATGACGTTCAAAATGTACATATAGCATGGCAAAGAGGAAAAATGTGCAAAAGGCGCATTCAGTCTTGAATTATCTAAGGAAATTTACCACGAACTTTACGGTGAAGGAAAACATCGTGAAGAAATCTGTACACACCTGAGAAGAAAAATTAATGGTTTGTGTGAAGTTCCCAAACCGAACTAGGCCCACGTGGGAACTATAGCTCAAGACCTCTCATTCTGAGAAGAGGTCTGTGCCCTGCAGTGGGACGTATATAATGAAAGGTTGATCACTAATTTAGTTTGTTAGAATGTGTGGATCAGAGGCCGTATTGTCTAAGACGCGGGCGGGCGCTTGCGATCGCATTCGCCATCTATTTCCAGTCTCATCTTGTACCACGTGATAGAAAGAAATGGTGGAAACGATTGTGAATTGGGATGCCCAGGACGTTAGACAAAGGGCACAGATCCTGGAAGTCGAATTTAACCCGCCTCGCGTTGTTGGATGGACTAGAAATTTGGTATAGGTACATTGTTGGTTGTACGACAGTGCAAGTACAGTCGGAAAAAACAGCTAGTATTATTATTTTCTAATCAAAACCTTAAGTTTCCTTATCGCCGCTGTGTCATTTATAAGATTTGTTTATAACAGGAACAAGATTCTGAGATACTAGGAGGAATATCGCCCCACCACGATTTCAACAGTGACGGCAAGGCTAGTTCAGAGACTATTTTAAGCTATAACCAGCTTAACTTCAATGATAATATACAACGGTGAGTCCTAGTTTTACTATTAATTAAAATAAATCATTTTGAACTATCATAATTGTCTAGTTCGGACGAATTGACCAGTAATCGGCCGTCGCACTCGAACACTCGCTTATAGCCGAGCGATTACAGGAAATAAACACTCGCTTCTCGCTTGTCGCCATCGCCAACTCGTTTCTAGTTTTTTTTATTCTGAGCGGGAAGCAAACCAGCAAGCGGGTCATCTGATGGGAAATTATCACCACCGCCCAAAAATATCAACAACTCAAAGAGGGTCACTAATCTGTTCCCGCCCTTTAAAGGAAGTGTAAACCTTTTAGCTCTAATAGCTTCTTGCTCGTCGTCGGCGGTGGAACCAGTGCCTTACTTACTATCAGGTTCGTCGAACTGAACATTCCTGTGAAGTTTCGAAAAAAAAACAAGTTATGTTTGTGCTCTGTGGACCACAGGATCACGGTCTAACTTAGCTTTTGCCCTCGGCTTTGCTCGCACAATTTATTAGGTGTGGCAGTTTAATTGAGATTCTAGGATTCTATGAAATTCCCATTCCCATTCTCAACTTATAATTCCTCTCGATGTACCTGAGCAGAAGGCAGATTTTTTAACGCGGGAAACTTCGATCTACCAGGGGCAAAGCAGAATCCTACGTGCGCTAGAATCTTGCGCTGTCATTGGTTGATCGATTACCTACTCGACCAAATCGCGGCAAACCGTCCGCCATATAGTGGGACTGAACTAAGAATCATAACGCAATTTTCAACCATTTTTTCCTTAGAAATAAAGTTCAATGTAGATTATTTACATATTCGGCTACTATCGGAAACGGTCTACTCTATTCTGCGCGAACGTAAACTACCTACCGATCGGAATTATAAGTTGAGTCAAACTGTACATATGTAGTCATTTTCATTTAGGTACGTTGTATGACGAACACTCGTGCAAAATTTAATGTCCCGAAACCTAGCGGTTGAGATTTCGCGATATTGGAATTGTCTAAATAAAAAGTAGCCTGTGTTACTGCCGGAGACGGCCGGATAGCCTAGTTGTTAGAGAACCTGACTACGAAGCTTGAGGTCCCGGGTTCGATTCCCGGTCGGAGCAGATATTTGTGTGAAAAATACGAATGTTTGTGCTCGAGTCTTGGATGTTTAATATGTATTTAAGTATGTATTTATCTATATAAGTATGTTTATCCGTTGTCTAGTACCCATAGTACAAGCCTTGCTTAGTTTGGGACTAGGTCAATTGGTGTGAATTGTCCCGTGATATTTATATTTATATACATAAAATTTCATTCTATACAATCGCATATAATAAGTATACAATCGTTTTGGCGTGAAGATTAATTCCTAAATCAAGATTGACAATTTTTTTTTAATTTTAGGTTTTTTGACCACCATCAAGAGTTAACTTACGAAGAGTATCAACAGGCCATTGCCGGGCATTTGGAAGAATTGAAAGAAAACAAAACTTTTTTTTTTGAGTAAGTGTGATATATGGTTATTTTCAATTTAAAGGGTACCTACTATGTACTGTTATTTTTAAATGAGGAAATTTAATCTTCTTTTTTCATGTTAATGTGGCTCGTCACAAAACTGACACATAAAAATTGCATAGATAATATGGGAACATTTTTTTAATTATCAATATCGCTCTGGATTCTGGATAATAAGAAATCCACAAAAGTACCTAATTCTGAAAAAAAGTAGAAGGTACATTTTAAATTTAAAAAAGCCTAGTTAATTCAAATTCAAATAATTTATTTTAAGTAACATGACTCATTGTATTAGTGGACAGACTTATTTCTAGAGCTAGTAAAATAATAAAAATAATAATAACTATACTATACGAAGAAGTGTGGAGTTTCATCCACTTCTTCAACAGCGGAGAATCCCACCGGTCCATCAGTGCGCTTAGGATTCTGTTAGGGCTGACGCGGTTACGGGCATGGAGCGAAGCGCACCTCTTACGCAGGACGGCTGCAAAACCATCCACCTGCGCCTCCGCAAACATGCCCGACGCACTGCATTACCGCGGCAGCCCCAAAAGCATCCTCAACACATTGTTATACTGGACTCGCAGGTCGTTGTATTCCCTCTGGGTACCGCTGATCCACAGGCTGCACGTGTACAACGATTGACAATAAGTTTTAAACAGCGTAATCTTAATTGGTACCTACTGTACAACGTGCAAATCTACAAGCCAACATATTCCCTCCGACAGCAAACGACCTACATTCTCGCTCCATATCGACGTTGACACGGAGATTTTCAGGGACCCAGTGACCCAGTGACTCAAATACTTAAATTGCGAGATTATTTAACAACTAATTAATTAATAATTTTGGCTCAACTAATGCAGTGATTGGGTCCGTTTATTTTTTTTTCATCACACTTGCTCCATGCCTGTATACTAAATGACAATGGTCTAAATTGTTCTTAAGGGAGTTATGGATTTACGTACAGTTATTCCTCCCAAGGGAGTTCAAACTTTAGTTTTAAAATTTGCAAACAAGTTAGTTGGTATGTCATTTCAGACTAAGGAGGTTTCAAGTCGGCCAACGTTTTATTTATATGTTTAAAACTTAGCTATATATAACTCAATTTTACTTCACAAAACTTATCCACGCTTCATGAAACTTCGGTATTTTTATATTTTAAATATATATCAAATAGTTTTTCAATAATTTAAGTAAGTATTTTTTAACATGTTGGCAGAATCTGGCCGTATGAACATTCGAATTATAAACACAGTTTACATTATCTATGGTAGATGACTTGAAAAAAGTGACAACCTGTATTATTTATTCAATTTAAGTGTTCAGAGACAAAATAATTTTATTTTTGGATTTTTTTTCCTCGCAGTTGATGAAAATCATTGTGTGTATCACGGGCAGTAAGGGGATTACTAATACGCTCTCGTTAGTAATCCCCTACTTACGGCCCTTGATGCACAATGTACTAACCTGTTTGGTGTGTCGGGTGTAACCTGGATACTTATATTCCAGAAGAGGGCGTTTGTCTCCGATGGCCCTGTATTCTGCGGATTCGGCAGATATTACAAGCTCTGGCGAGTCCTCGTCGGGTCCGTACATCTTCAGAAAACAGCGGGAAAGCAGTTCGATTCGGCTCACAGAGTCGCTACTAAACAAGTCAGTGAAAATAAATGCATTTCCATCATCATAACTACATCACCAATTCACCAGCCGGAATTAAATACAATAGAAGGGCAAATAATACATTCGAATGTTCAGGCTCGAGTAGGAAGTAGAAACTGCCGAAATAATAACTTGAGTTTGTAAACCAGTATTGATAAGTGACATTCAATAGTTTACAAATAGTTTAAACTACCTGTTGCCAGCGACTCCGTCTGCGAAGAATTTGTTCAGCGCTATCCCGCGGGAACTTTGTAATTTTCTGGGCTAAAAAGTATCCTATATTTTAATCCAGTTTATAAACCATCGGTATGCCAAATTTTATCAGAATCCGTCAAACCGTTTTAGCGTGCATGAGTAATGAACATCCAGAAACGTGAATATTTTAAGGCTAAAGCTTCTTTGTCAACCACATGGTTTGATTCTTGATGTTAAAAGATATGGATTTTGTCAAACTTTGACGGTCTCAGAGCGCACTCGGCGTATTTTCTACGCGCAGATGACACGCTTTAAATTTTGAGAATTTTCGGTGTCTTAAATGCGCTTCGTCTACCTACGCCCAAATAATAAGCCGCGTGCATAGGCCCCTACACATGCTCATTCTAATGAATGAGTAAAGTTTAAGGTTGTCGAGATTCTTCTTCGAGTCTTTGATTTACTTTATTATCCTGTTACAGGCATAATACAGACATGGAAAAGTCACTGGTGAAGAAACACCGAATTACCCGTTCAACCATTAAAGAAGAGAGGGAAAAGACAAGCTATGCCAATAAACAGAAGAAGAAGGAACATCTAGCTAGATGCAACGCATCTTTCGTGCCAACTTCAGCGAATTTAGCAATGTTGGAAGCTCAGGTATGTTTTATGTTCTTTAAATATTATTGCACCCCTTTTTACGAGCGTCTGCTGCACTCAGAGACGACAGTTAACCATAATCACAGTTCAATCACCATTATAGTTTCGTATCATTGTTTTCGCTAAAGTCGTTGTTTTATTTTCTTGTCCCATCCCAGATAGTTTCTCTTTGTCTCTTTTTGGTTTCCCAATTATCTATTCATCTTAGTCAACAGTCTTACACCTTTTATTGCCTTCAGAAGTGCGGCTAATGACTTAATATTATAGTATTTTCACTGTAGCATTGTGCGGGTGACATTTGACACACCGTTTCGTTACACTGAGAAAAAATGCTGCGGTATATTATTATATACATGGCGAATTATTTAAATTGCACTCCGAATAACTACGTCTGTGGTTAAACATTTAAAAATCGAAATACTATCTTACACAAAAGAAATTTAACCTAGTAAATTTCTAATATCAATAAAAAATGATAAAATTAAGAAACGTTATTTTGCGTGTGACGAAACATTAGAGACTTTTTTAATGATGGGAAACAGTCTACCACGAGTTTATCGATACTTTCGTATGATATTCTTCGTATTATATTACCGTCTTTGGTCTACCAAGCATAAAATATTGCCCTAAAATTTGTAGTATAATAGAACTTAGCTAACTTTATAATGTGATTTCATGAAATAATCATAAATCTAATACCTTTAAACGAGCAATTCTTGTATATATGTATATATATATATATATATATATAATCAGGATCTCGGAAACGGCTCCAACGATTTCGATGAAATTTGGTATGTGGGGGTTTTCGGGGATGAAAAACTGATCTAGCTATGTTTCATTTTCAGAAAATCGCTTTTACTCATGTTTTCCGGCTATTTTTGTTTGTATTAGAATATAAAGCTAAATTTCGCCGACTTCGAGCAGATCATAATGGCACATTAGAAATCGGGTGGTCGCGGATCCAGCCGACCTCGGTTCGAGTCCACGTTTTTTTCAAAATTTTTAGTTTTTTAAGTTTATTTTTTATGAGAAAACGTCAAGTTTCTTCTTTTGTGAGAAAAAGTTACTTTTTTGTGAGAAAAAGTTACTTTTTTGTTAGAAAAAGTATTATAGGGAATGTGCAGTAACTATAGGCGGCAGCACTAATGCGACAGAAGAGACACTATGCGGACAGTAAAACAAACTTATCAAGGTAAAACATTCAAATTGATGGCACCCTTATGGCACCAGTTGGCAGCACCGTCTATGTGCACGTTCCCTATTGGGAGCACAGGACAGGAAAAGCCGGTTGTCTGTAAAGTCGGTTTACGGACGATAGTTTAACGTGACTCAACCCCCCCCCCCCACCCCCTCCGGTGTTTTTGTCAAACATCTTGAAAACGGTGCATCCTACGGCAAAATCAATGAAATTTTCATCCCCCCTTTAATACCCCCGCGCTCCCTCCCCCGCATCCCCTCCCCCCCCCCTCTCACCCCCCCACCCCTCCGGTGTATATAATCAGGATCTCGGAAACGGCTCCAACGATTTCGATGAAATTTGGTATTTGGGGGTTTTCGGGGATGAAAAATTGATCTAGCTTGGTCTTATCTCTGGGAAAACGCTTGGTGCCGAGTTTCTGCCCGAGCAGAGCTCAGTCGCCCAGGTACTTAATATTAATATTATCTAATATATAAAAATCCCGTGTCACGGTGTTAGTTATCGAACTCCGCCGAAACGGCTAGACCGATTTTTATGCTCTTCTTTATACTCGGTAGGTCTGAGAATAGGTTGTAGGCTATGTTTTATATCCTTATTCTTCGCGGACGGAGTCGCGGGCAACAGCTAGTTACATATATTAATTTAAATTTTAAATTTATAGTTTTATTGATTCGGGTTTTAAAGGTTTCACTTCTCTAGTCTGTGGTTTTGGCAATTGTCAGTGAAAATACTATAATTGGGATTGTCCAAAACAATATAATTATAACAATACAATACAATATAATTATTCTTTATTGAACACCAAAAACAGCCCAATAACCAATAATAGCCCAATTACCAATGGTTTCTATATATTTTTTGTACATAAAAGTCAATTATATGAAACTAATTTCAATATTATTTCAGTGAGTTCAGTACTTTTATCATAATTAATTATTGAAACTATTTTTGTTGATGACGAGTTTAATCTAGTGATCCCACACACTTGCTTATTCTATAAATTTTTCTATATGCGTATATAATGCACATACGTGCATATACGTGTAAATTGTGATGTATTCTAAATTATTCTGTTCCTTATCGTAAGACTTGGACAGTCTACGTCATAGTTTTAAAAGTCAAATGAAGGGCTTATTTGTTATGTAATAAATGAATAAATTACATTATATTAAAATTAAATAATTACAGGTAACGATTTGGATAACATTTATGTGTACATAGATAGATACCTCGTATGTTCATAAGTTTTGAAACAAACTTTGAACATAAAATTAAAAGAAAAATAACACTGGCAGTTTTTTTTACTTTTTTTTTTCAAATTTGAATTTAGATGTTTGGATTTTATTTCTACGGTTTAAATATTAATTTTAAGTTTTTTCTCGTTATGGAAGGAACAAAAGAATTGCGTGCGTTTGTTATTTCGCTACACATGGCGGGAAATAAAACAATGGAAATCTATCGTGCCATTAAAAGTTTTAGAGTCATCCGCAACTTTGTATATTACACCATAAAACGTTACAAGAAAACTTATTCTTTAAAAAGTCGCCGATCATTTTTTTGAACATCAAAATAATCGGAACTTTGTCGAAATCCATGCCGCACCCAGAAGAAAATCGCTCTACAGACTAACATATCGCGTATGTCTGTCAACAGAATACTGAAATACGATCTCAAGGTAAAGACTTATGGTCGAATGAAAGTTTACTTTCTAAACGAACGTCTATGCAAAAGTCGCCAACGTTGTCCGGTGCTACATAAGAGACACGGTGCGAAAAAAATACTTTTTACAGACGAAAAATCTTTATAGTCGAAGAAAAGTTTAACCGGCAAAACAATAAAGTTTATGCCAAAAGCAGTAAAGATGTTCCAGCTTCAGCACGAAACGTCTTGCGAGCGCATCGTCCGGCGACTGTGATGGTATGGCGGGGAGTTTCGTATGATGGTGTCACTCCGCTCCATTTTTGCCAACAGGGAGTCACGGTGAAAGCAAAAAAATATCAAAGTGACATTTTAGAGACGGTGGTGAAACCCCTGTCTAATACTATGTTTCAGGGCAAAGAATGGATTTTTCAGCGAGACTCAGCACCGGCTCATAAGGCTAAAACGAATCAAGCTGGGTTAAGAGGCAATTTCCCACGAGAATTTAGTAAAATCTGCCAGACAAAGATTCACGCAAGCGATGGCGGGTAAAGGCTGGTTGAGTAACCTACCTATATAATTATGGGAAGCATGTGATAATTGCTCGTCACTGTTTACTGGATAACAATTAACATTGTAACCGCCAAGTATTAGACAAAATTTCCAACCCATTTCGCCGCACAATCTGCTAAATAGGCTAACTAGGTTAGCTGGAAGAGATCCCTTTTTAGGGATAAGCTCGCCTTTGTTCTCTCTGTGTACTTGTATTTTTTTATGTGCAATAAAGAGTTTACATACATACATACATACATAAATAAGCCCAATTATGTTTTGTTTTGTGTTTTAAAGTTCTCATATTCATCGATTCATACATTGATTGATTGATTCATACACGATTGAGGGCCGATTTTTCAATCTCCAGATAAATGTACCTAAGCTCAGTCCTTTTTTATGACTTGAGAAAAGGAAAGCGATAGTTTTAACCGACGAATACTGTTATCTGGGGATTGAAAAATCGACCTTTAAATTATCATTATTTCGTATCGTTGGCGACATATTATGTAAGCATGCACGATGAAATATTCTAAGTGGTTAAAGCTCGTGAATTCGTTTGAATGGGACAGTATGCGTGTTTTACGTCTGGCTTTTCCGAGCAGCCGCATGGACTGAAGCGTACTTCGAAGCTACTGGACGATCAGGCCAGTTCGCGTAAGCACCACTGTCCGGGACAACGGCCACTTCGGCGGCACGCCGGCTCGCCCGACCCAATCGTTCCGGGCCCTTCTAACGTTAATTGTAAGTAGAGTCAACGCTTTAAATAAGTAATAATAAGATCACGGGACAATTCACACCAATTGACCTAGTCGCAAAGAAAGCAAAGCTTGTGTTATGGGTACTAGGCAACGAATAAACATAACTTTTATAGATAGATTCATACCTACTTTAATACATATTATAAAACACCTAAGACTCGAGAACAAACATCCGACGCGGAAATCGAACCCTGGACCAAGCTTCGTAGGCAGGTTATCTAACCACTTAGCCATTTGGTCGTCAAAAGTCTTCACTTTTGTACTTTGTCACTTTAAGGTCATGTTTGAAAAGTCATACGATATCATCTAACGACTGAAAGAGACAAGGTGCCAAAGTGATCACTTATTTATGACGTCGACTGTATAGTCAAACATGAACATATCAAACAAATCAAAACAAATAAAATTAAAAATTGACGACTGGATAGCCAAGTGGTTAGAGAACCTGCCTGTGCCTATGAAGCTTGAGGGTCCGGGTTCGATCCTCGGTGGGTGCAGATATTTGTAAGAATAATATGAATATGTTTGTTCTTGGGTCTTCGGTGTTTAATATATATGAATTTATCTGCATATTTATCTATTGCCTAGTATTGACCGACCTTATTCTTAATAGCTTCGGCGCACCGGACGTATCACAGTATTCACAACTCGAACCCCTATCCGGTGCCACAAACCGCGGTCAATCCTCATGTGTCTCATGTGAACCATATGCCAGCTGGATTGGGTGAGTCATACGAATAACGATATAAAATCTTCCGGATACTGATGAGGTTTCACTCAGATAAAACTAAAATAAAAAGAATACTTACTCAATAGATTAGTCTTTTCTGCCCGTCTGTCTAGTCTTTGTGTAGGCAATGATTATCATCAAATTTGATTGATTTTTTTTCTACGATTTAATTTTTGAACCATCACTACATAACATAAATCTTTAGTAAATGGAAACTCTTGTTGCTCACTCCCTTTGCATTGCTCACAAAATTCAACGTGTTGTGTCGCCTACACGCCTTCAAGTAAAAATGAAGACCATAGTCTTTTTTTACTTACCTAGTGTAGTGAAAAATAACTATATACATTTTATTTACAGCAGCGTACCAGCCGCCAAATGCGACTGATATGATGCCATATGTGCCCAACATTGGGTTTCCTCCGCATACGTCGGCCATGAATCCCTTGTCAGCGCAACAGGGTGAGTTAAGAAGCCATACCTACTGTAACCATAGATATGATGCCCACTAGTAGGGTTCCCATTTTGAAATTCAAAACGTCCTGGCAAAAACCGGACTTAATACATAACAAAAACGATCCGTACATTCGTCGCAAGCAAAACAATGCAAACAAAATATAAAAATAGAAACAATTAAGTGAAAAGCCGGACTAAGACCGGGCATGTATACGATTGAATCCGGGCGTATGCCAACCCCACCTTCAAGTACCTACAACTTATAACGCTGTACGACGCGAGCGAAATTCTAACCCACTCTTGCACGGAAGGTTTACAAATAAGAATAGAAGGATTTGACTTGCGTCGAGTAGGGTCGCTGGAGTAACTATCTGATGTACTGCAATTGGATTTATATCGGATGGCATAAAATTGTTAGTCCTATTGTTATGTCGCATGACTACTTTTCTCCGAATAACGTATGGTATAAGCTTTGTACCGCATATTTTTTATTTGCCGAAATTTTTGTTCCTAATATCGTTTGTCCTAAATATTATTAGTCCTATCTTTTGTTGTATCTAAGATTTAATTTTCGAATTATTAATGGGCATAATTGAACCTAACCAGGATAGAGTTGAGATGACTTAAAGGTATTATTTTAATTCGGCGGTAATAACAGCCAGTAGACGAAGCCCCGCTTCGCGGGGGTTCTATTTCTACTCTGACGGACTAAAGGTAACTAATGAACCTAACCAGGGCCCAATTGCATAACAAAGTACAACTAATATTACAAGCGGAACTCTCGTTTCAGTTATATTAACTAGAAAGGGAGTTCCGCTTGTAATATAAGTTGTACTTTGTTATGAAATTGGGCCCAGGATAATCTACTTAGAGGTGGTTTGTAAGTTTTTGTATTACGGGGGGTTTCGCCTCCCGAGCCTCCTTTTTTTTAATAACAGCCATAACTACCTAACATTGTTTAGGTGCTGTAATAAAGGACAATTATTATTAGTAATATTAAGTTTTAGGTAAGTCGATGTTCGAGTTATCAATATTAGGATGAACATGCTTTAAGCAAAAATGAATAGGATAAACGAGTAATAAGCCATTCAACATTAGGTATGCCAAACATTCTCGGCCAAAAATATTTAGGACAGTCAACATTATGCGATACGATAGACACCCACTGCAATTCCGTGCCCAAATAGTAACTGAAGACCGATGGTTTGCCCTGGATAGCTATGTGTTCTAAATTTAGAGTGAAGTAGCAAACAAGAACGTTTACTTTCAGCGACAACGAAGATGCTCCTCAAAGTAACATGTCTGTCTTCAGTTATATACTTCACTTCTTTACTATACAGTTAGGTACTACCGTTATTAGCTTTCCGTATACTCTAATAATAATAAAAAAAGTGTAAATATAAAATTCAATATACATAATAATAAAGTCCCTCCCTATTAACGTTTCTCTAAAATATTTTGGTACCCACTTCAAACGTCTGCAAAAAACGATATTGCATCATCAATCATCATTTTATAAGTCTCTCTAATTCAAATATTTTGTTCTAGGGATGATTCCTTTTCTCTATGTTCCTCCCACCGTGCACACTATGCCGTCAACTTCAGGAGCAAGCGCTGGACAGCGGTATCATGCACCACCAGGTATCTATTAACTGTCGAGTAATACTATCGTATAGTGATGCAGGCAATTGTTGGCCAAGATGGCTGGAGTAGCACGACTACGACCACTCTGTCAATAGTGTAGTAGCGACTTAAGGGATTTGGCACTGTTTGGATTATTAACAGTGATCGGAACTCTGGGTGCAAAACTTTAAAAAAACTTGTAAAGCTGACATTAAGGAGAATTTACAACCAAGAAAAATAAGAATATTATTGGCTAATAGTGTTCAATTTAACTCTATATCGAAATCTCAGATTTTCAGTAGTTTATTAATATTTTCATGTCTGTAAGCACTGTTTCGTGCCCGCTTGGCAAGATTTGTTAAAGTTTTGCACCCAGAGTTCCGATCACTGATTATTAATCATCATTTCAGCCGAAACACGTCCACTGCTGAACATCTGCCTCCCCAAGGTTCCCCAAACATATCGGCATCCAATGCATTCCCGCAACCTTAACAAGGCCGTCGCTCTATCTTATTTGAAGCCTACCTACGCTGCGTCTTCCGGTCCGTGGACTCCATTCGAGAACCTTTTGGGCCCATCGGCCATCAGTTCTACGAGCAATGTGCCCTGCCCACTGCCACTTGAGTCTGGCGATTCATGGAGCTACGATTACGAGCTACGATTTTAGCTCTTGCGCGGATTTTATTATTTCTGATGTGATCCTGCAGAGAAACTCCGAGCATAGCCATCTCCATCGCCCTCTGAGTGACCTTGAGCTCATAGGCCCATCGTTAGCGGCCACGTCTCAGTACTATAAGTCATTACTGTCCTCACACACTGGTCAAACAATTTTGACTTGAGACGCTGCGGTAAACATATTGGATGACTAGATATTGCAGAGCTTTCCAAACGCTACCTAGCCGAGTCGGACTGGTCGATTGACATCTTTCTCGAAGTGGGACCTACACAATTGGACTGTATACAGTCCCAGATAAATACATTATTAATGATTGTTATTAATTCTTTCAGTTCAATTCGTGATGTATGGACCAGCTGTCGTCGGATCGCCAATCATGGTTTCGCCAATCAGTGGGCCAGCTTTTCCTGTTCACGAAGGCATGTTCCCGTACGCAGCTCCACAAGTAAATTCTACGACGAGGACCACACCATCCAATTACGCAGAGGTTTGTTGTTTTAGAGACCAGGGCCACCGAACTATGCTCGGCGTTTTATTTTCTAAAACTCTAACTCTTTCTTCCAGAGATAAGATAAGGCCAAGCTAGATTGATTGTTCGTCTCGGAAAACTCAACATAGCAAAGTTTAGCGGTATCGTTAGAGCCGTTTCCGAGAACAAATAAAGAATTGCTTGTTTAAAGGCTTAGGATAGGTGTGCGGTTAAAACATGATCTGTAATTGGCGGACCCGGAATAAATGATAATAAAGTATGACTAGGGCCCAATTGCATAACAAAGTACAACTTATATTACAAGCGGAACTCCCTTTCTAGTTAATATTACTGAAGCGAGAGTTCCGCTTGTAATATTAGTTGTAATTTGTTATGCAATTGGGCCCTGATAGTTTAAAACCTCATGTTATTGCCATAAAGATTTGAATTATCGGGTTATCCATTATTGCTGTTTATTCCGGGTCGACATGGGTTTAATTAATCGAAATGATTCAATATGCGTCAACCGTATCGTTTTCTCCCTATAATTGTACCGGACACACACTGCTTGTAATTAGGGATCTGAAGATCGAGTGCAAGTGACATAAGGATCAGGACTAATGGAGTAGAAATCAGTGTTACATTTTTTGCCTATTATAGTAGACAAATTCGTCGATGTCGTCTAAGATAAAATGTCTACTTAAGAATATTCATCTAATGAAATAGGTAATATCACGGAAATATGTACATAATTTGTGTTGCAGAAGCGACTACTTTAAAAAATACGATCTCAGAATCACAAATAATTCGCATTGGGTATGTTAAAATGTACCCACTGTCATCATTATCATCATCCCAGCCTATATGTATACGTCCCACTGCAGGGCACAGGCCTCCTCTCAGAATGAAAGGGCTTGGGCCGTAATTCCCACGCGAGCCCAGTGCAGATTGGAATCTTCACACACACCATTGAATTTCTTCTCAGGTGTGTGCAGGTTTCCTCACTGTAGTAGCGATAAAGTTTATCACCATCATTATCATTTCAACCGATAGCCGTCCAGTGCCGAACTTAGGCCTCCCGGACCAAGGTTCGTCAAACAGGCTGGTCCTAAAAAAAGGTTATACCCACTTTTTAAAACACGAATCTCGAATAATTACGTAGAAATTTTATCTACGAAGTCTTTGACAATGACAAATTTGTCTGCTGCATAAAAAAAAAAATTATATCTGTTTATTTCATAACAATTATACAATAATGACATACCTAGCCAATCTTTATTTTTAAAGATTCTAATTGCTAGGCTATGAGTTGCCCTTAATAAATAAATTCTTAATTATGTTTTTAATGTTCTTAGGATTACTAGTTATTTTATCAATTGTAGTCCTGGGAAAATTATCTAAAAAATATAACACTGATTTCTACTCCATTAGTGCTGTTCCTTGTGTTATTTGAACTCAATCATCCGATCTCTACTTATAATAGCATTAAGAAATGATTTTTCGAAATTTTTATATCATGGGAACTAGACTTATTGTTATGTTTCCACGGGGCGAAGCCCTTCTCTTTCAGGCAATTTGGCCGTGTTTCACGATAGGCCGATTTTATAAAGTTGGAGAAAGACCACAATAGGGATCTTTAAGGCCTATTCTTTATTGTCCTCAGCCCTCCGAATCAGTATTGCGAGCACCACAGTCCTCACCTGATTATAAGCAAAAGGCGACCCCGAAGAAGAATGAGAGCGGGAACGAGACCGGGACTAGCGACGAGACCGTTGACCCGCCGACAGATGGAGAATCCAGCTCATCATTTTATAGTTCTTTCTTCAAGACTGAGTTTGGCAGTGTCGATGACAGTAGTGATAACAAGAACTCTAAGAACAAAAGCGTAAGTATTTTTACACCAAAAATGTATTATTCCCCTTTGAGCATTTGAGCCAATGTAAAGTACAAAAATTTCATAAATCCTAGTTTTATCACTTATTGAATACTAATAATAGTAACTACACTATAGTTTGAACCAGGATTTTTAGTACACACTCGTACTAATTACAATGAATTGCACGTACAGTCAAGGGCAAAAATATGTATACACTTTAGTACCTTGTCACTTTAATCACTGTGACAGTTCATATATGGCAGTTCAAATATGACGAAAATAGACAAGGTACTAAATTGTATACATATTTTTGCCCTTGACTGTACAAATTAGCACTGTATGTCCTAGTGTACAAAACTACTACTTAATTGTGCAGTTCATTGTACCTAATTAGAACGAGAGTGAACTAAGGTATCGATATAGCCTTAAGACTTGAGCTTAACATTAGATTGTTTTGCTTTATATGTATGTTATGCATTTTTTGAATTTATTACCCACTAGATGTTGACCCCAACTCCGTCTGCAAAGAATTCAATATTGTTGTCCTGCGAAAACTGCAATCTTTCGGGATAAAAACTATCCTACATATTGCTCGTTTATCTTCCTCTCATAATAAAAATAAAATAAAATAAAAAATAAATCATTTTCAGGGTCTCAAACTATCTCCATACCAAATTTCATCTAAATTGGTTCAACGGTTGAAGCGTGAAGAGATGACTGACAGACAGATAGACAAGACAGGCACACTTTCTCTTTTATAATATTAGTATGGATTATGTCAACTTAATCGCTAACGTTTACACGTGTAAAGTCTGAAAATAAATGTATGTATGTATGTAAAAGTCTTTATTCTACATAAAAACATGAAAGTGACAGTTAAACAGCTACAGATGTACAAAGGCGAACTTATTCCTTTAAGGGATCTCTTCCAGCTAACCTTAACCTTATTTATTCTGTACTTAAACAAACGGTTTCTGTTTTAGGATAATCCAACCACTAGTAGAAATAAAGACAGCATTGACACTAAGGTCCTAAGGAGAAAAATAGAACCACCATGGATGGAGCAGGTACAGTCGAAAAAGCTAAATCGCTTATAACTGTGGAACTTTTCCAATGCAAATGTCATATTGCCTTACTTTACATCTGTCAAAAATAATAGTGAAATTGTTTGTGAAAAGGTTCCACGGGATGTACCATCGAACCTTTGGATTCCTGACCTACCGTACAACGTTCTGACAAGAAGTGTCATAGTGAATCTTTGTCAGGCAATTCGATGCTATGCCAATTTCTGTAAAAAGTTTCTACACTGGGTCACGATTCAGTTGGTTCGCTAGTACGCGATGCAATTTTGTAATGGATTTCTTATCTAAATCAATACCAGTAATATTGAGCAATAAAGTCCACAATCTTATCACCTCGTAAGTCCCGAATTTATTGGATGGATTTTGATCCAGGGCAAAGCTAGGTCGTTAACTAAACAAAATCTAAATCGTTAAGCGAAATCAGTTCAAGCAAACGCAGCTGGATGGGAAAATGATCAGAGAAGCAAGAAAGTATTATAGTACTTAACATACAATTTTTTTTTACATGACTTAGATAGTTCCGATTAAAGTTGAATATATTATGTGAGTAGTACCAAATGAGTAGTCGCATAGCATTCGTTATCCTTGTTTTTCATATGTTGTCACTAAACAAACATGTCGTAGATTGTTATGATGTGATTAAAACAATTAAGTACTGAATCAAGTAATTATCAAAAACATGGCGTTTTTGTAGAATTCGCTTTTACAGAATACTAATTGCAACATCTATATTTGTAAATATGTAAATAGCATGTGTTATACCATTATTATAGAATCAGTATTAGATAGGTACAGTACACTAATTTTTGAGAATGTTGGTCACTCTGGTTTTAATACATTTTTATTAACCATAAACCATAAGCAATCAAACTTGTTACAAATTTTGAAGAGAAATGTGATTTTATCAATTAGGACCCAATCAACAAGAAAACTGTCTGGCTACCATAAAGCTATTATATGTTTTAATGTTTTAATAATTTAGTAGTTGCCTTTTCTTTTACTGAAATTGGACATAGAGATTCATCTTACAGTGAAGACATGGATTTAAAGACGGAGTTTTCGAAATTCTTACGGGATAGGGAGTTCTGCAAACGGGACAAAACCTTGGGCGTTAATTGAACACCCATACTGCTTCCCATACAGTATATTATTATAATATAATCCGCTAGCATCACTATTAGAAAATATTTAGCAACAAACAGAACGAGACAAACTCTTCATTTGTGGCCTTGACGGTCATTTAAGTGAAATAAGGTGTCAACTATTAGAGAAAATGAAAAGTACAATTATCTCGTTAGCCATAGGACTTTTACTAAACCTATAAGTCTATTTTAGGGAGCAGCCTACGGTGCCCAGTCGGTGGATAGGAGTTTGTCCATTAATTACTGAACACCGTGTAAATAGAGTCCTTATTTTGTTTAAAAAATTGTACTCATGTATTTTTGTACTTTAGTAAGTACGCTGAGACTTATGAAAGGTTATCCGACATTGAAATTTAAATGCGGTAAAGCAAGTAAAGTAAAACATCACACAAGTACGGTGAAGGAAAACATTGTGAGGAAACCTGCATACACTTGCGAAGAAATTCTATGATGTGTGTGAAGTTCGCAATCCGTACGGGGCCCGCGTGGGTACTACGCCCCCTGCCCTCTCATTCTGAGCGGAGGCCTGTGCCCTGCGGTGGGACGTATACAGGCTGGGATGAAAGCAATTTTCTATTCCAGTAGGTCAGTAAAAAGAAAAGCCAACTACTGTTATAGTTGGGTGTATACATGTGTAAACGTATATGTATACGGAACAAAAGTAACCTATCTTAATTCGGATTATAAACTATTAGCTGTTGATCGCGAATTCGTCTACAAAGCATTCGTGTATCGCTATCCCGCGGGAATTATTAAATTATGAGAGAAAAAACTCCTATTTATGTCCTTCCTAGGGGCTCAAACTATCTCCATACCGAATGTCATCTAAATTAGTTACCGGTTTAAGCTTAAGAGTTAGCAGGCAAACAAACTGATAGATAGACAGACAAACAGACAGATACACTTTCGCATTTTACATATAATTATTTAGTATGGATAGATATGCCAAGAGGGTGCCCCTTTTCTCCCATAATCTTTTTTATCCGAATTTTGAAAGTCAGAAATTGATGTCCATAATATTCTTACTCATAAATATCGATGGTCATAATTTTTGTAAAGCATATCGCTTAATAGTTCTAACTGCAATGAGCCATAATCCTATTGATCATAACTTTAAAAAGTCATAATATTGATATCAATAACATTTAACGGAATATCGTTGATTATTCAGAAACATTATAGGGCATATATCTTAAAGTAATAATTGTTTTTAGTCATAATTTTTCATTACCTAAAATGCACTAACCATCTACATTGAAATCTATAACATCCAAAGGAATATTGATAATTATTCAGAAACATTGTAAGACATATCGCTGGCAGCGAGCGAGCGAAGCGAGCGAGCAAGACTTTCAGGGCAGAAGCGACTCGGACAGGTTAGGTTCACAAGGCTAAGGCGGGAGCGAAGCGTAAGCGTAGCTCCCGCCTTAGCCTTCGATGTTAGGTATTTTTTTATGACAACACAGAAAAGGATTATTACCTTTAATATTATGAAATGTCAAACAACCATGACATTGAATGTTATTACAAAGTAATATTGTGCCTTAAAATAATTATGACCTGCGAAAAAAGACCTTGCAATAATTCTTATGAGTGACTTTATTACCTTTAATATTATGAAGTGTGATGCTTCTTGACACTGAATGTTATGAGTAATTATAATTAGTCCTTACAATAATTATGACTTAAGAAAATCGTAGCTCCAATTTATGTTGTTTAATATTATGACTTCCGTCCGATAGTATGACAAAGAAAAATTATGACAGAAAACGTTATGGTCTTGAAAATTCGGAACAAAAATTTTATGGAAGTCATTATAGACCCATGCCAAGAACTCGCTTATCGCCAAATCGCGAAAAGTATCTGATTTACTAGGGAAAAACTAACATGCTTGTTAATCTACATTAGGAGCTGTATGGCTGTTCAATTAATGCCCAAGGGTTTGTCCCGTTTGTAGAACTCCCTATCCCGTGAGAATTTCGAAAACTCCGTCTTTAAATCCGTGTCTTAACTGTAAAATGAATCTCTATGTCCAATTTCAGCTTTCTAGGTCCAATTACATTTTGTTTCACTGGTCGGTCAGAATTTGTCTTTTCAATACTTACCAACTTTATCTGTAAACACATACCACCATGTAACATGTAGGTAAAATGTATATTTTTACCCACTTCTAATTCCGATTTACATTAATATTGTATAAATTCGATGACTATGAAATGGTAAAGCGCTGCCAAGAGAAGGGTGTATTAAAAATGTAAATTTTCAAAATTTGTTATTTATTAAGATTTACAACACCCTGTTTGCTTTCAGGTACACGTCACTCCAGAGTTAATATACAAATACCAGATAGCGACTAGTGATTTGGACACAGTTTTAGCAGCTGACAGGAAAAAGATGGCGTCCTTGGAGCAAGTGAGTTCAAGGGTTGTTTGTACAAGTTAGGTCAAAGATATAACTTTTTATAAAATTGTTAGAAGGCATACAGTGGCAAGGTACTAAAATGAAAAGATATCTTTGAGTTAAACTGTACCCTTGGTAATTTTACTACTTACAGAGTATTTAGTATCCTGTAGGTACTCAAAAGCGAATTCACCTATTCGTTTTGTTCGCGACAGCTCATTTTCAATGTCACATCAGCCATTTCATAGATTTCATATAAGTTTTAACATCCAAATAAATATTTTTTGTTGTTAATTTTTCAGCCGTCTTTGGTGAACGAACAGCTTGGACAGCTGTATACAGATCTGCAGTTGGAAGGCGTTGCGTCGCGACTAACTCTAGAAGAGGGCCTAACAAGTTCCAGTAGTTCTAGCGATGAGTCCAAGTACAGCAGAGACACCCCCTCTAAGGTATAGTCGACCAAGAAATTGGTTTACCACTCTAAGGTAGAATATCGTTTACACATAATAAAACAACAAGGTACATTTTCGCTTGCCTATTAACAAGCTGCGTTACGTCAGAATTTGTCATCAGACATTTGTGTTTATTTTGAACTCTGAACAGGGGCCGTATTAAACTGTCAACTGACGAATTCTAAGTAACATAAAGGACAGAGACTAGCTCTGACTTTTTCGATGATGACCGCCTTTAAAATAGAAGAAGCAAATCGATAAGGTTGACTTCGTGATTAATAAATAACGAATAGATAGTAAGCGGATATTGCTCGGGCCGAAAATACTCGTTTTTGTTTGACAATCAAGAAATTCGAAAATTATTTTGTTTCTTAATGGTTTCCAGCACAAACCTTTTTGATTAGGAACAAGTGTAGAGAGGAAAATTAATTACAACAGAGAATGTCAACTATTGCTTAGACCTCACGGTTCAAATTATTTCACCTTTGTTTTCTGATTGGTCTATAGTTAGCTAATTACGTTTCTCATTCACTAATAAGCCAAGAGAAATACTACTTTACTAGAAAATGTCATTTAAAGTGGTGAAGCACTTAGGGTGAAGCCAGACGAGCGTAATTTTGTGAGTCGTGCGCGGCAGAATTTCGGTTGCGCCATACATTGTGTCACGTGATAATATACATATATGGCATATTGTATGGCGCGACCGAAATTCTGCCGCCCACCCTTACTTGGTCGACTATAAGAAAGGTCATTTTATTCTGACTTTCCCTGGGGAAATGTAGGTAGTAAATAAGAATCTATACTAGTGGCCATAATCCGAGAGACAAGCTTGACAATTAAAGGGTTACCAGGGTTAGACGAAATTAAATAGTGATGTGGCCAATATCGAGAATCAGTGTCGATTGGACTATATGATTTAGTATAAGACGGAATTTTTGTACAAATTCGGGAATATTGTTGTTGTAATTGTCACACACATACTGGTGAAAAAATAGGAACCGATGTTATAATACTGGACATTGCATCAATAAATCTTATATTCACTCACATTCCTTTAATTATTGTACATGCATATTAACATTAACACCAAATATGTAATTTCTATTTTACTTGCCAGGTCGACTACCATAATATTTTATATGGGACGCAATTTTTAATTTGGAAATAATTAAAGTTACGTAATTTGCATGGTAAAAAAGCAATTTATAGAGACAAATGGATCGTTCAGTATGATGTGTTATAAAATCTTGGTCAACTTGGTAGTTACATAATTACACAGAGTCAGCGAACGAAAAAAGCATAGAACGCGAGCTTGCTGCAAAATTCCAGTTTAAACGGGGCAATTATTCCAACTACGCATGAGTCTTGTAGTACCAATAAGAAATAGCTAAAATATCAGCCGATTTTCTATTACCCAAAACAAATAAACGTGATTGGTCAATTTCAAAATGAATAGCTGGGATTGTATCCTAGCTCTGACATTTTATGTGTCTAAAATGGCGGTGACAGTGAGAACGCTTAACTGATGGATGGTTGTATGCAACGAAGAGTCATTTTCGTAGGCTAAATCGTCGTAATTAATTACAATTGATTTTAAGCTTTATTTTGATTTAAAATATCATAAAATAACTAACTTAATTAGGTGTTAATACCTTTAAACACTAAGCGTATAAAACCTACTCCAAAAAATTGCACTTAAACGATAAAAAGATAACTGCGTAATTTCGTTTCTTTAATTTACTTACAATTTATCTTTTATCAAAAGTTGTTGCACTGTAATTATTATTTGGATTGCTAAATTTCTGTCTATTTCAGCGCATGAAGAAGAAGCGAGAGTACACAAAACTAGTGATGATATACGAAGAAGATGCCCCCCTGCCACCCTCACTAGCAGATGATGATGTTCCGCCATCAACCTCACTCTCTTAACTTTTCCTGCCTCATTAGTTAGTATTGCCACCATAATAACGATTTACACAACTTTTAAAATACGAATTAAACTATATCGAATAAAGCAACCTGTCATTTAGACGACATGTTGCGGCCTAATGCGAATTTTGAAATTCGTCAGTAATGTAGGATTAATTATTTAAATCAAGCTTTTTTGTACTTAAAATTATTTGAAATTATTAAACGAAAGGTAACTTTTTTAGCATTAGCTTTATATCAATAGAAAACATGTCAATTCGACGACAGGATATGATTGAAATTCACCTTGTAAGATTTGACTATTTGCTATGATTTTGTTGCTATGATAAATTGATAGTTTATGTAAATTTAGCGTGTTGTATTCGATGTTTAATAGTTAGGTAAGAATATATTTTTTAAAACTGTTAGATGGGTTCGGAAAAAGGGTTTAAATTTAGCAAACTTTTTAGTCTTAAATAACTAAAGAACGTTTTAATTCGGTTTCTGTTTCGTTCTAACAGAACGTTATAGAAATTTTTTGATCAGGAATTAAATTTAAATCGTTTTCGGTTAAATTAACGTTCTCTTAGTTGTTCGGTACAAAACCATGAATATTAATTCGGTTGGTTGGCCTATGTGAATGCTCTATGATAGTGACGCGTGGCCAATGGTTTAGTTACAATAGTATACAAATGTTTTTTTTTCTGAACACCACAAAACGGCCCACTGAGAAAAATAAAGAGGCAAGCCGGTCTTGCTCTTATCATATAAAAGCAACCCCCGAGATGAAAAGAATCCGATAATGCAGGTTATAAACTGTGCCAAATTTCATCGTAATGTGATCGATAATTTTTGCGTGAGAGAGTCAAGAATTATCCATACGTATAGGTATGTTTACATCCTCTCTAGTTTTTGCATTTATAATATTAGTAAAGCAAGATATGATTAAACTTTGGATAAGATATTTAATGGTTTTAATTAGATTGGCTAAATGTAAACCCATTTAAAAAAACACTCGACTTTTTGACATTTAATGTATTAAAATAATAAAAGTTCGTTGTGATCACGTTAAATATATGGTAGTTAATAATACAAAACATATAATTGTAACTTTCACATATATCTTAAATACCGGCGTTAAGGTGTTCAACTTTTGAACTCTACCCTTAAACCGGTTTTGAATTTGTTCTTCTCTTTTCGGTTTTGTTCCGAACAAAATGCCCAAAAAACGGTCCAAAACGTTTTAAGAGCATTATTTTAAATAATGCTTCCGAGCCCTAAATGTTAGGTACAAATTTGAATGTTAAATAAGCTTTTGTCACGAGTACCACATAAAAATATTGTAAGTATTTACATATTATATAGCTTGGATCTGTTACCTCCAGACCGCAAATAAGATGCAGGGTTAAGCCTCGATAAAATCTACCAAAATATATAATTTTGACTTGTAATTATGTCATATAAGTATTTAGAAATATTGGAATTGTTGAGAATTAGTAATATTTCAGCAAATAATTAACTTTTATGTAAACACAAAAGCAAATTATTTTTCACCTCACTAGCTCGGAAAGCCCTTTTTGTTTGTTTGACATCTATTGAGGAAATCGCTTTTTATCCACATGTGAAGAAAGAGTTTTGACATTTGAAGGCAGCTTACGTGATATTTATTTGACAGCTAACAAAACGTAAAACGTTAAAAGTGCTGAATTTTTAACATCACAATTAATGAATTGCATCGAATAAAAAACACTAAATACAGTCTTACAACTTTATTATAATTCATAAATATCAGCATTCATCATTAACCTTCATTCTTGTTGCAAAAACGGATAAAATGTTCTGACAGTCCAAGTAAGTCGATGTGCGAACAAAACGCATCCGAAATAATAAAAAAAAACTTAAGTCAAAACTTTTCAATTAATTATTTTGAGTGAATAAATAAATAATAATTGATAGTACAAACCTTTTTTCTTATTTTCCTCGCTGTAGTGAGGTGAAAAGTTTTGTGTTATACACGGGTGAAAAGTTATTTTACGTCTCGTGTGTGGAAACACTCGCTATCGAAAGGATTCTATTTTTGAACCACTCGCTTCGCTCGTGGTCAATCATAGAATCCTTTCGTTAGCTTGTGTTTCAAATGGACACTCGCAGGTAAAATACAACTTTCCCCCCTTGTATAACAAATAACTATTTCACCTCACTAGCTCGGAAAGCCCTTTTTGTTTGTTTGACATCTATTGAGAAAATCGCTTTTTATCCACATGTGAAGAAAGAGTTTTGACATTTGAAGGCAGCTTACGTGATATTTATTTGACAGCTAACAAAACGTAAAACGTTAAAAGTGCTGAATTTTTAACATCACAATTAATGAATTGCATCGAGTAAAAAACACTAAATACAGTCTTACAACTTTATTTTAATTCATAAATATCAGCATTCATCATTAACCTTCATTCTTGTTGCAAAAACGGATAAAATGTTCTGACAGTCTAAGTAAGTCGATGTGCGAACAAAACGCATCCGAAATAATAAAAAAAAACTTAAGTCAAAACTTTTCAATTAATTATTTTGAGTGAATAAATAAATAATAATTGATAGTACAAACCCTTTTTCTTATTTTCCTCGCTGTAGTGAGGTGAAAAGTTTTGTGTTATACACGGGTGAAAAGTTATTTTACGTCTCGTGTGTTGAAACACTCGCTATCGAAAGGATTCTATTTTTGAACCACTCGCTTCGCTCGTGGTCAATCATAGAATCCTTTCGATAGCTTGTGTTTCAAATGGACACTCGCAGGTAAAATACAACTTTCCCCCCTTGTATAACAAATAACTATTACACTTAGATACATTTAAAATTTCTACAAATTTTGTTTTAACACCATAGTGTAGCCTTAGAAGATATGTATATATTTTTTAAAACGTGTATCAAAGTTAACAGACTGTTTTTATATTATAATGTATATTACGGTTTTGGAAGTATTTAACCTTTTCAACGCCAAGTTTAGCTTAAGCACAGCTAGTTTGAAATTTCATGCCATTGCGTGGATACCACTTTCATGGGATACTCTCGGACTAATATATATACGTCGTTGGCGTCTAAAAGGTTAAAGTCCTCAGTAAAGCATGTGTCACGTTATTTTTCGTGACCTTATTTGCAACATCCTTGATACAATTGAGAGATTACACAGCTGAAATGTTGTATTTACATTGAAATCCGTCCTATCTTTGCTGAAACTGACCGAGAACGAAAAACAAAAACCTTTGAGTTCGTATGAGGTACTCGTCCAGACGAGAATAGGTCGTTTTTTTAAACCCTGCATTGAGGACATTAATTTAGCGTTCCTTGCAAGAACAATTACTTTTTAAATTTTACTTTGCGCTACTTGTTTGTTAAAAAATAAAGAAATCGAAGACCTGGTGGCTGAGCCCAATATTATCGGTGAAACAAAATCTGCCCGACTGCGTTGGCTGGGCCACGTTAAGAGAATGGATCCGTCCTATCTTTGCTGAAACTGACCGAGAACGAAAAACAAAAACCTTTGAGTTCGTATGAGGTACTCGTCCAGACGAGAATAGGTCGTTTTTTTAAACCCTGCATTGAGGACATTAATTTAGCGTTCCTTGCAAGAACAATTACTTTTTAAATTTTACTTTGCGCTACTTGTTTGTTAAAAAATAAAGAAATCGAAGACCTGGTGGCTGAGCCCAATATTATCGGTGAAACAAAATCTGCCCGACTGCGTTGGCTGGGCCACGTTGAGAGAATGGAGGAGGATCGTGCCGCTAAGAGAGCATATTTGGGGCGTCCGATCGGTAAGCGGCCGGTTGGACGTCCCAGATATCGCTGGAGCGAGGTAGTCGCAAAGGACCTGAACGCCCTAAGAAGATCCGACTGGCGTGAAGTGGTGCAGGACCGTGCTGAATGGCGTCTTCTGGTGTCGGAGGCCAAGATCCTCTTTGGGTCCTTGAGCCAGCGCAGTAGTAGTAGTAGTAGTACTTGTTTGTTATACTCTGGTATAAATAACCAGGGCTTGAACCTCAACTGTGATGTGATGTACTGATGTACCTAAATAAAATAAGTATTAAATAAAACTTGCTACCGTAATGCAATAATATAATAATAATTTTGTATTTAGTAATTTTGTGTTTAGTCTTTGTGACTATTAAAAGCTTTTTATTAACTTGCAATGTATGTAAGGTAAGTACCTATGTATGTACGGGTCAAATCTTGGAAGTTGAATTTTACCCACTTCCATTGGTCGGATTTACTTGAAATTTGGTATACTTAGGTTGGATGACAATGCAAGTACAGTCAACAAAAAGTACAGTCAGCGAAAAAGCTTGCATTGAAAATTATTTTATAAACAAAAAAGTTTTTAAAATTAGATATGATAATAAAATACTTTTAACAATATCGGTATATTGTCAAATCTATTATTACATCGTCAATTTATGGTTAATCTGGATGACAGTCTCAGTCAAAGACATTATGGTATTTCTCATTTCAAGTGGCCATATTGTTAAATGAAAGAGGTTGATAAGTGGTAATTGTTTACGAAAATACTATTTAAAATCATCCTATATGTGCTTCAACGTTTATCGGCACTAAAAGTTCTAGCCGTGGCTATAACTACTGCCACTGCGACTTATGCCTGTCAGAATATATGTTCTGAAAATATTATTTTCCCTAAAATTTACCAATTATTTCTCTTTTTGGAAAAGTAACCGGTGCCTGAGCCGGTGCTCTTTGTCGACTGATAAGAACGTAGCAGGGCTATTGTTATTTGTAAGACTAGGTTAAAGTGTTTTTAATTTTTTACCTACACATGTGTTACTAATGTTAGTCAGCCGCGCTATTATATAAATTAAGTATACGAATTCCTCACCACTATGACACGAATGACTGGAAAGTTTGGATGTTTATTATTTGTTTCTTTGGCACAATGCTATCATTTGTGTTCAGTTTTATCAACGCTTCGGCAAACGTGTCGCTTTGAATGAGTTAAGTTACCATCTATATTATTTATTATTTAAGATGAAGTTTTTGATCACTTTGTAGTGGCATAATCGATATATTTCAAGTGAATTTAATACTGTTATTTACTGGCCATCCGGTTATCGCAACTTTAAGTGCTGGCTCAAGACAAAGACGTTCAAGAGAGGTCAACAGAAGATCGAACCGAGTGGTACTACAGATAAAAATGTGGACAAGTATTTCTATTTTCTAAAAAAAATGTGTTAAGAATCGAGTTCTGCCTATATTTATCTTATCATACAAAACGTAACACAGACTCTTGTTGTAAACCACAATAATACATTTAAGTTTCAGTTAGACGTTTGGTTTTACAAGCATGTTCTATCTTAATTATGTAAATTGCATTTACTATTTTAATGCTGTTCATTGCCAATACAACATATTAACATCAATGCCCACATGTCGGTAACATACTACATACATGGATGTCAGTGTTAATATTTAGAAGAATGGATCTCAAAGATATGTGCATGTCATATCGTGATCTTCACACTTATTTTAATATTATAAGGGACATATGTAATTCGTGTCTAGAAGCCATAATTTTTTATTATTATCTTGATAGTAAAAAACTTGGTTTCTGTGAACAAATACGAAATTAATGACCTGTATATATTCATAATATATATACATATACGTGTCATCATCTTATAATATAAGCATAAACGTTACACTGCATCGCACAGGTCTTTACTCAGAATGAAATACTTTCCTGAAGTCATTATTATCTGTTCTTATTTAATTGTTCGTGACCATGTAAAAACAGATAAAAGTATAGAAGTAGAAAAAACTAATTTTACAATGCCCTATAACTTTTCAAACTTTCATCGTCATGAAAAGTTGCAACATTGCCAGGATGTCGCGTTTTCTTTTATTTGTAGTTAATGCAGAAAATGGGCACCAAAGTGATAAAGTCCACTCACTCAATTAGTTAATCCAGATTCAGATCTTTTCATTAGTTATAGCTTTATGTATAACCTCTTGATATTGCAGTTTTAAGCTGAGAGGCAAAGATGTAGCATTTTACAGTAGCTGTATGCACCTACCTTTATTTTATAATAATCAGTGAGATAAAAATCAAGAAATTTTTATTAGTTGGTTTTGGTTATCAGATAGTTGCGTTTACATAGTTTAACTCTTGTTTAACTAGTCTTAATATAATTAATTGTTTTAATTTTAAAGTATAAAATATAATATAATTACTGAACAATAAAACCTTTTATTTTCCCAAACGGCATTCTTTTATGTTTATCTATCTAAACAGAATACATGTTTAGAAAAAAAATGGTAGGTAAGCTTATTGCACACTGTATGATTGAATAAACGTATTTTTGTCCTGGTCTTATTAATAGTAGATTGTACAACAAAAGCATAAAACGAGCCATTTTACCCGAGACCTTCATATAGCCAACCGAGCCGGTACGCCCGAGGGTGGATAGACACGTCGAGGGGAGAATGGGTTTAATGCACGGGTTTTACACTCTGATTTTCACTTCGATTGCAAGGAAATTAAACAGCAGCATTGGAAATAAAGGACGATGGACAGATTTGTATGAACTCTGGCCTAGGGACCAATAACGACGAACCATAATATCATTAGAAAGGTTTTTCATATTCTACAACTTTTTTATGGCGGGAAATCTGGAATCGACGTGTAAAAAAAAGGTATGGCAAGATAAAAAAACACAAAAAACGCATTAAAAACAAAATTATGACACAAAATCATCTACAGTAAACAAAAACTTCATAATCTGTAAAGCGATACAGGAACATAGTACCTACATACCTATCGAAAAAACCCTACATAATAGTTTCGACTCAAACTACTTTAATGCAGCGATAACTTTTTCACACACAGATTTGGGACTACTTGCCATAGTAAAAGTTTTAGAACTTAGAATAAGCTATCCAGTGACATATTGCTTGTCATTATTGGTCATATAAGCCAATTTGCCCGGCCCGGGTGGGTGTCAATCAAATTAAAGGAAGCTCTTATTTTTCATGCATTGCAATTTCTATAATAATGTACTACATTTGCCTAGTTTTATTAATTTCTTAATATTAAAACACCAGTTATATAAAAAAAGCCTGTAAAAACAAGAAACTTATATTTTATGAATTTCTACTGTTTCTGGCTGTGTGCGCCTGATTGCCTTGGTTTTAGACGAAGACTTTACTTTATGCACTTAAGCATAAAAAGCCTATGCAGCATTCTCTTTACATAAAGATAACTTTACGAGCATGAGAAGTGAAAAATATTTTACATGGGAGCGTTGAATGAATGAATAAACAAGTGTCTTAATTAATCAGCAATATTACAGGTGGTTGGGATAGTGTAACTGAGCACCTCTGTTAGGGCCGGCGCTCACTGACGGCATGGCACGGCATGGCATTTTATTACTATCAAGTTATTTTGAATCTTATTTCAATGAGTTTAGAATTCATGTTACTTTATTTCGATACCACGATGCCGCGACGTGCCGAGGGATGACGCAACGCATAACCAATAAAGTAACATGAATTCTAAACTCATTGAAATAAGATTCAAAATAACTTGATAGTCATAAAATGCCATGCCGTGCCATGCCGTCAGTGAGCGCCGGCCCTTATTGTTTTTAAGGATTTTTAATTTGATTGACATAATTATTTTTCTATACATTGATCGATATTTAAAGTGCACGTTAAAGGCGTGACTACATTTTGAATCAAAAATTTCGATAAAAGTCTTGTGTAAAGCTAACCGTGAATGAATAACCATGGAACGTCTTAGAATAACTTCCCGATGACGTACAATTGTGAAATTAAAGGAAAAAAAACGCGAGTAAACGAAAAACAAATATCCTTGAATTTTAATTCGAATTATAATTTACTTAGTGTTTTAAACTTTTGTGATTTTCACTCATAACGAAACTACACAAAACGAAACGTCGAGGTGAATGTAAAATGTTATTTAAGTGATAAGTCCCGTGTGTGCGGCTAATAGTCGAATTACAAAATCATTCAATTTTATTTTTCGAGGTATCAATACAATACCTCTTTGTTTAATAAGAAATATTATAATGAAAAAATTTTTTTTTTACTTTCGGTCAAAGTTTAAGCATGCAGATTTGAAAGTCCAATTATAATTTCAAATTTATAAGAAAGAAACCCTCGGTACGCTACTCCGACTCACGATTGGCTAGATTTTTTCTTTTACAGTAATCCTTAAAACAGTGTAATTCGAAACCGCAGTTCTACCGAGTACGCTTTACTGATTAAGTTGACTTTACACGCGCACTACAATGGCTGTACTCGTAGTGTCAGTATACACCCACACAGACACAAAAGCAGGCACCAACACAGCGCCGTGTTACCTGCGCAAGAGCCGCATTCCGTTGCCCACCTCCGCGATTGGCCGTCGGTAAGGCTTCGAAGCGTTCGAATTTAAAAGTTAGAAAGTTATCCGTTTTGGTGCTTGTGTATGTTCGTGCAACAGTTTATAATCGGCATGAAGAACTTATAAAGGTAAGTTTTTGCTAATTGTATTTCTTAGATTTTTATACCTTAATCATATTTCGACCTCGGCACCAAGGAAAAACTATTAAAGTTATTCTTATCGCGTCCTGAATCATAGTTTAATTACATTACCTTTATTAACTTTTATAACTGAGGCACCTGACGCTTTTTGCACCTGCTAGGCTACTTTCCAGTGTCTTATACCTACCTCTTAATAATTATGATTGTTAGTATGTAAACTTAAAATTGTCTCTGTCAATCTCACGTGATTTTAATGGGCAGGTTTTTTAGCGTTTCTTCTAATGAAATGACTCATCTACTTGGTTAACGCGCAAAATGTCGTTAACAGGTGATATCTGCTATAACCGTCATTAATAAGTACCGAAACTACGCACATACCTACATAACTAATGGTTTTACCCATTAATACTGTGAACTAATAGACACATGTTGAAGAAAAATCTAGTTTCCTTATAGTTTAGTCGCCGAGATAGGTAATCTCACTTATAGGGTCTGGAACCAGTTCTTCTACCTACTTTTGAAAACAGTCACAGTAGACAAACTTGCCAGTTCGTGTTAAAACGAATAGGCATGACATTTGTGCTCATTACTTGAGTAGATACTTAGTAGATATGTAAGACAGCGATGGATGGCCTTAACATCTGTTTGTGTATTTAACTTGCCGAAAGAATCTAGATTCAGTTACACAAATGTGAACCTTGCTAGTTTATACATCAATAGTAGGTTGAGTGTAATTTGTACAGTCGCGATCATAAACGTAGGAGCTGTCGGTACCTAATAAAAATATTTGAACACGACTGTATTTTTGAATTGCGTAAGTCAGTGTTCAGATATTAGACAGCTACGATGTTTATGATAACGACTGTACTAATGTAAAAATGATGATTTTGGCCCAATAGATGTAAAGAAATCAGAACCAACGGAAGATTTTGTAAGACTGCAGGATGCTTGAGGTTAACTTAAGTATAGTCGAGGTAAGAAAAGGTTCGTCACTTTTCGACCTTAACTCGTTGACATAGAGTCGAAAAGTGACGAACCTTTTCTTACCCCGACTATACATAGTTAGTTTTTACTCTCCGACGCGTATGTGTACTCGTATCGAAATGTAGCAAAGTGCCTCCCAAATAACGGATGGACAGAATCGAGGGCGGTTAATATTAAGTAGAAAACTGGAGTAGGTATTTACGATGGTTCTTAGCTAAGTATCATCAAAATCGGTTTAGTTTTTAACAGTGTTTGTATCAAGATTTTAGGTTTCTGTACCTGAAGGGTGACCAACGAAACCTTATTAATAAAATTAGTCGCTATACCTACTGACCTTCAGTAGTTCACATAGTGGTATCTCAAAAGCCTAGATGGAAATGCTGAAATTTATACAATTATGGTTTATTTCTATTGCTGCTGCAAGAACAAATAATTAAATTAAAAACCGGCCAAATGCGATTCGGCCGCATGCACTGAGGGTTCCGTACAAAAGTTTTACGTTGGTCAAAATATACGCCCTACAATTCAGTCTTAACAGAGTTATTCTACTACGTTACGTAGTTTTGGTCATTTCGCCCGTTGATTCGAATAATGTCGTAACTAAATTTAAGTGTTTTTTAGACTTTTCTACCCAGGGGTAAGTAAAAAGAGACCCACAAAATTTTCATTTACTTTTTTTTGATAGTGACAAATAAATAAAATAACAGTGGCCATTTGTTATCTTGATTTACGAATAAATTTTTACCCAAAATCCTTGTCAACTCTCCATCGTCGGCCATAACATCTTATGAAGAGTTACAATTTTACTGGATCAAGGTTTAAACAAGTAATACACACCTGAACAAACTCGTAAGTATGATTGCTACTTTATTGCACTATTGGTATTTTCATCATCATCATCATCATCATCACCATTTTAGCCGAAAGACGCCCACTGCTGAACATAGGCCTCCCCCAAGGCTCGCCAAACAGATCGGCCCTGAGCCATCCGCATCCAATGCGTTCCCGTCACCTTCACCAGGTCGTCGCTCCATCTTGTTTTAGGCCTACCTACACTGCGTCTTCCTGTCCGCTGATGCCACTCGAGAACCTGTCGGCCCCATCGGCCGTCAGTTCTACGAGCGATGTGCCCTGCCTACTGCCACATAAGTTTAGCGATTCTTCGAGCTATGTCCGTGACTTAAGTTCTTGCGCAATTTTTTTTTATTCTTGGTATTTTAATTCCATGCATTAACTAAATGTTCATTGATATTACTAGCACATTTGGTAGCATCCAAGAAACCCTAGATGCATTACTTTTAGTCATTAAATAGGTACTTACTTACAAAAAATATCAACAAGTCTGTTATGATTAATAGGATAGTTTTAAATACAATGAAGTATATTGGTCCAAGAATTGATAGCAAATGTTGGAATTGTAAATAATAGTAAGGTTAGTATAAATCTTCCCAGGTGAATTTTTCGCTTCGAGCCATTACATTAAATTTGAACCTTAATACTATGACGATACCGTTTGTTTTGAAAGATAAGGGCTCGAAGCGAAAAGTTCACCTGGGAAGATTTATACTATATCATGCATGATTTACGATAGTCAATAATTGATAATATCTACAAAATAAGTGTTTGTAACACGCAAAAAACTCAGTTTTAAAGAACGTCAAATTCTAAGAAAAATATAAGTAAGTATAAGTAGGTATATAATATGTTATATTTTGTCCGAGAACTTGAATTATTTTTTTCGCTTTCCTGGAAATCGAAAAAAATAATAATAGTCGATCGAAATCGGGGATCGAAATATAATAATCGATTTATATTGGTTGGGACCTCCTTTAATTTTGATTTTTTTTTGTAGTGGCAATCAATAGCAATCATCAATACCAAAACATTTTATCTATCATTCATTCTTCAAAGCTTTCTATTCATTGGATGAGTATATGCGTGATAGTTTATCAGATTTTTAGACTATAAGTATATTGATTTGTGCATGATTGAATGTGAATATTCATATTTGTATGCCCTTGGGCGCAGCATAGTGATACAAGTCTTTGATCATTGTACCATCTTTTTTACCTATGTTTGACAAATAAATTATTTGTATTTGTATTTTTGTTTGTATCATGGTTTTAAATATTCAGCATTGTACCAGACAGACAGTGTAGCGACATTACTCAATAGGGTTCCGTTCTGTTGGTCACCCTTCGTGTACGGAGCCCTTTAACTAGGTACTTACGTGAATTAACACTCCTTTTATTTTCACAAAATTAGTTTACTGTTATTCTGTGCTTATGTCAGTGCAGTTCTATGTTCACCAATTCGGCATAGTCGATGGCGATGGCGGCGGATGTGATTGAAATACAATCCGCATTCCGGATATTACGACGGGCCAATTCAAATACAACGTCATGTGGTTTCCTGACCTATCGGAAAAGCAATCTGCGCTGTGGCCGTGGACAAGACGGACTATCGTAAATGTACATACGGAAATTTTTACCTAACCGTCCAACGTACATGCGGCAAGCACAAAACTAGGTAGTATTAAAAGTAGATATAAGTAGTACCTAGCTATCGATGTCGCTATTTTCCCGTCCTTCTGCTATTGATATGTGCACGTTTCCTTGTGTTTCCATGTTTTAGGAAAATAGTCAAGTCAAGAGGAAAAATACGTATCGATGTAGTACTGTCATAATTATGTGCCGATACCTTAATTAGAACACATGAGAGCTAAGAGACATTAAATACACTTTTACACATATTTATACACTTGACTGCAAACGATAAACTACCCAGATATTGTCCATGCACCAGTGATTGACCTCTTTAAGAAAAACATTGTCAAGTGCTTACTGTCCAGTTTTCGCGTTTAATTACCATTCTCTAAATGGTTCTGTGATTAGGTACTTTAAGTTGTGTAGCTAATCAAACGTTAGTGATAGGCATTAAGTCAGCACTTGTAAACGTTTTCCTTTAAGTGGTCAATCACTCGTGCATGGCCAAAACTGGGTAGTTTACCCTTCTTACCCAAAAATAATATCTGCTATAGCTATAACCCAATTTTTGAAGAATTAACTTAGTTACAGAGAGTGGGTTGGGAAAATAAATACCTGGCTATTTAGCCATAGACGCGCCCTTGCGCTTCTAGTTCACTTAACATTTTTTTCTTAGAGGGAAGTGGGATAGAGATAGATCGCATAGTCCAGCGTGTTCCAATAATCTTATCTACCGCTAGTGGACCTCTGTTCAACAAGATCTAAGTAAATGATTTAGATGCCGAGAAATCCCGATGCTGTATCTTATTCCTACGCTCGTCGGATTGTTATCTAAAATACGTGAGTTTCCTAGACGAGAGAAAGACTCTACATAAAAGCGAAATCAATCACATGTGCTGATAAGATAAATTAATTATGTTGCTAGTTACTACGCGAGAAAACGCAAGACCTACGTAATACTGGTAATACCTACCAAAGTAAACACCCGGCCAAGCGCGAGTCGGACTCGCTCACCGAGGGTAACGTGTAAATTTAAAAGGAAACGAAGAGTAGTACTTATAGTAGGTAGTCATCTCTCTGTTCGGTTCTCTGCCAACGTTTTCAGCTCCTGATACGACATGACATTGACTTTTTCTTTGGCTTGATCTGTAAATGCCTGTCTCGGTATATTTTATGTACCTCTACAAATACAATCTTATACCTTTAAGGGTTCTCTACCAAGTAGGTAGATTTTAAGCCAATCAAAATCGTATCAACATTTAAACAATTTAATATGTTATGCAACGATATTATGTAAGTACAGTCGAGTGTAAAATTATGGGTGCATACAACTTGCTCATAAATATGTCCCATGTCATCGAATTGAGGTATCTGTTTATTATTATGAGAGGATTAAATCGAAAGATATGCACTTGACCGTACAAAAATATAATAAGTAGATAAATAAGTACCTAAGTGTTGCAGATTTCCTGCGTTAATTTACCCGAAGGAACGCCTTCACCCTCAGTTTTTGCCCAACTTAGTTCTGTTAATTTACCCGAAGGAACGCCTTCACCCTCAGTTTCTGCCCAACTTAGTTCTGTTAATTTACCCGAAGGAACGCCTTCACCCTCAGTTTCTGCCCAACTTAGTTCTGTTAATTTACCCGAAGGAACGCCTTCACCCTCAGTTTCTGCCCAACTTAGTTCTGTTAATTTACCCGAAGGAACGCCTTCACCCTCAGTTTCTGCCCAACTTAGTTCTGTTAATTTACCCGAAGGAACGCCTTCACCCTCAGTTTCTGCCCAACTTAGTTCTGTTAATTTACCCGAAGGAACGCCTTCACCCTCAGTTTCTGCCCAACTTAGTTCTGTTAATTTACCCGAAGGAACGCCTTCACCCTCAGTTTCTGCCCAACTTAGTTCTGTTAATTTACCCGAAGGAACGCCTTCACCCTCAGTTTCTGCCCAACTTAGTTCTGTTAATTTACCCGAAGGAACGCCTTCACCCTCAGTTTTTGCCCAACTTAGTTCTGTTAATTTACCCGAAGGAACGCCTTCACCCTCAGTTTCTGCCCAACTTAGTTCTGTTAATTTACCCGAAGGAACGCCTTCACCCTCAGTTTCTGCCCAACTTAGTTCTGTTAATTTACCCGTAGGAACGCCTTCACCCTCAGTTTCTGCCCAACTTAGTTCTGTTGATTTACCCGAAGGAACGCCTTCACCCTCAGTTTCTGCCCAACTTAGTTCTGTTAATTTACCCGAAGGAACACCTTCACCCTCAGTTTCTGCCCAACTTAGTTCTGTTAATTTAACTATTCCTTTGTTGTGAGATTAGAACATACCTATATTGCGTAGTAGCAGCGTCCTATAGAGGGGAGGCCGAAGCTATGCTCATCGTCTCAGCCACTCACGACTACTTTCCTTGCATACAAATGAGTTGAAAACAATAATATAATGTGATTGTCATTCGTGCCAACTGCGTTCCGTTTGCACTTTCCTTGACGCTGGCTTACTTTAAAGCTTGCCTCTGAATGACGGCAAGTATCATCGATATCAAAAATTGGAGATCGTACTTCTTACCTAACAGGACTTAGGTTTGTTGCTTTTAATATTTTATATACAAAGTCATTTTATTGGTAACCTCGACGTGTCTATACGTCATTGAAATGTCTGTATATTTTCCTTTGATTATGTTGACTGTGCAGTGTAATGGTAAAACAGTGATGTTTAATCGTATGGCCACGGTGTGTATCCAATCGCAAACTGTTCGATGTTCACACACCACGCGTCTTTCCATTTAGTCAGGGGATTGTTTACATACTTATGCCACGTAGTTTTATTGCTGCTTTTTTCATTTTACTACCTTGCCCCCAGAAAAGTGAGTAGAGTTCCTTTTTAGGGTTCCTACCAAAAGGGTCCTAACGGGACCCTATTACTGAGACTCCGATGTCTGACTATCTGTCAATTTGTTACAGGACTCTAGGTATCTCTTAAACCGTATTAGCTAGACTACTTACCACTATTTAAATTTAAATTAAAGTACGTAAACTGGTAAGAATCTAAGTATTTTTGACAAGTAAAGCATGAAATAAAAATCAGTATTTACGGTTCTGAGCATCGCAAAGATGCACAGGCGCAGTCCTACGCCAGCCCTAAACGTGCGCCGACGGCGGCGCGCCAAGGTGATCGGGCCTGACATCACCGCGTGCCACATCTGTCACGTTTAGGCACATTCTTGCGTTCAACTTTATCTTTTGAATCCTCACTATACCTACTTATAAACTACTGTTGGATTACTGATCATTAAAATTAATTCACTCCAGATTTACCTAACTTTCGAATAGGTAGTATTTATTAATTAAGTTACTTATAGAATTAAGGAAGCTAATGATTATAACGATCATATTTTTAAACAATCGGCGAAGTACTTAGATAGTAGTAAAATTGCTTTTTGTGTTGATTTTAACTTAGATTTATATTGGACACAGGATCATTGTTAACTTTAAGCAACGATTAGGAAGCATGGTAAACCATTGGACGAATACCAGATCAAGCCATACCAGTAGTTTACAGGTCAACGCAGTTTTTGTTTCAATCCTCCAATCGTTCGAATACTTACCTACCATCGCCTAGCAACCGAGGTAACAACTCTCGCATTTAGCTGTACAATGTTCATTGCAGCCATGTCCAAACTGTTTGAAATGCTCGAACCGACATATCCCCCGTGAAGTGTGTGAAGTGCTTAGTGCGGTATGTGACACGGGACATTCGGAATGATGAGCTTCTGTCCGAGGTATTGGTTTTCCATGGATGATAATGTCGTACCTACCCTTGAGACCACTGGCCGTAATTAATTTTGTCATTGAACTGGCCAAAACAAAGAATAAAATCTTTTTGGCATTGGTTGAGATTTGTTTAGTGTATACGTACAAAGTAGATAATTATACGCCTGATAATTAGGTAAATTAATAATGTGTAGTTGACTTCATACTCACGCGATTATAATAAATACAGAGAAGAGTTTGAACTTGTCTTAATTTTTTCAACCCTTGGTAACTACAGTAGTTCTTTTTGGTTTTAAGTTAGTGCATAATATCTTTTGTTATCAGCAAGAACTTGGAACAGGTGTTAACGGCCCTGTTAGGGATTCGTTTTGTTTGCGCCCGCCTTGAGGCGCCGTCAGGTAGGGTGACTCATCCTCTTTACTATGCAGCGAAAGTAGCTACCTACCTATTATTATTTTGATTTGGTACGGTGGGAGTCATTAGGCAGCAAAGCCATGAATTTAGCCTCGGAGTAAGATCTAAGAACAATTTATTTAAATTATTACTTTTGTCTCCATCTGCCATCTTGTCTGACTAAGCCGATTTTCTTAACGACACGTTCAACTATAAGTTAACACCAAACACTTTTAACTAACTATTCGCGAAACACAATCTGCGGTAGAACAAAAGACAGTTGAGTGGTGACAGCAAAACACCTAACTACAGATTTTCCACCAACGGCACTTAGTAAGGATGGCGTCAATACACAACTGCTGTATATTTGGGGTGGTAACTCATCCACTGCTCCCCTATGTTAATCGCAGCGCAGACGAACTACTTAATATAAATATATGTATAAAAAAACTTACAGACGAATTGAGAACCTCCTCTATTTTTTTGAAGTCGGTTAATAATAAATAAATAATTGTAAAATATTTAGGCTTGTGTTTAATCACAATTACGCCTGATGGTGATTTGGTGATGGTGGTGAGCGAAGATGTGGCCTAAGTAAGATGGAGCAGCGCTTCCCTAGTAAATGCCACTTCGAAGGCGGTCAAATTGCAAAGCTCAGGGAACACAGACGCAGGTATTGAATTTCATTGCTTGGCCGTCCGGATAGTGAAGGACGAAGGAAAACTGACGGATGGACGCTTGCTCGTCGGTAGCTGTAAAAGCCACCGGACATTAACAGTAACATTTAAAATGTGAAAACACCGCCTAGTTAAACATTAACAAGAAAAAAATTACAAAATGAAACAATACAAAAGTGCATTTTTATTTGTAAGTATCGAAAAACACTGATAGGGCTATTAAGGGCCACACTGATGCTGCGGCAAGCCACAAGCCATAACCCTGGTTTTTATTGTGGCCGATGGTTTACGCTGCTGCTGCTGATAGCGATGCTCGGAGTTTCTCTGCAAGATCACATCAGAAATGATGAAATCCGCGCAAAAACTAAATTCACCGACGTAGCTCTAAGAATCGCCAAACTCAAGTGGCAGTGGGCAGGGCACATCACTCGTAGAACTGATGGCCGATGGGGCCAATAGGTTCTCGAATGGCATCCATGGAACGGTAGACGCGTGTAGGCCTCCAATAAGTTGGAGCAACGATCTGGTTAAGGTTGCGGAATGCGTTGGATGCGAGTGGCACAGGACCGATCTGTTTGTCGAATATTATTATTTTTTATATTTTCCTTTTTTTTTTTGACGGTGGAAGCATTCTACACTTCCACTAAACGTAGATATAGGTAGTTAAGATGTAGGTATAGTTTTAGTTTTTTTTAACTAAGGGACCCAATACATCCCTGTTTTGTTTTTTTTTATATACTTAATTATTATTATTTTTTTACTTAATTCTATACCTATTTGTATGGTTTTTTTAGTTTGTAATTTTTAAGAGTTTGTAATTTATTAAATTGTAATTTGAAAAGATGACTTCCTGCCAAGTTTCTTGCGGCGCATTCTTCTTGGCAATGATGGTCCTTACGAAAGCGCTGCAAGTTTTAAAAAAAAGTGACATGTAAAAGAGCCCTTTGCGGCCTACTTGCAGAATAAACGTTTTGATTTTTTTTTTGAACCTTGGGGCCTATGATCAGCAGTGGACGTCTTTCGGCTGAAATAATGATGATGTTGATGGTTTACGTATGTTTTCGTTATTCCAGAGAGATGTCGCGACTAGTGTGCCTACTGGCGGTGGCGGGGGCGGCGTCTGCGCAGCTCGTGCTGGACGGCGTGCGCTGCGGGCAGTTGCTGTGCCAACTGGACGAGTACTGTTCGCCCGAGACCAACCGGTGCGCGCCGTGCTCCGTCATATGCAACAAGACACACCATAACTATGACTCGGGAATGTGCATTAAAGAATGTCAAGGTAGGTACAACATACAATCAAGTTTATAAAAAATCCATCGAAAGTATGTCTGTCCGTCTGCTACCTCTTCACGCGTAAACCGCTGAACCGATTAAGATGATATTTAGTATGGAGATAGTTTGAGACCCTAGAAAGACGTAAAATAGTTTTTATTCAGGAAAAATAGTTTCCGCGGGAAATCGATAAATGAGTTATTTGCAGATGGAGTCGCGGGCAACAGCTGGTACTTTCACATTTATAAAAATGCCAAAGTGTTGGTCTGTCTGTTACCTCTTCACGCTTAAATCGCTGAATCGATTTAGATGAAATTCGGTATAGAGATAGTGTCGAGTCTGAGTCCCGGGAAAGGCATGATATTTTTAATCCCGAAAAAATCTTTGCTGACGGGGTTGCGGGTAACAGTTACTCTGTACTTGCTTTATCACCCACACCACAGGAATAAATAAACAGAACAGAATAAAAGCTTCCGAACAGAGCTCGGAATTCTTACCTATTATCATAGGGTTGTCACTCGGTAAAAAAAAATAATTAAAAATCAAAATATTTTATTCAAACAAGTACTTAAGTATGTAATATCTGTATATCTACAACACTACAACAGGTAGGCATCTTTAAAAACAACCGAACACCCGAACTATGTAGTGTAGGCAAGGCTCTATACTGCTGGCCATTGGTAAATGTTGTCCAACTGGCAGGTTAGTTTAATGTTATTATGTATAAAATTTGTAAATAATTCTAGAACTTGAATTTAAATGAAATAGAGTTATCTGCGGTATACGAGCCAGGGCAGATTGCTCCGAACAGCCAAAGGTGCTGGACCTAAGTTTGTAACACGTAGTTATACTGATCTGAAGGAATAAACCCACATATGAAGATATCTATCTTATTATTTATTGAAGTTTAGCATCACGCGCGTATCCCCGTACAAGTTCTACCTAAACTCGAGCTCAGTCCCACAAGTCTAAACGCTAAACGGTCGCGTCGTCGCTGGCGGCACACCTGAACTTTGTCTACTCACTGAGCTAGTTCAAACCGGTTTGTCTCCGAGCGGGCGCCGGTGCACGCCCCCCCCCCGTCCTGTCTGTGACAGGTCACGCACACATATATTGTGCGCGTAGTAGTGTAATGCGCGCGCGGCGTTGTTTGTATCTTTTATTCTGTTCCGTTTATTTATTCCTGTGCCCACACTACATTATGTGTACCAAATTTCAAGTCTATCCGCTCACTAGAAGTGAGCAAAAAAAATCAACAAATCAAATCAAATCAAAAAAGTCAAAATCAAATCAAGTCAAATTCGACTCGCGACATTTGATTACAGACTGACACAAACATAAGCCAGGTGAAACTAAATAAAACTTGTAAAAAGAGCGCTTTTTTCTTACGTTGACGCAAACAAAGACACTAATACATGAGGCGTATTATAAAATTAATGCTTATACATATGTATGTACATATATCATGGACCCCGCATCTTTGGAAATATGCAGTTGTGTTAAGCAAATAATATTTAACCTGTGTTAAATACTTTAGATGTATGTACGTAATTAAATAACATAGTATAGTTGACCATGGAAGTCCTTTACCATTGGTCGACTAGGTATACCTAAATATTTTATTTGAAAAAATACTTTTTTAGTTTTTTTGGCGGATTCTTCTCAACAAAGTTTTTTCGAACCGGTGGTAGATTCTTGATATTCATAAGTGCTTTTAAAAGCCAATATTGAATAAATTTTTTTTGGCTTAGACCTTGATGAACGGCTCAAAGGCTCTAGTAAATTAACAATAAGTAATTCAGAAATTTGGGTGCGGTTCAAACGACATAACAATATTTAATATTTATTTGGTCAGTTTTCTTTTTTTAAGTCGCTTCACTCTTGACTGAGTGGTTAAGAACGTCGGTTGGGGATTGATAAACCTTCATGATAGTCATCACCTTCATGATGACTTTCATGAGAAAATAGCGAAGTGGTTTCCTCTTGCCTTCCCCACCGCAGCGCTAGAGTCCAAAGTCGGGTAAAGTTAGGTTAGGCTTATTTTATCAAACAATCAGTGAAGTTTACGTGATGTAAATCGCGTTATATCACATACATCCTAGATTTTCTTCTTAGTAATATAAAAAAGTTATCTCTAGGCATCTTGAGACGGCATGAAACAGACGAAATTTCAGTACGTATTGTATATTTTGTATGTAGATACAAAAGAACAATTGACCCATAAAACATGTCAGTGTACAGAGAGTGTAATTAGATAACCAGGTGTAAACAAAATTCCAAGAACACCGCCATTTTCCGGTGACTTATTGTGTACGATGAAAATCCTCGACTCGAGAGTCGGGTGATGACTAATATCTACAAACAATAATAATAGGACCATTTAGTTGGTAGACGATCTACAATCAACTTAATCGTGTGAGAAATAAAGTCGCTTATCTTTTCAGCGAGGATATGTAAAACTGGTTTCGTGACCGCAAACCTCCTACTGCTATGGTTGAACTCTTCTAATCTTTTGCCAGTCTCCTTTACTCGTTCGGCGAACAGCATGGCCGTTTCAGGTCCAACGACATTCAAGTTAAACTATGCTTAGTTTTTTTTTCAAGATAATAAATGTAACGGTCATATTTGCGCACGTTTTTGACCCGAACGAACACTGGAATATGTGTTAAGACTTACAGATTTCTAACTTAATAATTAATATTTTCCGCTTTTACCTTCATATGTACTTATATTAAGCTTATTATATTAGGTAGGCATGCTATATTCTAGATGAATTCAAATTGTTTTGAATTAAAAGTACTGTTTATTATGTTTGTTAGATTTAGATTTTTAGAGGGAGCTGGCTATATTTTAATATAGTTTTAAAGAAACAAATTGTTCCGGAAATGAGTCGAATTGAATATAAAAAGCATTAAGTAATTCTGAAGTTCGTGAAAATAGAGGTTACTTATTTGTAACGTACCTACAACAGATACATAAGTTATTGTAAAAAACAATAATACCCAATACACCTGTTGATGGCACTTGATTATTGCATTTGTCATCGGAGCTCTATATATATAAGCTTAGTACTTGTCACTTACACCTTGTCAGATGTGTGTAAAAATATTGTGCAAGTGCTTAGCAAGTATTAGTGAAACCGTAAGTGTAAGTGATTAGAAGCCGACTGTTTACTAAGCGACAAGTGCTTACCCCCATATAAAAATCTACTCATAAATAAAATAAATATAAATAAATATCACGGGACAATTCACACCAATTGACCTAGTCCCAAAGTAAGCTTAGCAAAGCTTGTGTTATGGGTACTAGGCAACGGATAAACATACTTATATAGATAGATACATACTTAAATACATATTAAACACCCAAGACCCGAGAACAAACATTCGTATTTTTCATACAAATATCTGCCCCGACACGGGAATCGAACCCGGGACCTCAAGCTTCATAGTCAGGGTCTCTAACCACTAGGCCATCTGGTCGTCTAAATACTCATACTTTGTGAACATCCATGTCAAGTGATTTGATTGCTCAAGTGTTTTGTTTCCTTTGTTATTCCATAATATCTTTGTAACTACTAATACCATTCTCTAACACCCATGTGTAGACGGCTATTTGTCACTTTTCACACTGCAGATAAGTCTCTAATCACTTACACTAATGACAAATACGAAACCCGTGTAATGTAAACCTAGCATTTTACTAAATTTCAAGCCGATTGAATCATTCAAAGTGGTTAAAGTCAAGTTAAGTAAAAAATTTGTTTTCGTAATTTACTGGACATTTAAACATAGGTACACCTAGTTCGTAATTGGAACTAAATTATATGAAAATGAAAGGTATCCTTACCTAAGTATTTTTTTAATAAGTACTTTTTAGCTCTACGAGAATGGGTTTGAATCAATCATTCGCGTTCGAGTTCACGAACTTATACTAAGTAGTAATTTAACACGCAGCAGGTTGATCCCTCGTACCAAGTTATCCGTAACTCGTATGTTGTTTATTATCTGCTACGGTGCAACGAGCGACATCAGAGTTAAAACCTTTTTATTGGTAAAGGGTACAACAATACCCTAGTCGACACGGTCTGTTGACTTCGACAGGTACGGCAACGGCACCCACACATGCGCGGCACAGCAACGAAACCATAAAAGTGTGCGTCCACCATCACACTAAAACGTTGCATTGCATCTACTTCACTAGTATAACAAAGTTCATTTTAACATTTCATACTGCCCTCCTGTTTTTGATAAAATTTCATAGTTTTGATCATTAAACTATACAAGGTGTTAATTTAATAAATTAAAACCTACAAGTACTTAGTTTGTTCAGAATCAAGAATAGAATCGATTGCGTTATATTTTGAAGCGGTTACTGATTTTTTTTAATCACTGTTTTACTGTGATCAGTCTAAAAGTTACAAATGCAACATAAGCCAATTAAATGACTTGACGATGTTGATTGAAATATTGCCATATTTTTGTCAGTTTGATTTTCTTTTTAAAACGGCGATACACAACTGACAAGTCCAAATAGTGCAGGATTAGAAATAAAGCAGAATTACGCGCTCAGAAATAAATGCGGATATTTTTTGATATCGTTAAAGTAGGTATTGGTAAATAAGTAATTGTAATACATGAAGCTAACTTATAATAAAAAGACAGTTGGGGTATCAAGGTTTTCAGCTATTGAATTAATAAGACCTTTCAGTTAATTTGCAACATGCTCAAGAATTCGCCTTTAAATACTTGCGGTCATTTAAAAATTTCGTAGCGAAGTACTACTTACATAAGCTGTTTACCTGTGGACTGGCATATGTGAGTGTTACCAGTGTTACTACAAGCTTTTGTTTGTTTTTCCAATTTTTTTTTGAAAATTATCAAGACGACTAAACTGGACTAACGGTGTCTTCTAAAGAGCTGGATTCACATTTATCTGACGTGTTGTGTCGTAATGCATCAAAATTTAGTATCGGTTTCATACATTTAACACGCTGCATCAGAGAAATATGAACGCAACCATGATAAATGATTGGTTACTAACCTCCATCAGGCAATCTCCCTCCGTGGCTCACACCTTCTCTGTTATATATTTGGAGTGAACACTGCTTATTTATTATATATATATTGCATATATGTATATATTATCTATATAGTAGTATATTTTAATGTATTTCTTATGAGTAATTATCTTGTAGCTTTCAGTATTTAACTTACTTATTGTCGGTCCTTTGCTATATGCTCTTTTCATCTAAGTACTCAAAGGTTGACTGGTAGAGATCTCTTAAACGGATAAGTTTGCCTTTGTATAAATATCGCAACGGTTGTCAATAGTGTTTTGTTATTGTCCAATTTTTTTTGTACAGTAAAGAGTGTTTACATACATAACATACCTACATACATTTATAAATGTATGAAACCGATAATTGCTCTGATGCATCACGACACAACACGTCAGATAAATGTGAATCCAGCTCTTTAGAAGACGCCGTTAGTACTACACAACTCGTCAGATAAATGTAAATGCGGCTTAATACGCAGTTTCGCAAAAAATTACGCGATAAGTGAGAATATTATTTCATTATTACGTAGTTACTATTTACTTGGTTTCACATTTCATAATTTATTGTTAGTAGAAGTATCGGCAAATAACATTTTTTCAGAAATCTTGGATTTGTGTCTAGAAACCTATTTGTAAAGACAACACGGCATACTTCAAGTTTTATCTTTAATACAAGCTTTTATTTAACATGCCGTGTTAGTATGTTGGGGAAAAATCTTGGAAGTCGATTTTAACACAATTTTAGCCGGATTGATTTGTTATACATACATATGTGCAAGTCATACAATCACTAAAAAGTAAAATCATTAAAAAAAGCTCGACTTAAAAATTAAAATTGTGAATAAAGTTTTTTAAAATCCAGTGCGCTGTTGTTCGTCCGAAGTCTGTCCGCTGCGCTGGCTTTATAACTTTGACTGTCTCAAAGTAATAATAGACAAAGCAAAACTTTGTATATACTCTCAAACTTCAATAACTAAACGTAGGTATGTAGTTGTTTTTTTGATATAATGCTTCAGTTAGGCGTAGATATTTATGTTGCCCGGAACTTTAAACTCATTTACTTAGTTCGCAAAGCTCCTTGCAGAGACATACCTACATACTTGAAATATTTATGTGAGTAATTTACGTAAAAAGGCTCGTGTACAATAAAACTAATAAATGAATAAATCAAATTGCTTGAACTCAGAAATCGGAACACCTCGTCTGGACGCCGATGATTGGTATCGAATTCTCGAAAATCTTACTTGTAAAATAAGCAAACTTTCGATGCAAGTGATTCTTTATTTTTACACGGTTGTACTTGGTTTTTGAGCCTATAATATTATTTGTGAGAGCTCGGTCTCACAAAATAAACCCTTCGGCTGTGCTAGACACGTAAATCAATAAATTAAGAAGAAGGAAAATATTGTTGAGAGCTTTTGAATGTACAACTAAACGTTTTTTAATTTTGCATAAATAAAAAGTCCAATTAACCTTTAACTTTGTCTGAGCAGCATTTTGGGAGTCTACTCAGTCCTTTTGGTAATATAATAAGCATTAGCTTTGAGATGATACTTTTGTTTCCACGGGTACGTAGATAGATATTGATTATTAGGGCAGCAAAGCATTTTGTTAATAGAACGTTGGATTTTATCATGATTTTTGTTACAAGACTCTTTTCGAAACGGTCAATTTTCTACTCGGTGGGCGAAGTTTTAGGCACTTGCTGCTTGTTGCACTGACACCCTCGTGACTAGACAATGTTTACATGGTTCCTCTGAAGGTGCCCCTGATTTGTCGATACTTTTGTTCTTGATTTTTTCTTGTTTGCACTCCACACTTATCCTGCATCGTTCAACAGGGAAAGTTTTAAACATTTATGGAGTGTCTAGCCTGGGCGCTACGCATACTTAATTTTTAACTTCTTATCCGAATACCCCCGGGTTACCTTTTCAAATGCAGCGCTTGGATGAGCGGGTGCGTTTGTTTCAAGATTAGTAGCTAGGTATAGGTCAGTTTGTGTAGTTTCTGCTGTGGTAAATTGTCAAAATATTTTTTTTTTAATGTTTCAGGATATCTTCTGGATCTGAGGTACATGCGAAGGACTCAGGATTCGGAGACCTCTGAAGATTATGGCAGTAAGTATTTTCAGCAATATTTTGTAACATTTTTACAAAATATCGTCGGACTGAAATATTTAACTAGTAAACGCCTTGAAATTTTCGTACAACACCGTCCCGATTTTGCAATATATGGGAAATTTCATATTTTAGACTATTTATCAGTTTTGTATTTAAGTATAAGCTTTTACCAGCCTTTTATCAACTTTGCTTCTTACATTTGCTGTGAGTATTTCGCTGATTTGTTTTCTTTTTTTATGTTGATCTCTGATTCGCGCACATTTTTTATTTGTTTTTTACTCTTTTTTATTTGCATTGCGAAAACTTCTTTAGATTTATGTAGAGTATTTTTTTTTAATTGTTTCGATTCTCATAAAAAAGACTTTTAATTAAATGAGGGCACTATTTTCTATCTACCTGGCACAATATAAACTTTAGATGCTGAACTTTACAAAATAATTCTATGGAAATATTAAATTCTTCCTTCATATTAGCTCATGGGAGCTTAAGTAATGTAATGAAAAATTTTACTGACTCAGACGTTAATTTGCCTGGGGCGAAATTAATAAGACTGAAATTGAAATTGTAGTTTTCAGCATTGTGTCGTTTTCATCTAGCAGCAAATTTCCAGTATCAGTACTTTACGTGAAAATAATGAATTCTTGTTGAGTATAATTCTAGGCAGCTAGATTTCTATTAGCTTGAGTACTAAATAGTACACTTTTTTGTACCGTCGTTTGTTTGTAAAATATCCATGGAGTCTTCCCTTATGTATGTAGATGTATAGTCGAGCTAGATCTTCTTTTACCACCCTAAGGTATCACGTAAGTTGGATTATTATCTTATCACTTACAAGACAGTGTGAGAATGAGGCTTCTTTTTTATAGGGTTCCGTAGCCTTACAGGAAACCCTCATAGTATCGTTATGTCTATCTGTCTGTTTGTCGGTTTTGTGTATGTCCGTGCGCGGTTTAGCTTAGAGACCGTTAATACTAGGAGGCTATAATTTTGCATGGATATACATATATATAAATAACCACGTGGACACATTGGCAGCTAAACTGTTGGCTAGAAAAAACTGAAAAAAATCATAATAGCCGAACAAAACATAATATAATATTAAATTGTCACATTCATAGAAAATGTTTCTTTCATAGAAAATGGTAAGGCGCTTACTTCATCGCCTTATTCAGCCAACAGCACTCGCCAACTTAACTGAAGCCATCTTTAAATGCTGAGTAAATTGTACATTATAAACGATCGCGAATCACGGAATTTGCTAAAGTTAAATTGCAATGCGAAAAAAGGAATTTCCTTAAATTTTCAGCTAAGCGAATTATTTATAAGCAGTAACTATTGTATTTATTTGCTGAATATAGTTTCAAGCAAATTAAAGCTCTGCGTTATATGAGTACTAAACACCTGTGAATATATAGTCAAGAGCAAGGACAATAAAATTTCGGATTCCTTACAAAGTTATAAATTTGATTAGTACATGAGTTAGGTACATTATATTTGATTTTGAGTTGCTACTTTTTGTCTTAATTTTTTCTTACGTACTTTATTTTTCTTACAGTATTTAATTTTATGGCACGAAAAGACTATTTGTAATGTATGTCTTGTATTAGAATTTAGTAAAATGTGTAAATCAGAATGTAGCAATCAAAATTGTTGCTGCTTTTTTATTTTTCTACTTGTTTCATTGCCTGTGTAAAACATTGCTAAAGAATCTTCTTTGATTGTAAAGCTGCGTACAGACTGCGCGCACATTACGCGTACCCTACGCGAGTCCTGGAACGCCATGTCCGTACGCTATGTACGCGTACACTGTACGCGTAGCTGCAAGTACGGACATGGCGTTCCAGGACACGCATACCCGGGCTTGCGTAGGGTACGCGTAATGTACGCGCAGTCCGTACGCAGCTTTAGTTTCCCCTTTTGTCACTGACTTTTTGAGGGCAGCTAACACACAGACAGACACACACGGACAGTTTCACGATAGTAATTGTGAATGTTATGATAACGTACATATTTAGACACCATTGCGCTATTTTGGAACTACTTAGTATTGGAATGGGAAGAAGCGCTTGAAAGTATTTGTTCTTATAAATATTAACACTGCACTCACATTTTTGTTCGAACTTGGCCGGACGGACTTCCATGAGTCTTAAAAGCACATGCATAAAATTGAGTGTTCGCAGATTGTTCTGTGTAAATATGTATACGAATTATGTGTTATAAAGGTGTGCAGCGGCAGGCGCGAGCGGCGTTGATCATGAGCGGAGTGGCGCTCGCGGCGCTAATCCTTGTTCTCATCCTGGTCTGCCGCTCCAAGTTCTCTTGGAGGTATCTTAAACAAAAGTTCCAGCCGTCAAAGGTAAATTAACCATTAGAGAAAGCTTAAGAGGGTACGATGGCTGAGAGACTTTTGAGAAATAGGTATTTTAATGAAATGTCGCTGTCTCGCCCGAACCCCTCCGTGTCAGTACAGCGAGAGCGGGACAACTGCAGCTCAGGCCGTTAATAGGCGCGTAAAATTGATCAAAACAGCATTTCGTAATCCCCTGTTTTCTTCTCGAAAACTGGACCAATAAAATTATTTTTTTCAAATATAATTAGAGGATAGATTTAGCTATGCCCCTATGTTTTCCTTTTTTTGATTATATAAGGGATTCTTTTCTGATGAGTGTCTGAAAATGACGTTAAAATTGGGCAATTTTTTTCAGTTTTTGAAAGCTCATATTTCTTATGTTAATTGAAATATGGAAAAAAACGAAACCTAGGGGCATAGCTATAGTAGATACAGATTAAACAGTAAAAAAAAATTGGCTCTAAAGCTATTATCCAGGGAGGAAACAGGGGATTACGTTTGTGTGGAGAAATGGTGCGCATCGTATCCTCTTAAAGAGTTCAAAGACGCCTACTCACGTAAACGCTAAATGCCTTGACAGAATTTCCGTCTTACTTTAACGGCATGCTCGTATATTTTTAGGGTTCCGTACCTCAAAAGGAAAAAACGGAACCCTTATAGGATCACTTTGTTGTCCGTCCGTCCGTCCGTCTGTCAAGACCCTTTTTCTCAAGAACGCGTGGAGGTATCAAGCTGAAATTTATATCAAATACTCAAGTCTACTGTTCCTTGGAGCTGTGAAAAAATCAAACTTTTAAGCCAACGCAATCAAAAGATACAGCCGTTTATGCTGCAAATTTCCACATATTTTCGAAACTCGCAAGGGAATCTAAACCTACAGGGTACTTCCCGTGAACTCAGAATCTTGAAATTTGGTACGAAGCAAGGTCTTATAGCATAGATAAAGAAAAAATTGCGAAAAACATAATTTTTTAACGCAATCAAAAGATAAAGCCTTTTATGCCGCAAATTTCCGCAAATTGTCGACGCTCGCAAGGGAATCAAAACCTATAGGGTACTTCCCGTGAACTCAGAATCTTGAAATTTGGTACGAAGCAAGGTCTTATAGCACAAATAAAGGAAAAATTTTGAAAAGCATAATTTTTTTTGTCTGTCTGTCTGTCTATATCAATGACCAATCTAAAATGATCCCACACTGCGCACATTTTGCTTAGGAAAAGGGGTCTGCTAAGACTGGATTTTCATAGATACATATAAATTTGTATGGAACCCTCGGTGCGCGAGTCCGACTCACACTTGGCCAGTTTTTAAAACTCTTTCGCAGATAGAAAGATTAACGCAGGTTAATATAGGCTAACTTTTGTACCAGGAAACTGAAAAGTTCATGCCGGATGCAGACAAAGTTGCGGCCAATAACTATTACAACATCAAATTACTGTTATTACTTTTACCCACACTGATAGTTTCTGGTGTTCATAATTAAATAATCATAAGCCGAGAAACATAACATAACATACAATTTGTATAGGTAATAGACTGTATTCGTTATCCAGAATCGAGTGAAGCAATACCCCGCTACTGGCCTAACGCACCACAATCCGCACGCAGAAATGCCGAAACCGAAGCCCGAACTGAAACTAGATATTCCGAATCCTGAACCATTGAAACGACCGCAGCCATTGAACGCGCGGGACTTAGAAACGAGGACCTCGCAAACTGAGAAGAGCCAAGGGGCCACCACTCCTAAGACTATGAGCACAGCTCTCAGCAACCGGCACCCTGCTGAAGATACTACCCTGGATTTCTCGTATGACAACATGGGTATGAATGTCACGCCGCCGGAACGCGCGGCTGCCACGCACAAGTTCTGAGGTTCTTGAGGTTTATTGATGTTTAACGATTTTTAAAAACTGATACTCCACTTTGATAACAAAGTTTTAATGTATCGTTTTGACTACCTCTAATCTTCTATAATATGGATTCTCAGTTTTTTAAAGACGTCACTGCATAAAACCCATCACAATAGGTTATGACTGTTTTACATTAGCAAAGAATACGCTAGGTATCTTACAAAATAAACCTAGCGATAAATTTTGACATTATCGAATGGAGAGGAATCTTCACTAGGTACACTTGAGAATGGTAGGTATGCAGTTGTTAGAGTGACAAAGTTATATCAGGTGGACGAGGTGACTACATTAAATAAATTCACATTTTAATGTCTTTTTTTAATAGACTTGCTTTCTTGTCGATTTGAGCATCTAGTTTGTATTGATGAATACCGTCCAAATTTTGTTCACAACTACATAACTAGTAGAGTTCCTTTTTCAAGTTGTTTAATTTATATTATGAATCTAAATATTTAGTCATCTTTTATAAATTAGGCCTAATTATTATTACAATAATTTATTTTAAGCTAAGTAATATCTGACCCTTCATAGCGCAGCTCAATTAATGTTTATTTGAGATTATTAATTTAAATATACACGTTAGATAATTCCTATCTACTTATTTACTATGCCTTCTGAAAATCAATCATATTAATAAATATAGGTACTTTTTCATTATTATGTGATGCAAAAGAGCGCTGGTAAGGCTTCACGTAAAAATTAGCCACTGCAGTGTCGCTCGGCTTTGTTTTGAACTTGCCCAAACGCACTGCCGTGGGTCTTATTAATATTAGCGAATCATAATTTCGTTATCACAAGGCATTTTTTGGTCTGCCTCTAAGCTACGATTTTTAAAACTGTTTCAGATATTGAAGAATTTTAACTTCGTAATTTTATTAAAGTCAGTGTATTATGTGGCTAATAGGTAAGTAGGTATTAAGGTATTGTTTAAGAATAGATAGGTACAGGTTTTTAAAATAGAATTTATTCTACTAAGTATTTGTAGAAAAAACGAAAATTAAAAGCTAATAAAATGAGATCAATGAAAAATAAATGTAGAATTTATACACATTGTCAATAAAATATATTAAGAAGCAAGGATTATCTTGTTTCTTGAATTTAAGTGCGTGTATTCGTGTAGCAATAAATCCAATTTAATTACTAGTGTAGGTTTGTAACGCCACATATTCGTAGATTAGTAAAATTAGGTACTAATTTTTTTAATTGGATCTAATACAATTAAATTAAAAGTGCACTTGTTATGCTCGGTTAGGTACTAAAATGATTCAGTGAAGAACTGAGTTCACGTGCGCTTCTTCAAGTTGTTCAAGTGATCAAATCACATGTAACTTAATCATATCAACTGCTTTTTCTGAATTGGCACATTATTGCGCAATATATCTATAATTTTGTATGACTATTTTATTTCAAACAAGTCAACCATATTTAGACTGGAAATATCAGATATAAAATTAAACTGGCTTATTTGACAGGATGTGGAAAAATAGATTTATCCTGTTTTAATTTTTCGAAAAGACTCTACCTCTCCAATATAAAATAAAAAATTTGCTAACGAAATATGTTCAGACCAGCAAAACTTTCTAGCGCATTTAATAAGGACCATTCTATAATTTCGGTAATGTTTGAAGTTTTACGAGTATTTTATTTAGTAGTGATATGATATGATTACAGTTGTACTTATCGCTTTAAATTGTTTCTGTAATTAAGATATATTGTACTTATTATATTTATGATTGTAACATGTCGAGTTCGACTCGGGTTCAAATAAATTCAGCATGGCTGAGGTCGTTTTTTACTGAGGGGTATGTTGTGTTTTGATAACTTACAGTTGATTGTAATGTTAATTGTGAATTTATTTTATTTGTGTTAGCTTCTGTGTTGACCTACGATAATTACTGTATTATTGTTAACGTTTTGTAATTAATTGTCATTGATGTTTTCCCTTGCTTTTATGTTGTGGGAGCTGGATAATTGATTGTTTTTCGCTGACAGTGACATGCATGCTACGAGATAGGTGACTGTAGTGACTCGTGTTATGCTATCAGTGATAATTATTTTACTTTATTTAACAATAAGTTCTTAATAACAGTGTGTCGAAAACTCCACGATAACCTGGTACAGGGCGAGAGGTTTTTTATTTTATATAATATAGGTTTGCGTTTGACCACAATCACGCCTGATGGAAAGCGAAGATGAGGCCTACGATGGAGCACGCTTGCCTAGTAAATGCTCATTCATTCTAGACTTGAGTTTAGGGGAATAAGCAGTAAGAAGGCAGTTGAGCGCGGTGTTGCGCGCGCCTCCAAGCAGTGCAAACGGTACAACAAGTACTGGGGCCTGTTGCATAACAAAGTATAACTTATATTACAAGCGGAACTCCCTTTTTAGTTAATATAAACTGACGCGAGAGTTCCGCTTGTAATATTAGTTGTACTTTGTTTGTTATGTTGTACTTCCTCCAGAATGGCTTCTATAGGCAACAGGCCGGAACACGACGAGAGTCGCTTGGCGGCCTGGCTCAACCTATAGTATAGGATGGTGACCAGCTACGGCCGAAGCCTACCACCGGAGTTGTATCGCTCTTAGCACCACCCAGGTGTCACGTGTAGGGTATCGAGGGTAAACCTACGGACACGAGCGATTTCAACGATTCCAACCGCCAAAGGTCAAGTAGTTATCTAGGTAACAATTGTGGAAAAAATAATAAAAAAATCATGTCACTTAATTAAGCAATAATGCAGTCCCATAACATATCACTTTTAGATTAGTACCTATGTATTTAGAAAAAAATCTATTATCGCTTAATTGAATGATATGATTTTATTTTTAACCCCCGACACAAAAAGAGGGGTGTTATAAGTTTGACCGCTATGTGTGTGTGTGTGTGTGTGTGTGTGTGTGTGTGTCTCTGTCTGTCTGTCTGTATGTCTGTCTGTGGCACCATAGCTCTCAAACGGGTGACCCGATTAGGATGCGGTTTTTTTTATTAGAAAGCAGGTTTTTGGGCAATGGTTCTTAGATATGTTTCATCAAAATCGTTTGAGCCGTTTCAAAGTTATCAGCTCTTTTGTTAGCTGCGGAAGGGATCTTAAACGAAAAATGGGCATTTACTTTGTTCAAACAAACAAACACACACAAACTTGACCTCTCGCCCGTGACCAGGTTATTGTTTAATTTTGGGACACCCTGTATAAAAATAACATTAAATTACTTTGAAAACAAGATTAAAAAGAAAAGCAAGAGTGTGTGTAGAAATTGCGATCAATAAGTTTTAGTTAAAAAATTTAATTTTCAATGCAAGCTTTTTCGCTGACTGTACTTTTTGTTGACTGTACTTGCATTGTCATCCAACTTACATAAGTATACCAAATTTCAAGTTGATCCGACCACTTGAAGTGGGTCAAATTCAACTTCCAAGATTTGACCCGTACATACATTATATTATACATACATTGCAAGTTAATGAAAAGATTTTAAAATAGTTTCAGTTGTTATTGTAAAAATTTTGAAATCGCACCAATTTCAAATGATACCTTGATACGATTATTTTGTTTTCTCTGTCCGATCTGCAATGTTAGAACAAAAAAGATGTACGCTATTTTGACCGAAAGCTTTCTGTCTAATCACTTAGGTAGGTACTTTTCGCAATATTTAAAATTGGTTCTACCTATTTACTTAGTAGCTCTGTCCATTACGTACTTAATTATTGAAACGGTACGCATATTATTATGTATACTGCAAAAAAAAAACATAAGTCTAAAAGTAGTTGATTTCATGGCTATCGAGCTTTGCAATAAAACGAGAAACATACAATAGATTTGAAATGTGCAGGAACAATGTGGCAACAAAGGTATTTCAAATCCTTTGGCTTTATATTCGCCTGAAAATAAGCCCCCTATTATGTATTAGTAGAGCACTCTCAACATAACTAACAATTTAATTTCTTAACAGGAAAAATACGTGTACTTCCTAATTTTAGTGTTACTGACACTTCTTTGTAGAGCTTTGTCGTGTCATTGAGTCAATCATTGTGAAGAGCTAAATGGTACGTATCCAAACACGTGTCTAACGCAAGTCAGTCAAACGTAGGACAAAATTGCCCTGTTACCCAGTTGATGTGGTAGACTAACGAGCCAGTTTTTGCATTTGCGATGAAAGAAGGAACGTCAAAAAGAGAAAAAATCTGTATTTGTCTGACATTCGTGCTAAAAATCGAGCGTAGAGAGGAATGTACAGCGGGGTTACTACGAAATTCGAAATTTAAAGTTCGCATCGTGCCGTCCCTTTCACTCTTCTGTTTAATAGGTACTATTAGCGAGAATGGAACGGTTTCAGAAGCTGAATCCTCAAAGGTTTCAGAACTCGAAAATCGATTGTAGTAGTATCTAGCTAGGGGTTCGGTCGACCATGAAAATCGCGTCGTTCAGCTTCGACACATTTAATAGTAGGTACTTAGCTTAATCAAAATGGTTCATAATTGAAAACTTTTGAGATGAAACTTTTAAGGTCAAGGAACTTTGCTGTAAACTAAATAGAAAGGAATATTGTGAGTACTAAAGTACCTGGTTTCTGCCGGGAGCGCCAGCGAAACGTGCTATTTCTGTGGCAGACGGCAAAAGCAACGCTTTTAATTTACGTCATCTACCAACTGAAGGTAGAATAATTTTATACATTAGTGTTCGTGTTGTACACCAGGAATATACAAAAAGGTTTGTGGGTGAATAAAAACCCGAAGGTTTTTAAAGTCAGCATCGAGTGTAATTGAAGTCAACTACTAATGAAGGATTATGGTATCACGTATGATTATTTTTATAAGTACCTACCTACGCAATTTCTTTTGCGTATGTTTGAAACGTGTATTAATAACGTGTAAATATTTTTAATTTCAAAATTCATTGATTACGAGTTTGCCCTCATAATATTTTTTGCAAGTAACAATAAAGTAGGCAATTAAATATCCCACAGATCACGGTGTGTCAGGTAGCTATAATTCACACAGTTTAGTATACACATGTTTAGTATATTTCAGACTAGCCGCTGCCCGCGACTCCGTCTGCAAATAATTCGTTTATCGCTATCCCGCGGGAACTATGCAATTTTCCGGGACAAAAAGTATCCTATATGTTAATCCAGGTTATAAACTACATGTGTGCCAAATTTCATCACAATCCGTCAAACCGTTTTAGCGTGAAGAAGTAACAAACATACACACTCACAAACTTTCGCCTTTATAATATTAGTGTGATTCCATATGTATGACAGATAAATATTTACGTGAAGTTCCTTTGCTTAAGAGAAAAGGTTCGTTAGGACGACTTAACCTTTCGTATGCCGGAAGTAAAAAAAAAGAAGTAGTGCATTCTAGTCTCAACCGTTTCATATAAATCCAATGATACAGATTTAAAAAAAAATACAAAAAGAATGCCTTAAATTGGGTACGGATCCGGTAATCAAAATCAAGGCTCATACTATGTTTTTGGCTCATCCTATGATGTCTATTCTTTATGGTAATATCTGCTTATGACATCTAGACGTCACATTTTACTTCTTTCAAGAGATACTTCTTTTAGGGTTTTGTACTTAAAGTGTCCAAACGGAACCATATTGCTATTACCCAGCGTCCACCTTTTTAAGGCCTTGATACAGGGGTCCTTGATACAGGGTTCACAGTATAGTCGTTATAACATAACAAAAATTTAGGTATTTCATTGCTTGATAATTAAAACAACAAATTCTAAATTCAATTGAAATATCATTGTAATAATAATAATAATATACTTATGGGTATATTATTGACTATCTATGGTCTCAGAGTCTCCTTGGATTTATCTCAAAATAAAAAGAATTTCGTTCGTTACGTAAGATAGTGTTTAATTAAAATTGTAGGTAGTTGGTATTTTATACAACCGTCCATACATAACATTCCAATAGGTTTAAAAAATATGACATTAAGTTTATTTGGTAGAGTTAGTTGTAATTCTTAGGTACGAGTAAGTTGAGGGTAACTTATATTATATCTAGACACGTAGGTATAAAATTATAAGTATATATCTCTTCGCATAATTACTATACTAAGCGGGACTTATAAATAAATTCTCCCAACGGAACGTCATTTCTACTCTAGAATGGTGCGTGAAGCGGTTGAAAGTAAAAAGCACAAAAATTTCAGCCGGGAAAGCTTTCGTCTTCGTGGAATCCTGTTATAAACAAATGTTGGCGTCGGGATGAATGTTCGGAGAGATCGTCGGATGTTATGAGTGTCGTGTGTCGGTGTGATGGGGGGCCGTCAAGTTCACTCGTGACCACGGCTGCAATGTGGCCGAAACGTCGAGGTAAATATTATTTGCGTGATAAGTCCCGTTTAGTATAGTAATTATGAGTGAAAATCACGAAAGTTTAAAACAGTATATATTTCTTTTAATAAGTAAATTGTTACTGGCTTATCTCTGTCTCGGCAAATGCTTTGAACTTTCTTTTTGGTCAATTTGTTTGTGCGCGTATACAGGAACCAAGTTTTCGTACTTACTTTGTAATTGGTCAAGTTATGGTTGGTTAACTTTCATGCGTAGCGCTGAATCCGTAGACGAGGTTTGTTCAGATATTAATACATAGGTACCTCTGTATTTTATTTTATTAGTATGGTACCTATAGATCTGGTACAGTTTAAAACCACATCCAGTATTTTGCATCACGGAAACGACTAGGTACTATCGCCCCAAGCGCCAGATAACCACCTTAAAGGCCCAGTTTGCGTGCAGTGGCTAGACATCTGTCCATAACAATCCATAGCAATAAACATCAACGGCTGCAAGCAAATTTGTTTTGAAAATGGGTATCTGGCGTCTGGGGCGATGGTACATACGTTTCGATTGATTTCCGGGCAAACCTAAGGTCAACATTTTACTGTCACTATTTTATTATTTTAAAAGTTACATTAATATTACTTAGCAAGTGGAATTGATAGATAATCAAAGTTAATTTACTTTATCTTATCTCTATGTGAACATGACTTGAACCAATTCGTAACAACTCTCAACAAAATGACGAACAAATTCCCATTGCACATACGTTTGAGTTGGAACCAATTTCATCTTCCTAATGTGCCCAATGTTAAAACGGGCTCTGCAAATCTGCTTTCAGTTAATACTATTCGGATTGCGCTCCAAGCCTTTACTCCCACTAGTTGAATAGCCCTCGCTCCGAATTTACGGCAAAATGTATTGCATATTGATTCCGTCTACGGGTTCTAATTACGAATAATAACACTCGAAAATCGTCTCTGCGATCAAATATGAGACGAGCGATAATTAGGTATTGACCCGTTTTTTTTTGTCGTCAGTACCATCTGTAAGTATTTCTTTTTCGATACATTCTCAATGCATTCAGTTGACATACATTAATTTAAACATTTTATTCGCGTTTATTCTTACGCTAATTTAATAAGGTATTTGTACCTACGTAACTTAGTTTAACATTGTCTTTATTTTAGGCACTCTTGTGGCAGTATTGTACTTAAAAATAGAAGTGGACATTTAAGTAGCATAGGGGTAGGACTTTAGTAAGCAGTGAATCAGTGTCTGTACCTGTACTTACGTATATTCTATGGAAGAACTTTTATCGAAACTAAATAAATTGGTAACGTGCGGTTCACTAACATTGAATTTTGTGAAAGATTTTTCTATGTTAGTGTACCTTTTTATAAAATTAAGTAGTTACGAGTAGTTATTACTTACTAGAAATATTTATAGAGAATATAATTGTATATTTATAGCCTTCAGGAAATCCGTCCATTAATTAAGGGAAATAGATAGTATAGATAGATGATTTGTATTCTGTCTTTATAGAAATATTTAGATACTAAGTCATGTTTGAAAAGATTCTTACTACTGAGATGTATTATAATTGAAATAAATGTTTACATTATTATACATTGTTTTGATGAAACATACCATTCATTGTTTCTGGGAGTCTTACTGAAAAGATTTATAATACACCAAAGAATGGAACAATTGTATCACTGTTGGTTGTTGCCAAACTGAGACTATATTGTTTTAGATAAGCTGTGTGTTTTGTGAGAATTACCTATAATAATATAAATCGAAGCTATTAGATGTCCAATAGATCTGCCTACCTACATCTATACCGACAGAAAATGCTGCGAGCGCTACATATCGACTGTCTAGTAGAGTATCAATATATATTAACACTAGCTGTTGCCCGCGACTCCGTCTGCGAAGGTATACAAATAAAAAAAAAACAACAAAAATAGAAAATAAATAATACTTTAAAAAACTAAAAAATACGCTTTTATAGGAAATCCATATCCCACATACATACATACATACGACCGAAGCTAATAAAAGCGTGTTAAAAATAGCCTACGACCTATTCTCAGACCTACCGAATGTAGAGAAAAAACGTTCATAAAATCGGTCAAGCCGTTTCAGAGGAGTTTGATACAAACAACGTGACACGAGACTTATATATTAGATGTACAGTATGTACTTATGTATGTACATTGTACATACGCTATCAAAATTTTAACCAAGGTGTGAATCAATACAAATGGTAATAAAAAAACTACACAGGAATTAGTAGTCACTTTCATACCTGCATTTATTATGACCACATTTCGTCCGTCTCCTGTATCTACTTGGATAATTCTCATACTTATCAAGAAGTTTCTGGAGTCTTACTCTAATCATTTTCTGCTTATGTTGTTCTAGCAGGTCTGCGTAAGCGTCAGAAAATGGCAAAATATTGATACCTCCACCGGAGGATACTAGTCCTTCTATTCCTGGCATGAACCCTGCTTGGGGTAGTGGAGCGGGCATGATAGGCGGGTACATCGGAAGTGAGGGGTACATTGGAGGTGCGGCGTACATTGGAGGCGCGGGGTACATTGGAGGCGCGGGATACACTGGTGGTGCTAGAGGTGGGTAAGGTGGCATCATTGGAGGTAGTGGCACAGGCATCGGGAAAGGTATAGGCATGGGTACTGGCGGCGGAGGCGGCGGCCCAGGCGGCGGTGGCCCTGGTGGTGGTAGCGGCATCGGCGGCGGCAGCGGCATTGGTACGGGTGGAGGTAAATTGCAGTCTGCAGGAATATGTCGCGGATACCAGTAGAGCGGATTACAAGGGTCCTCTCCTCGAGGAAAGCGACGGTACGATGGACTCAAGTCCATCGGGTCTCGGTAGCTTAAACCAGCTATGCTGCATGTCGCCAGTTCCACCGATATCACTATGATAGATATCTGAAAAAAAAACAGCAATTTAATCTATATCTGTCTAATATTAAAAAACCGGCCAAGTGCGAGTCGGACTCGCGCATGAAGGGTTCCGTACCATTACCTATAAAAACGGCAAAAAAGTCACATTTTTTGTATGGGAGCCCTCCTTTAATATTTGTTTTATTTTAATTTAATTATCTATTTTAAAAGTGAATATAAAACTAAATATTTTGTGAATAATTCAAGTGTCTTCCTGTTGTCGTTATCAAAATCGAGCAAAAACGAGCAAAAAAATCACGTTTGATGTATGGGAGCCCCCTTAAATATTTATTTTATTCTAATTTTGGGAACCTATCGATGTTTAGAAACTCCTTTACTCGAATTTCATTTATCCGGAAACGGTTCTCCGACTTTTTAAAATCCATATGTTTTGTTTTTCCACAACTTCACAATGTCACGGATCCATTTAATCACAGTTTTATTTGCCAACAAATTCAAAATCCCGAATTGCAATAATCCATTTTTTTATTTGCCAACCTAATCAGTTGCCATATTTTCATAATCTAAATGTAACGAAAAGCCGAAAGTAAGTTTTTATTATCTACCTAACCTAACATCAGAGTAAGACATTTTTAGCGAGCGAGCGAAGCGAGCGAGCAAGACGGTTCGGAGCGGAAGCGACTCGGATAGATTAGGTTCAAAGGCTAATGCGGGAGCGTAGCGGAGCGAAGCTCCCGCATTAGCCTTTGGTGTTAGTTATTTTTTTATAACCACCTACAAAACCTCCTACCCACATAGCAAACTCAATAAAATATTTGGGCAACATTAAACAACAAAATAAATATTAAGCTCCACACATAATTGTATGGTCGCCTTTTGTACCCCTGACATTGGGTGCGTTTTACAATACCGAAGTACGAAAGACCGAACGTATTAAAACATCGAATGGGTCAAAAGACCGACACGATTTTTTTCTGAAACCGTAAATTTCTCAGAATTTATTAAAACTGCATCATACAGAACCCATTAGGTTAGGTTAGGTTTGTTTTATAACAATCTTAAAAAGTTAACGGTTTCAGAAAAAAATCGTGTCGGTCTTTTGACCCATTCGATGTTTTAATACATTCGGTCTTTCGTACTTCGGTATTGTAATACATACCCTTGACCTTTGCGGAATAATAATTTTGCGGAACAAATATATATTTGGCAAATGATCCTACGGAATTTCATGCAGTTGGATTTTGAATCATTTGGCAAATAAAAAAATGGATTTTAAAACATTTCAGAAAAGAAAATATGGTAAATAAAATTTCGGACAAACAATAATTTGGAAAATGAAAAAAAGGAGTTAGGAGTTTCGGAATTTTAATATTCGGAAATGAGTTTTTCGAGAATATGATAGGTAACCTCTAATTTTTAGTATTTGTTGTTATAGTACCAAAATACATCATGTGTGTAAATTTCAACTGTCTAGCTATCATCGTTCATGAGATACAGCCTGGTGGGCAGACGGACGGACAGCGGAGCCTCAGACATGGGTCCCGTTTTTACCCTTTGGGTACGGAACCCTAAAAACAATACTTCCCATTTACAAAGTGACCCAGGAGAGGTGGTAGGTGTTGACTAATAGGTAAAAAAAAGTATTTATTAAAACTTACTAAAATTTACTTGTCACATAACCTACTGACTTCATTAAAATAGTAAGCATTAATTTCTTACCTTAAAACATGTATTCATAGTGATTTTTCATGAAATTAACTAGACACACAGCTACCGTCAATATGCGATATCTTAACTAAGTACAATGGGCCATTATCAATCGTACACAATGCGAGCTTGTAAAAAGTCATCAACAACTTACGTTTTTGGACTCGTTGACTTGCTTTGTCGAAACTGCACTTCTTGTTGAGTTTTTGATAAAGATTACAGTAAACGATTGAGAGTAGTACAAAATTTAATTAGAGCCAGAAATCAGCTCAATACTAGATACATAAATAAATTATTACACAAAATCAATGTTAATTAAGGCTTAGCTTTTGATAAGGTAACGAAACGTCCTTTTTCCGTTTTCTTCCAGCCATTTTTGAGTACTTTGTTAACCACGTCTTTCCATTTATTGTTATTAATGTCTTCCTTTTTCTTATTCTTCCCTTTTTCGTCGTAGGTGTCGCTATTATAAACAGGGACCTCGCGGGCGGCCCCACCGTAGGTTCTTGATAGTTTTTTTATCATTGTTTCACTCTTTTTGGATATAGGTTGATAGTATAATGCGACAGGGCCAAGGTTAGGCATGACCTGTATTGTTGGATAACTAGGTTGATTGCTTACGTCTCTTCTAACTGACTCAAGCATTTTCTCGTATGGTGTCATCTCGCGGTTCAAACGGAAGCCACGCACTGGCTGGATTGAATATGGATAACTTGGAAAACTTGGGGTGTAGAAGTGATAGTTCTCTGTATATTCGAAATTGTAAGGCATTTCGTAGACACCGCCACTGCCACTAGTCTGGATGTCGTCTACATACACGGGTCTCCTTTCTTTTAAGACGCGATAAGCTCCGTTCTTAGGGATTCTGGAACGTATTAATTTCTCGTACATGTCAGCACAGTCCTCGGGCAGATGTAGAGGGTGCCAGTAGAACGGGTCACATTCATGAACATGTCGATATCTCTCCTCAAAGTCAAAATGATCCATGTAAGTAACGCCGGCGATTGTACTCTCACTGCTTCTCCAAAGCAGATTCAGTATGCATACGATGTGCAAAAAATTTATCTGAAAAAATAAGTACGGGCAAGTAACTTTTATTAAATGTATATTTAAAAATTACATGGAAAACAAAAGAAGGATGTTATGTTTCTGAATAAAATAAAATAAACCAGGGAGCATAAATAACGGGTCACTCTGCATGGAGGTTTTTTATATAAAGTGGACCGTTATTTTTGGTAGTCATTGTTTGTCTATTTTTGCGAAAAAGAAATTGAAAATAAAAATGCTCACTGTCATTCTAGCGTTCTTTGATTTTAGTTTTAAAGTGACAACTTCTTTCAGTCGCACTTTGTTAACACCTGCTCAATGCGTTTTGACGAGGTTTCGTAATGAATCATTAGCTATGTAATATGCCACCTGCCAGGTTATGCGCACTCGGACTTCTGACTAAAAACCGAGTAACAAGTGGGTACATAATTTTAATACATAATTCATGCCAATACAGTGGGCTACAGAGAAAAGTAACTCACCTAGATAGACTCGTGATTACAGACGCTATGCTGGTTGTTTTAATTTACAATAAAATTGATGTAAACATTTCTGAAGGGTTGGGCTGGATTAAAAAAAATCCGCAATACCGATTAGTTTAAATTATATTCAAAGACATTCGTTATTTATATAATAAGTAGGTATATTAAATATTCGTTTTTTGGGTTTCGTTGTTAAAAGGGATAAAGTAACCTCGCCATGGAATTTTGTCAGGTCCGTCTGTCCATCTGTCCATGTCCAGAGACTCTTAGGCTTATGATCGAAACGCACTTAGTTGGTTTTTAAAATTTTCTTTGAATAAAAGTCCAATTTCAGATTTACATGCATTAAAAAGTTGACTACTGCACTTATATGTTTATAGGTACTAGTACCCAAAGTACAAGCTTTGCTTAGTTTGGGACTAGATCGATTTGTGTAACATTGTCCCCTAATATTTATTTATTATTTTATTTATTATTATTATAGGTTGTTAGTAGCTGGTCGTAACAGGGAAGTAGGGAAGTTACATTTTTCTGCTGCTGGCTGTACAAAGGGTTTGGCTACGATTAATCAAATACTTACTGAACAGCTCGGGATGTATTTAAATAATCTTTGCTACCCTCAATCTTAGGATATCTCAGTATTTTTATGATCACTGGTAGAATTATAACCGGCGGTTTTTCCATGCATGTTTCTGTAATATACAGTGTTAAATTAGAAGTGATGTTTAGAATGGGATAAGAAATATAATTATTTCATAATTTGCTGAATTAAAGTTATTTCCGCACGTACTGTCATCGTTTGCAGAATTTTTGGGGTCTTCGTCACAAAGGCAGTAGTAATAGTTTGTTATACAGAGCAGAAATAATATTGCACACTGCATTACTTGATATTTCAATACAGGGTAAGTGTGAATTATAATTCAATTTGAAATAAAATCGTTAAATAAAACCGTTATAAATCACATGTGTTAAATAAAATAACATTATATAGGTACTCGAACTAAATGGTTTTCAGACAGTCAGGCACAAAATAGGTTCTTTCAAATTCTATTTCAGAAGTTAAAGTTAGCAGCTAGTATACATATAATAAATTCCATCCCATCCCATCCCATCCCATCCCATCCCACTAATATTATAAACGTGAAAGTTTGTATGGATGGACGGATGGATGTCTGGATGTATGGATGTTTGTCACTCTTTCACGCAAAAACTACAGAATACATTTTAATGAAACTTCACAATAATAATATATTATAGTCATACGTCAGAATGTTTAGGCTATAATTTATAAAGATATTGTAAAAATTGGCCAAAATATAACAATAAGTGTCACGTAAGACCGTAAATTTGTTTGTTTAATAATTGGATTAATTGAAACATGTTTTTTTGAGCCTCTTATTTTATTGGTTCCCTGTACTTGATTTGGAAAGATTAATACGCTGACAGTTTATTTTTTTCACCAGGGTTTGTATGTAATTCATTATTATTCACTTATTCTAATATGGCGTATCTCCCGTTCTACCGTAGAATATACCCTTTACTTTAGTCTTATCTCCTCCGAAAAAAAAGTTTTAAGCTGTTTTAAGTGATCCGGTATTATACCACGAAATTCGATTTTCAAACTTCGCATCGTGCCGTTCCATTCACGCTATTGTACCCACCTAAATTATGTACTTAATAAAATTGACAGTGCCAATGTCAAATACAAAATGATTATCTTTGGCAAAAGGCAGTGGCATTTTATCTATTGTATCATAGACCTGGTAAAATTAGAATATATTTTTTATTCTATTATATTTTTTATATTAAGTGAATATATTTTTTTTTAAAATATAGTGTAGTGTTCAGGATGCAAAATGGTTTCGAAACCTATATACATTTTGAAGTGTTTTTAAAATGAAATGTTGTCAATTAAATTTAAAGTCAAATTTTGACAGGTAGGTATTTAGACCTAGACCGCAGAACTTATTTTACTGAATTTCAGTATAAACATAGATGGCACATAAAAAAAGAAAATAGGCTAAGTACTCGAAGTATTAACCCTGCGCAGACGAAGCCGGGGGTAAAAGCTAGTAACTACTATAAGAAAGAAGAAGTATTGATGTAAATATTAAAGGAACCTAAGGGCATCTCGCAAATCATGAAAATAGCCTAATACATTTTTGTTGTAAGTAATTTAATTTCACCGCAGTCTAATTCGTGGATGATACAAAACTATGTAGAAATGGACGGCGAGATTGGATACGATGAGAAAATTTAGATGATGTAGCAGTAAATATTTATGTATGAAGAGTTATGTGGGGTAACTGTGCGCAGCGGGTCGTAAGTGTACGCAACCCCTTTATTTGGGAATAGCAAGTGAGAAGTTTGTGATATGTGTAGACAAATTAAAGTTATGTTGGTAGAGAATTAGTTTATGCAAGAAAAACCCAGATGGTATCATTCGTTTACTTGAAAAAGAAAATATTCAGAATTCGGTGCTGTAAAAGTAAAATTTGCTGTCATGGCGAAAATTGATTCGAGTAAATGAATTTTATTTCTGTTAGAAATGTATTTAAGCTTTTTATTTTGCATAACAATTGAAGCTACGTTATGACACAGTAAAATGAGGTGAGTTTGATAAAAATCAGTCTGCTTAAAATAATGAAAAATCCACAAACTTCTCTTAACTGCGCACACTTACCCGCAGAATGGGGTAAGTGTGCGCATATCGAGCTGGTTGAATTAAGGTGATTTTTCTTCGAAGTGACGAAGTTTTATTGATAATTTCTCGATTTAATCATTACCTGAATAAATGCTTTGCCAGATACATATTTTAATTTTTCTTTCATGCTTATCGTTTAATTTTGATACTAGTTTGAAAAAAAGTGCGCACACTTGCCCCACATGACTCTATGTTTGTATTAATACAATATACTTTTGTTTTAATACAATTACTACCTATAGCAGAGTAAAATACTCGTATAGTATAAATCTTCCCAGGTGAATTTTTCGCTTCGAGCCATTACATTAAATTTGAACCTTAATACTATGATAATACCGTTTGTTTTGAAAGATAAGGGCTCGAAGCGAAAAGTTCACCTGGGAAGATTTATACTATATACATATAGTCTTAAAATAGCTTTGAATTTTTACAGATTTACTGACTGTTTACAGATTTACCTTTCCTATTATGAAAATTTTTAAATGCAATGAATTGAATCGTTGCATTGTGAAGAATTACGTACTGTCAAGGAAATTGAATCACGTAATTGTACCCTTTTCATTGCAATTGTCATGTTAAAGTTCCATACATCTGCCAAAGGAATCATCGTGAAATTGGTTATGAAAAGGTTCCACCTTGGTACGTGATTAAGTTTCCTTGACTTTACAATAGTAAGGAAACCAACGTCTTGCGGTTACAACATCAAGTAGTAGGTGGTCGGACGAGTAAATCCTCAGTGTATTCCTTCCGAGGTAGTTGATAAAAGTAACACTTTTAAAGTTCAATGTTCGCTCGGACAACGCTATCTATTGATTGTAAACGAAGTTTAACACGTCATCTTGTAATTACGTTTTAATTTGACGTTCTAATAATAATTGTGTTAAAAATTAAAGAGGAAGAGAGTAACGAGACACATTCATTGATTTGTGGGTCGTAATTTCATTATTAACGTTTATTAATTTTAATTTCTTAAAAGTAAATAATACAGGTATTTTTCTGACTGTACATGCATTGCCATCCAAACTACATAACCTTACAAAATTTTAAATGAGATTGAAATTCGACCTATAAGATTTGAAGACAATTTACATTCATACACACGAACATTGTCAGTTAAATAAAAGCTGGTAAAATCATAATTATGGACGTCCGAGGAAACGTTTTTATTCCAAAATGTTTACTGAGTCCGAACTAAGTTATTTATATGAGCTTTATCCTCTCTTCTAAAAGCGAAGTTGTCTAAAGCGTCATTGAATCTTCTCTCAGCGACAAAAGTAGGCATCATGGCAGTTTGCGGGGGACAGCAGCACTGTTCTACAGGAGCCTTGTCATTGTTTCTACGGGCTCGAGCGGATTTTTCAAGGACCGTCGCTTTATCCTTCTCTCTAATAATTTCCATGTCATCTTTAAATTGTTGAACTTCTTGTTGGTTCAGAACACCTCGAATGTTAAGTAAATCTACTGCTTCTTCATTCAACTGAAAGTCTAACTTGCATTCTGTGAAACGTTGAAGACATTAGTTGGTCTAAATTTTACCTAAGACCGACATTCACCAATCAGTTAAACAGATGAAAACTATTTAAAATAGTTTCATAGATATCAAAGATAGTGCTTGTAAATATGTCGTAATTGATTGTCTAAAAAAATATGGCCGAGGCCATGAATAACTAAATAACAATAGTTCACTGACTTGCTTGTAAAATAAGTTAGATTCCTATTGAAAGTAGATAAATTTAAACCATAAAACACCTGAAACAGTTAGGTTGCCTACTTTTTCGGGAAGGTCGGTCTTCTATGGATCCCCTACCAAACGTAGGTACAACTTTATCAGAAATTTTTTAACATCGTAACGTAATTTATTTCCAATAAGGAGCTCTAGAAATAGTTCTTTCAATAAAATAAGGGAATTTCGATATAGGTACATTAAGGAGAAATATAAGAAAATATTGAATGAAGTTGATGGTTTTAGATCTTCATTAATTTCGACATTCAAATTACACAAACTATACAATACCTGCTGGTGACGAAACATACATTCATTTACAAGCACATTAACCAAAGGATAACATTTTTACATTTTTTTGTTTCTAGTTTAAAAGCATTAACGTGTTGGCGCGTACGCTGACTAAGTTGACCGCCAAGGAATTTTAAGTCCTTACAGATATTGTAAAATGCTTCTCTGTTATGTATCGTGGCGTGTAGTCTAACTGTTTCTACTGACCTTCATTGGGAGGACATTCACACATGAAATGTGGTGATTTTACGGGCATGTCGTTATGTCTCCGAAAGAAGTGTTCTATAGGTCCTTGAGGCACATCCCAGGACCACTTGTCCCAGGGTAAGTGAACTGCTACTATGGTGTTAGCGACAATCAGTAACGCCAAGCAAGTGGTAGTTACCTGTTGATATTAGAATAAAAGTCAATTTTAACGTGACTAGATAGTACATACATATATCTACATGATGCCGCGAGATGAAAACCCAACGACAACGGTGTCTCACGTCGATTAGTTAAATATACCTATTATATTTAATATTCTTTAGTCAATACTTTATTTTAGAAAGGTTTTGAAACAAAACAAAATTATACTGTGAAATTTAATTTATTTGACAGATGTTTATTTTATTTTAACGTGAAGTAGGCAACTGTATAACGACTCAAAATTTAAGCTATTTAAATAGTGCGATAAGGTCTGGGCTCATAATAATTTCTGTTATATTCAGCGCCATGTCGATGAGATCGTAGCCATAATGGGCGTAACGTCGACCTGAGTTTCATTGTAAATTCTGAAGGCGTATGCTTATGAAAATTTGGAAAAAGTGAGTTTGTTTGTAGTTTATGTTGCCTGGGTTTGCATTTAGCCAGCTTAGGACAATCCCAGCTCGAAGGTGTTTTTACGCTTGTATTAAAACTAACAGTAGTGCTCCTAGTTTTTTCATTTGAAGTATCAGTCGTGGAGTCGGAAATTTTAGATGTGGAGCAAGTCGTGTAAGGCAATCTGGTTTGCAGTTGTTTAAACGGTGCATTCGTGTTCTTGGCCGTAGAATAATCCCTTGGGTACATACTTTGATAAGCTGATTTCCCTTTCTTCCCTACGAACAGAGGAAAAACCATCGCAAAGTTGTTTTGACCCTTACATCCACCTTCGCACAATCTATAAGGTGCAGTGAACACAAGATATCCGGGGTTTTCAGATATTTCTAGAACAAGTTTTGTACATTATCACAAAATTACCTGAGGTCGACAAAAAACTTTTATTTTTGTATAAAAAGATACTTACTTTCTCCATTGATAATTCTTTTGAGGAAGAGCTGGCCGTCGGTGGCGTTGTGATCGGTTCCAGCAGGTGTGGTTCTATTTTCCGAAGCGACTTCTTGATTATTTGTAAAACAACTAAAAGCTATAAATATTCTTAAATAACCAAATGACATGTTTGTATTGTATGGATTCAATGTATTTTTATTATTTTTAAACTTACAAAGTTTGACTTATGTTTTTGTATAAGCACTCACAATTTTTCTGCAAAAGTGCGAATTGATTAAATTTGAAAACGATTTTTTATCTGGGTCGTTAAAATATTACGAAATGTTATAAAAACAATGTTTTTCTTATTTCAATGTACATATATCGTGCGTACTTTGGTATTTTATATAAGACGTACATATTTTATCTTAAGATAGTTTTACGTAATTTTCCAATGCCGCTTCGTGCCTAATCAGTTTCCCTTAGTCATGCGGTTGTGCGAAGCGGGCCGCTCAAGCTTATCGTCAGACAATATTATATGTGAGCACATTAATTTATGTCTGTCACTGAGTCGGACGTCTTTCCAATTGGCGAAAGAGTTTACAATTGTTTCTCTGGGCATGTAGTATAAATAGTCGCCCAAGACCGTGGCCCAGAGTGAGGGAATGTTAATAAATTTATCTGTTTGTGACATAACTCATACGCCTTTCGGTTTATTCTGGACACGACAACAATGTCTCAGTGAACATTTTAAATCTTCTTAGGTTGGAAAATAAATTTCATATCTATTTAGATTCGTTGGATTTGTTTTTCTATGATTATATAAGATAGCTGTTGCTAAATACATTCTTAAACACATTAAACACCCAAGACTCGATCACAAACAATCGTATTTTTCACGCAAATGACTGTCCCCACCGGGGATCGAAATCGGGACCTCAATCTTTGTAGTCATCATCATCACCATCAAATTGTTTAAAAGTTGTTTTGTGTCGAATGGTCATATTAGTAATGTACAAATAAAATTTAATATTTTTTAAACTTGTCGTTACAACTGAATTTCGTTTTAATCATTGTGTTTGAGAAGTCAATTTGTTTCAGCCGTTGCTTTTTAACAAAGCTAATTCGCTCGAGATAATGGACATATATTCTGTGAATTTTAAACCAGCAAACTGTTGTTTCGTAGTTATAGACACTTTGGAAGATACAACATTTATACTTCTAATTAACAGAGCGATTACCTGTGCACTTTACTGGCTTACAAGACTGTGTAGAACTGCAACTAATGCAGGCTGTTAATAAATAATAAGCCCGTGCCCCGTGAGGCGGGGTATCTTTGTTAACTAACTAATTACTGTCCCAGTCCTTTGACGTCTGGCACGGGAGCTCGAGAAAATTAACAGTCATTAATATTATTGTCATTGAAGCTGATCGATCATGCGGTCCTGTTTAGATTGATGAGTTTTGTCCACAGAAACAATATGCTGATAGATTACTCACATTATTTTTTCGTGTCAATCTCGACGGACCGCGCTGACTCTAATCGCGGTTTGTTATAAATTAATGAGCTAAGTATTTTAATGTTGGGAGTCTGTGTCGGGAGAAGAATGTACTTAGTGCTGCTTTGGTATCGTAACTAACATTTTTTTTTGCTAAACGACTGTTAATAATCTAATACCTTTAAATAAACGAGCAATTCTTGTATATATACTAGCTGACCCTGCAAACGTTGTTTTGCCTTATATCACCTCGGGGTCCTCGGGGTATATAAAATAGCCTACGACCTATTCTCAGACCTACCGAATACAGAGAAAAAAGTTTTATAAAAATCGGTCGAGCCGTTTCGGAGGAGTTCGGTAACAAACACCATGACACGAGATTTTTATATATTAGGTATATGCATAAACAGGGTGGAAAGTTGAGATGGGGCAGCAAGGGCAGCTACTAGATCCCTTGCTGCTACGTGAAAATGCTCTTAGGAGATCTTTACTAACTTTTTGAGTGATGACAATCGACATTCACAGATTTTTGATAAAATGTACAGTCAGCGAGAAAATCGATAGATTTCACTTATTTTTTTTTAATGCCAATTGGTCCCATTTCTATCAAGGATTAAAACACTCTTGGAGACCAACTGAGGTTAGAGTACTAGAACATCCACAAATCAAAGAAAACTTTTTCCATACAGTTCGTAGGGTAAGGTATTTGGAAAGTGAAACTTACGCATGTTGTTTTTTACGAATATGAATCCTTTATGCTTAAAGAAAATTAAACAGTATGTAGACAACTAAAAACTGAACATTTTAACTAAAGTTAGTGTCTTCCCAGTATTCAATTTTAGGTGCAAGTCCGCCTAAAAGATTGAAACACAGACTAGTTGTTTTTTTACAATGATACTGATTTTTCTCATTTCTAATATCCTAATTGTAGTTGTCTACATTTTAATGAACTTTAAGTTAAAGAAAATTTCACATTGTAATTAATTACCCTACGAAATGTATGGAAAAAGTTTTCTAGAGATTTGTGAGTGTTCTAGTATTCTAACCTCAGTTGGTCTGAAAGAGTGTTTTAATCCTTGATAGAAATGGGACCGATTGGCATTAAAAAAAAAGTCAATTCTGTCGATTTTCTCGCTGACTGTACATTTTATCAAAAATCTGTGCATGTCGATTGTCTTCACTCTAAAAGTTAACAAAGGTCTCCTAAGAGCATTTTCGCGTAGCAGCAAGGGATCTAGTAGCTGCCCTTGCTGCCCCATCTCAACTTTCTACATTTAGCTCTATGTTATGTTTGCGTATGTAAGCAAGCAGAGTAAGAATTTTTGCCGGAGATAAGAATGCATTGCGATGACCGTGATATCCTAGTATCGATGTCGCAAGTCACTTCTATTCTTATTCGACCACCTAATCGATGTCTAGGCTCCGTTGGTCATTGTAACATTTAATTATCTTCAATTTGGCCGTTTGCCTGCTTTACCTGCTAGGTATCCCATCGTTTTGGCCGCCTCCCAAATGATTACATTCACCGAACTGTCAAAGATAAGTTATTTTAGATGCCTCGGGCGTTGAGTGGATGTGTCATAGGTACAGATTTTATGTGACATTGTAAGACTTGGATTAAGTGCCATTTTACGTTTTTTTAATTACCTTTACACTAAACTGTCGTATTGATTGTAGGCAATTGTAGAAGATAGTGTCGTTTCAGTACTCGCAAATCCATATTTTTGTAAAATTTAAAAATACCGATTGCTGGTAGGTGACTTAATCTCCCTAACCCAATAGAGCTATTAAAAATATAATCTAATATATAAAAATCTCGTGTCACAGTGTTTGTTACCGAACTCCTCAGAAACGGCTTGACCGATTTTAATGAAACTTTTTTTCTCTATATTCGGTAGGTCTGAGAATTGGTCGTAGGCTATTTTACATACCAGTAATTTGGCAAAACAACGTTTGCCGGGTCAGCTAGTAAAACTATATTTTGCCTTCTTTTTACCTCTTACGAAATAAAGATATGCTCTAGAATTTTATTTAGTTATTTTTCAAAATAAATTTATTACGTGATTTCAAATATCGTGCGTTGGAAGATATCTAGGTAGATATTTTATTTAAGTGAGTGCTGCAGTAATGATGAGAGCATTACATTTTCAATAGTTGGTACTACTCTGCTTTATTAAAAATCTCTGTAAAAAGGGTGTATAGGTCATTAGGAGGGTATTGGTCAAGTTAACAAAACGAATACGTAGGTAATGAGTAGTCAAAAGCGAAATTGAAAAAATTAACAGGGTGGCTTGCGCGGTGTGCGACCGGAGAAGGCACGTACGTCCATTATGGCTAAAAGAAGTTTGCTTCTAAGTACAGTACTTACGTATTTACTTAACACATTTAATGCAGTAAATATAATATACCTACCTATTCATATAAAAGAGATATGCTTAGCTTTTGTTGTCGTAGCATCCAGCCTATTTACTTGCCACTGTTGGACTCAGCGTCTTTTTTTGACCAAGAGCCATTTTGGTTTCATTATCATTAGCAGAGACTATTAACAAGAGCATAAACTCTAAAATAATTATCGTTCGATTTTTCACTGGCGCACCGTTTCAAAACCACGCTGTCGCGGCACGTCGGCGCGCCTTCGTTTGAAGTTTGAAATCTTTCAGACCTTATTTAGCTCTTGCGGACCTCCTATTTTAGTATGAGAAAGCTTGAAATATTAAAGGCATTCTTAGCATTCTCAGTCGGGAACTACATACATTCACACTATTAAATTAAGTCACAGGTGTGCGTTGGTTTCTTCGCGATGATTTTCTTCAGTGAAAAGCACAAAATAAAAGGTTAGACGGACGAACATTTTATTTAAAGATTATTTTATTTATAATTTAGTGAATGGCTAGTCACCGCCTACCAAAAGTTCAGTTTATGAGATATTGAAATGGTAGGTGTCCGTTATCTCACTCCATAGCCCGGTAATCCAGTCCACAACATCCCAACCCCATAGCCAATTCCATGTCGCTTCCTACCTGGCAATAGATTGGCAACTGTGGAGGACTGTCCGCTAGCACATCCCCATGGTGTATTAGGGGATAGACCTCCGTAGTTGCGCCCATCTCATTTATATTATATGGAACCAAAGGCCTCTTCATGTTGGCTTCGGCCCCATGAATGCCTTTCAAATGACCGGGTCCCCATGGGCCCGTGATCGGAAACCCGTACCAACATAATACTAATAATAATATAGTAAGGTGTTATGGGCACACAGTTTGTTCAGTGCGCGAAAATAGTTCAGTGTGCGAAAAAATGGTAGAAAATTAACTGTCGCGTTCGGTCAGTGTTAAGGTAAATCTGACATCGCAAAGATATGACCACGATAGCACCCAACGTTTCATGCTTAGCATGGTTTCGGCTACTGGGTCAGTCTTGATCAGAAAGTTTTCTTCAGTACTATTATGTTGATCAACTGACATCGCATTGCGCTCTAGTGTTAAGTAATTAAAATTATCTCGCTTTGCATTGCTAGAAATATGTTTCAAATACTTTTCAACAATCGGATTACGAGTAGGTAATCATGATTTATAACTAAATATTCATCAATATAACTAAATTTATAACTGATATGATAATAACAATAGCAAAAAACAACAACTCTAGCAAAACATAGCAGATATATATATACTTATTTAAATTTCCTGCGTATAAATAGACCATGTATTAAAAATAATGCATTGTTTTGTTTTGAATAGGTACTTAATTTTTAATATAAAAAATCTATTAAGGTTAAAACGCAAGCACAAGTGAAATAAAAAAACACAGTTTAGTAAACTTAAACGTTTATTGCCTTACCAAAAGACAAAGTAATATAGGAATGCGGATGGATTCCGATCGGAGTTTGGTTACTCTACAGGTAGTACAGGTGTACCGCTCATGCGATAATAATTGTGGGCCGCGTCACGCCAACGAAATCCTGTAACAGTACCACATCATAGGTCACGCGGGAGCCTGGGAGGAGTCCACGGAGCGAGGCCAAGCGAGGTTGTTAGAGCGAAGCTAGATGGAGATCGTGTTAAATCCGAGTGTGGAATACTTCCTCGAGATTAGGGACTTGCTGTGATAGCGGTGGAATCGAGCGCCTGTGGAGACGGCGCGCAGGAGCGCCTTGTCGCTGCGGGCGGCGCGCGCGCTGCTCGACGAGGCCGACCGCTCCAGGTAGGTCCGCAGCGCCCGCTCGCCCCACGTCTGCGCGCGCGGCGTCTCCGTCACGATACCCTTGTTCCGTCGGTCCAGGTAATTGATTACATCGTCATAGTAATTGCGTCGGTAGTCGTAAAGGTAGTTGTATTGGAGGAATTTAGGCCTGAAAGGCAAGACAAAACCAGTTAATCAAACATAAAGCGAAGCGGCACAAAAAGTAACCCTTAAACTGTTTTCGTACGTCTAGCATTTGTTATGGTCGCTCACCTGACCCAATGTTTAAATATTAGTTTTCTAGGCTCTGTTCCCTTGACGACGGCCTGCGGGGGTTCTGGTTCGGCCTCTGGCGCGGGCTCCGGCTCGGCGGCGGGCGCCTCCTCCGCGACTGGCTCTGGCGCCGGGGTCGGTTCCTCAATGTCAGCGTCGTCCCACATAGTGAAAGGTGGTAGGTTTCTGGGTACAAAAACCACTAGTTATTATAAGATCACAATGCACTATTTTAACTTGCACTTCAGGTTATTGTTGAAATTAATAAAGGGGTAATATACACAGCACTATGGTCCACGAACCTAACTGGGATTGGAGATACGTGTGGATCGGGTGATCGCTTATCTACGACTGGTGGCGGCGTCCCTCGGTGTCGCACGAGCCTCCCGATTTATCTCTTTGCGACCCCACCTGGCTGTCGCAAGCGCTGCGTGTGATGTTAGCTGCCAATGACGTTCTGTCAATACGTGACCATGCTTCTCACGCGCGAATTCCTGCCACTTAAATTGGGCTGCCAAATACTGCAACGCTTATGACCGGGACAGTCATTTTTTATAGCAGTTATTATTATGCAGAATGCACCAAATGATTTTTATATTCTAACAAGCAAGTAATTAATTAAAGTGATACATTTTGCTATGACGAATGATCATTGATCAGTTAATATTTATTACCGAAATAGAACATCTGATCTGATCGGATAACCAAAATTAAGGATACAGAGAGCATGTTTGAATATTGTAGATATTTTTTATTTGATTTTAGTAATTGAAATCCCAAAAACACAAAAAAAGGGGTGTTATAAATGTGAAGCCTCTCTGCCTGTCTGTGATGTTGTAGCTCCCAATTCACTATACAGGCTTCAAAGTTTTTCGTTTTCGTAGTAAAACGCTAAATATTATGTGCTTACCTACTTACTGCTAATTTAGTGTAATCTGTTCGACTATTTTTAAAATATATGAACTTCTAATTACCTATTTAATATTTTTTGTTTATTATTGGGTAGGTACGTAATTTCTATATTATTTTATGAAAGTCTGTGGTTGCGTAAAGGTTTTTAGCAGCAAAAATGGTATTTAACTAAACAAAGAACAATAAATTTAAAATAACGGAACAAAGTTATTAATGTTTGTAAAGAAATTCGTGGAAAAGAGCCAAACTGGTGTTGTTTTGTCACATTTGTAAACTTTGATATTTTTAGATATTATGTAAAATGTTAAAACTTGTCATTGCACGCGATTTTGTCTGTAATAATGTGGGTAAAGATTTGAGAGATTGAGATAGCCTTGGTACAATTGACTCGTGATCCGTGGAAGCATATATGTCCTGGATCAAAAATGGTTTGATTGTATACTAGGTACAGTCGAATAAACTGAATCACCTACCAGGGTGGAACGTTTTCGTTGTGATGTCATGTTGACAGTTCATACATTCTTGATCTCTCATCTGCTTATCTTAATCTTTTTATTCTCTTCCGTCTGGGTTAGTATTCCGCCTGAATAAAAGTTAAATTTTTGTTTATTATCGGTCTCAGTCAAAGACAACAACACAAAATAAATTTTGGTTTTAGTTTATAAAGCCAATGTTTAATATTTTTAGACTGCAATGTGACCAGGACTGAAATATTTTCCATTTCATTTGATGTAAGTTAATTAAATGTCCTACTAGCTAAGCTACAATTACCTACCTAGGTAATCTAAAAAAAAACTATTTTTCGATTTAACCTTTTAACGGGCAAGACCGAAAAAATCAATCCGTCCGTCAATTCAAGTCTCTTTGCAAAACTTAAGTCCTAAAAATTTTGTACAAGAAAAAAATACAAGAAGATGTTGTTACAGGGTGGTCTTTTTTGAGATCGTTAACCTATAAAGGGTTAAGCATTCATTTGCGGAATATCAAATATTATAATGTCAAATATTGTTAGTTTCAAGTGTTCTCCTAGCTAAATGATTGTCTTATGACTACGAATATATAATTGACGAATTTAAAAATAAAACTACAGTTATGTAGACTATTTAACTTAACAAGTGATAGTCTATCACTTCAGAGAATACGATGTTTGAGAAATTTTTGGAAAATACGTACTTTAATTAAATATCGATATCTCGCTGCAACCCCGCCGTATAAGTACAGCAAGAAAGGGACTACTGCATCTCGGACCGTTAATTTAATAGGTACATAAAATTGATGAAAACAGCATTTCGTAGTCCCTATTTTCTCCTCAAAAACTTAACCTATTATATTCTTTTCAAAAATAATTAGAGCAAGACTTTAGCTATGCTCTTATGTTTTCGTTTTAAATATTGTTGATATAAGTATTTTTTTGATGAGTGTCTGATAATGCCGTTGAGATTGGGCAATTTTCAAGGCTCCTACTTTTTAATAATTGGAATATAGAAAAAAAATATATAGGAGCATGCTCCGCCGTGGTACTCGTAGATATAGATTTTACCGTAAAAATATTAGCTCTACAGTCATTATCCAGGGAGGAAACAAGGGACTACGTTTGTGTGGAGAAATGGTTTGCATCATATTGAATATTTACCGCACATAATTACCGACGGAACCCTACTCTGTGTGTGATCCGACACGCACTTGGCACGTTTTTATGAAATAATAGTACATTATGATACAAGTGTGCTACGTTGGTTATGACACATGAGGCATTATTGTAAGCGCGAGCCGTCAGGCGAGCGCGATAAGGAAGCCGAAATGTGTAATGATCAATGCACACGAGTTGCATACGACGTTTTTCAACACAATTGCGAGAAAAAAACAAACTTGTATTGTTAGTAACTTTTGTAATTTTTACAAGCAAAATTTCACCGTGGGTTTGTACATCCTTGGTTGTAATATTTATTGAGCTCTTGACGTCTACGTACACGCACCAGTAATACCGAATATTAACGCAACCTGCAAAGAGATCAAATAAGTATATTAGTAAAGTTGTAGGAACGTATTGCCATAGTACTTAACGCAATTATAGAGATGATACATAAATTTACATTTATAATGTTCAACTGACCTTTGTTGTCAAGTACTGACTGTCCGGAGCTTCTTTTAAAAACTTTTCAACATCGGTTGGTGACGACACCTTTGACTTTCGACCAGTAGATCTGCCAGGATGTCTCTTTAGAAATGCCGTCAAGTTACAAGTATTATAATGTTTACCAACTTCATTTTTGGTCTTTACTGTGCTTTTCAACATGGATATAACGAGCTGGGCTTGTATCTATTTGCCAGTTTATGCTATCACTCGCGTTCGTGCCTCGATAAGTATTTCCGGCGGGGTTGAATTAATATTTTGCTCGTCTTCACTATTTGAAGTAGATGTTTTTGATAGTAATTAACCACACAGCAGCAACTTTACCAAATATTTACGTAAAATGACACACTAGTTTTGTTTTTTTTTCGCGCGCCGTACTTTCGATGCGCGCGCAGTTTCAATAAAGGCACTGGAAAAACGGCTGTTCAGCTAGAGCAGCAGCAATATAAAAAATAAAATAAACTATAAATTTAATGTTTGTAAATACGATAATTAAGTTAATTTGTGTTTATAAATATACAATTTGATGAAATAAAATGTTTATTTGTCATCTTAACCCTAAAATAATTTAATATTCGTGAAAATATTCAACGTTCTTAGACATAAACTTTTGCTCAAATTAAAAAAAAGTTTATATTACAGCACTTGTACGGTAATGTTTTTACAGCACAAGTGTGGTAATATGCTGAATTATGAAACTAAAAACGGTGTAATAAGAGTCAATTTACGAGCAACTGTGTTGAAAAATAATTAAATATTCGTGAAAATATTCAATGTCTTAGATATAAACTTTTGCTCAAATTAAAAAAAAGTTTAATTACAGCACTTGTACGGTAATGTTTTTACAGCACAAGTGTGGTAATATGCTGAATTATGAAACTAAAAACGGTGTAATAAGAGTCAATTTACGAGCAACTGTGTTGAAAAATAAATTAATTTGTGTGTTTTCGTCATTAGCGTAATAATATTTATAATAAACCGTAGCTAACGCTTCTTCACGAGTTTACATGGATGATTTCTTGTTGGCAAACGATTATATGTTAATTCAATGACATTTTATTTACGGCAGTATAATATGAATGAAGTTATTTATAAAACTATTTGGGCTAATTACTTCAAACTTTCGTTTACCAGCCACCTGCCAAATTTAAACAATATTTGCTATTTCAAAATAGATGTGATTATTCATTATGTTGATCAAAGACAAACATTGCCAATTCTGATTGGTTTAGAAATAGATCGTTATGAAGAACTTGAGAATGTCGAATGTCTGAGCATCGGCAGGTAAATAAGAGATGTACGTGCAGACTTTTGTGTTGCATTGCGATATATTTAGCCGGACTAAAAATAATTTGAATTGATCTGCAGGTTTTTTATCGAATCACATGATATGACTAAAGATGGGACGAACGGGATATTTGGCACCTATCAAAAGATACTCGTATCACAACATACAACAAACCAACGCTTCATTTGGACTTATCAAGTTATCTTTTCACTATAAAGTCAACTAGGTACCTTGTTCGGGGTCAGGGTCAAATATGCGGCCTTGTCACAATTTCCAAAAATTGTGATATAGTAAAAACACAAGATTTTTTTTCCTAAGTAGGTATTGAGTATGGATTCACGGTAATAGAGTTACACCTGTTAAAACTAAAAGAAGGGTACTTAAAACATAATGTACATAATTGATACTGCATTGCTATTCGGCTAGGGTGCGGAGTTCTTTTATAACGTTGCATGGTGGTTAGGATTTTCAAAGGCACTAGATGTGCAATAGGTACGTTTCAATGTTTAATGTACAGTCAAGGTAACTGAATAGCGTACCAGAGTGAAACCTCTTCACGATCAATTTCCTAATGGTTTCTTTGGCAGATGGAGGGAACTTCAACATGACATTTGCAACAAAAAGGTGGTCCACCCTGGTACGAAATTCAGTTTCCTCGACTGTAACTCTACATTTTTGATACATTTTGGCTTTTATTTATTTATTTATTTATTTATTAATAGACACACCAACAAAGTACAGAGTGACTTACGAGTGACCCTGTAAAATTTATATCAGAGTTTATCTTTTGGGCCTTACAAATTATTTTTCCACGTCTTTCTCGTGGGCATGACAAAAGTTAAGTATAGTCGGGGTAAAAAAAGGTTCGTCACTTTTCGACCTTAATTCGTTGACATAGATTCGAAAAGTGACGAACCTTTTCTTACCCCGACTATACCTATAGCCAATATTTTTTATTACAGCCTATATCGGCGTGTGGGACGCCTGTCCAAAATCCATTCTATTTAAATAAAACTAAAGTTCGCTGACTTGGAGTCGCTAATATTATGTCTATGAGAGAGACAAGTTTTGTTTTTTACGCTGTTCCCTTTTATTATTTTGCTACACATCGTAAGTAAGAACCATAATTTGTCTCTTCTGTGGACATAACATTAGCGACTCCGAGTCAGCAACCTTAAAATTTATTTGGGCCACAGTTGGCCAGACGTCCCAGTCTCACAGGTCTTACGTAGACTTAACTAAAAAATATTGGCTGTAGACCCTCAACGTTTGCCATGTCCACAGGAGAGACGCAAATAAAATGTATAATTATGACCCTGAAGGATATTTCAAGCTTTTCTGTTTTGATTCCAGTTGATACGATGATTCTTTTGCAAGTGCGTGCTAATGCACTGACGTGAGCTGTACTTCCTTGACTGCCACCAGCTGGTCGTCTGATGTCCGCCGCTGAGTGATGACTTACTGAGTAATGTCACTGAGATAATTATTGTTTTTGTTCTACTCATTATTTAACTATCCCACGTTCAAAAAGAAACCACCACAAAAAACTAAATAATAAATAAAAATGTTCTGACATTGAGTTTTTCTAGACAAGGTTATTAGCGTAAGGTCGGTCGGTTACTTTGGCCCCAAAGGGTGACTTGGGGCAATTAATTCGGTCCAGGTTTCAATTTTGTATTGAAATGATTGTACATTATAATAATACAACAATGTCATGGGACAATTCACACCAATTTTATTGACCTAGTCCCGAAGAAAGCTAAGCTTGTGTTATGGGTACTAGGCAACGGAAAAACACACTTATATAGATAGATGCAACATACTTACTTAAATAAATATTAACCACCCATGACTCGAGAACAAACATTCGTATTTATCATACAAATATTTGCCTCGATGCGAGAATCGAACTCGAAATCGAATTTTAAAATATTTTTAAATTAGACTCATCTATATTTGATTTTTATATGGTCCATATTTATCATCCATTGAGTCAATGTACCCTGACTTTACGGTTACGTGTACTTTTTTGAAATGACCGCATGGCCTAGTGGTTAGAGAAACTGACTACGAAGCTTGAGGTCCCGGGCTCGATTACCAGTCGTCGGGGCAGATAATGTTTGTGCTCGAGTCTTGGATGATTAAAACCTATCTACATATTTATTTTAAGTATGTTTATCCGTCCGTTGCCTTGTACCCATAACACACACTTTGCTTACTTTGGGGCTAGGTCATTTGGTGTGAATTATCCCATGTATTTATTTATTTATATTTATCGAAATGCGTCTTATTTTACAGTTACAGCAAAATAAAAAATGTAGTCTTATGAACGATGGTGATTGCTTTTCACCAAGTGACTCGCCGGCTCGTTTCCCCTTGTACAGGAAAGTGAAAAAATTTGCATCGATTTAATCCTCGCATAATTATTTACCGATACCTTAGTACAACGACATAAGAGCTATGTGACGTATTTATGAGCAAGTTGTATGCACCCATATTTTTTACTTGACTGTACTATGAAAAGTCTTACGTAGTTTTAAATTTTGTTATTTTTGGAAAGCTATTCAGATGTTATTTGAGGAAGTCACGTACTTTTATTGCGGATAGGTTCAACATCGGTCGTGACTGTACATACATACATACATAGAGCACCTCACTAGCCTATCTTTGATCACCCTGGGCCCCGGCACTGATTGATTCGCGTACCTACCTACCTACACTGAGCCGTATTGACGAATAATTTGGCTTCAATCATTGGGTCACAGTGACCTAAAGCCGATGCCAATCTACAGGTCGATTCGATTTTTCTGAGAAGTTGATATAGTGTATTGACATAATGTTTGTGAAATTAAAATTAAATAAATAATAAATTAAATCAGACATTACTCTGTGGTGGTCCATTTCCATAAACTATAACCTGAGCATTCTGTGATTACAAAAGTGAGACGGTTAAGTCTGTGGGACACGTATATTCTCAAGCAAAAATCCACGCACTTACCACTTCCACCTAAATAATATTTAAACTATTGCTTTTTAAAGCAATTTTCAACTAGCATTTGCCCGCGACTTCGTCAGCGCTGAAATCTAAGTTTGTGGTAAATCCGGCAAAACAAACTCAAAAATCCATCCTCATTATCATCATCATCGGTATCAATTATATACAGATCCCGTTTTTTGCTTATACCGTGGAAATTATGAAAAATCCTGAATTTAGTATGCATAGGTATATATATGCATGACAAGTTTGAAGTCTCCAATTGTAATAGTTACGGCAATAGAGGAACTTTGAAGTGAAAATATAAATCCCATTTATTTCCTATCCCGTGGGAATTTCGAAAACTCCTTCGTAGTGTGCCTCTATGACTCTCAAGGTTGTGTGCCAAATTTAAAATCTTTCTTTGCTTTGATATACCAGTCAGTAAGTAGGGCCTTTGAACTTTTATATTTTTTTTTTGTGTGTGTGCTAGCAATTTGTAATAATAATTATCCAACTATTGCTAACACCACACAAGACGCGTGTTTCAAACTCTACACGGGTTCATTATCTGAGCCCAAAAACACCGAAACGGGCGTACTTTATCCCGACGTTAATTAAATACTTAATATACCCAACATTAATTAATATTCCGTAATTAAATACTTCAATCTATCTTTCATATTTTCGACAACAATCCTTATAAGGGATTGAGGATAGTTATGTATAGTAGAGATAGAGAACCGTTGATAATAAGGCGTAAAGAAGTGAACATAAGTATATAAGTAAACAAGTGTACCTAGGTAGCGACTTAAGGCCAATTTGTATAAAAATTCCGATAAAATACACAGTAAAGTACTTACTTAAAAGATTACAGGTACTCTATGCATCAGAACATAGGAAATTCTATTCAGCTAATGGTATTCTTCGAGTAATTCCTACTTAAATATATTATAATGAGAAAGTTTTTGAAGATGTTTGGATAATTGGAGGTTTGAATGTTTGTTTGTCAACCAAGTAATAACGACGGCTGAACGAGTTTATATGAAACTTGGGATACAGATGGACAAAGATTTGGATTGAGACAATGAATGCTTAATATCCCGGTAGTGAGTTCGCGTGGGATATATATTTAAATATATATGATATATATATATTTTTACTCTAAACAATAATAGAACGCGGTCCAAGAAGTACCTCTGATGTCATAATGTCGTGTTAACTTTTTGTCTACAATCAACGTAATTGTATCAATGTACTTTTAAAATATTACTGTGATATATATTTCAAAAACCTACTTTGAAATAGTCCGAGAATTTTGTATACCTACCCCTATTCTTCGCGGACGGAGTCGCGGGCAACAGCTGGTATTCCTATAATATTTAAAATTATCGTATTGTTGAAAACATTTTTTTTATAAGCCGCCTGTAGATGCGCGCTCGATTTTGTAGCTCTAATTAGTCACTTGCTGACCTTGTGCTAGCCGTGAGCTAGCTAGAATTAAATTTATGGATTTTGTTGTACAAACAAAATACATATTTTAAAACGTAAAATCGTGTTGTGTAAAAAAGGATCGATCGACCCCACCAATCGTCAAAAACACGATTCTCCCATGGTTTTTTATTTTTTTTTATTTTATTATTACGGCGGTTGAAACTCTTGAATACATGCCCTCTAGCATTATTTATATCAGAGTTAACCCGCCGTAATAGAAGCTGCCCCACTGTTTAACATGGCTTATGAAGGTAATACGGCGGATCCTGCAATTTGACTGCGACAGAGTAAGTACATGCAGTACATGTTACTAAAATTATGTTTGTTACTCTTTCACGCTAAAACAGTTTGACGCATTCTAATGAAATTTGGCACACAGATAGTTTATACCCTGGATTAACATATAGGATACTTTTATCCCGGAAAGTTACATAGTTCCCGTGGGATAGCGAATAGCGTTACAAATTCTTTGCAGACGTCGTCGCGGGCAGTAGGTAGCTATTTATTCTCTATTTCTCCCGTTATTTTTACAAGGCTCTAGTAATAAATAAAGTACTGTTTGCTATGAATGTGAGGATTTAGCTCTGAAACTGAAATACATTTTTCAATTTAATGAGCTGTAGTTTTTACTACACCGACGCCATCTATCCTCTGTTTAGGGAAACCAATACTATGGTGCCTGAAAAAGTGAAGCTTGCACAAACGCCTGTCCTGAAGCAAGTCGATCTATCAATTTAATTTCCGTGGTTGTCACCAGGTGGTAGTACTTTGTGATATTTCAATTTTCAAATTGTGTGATTACAGCCGTACAGAACAAAAAGTGATTGATTTGATTAGCAATATTAAGTTTATAGGTACTCGCAATATTGAGGAATACCTGAATATTTTGAAGACTAGAAATATTTATTATCGGTGAGAAACCTGAACCAGAAACTGTTTCAGTTGCAGCACAATAGGTTTATTAATGTAAGTTCGTTATAGTTGTATGCTGGATACTCAGATTAACATCTATTATGACTGTAATTAATTAAATAACTATAAATTAAAAATTTAAAAAACCACCAACGCAATTATGTCACTTATGCCCGTTATGCGTCTAAGATCCCTTCCGCAGCTAACAAAAGAGCTGATAACTTTGAAACGGCTGAACCGATTTTGATGAAACATATCTAAGAACCATCGCCAAAAAACCTGCTTTCTATTAAAAAAACCGCAACCAAATCGGTGCACCCGTTAAAGAGCTATGATGCCATAGACAGACACACACACACATAGCGGTCAAAGTTATAACACCCCTCTTTTTGTGTCGGGGGTTAAAAAAATATATAATATACACCGTGTTTTTTTTTATTTCCGTTAACTTTAAGGGAAGATTATTCAGGTCAAATCTGATTCAATTTTTCGAAGAAACTAGTGTCTTAACTCTTACTATTTTTGAGATATTCAATAATTAAATTTAAAGGTTGAACCAGTGTAAAAGGTGCTTCATCATTTATCTATTATTATTATTTGCCGTCTTTGAGCGCATTTGTTTTTAATCCGGTCGGTTTTTCGGACACCAAGAACGCTTCGCTCTATTGCCCGCTGGCAAACCTTGAGTTTGGACTTTTGAGCTTCTGTGTCATAATAATAATAATATAAGTATGCTTTTTTTTATTTCAACAAAATCAATATACCACGTAGTTTCTGTTAATGTCGGTAGCAACGTGTCAAATCTAACGGAAATAAAAAAAACACGGTATATTATAGCGCGGTCCATCGTAGGCCTTATCTTCGCTTTCCATTAGGCGTGTTGTCAAAAGCAAGCCTGTATATAAAAAAATATATATACAAATATTCTGATAATAATTGTAATAAAACTAAATGTTTCTTAAGACATACTATGAATGTCATGTCATAGTTAATTTAAACATTTCCAAATTTATAGATTCAAATTATATCTCAAGAGAAAGCATTATTTGGATAGAAATGTTGCCTTAGTGCAAAATAATGATTATAAACTTCTCTTTCGTCCTTTTTTATCTCAAGTTGATGCTGAGACTGTACTTATAATAGATAAAAGCAGCTTCTGTAGAAGGCTCGTATTTATTACGAGTTGAAGTACCGGCAACTTCGTCTGGGTCCCGTAAGAACTCTACACTTCCCGGGACAGGCAGCCTATTAATGAGGTATATACGTAGTTGAGCTTCCTAGAAATTTAAAACTGATTTTGTAGTCCTGAAGATTTCCGGGAAAACAACACACTAGGTTTTCCAATTTATTTTATCAGTATTATATTACATACATCGGTGTAGAAATATAGACAAAGAGAGCAAGGATGTTTACATTTAACTAAAATTTTTAAATAAATTAAAACACTCAATTCATCACATTTGTTTTATTTTCGTTAAAAAAACAATAAATAAAACAGGGCAATATATGTAGCGCTTTATTCTATCCAACAAGTATAAAATCAACATCGACTCAACCATTGTACAAAAAAAATACAGGAGCATACTTTCTAGCAAACTCTTCTATCTCAAACAATATAGTAGTAAACCATACATGACATCGGTCTAAATCATTAGACAGTCAGCAGGTGAAGAGATAGGGATGTTCGTGTTTAGAAGGTGACTTGTTTCTTTTCCCTCTCTGCCCTGATGGTGATCTTGGAGGCATGAAGGGTGGATTCGGAGACGTCGGAGTCGGCGACGAGGGCGCGGAGGCGCGCAGCACGCTTCTCGCGAGCGGCGCTGCGCTCCGTCAGTTCAGACATCTCGTCTTCTAAGTCGGTGAGGCGCGCACGGCTGGCCTTAGCGCGTTGTGACGCTGCGCTCTCCTCCTCGCCCTTCAACGCGCTCCACTTAGTCAGCGAGTTTTCTTCATTCAATCTGCGAGCGATACGCTTCTCTGTGCGCTCCTCGTTCTCCTGCAGTGCCCGCCTGGCACCGCTCACCTCGGCCTGACCGATGCCGACTGTCTCCAAGATTTTATCCGAGATTCTCATGCGGTTTTCCAGATTTGATACAGAGTTCTCGAAGTCGATGTCCTCAGCGAAGCGCGATTGCTTTTTACCGGCGCGCAGACGCTTAAGTGATTCTGTGATCTGAAATGAGAGAATTGCAGTTAATTGACAACACGTACACTCATATTCACCTATGTGTGTTATGTAAGTCATTATACACCACAAAATCTGAAAATTATGTAGGTAAATAAGGCTTCTTATTACGGCAAAAACGTCGATGTAGGTATAGATACATATTAGACGACCGGATAGCCTAGTTGTTAGAGAACCTGACTGCGAAGCTTGAGGTCTTGGTTTCGATTCCCGGTCGGGGCAGATATTTGTGTGAAAAATACGAATGTTTGTGCTCGGGTCTTGGATGTTTAATATGTATTTAAGTATGTATTTATCTATAAATAAGTAAGTTTATCCGTTGTCTAGTACCCATAGTACAAGCTTTGCTTAGTTTGGGACTAGGTCAATTGATGTGAATTGTCCCGTAATATTTATTTATTACTATTAGGTATATTTTGGAAACTTTTTCTTGTGGGTATAATACACAGCAACAATTTGTACAGTCACCCGTAAAACGATTTGGTCGCAACGTTACTACACGTGGTCCAAGTTTTTTTGTGGGTTTAAAATGGAATATCTCTTAATTGAATGATATTCATTGTTCGAAATTCAAACAGGAAGTATTGAGAATTTGAGATGAACAACAGGAAATAGAATAATTTCACTCTGTATAGATATACACTGTGTTACTGTGTATCTGGTAACGACGTAGTTATTAATACTTTGACCACTTTGACACGTAGAAAAAGAAAAATCTTACGTCTGGCGAAAACAATAATTCATTTGTCTCGACTCGAGAGTATATTGGATTGCGGTTGGATGATAGTCACCCTTCAACCGGACGTGTGGTAAATGCATACAAAGTTACTTTTACATCGAGGTAGCCTGGATTAATAAGAACTTAATTAAAAAGGAAAGATAAATATAAGTTTGATCACGTTTCTTTTAAGTTTTTCACATAGAAATATCAATGTATTACGAAATTTAATGAACAATGTTTCATTCGTGTCTTTTTTTACAATTGCAATTTCAATCATTTGCACAAGTTCTTATATCAGTTGCATGGACGTTTAGTTTTAAAAATTAGCAGGATTAAATTAAATTAGAATAAAGCTAACTTCATGAAGTCGTATTCGCTTGAATGGGTATTCACAGAAGTCGAGGCAGGTACCTAAACTAATTCAATGTTTAAATTAATACGAGCTTCTCATTGATCAGAACTTACATGTTTCGTGTTTGCAACATTAAGAATCTCCAAGTTTCTGAACATAGTGGGGCTCAAGTTGGGGAAGCGGAGTACGAACTAAATTTTAACATTGGAATTTGTAACCCTTGTTACGGACTGGGTGTGTTGTGGACAACAACTTGTTTCTTTTGATTTAGTTTCACATGAACATGGTTACAATTATATTATGATTAAAAATTCGAGGGTTTAAAATTAAGTAATCTTGTTCTAAGTGGTTTGTAGTGATACTCGGAATCCGTATACATAGTTAAACCATATCCGCCGTAAGTCAGCGGTTTAGTTTAGAGACTATTAGTGCTAAAAAATTGTAGTTTTGTATGGGTATGCAGACAAAGTGGTAAGACAAAATAAAATAAAATATTTTTTTAGGTGCCATCCTTCTTTACATGTGAGTGAAGTGACGATGCTCTCTCTCAAGTCAAGCTCTCTTTTTGAGAGGAGGGGGCCTGTGTCCAGCAGTGGGACGTATATAGCCTGGATATGATCTCTTGCAAAAGTAACCAGGTAAACAAAACATAATAAAATAGACCTGATTTATTTCATATTTGACTATAAAATTCTGCAGATACTTTAGGCAGAAAAGACAGTTTTACACGGCTATAAAAATATAAAAAGCATAAACGTTGATTCATGAAGGTATCTCCAGGAACATATAAAATAAATGAGATTGAATTTAAAAACCATTTGAAAAATTATTGTCTTTTTAACCGATTTAAAGAAAAGAAGGCACACAATGCGGCTGTGCTGTGTAATTAACATCACCTATCATTAGTCTTTATTGATATATTGTGTCAGGTTGTTTTAATAAATTTGCGGCCAGTAACGATTAATTTTAGTGGAGATGATGATGATAACGATGATGTACTTAACTCAAAATAATATATTAAGCATAAAACAAATAGAAATTGGCAACAATACAAATTTCAACATAATTTACTCCGTTTGGTCTCAAAGAAAAATATAAGTGTTCAAAGTTTTAATGATAGCATAACGAGACAACATTTTTGTCATAGTGGATCAGTTAATCATTATATTAAATTAGTCTTTTAGCATAAAAATCACAGGAAACACGAAACAAAACGAAGTACTTAAGTACAATTTCGATTTAAAAACTCTTTTTTCCAACAGGTATTTTGTTAATTAAGTACTTGTCAATTAAATAAATCTGATACCAAAATATCGATGTTATTTTATTTTTATTTTTAGCAATACGAAAGATAATCTTGCCACAAGAATTTTAAGACTATATTTTTGGCTTTTTTATGGTCACTGTGCTACAGCCAGAATGTTTGGAACAGCCGAGCGTTACTCAATACTAATAAACAAGATTAAAGGATTAACCTCATTCATGATATTTTTGGCATCAATAACATTCTATTGGCACCTGTTAAAATGTATAAACTAATCAGTAAAGCCAAGTAATGCATGTTGTAAATCTACTTCATCGTCTATTTATAAACAGCGTCATCGTCATCAAGCCAAATAAACGCTTTTAGATTTCAGGTGTTTTGAGAAACTACTATAAGAATCTATTTTAGTGACGCACCATGCCACATGTACGTTTTCAAACGATAAAAGGGTTTCTACGTCTTGAAACTGGCCAAGTGACGCATTTGAAGGGAATGAGCTTACGTGTTGATTTAGTTGATGCATTTTTAAAACCCACGTTTGCTATTGGGCGTTGATAGTCAAAGTTTAATAACAATAGCTTATGTTCTTTAAAAAATATTATTTATTTACAAATAGCTAGAATATTTTTTATATTTTGTAGTAGGTATACATTATTATGGTAATTGAAACATCGTAAATAAAAAGTAAGTCTGCCTAGTACATGCTTTGTTACAGAGTTGCAAAAAGTATTAAACGTAGTATGTCGCTAACTAAAACAAAGTTCTAATGGATTATAACTATGAGATATTGTGTTACCGTTAGGGAGAGCATATTAATTGCTTCATAAAGAGCTAATTATGCTGATTAGAAACTTTCGTAGAGTTATTTTTGCTTTTTATTTCAGTACAAAGAAGACTTTGGGTTACCATGAGAAACTAAGCGAAAATAATGTAAAACAAAGACGTTTCAATTTTATATCGCTATGAGTAAGTAGCTTTTACCTGCGGCTTGGTGTTCATTAGAGAAGTCTCTATTGAATGGGCATTTCAATAAATCTGTCCTTATGTCCTTCTCTGCGTTATAGATCATAGAGAAAACTTCTGCCCGAAATTTTTACTGGTCAGGTTCAAGGGTGTCAATGAGCCAGTTAGTCACACTCTTTTTTGTATCTAATTACATTGTATTAAGGGGTACGTATCAAAATATACCGCAGTGTCTCAAGTCAAAAGTCTTTGACCAGTGTGTGTTGCCAGTGATGACTTATGGCACTGAGACGTGGCCGCTAACGATGGGTCTTATAAGGAAGCTCAAGGTCACTCAGAGGGCGATGGAGAGGGCTATGCTTGGAGTTTCTCTGCGGGATCGCATTAGAAATGATGAAATCCGCGCGAGAACTAAAGTCACGGACATAGCTCGAAGAATCGCTAGACTTAAGTGGCAGTGGGCAGGGCACATCGCCCGTAGAACTGACGGCCGATGGGGCCGAAAGGTTCTCGAGTGGCGTCCGCGGACCGGAAGACGCAGTGTAGGTAGGCCTCCAACAAGATGGAGCGACGACCTGGTGAAGGTAGCGGGAACGCATTGGATGCGGATGGCACAGAGCCGATCTGTTTGGAGAGCCTTGGGGGAGGCCTATGTTCAGCAGTGGACGTCTTTCGGCTGAAATGATGATCAAAATATATATATAAAGTTTAAAACAAATAATGGACGAAATACATAATGGTCATAATACATACTAAATTTTTCTATGAGACTATTGATTAAACGAATTTTTTTAATCGTGTAATCTACAGATTGGTTTAGGTTAGGTTAGGTTTATTTTATGTATATCCTGTAAATTTGAGAATTTCCAAGAAAATTGTATTGTATCAAATGACCATTATGTATTTCGTTCATTATTTGTTTTAAACTTTATATATTTTGATACGTACCCGTATTAACACTTATTTTCTACATTATAAAAAATATATTAATTGAACTCGTGACACATGCGTCATAAAACCAACAAATCAATCCTTCGGGTATTTCTGGCGTTTATGAGATTCTATGTGATTGTGGAAAGACGTAGGTAGGTGTGCAAACGTGCAAATGTGTAAGCGTGTCTAATTCAGAAACAAATCAAGCGCCACTCAAAGATTAACACTAGAATGATAATGATGATAAGTAACTGCAGTGCAGGTGCCAAAAAACGTCATTCTTTCTTTTTCTTCAGTAGGTGCTACACAGTACACACTACATAATGATATTTTTTGGTATCTTACATTATCATGCTTGCATTCATCACGCAAGATGGTGATTTAATAATTATTACTAATGCTGCAATATTTTGGCTGGCTGGTATGACGTTGACGTTTGACTAATTATAAACCTACGTGCCAGTAGTCTAAGTACGTCACAGTTAATAGGCACTCTAAATAAAGATCATTTCTTTAAAACTATGGTTTGACAAATTTTGTCTTGAAATTTGAGCTTCATGATCAAAAGGATGGAAATTAAATGAGATACGGAAACGAAAACGCGCTTTTGAAGTGAACGTTTTAATTTTCGTCAGATAAGGTGAACAAAATCATAATAATTACCTATCAATTAAGTAAGACATGCAAGAACCTAAATGTGTATTTTTTTATAAAGGCCATAAATTCAGCAATAGAGGGCCAGTAATACAGGTTATCAGATCAATTCTATTTTATGGCGTACCTATGATAAATTTTGAAGAATCGTCGAATATATCTTAGATTAATAAAATCTAAAACATGTTAGAGAAACGGTCGATTTTAATGAAAATTTTCACTTTAAAGTTGAATATTTCGCAAACAAATCACTGAATACAAAAATCATGTAAGCAACCCCTCAATGGTTTTAAAAGACCTATCCAACGATACCCCACACTATAGGGTTAGTCGAGAAAAAAAAATCACCCCCACTTTACGTCTGTGGGAGGTACCCTAAAAAAAATTTTTTTAGTTTTTTTTATTTAACCACTTTGTCGGCTTGACTAATATATATATTCATGCCAAATTACAGTTTTCTAGTACTAACAGTCTCTGAGCTTAGCCGCGGACAGACAGACAGACCGACAGAAGACAGACAGACGGACAGACATGGCGAAACTATAAGGGTTCCTAGTTGACTATGGAACCCTAAAAAAGGAGAAGATTCTCAATTAGACTGTAGTTATACAGGGTGAATTCAAATTGGTGATACAAAATTAGTGTTTCGTACTCAGTTAATGATGGACAATATATATAATGCGCTAACTCATTTGTTTCGTCCATCATTAACTGAGTACGAAAAACAAATTTTGTATCACCAATTTGAATTCATCCTGTACCTATTGTTCATATTTGTATGTCCGTCGATAACTGAGAACTAATTTAGATGAATTTTTGTTTGTTCGAACTATGTATGTACTTAACGAAACTGTGATGCAGTGGAGTCGTATTACTTTTGTATTCAATTTGTCTTGATAACAATCGAACAAACAATACAAACACCTGTAATTGACGTGGCCAGCTCTATTCCGCGCTCTACGACAGAGATTTAAGTATATAACACTATGTTTGGTTTAAATTAGCGAGTCATAAAGCCATAATATTAGAGTTCACGATAGGAAATTAGTTGTGCGTAAATTTAGTTAATATTTTTAAAAGTTATACTATCTTATTATAGTGGACGACTGTTTATATGTACGGTCAAGGTCATAATCATAAATATAATATATAGTTACGTTATCAAAAATATCTATACAACTCTATGCCTATATTTTGATATTTATGCCTTTGACTATATTCCTTTTGTGTTAACTAGGTATACCCCATTTTCAAGTGGGCAGTTTTATTTATTTATTTATTTATTCAGGATAACAACAGCTTTAAATGAATAAAAGAAACATACAAAAGGTTACATCATATGAGGCCAATAACAGATGTCCATTAGAGTCTTAATCTAAGTCATCATAGTGGAAATTTCTGCAACACCAGATACACCAACTCATGCGTTTTGTTAGTGGCTATTATTTTTTTATTGTTTTTCAGATAAATTTTGGATTTCCTATAAGTACATAGCTATAACGTCGAGACTTGGATAGTGTGTATTGCACATCACTATTGATAGGCAGTCACCAAACTGCATGCCCGCTTGTTATAGTTATAATTAATTATTATAACCTCATTATAAGGAAAAATAAAAACTTATAACGTCTTTGAAATTTGACGGATTTGTAGGCACTTAGTAAGTAGGTAGTTTGTGAATATAAACAAGCAACATGTAAGTATTTACCTAGATTTAGAAAATTGCGTGAAATAAGATTCTTTTACCGTCAAAAAAAAAGATCAAAATAAAAAAAAAAAATTGCATGTAATTAGATTTTTTTACCGTCAGGTTTGTTATAGGTATTTTTATATTCTAATCACACATTGCCGCTAGTTCTTTGAATCCTAAGTAATATAAAACAGTACTGAAAAGGAATGAAAAAATAACAAAAATTTTACATTTGACAGTGTTACCGTGTTCCAGTATTTTGTGAGATAAAAATATGACATTTACACAGAAAGTGGCGCCCTCATTTAATTTCTTCTCTTTGACTTACTCTACATCTACGCCAAACAAAAATAAATGTTGTTTACGTCACGAACGGATTATAATAGACTTTTCTAGTGCATACTACGTCTTCAACTCGAGATAACGCACTTTTCAATCAGACCCAATACACAGTGTACTCAAATGTCATGTTGAAACAACCGATTTTTATTTATAATACCTAAATTAGAAGCATGGTTTAGACAGGATAACGAAACGTGCTCAACAGCGAGGAAAGGTTAGTGTCAACATTTATATCAATTTAATAATCTGATGAAATTGAAGCTTTACCGGGAAACACTGTTTGTAACAAGATGTTGCCAGGTTTAATGCCTTAATTAATACAAGATATTATTATCATTGCGATTTTGAAACACTACGACATAAATACTGACAGTTATGTACGTTTGCAGTCGCATTTATCACAGTTTTTAACGAGTATCTTATTTACCTTACTATTGCATGACTAATTCTTGTAGTTAAACGATATGCTTTAATTCATAGAGCGTGAGCTAAAACACTATAATGAAACAGGTAAATGAGTGGTACTAATTACTACAAAATTAATTAGCGCATTAACATGAAACAGTTTTCATTGAAATTACAGTATACGTTTTCCATTAGAATTATATCACAAAATTCACCACATCTCTCTAATCCTTAATGAGTTCGCGAAATATTGCCTGTTAAATAATCGAGTCCGACTCTAGACTCATGTCACTTTAATAGCTAAATGGGTAGTTTTACTAGCGTTTCAACCGCTCTCGGTTTCCTGTCGTAACTCGGTTTCCTTTCTTTAAAGAAATAAGTAATATAGCAAGTAGGTACACTGTATTGATCTATCTTTTAGTGTGGCTCATTTTATCATTACCTACATGTGTTAGGTTAGGATGCTAATAGTATTGAAATGCTAATTAACCTAACACGAAATTGGCAGTAGGGAATGGAAATAGTTATGAGTGTTACACTTTAAGTAAGTATATTTGTGAAGTTAACTTACATCCTCTGAGAGGTCTTCTTCTTCAAGAGCTGATGAAAGCGGCCTGCCACGGGGCGCGCGTGCACCCCTCGAGTCGAAGAGTTCGTCGCGCGGCGCCTCGATGTCGTCCAGCGCGCTTTTGATGCGGTTCTCTACATCACTGCGTATGCGCTCACGATCAGGCTGGTCAACCACGCTGGATGATTTGCCGTCCAGCCTGTCCAGCACAGGCCGGTAGTAGCTCTCTCCTTTGTCGTAGTTGCAATCGTAGACACGCGTGCGCCGGGTTCTTCCTAGGCGGCTCATGGTTGCGGATCCTGGGCAAGATATCAGAGTTTTAAATAAAGAAAGAATTCAGCTGGGCCTTGCCACGAAAATTGAGTTGAATGATTGCACAGACAGCTACATAAAGTACCTACTGACTGCAAAAAAGTAGTGAATGAATGAAATGAGTGGGTAAATGAAAATGTGAGTTACATGATTTTATGATGAAATATATACGCAATACATTGTAATTAATAATTAGCTAAATTTAGAAAATTTAGACGATATTTTTACTTTGTAGTTTTAGTGTAAGTTATCTATATGTATTTAGTTCTAGTTTTCTAATTTGTATATTTTGATTTGTAATAAAAATTTTGTTCATACGCAATGCTATGCATATAATAACCTTTCTTTTTGCATATAACCTATTTTTGAAATAAAACAATTTGAAACTGATAAGAAATATTCACAACAAAAACCATCGGTATTTTATAAATAGCGAAAAATAATGCTAATGTGATTTAAATAAAATAGATCAAAATATTTTATTTTCTGTTTTATTTCAACTAGAAGTATTTTCCTACATACCCCTTCACCCTTGATCACCCTTCGCCCTTGGTGGTCACCCTTGATTCGGAATAAAAATTGCTGGCATTGCCGGTGTTAGGTAGTTTGGGTGACCATAAGGAGAGAGCTGTAAGCTGCCACAGTCGCTCCTTTACGTGAATAAGCCGGCCCAATGCGAGTCTGGCTCGTACACAAAGGGTTTCGTACCACCGTGCAATGTTATAGAAATTGTTCAGTAAATAAATTATAAACATTGAGTTAAAAACGCAGAAAAACAAGTTTCTTGTGTTACGACCCCATTTAATATTTAACTTTATTTTATTGTTAGTATGTATTCATATTGTTACAGCCGCCACAGTACTCGTAATACAAAATCGGTGAAAATTTCATGCGTTTAGCTATTACGGTTAAAAAGATAGAGCCCTTTGACAGACGGACGGACAAACAGCGGAGTCTCAGTAATAGGGTCTCGTGGGCACCATAGCAATCTTGCCAGAAACAGGCTCCGTAGCAATATTTCCAGGTTTATCTATCGCTGTATTGCGAACACCGCACGAACGTTGGTTAATTTGTAATCTTATTTTCGTAACTAAATTCTTAAGTTGTTTAACGACCTCTTTAGCCTAGTTGGTAGTGACCCTGCCTACGAAGCAAGAGGTCCTGGGTTCGAATCCCGGTAAGGGCATTTATTTGTGTGATAAGCACGAAATTTGTTCCCGAGTTATGGATGTTTTCTATGTATTTAAGTATTTATTTATCTATATAAGTATGTTTATCGTCGTCTAGTACCCATAGTACAAGCTTTGCTTAGTTTGGGACTAGGTCGATTTGTGTAAGATTGTCCCCTAATATTTATTTATTTATTTAAGTCGCATACTTATGATGAGTATTCATGCATGTGATATTTTCTATGCAATATTATGTATACGCCTGGTAGAAACTTGGACTATCTAGACAGCAGATATTCGGACAGCAATTTGCTTTACTGTGGATTTGTATATCAATTATATCACAAACCAATGTTCTAAGTTAATGGAGTCAATGGTATAGGTCGGCAAGACAGAGAGAGATGACGCTGGTCACTGGAGCGTTAAGTATGTATGTACATATCCTCTTGTGTCCTGACTTTCTCTAACTGATATGCTTAAGACCAAAACGAGAGTCATAAGTTTTCAAATTTTGGAAATTATTGAAGCGTAGGTGTAGTATTTTTTTTTTAGTATAATTGAATCATTCATACTTTAATCACAGCTAGCTTTTACCCGCGACTCCGTCCACGAAGAATTCGTTCATTGCCATCCCGCGGGAACTATGCAATTTTCCGGGATAAAAACTATCTAATATGTCCTTTCCCGGGATTCAAACCAACTTGATACCAAATTTCATCTAAATCAGTTTAAACGTGAAGGGGTAACAGACAGACATACACACTTTCGCATTTATAATATTAAGCATGGATGATTTGTTCCTTGTAAAGTTCGCTATGACTCCCGAGGCTACAAAAATAATAACACAAAGGCAGAAAATTGTAACATTGTTTTATCTGTTCATCAATAGAGGAGTTGTTTGCGCAATTATTATAAAAAACCGGCCAAGTGCGAGTCGGAATCGCGCACGAAGGGTTCCGTACAATTATCTATAAAAATCACGTTTGTTGTATGGGAGCCCCCTTAAACATTTTTTTTGTTTTAATTTAATGATTTATTTTTAAAGTCAATATATAATTAAATATTCTGTGAATATTTCAAGTGTCTACCTGTTGCAGTTATCAATATCGAGCAAAAACGAGCTTAAAAATCATGTTTGTTGTATGGGAGCCCCCTTAAATATTTATTTTATTCCATTTTTTAGTATTTGTTGTTATAGCGGCAACCGAAATACATCATCTGTGAAAATTTCAACTCTCTAGCTACGTGGGGCATACTGAAAGTTTCTGGAACTGGCCACTTATAAAAAGAAAATTAAAAAAGCAATAATAGGATTTGAAAACATAACTCTCTGGCAGTATATTACTTTTTAATTTACGAGATTGTCATTTGTTTTTTCATCGTGGTGTTGGATTGAAATTTGTGTGTCGCTGTTGCAATGAATTTAAGTCGTGAAAATTTTCGATCCATGATTTTTTACGATTTCCGATGTGGATTAAGTCAGCAAGAGAGTTGTCAAAGACTTCTATTAGCATTTGGTGATGAAGCCCCATGTCGTAGCTCTGTCTATTCGTGGTTTAGTGAGTTTAGACGAGGACGTGACCATCTCCATGACGATGAACGTGAAGGCCGGCCAGCAACTGCGGTTACCGATATTAATATTAATACTGTACGACAACTAATTGAAACTGACAAAAAAATTACATGTCAGCAAATTCGTACTACCTAAGGAATTGGAATGAGCCAGGTCCAAAAGATATTGCATTTGCATCTGAAGGTTCGGAAACTTTGCACCCGATGGATACCGCATGATTTATCGGAAGACCAGAAACGACTGCGTGTAGAGTGGTGCCGCAAAATGATAAAAAAAAATGACGGAGGACAATCAATGGCTGTATATAACATCGTGGCAGGTGACGAAACCTGGGTATACTGCTTTGAACCGGAAAGAAAAAGTCAATCGGCTGAATGGGTCTTTCCTTTTGAAGACTTGCCGACGAAAGTAAAAAAGAGTCGAAGCACAGGTAAGAAAATGGTTGCTTCGTTTTTCGGCAAATCGGGACTGTGTCACTTGAAAACCAAAAGACAATAACTGCAGATTGGTATGTGAACACGTGCTTGCCCAAAGTATTTGAAAAAATTCGTGAAAAGCGTCCCCGTAGCAAAATAGTCCTTCATCACGACAACGCGTCGGCACATTCCGCTAAAGCAACGAATGCGTATTTGGAGGCCTCAAATGTAGAATTAATGACTCATCCGCCATACAGCCCTGATCTTGCACCATGCGATTTCTTTTTGATCCCAAAGATTAAAGATAAACTTAGAGGTTTACGGTTTACAAGTCCGGAAATGGCAGTGAATGCTTTCTACGAGGCCATCGAAGAAGTCCCTAAAGAAGACTGGACTCACTGCTTTTCACAATGGTTCCAGCGAATGCAAAAGTGTGTAAATAGGGAGGGTATATACTTTGAAAAACAATAAATGTGTCATAACGATAATGCGTAGTCTTATTTTTTAGAATCCAGAAACTTTCAGTATGACCTAAGTATCACGGTTCCTGAGATACAGCCTGGTGACAGACGGACGGACGGACGGACAGCGGAGCCTCAGTCATAGGGTTTCCGTTTTTACCCCCTGGGTACGGAACCCTAAAAAACGTTTGCCCGTCCGAATTGATTGTACGTCCAATGTAAATAAATATCAATAATTTTATATTTTACTAGCTGACCCCGCAAACGTTGTTTTGCCATACATCACCCAGGAGTATAAAAAATAGCCTACGACCTATTCTCAGGCCTACCGATTATAGACAAAAAAGTTTCATAACAATCGGTCAAGCCGTTTCGGAGGAGTTCGGTAACAAACACCGTGACACGAGATTTTTATATATTACCTCAATTCTTCCGACGAAATAAAAAGTTAATCTGTTATTACGCAGGTTTATAAATATTGATTTGCCAGTTACAAAACTAAAGCTTTACATGGCTTCATTACACAATTCAGTACGAGTGCCTGCGTGTTTGAGTTTTATTTTACTCCTTCATAGTCAACACTCAAATCTGCAAAACGTCCGATACTTTTCACCTTTTTATTTTTGTATTTGACAAGCGATCAGTAACTTAATAGCCTTTGTGTTTCACTGTTGTTTTACTAGGTATTATTTTTGTGCTAATAAAAGCTCAGATTGATGAACAAATAAAATTAAATGTTTTTATTTTGTGCTTCTCCTTCACTACTTTCCGCAACCCAGTACAAACCGATTGAGTGACTTGTTATTTCTATAAAGTTATATTTCTCAGCGTCTGTACTCACCTCCATCCAATATCTGTACCTATATGTATGCTTCGGAAATTCAGAGCCTAAACATGAAAAAGAGCTAATCGCAAGAAGTGATCTTACTCTTTCATTTAATATGCTATACTGAGTGGCTAGCAAGATAAAATAATCATAACCACGAAATATTATGCGATGCGACACACTACAGTATTTGGGTACGGTTAAACCATTAGATTTCTGATCCATCGAAGAACGTTTTGACAGTAAGCGTCAAAATGATTTTCCTTGTCAAACAATGCGATGTCACTGTGACATTTTCTGTGAAAAGGTTCCACAGTGGGTCACGATTCAGTTGGTTCGACTGTACTGTACTATGATTTTAAAACTTGAATAATGCACAAGAGGGCGCACGTTATCATAATTGCGGTTAAATCGATGCTGCTATTACCTATAGTTTGTATTTTGTACAGAAATACTTAATTAGGAAGCTAGGACGGTATACCACAGTACGTGTAAAAGGGCTTTACACATCACAAAGGGGTACATTCTTTACCTTTTTAATTATGATATTAGGTAAGTGCGGGTGTGCAGACGACGATCAAAATGTCTGCATATTTATTTTTATAAAATGAAACGAATTTCCAAGAGTTTCAAATCGTTTGGCTACAAAATATTTTTGACTAAGTACTTAATGCTGTTTTCTACATAGGATTTCCTCCCTTTATTCCTCCCTTTAAAATTGGTGACAACATTTCAATAGCGTTTAATGTGTAAGAAATGTTTATTCGTAAACATTTATATCGATGCCTGCAAGAAATATCATTTTAAACCATTTCCACTAACTTTACAGGTCGGCACATCAAAGGTTAATTTTTTTATAAAAAAATGTTTAGTGAGTTTGTTTAAAAAAATGTTTAAATAAAAAGCCTATTAATGGGGTTTGTATCAACAAAACCACCTTGTACATACTTTAAAATAAAAATGTAAAAACTAAATAATTCTATGATTGTTTAGTCACACATAGTTACCCTTTTTTACCCTTTTTAGTGACTGTTGATGATATTTCACAACATTATGTTTACAAAATTACGTTATACCTAATTCAGACATAAAAATATCTTATTTAGATTTATAGTTACAGTTATTTAGATGTATAGTTACATCTCTACGACTGATAGAATTGTACATCTGATATACCATATTTAAAAATACTCTTTGCAGCAATTAAAAGTTACGATTGGAATAGGTAATGAATGCTAGCACAATTATTCTATTGCGACGACTCATTTCAAATACAATATCACAGTTTTGTACATGAATTTGATAATTTTATTATTTAACACACTTGAAATCCAACCACTCGTAATAAGACTGATCGGATAGTTGAATAATCGAAACTCATGTTATCCCTTGAAAGCACTTTTATAAAATGAGTAACTTGCAAACGAAAACATTGGAAACATGGTTACGATGACAGTTCATCGATAACAATGAATAGGTTTGAAAAGCATTTGAATCATATGATTCGAATAATCAAATACCTACTTCGACCAATTTGGAGCCCATGTGTGCTATGAATTATGATTTTAACAGACTTAACTAATACCTAAATATTTGCGAGTACAGAATACAATGAACGGGTTCACTCAAACACGTTTGCTGTATGCTTCCGCCGCTCTGTTGTATGGATATTATGTACCTATTGGAGTTGTTGATGTATTGATTGTAATAAAAATATAATTTGACAGCCCTCTTAATAAGATGTTTTACTAACAGTCAATGATCGGTCAATAATTTATGCGTTTTCATAAAAAATAACCAATATAATATTTTTATTACCATGACAGACGTTAAGTTTTCTCTTGTATTTAACTCTCATTGATTTACATCATTATTGTTTTGGTAAATAGCCGCATTAAATTGAGTTAGTGAATTGACTGTTTTTAAATATCTATTGTATAGATATACTTATTAGTTTAGTTTACATTGCTTTCAAGATAACTTTAGTCATGAGAATATATAAGGGTTGTACCTACGTTGCCTGTATTTATTTCAACTGGTATCCTATTATGTAAATGAATGTTCCGATTGTTGTATTCCATAACTTGTTTTTCTATTTAAATAGATTTATTTTCAAACCAACATTTTAGCATTTACTGATTTAAACAGAATTGAACAAGTACGAACAATAAATCCCATTACAGCTTCTGCGTGTACGAGTACCAGCCTTTTCTAATTTCAGGCCGGATTCAATCATAAAAATCTATTTAGGATGAACGCATACTGCCCGTAATTATAACTAGACGTAATCCCCTATAGTTAACTCACGATAAAAAATTACTAAAACTTGGCAGCAGCCCGAAACAAAGTCAATGAAAATATTCAGCTTCAATGAATATTCTGTAGGCAGATCGTTATTTACTACAAGGAGCGATTGAATCATGGCTTTGATACTAAATATTTATCCCATTTAACGAAAATATAAACTGACTTATAGCAGTCCGATTCGGCAATTGAAATAATAAATCCGATCGATCATTCTCCCTGATGAATGATTCTAACCAGCAGCATGAACAGTGAAACATTTTCAAAATAGATTTCGCAAACATTCGATACGGGTATATTTTTAGTAACGAAAACCCGGTTTTTGTCTGTCCGACACGAGGTATTGTGATATGCACTCGGTGAATGTTGAACGGCACAGCTAAAAATAAATCGAACAAGGAATCTGAAGCACTAATTCAGGAATCAACTGTAGGACGTGAATTTTGTGAAATTGTGTCCGAACGTAAAAACATAACAACGCACCGTATATATGCCATAAATAAAACAAAATCGCAATGCACTGGAACGTCACTATAAAATAACTTATCAAAATTTTCGCTGATCATATCATGCACTAACCGAAAACAGTGGTTTTATTATTATTTAAGTAAAATATATAAAACTGACCTGGTGCGTGTTAAGACGTCGAGCAGGCGGATGGGACTGGGCGCGGGCGACGATTCTGGCGCGTGAGAGGTGTGGGTGTGACTATGTTTAACTGTGAGCCACGCTCAAATATACTTGCTGACTTTTGTTTAGAATGGTTTTCTGGTCGGAAAAGAAAAGAAAACTAAGCCCGGTCACAGAATTCCTAGAGCATATTTCACGGTGTCAATTAGATTTGTCACATTTGAAACATCGCCAAATATCGACGGTAGCCGTTATCGTAAAATAAAAATTTGGATGGAACTTTTAGCTATATCGTATTTTACTCGGACGCGAGAAAAAGCATGTAAGAAATTATTGTGTCGAGAGAAATGTGTCTCCACTTATGTAGTCTCAGATAATTTAAGTGTAAGTGCCGGAAGTGGCAACCTTCACAGGATGTGTTTAGACAACCCTGAGCACATTTGTATTAACCCTCAACTGTCGGGTACAGAGCTCAGAGGTTTGTGGAACAAGATAAAACAATATTCTCAGTGTTCATAAAGTTTGTATTCAACATGTACCTAAAATAGAGTATTTTTATTTTATCAATAATGTAGCTGTCTGGAGTCTTCATGCGTATAACCAAGTATAACCAATAAGTATTCCGTCCTTTACATTTGCAACACTACAATCCGCCATTTATCAGCCATTTTGAAAATTGACTGAAAACTGAAACGATCATAAATTCCATTTAGTCATCCAACGGGCTCTTAAAATATCACGTCAATTCTTTGATAAATGCGATCTATAGAGGAGAATAGGTGGGCATTCGCCGGGCACCAGCTGGTCAGAAATACGAAAGCGGTAGGCATTAGAGTCAGTCTCTCGACGTTGATCAAAAGTCAACGTCAACGCGCGGCCAACATCGAGACTTCTCACTCCGTATGCCTAATGCCTAGGAGCAATCTACGAGCCAAAGGGTCAAGATATACATATATGTAGTTGTCAACTGAACGCAGCAGTGATTCCCCGAATAAGTTTCGTTTAGCGAATAACACCATACCTCTAGTATTAACGGCTTACAATGTCAGACAAAACAAGAGAATATCTGATGCTTCCTCATCATTCCATCCTATATATACGTCATACTGCAGGACACAGGCCTCCTCTCAGAATTAGGGGGCTTGGGTCCTATATCCCACGCAGGAACAGTACGGATTGGGAATTTCTCACACACATTTGAATTTTTTCGCAGGTATGTGCAGCTTTCCTCACGTCGTTTTCCTTCTACTTAAAGCTCATAGTAAATAGCAAATGTAATTTCGCGTATAAATTCCGAAAAACTCAGAAGTGCGAGTTCAGGCTCGAACACATGACCCTCTGCTTGAGAGCCCATAGGTTAAAGCACAATGCTACCAAGACTTTTTCGACATGGCTCTTGGTAAAATAAAATTACCTACTGTTGTTATATTAACCTGTCGAAAGATAACATATATAACATCGATGTTTCAAAGCTCTGCGAATTTATGTTCTCGGTAGCTGTACTGCTCGTTTAATAATTTAAAACTTGCTTCGCTAATTTCATCCACTATCCGACCGAACAATGCTTTAAAAACAGTTTTATTTTATTTACTCTTAGAATTCACATATTCATTCAACTATAATTTACGAGGAGAAAATAGGCCCACTTACCCTAGGGAGTCACGAGCCCACCTCAAAACATAGTTGGGAAACAGTAAATTATTCGGCTGCCTGGGGATCCGAAGAATAACAGAAGAACAGGTAGCGAGAATGTAATCGATTGTTTCCTGCCCGCTGTGCAGGACAGTACAGATCAAATAAGTACATACCTATCGAACTTTCAACTGTGTGCTAAGAGATTGAAAATTTTATAAGTGACTTTTGAACAAATTGGATTGATGTTGCTAAAAGGCTTCTTTGGCTTATTTGTACCCTGTAGTAGGTACCTAGTTGCTGTGGACAATAATCACTTAAACATTAAGTAGAGGTAGTAAAGCTTTACCTCAGCCGAGTCATCGTGGATTATTAAATAAAATAAGTTTAGAAAAAAAATCCTTTTCAATACAAGATTTTTTGCTGACTGTAGGTACTTTTTGCTGACTGCACCTTCGTAAATAAATATTGCTAGACGCCAGCAAACAATAAAAAAGGTTTTTTTTTAAATAGCCTATGTCCCACTGCTGGGCAAAGGCCTCCCCGTTCTCCTTACACTCGCCTCTGGCTTCGGCAAAGTGTTGCCAGTCCGGCTGGAATCGCTCCGAATCGTCCCGCCACCTTCTTTTAGGCCTACCTCTGCTCCGTAAAAAGGAACTGAAATATATAAAATACTAGCTGATGCCCGCGGCTTCGGCTCCGCTAAAGTAGATTGAAAAGTGTTTTCTCGTGTGAATGAGATATTTTCCAGTGGTAAAAAGTAGCCTATGTTACTCTCCAGCCCTTCAACTATATCCATACCAAAAATCACGCCAGTCAATCGCTCAGTTTCGACGTGAAAGAAGTACAAACAAACAAACACACTTTCACATTTATAATATGACCCGGCAAACGTTGTTTTGTCATTATAAATTATTATAGCCTAAGACCTATTCTCAGACCTACCGAACACAGAGAAAAAAGTTTTATAAAAATCGGCCGAGCCGTCTCGGAGGAGTTCGATAACAAACACCAAGACACGAGATTTTTATATAATAGACTAGATGTTGCCCGCGACTCCGTCCGCGAAGAATAGGAGTATAAAAAATAGCCTACGACCTATTTTCAGACCTACCGAGTATGGAGAAAAAAGTTTCATAAAAATCGGTCAAGCCGTTTCGGAGGAGTTCGATAACAAACACAGTGCCACGATATTTTTATATATTAGATTCTTAGATTATTTATGCACTAGACGCACTAGATAGAGTGTCAGTAGCAAACTTTGCTATACAAAACGTACAAAAATCTATTTGTCATATTAAGATCGCGTTACGTCATTCAAACTGAATGGAGGCAAATGACATATAAGCCAACAGTTGACTTATATTTTTCGGGACGTTTTCACGCCGGCGAAGCTCTATCTATTGTAGCTATAAATAATCTAAGATTAGATTATAATATTAGTATGAAAGCATGGATATGGATATGAATATGATGATATGAAATTGGGATGTACCAAAAAAAATAACCTATAGTTTTTATAAAAAATAGCCTACGACCTATTTTCAGACCTACCGAGTATGGAGAAAAAAGTTTCATAAAAATCGGTCAAGCCGTTTCGGAGGAGTTCGATAACAAACACCGTGCCACGATATTTTTATATATTAGATTCTTAGATTATTTATGCACTAGACGCACTAGATAGAGTGTCAGTAGCAAACTTTGCTATACAAAACGTACAAAAATCTATTTGTCATATTAAGATCGCGTTACGTCATTCAAACTGAAGGGAGGCAAATGACATATAAGCCAACAGTTGACTTATATTTTTCGGGACGTTTTCATGCCGGCGAAGCTCTATCTATTGTAGCTATAAATAATCTAAGATTAGATTATAATATTAGTATGAAAGCATGGATATGGATATGAATATGATGATATGAAATTGGGATGTACCAAAAAAAATAACCTATAGTTTTTATATTTTTTTTGGAAAGAATAGGATATTTTAAGATACCATTTTCATCGATTTTGAATTTGGTTGAGTATTTAATTTTTTATAATTTTTTTAAGGAATACGTTGGATGACGTCACAGTGAGAGAGCCACGTTCCATTGCCTACAAAAATTCAAGCCGTACATAACATAATCTGTGGCACTACTGATTTGTCTTGTCGGTCTTGTCACTTTTAATAATACAAGCACGGCTTAGGGTCCTAAATGAACCATGACAAATAGTTTTATTTATTTATCTTCTTTTATCTTCGATTATTCCTGTTTGTTTAATGGTGTGATAGTAAATAGATATTTTTTACTAAAATCTGATATTTAAATTCTTTCATATTTACTTGTAACGTAGTAATTTAATAATTAAATTTGTAAAAATACATTGCGAGTATTGTATACATTTCGGACTTTATGATAAATGACAACTGTTTAAAGCCAGGTGCGCATCATGTGATTAAAGTTCTGTCTTTGTCACTCTTTGCTATTATAAGCAGGCCAGCAACATTTCAAACTGTCAATTTGCTTTAGAGTGTAGACCTGCTTTATATCTGCCTATGTGACGATTCACTGCAGGGGTCAAATGAAGGTCATTACTTAAATTTTCTTTATTTAATTCAGTTAATCATATTTCTGGAATCTGATTTCTGAAAACGATTCACAAAGCCTATTTCTCCAAACGGTTTTCGATTTATTATACGTTGTCAAAAATCGGGACATCCCAATTGTGAACGCCAATGTATTGCTATATTATAGCATTTTACATAATAAATAATGATGTTTAATTTGAATGTTTAATCTACTCTACTTTTTTTACTTCTATGCTAGGTGACGTATTTACCTACATACAATTTATTGTATATATTTAGATATAATTCGAGAAGAATTTGAGGCTTATGGATGCTGCAAAAATATGTCTATTCTTATTATGAAATTTAAAAATAAATTCTCAAAACAATCTTTCACGTCATAAGTGACTATTACGAACGTCACCGTTTCTAAAACTAAGATGTAAATTTTCCATAAGAATAAATTTAAGAGGTAATTATAGCTGCGTCTGAGTAAGTATATAAGTTTGGCATCGGACGACTAATATTAAAGGCTACCATCATGGGTGCTATGTTAAGGAGCGACCCTATGACGCTGTGCGATATGTACATCCAGCCCGAGGCGGCTTTTGAGATCTTGTCAGGTCTCGGCGAAGCGGGATGTGTGCAATTTCATGATGTAAGTAAAACTTTTTACAAAAGCCGGTCGTTAATTTTGTAAATTCATCATCATAAATTACACTACGTAACAGACTGGTGTCGTATCTCGGCAGATATTTATCAACTTACTCATTTTTACTTAGGATTACCCGTTGCTCGAATATTAATTAACGCATTCACTGCCACCTGACTTCTACAGGTGCCAACGACGCACATGTGCGTTCAAAATGTATGAATAATTATGACAGCGGCACTGGGTGAAGTCCCGAAAACGCATATATGCGTCGGTGGCAGTGAATGTGTTAAGTACGTAACTCATTATATTATTGAAAGATTGATCAGCTTTTCAAGTAGATAGTATTATTTTACAATATTATTTTTTACATAGCAAATATTTTAAAACATCCAAAAAATTCTATTTTTTAGGGTTCCGTAGTCAACTAGGAACCCTTATAGTTTCGCCATGTCTGTCCGTCTGTCTGTCCGCGGCTAAGCTCAGAGACTGTTATTACTAGAAAACTGTAATTTGGAATGAATATATATATTAGTCACGCCGACAAAGTGGTTAAATAAAAAAAAGTAAAAAAAATATTTTTAGGGTACCTCCCATAGACGTAAAGTGGGGCTGATTTTTTTTTTCTGGACTAACCCTATAGTGTGGGGTATCGTTGGATAGGTCTTTTAATACCATTGGGGGGTTGCTTACATAATTTTTGTATTCAGTGATTTGTTTGCGAAATATTCAACTTTAAAATGAAAAATTTCATTAAAATCGACCGTCCCCCCCTCTAAAATCTAAACTGTTGGGAGGAAAAATTTGAAAAAATTCAAAATGGTAGTAAATATATTAAATTTACAAGGAAAATTATAGCGGCTAAGATTGTTTGGGAATTATTTGTAGTTTAAGAGTAAATAGTAGCCTAAGGTATTAAACATACCGTCACTACTTTGAAAAACTCGTATCTCAAATCAGCATGTAAACAAAACTGAATCTTGATACGCGCATAATAAAGTTCACTTTGCCTGATTAACGATTTTGAGATACGAGCTTTTTTCAAAGTATTGACGATACCTAACTTGGAAGATTCCGTACACATACGAAATCCTTAGAAAAATATTACTTGATTTTTTCGTAATGGCTACGGAACCCTATCTTGAGCGTGTCCGACACGCTCTTGGCCGGTTTTTTTATGATATCTATGCAACTGAATATTATAAGGAAGTCAATTGTATACGTTTTTCAGATGAATGCAGGCGTCCAGGCATTTCAGAGGAAGTTCGTGCCAGAGGTGTGCCGATGTGCAGAGATGGAGAGAAAACTCCATTACATGGAGGAGGAGATGACTAAAGACAATATTTATGTACCGCCTCTAACGTCCGAACCCAAAGCTTTGGAGCCTACCGAAACGCGAGCATACGAGGTAATTGCCGATTTTTAACCGACTTCAAAAAAAAGAGGAGGTTCTCAATTCGTCTGTATGTTTTTTTTTGCATGTACGCTTTGCGCGTGCTCTTTTTAAAATAACTTCTAGCAAGCTTAGGTACCAATTTCTCACTTATCGCTTAGTACGTTCTTTTCTTACTGGTTAAGTAAGTAAATGACGCTCAAAGTGGTAAGGGCGCGGGCTGGTTCACTATTGTGTTGTACAGTTCAATTAATATAGGTGTATCTATCAACGTTGAATTTTTTTTAGAGTGCAATTGAAAAATGGGCAAACGATATTATAGCAATATCCACAAACCAGAAAGACCTGGAGAAGAATTATTTAGGGATGACGGAAATGCATTACGTTTTGGAGCGCATCGGGCCTTTGCTAGGCACGGCAGACATCCGATTACGAGCAGCAGGGTAATGTAAATTAAATCTTCATTTAGTTTAGTAAGGTACCCTTAAAACGTCCGTTTAAATCGCTTCCAACATCCTGCAATCTAGACTTGCCAACAGGACTGACTGACAGTCAACAGTGACGCTTGCACTGTACCACTACCATGAGTTCACAGTGACCGCACTCGATAGCGACTGCGTAAATTATTTGTATGGAGAATCCATACAATTCATTTACGCAGTCGCTATCGAGCACGGTCACTGCAAACTCATGGTAGTGGTACTGGTGTGTTTCAGTAGGTATAGAGTATAGAGGGTACGGAAGCCGTATTTATTGGTAACGAGGAACATTTCATTTTAAGTCTAACAACGCTTTTGTAATTTCCCTGATGTAGCGAGACAACACTGATTATTAGGCAACTGACTCACTCGCTCGATCTACCTATTTTGTAAGAAAAACTCAGTTTTTGCTGCAAGCATTTCATTCATGTATGTACAGTCGAGTTCACCAAAATCAGTACAGCCAACATTTCATAAATATCTATACATAGACCTTATTACGGTAACATAAGGTCTATGTATAGATATTTATGAAAGGTTGGCGATGCATATATTGGTGAACTCGACTGTACCTACCGAATTTTGACACAATTCAAACACAGGAAGTGTGTAAAAGATTTGATAACATTGTGTACTTACCTACTTGCTTTTTTATTAGGAAAGGCGCAGATATCGAAAGTAGCGGCCGTCTCAAGGTCATCACGGGCTTGGTGAAGCGCCAGCGATCCTTCTCGTTTGAGATGATGTTATGGCGAATATCTCACGGAAATGTTTTTTATCGACAGACAAGCGAAGACAAGATACTTAAAGATCCCGACACAGTAAATATGCTTCGACATTTATTTAAAAAAACCCGTAGCCCTTCCTCTTGGAAGCCTCTTGCCTCTTGGTGCGCGTTTGGCAGCAGCCGCCGTGGCGTGTGCTCCAAGAGGAAGTACTACGAATTAGCCCGAGACATGTGGGGCTAAACTCGGTCATAGACGTGAGTTATCCGTATTTTGTTTACTAGGAGTAAATCTGACGGTAGTTTTATGTTCAAAATTTTAAATGTCTGTACCGACAGTCTAACTACTAACTATAGTCTAACGTTTTATTTTCAATGTTTTCTTAGTAAATTCGTAATATTTTATAGTAATTTTGAACAGGAAACTACTGCAGTAAAACATTTTCTTTTTCATATTTCTTTATATGTCGAAAATTTTATTGGTTTTACTGGATTTTTGTTTCGTTTGTATTTTTATTTTCACGCAATTAATTCTGCACGGAGTATCGAATGAAACAATGCAATTGTAATGATTATGTTTTGTGTGAATTAAATTAAAAGATAGGTGCGTGCATACCTACAATTAAGTGGTATTGGGTATTTCACGTTAAACAACTCCAATGAAATAAAAATCCAGTGAAACAAGAGTTCGACTCGGGAACTAAGTATTGGTTTTCAGGGAGCTGACGTTCGAAAGGTGGCTTTCTTAGTCGTGTGTCAGGGAGAGCAACTAAGTGCTCGGATGGAGAAAGTGTGCGCAGGTTTTCATTGTAACTTGTACCACTGCCCGACGGCTCACAGTGAGCGAGTAACCCTTATGAGTAGACTAGCAGTCAACATCAAGGATCTGGATTCGGTAAAATTACACTTTGTATTGGCTCATTATTAACTAATTTGTAGTTTGGTATTTTTGTCTATAAATGAAAAAAGAGTACATAATACTTACCCAAGTTTTTAGTTCTTTTGCGATTGATTGTAAAAAACTACATTTATTTTTAAAGGTTTTGAGGACTACTCGGTTTCATCGCTGCAAAGCGCTTCGCGCTGTGGGAAGACAGTGGCCGATGTGGATTATTCAAATTAAGAAAGCTAAGGCAATCTACCACACCATGAATCTATTCTCACTTGACATCACAAAGAAGTGTCTGATTGGTCAGTGCTGGGTACCAACAAGGGATTTGCAGAAAGTACAAGGAATTTTGGATTCTGCTTCGGTAATTATGTTCGCTCGTCAGGCAGGTCGTAGTCATCGTGGGGAGGCCAGGGGGTCGTGACTTAAGAGCCTGGTGATTTCACTATCTGGTATTATGGGAATTCGGTTTTGAATGGAACATGGTGTATTGAAAACAAGCTTTTTTGACAATCCGATATAGAGAAAACACGGTAACAGGAAAGTCTGGTATTCTGGGGATTTGGTATTTTAGAAATAGGATAAGTCGGCAATCTAGTATTTAGCAATTCTGATATTTAGGGAACGAGCGATTATGTTATGGTTTAATATTGGAAGAGGAACAAGTATAAAACGAATTTATAAAATTGCGAATCTCTTAGTAGGTATATCTTTAAGTGCTGGCGCATAGGTAAGTACAGTACGTCGACTACGAAGAGATCAATACGGTTAGAGTTACAAAAATATGAGTACATGACTTTATTGACTAAACGTTAAGGCGGTGTTTACATACACATTCTTGTAACATCGACCGTATCGTTCTCCTTGTATTATACTTCATTTAATTTAGAATTAGAAACCACAACAACATTATATTGCGGCTCGTGAACTTTTACAATTTGTACTAGAGTATCAATTGACGACACGCAAATAAAGTGACATTAAAACAAATTTTATTTTGCGGCTCCCAGACTATTGTACTATAATATTTGCTAGGTAAGAAATAGTTGACCAGACGCAATATAATTTTATTGTGGTTTCTAATTCTAAATTAAATGAAGTATAGGATTGTACTAACCAAATGGCGTTAAGTTAAAATTACAATTACTAGAACATACATTTAAGTATTAAATGCCTTGAACGCATATAATACATCGACGTTCTGTCGCCCAGTACTTTAAACTCGTACTTACCTATATATGCGTTCGTCATTGCGAAATCTTCTTCAGCAAACCACTATGAACACTAATGTTTTTGAGGCACTCAGCGAAGTGTAGCCCCTGTCGAATGTTCGAAAAATTATGCCGAATGTGTATTTCCAGCTTAAAGTGGAATCGTCTGTGCCATCGTTTTTGTCTAAAGTCGTAACTGACGCCGTCCCGCCGACGTACCATCGCACTAATAAGTTCACGAATGGATTTCAAGCGCTTATTAATGCCTACGGCGACTCCTGTTATCGAGAACTGAATCCAGGTTTGTTACGATCTTTTATTGATATGTGTGTACTTTTTAGAGCTGGAAAACGCAGGGCCGTTGAAAATGAAATTCATTTCTATAGTTATACCTAGAAGGTCATGTTAAAAAAATGCCAATCTTCCGCAGATTTTCGTCTTGTATATTAAACCTACTAATTATTTTACCAAGGGAATAATTTTAAATAGCATGTGAACTTAAATTAATGTGTGTTTTTCTGTTACAGGCCTCTACACGATAATAACGTTTCCTTTCCTGTTCTCCCTTATGTTTGGAGACATTGGCCACGGCTTTATTATGTTTCTGTTTGCTGCATGGATGTTGAAGAATGAGAAAAAATTCATGGCGGCGAATTCTAACAATGAGATATGGAACATTTTCTTTGGAGGTGACCGTTTTATTATTTTATTTGTCTTTACTGGTGGGTTGGTTAATTATTTATTGCATGTTATTTGGGTCAGTCTGCCCACCTAATAAAAACAGCCGGCCCCCGCTGGCAACAAGTAGCTCAAGACAAAGATAATTGGAGTTCTTTAGAGGAGGCCATCACCCATACATAAGGGTCCTTGCATATGTATTAATTTTATTAATTAATTTATTAGTTTATAGGATTTGGCTATAATGCCGGTTAGTATTTTTCTTTTTTTTTTTTCACTTAAATTCAACTGTAACTTTAGCAAGAAATAAAAGGCTTTTTTATTTTTTTATTTATTTGGGTCAGTGCTGGAAATGACATCAAAGTATATTCAAAGGGCTTCCCTAAAAAAAACTAAGTTTTTTTTATAGAGTTAACATATTCTATTATATTTCTATTGCATTTACTTGCAAAAGCAGAATAAGCTGGATGTTTTAGATGTTGCCCGGTATTGATTTTTACTACTTTCTATTGCTTATCACTTCCAGGTCGATACATAATTATGCTGATGAGCCTATTCAGTATGTACGCTGGTTTTATTTACAACGACTTATTCTCGAAGGGTGTGAAACTTCAAACTTCTGGCTGGTCTTATGTTTCTTATACGGAGGAAGAACTGGCAGCAAGTCCTGTTTTAATGGTGGAGCCAAAGGATTATGGTTCAGTGTATCCTTACGGCGTTGATCCAGCGTGGAAGGTATAGAGGCCATCATTCTTGACCGCGACTTTACTTGGCGGAAGGCGTGGCGCGTGATTTTCTAATACATTGCACGTGTTACATGCGAACCGCTATGCAGTGAGTGTGTCTACCGTGCAATGAAAAGAGAATTATCTAATCGCGCTGGTAATTAGAGCTAGGGTAGCGCGCAGACGTATTTAACCCTTTCAACGGCGCGCCTCGACAAAACGTAAACCTGCTTTGAATCTTATGTCATTGTGTCAAGATCACTTTGACACTTTACTTTGTGACACCTATATGTGTCGTTGGCGTAGAAAAGGTTAAACGTAAGCCACATGTATTAGAGTGGGACGGAATTACAGGCATCTTGACTAGGACTTCTGTAGTACTTCACTTCTCTAGTACTAGTACTTCACTTTCATTAGTAGCCACATGTTAAGTCTTAACGAACGAGCCCAGACACGAGACAAGCGGATTAACTCTAAATACTGTTAACTAACCTACTAAACAACTGTTTTGCAACATGTTAGTCTACTCGTGTAGTTTAAAATAAATATCTTTATCACTGTAAAAGTCAAATTACATAACTACTAACTAAATTTTTAAACATCTGTACTTATTAGTTTCTGTCAACAGCTAGCATAAACGTAATCCTTCTCAGCAAATATTTTTTTCTCAAACATGCTATGAAATATTGACGTTATGTTCCTTATAATACGCCACGAAGTGTCACGTTGCAGGTGCAGGTGCAGCCGGTGGTGGAGGGCGCCTAGACGAGAGGTCAATAATGGAATTTCATACAACTTTGCTGGCCAAGGCCAGCAAAGTGATCGTCTATTGTTTCATACCATGACGTTTATAGGTCTATGGCATCATAGCATTTAGCCATTAAAAAAAAAACTATAAGCAATATTTGCGTTTTGGTTCATTAAGACATTCTGCCACTACGCTTTATTAAGGTAAGGTAAGATGATGATGATGATGATGATGGTGATGATGAGATGATGATGATGATGATGGTGATGATGAGATGGTGATGATGATGTTGATGATGATGATGATGGTGATGATGAGATGATGATGATGGTGTTGATGATGATGATGATGATGATGATGATGATGATGATGATGATGATGATGATAGTGATGATGATGATGATGATGATGATGATGATGATGATGATGATGATGATAGTGATGATGATTATGATGATGATGGTGATGACGATGATGTTGATGATGATGTTGATGATGATCATGATGGTGATGATGATGATGGTGGTGATGGTGATGCATGTTTGAGAAAAACTCTATACAAGCCTTGGCCACGAACAGGGATTGCCGGCCTCGTATCTCTAGATAGCCTCGTTAACACTCGGCCATCTATAACTACTCGGCCGGCAATCCCCTATTTCGCGGCCGCTGCAGTAATGTACTATTGCGTACCACTTTTATTGACTCAATCAATCATGGATGCCGGCTCTTTTAAAATTTTAGCTCAATATCATTAATAACGCGAACAGGAGTTTTGCACTTTTTATTAAATGCTGATACACGTTTTCATTTTTCTGTTATATTTATATTGCAGTTAGCGGAAAACAAGATTCTTTTCGAGAATTCTCTGAAAATGAAGCTGTCTATTATTATTGGTGTTATTCACATGATTTTTGGTTTAAGTCTGGCTCTGTTCAATCACATGTAAGTAAAGCATAACCGTTTTATTTCTATGTAGTTTAATATATTTTTTACATATTTTTTTATTGACAGAAGGTACTATTTTTTTCTAAATTATATTATAACACATTGAAAGAACCAGGAAAGTATAACTGGGGTTATAAATCAAATACAGTTCCTCAGCATTGCGTGATGCTTGGCCTGAGCGTTGGCTACGGCGAAACAGTTAGTATTTGTCAGACGTTGCAATTTTTTTATCTTTAATCGAAGTCCAAAAATAGGAAATCAAAAAGTAACATTTCCGAATTTAAAAATGTTCAATTAAAGTCGGTAAGTCATCAAGTACAACGATATTATATAGTAAGCGTTCTTATGTAATTTTATGCATCTGGAGAATAGTTTCTATCACTATGCGTAAGATCATCATCATCATCATCATCATCAGCCTATGTTCGTCCACTGTTGGACATAGGCCTCTCCTATGGCACGGCACTGAGCACGATCCACGGCCACTCTCATCCAGCTCTTGCCAGCCGCCCTGCGAAGATCATCGCTCCACCGAGTCTGAGGACGTCCCACGCTACGTTTGCCGATCCGTGGTCTCCACTCAAGAACTCGTCTACCCCAACGGTTATCGGTGTTTATGCGTAAGATGCAGCGGTCTAATGCTGAACAGTGATGTTCTACTCGCAGCATGATTTTGATTAAACATAGTAACCAATTGTGTCTACGGCCGAATGAAGAATATTGGGCCTTGTAACCTAATGTAATGATATAAATAATAATAAAAGTGTGGTGCGGTTGCTTAACTGTTATTTCTATAAGTATTTCACAAACCTATTGTAATAATTGTTCGTAAACTTAACTTTGTTCATATTTTTCAGGTTCTTTAAAAAGCGATACTTGATTATTCTGGAGTTTATACCACAAATGCTGTTTTTATGTTGTATTTTCTTATGGCTTGTGATTCTGGTGTTCATGAAATGGTTTCAATATGGTGGTGCAAAACGTAAGAGATCTAAAATGTTACAATGTATAAAACAGTTGTTCTATTTGTAAATAAACGCTAGGAGATAAAAGTTGGCTTACTTACATGTACCTAATAATTCATATAAATTATGCTTTAAATAGGTGTGTACAGTCTTTGAGTGCAGACACAGAATTCAGACTTCAAAGGCTTTTCCCAATTGCTTATTCCCGAAAAAATATACATAAGCATCAGGTACATTTTGTAGGGTCAAGTGCAAAAATAATTATCGATTTAATCCTCCCATCGTTACATACCTATAACTTAATTCGACGACATGGGACATATTTATGAGCAAGTTGTGTGCACCCATATTTTTACACTTGACTGTACAGAGGACAGACATAAAAAACCGGCCAAGTGCGAGTCGGACTCGCGCACGAAGGGTTCCGTACAATCTAATATATAAAAATCTCGTGTCACGATGTTTGTTACCGAAATCCTCCGAAACGGCTTGGCCGATTTTTATGAAACTTTTTTCTTTACACCCGGTAGGTCTGAGAATAGGTCGTAGGCTATTTTTTATCCCCCCTTCCATTCTTCGCGGACGGAGTCGCGGGCAACAGCTAGTGATCTATAAAAAATCAAGTTTGTTGTATGGGAGCCCCCCTTAAATATTTTTTTATTTTAATTTAATGATTTATTTTTAAAGTCAATACCTAATTAAATATTCTGTAAATATTTCAAGTTACTACCTGTTGCCGTTATCAATATCGAGCAAAAACGAGCAAAAAAATCACGTTTATTGTATGGGAGACCCCTTAAATATTTATTTTATTCCATTTTTAGTATTTGTTGTTATAGCGGCAACCAAAATACACCATCTGTAAAAATTTCAACTCTCTAGCTATCACGGTTCCCGAGATACAGCCTGGTGACAGACGGACAGACGGACGGACGGACGAACGGACGGACGGACGGACGGACGAACGGACCGGCGGACAGTGGAGCCTCAGTAATAGGGTTTCAGTAATAGGGATTGAAATACTTTGTTCTCTTTCTTAGTTTACTTTTTGCCTTATATAGCTGTGACTAAGGAGAGTGCCGGCTGCGCCCCCTTAATTCTCATAATATTCATTGACATGTGCCTCTTCTCTACCACGAAGCCGGTGGCGGAAGAATGCGACGCATATATGTTTGAAGGGCAACAGTCCTTCCAGAAGATATTGATATATGTGGCTCTTGCGTCTGTACCCATTATGCTGTTTGGGCCACCGATTTTTGTTAATCAGAAGAACAAAAAAAATCGAGTCCAAGAAGTGGTATGATAAAACTGATTTGTCGTTTACTAAAATGAACGTAATCATATTTCGTTGTTCACTAATGCACGGAGATATAAAAGCTGTTCTATACAATCTTATACATTTGGCGTTCCCTTTGATCAGCGACAGTCGTTCCGTGGTGTTGTCGCGCGGCGAAATATGAAATGTTAGACAATTTTGAAACTAGTTAATGAATGAGGTACTTGTTTATACTCTTAGTTAAATAATATATCAGCTAATTACAAAATGTAGGTCTATTGGTTAGAGCAATGGTACTCATCAAATACATTATAGCAAGGTAGGGAACCAACAATATCACGTTCTAGAAGACGTTGCATTCATAAGGTTGGACACAGACATACAGTTACGATGTAAACTAGACCCCTATAAAATGCATGAATTCCGCGCGGTATCAGTTTTTATTCTCGAACTTGTCAAGATATACAATTTTTAACTTACCGTAACTATAATATGCAACTGCCGCTCCAAATAGGAGTCCTCTTAATTTCGTACGTTCCAATTATTGCGGTAAAATGGTTAATTTATTTTAACGAGTATGAAGACAAGTTAGCAGCGGTGGTTCCATGACCCGATAAGATGAGATCGTGAAAATTGTTGAGAGCTTGCCAAACCTGCGACGTCTGCAGTCAATTCAGGAAGTCGTATTTTTTTGGTAAATATATAAGGTGAATTAAAAATACAGGTAGGTACTAATAAAGAAGCCGTGGTGTCTAGTGGCGCAAAATGTGACCGTTTCGATTGGGCATTCTTAAACACGTTGGCTGCCCACCATACTTCACCTAAAGTGTTGCTCCCACGCCCCAAACAAATATAGTGATCCCACCGGTGATGCTCACGGCATCGCCCAATTACTGAGGTGCTAGCTAGTATTAGCTAGGTGTCTAAAAATTCGAAGTAGTTAAGTTTTTGTAAATAACTATAGAGTATCCTCTACAAATATAGCATTCACAGTTTAACTTTGGGCTCCAAAATAATCCTCAAAATAATACCACGAAAAATTATCTTTGATCCCACTGGTGATGCTCATGGCAGCCAACGTGTTAAATACAGATGAGCCCCTGGCATGGCTGTGAACCCTGTATCTTGGGCATAAGTGTAATTTAAAATATACCTACTATTAATCACTTTTCAAAAATAGTGCATCATAATATCGTGTATATATTGACCACATAAATCTACAAAAATATTCAACCTCTCCCCATTTACACCCGCCCTTCAGATCAAAATATAATAACCAGTACAATGTAGGTACAATACGCTAAATAATACAAGCGGAACGTGCAAAAAGCGCAATGTATATTAGCAAAAACTACAAATCGTATAGTCTAGTCTATAGTCTAGTCGTACCTATGCACATTTTCCGATTTATACTTTTTGCGACTTTTTGTACGTTCTGTTTGTTTTAGCTTATGCGTTGTATTTAGCCCATTTTACCGGTTGTTACGTTTTGCATGTAGTGACATTTTGCGTGTTGTATATTTTGCTTTGAAGGGTATTATCACAATATGGTACAAAATCAATTGAAATTCTTAAAAGTATGATTTGCTTTTTAATTAATCCATTGATAAACAATATAAAACTGATTAATTTTTGCAATTGCGTGATATCTAAATTGGCGAGTCTGAAAAATTTTTCAGCAAAAAAAAATTAAATAAGTTTTTGTTAATATTTTCTTTTTCAATGCAAGCTTTTTCGCTGATTGTACTTTTTGTTGACTGTACTTGCAGTGTCATCCAGCCTACATGAGTATACCCAATTTCAAGTAAATCCGACCACTAAAAGTGGATCAAATTCAACTTGCAAGATTTGACCCGTACATACATAGATACATTGCAAGTTAATAAAAAGCTTTTAACATGCTGAATGAAGCTAAAAAGTGTTCTTTATTCACTTCATTGAGATCCGTTTTGACAAGCTGAATAATAAATTGCATTGGTATTTTAGGTTGAAACGTCGAACTTTCGGAAGTATCAATCAAAGTCGATAGACAATGCAGCGGCAGTGTCCAAGAAGATGGAAGAGTTGGAGGAAAAGACGGAACACGACTCTGAGACCTTTGGTGACCTGATGATCCACCAAGCCGTGCACACCATTGAGTTTGTGCTTAGCACTATTTCTCACACCGCTTCATATCTGCGACTTTGGGCGTTGTCGTTGGCACATGCTCGTTAGTAGTTTGCTTACTACCTGCAGGACATTTTCAAAGTGTATCCTTTATTTTTTTTTATGAGGAATTTTTGGGGTTCGTACTCAGAATCAAGAACGCTATTGATTTTGATGATTAAAAAAATTACTCTAATTTTCCATGAATTTTTTTTGTGTCAGTTTTGGGACGAACCATGTAAACTGTATGAAAAAATGCACAAAACTAACTCAAAAAATAAGGACAGTTTTTTTCTTAACTAAGGCAATGTTACTGTCTTGAAAAGAATGTCACTGTCGTGTTTGTATGTACGTATGTATGTAAATACTTAAAAGTACATAAAACACGAAAATAATACACAAAACATCAAAACAAAAAGAGTACTAAGGCGAACTTAGCCCTAAAAGGGATCTTTTTTTGGTTATGACCATAGCTCGGACAGGTCATCGCAAAACAATCGCAACACGGCAATAGAATAAGCTTGATTGAGTCGTATTATGTACAGTATTATTATTTTACTGACACGCTTTTATTAGCTTCATATGTAAGTTAGTTAGTATGTAACGGAAACTTTGAACATGATTTTGACCCCCTTTAAAACGTCGGATTAACTCGAAATTTGGCATACTTATCAAGGACCGATGACAATGCATGTTTTTTTAGTTTTTTTTAAACTATTATTATTTTTTATTTACACTTATAACGATAACCCGAAATTGTCCACATGTTTGTGAAGGCAATCCCATCAACATTTTTTTCATTCTAATGGTTGATTTAAACAATTATGCAACCATCAACATCTGATACTCCACTTTGTGGCACAAACCAATGTCTTTATTTAATTATTTGCATTCTTTATTTAGTAAATTGATCAAGTATAGGTTTGGACATATTTAAGCAGTCTTTCACTATATTTAAAATATTTTGAGATAAATAAACAATTTTACTAATTGCAGTTATCATAAAACTGTTTTAAGGAATGCTATAGCATACTTTGACAAAAGTATGACAGAAATGCACCTAAAGAGGTCAAATATTAATTGTGATTATATCTGCTTTCAATAATTATAATCTAATATGTAAAAATCTCGTGTCACGGTGTTTGTTACCGAACTCCTCCGAGACGGCTTGACCGATTTTTAAGCAACTTTTTTCTCTGTATTCGGTAGGTCTGAGAATAGGTCGTAGGCTATTTCTTATACCCGTAATATGGCAAAACAATGTTTGCCGGGTCAGCTAGTCTTAGATAAACTTTGACGACTCCATGGAATCTTGTTTTGTTGAGCAGTGGCGGCTGTTTTTGTGGTTTTGCGATGACCTGTCCGGGCTATGATTATGACAATCATCATAATCCGGATAAATGGTACCCTGATTCAAGATATGTCGAATTTGGGTGGGGCTCTGACGCGTTTCAACCACATCCAGTGTGTTACAAAAATCTAAAGATCAAAGAACTAAAAGCATCTGAAATTCGGCGTCCACGCACCATACCATGCGTGCGGTGGTGGCCATTGGGATTTTTAGTTTTCGGCATATTGTTAGTCGATTCTCATGGCATACGGGATACGGCGGTTCGAGACGGTTCAGAGGGCCACCCATTTCATACTATGTCCGTATCCTCAACGTTTCGTGCCGTGGTGTAACTTTCAATGACTGAGATAAAGAGAAGACTAAAGTTGAGCATCTCACGTTAGTTTTTGGACACTAGAGTTTGTTTGTTTTAATTATTGCAAGGAAAATATAGATTGGTTTCTTTTTAAACCAATGTAGAAATTAGAAAACAGTGAATGAACATGAACATTTTTGTGTATTTTTTCTGTTGCAGAATTATCTGAAATGCTTTGGATGATGGTGTTTTCAAAAATGGCTCTCCAGGATGCTTCTAAGGCCGGGGGACCGAAGATAGTCGTTGTTTTTGCCATTTGGGCAATGTTTTCGCTGTCGATTTTGGTGTTAATGGAAGGATTGTCTGCGTTCCTTCATACACTGCGTTTGCATTGGTAAGTCGATTTGAAATAGCGTATTAACGGTGTTCCAATAATAAACCACAAGCAAATAACACTAAAATAGGGTTATTCTTAGTGAAAAAATACGGATAACTTACGTATATGATCAAGTTTGATTATCTAGACGTGATTTTTTCACTATACGTGAGTGTCACGGTAGTTTCATGTTCTGGATTAAGTTTAATTATTATATTATAGAAGAAGCACATTATTATACCTACTTACATTTATTACAGAGAAGTAGAAAACTTTTCTTACTTACCTATTCTGTGTATGTATGTGTAACGAAAAAAATTGTTTACAGAAAAAAACGATTTGGAGTCTTCCCAGAAACATAATTATATTATTTTTTTGTAGTCAACAAAATAAATGATGTTAAATTTATTGATTTATACCGAAGTATATTGCTGCATTATTTTCTATCTTATTGCAGGGTAGAATTTATGAGCAAGTTTTATGGAGGCTGCGGATATGTATTTCGCCCGTATTCTTTCCGTGCTATGCTGAAAGAGCAAGTTAAGGAGAAAATGGAAGTTTGCCCAGGATCTAAGCGAAACCAAGATCGTTAAGCGCGTTTAATCTTTGTGAGATCTAACGTCCAACATTTGACATTTAATTTTGTCTATCGAAGTTTTTAGTGATGAGGCTAAGCCGTATCGTTTGTCAAACACAGAAATTATTAACGAACTGTTTGAATCGATTTTACAGTCGATTTTGGCACAATTATCTATCATCTATCATCTCTGATAGTCTCCTCAAACAAAAATGTGTTACTAATTCTTGTGTACAATTAATTATTCCACTTACGTCAGCTGCCACTTAGGTCAATTTTTTTTCATACATCAAAATTTATGAAATTCCGTATGGGTCAGAAAATCAAAACGGCTGACGTAAGTAGAATGTTTTAATGTCGTTTTGGTCAGGTCCTGTTAGGACAGAATTTTTTATCCACATAATACGGTGTTTTTCTTTATTTGCTTTTTTATTTCCTAGTCTGCCTGCTCCCCGGGGGATCCTGGTGAACACAAGAGGTCATTCCCGTTAAGCTAAAAGTATACAAAGCTGCATTCACATTGAAAATCACAACAAGTACACGGAGCACAGGATTCATGAGGTTTGCAATAGTTTTCAGGAATCTGCGTTCAGGGTGTCGGATGAATTCTTGAGTTTACCAGGATCCGCTAGGGGAACAGGCCAAGGGATTCCGGTGGACGGAAATCATTCCGTCAAAAACTCCGTCTTCCATCCGTAAAAAACTGACCTACCTACTACAAAACCACCGGTTTCGATCACGAAACCGTATTTGTAGATGGTAGGTAGGTCAGTTTTTTTGTCGATATTGGAATCCAATTAGATCAGAGATTTCCTAAATGGAACAAAAATATTTCTGACCTAAGTGGCAGCTGACGTAAATGGAATAATTGTATATACTTTTATTTTTTTGTACTACTGTACAGGGAAACAAATACTTCGAAAAATGAATTTTCCATAGAATTTTTATTCAATGATTTCCGAAAATTCCGCAAACAATCAATTCCTCTTCAATGTACTTAACTTGTTTTAGGGACCATCGTATTTAACTTTATTGTCATTTTGCTTTTCTTTTAAACGTATAGTTTATTATCACAAATCGATTTTTATAAACTTATGGAAATTTCATTATTATAATCGAAACCACACACTCGGTCATAACACTGCTTTTTAATAAGAAAAGACATTATAGGCAACTGTTTACGTGATTAATTATTATCGAAAAATACCCAATAACTTTGACCTAAAAAATTAACATAAGTTATGTTTAAGAAAAGCGAGAAATTGTTTTTAGTAGGTACTTGGGAAGCTCTAATATTATTACGGGATTTTATTTATAATTGCATTGGATCGTGCGCATTTACGTTATATGGGCGTTGTGATATGTCAAATGTTGGAACTAAGATCTCACAAACCATAATTAGCTTTAAAGTTTAGTTAAGTTTATTATGTCAATGTAAATTTATTTTTTAATTTCTAAATGCGTAAGCGATTGGGTCTGTCATGCATAAATAGTCTTAAGTTCAGTAGGTATCATGATATTTCGACGAACATTGACCGGTGGTGTATGCTTATAGGTACATCTATTTTGGGTGTAGGTGCGTTTAGACCATAGAACGGATAAATAAGTATTTTATAATTTACTAGTATATTATCATTATCAATATATCTATATAAAAACCAATAACCGATTGGTTGAAATATTGAGAATACAATAAAAATTTGCAAGTAGTTGTTTAGGGTATTGTTTTGAGGATTATTTCGGGGGCCAGTATGCTATTTTTTAGAAGATATCTATAGTTATTTACAAAAACTTAACTATTTAGAATTTGTAGATATTAGTACAATTAGTTATTCTGTGCTAGCACCTCAGTTATTGGGCGACGACGCCGTAAGCATCACCGGTGGGATTACTAAATTTCTATGGGGCGTGTAAGTTCCATACAATTTGTAGAGATTTGCCCCCTTTTAGGAAACCCTTACTTTTTATTCGTACTTTGCCCCTTTTCGAAGTTTGCACCCTTTTTTGATTTATCAGCCTTTTATTCTTTTTTTGTACTAAATTGGGGGTGGCATTTTCAAAATTTCGTTGTTTGCCTCTTCTTTGCACAGTTAGCAACTTCCTACAATAAATTTTGTCCTTGAGCCGGCTTAATTTTGTACAAAAAAAAGGCTGATAAGTCAAAAAAGGGGGCAACCTCCTAAAGGAGGCAAAGTACGAATAAAAAGTAAGGGTTTCCTAAAAGGGGGCAAACCTCTACAAATAGTATGAACCTCATACTTAGTAGGCAAAAGCAGAAAGGGGGCAAGTACCGAACAGAGTTAGAACTGAGTTAGAAACACTAATTTTGTATCACGTTTATAATTTTATAAATTATAAAATCATCTTGTATAATTAATTATTGTGAACTTGAGCAATAACAAAAAGCTAAACTGAAACAAATGTAGGGAATTCGTTCGTTACTTGGCGGATAAGGTTGTCTTGTTTGTGCTCTTAGTGCACTATTTTGGTGCAAATGAGAAACATATTATCGTTTTTATCACAACAAGATCCGGAAGCGCTTATTTTGTAATTCCAGGTCCGTTTTTTGGCCTAAATGCACCCATAAGGACTAATTTAGGAAGACTTTTCAGTGCGTTCCGTATTTATTCAGCAGTTGGCAAAATCGTTTCAATGTGTCGTCGTAAATCTCATTTATAAGACATCGTTGTAAGGAGTGTAGGTGTATAAGGTAACTGTGATTACCTAAGCTTCTAAGTAAAATAATGACAGGCCTTTTAGTTATTGTTATGTTAAAATGTTATGCGAGCAAACTTGGAATTAAGTGTTATGTTTTTTTTCTTATTTACCTAGTATTTATTTTAATTAAAAGCCTTTAATGCAGCCATTCACGTAATTTTCTCTTAATATCTCATTTTGAGGAACCACAATATCGGACGGCGTAGCTTCTTTTCATATTATAATAAACAATGGACAGACTTGGGCAGAGAATAATCTCAAACGATTTGCAAAACAGATTTTTTCTTTTATTCCTTGGAATTCATTGTTTAATACTTATGTAAGTATTACGATTAATGTAGATAAATTTCTGAGCTTTTGTTTCTCTGAGGTCCCTTTTAGAAATAGCTAATATTAATCATAACGAAGATAAATATCATCAGTTTGAAATGACGCCGCGCTCAGCAACGCCGATTATTTGTTTGATGGAAGTTTGACCGTTATATTTGAGTTTTATCTAAAATATTCAACTTACTACACAGGACAGAATAAAATACTAAATTAAAAAATCAAAAAACCCGCCTGCAGAAATACTGAAAAGGTGGAAACAAGATAAAATGTTCAATAACAATAAAAAATAACTGAAATCAACGAAAGAAATCGAAAAAGAAAAACTAAACATTGAAACGAATTTAAAACACGTCGATGGCAATCTTTCAAAATTTTGACGCAACGATAAAATGCAGTCGGAGGCATGACATTAAATCCCATGTAGCCACTGACTGACTCCCATGCAGGGTTTTTTGATTTTTTAATTTATTTTTTTATTTACACCGCAGGCGGGTTTTTAGTTTTTTTATTAACTATTTTTTTATTTCTTTCTTTTTAGTGTAACCTCCTGAGACCCAGTTTAATTATTGAGTATTTGAATTAGGAATCCGTTGCTATTCAGTTAAAGTTCAAAACCAATTTTTAAATATGTAGGAACTTAATTTTCCACATGGGTTTCATAGAGAAATTGATTGCTCAAAGATATCTTAATAAGTAGGTACGTCGTCGTTTTAATGCATTGATTTCCAATTTACTATTCCAAATTAAATTTCAACGCATGACTTGTATATATTTTTGTAATTTCTTATAAAATCCCTTTATTTTGATACCCTTCTCGACAGGTATGAATAAAAAAGTTTTTTTGAAGACTCACAATTTGGCGCCAAAAATCCGCCATTTTGATTTTTCAAGAATTTCATGTATCCAGTGTTACTCGCGTTATCAGTTCGTACTGTATCATTAATCAAAATCGGTTCAGCCGTTGTGTAGTTACGAGAGGACATAGGAATGGACATATGTAAATAATAATGGACAGGTCGGGTAAAAATAATGACACAATGTTGTTACTTAACCCTTAAGAAACTAGTACCTCCTTTGGCCCTTAGGCCACTTGGTCCGATCGGCTTGTCCGATTGATCGGACGACAAATATTTTTTTTACTGTTGGTTCGATTAATCGGATAATGAGGGGATTTCTCAAAATCTCTTATGGTCCTACTAATCGAATTAATGGGATTTTCTATTTTGTGTCGACCAATCGAACTATGAGACCTTTAAAATTCCTCGTTCTCCGACCACACAACTTATTTTATTCCTGATGGTTCGATCAGTACGATGGAATATTATTGTGGAACCATTATAGCATACTATATTATTATATTAAGTCATATAGCCAAAGAATAAAGATGCTTACTCCTTGTTCTCACCAGTGTCAGGTATTAACACACTGTGGTAGCTTTGGCTGATCGACGGATACACTATGGCATCCATAATACGGCATCGATCGATTGGTTTGCCTAATATAGAAAAGTGAAAAGTTTATTAAATAACGAGGTTTAGTAATGAGTCTGAATCATTAGTCGGACTAACAAAACTTATGGTTCGATTGAACATTATGTCCGATCAATCGGTCATACAGGAAAAAAAACCGACCTAATCAACCGACTGATCGGACTATAAGGAAATGTAATCGTCCTAGTAGTTCGACACTCGGGCTACGAGAACTTTAAAGTTCGATCAATCGAACCAACAGTAAAAAAAAAATTCGTCGTCCGATCAATCGGACAAGACGATCGGACCAAGTGGCCTAAGGGCTCCTTTGTATTAACGCATTCATTGCCACCGACGCATATACGCGTTTTCGGGACTTCACCCAGTGCCGCTGTCATTATTCATACATTTTGAACGCACATGTGCGTCGGTGGCACCTGTGGAAGTCAGGTGGCAGTGAATGCGTTAAGAGTAATTTTTACGTTTTTTCAAATTCCGAATCTAAATAATATGACATGTACCCAAGTAAGGAATGAAATTACAAATTCATTTTATATTTTATTCATATACCTGACAAAATTTTGCTAATAACTGGATATTCAGGTGCACTTCTATTGAGAGGAACGATTCGAATGGAGTAGGCACTTTTCTTTATTTGTCGGCAACCTTCTTGCTGCTGCGTGTCACAGAGGACGCAGCGCTCTTGACTGAGGCCGCGGCCCCGGCGGCGGCTGCACCGGCGGGCTCATCCTCGGGCTCTTCCTCCGCCATCGCAGGAGTCACCGTCACGGACTCGTTGTCGAACTGCTCCTCGCGCGGAAGGTAAATGCCGAAACGATCCTGGGTGGAATGATTTGTGATTTGACTTTTGTATCTGATTGGATACTGGATAGCAGAATGACGATTAGCACGCATTTGGCTGTTCCTTCGAAGGAACTATTGCGTTTTTTTTCGCACTGGTTTCCTCACAAGGGGTGAAGGAAGAACTGCGTTTATTTTTTCGCCTTTGTTCCTTTGCTAGACCTGAGTTGAAGGTGCTACTGCGAACAAGGAACAAAGGCGAAAAAATAAATACAGTTCTTCCTTCACCTTTTGTGAAGTAAAGTCTAGTGCGAAAAAGAGAACGCAATAGTTTCTTCAAAGGAACAGCCAAAGGAACTACTGCGAGTAATCCTCAAAAATAGCGCCGATCGGCGTCAGCGGCAATGAATGGGTTAAGAAAACGTAAACGACTCATATGTCGTAGTTTTTCCAACACTAACTATAACTATAACTGGTGGCAGCTTCATTGGTTTATGTGAATTGTAACTATGTTTAGGTTTAAGAATAATGTACAGTTTGTGCCCAAATAAACATTAAAACATTAAAACACCCGTTACGCAGAGTCTCGTTAGGTAGAGTTCAACGTTGAAATGTTGGCGTTTAAAACTGTTAATGTAAACATATTTACCCTAGTATTTTTGGAGAATATTATTCAGCCCTTATCGAAATCGCTATCATGGCATCAAGGCAGAATACCCTGTAGATCCCCGGAATGCCCTTGTTACCAAGAATGCTTTATGCGACAAAAATGTACTGGAGTAGTTCCTACGGCCCATAAAATCTTGACTATTTGCAACTATTCGAATGAGGTTTTAATAATAAACCAGTCCCTTACCATTTATAGTATAACGCGTACAGTATTTTGAGGGATTTCTAAGCAAAGTATGAGGCTTTCTCTTCCGCAACTAGAAAAATCTTTTGTACTGAAAGAGGCAGTCGATAGACATAGCGGGTTTTCATAGAATGTGATCATTTTGCCAGTGATATACCAAGGATCTTGTTGATAGAAAATTTATGTCTACATCATTAATCTTACTAATGTTATTTACGTGAATATTTGTATGGATGTTCGTTACTCTATGTTAAAGAATATTTTTTATCCCGGAAAATCGCTTAGCACAGGGATAGTGATCATTATAAACGAACTATTTGCAGACGAAGTCGTGGCCATCAGCTAGTAGTTAGTTAGTTAGTTTGTTTGCGTGAAAGGGGGTAATCTTTAGAACTCCAGAACTGATTCTAAAAAATATTCCAGTAATTGAAAGCCACAATATCCTTCAATAATAAAGACTACTTCTTATTCCGCAAGAGAGTAAAGCTTCCGCAAGACGCAGACAGAGTTGCGGGTAATAGCTTATAAGAAATAAAATACTACTAGGTATAAAGAGTCGAGTTGGCGAAGTTTTTGGGAAACACATAACACAAATAAGTCCTAGTACTTAAGTTTTTTTTGCTGTTTGCAAAGTGACCTTACCTTCGGGAACCTATTGTATCCAAATTGAGGATGACACTTGCACGGGCGCGGCGGGGGCTTCTTGTAACTCTCGTGCGAAGAGACTTCGCTTTTTGGCGTCGGCGGTGTTTCGTAACCTGTATTTTACGTTAGTTAGTTAAAAAAATCGAAGCCAGTACAGAGTCTCAGTTAAACTAACATAAAAAAACCGGTCAAGTGCGAGTAGGACTCGTACTTACACGGAGGGTTCCGTACCTCCTTACAATGTTTTAAAAACAGTGCATGTAAGCACTAAAATCGCAAACCTATAATATAACATCCATACAGCATAGGGTCACTGGCGCGTATGCGCGCAGCCATTGCTGTACGGCTGTTAATTGTCACCTGTCACCTAACAACCAGTACCACAGTTAAAAACGCTGAAAAAGGCACGTTTCTTGTACTCTGAGCACCCACTTTAATTTTTAACTTTATTTTATTTTTAGTAGGTATTTGTTAATAAAGCGGCCACAGTAGTATACATAATCGGTGAAAATTACTTATTACTATTATTATTACTATTATAGTAGGTATATACTATTACCGGTCAAGAGATAGAGCCCTTGCCTTACATACACTTGCTCATAAATCTTAAAAAAAAGCCGAATAACTAAGGTCAATATAAAACCAGCAACTAGCTGAAAAAAACTCGATATAGTGTTAAACTTAGTTTAGTAGTGTCAATATGGAAAAGTCAAATTCAACGTTAACGAATAAATCTAGATCTATTTTTTCCCTGTAAAACAGTCTATAAATTTAAGTTTAAATTGCACTTAAGTAATGTACTCCACAGTGATGGAGCTGAAAAAAAAAACGGAAATTGTCGTTTCAGCACCATTATTGTGTTAAACTCGTGGTACTGTTCCTAACTTAATAAAAATGTTCTTTAACTATTATTATCAGCAGGTACATAACTTTATCCGACATATTACCACCGGCTCCAGCTTCAGCTAATTTGAAATTAAATATTGCAATGCATTATAATGCCCTATGCCTAGTACTATCATTAAAGGAATAAGTTTAATGTTTAAATGTATTATTTGTTGCCAAATAGTGTAGAGTTTGGACCATAGACTTGAGAAAATATAGTTTATTATAATATTATAAAGAACGTAGGAATTCTCGTATTGGATGAAAATAGTAGAAAACTTAATGATTTTTTTTTCTTTGTTTGCTCTAGTAAATATATTCGGATTAGACACCCTTAAGTTTGTATAATGTGCAAGCAATATTTGTACAGTAACTTACAGCTGTAATTTATTGAATCAGGCGTTACTTTGCGGAGGTCCATATTAATGAACTAAAACAATTACTTTGCTCACCCGCGACCTTACAATAGTTACGTTTATGCAAGAAATGTGTGTTCATGCAGTTCCTCCACCTCCACACTGTACGAACACACACAAATCACATAAACACAACTATCACCACCACCAAGCTACACTGACGCGTTTCGAACTCAACCAGAGCTCATCTTCGGAGTGTGGAGGTGGAGGAACTGCATGAACACACATTTCTTGCATAAACGTAACTATTGTAAGGTCGCGGGTGAGCAAAGTAATTGTTTTAGTTCATTTACAGCTGTACGTAACGTTTTCTTTAACTTAATTAACATTAGGTATACTGAACTGAATTATACCTTTGAAGTTTTTCTGGCGTCGTAATGTTCTCTTCAGTTTTTTTCTCATTCTTTTTTCCCAAGCAATTTCAGCAGCTGCCAATTAATAATGATACATTGTAAACACTTATTAAAAATTAGGTGCATACAAATATTTATATAAATATTTATAGATAACAGATGGATGAAATAAATAATGTGTCATAATAGTATTTTATACAATCGTTGCATAATGAAGGCTCTTAAAGTCGAGTACCGTGTTTAGGCCACGAGGCTTGCCGAGTGGCCTAAGTAAGGTACGAGATTTTAAGAGCTAATTATGTAACTATTGTATACAATACTTTTTCTACGAGTCATCATCATCATCGTCTATCGAGGTACATACATAACCTTTTTTCGTCCGCCATTCCATGAAGTTAGCATAACTCCTGTTGTATAGCTTTTTAGATTTTTCTGGCAACAAGGTAAGCGTTGCTTCCTCTGTGATAGTAGTTATCTCCTCTGGAGTAGCGGCGAAACTAATCTCGTCACTGTCACTCATGTTTAATTCGAATTAGGGATTATTTATATAACACCATCGATTTCGCGTCAAATAACAAACAAAACTTTTAAATTTTCGTAGCACAAAAAAGAACTAATGAGACGTCGTTATAAGACTGTTTCTGATTGGCCAATTATAGTTGAGTCCGAAGTGCCATAGACAATCCAAGATTAAAAAGTATGTGATTGCAATTTTGTCTATAAACACATAATTGGCAGATTAAAATCAACGAGTAGAAAAAATTTCTTATACCTATTCTCTCTTTCTCTAAAATAAGCAGCTCGAACATCTTGTAGGCACCGAAGAACAGGTCAGCTATGTCCGATTTGATAACTTGGACTGGTATTTCCATAGCCTCTTCTACAGCCTTCATTACTTCCACGTATGCTGTGTCGTATCGCAAAGCTAGATCGTCTACCCGGCTGTATATGGCCTTGTCCACTGTGTTAGAGACGACTGCGAACATGACTTCGGACAGCGTCGGAGGCGGCGTTTTGACAGGCTCTAGTTGGAATAAAACGAAATAATTACAATGTCTTCTTATCGATCAAATAGTAAATCAACATTAGTATTTGCGAAGCAAAATATTGGATTTCTCTATAGTTTGTTTTTTTGGGAAAAGAAATGAGTTAACAATCATGACTTGACTTTTTATCGAAAATCAATAAAAAAAAAATACTGGTGCATAATATGAAACTATAAATTTAATTTTTACTTGCAGTTACTTATTTTATTCAAGTATTTCAATAAAAGGATCAACTTAATGTAGCTTTCTATATTATATATGAAATTATTATCTCTCTAATTACCTGGCGTAGGCAATGTTGTATCTGAAGTTATGATGGAAATGAAAGACGAAGACATGGTGTTAGGAGTCGAAAGTACAGGGCTGGGAACTTTCCACGGTTCTGGTGGGTAATGTTTGGTGATAATCTTTTTTAAGTCAATTATCAGCTCCTCATCTTCATAGTAAAATTGTGGCGTATTATCCTTAAATGACACCAATTATTTACTTGATAAATTTCATGAGTACCGTTGAATCAGTCTAAAAACTTTGTGAATAACCACAACCTTCGGGTTAACAACGGATATCATAATAAACTACATAACTGATGAAAAGCATAACGTTTAAATGACATAACATTATTAAAACTTTAGACATAAAGTTCATATGGAATAATGCCATTTTGTACAATGATCGAAATGCATACTAACATTTCATATAACGATCGGAAGCCATAAAATATCATTTTACACAATTAGTCCAGAGGAAGACTTGAAAAATAGGTTAGTGTAAGTTAGTATCACATCAAGGCGCGAAGCACCTAAACTCTGCGCAACAGGAGCTCCCACACACGTCTCGTTGCTACATAAATGTACATTACACGTTGTAAAATTATTCCATGAGACTACTATGCCATTTATTTATTATATTCTCGAAAATAAAACAGTTTGTTGGTATGTTTTTCGATACCATACTTCTTGAACACGTTTGCACATTGATAAAATGCATTTCGTTGATATGCAAACTGTTTTTTTTTTTTAATTGTTGTTGTGGAAATCATTAGTATCATTAGGTACACACTCAAATTTCATTATATTATGTACGTACAGTCGCAGCAGAAGCGGATGAGCGGTCGTTGAGCTCAAAATTATCTTGCACAACTAGTTGTAGGTCATTTTGATTACCACTTCTGCTGTTAACTGTATTACAAATTTTTCAATTTCTTAACTAAGTAGGGAAAAACTAGAGAACTATCAGATAGCCAAATCGACCTGAAATTTTATTTCATATAATAATTTTTACAATCTTTTGATAGGTAATCAATTATCATCATCACATATATACGTCCCCACCGAGAAGGGCACAGGCCTCCGCTCAGAATAAGAGGACTCGGGACGGATTTCCCACGCCGGCCCAGTGCGGATTGGGAACTTCAGACAAACCATTGGATTTCTTCTCAGTTGTGTGCAGGTTTCCTTACGTTTTCCTTCTCCGTAAAGCTTTAAATTTCAAAAAACTCAGATCATATTAGTACCAAACTAAGCAGAGCTATTATGGGTACTAGACAACGGATACCTATGTATTTATAAAGATAAATACATATGTATAAAAAATTTATAAAACAGCTTATTTCTATTTCGTCATTTACTTTTGTGTAAGGTCCCGCCATCGGTACACCGAGCCGCTTTCTTATTTGTTCGTCAAGAGGTGGCCATGCTTGCGTGAAGTGTAGAGCGGCTGCTTTCAGAATTTCTCTTCGCTTCGAACTGTTCACTATTTGAGCAATAAATATTTCCAACATCGCTATAATCTGGAAACACGGTTTATTTAAGTACTGGCCACTGGTGTGAATTGAAGAGAAAATTATGGAGTTTTCTTACTCAGAATCAAGAGGGTTAAAAAAATGTTTCAAATTCTCCATACAATTTGTGTCAGTTTTGAGTAGAGCCATAAACTGTACCTATGAAAAAAAAACGTTAAAAAGTGACTCAAAAAACAAGTACAATTTTTTCATCCTAAAAATGATAAGTAGGTACTCGTGTTTTTGAATAAGAAAACCACAGAACTTGCTCGTTTACAAAAAAAAGTCAATGGTACGCTTTTTTTGAATGTGCTCTTTTATATAATATGTTAGATAAGTAAATTGGACGTTTTGTAACGTTCGGTGGAGAGCAAGACTTTCGACACTTTTCACTTTAGTAACAAAAGCCTAAATTATTACCTATGAAGTAGAAGCTGTGCAGTACGACACATCATAAGATATCTCGATTGTCATACATAATCTCTAGAATAATTCTAAACACAACTTTCTTCGAGTATGTCATATCATACATCTACTGTAATTTACCGGGAACCACTTTAAACTTTTAATAAGTAAAAGTTGAAATTTTTAACGTAAAAACTATCCTATTATAGCAGTACCAACATTATATGGCGTGTCGTTCATTTTCGGTCGTGCAGATTCGAACGAACTAGCCGATGATAGCAGAAGATACGATTCAAACTATAAATCAGGCTTATGTCATAATAGTTATAAGGTGCCAAATTACAGTGCACCTATTATTCACCTCACTCATGCTGGCACTTCACTTAGCGTATTTTATGAAATAGTTGCGTGTGCGAGAGAGGAGCACTATGCCGATTCTAGCGTGAAAGACGGAGATGGCTATAGCGCAACGCGAACACGCAACGCCAAGTGAAGTGCCACCATCAGAAGTATGGCAGCTGACTAACTTGGCACGCGACGCGTGCTAACATGGTGGCGGCAACCCACCAATAGCCGCACAGGAAAAAGACGCGCCGTGCGTGGAGCATGCCGATTGTTAATTGCATTTCCCGCACTTCTTAAACGCGTCTTCTGTGCAGGCTTTCTCGCGTCTCAAACTACCCCCATACCAAATTTTCATTGTTAAATCGGTTGAGTGGTTTGAGCGTGAAGAGGTAATAGACAAACAGTCGGGCACATTTTTGCATTTATAATATTTGATGGGATAACCTCAGGATGTTGTGTAAGGTAGGCTTCCTGCTCCAGCTGGATGGTCATGCCCAAACGCGCGACACACTCTCGCTGACATGGCGTCAACGCTGTCCAGTCCATCTCTAAGATACCTTGCGCGGACAAAAGATCGTGACGCTGCCCCTGCATAATTCTTCGGAGAGACATGATGGCTGTATAAAAAGCAATTAACTATGTATGTTTAACTCCCCGGAGTTTGGGAAAATATTACAAAAAATATGACGTTCGTGTCATATTTGACAACAATGATACCATAAACGCAACATGATCAAATTTAAGCCACAATTAAAAAGTAAACTGTATTTCATAGTAGGTATGCAATGTAATAAAAATAGAATGCGCACTTTTTTATATAATTGGACTTTCATTTTCGACAATTTCTGGTCTTTTTACAAGCTTTTGTTTATAAAGTCAGACCAAGATAAGTCTGCAACGATTTTGATAGCACACGCAGTGCACGTGTTATTTATACGTCATAATTTCATAGAAGTTTGACGTTTAATATAACACTTGCACTGCCTGTGCTATCAAAATCGTTGCAGACTTATCTTGGTCTGACTCTATTGCAATGTACCTAGGTATTTATGTATAATGTAAAATCGTCAAAAACGTCGCCTTGACACCTTAAATGCCCATTATGGGTGCAATGAAATTTGTGGGCGGGCCCACAAAGATTTTTTGTGTCATTTTTTTAAGTAAGTCCCGTTCCTCATTGGTCAAGCAACTAGACAGAATATGTGCAAGTAATTAACAGAAAGAAAGATTTTTGTGTCATTTTTTTTTGAAGTAAGACTCGTTCCTCATTAGTCAAGCAACTAGACAAAACATGTGCAAGTAATTAACAAAAAAATATTCTGTTCTTCATTGGTCAACAAAATTAAGGGCGAGGTTAGGCAACTTCGACGGTTGGAAGCAAATTTGTTTTAAAACTGAGTAGGCCTGGGTTTTGATGATTGTACGGGTCAAATCTTGGAAGTCGAATTTGACCCACTTCCAGTGATCGGATTCACTTGAAATTTGGTATACTTATGTAGATTGGATGACAATGCAAGTACAGTCAACAAAAAGTACAGTTAGCTAAAACCCGCCTTATATATTTTTTAAACAAAACTGATTTTGTCCTCCAATCGCGTATTTCTAACAAATGCTGCGATTGAAACTAAGCCAACAATTATTTTACTATCTTGAACGTACTGTTCACTTCCTGATGTATCGTAAAACGTTCTCAAAGTAAGTGTTAGTAGATTTTTTTACTCTGTTCATTCAATGAAAATTTTGCCAGTGTCGAAGTGTAATCTGCCGTTATACGGTAAGTGACAGACATGATCACTAACACACGGTCATACCTACATAGTGATTTTCCTTGTCAGACAATGCAATGCCATATTTAGACGACCAGATGGCCTAGTGGTTAGAGAACCTGACTACGAAGTTTGAGATTCCGGGTTCGATTCCCGTGTCGGGGCAGATATTTGTATGAAAAATACGAATGTTTGTTCTCGGGTCTTGGGTGTTTAATATGTATTTAAGTATGTATCTATCTATATAAGTATGTTTATCCGTTGCTTAGTACCCATAACACAAGCTTTTCTTAGCTTACTTTGGGACTAGGTAAATTGGTGTGAATGGGACATGATATTTATTTATTTATTATTTATATTGACATTTTTTGTGAAAAGTAACACACTGGCTCAAAAATTTTTTCGCTGTCGTCGTTCATCCACCATTACCTCTCATATTTCGTCTCGTAGATTTTTTTACTGAACGAAGGTAAAATATAACTGACATTGGCCCAAGCCTTAAGGCCGCCATTAAGAGCGTATTGAGAGCAAAATTGATAACCCTCTCATTCAGGAATAAAAGACGTCAGCTTTGTGACATTATTATTCTATATCATTTGCTATCTGTAGTTACAATTCCACAACTCAACACTTAACTAGAATCAGTGCCTCAGAGGGTCAAAGCGGGAATGCACATTTCACAATATGAACGCTGCATTTTATTTGCGCAGTTGAAACTTTTCAGCGCAATCCAAAATTTCGCTGTTTGCTCTATGCTGTTATAATGCTACGAAACCGTCTCATTAGGGACGTCAAGTGAAGTGTGAGCGAGTTTGGAAATCCAGTAGCTTTTAATTACAACGTGACAAAGGCATTACCCATTGATATCGAAGCAGTCAATCTATTTTCGAGTCTATTTTCGAGTCAAGTTTAAACGTTACGGATTTAATGAGTAACGCTGCGACGGTGACTGGCTGGCGGGAGGAGGTATTTAACATGTAAATAGGTTAGACTAAATTTGCGTAAATGGGTCATACACAGCGTAAGAAACAAAAATTGTCTCTCCTGTGGACATAAAATTAGCTACTCTGAGTAAGCAAACTTAAGATATATTTAAAAAAATGGGCCGAATGTTGGCCAGGCTTCCCACACGCCGATGTAGACTTGACTAAAACATATTAGCTATAGACCCTTATTGGCTATGTGCGAAGCGGGTGGTGGGGTAACAGACACAGGGTACAGAAAACGATCGCAGCGCACAACATGGCAAAAATTGGAAGTAAATGAGGAGGAAATTAATGTTGTCAACGCTACGCGGCGCCACCGTCGTGCACGTAGCCAGAAGCGGGTGGTGGGGGTACAGAAAACGATCGCAGCGCACAACATGGCAAAAATTGGAAGTAAATGAGGAGGAAATGTTGTCAACGCTACGCGGCGCCACCGTCGTACACGTAACCAGAAGCGGGTGGTGGGGTACAGAAAACGATCGCAGCGCACAACATGGCAAAAATTGGAAGTAAATGAGGAGGAAATTAATGTTGTCAACGCTACGCGGCGCCACCGTCGTGCACGTAGCCAGAAGCGGGTGGTGGGGGTACAGAAAACGATCGCAGCGCACAACATGGCAAAAATTGGAAGTAAATGAGGAGGAAATGTTGTCAACGCTACGCGGCGCCACCGTCGTACACGTAACCAGAAGCGGGTGGTGGGGTACAGAAAACGATCGCAGCGCACAACATGGCAAAAATTGGAAGTAAATGAGGAGGAAATTAATGTTGTCAACGCTACGCAGCGCCACCGTCGTGCACGTAACCAGAAGCGGGTGGTGGGGTACAGAAAACGATCGCAGCGCACAACATGGCAAAAATTGGAAGTAAATGAGGAGGAAATTAATGTTGTCAACGCTACGCGGCGCCACCGTCGTGCACGTAGCCAGAAGCGGGTGGTGGGGGTACAGAAAACGATCGCAGCGCACAACATGGCAAAAATTGGAAGTAAACGAGGAGGAAATGTGCCAACGCTACGCGGCGCCACCGCCGTGCACGGTCCCAATATTGTGCTTTGTACACAGGATGAGAGACTCCAACAAAAAAATGTGTATGACCCAAATATTAAAATAGCTCTTACTGTCATTTCATTTTTAGTTTTTCATCAATAAGACAGTAAGAAGACATTATGTAAATATGACATCAAAAAACTATTATAAAGCCTGACCAGAAATATGTGACTATTGTCAAGAGGGCGCTATTTTTCTTATTTATATGGCAACAATGACATCTTGACTTATCTACAACGTTTAAACTGCCAGTCAAATTGAAATTTCAAACAATGTAAACAAACATTGTATTTAAAATGTCTTTAATTTCCATTTTCCCTCATCAAATACTGCTAAACCCGTGTGTTATTTAATCAATACTTACCACAACACTATCCTAAAACATTAAAACAATAAACAAGTGCTAGAATATGGATATTTCATTAAATGGTTTATTTACATTGTTTGCAATTTCAATAAAATTGACATTGATTTTACCTGTTAGCTCTGATGTTAATTTGGAAAGGTTTTGTGGCGAAATAGTTTCATTCCGCAAGCGTTTTCTTTCTTCAGTAGTTTATTATAAACATTATTACAATGATACGTTGTTGAATACGAATCGTTTTGGGCATTTTTTGTTATTGTTCAACGAAACCGCCACAGTGACACTGACAATCATTAAAATTATTGCCAGTGTAAGAAATTAGTTCCAATGAAATTCCGCAACATGGCGAATAGTCATATATTTCTGGTCAGGCTTTATAATGTACTTTTTTAAAGCGAATGTTTTTGTCGTGCAGTACATTTGTAATATTTTCTCAAAACTTTCCGATATTGCTTAAAATAATTTAATAATACTGTGAAAGTACAATCGGCCCAGACGCCGGCTTGACACCTTAAAGGCCCGATTTGCGTGCAGTGGCTAGACATCTGTCCATACCAATCCATACCAATGAACTTCAACGGCTGCAAGCAAATTAGTTTTGAAACTGGTAAGCCGGCGTTTGGGCCGATCGTACGTATCTTCTGTTTGATTTTAAAATATTGAAATAGCTTCTCAAGTTTGAAAAAACCGGCCAAGTGCGAGTCGGACTCGCGCGGGAAGAGTTCCGTACCATTATCTATAAAAATTATCATAAATATTTGTTTTAATTTAATTTAATTTTTTATTTTTAAAATGAATATACAACTAAATATTCTGTGAATATTTCAAGCGTCTACCTGTTGCCGTTATCAATATTGATCAAAATCGAGCAAAAAAAATCACGCTTGTTGTATGGGAGCCCCCTGAAATATTTATTTTATACTGTTTTTTTAGTATTTTGTTGTTATAGCGGCAACTGAAATACATCACCTGTGAAAATTTCAACTGTCTAGCTATCGTTCATGAGATACAGCCAGGTGACAGACGGACGGACAGACGGACGGACAGCGAAGTCTTTGTAATGGGGTCCCGTTTTACCCTTTGGGTACGGAACCCTAAAAAAAGACTTTGTGCTTTAGGCACAAAGAATAAAATACAAATTGTAAATTCATTCCTCCTAAAAATACTCTTTTGCACTAAATTGAACTAATCAACGATCGCTGACATTTAATTTGTTCATTTCATTCGCGCCAGTTATTTTACTAAATCCGAGGACACATTTAATTAAACTCCATTACTCATTTTGTAACGTAATGATGTCCGCATAAAACTAATATCGCTTTTAAATTCAAACAGGAGTGCTCCCCTAACTTTTGTCCAAAACATTTGAATAATTAAAAATCCCTAATAATAGCTTGGCAAATAAGGCAAATCTTGTAATGTTATGCATATTTCACAAACTAATTTGGTTCGTCGTGTCGATCCAATTATCGTAGCGCAGGCATACGCTCCCTTTCCCCTCGGTAACAATTTCAATATTCACCCTTGGGTCATTTTAAGTTGAATATAAATTATATTTAATTTATACATACTTACAGGTATTTTGCATTATTAAGAGTATTTAAGCATCAAAAGTAACTAGTATTTAGACAACCTAGTGCGTAATAATGCTATCGTAATTTAAAAAATGTAAATAGTTTCCCGAAAAATAATGATTTGTATGTATGTAATTAAGGTACTGAAACGAGTTCAGTTAGGAAGATTTTATTATAAAAACAGCTTTTCATATGAAAATTAAGGAAATTGTAAAATAAAAGCAAAAACTAGCGAGTGATAACGGTTTCCAATTTCTAAACGTCAACCGATTTTGACCAATTTCTTTATTGAATACTTTAGTTGAATACATTTAAAACCTAGCCAGCTTTAGGGTTGACTGACAGAATATCAAAAATTGGGTAACATCGGCTAACGTTTAGGGGTGGAAACTATTTTTGCCATTCATTTGTATTACAAGCCGTGACTACACAATTCTCTTGAGAAAATAAAACTAAGTATGTTAATTCGAAAAGAACTGAGCAAAGCTTGGTAGCCGATCGTTCTCTAAAGACGTGCAAATGTACTTTTATTTCAAGCACTAATTCAGATATGAAAGTCATCATCATCCAAACTTAAGAGTTACACTCTTGTCGGTGGAGTATCTTCCACTCATTCCTCATATGAGCCATTTCCTTGAACTTCTGATACGACACGACGTCGGCTTTTTCTCTTATTTGGATCCATGTATGTTTGTTTGAGGTCAACCTCTTCCTCTCTTTCCCTCGATCTTTCCATCTAAAATGCTGTTAGAGAAGCTATGTAAGTAACAAAAATTGATATAAATTACGCACAATATCACACACGGCAGAATATTATGTATGATTATGAGGCCGACATTAAAATAAAAGAAAGGGAAACTAGTTAGGTACTGCAGTGGGTATATTTACACGAACTCTTTCGAGCGCTATTTCACGCCCTGTTCATGTTTACCAATACTTAGTATCCATCGACCATAATGATTTTCAAGTATACAGGCAAATATGTCGTGTATACTAGAAGCGTAATTTCATAACCGCAATTCCTTTAAGGATGTTAAAGGATAGTTTATTCGTCGTAAAAAAAGAAAATAGTAACAAGCTCAAATACCAGTAGGTACCATAATTATAATGCAATTATTTATTCCGAAAATCCACAAACCTCTTCGATACCACCATCAGGTAGCCTTTCATTGGTAATTTTAAAAGAACAAAAATTAAAAGGTCGATGGCCCAAAGTGGGGCCCCAATGATCTGACAATTTGTATACAAAAATGCACCCTCGTCACAATTTCTGAAAATTTGGGTTTTTTGATAAAAGATAAATATGATACTTGTGATTTTTACACGACTACGGTAAAGCCAAAAGTAAGAGTAATGATTTTAGCAGTCAGTGTTAACTATCATTTTCTTAAGGGATTCATGGTTATGAAGTTACGACTACGACCCGCATAATCTATTTATAACTAAATATTATTGAACTCGACCATCTATCGATATTATAAAATACATCATATCTCTGCGTGAGTTACCAATATCATAATCAACGTAGACATAATTAAAATTAAATGAACAAACTATAAAATATCATTAATTTTTTCCATTTCGAAACAGCACCAGAATACGAGTATCAAGTTTACGCTGGAAGAAATCAAACAAGGATGAACGTCACGGCGCCTGCAAAATAAAGCTACAGCGTGAAAGGCAGTTAAGTAAAATGTTTTTTGCTATAGTACCTATTTTTACACTCGCTAGCAGTATATTAGTATACGAAAGCTGAAAATGGCGAAAATAAGAATTCCTTATTTCATATTGTCCGTGAACACAATTTTAAACCTAGTTAAATTACGTAAGTAACTAAAAAATGTTTTAAAATCCAGCCTATTTTGGCCTAAAGAGCGGGCTTGGCTTGGTCTGTAGGTAGTTCCCACGTGGGCTTCATTTGGAACTTACTGCAAACACCGAATTACCGCATACTGCGCACACACTGAGCAGGTTTTCCCACGATGTTCTCCTTCACCAGAAAGCTCTAGATAGAGTTTCTAATTTCGCACAGTAATACCAAAAACCCACGACTCTCTGCTTGAGAGATTAAGGCACAAGGCAACTATGGTTTTGATAAGTAGGTACCTAAAGTGTTTTATCATCATCATCATCATCCCAGCCTATATACGTCCTCAAGGCAACAGGCCTCAGGCCTTCTCTCAGAATGAGAGGGCTTATGGGCCGTAGTTCCCACGCGGGCCCAATGCGGATTGGGAACTACACACACACACGTTTGAATTTCTTCGCAGGCGTATGCAGGTTTCCTCACGATGTTTTCCTTCGCCGTAAAGCTCATGGTAAATTACAAATGTAATTTCGCACATTAATTCCGTAGAACTCAGAGGTGCGAGCCGGGACCCTCTGGTTGAGAGGCCACAGATCAAACCACTAGGCCACCACGGCTTTTTACGTATTTAGTAACTATAGGTATATAATAACATAAAAAGCTGAGAAACTTTGTACAACATCTTAATTTGAAAAACTTCTTAGGACAGCTACGTGGATGAAGTAAGAAGCCTTCTAATTACCCTTATAATTTCTACGAGGAGGTCTAAGTTGGGAAGAAATGCAGCGTCGAAAACTTTAAGGGAGTGTAAATTGAGATTGCACTCAGTTGCAATTAAAGTTTTGACTCAAAACGGACAAACTTCGTACAAAACATAGGCTTCCAATTTATCAAGTATAAATCAATGCCTTTTCTACTGTGGTGTAATCCCACCAAAGGGCGGAAAACGTGATTCTTAAATATTATGTAAAAAACTAGCTGCCCGCGACTCCGTCTACGAAGAATTCGTTTATCGCTATTTCGCGGGAACTATGCAATTTTCCGGGATAAAAAGTATCCTATATGTTAGATATAAACTATATGTGTGCCAAATTTCATCAGAATCCGTCAAACCGTTTTTACGTGAAAGATTAACAAACATCCATCCATCCATCCATACTTACAAACTTTCGCGTTTATAATGTTATACTTATTTAGAGTTGAAGGACAAAGTGGTTGTTTGCGGGTTTTTTTAGAATTGTCGTTTTACGTGAGTGTTTTATATGGGCGGAGATCAAAAAGTTGGACCACGATAAAACGTAGGTACTTAGATACAAAACGACTGTCTAGAAAAAGTTGACACAAATTTTGAACTGTACCTATAATCCGCTAAAAATCATGGCCGAATGCACGTAAATATGTACGGCTATCATTGTTAAGATTAACTTAGGTACCACTTATTACACTTGTTTACCTATTCAAAAAAGATAATGCATTTCGAATAGAGTTTCTTATAACCAGCTCAAGGATGTCCCCATAAAGCACGCTGCACCTTGCATATTTAATGTCACTCGCAATTTATTTGTCCGCAAACTGTTTTTACCAAGGGCTCTTATTGTTTTATCGCACTCGTCTTCTGCGTGTAGACCCCGACATCGTCATGTAGTATTTTTTCGAGAAATAAAGGTAGTTTTGTCATTGTATCTATTCAATTTGTCTACAAATAATTAGGCATGGCTTGATTACGATTTGACAATCATTTCAGGGCCCAGCTACTAGGCATGAAGCGGTTATTAAGAGACAGGCAAACATTTTTGCAGAAAAACTGTAACTTAATTACATCGATATTTAGTAAAACATAATTTAATTTGCATTGTCTAGCTTTTACGCTTGTAGGCGTTCTATTTAGGAGGTCTGGATAAGCATTTCTGTAATAAAACAGACAATCTGAGCTTTTTTAAGCTAGCTTATTTTATACATAAGACATAACATGACATAAGCCTTTGAATTTCCTTGTGATAGAAAGACACCACGGTTCAAACATTAAGTACACCACTAGGACTAAGGGACGGATGGACAGTAGGTATCGTGGGTACTCTTTGGGTACGGACCCTAAAAGTAAGTAGTATTTTTGGTCACATAATATTGATATATACCGGGTGCCGCCCACAAGTGAATCAATAAATTTAAACGATGATTCCTTAGCATATCCGAAGTTACCTTGACCTGGGTCCTAATGCGCCAAAATGCTTAATCTCAGAAAAATAGTAATTTATAGTTACAATACATAATCAATGAATTTCATCAGTTATCGGTCGTTAGGTGTCTTGGCACGGGCATTTCCTTGGTACAGGGGCGATGTTATTTTTTTTACAAAAACATAAAGATCTCTACAATCTGCGCCTATTTAAACATTTTATTAACCTTACGTTGTTGAACTCCAGAAAGTTCGATATTACTATCTCGGACCTCCACAGCCCCATAAACCATACATTGCAAATACAAATACAACCTTGTCTTTTTATTAGGAATGAGTTGGTTATTACTACATGTTGCATTGACAAATACAAAAGTCAAGTTGGTAAACAAATCAAAATAGTTTAAAATGGCATCACCAAAATTAAATTACGATGCACGTGAATTACGAGGAAACAAGAGCAAATGTAAGCCGAGATTTGAGTTAAATAACGCATCGAGGACCCCCCGATTGATAGTATTCGTGTTGTTGTCACGATCACCGGATGTGATTCTGATTGCGACCGTGGGTGTGCAGCCAGCATACGGTCCAAGGGCATTTTCGCTGTAAACGTACAAGTTATCTAGAGCAGAAGTTACCTGGTGAGATCGGCATAGTTTTACTATTGTCAGTGATATGATCATAAAGCACTATATTGTTGATAACATTAAATAAGCAGGATAAAGCTATTTTAGTATTTTAATCATTTCACCCAGTACTTGATTTTGAAAGAACTGATCCTTTAATTAAGAACTGCGTATGTTTATTAAGCAAAATATTAGTGTATTTAGTACATTTTCAATTGGAAACGATACTAGACATGACGGTCTGCAGTACATTGCTGGCCCGATTAATTTTGTTACAGATTTTTTTTTTTTCATTTAAAAAAATTTAAACCACTTGGACTTAATTGGGGATGTCTATTTTTTTGCAATGTATAGTAAATCGAAAACCATTTCGAGATAAATGCTTTTTAACTCGTTTTCTGTAGTTATTTAATTTTAATATTATGTAATGAATTTATTATATAACAAATAAGCAATGACCTTCATTTGACATTGGTGTAAATTGCGTGACCGGTTCAAGTCGTACTTTATTCTATGTGGTTAGAATTCTTCACAATTTACGCGTGGATTATACTACGGAGTTTGATTTGGACCCGCTGTCTGACATCTAGCACTTTGACAGTGCCAGTAAAGTGACACAGTGTATAGTGTACCACTACGCAAAAAATAATTAAAGGGGTTGCCTTATCGTACGCATTTAGATAGATTTAGAAATTTGGCATTGTGGGAGCCCTCAATTATAATCTGACGTCATCAACTAAAATAGTTTCAATAATTAATTTTGAAAAAAGTAGAGAACTAAATGACAAAATATTGAAATTAGTTCCTTATAATTGACTTTTCTATACAAAAAAAATATAAAAACCACTGGTAATTTTTTTTAGACATTCCCAATTACTGATTAGTTAATGGATGTATAATTTAATTTATTGATCGTGTTACCAGAGACACCCTGTATACTACCTCAATATAGGTTACCTGCTGCCTGTCCTGAATCGTACCAAACTGGCTCAATCGACGCTTCTACCAGTCCAGGACTCCACAGTGCATCAGAAATTGACGTCATCGTCAGAAGTGAAGAATTTCTGGACAATATTTCTTTAAAATTTAGTAGTTATAAAATAGAGCCAATGCAGGTTACACTGAAATATAACTGAAATAAGCGGATGATCTAGACCCAATTAGGAATTAAAATATTTTTACTGGGAAGGATTCCACAAAACTTACTTCAACTTTTTAAAAACCATTCAAAGTTTAATATCGTTGACTAAAAAACCGGCCAAGTGCGAGTCGGACTCGCGAACGAAGGGTTCCGTACAATCTTCTATCTATATATATAAAAATCAATGCAAATTTTCGTTGTAATTTTATAACTCAAGAACGGGCTCACCTATCCAAACCAAATGTTTAGGCTTTGTTCGGACTATTTAGTAGTAAGTTTGCACAAAATCGGTAGAGCGGTTCTTCATTTATCACATTTTTTGTAACAAATGAATTCAATAAATGGCGGATCATTTTGTTAATGGGGATTTTGCTGTCAAATTGAAACTTTTTTCAGATGTGGATTGTGCTGTCAAATTGAAACTTTTTTCAGATGGGGATTGTGCTGTCAAATTGAAACTTTTTTCAGTGTTGTCAGTAAAAGCATGTTGTTATGTCATTCATGCGGTCACATCATTTAGGACGTGTTTCGATTAAACCAAATTGTCAGCGATAATTATTGCTTTGTGTTTATATTTTTTGTTCAAATGTACTATGTATATATGTGTGCGTGTACTTTTCTCAGTTTTTTAGCGAGCCGTCGGTGTTTCATATCGTTTACAGGCTTTATTTTAATTAAACTGTCAAACGCATTTACACAAACGGTAAGTTTTGAACTGTTGAAGTGAATTACATGTATGCATGTGTGTATCTTTATTTGATTAAACATATTGTGTACCACTATTAAAACTCGTCCGAAATGGCTCGACCGATTCTCATGAAATTTTGTGTGCATATCGGGTAGGTCTGAGAATCGGCCAACATCTATTTTTCATACCCCTAAAATGTTAACGGTGGTTCACTACACAATAAGTCGATGAACGCCGGCTGCATACACGAAAAAGGATGACGCAATGTAAGTACATGAGCCGCGAGGGCCTGTAGCAAGAGAGCGGCGAGGGCCAGTTGCAAGAGAGCGGCGAACGCCAGGATGTACAATGCGGGGTGCCGGGGGGGGGGGGGGGGGGGGTACTCTAAGGCGGAACAAAGTTCGCCGGGTCAGCTAGTTATCTATAAAAATAACGTTTGTTGTATGGGAGCCCCCTTAAATATTTTTTTTATTTTAATTTAATGATTTATTTTTAAAGTCAATATACATATAATTAAATATTCTGTGAATATTTCACACGTCTACCTGTTGCCGTTATCAATATCGAGCAAAAACGAGCAAAAAAATCACGTTTGTTGTATGGGAGCCCCCTTAAATATTTATTTTATTCCATTTTTTAGTATAGCGGCAACTAAAATACATCTGTGAAAAATTTCAATTCTCTAGCTATCACGGCTCCCAAGATACAGCCTGGTGACAGCCTGGTGACAGACGTACAGACGGACGGACGGACAGCGGAGCCTCAGTAATAGGGTCCCGATTTTACCCTTTGGGTACGGAACCCTTAAAATTATGAATTTGGTAACTTATCTTCCAGGTAACAATTGCTAATACAGTGCAATAGCGCAATATCATTTTTGGTACTAGTACCTAGGTACTGAAGTCAATAAGACGAAGGTGGACGTAGATTTTGAGGCGTCCTGCTTCTACTTAGTACGATTTGAACATCCGAGTATACGAGTACTTATTAAAGTACCTTATTAAAGTTTTGTGCAGATTCTGGTCCAATTTAAATGTTACGGATGACAACTTCAAAGCATTAATTCTAGGTAACAGCTAAATCAATATCCGCACTGTTAATGCCTTAATGGGTACTGTAATATCTTAGGACTCGATATTGATTAGCTCCATAGCTAACTTCGTGCTGTTCATGCAGCGCTCGGTCTGGTAGACGAGTGATCCCCTCACTATTTAACTGAATCAGACTAGCCATCTAGAAATTTGGTTTAGCTCTGTGTGCTTGTTTGTTTTTCTCGTTTCGCCCTAAAATTTGGTTTGCTGACATAGCTTTTGTCATTACATTAGTTATCCTAAAATAGAACATGTCGTTTTTCCCTTTGAGTATTTTTACTCGAGTACGGCAAAGCCAAAAGAAAGTGTAATGATTTTAACAGTCTATGTCTGTATTTACGGATGTTCCACCGTAGCGTCGAGACTACTCATCCGATTTTGATAATTATGAGACAGGGTACGGAATACGAGCAAAGGAGTCATCTGATGGGACATTTAAAAAGCGTTGCCAACCAAAAGGGCTATAATGCCTTTTTCCTTGAAGTTCCAACGGTTGTCTTATCCTCCGTGCTGAAACAAAAAAATGTGAACACGGCTAACTAACTCTATGAGAACATTTGTGGCTCACGTGGCTATAACACCAGGACATCAGTGACAGGTCTAAAAAAATGAATCATAATAACTCCTGTTTTGAAAGTCACGTGGGTACGAAAGGTAGATATCATCTGAAGTCATCTGTACAGTTCAGTAGGGTCCGGTTCGTCCACAAGTCAAACAATATTCAAGCGAGCGAGCACCAACGAAATTGAGCCAGAATCATTTATAAATGGGGGGATAACTGGGAGGCGGGAGAGGAGGGGAAGGTGCGCCGCTGCATTTTGCATGAGTTGTCGGTCGCTAGATCTGGTATATTTCTCTCGGCGTACAGGTAAGCCATTTATTGTTTTTCATAATACTCTCTTTGTTCATTTATCTTGTAAACACAAGTTAGGTGTGTAATTTTTGACCCGTGAACAAAAGGATGTTCCTTTTTGGGTAAAAGGACCATCTATAGACTAAATTACATTGTGTCTATAGCTAATTATACTAGTTAGATATTTTTGATGGTACTTTTGCTTACAGAAGCATTCACAGAAGCTTAGCTAAAACTAATTCGAGTTTATAGCAAATCAAACTATAAGTCGTATCGGACTAGAGTAGGTACATGAAGTCGATGAACACAATTCCTCAAAATAAGCTTATAACTGAGTCAGCCTCTCACTTAATCAGGTATAATATAATATTAGGTGTATAGGCAGGTTAGCAGCAAATACTTACTCGTAAGAGTAGGCTACATTGAACAAAAAAATATACCTAGGTACTATACGAAAAGTCTACGTGTTCGGTAGTGAGGAAAAACTTGCACGCACGAACTTTATACAGCTATCTAGAGTATTAGTCATAAATTATAATTAAATACAAAGTACACGTTGTATCTGGGCGGCTGATTTACTCGGGCTAAAACTCCTAATCACGCGTTTCTTCAGAAATAAGATCAAGCTAGATCGATTGTTCGCCCCCGAAAACCTCCACATATCAAATTTAACAAAAAATAATTATACAAGAACTACTCGTTTATTAAAAGGAATTTAAAGGTTAGCATGAACTATCTATCACTCTTCTATCCGTTGAATTTTGATGTAATGTTTCATTTAATGCCAAAAAAGTACCAATTTTCACGACGGCGTAGTCTACATGTACTGTAAAGATTTAACCTTTTCAAACAAGAAAATTTCTCAAAAAAATTGTATTTATTGTAAAACTAAAGGTACTTTTACACCTGTTATATTAGGTCGGGGCAAAAGTATTTTCGTATTTTTCATACAAAGGAAAATGTTTCATACTAAAAACCTCATATTTCACACTAAAATTTCCAGACTTGAAACGCTTGAACCACATTTGTGCTACTCTTATTGATACCGCATTAGGTCCATAAACCGCACAAATTTTATTCGCGGCGTTCGTCGCATTTTTACCTTTTTTAATTTAAAATGTACCGAATTTCTTCGTCACATACGTTAATTTTGCTTGCTTGAAAAACAATTGAAAAATTTATTTATTTATTGCATCTTCAGTATGTCAACATTTAATGGTATTAAAACCAGCCAGTTACATTCAGCACAGCCAAAGAGGTTTGATTTCTAATAATACATTAAAAATACGAAAATACTTTTGCCCCGACCTATTATATTATAAATATTATAATAAATTGTTACCTTATCTGTTCTAGGTACAGGCCGCCGGCAAAGGTAAACTCCACAGTAGTTACTGATAATAACAGAAGTAGAAAATATTATCATGTATGTTTTTTTCCACAGACGATCAAGTCGATGTCGTCAATTTTTCAAGAGACGCAAAACTTTTTTTTTGCGGTTAAACAGGTTTTAGTTGATTACGGTACTCACAATTGAAATTAATCCTTTGTTTAAAGCAATTATTACTGCAATAACCCATTTTTTGAGCAGTTAAATTTGTCACCTACATAATGAGCTGCGAAAATATTTAAATAAGCGTATGGATTTTTAGCCATAATAATGTGTGATCGCGTTTTTAGCTCTCGTGGCATTTCTATTCCTTAAAAGATTAGTTCTGCACAGAAAAGTAACATCCTTCGCGATCGTCATTGCAACATGGAACAAACTGCGCAGTTTACTTTTTGATTTATAAATTCAAAATTTAAAGATTTTAAATATTACCTGTTATGTAATTCCACCGATAACACAATGTGCTACTGCTCATTATTCTTCTTTTTGTTTTGTAGACGATGCAATTCCATGGAAAAACGGTTAAATTTTTGTTGAATTATCAACTTAGTGCAAACTTTTACTTGCGCGTGAACGAACACCCAAGTGGCAAAGTACCGATAGAATGTTGACCCTTCAGCTATGAATGATCGCAGAGTTCTCATTGTAATATCTGATGAATGAAGCTCTTAAAACAATCTATCGTAACTGTGCGAAAATGAAATTTTAGTTACGCTACTACTAAAATATTTACTCTTTTTAATATAACACCATTTAGTGTCAAATTTTCTCGCTCTTTTCGGTACTTTAGGTAAGTAGGTATGTACCTATATCCCTAAGTTGTTCAATTGATAGAACTTTTATTGATCTTTTTCTTGACAAGATTGTTTTTTTTTCTTTATTATTTCATAATTTATATATAGTATAAATCTTCCCATCAGGTGAATTTTTCGCTTCGAGCCATTACATTAAATTTGAACCTTAATACTATGACGATACCGTTTGTTTTGAAAGATATGGGCTCGAAGCGAAAAATTGACCTATAAAGATTTATACTATACAATTAGCAGTGGCAGTTTTTTTTTTTTCGCTTTTAAATAATCTTAGATTCGGTGAGCAGCCGTACTGCTAATAAAATAAAATAATATTTGAATAAATAGATGTGGTACATCATTTCTTACGCATTTCCAATGTAATTTGGAACGTAGGAGTCGTAACTTCTAATAGTTGTGATGGATGTTACCACACGCCACTGTTGGCGTATGTAAGCAATTAAGAATTTCGGGGGAGTCGGTTGGATGCGACGTGGTTCAATTGGTAGAACACCCGTTGGGGCGCATACCTAGGAGACGTGGGTTCGAATCCCACCGGCGCACCCGAAAAACTTTTTCGCTTTTAAATAATCTTAGATTCGGTGAGCAGCCGTACTGCTAATAAAATAAAATAATAATGATATAATTAATTTAAGTAATTGTAAAAGTACACTGTTTTTGTTAATAAAAACTTTATTTTTCTTTATTACTTGTCTTTTTAGTTTTAGTTTCGTTATCGAATAAAATTGTGTCAGTATGATCTAAGCTTTATAGGAACTTACGTTACGTTTTATAGTGACGTAACTTATTTTTTTTATGTTACTTCTATGTCACAATTGGTCAAAATCCGCGGCCTTACCCAGATAGTTGTTTTCGGGTGTTGTAGGGTTTCGTACCCCAATAGGAAAAAAACGGAATCCTTATACTTAGGGTCATTTTGTTATTCGTCCGTTCGTCCATCCATCTGTCTGTCAAGCCCCTTTATCTCGGGAACGCATGGAGGTATCAAGTTGAAATCAAAACTACAGGTACGTATATGTATACAGTCCAGTCTAGTCAGAAACTGTGAAAAAATCTAACTTCTTAAGTTTACTTAAAAAAAGATACGGCCGTTTATGGCTCAAAAATCGTTTATTTCGACAGTCTCAAGGGAATCATAATTTATAGGGTATTTTACGTCGACCTAGAACTACGTGGCAAGTAATACTGTCTTATACTACAGGTATAGGGAAAAATCTGAAACTATACATTTTTACTTTTGTACGGCCGACTGACCAATATAATAACTATGTCCCACACTACATTTTACTTAAAAGTAGGGCTGTTCTAGCACTGGAATATAATAGATACGGCTGTTTAAGGCATATATTTTGACATACTTAGAATGTACCCAACCCTCGGTGCGCGAGTCCAACCCGTACTTTGCCGGTTTTTTATTTGGAATCAGTTCAATTCGATTATATATTGTTTTCTCGTCTGTAAGTTCGCATGTAGACAAAAAATACAACCGAATTGGGAACCTCCTTTTTTGAAGTCGGGTTGAAATCGGTCTGTGCGGCCTGTATTTCCAGATAGATACAAGGCTAAAGTGAAAAGACTGTTACTAAACCGATGAGGCTTCATCTGCGTTTTCCATTAAGTGAGATAGGGCCATCACAGTTCAGTTTTATTAAAAAAAAACCAGCAACCTAGTTGCCTACTAACGTAGTATCATCTGCAGTCCTCTGGTGGTAATGCTCACAATTATTCTATCCATCATGTTAAATAATTTAGTCACTAAACGAATAAATTAATTTAATTGTTAGAATTAAAAAAATCTTTACAAAGGAACACAAATCAATCAGTTGCGGGATTAGAAAGTATTTACATACAGGTAACGGGAACCCTTAACAGAACTGTAGTAATTCAGCTCAAAAAAAATAAGTACGTAGGTATTATTAGTATATTTATGGTATTATTAATGGTATGTATAACAAAAAAAAAAACAAACAATTTCATGTATGAATTCTATTAAAACCGGGAAAGTTGAAGTCAGTTCTTGTTGTTCTGAGTATATGGATAGCTATACCTACTGTGATATGTGTTTGCAAGAGATTGTTATTTTCCTTTCTTTCGTTTCGGGATTAGCGGCTTAATTACGATTTTTTAATAAATATTTAAAGATTCACAGTAAGTTAAACGCTTCGTTATATTAGTCTTTTCTTTATTTATTTTACTTTATTAACTTTTCTATTTCCTCCAGGAAAATAAATAAGGCATACTATTTACGCTTGTTTTCTTCATCAAAAATTATCTTATTTAACGACCGCTTTAGCCTAGTTGGTAGTGACCCTGCCTACGAAGCAAGAGGTCCTTGGGTTCAAATCCCGGTAAGGGCATTTATTTGTGTGATGAGCACGAATATTTGTTCCTGAGTTATGGATGTTTTCTATGTATTTAAGAATTTATTTATCTATATAAGTATGTTTATCGTCGTCTAGTACCCATAGTATAAGCTTTGCTTAGTTTGGGACTAGGTCGATTTGTGTAAGATTGTCCCCTAATATTTATTTATTTATATTTATTTATCTAATATATAAAAATCTCGTGTCACAGTGTTTGTTACCGAACTCCTCCGAAACGGCTTGACCGATTTTTATCAAACTTTTTTCTCCATAATCGTTAGGTCTGAGATAAGGCAAAACAACGTTTGCGGGGTCAGCTAGTAATTATATAAAATTCTCGTGTCGCGGTGTTTGTTACCAAACTCCTCCGAAACGGCTCGACCGATTCTCATAAAATTTTGTGTGCAATTTTGTGTGTCGGGTAGGTCTGAGAATCGTCCAACATCTATTTTTCATACCCCTAAATGTTAAGGGTGGTTCACCCCTTAATTTTTTCTAATAAATTGATGAACGCCGGCTGCATACACGAAAAAGGATGACGCAATGTATGTACTAAGTACATCATAAGCGGCGTAGGCCAGTTGCAAGAGTGAGGCGAACGCGATGCAAGAGGATGTACAATGCGGGGTGCGGGGTGGGGGGGTACTTTCAAGGTGGAACAAAGTTCGCTATAGTTTACTTATAATTTGCTAAATTTGCTAAAATACGTAGGTATATACGAACAAATCAATTTTACATAGCAAGCACGTCTTAAGAGCAATATCAATATCATATTTACTATGTTTACGGCACTAACTAAGGCGTACCGTGGCCGTACTAATACATAAAAATCGCATCACTATAGTAAGGCACGGGAGCGTAAAGGTCGAAAGTGCTCATAACAAGCAAAATAATCTCCACGAAATAGGTAGTTTGCGGCGATATCTCGGAGTAGTGAGCAACCTAAAGTTTTTTGAACGCTCCGGGCTCAGAATTAAGGGTGAATTTTTTATAAGGACGCAGGTAGGGGCGCGGGCGGCAGCCGGGAGTCGCCGGCGCGGTCTGCATATTGCATTAGATTTAAATTGTTTACGTCGTTAAGAAAGAAAGTTTTCCCGAACCGGGCGAGAACCGAGAAACTTCTACGCGGAGTTGGTATATTTTAATTTTTCCGCATAATCGTATGGGAATTACTATAACCTCTTTGTTATTTTTCAAACGCTACGTGTATTTCTTTGAAATGAAAACACTGACAAAACGAAAACAGGCATTGTGTACCTTGAGCATAATGAAGTTAAGTAAGTATACTGTTTTAACACTATTGGTTCTTCTTGGCAAAAATAAGTATATAAAATATTACCGAGTAAGTAATAGAAACAATAAATAAAAATATTTTTCATCATAGTAGCCGTAGTAAAAATTAAAATATCTCAATATTCTAAAGTTCTAAAATTTGGATAAACTAACGCCCCACGTTCGATACCTAGATAGTTTGTTTACCGATAAGGTGAATAAATACTTCTACCTATACTAGCTGTTGCCCGCGACTCCATCTGCGGAGAATAGGGGTAGGGTAAGTCCAGGATAGATGCCCCACTTTTTGAAATAGCTTTATAATTCAAAAACTTAACAAATTATAGCATTGCGTCCAATGCGTATGATAACTATGGTCCTTAATCTATTATTTTACTGTACTTGTTTTAATATAAATCGTATGGATTTTGTGTAAATCGTACTTTTTTTGACCCCTTATAAATGGGATAGGTGCCTACCGTGGGGGATAGACGACTCGTCGCAAAAATGCGTCAGAGGATAGATGCCCTTTGAAATTAAACAAGTTAAATAAAATTATCAATCTTTTATATTCATTGAAAATTCGCCAAGTTTGAATAGTATGAGCCACGAGCCTCTTGTCATTTTAGAACCCTCGTACTGGATGTTTTACTGAAACAAATTATAAAAGTTCAATCAATTCCATATAAAATGTGATTTTGCTTCTATTTGCAAATACCTACAGAAAAAACTTCACTAAATACCAATCAACATGTACCTACTACATAACTACCTACCTAGCTAGGGTCAATTGATTTTCGTAATTTTTGGCAAAACGTCGTCTTAGTGTTCTAGACGGTATTCCATATATGTTCTGGCTTCTTCGTTGACTCCTTTTTCTCCCTTCTTCATTTCCTCGAAGGCTGCTAGCAAGCTTTCTTCAGTCCAGGCGACGTTACGCGGGACTACACCCTAATTTCTCTCATATTTACGAGGCATTTCGACCCTCTGCAACAAAAAAAATATTTTTAACAAGTCGAGAATAGATGCCCTTAGGGGCATCTATAGCGATCGAAAACGGGGCAACTATACTTTTCGCAGAGGATAGATGCCCTTTTCGATAAAAAATCAAGTAATGATAAAATCACTATAAAATATACTAATCCATGCAGTCTAAACTTCAGTGCAACCAAATGAGTTAGTTAAAAGCGCAAATTATAAGCCACTCTAAAGTTATTCAAAAACAAATACTTACGAATATAATTTTCACGTTCTGCGCGATCTCGCCGCGGAAGATTTTGGCACTCATGGTCTAAACGCGTTCGCTCTTGCTCATGATAGCAGCGGCCCAGAGGTTTGCAGGGAAGGGGCTTGCTATCATTTAGTGGAATTTTAGTCCCACAGCCTTGCTACTAGTAGAAATTGAAATCGAGGCATCTATCCCACTGGGGCATCTATCCTGGAATTACGGTATAAAAAACCGGCCAAGTGCGAGTCGGACTCGCGCACGAAGGGTTCCGTACCATTATCTATAAAAACGGCAAAAAATCACGTTTTTTGTATGGGAGCCCCCTTAAATATTTGTTTTATTTTATTTTAATTCTTTATTTTTAAAGTGAATATATAACTATATATTCTGTGGTTATTTCAAGCGTCTATCTGTTGCCGTTATCAATATAGGGCACAAACAAGCAAAAAAAAATACGTTTGTTGTATCGGAGCCCTCTTAAATATTAATTTTATTCTGGTTTTTAGTATTTGTTGTTAAAGAGATAACCAAAATATATCATCTGTGAAAATTTCAACTGTCTAGCTATCACGGTTCATGAGATACAGCCTGGTGTCAGACGGACGGAAGAACGGACGGACGGACAGACAGACGGACGGACAGCGGAGCCTCAGCAATAGGGCCCCGTTTTTAGGGTTCCGTACCCAAAGGGTAAAAACGGGACCCTATTACTGTGGCTCCGCTGTCCGCCCGTCCGTCTGTCCGTCTGTCTGTCCGTCAGTCACCAGGCTGTATCTCGGGAACCGTGATAGCTAGAGAGTTAAAATTTTCACAGATGATGTATTTCGGTTGCCGCTATAACAAAAAATACTAAAAAATGGAATACAACAAACGTGATTTTTTTTGGGTATGGAACCCTAAAAATAGAGAAAAAAAGTTTCATAAAAATCGGTCGAGCTGTTTCGGAGGAGTTCGATAACAAACACCGTGACACGAGATTTTTGTTTATTAGATTTTATTTAATAGTTCCTGTTGCAGAAAATACCCGGTATAGGTACAATACAACACAAATATAAATAATTTTACCAAAGCAAAGAATTTTTTAGCTGGAGCTTTTTAGTTTTTAGATACTAATACATAATAATCTATGCCGAGTCACTTCAAAAGTAGGATCGGATGTTAATGTTAGGTAGGTACATAGAAAAATTGCTGGACGATATTTTATATTTTATTTTATTAAACACGTGACGGCTTAGATTCAATATCATTGATTAGCTGTCAGTGTTATTTTATAACACATTCAACTATGAATTGCAACAATGTTGTAGCCACTGCTGATGTGAAATGCACACTTGGAAAGTCTCATTGTTACTGCATATAAATATAGGTCGAAAAACTAATCGACGGCATACATGGCTGAATATTCATTGAAGCAAGTACAAATTTTGACAAATACATCATGTACAAAGTATTCATAGCGATAATCATTTTGTTGAACAATTATCAAAATGTGAACAGTACATTTTTAAATTTTATGTATGATCAGCTCCATGAACTTAGAGGCAATTTGTTGTCACATCTAATGGGTTTTTCACATTACATCAAATCTAATATTATAAAAGACAAAGAACTCCCACCTGTAAATCAAAATATAAATAAAGCTATACGAATGTACAGGCCCAAGGACTTTGAAACACTGAACGTGCAGCTTAATACGGTTCACCGACGGATACTGGACTCACACGTCGTTCAAACCAGAGACGGTTATATTCTCACATTACATCGTATATCCACGGGTAAAGCCAAGGAAGAAAAGACTGGCCACCGGATAGTGCTGCTTCATCACGGGCTTCTGGGGAGCTCGGAGGACTGGCTGCTTCTCGGACCTGATAAGTCTCTCCCATATCTTTTGTCAGACGCAGGTTTTGATGTGTGGCTAGCAAATGCAAGAGGCAACTGCTACTCTCGTGGTCATGTATCAATAAACACTAACTTCAGGCAATTTTGGAACTTTTCTTGGCAAGAAATTGGAGAATACGATTTACCAGCCATTTTACACTACATCAGGAATACAACAAATACTACTCAAGGGATCAATTACGTTGGACACTCGATGGGTGCAACTGCTCTTTTAGCCCTACTGTCCACCGAGCCTAAATATAATGAATATTTTAGATTAGCAATTTTGTTAGCTCCTTTAGCAATCATGTCTCATGCACGAGGTCCCATGAAGACGATGGCTCCTATGATGGCTAATCCTCCGGAAGTTTTAATAACAGAACTCCTGGGTATGGGAGAATTTATGCCTACGAGACAAGTCCCTTCATGTATGGTGAATAAATTCTGTAAGAGAATAACAATGCTTTGTATGAATTCGTTATTGTTTTTTAGCGGTGGCTTATTGCAAGAAGGCTCTAGAGATGCAAATTTTATTGCCCGGCTTCTTTATCACGTTCCCGCAGGCGGTTCGACAAATACAATTCTGCATTATGCTCAGTTGATTAAAAATAAGAAATTCCATAAATTTGGAGAAAAAGATTCAGTATTTAACCTGAAAGATATAAGCACTCCCGTTGCGATCTTTAGTTCAACCGACGACTGGCTATCAAATGAGATCGATAACCAAATGCTACTCATTAGTATTGCGAACCCAGTGGGCCATATTATTCTTCGAGGGAAAAACATCAGTCATACTGAATTTGTCTGGGGATTTCACGCAGATATTTTGATTTTTTACAAGATTCTGGATTTATTAGGTTATGGTTCGGATATAAACAAAATAGAATAAATTGTTTTTTTGCTTTCCATTGGACTAAAAACCGTCATTTTGCGGTTTAACTAGTGTACGATGTGAGGGACGGACGGCGATGACTGAGTTGGACAATCATCCTGTCAGAGACTGAATACCCTTATTATCACTGCGTGCGTGTGTGTTTTGTTACCGCTAGTACATTGCAATATATGTACGGGCCATGTAAAACAATACAAGGAATTTGTATACAAAATCTGTATTCCCCGTAAATTGCAGCTGAGCTCACGCAGTCTATTCCTTTGTTTTTGAATAGTGTTTTTTTTAGTGTATCAATACAATCGTCATCAACACACCTTATTAAATACCAGTTTCCGTTCCATTTTCCGAATATACTCCAATACATAATACTTTATGATCAGTTTATTTTTGTTTTAGTATAGCGAAGTTGTACAAGGTTACATTTAATTGAAGTTTTTAAGATAATTACTAAGTTAATGATTTTTTTAATTGATTTAACACGTTGAGTGCGGTACAAGTCATTTTTGACTGGCATTAGACTTTTGTTTGGTGCGGCGTTGAAAATAGGCGATCTCTGTCTGGTGCGGCGGTGATTTGACATTGAAATCCCTTGATTCAGAAAGAGACAAGTATATATTTAGGTTTGTTACTTCAAATTATATCCAATAGGTAGGTTCAAAGTATACAAGACAAATTCGACTTGTACCGCACCAGACGATAAAAAATTGTAATTGGTGCGGTACCAGCCAAAACTGTCTTGTAAAGTACCGCCTTGTATCGAACCATGGGAACTGGCCAGTGCAGGCTAGTGTTGTGATTAATAACGACTTTTTTGTACGTAGTTTCGTTCTCAATGAATGCACCGAGAAATAGGCCGTAGAAAACATTATTAAAAGTGTTTGAACTCACAGAAAAAAGTGACCAAAGTAGCTTTGCGAAAACTACAATACGATAATGATGGATTTATTGCCGCAAAAAAGGAAGTCAACAAGTTTCAAAAAGGTACCAGAAGTAAAATGTGCGTTGACTGTTATAAAAAAAAATAAGAAAAACAATAATGCTACAAAAAATCGTATTTGAACATTTAGTTTTGTAATTTTTATTAAATAATTGTGAACATCGATAGCGATATTTTGTTTCATTATATTTCCCTTCTCTATAAAATTATCGACATAACAAACCTTGCCCTACCCCCGTGATGCGGTACAAGTCGAATTCGTCTTGTTATTTAAATGTCTTATAACTTCCAAATTAAAGTCTGTATTCTGTGGCGACAGCAAACTTATCTAATTAAACATGTCAACTTGCTATTGCAATCATAAAATTATATTTTTTTATAAAAAACAAAGAAATATTGGGAAAAACTTAATCTTCTGCTTACAAGTCACTATTGTCTCGTACCGCACTATTAGAAAAAATGTTACAAGTCAAAAATGGTATGTATAGCACTGAACGTCAGTTGTAGTAAAAAAGTCCCGCATTCAACGTGTTAAGTTGGGTTCATGTAAATGTGTTATTTAGATTCGTCTTGATTGGGGAAGTGACAATAGGGTATAAAAATTTAGTCAAAATCCATCCATCCATCCATGGGGGTCCTACCCCCCACATAGATTTTAACTAAATTATTATACCCTGATAGATGTGAAGCAATTTTTTTTTCAGTCGAGTTTTTGTGTTATTTTTTATTAAAGTAAATTTATTTTTCTGTTATCGCTATTTAGGATAATATTATTAGTTGACTGATGAATTCGGGCTATCCAAACACAAAATTATTACTAAGTAAGTACTTATTATCCGAGGTCAAGTTCAAATATAGGTGTAACTGCCCGTGATGAATTTATGATTTCGATGCAAACTTGATATTTTTAATAAGTATTATAAAAGTAGCTTAGAAAGTAAGTAACTAGTTCAGTGAATACGGAACATCTTTCTACAAGGGTTTATTTTCACTCGCTTTAAGGTTTTTTTGGGAAATCAATAAAAAAATATCATGCGTTACTTAAAATGCAAAAAATATAATATATTTGAACCTTATTTTTTAAACAACAAAATAGGTTATAAATAGGCTTCCCTTTGAAAACACACTCCGCACATAGAACAGATAGTTACGCTACTGTATCCATGTACATTGTACAATAATAATAACAAAAAAAATATCATGGGATAATTCACACCAATTGACCTAGTCCCAAACTAAGCAAAGCTTGTACTATGGGTACTAGACAACGGATAATCATACTTATATAGATAAATACATGCTTAAATACATATTAAACTTCCTTTTTAGGGTTCCGTAGTCAACTGGAACCCTTATAGTTTCGCCATGTCTGTCTGTCTGTCTGTCCGTCCGCGGCTAAGCTCAGATACTGTTAGTACTAGAAAGCTGTAATTTGGCATGAATATATATCAGTCACGCCGACAAAGTGATTAAATAAAAAAACTAAAAATTTTTTTTTAGGGTACCTCCCATAGACGTAAAATGGGGGTGATTTTTTTTCTCGACTAACCCTATGGTGTGGGGTTAATCAGTTGAGCAGTTTTTAAGTTTTTGTAAAAAAATATTTCTATACTAAGATTGTAATTTAACCGCCATTACAAGCATTTTTTTTCTATAAGTACCTATAAGATCACGCTAACAGTATCTTCTTTCAAATAAAAAAAATATATTACAATGAACAATGAACATACATACTAGTTCTCAGTGGCGGGGCGTGAAAATTTTTGCAAGTTAAGCCGGAGCAAAAAAAAACTTAAACCCATTATTTATCCTCTTCTTGAAAGTGCAGTAATGGAAGAGAAGCTTTTGGTAACTTCGAAAATTTAGTCAACCCGAGGGGAATCGAATCGGGTTGTTAGTACTCTTCGCCACTGCTAGTTCTAGTAGACTGCAGTTAGATAAGTTACCCAATTCGCCGATAGATGGCGCTATAGAATAGAATAGAATAGAATAATTTTATTTCAGGCTGCATAGGCCCTTATAAAAATACCTTACTACTAGCACGTGAAGTCTGTGACGTGGGCACTTTCGTGGTGTCAGTTAACCGGCCACGAAACCGCGTAAGCGACACCTTTCGGCCAAAACTCTTCTCTTGTGAAGGTCGACAGTTGATTAACCGGAACCCTCACCACAAATGAATTAAAATTCACGTCATGGCGGGACTCCAACCGCTCGACCCTCAGAGTAAGCTTGGTCTTCACACGCACATATTCCACGATGTCCGCGACCTTCGTGGAGTGATGCAGGCGGGACACGTACAACAGCTGTGTCGTCAGTGTCGCGGGACGCAGCAGATGGTCCGGGCAGTGGCGGTGTCGGCTGTACCGCCGACGTTGGGACCAAAACAACCACATTAATATAGTATGCAAAGATTTTTTCGTACCTGCTACGGAACACTATCTTGGGCATCTCCGACACGCTCTTGGCCGATTTTTTTCATATCTGCCCCGACCGGGAATCGAACCCAGGACCTCAAGCTTCGTAGTCAGGTTCTCTAATCTCATCTTCTCTAATCCGGCCATCTACAAATATCGTAAGGTTAGGTATTATTCACAGAAGTAATACAGGTACTTATGTGAAAAATACTCTTTTCCTTTGCGTAATGTGGTTTAAGCAATTTATTACATAAAACTTATCCATAAAATTACGGAAATGGGTGTCGGTAGTGTACATTATTTATGTCCGTAGCCAAACTCGTTATGAAAATGATAGTCCTAATACTTACATTTATAAAGGCTGATCGAGCTCTTATAAAAGTAGTTCCGTCAAATGAGAAAAGTTGGCGCATCCCATCAGGATTCTTACTAATTTCCAAACATGTCTACAAAATTGCGTAAGTTCTTCGTAAATTAAATGTCATTTGCTTGACCTTTAACTGTGTAAACTTTACTGTAAAGTGTCAGCTAAATATTATTGTATTCAAAATTACTTATCTACGTATGTCATTGTAAAGCCATGTTCGTTTTAAATAGATGAAGTCTTGTAAGGGCACAAGAAGTTATTTCTGTGGCATGACCGTCCGTGTAAATTGATGGCTAATTTGTACTTTTTCTTGATAATTTTATTGTATACTAATTATATTTTTGGGTCATACATATTTGGGTCATACACAGTGTAAGAAACAAAACTTATCTCTCCCATGGACATAAAATTAGCGACTGTGAGTCAGCAAACATAAGATTTATTTAAATGGGCCTAAAGTTAGTCAGGCGCCCCACACACCGTTGTACACTTGGCTAAAAAATGACCATTTGGATTTTGCGTATGAACCATTTTTTTGATCGCGTCTCTCCTGATGACATGGTAAAAGTCTAAGGGTCTATACAGGGTTATTTGTAATTCACTAGCATCCTTTTAACCCTAAACTCCTACCACTTAAACAAATGTTTTTGTTTTACGGCTTTTGTCATAACTTAATATTTTTGGTGTAATAACGTTTTGAAAATTTGAGATTTCCTCTTATTTTGACGATACTCTGTGTATTTGTATGGGAAAAAAGTGCTTCATTTTAAAAAGTCGTAAAACAAAAAACATTTGTTTGAGTGATAGGAATTCAGGGTTAAGAGGATGTCAGTGAATTAAAAATAACCCTGTATAGGTAGCCAATATTTTTCCGGAGTCGCTATTATTATGTCCACAGGAGAGACACTTTTTGTTTCTTACGCTGTGTATGACCCCTTTGTTTACACAGTTTCGTTTATAGATTTATAACATTGACAACTCGAAGCCAATGGGACTATGACAATGTGAGGGGAAAGAAAGAACAAAAAGAAAGCACAGAAATAATTTGCAAAACAGATTTGCGTTTATCCCAGTCGGAGCACATTAGTCGGGCCACATTGTTTTACTGGAACTCCTTTATTTTAATTTCCTACGCGAAAAAAGGATTCTAATGCAAATTGGATTCAAGAAAGCATCCCGAGTTTATGGTAAAAGGAAAATAATGGGACCCAGCAAAGCTTATGTCGCCACGCAAGGCTAATTATAGGTAGGAAACAATTTTGCATTTCATTGCTTTGTGTTATTTTGCGAGCGAAATAAAACATTAAAACATACATTATTAGTGATACTAAAGTTGTCTTACGCGTGTTAAGCGACATAATTTCCTGTTATATTTAAGATTACACACAGTTTTATGTTATACTTATCTTCAACCAAAATACGTCCACTATTTAATTGAACCAACGCCTCCACCCACCTTAGAATGCCACAATGAATGACTACATGCCACCCGCATCCATCTGTCGCCTGTAATTCTCGTGATGGTGTCAATCCATATATATTTCGTTTTTTTTTTTTAACATTAGAAATAAGGTGAACAATAATGACGAGTCTTTTTTATTGAAAAACGCATTTAAAAAAATAGTAACTGTTACTTATGAAACCAAAAGAGAGTAAATGTAGCTATGATTTTTTTCAATAGTGTTTTTCAATAAAAAGACACGTCAAGATCACTTACCTTCTTTCTAATGCTAAAAAAAACGAAGTATAGTGTCTCACAGTTTCTGGTCGACACTCAAGAATCTTTGTTCACCAACACGGTTATAGATTATAGATATCCAAAGCAACAGATCTAATATTTGAGCAATGTGGCCTGCCCATTGCCACTTTAACTGACATGTTCTTCAAACTGCTATGCTGTACCGTAGGCGATAAATTAATATAAGCAGCCCCGATCCTCCACCTTCCTCATGATGCCACTTTATCACATTAGTTTGGCTAGATAGAAACATTGCTCTTTATTATACGATTAATACCTACTGTTATATTATCGAATAGTTCAACGTTTAAATTACACCACACAACATTATGCACATAGGTACATCATTATGCTTTTATAACCTAACGCCTATGCGGTAACAGAATTGCTGGATCGTAAATAAGACCTATTTCCACAATTGACTTTTTACTGTCACCTCCTCCAACTGTTATTACTGACATTATAATCACAAATTAAATCAAAACGCGTTTTGCAATGAAATCATCACACAGACAATGCAGTTATAATGAACACAATATTTCATATTACGTCACAACCTGTTGTTAGCTAGAAACACTATAATGTATTAAATCGTTTGTCGAACTGTGTACAAATGCTAGTACGTAGTTGAAATTTGTAATTATTTAAGTCAAATAAAAAACAATAAAAATTTTAAATTTTTCTTACAATGTTCATTGACACCAGTAATTAATTGAAAACTTTTAATGACCTGTCAAAAAGCAATTTCCCGTAAATTTTGTCAGGTAATTGCGAGCTGTGACGTTCGTAATGTGCCTACTATTTATTGATTTATATTAACTAAGTTCTTAACGTACTTTCGTATTCGGTTAAGTACAAACTATTTGTGGATTTGAATGCTACTAAAATATAATTTTACTGTTAATGAAAAATTATTCTGGTTTTCAGAACCAAAAAGTACCTACGTCTTGGAATATTAATGGTTAATGTTGTCAAACTATTTCTATACTCGACGAGCCATTTTTCTGCGTAAACTTTTGCACGGATATGAAAAAATAAGACCTTTACCAACTTGGAATTGTCACTACAAGAATTGTATTGCATTTTACATCATACTTTGTACATTATGCCCTAAGTACACACTAGGCACAAGTAAGTATGCATTAAGTACACTTTTTGATTCAAAATAAGGTGATTCTTATCAGATATACAAATTGTGGGTCAAATTTGATTCTGATTGGCTTTACAAGAGATGATAAGTAAAAATATCTTAGGAGTTTCTTTCCTGTTCAAAAATGTATCACAAATGCTCAATAAAATAGTTAAAGCCCCTATATACCATATTGTAATCGTGCTACTATATAAACATAGACAATCTTTAAACATAATTTTACTATTCTTAACACGTGTCAGAAGAATTTAATTTTTGGCTTGTTCAAGAACTGTTTAAATTTTTAATAAGTTGTACTACTTAACCTATAAGCAATTTTGACGTACAAGAAGCACTTAATACATTTACTTCATATAATATTGTTTTCAGTAGGTATGTAGTTATTCATAATATGAAATTACTAATAATATGAAGTTAAAAAGTCACAGGAAAAAGCTATATCTAGTATGAATGTACCAGATGAAAACAAAATATTAAACAATCAATTGTTATTAGAGTTAGTTTGTTACTGTGCTATGGACATTTGCAATGTATGTCCTCATTCACTGATTCGCAACAGTCCGGATTAGACTTGATGTCGGGTACCATGCCCCAAATCTTCATTAATAAGTTTTTTTTATTTGTTTGCATTATCGTTATATTTTTAAGCATGGAGACTAAAAGTTCGCTAAGAGAATATTTTGAACCAGTTGTCGAATTCAAGAAAAAACTTGCACATTGCTTCGGACCTTTAGAACAGAAGAGGCAGCAGATAAAGAAAGCGTTTTACAAATTTATACGCGATGTTTTCTCTGATGGTGGGATTGATGATTGTCCGAATAAAAAAGGAAACATTCCTAACGCACCGATAAGCAACGCCTCGCTTCTACTGAGAAGTGATGATCAGCAACTATCAGAAAGCAGTGATACTAATAATGGACCAAAAAATGAAAGCGTCATAAATGAAACAACGACTACTAATACTATTACTTCTACCATTACTTCCAATACTATTACTTCTACTACTACTGAACGGTTGCAAAGAGACAGCGGGATAGATTTGAAAAAATCTGCGCCAGATCTAATAACTGCACATGGATACAAAGTTGAAACACATACAGTGATCACAGTTGACGGATATAAGCTTACTGTAAATAGAATCCTGGCTATCTCCCCAGGATTCTCATCAGTTAGAAAAGTAGCTTTGCTGCATCATGGACTACTTGGTAGTTCAATTGATTGGTTACTCCTTGGCCCAAACAGGAGTCTCCCGTACTTGTTGTCAGATCATGGCTATGATGTATGGCTAGCAAACGCTAGGGGCAACAAGTATTCGAAAGACCATTTAAATTTAGACATAGATACAAAAGAGTACTGGGACTTTAGTTGGCACGAAATAGGGCATTTAGATATGTCAGCTTTAATTGATTACATAAGAGAAAATACTCGAAAGAAAGCTTTGATACATTTTATTGGTCATTCTATGGGAGCAACAGCTTTATTAGTCCTACTTTCAACTGTTCCGCATTACAGTCTTTATCTGCATAGTGCTATTTTACTTGCACCTTTATCTTTTTTATTCCAAGTTAAAGGACCATTGCGTTATATCGCAGAAGGCAAAAATAACAGATTTCTGGGTAATAAGGAATTTGTGAACGCATTTCCGGAACACATCGTTAAACAATTTTGCAAAGGTGATGAAGATCTTTGTACAAATCCATTGATTTTAATGTCGAATGGTGGGATTGACACTAATATCCAAAGAGTTAAAAGTCAGTTATACGACCAAACACCAGGAGGAGGGTCGACTAAAACAGTGCTGCATTACGCTCAGCTGATACAAAGTGGTTTATTTCAGAGGTTTGATTATGGAACAGTTAAAAACTTGTTAGTGTACGGTAAAGCGGCTCCTCCAGAGTACGCTTTGAACGAGATAAGTTCTCCTCTGGTGGTCATAAGTTCCCCGAGCGACTGGCTATCGAGCACCCGCGATGTGGAGACTCTGTCAGCACACCTCACGTGTGACGTCACACACCACGTCGTCAAGCGCCCCGGCTTCAGCCACATCGACTTCATTTGGGCTGATGATGCCCCACTACTAGTATACAGACTTGTTCTTAATTTGTTACAAGAAATAAAAGACAAATCCGAGGCTCTCATGGTTTGATTACGATTAAAAATTAGAAATCAAAATATTGAATGATTGAATTGCTAATAAATTAAGTGTATGAAATTGAATTAAAATGAATGATTAAAAAACAAAGAAATATTTTTTTCACCTCACTAGCTCGGAAAGCCCTTTTTGTTTGTTTGACATCTATTGAGAAAATCGCTTTTTATCCACATGTGAAGAAAGAGTTGTGACATTTGAAGGCAGCTTACGTGATATTTATTTGACAGCTAACAAAACGTAAAACGTTAAAAGTGCTGAATTTTTAACATCACAATTAATGAATTGCATCGAGTAAAAAACACTAAATACAGTCTTACAACTTTATTTTAATTCATAAATATCAGCATTCATCATTAACCTTCATTCTTGTTGCAAAAACGGATAAAATGTTCTGACAGTCTAAGTAAGTCGATGTGCGAACAAAACGCATCCGAAATAATAAAAAAAAACTTAAGTCAAAACTTTTCAATTAATTATTTTGAGTGAATAAATAAATAATAATTGATAGTACAAACCCTTTTTCTTATTTTCCTCGCTGTAGTGAGGTGAAAAGTTTTGTGTTATACACGGGTGAAAAGTTATTTTACGTCTCGTGTGTTGAAACACTCGCTATCGAAAGAATTCTATTTTTGAACCACTCGCTTCGCTCGTGGTCAATCATAGAATCCTTTCGATAGCTTGTGTTTCAAATGGACACTCGCAGGTAAAGTACAACTTTCCCCCCTTGTATAACAAATAACTATTTACACCTGCCATGTAAAAAGCCGATCATTTTGGTTGAAAAAATAGGTAGAGACGTCAGTCGTACCTTATGTTTTTATAATGACTGTGTTAAGTTTAGTTTTCCATTGAACTCCTGTTTTTGTTTGTCTTAACACAAAATATAAACGGGCACCGCGGCGCAGTCCGAAAGATAGCTACGCAACTTTTCACCAAATATTGATAGGTATGTGTTGCAGTGACGGACAGAAGCTGTTGATTTCTTTTTACTACCGTACGTATACAAGTCGTGAAGTTCCTAACCCGCATTGGGCCCGTGTGTGAACTACGGCCCAAGCTCTCTCTCTCTCCAGTGGGACGTATTTATATATAGGTACTTGGATGATGATGATGAGGTATACAAATATGTAAAATGAAAAAGTTTTCGCATGTTCTTGTTGAACTTGTCTATCTTTAGCTGGAAATATAAACATGTCATTGGGCACCGGCCACATTTGACAGATGGCTACGGCGGTGTCCACTGAGGGCGGCGTTACACGTGTGTTTTGCAGCGACGCCGAATACAAGCAGCTGATTTCCCTGGCGGCCTATTCACGCTGTGGACTGTTAACGGGCCGGTAGCAAGCTACCTTGTAACTATTCATACTGTTAAAACAATGACGCTGAGTTGTTTTTCCTACTAACTTTCGAATAACGTTGAATTTGGATCTAATGGGATTTCTCATTTGCTATTAATATGCATATATATATCTAGAGCTATCTAGATTTACCGTGATTACCAAAAAAAAATCGTTGCAACCCGTTATTATACTGTGTAGTATAACAACGGGTTGCAAAGAATTCTTTTTTTTGACAATTTTATTATATTATAGTCAGTTTTTTATTGGGTAATGAAATGTGTGGAGATGTAAATAGTTAGCGGCTTATATTTTTGTATAATTAACTGATTTAGTTTTTTTGACAGGAGTAGTTTTTTTTTATTAAGTGTGCATTAGGTATTTATAGATAAAATAAGCTTTAGTATAGGCTTTTGGTGATAAAAATTTGAGAACCGGAGATTTAATGATCAAAACCAGTAGGATGACAGTAGGTAAGTATTAACTAGGTACAGCGGTATTAATTATGTATAGGTTGTAACATTCAAACGTTTCTTGATGCAGGTAAACTGTGAATTAATAATATGTATATACATTTTAAATAACAGTTTAGCCTCGTTTGACGGCTACACTATGCAGCCTCGAGTAAGTATGTACATAATTGCGTTTGCTAACAACGAGTTGGTTACGGCAGCTTCGCCATTGCTATAAGTACACTGAGAAAATGCTGTCCTTGCCTTTAGGACCATGCCGCGAGGGATCTTTTTTTACATTTTTTAAAGAAAAAAGTAAACATTTATTCGAGACATTATGAAAAATAAAACATAGAAAAAATACTTACCTATGTTACGAAATGGTCCCAAATCACCATAATGTTGGTCTTACGGTCGGCACTGGTCTTCCTTTGGGACCATCAGATATACATTCAAAATTATATAAAACTAACACAGAGACACGCAAAATTTTCAAAATACAAACACAAACATTGCAATACAGGTCGGAGCACATATTATAGAGGTATGAAAAATACGAATGATTGCTCTCGCGTCTTGGAGGTTTAATATCTACATATTTAAGTAGGTATGTTTAGTATCCATAAAACAAGCTTTGCTTACTTTGGGACTAGGTCAATTGGCATGAATCGTCCCCTAATATTAATAATTGGTACAATAGGCATAGAACAATTCCCTTTTGGGCAGGACAAAAAAGAAAGAAAATAAAAAATAAAAAATTTGGATGGGCGTTACGCCAACCGTTACGTTCCATTCATTCAGTACTATAATTCGATTCCTTAATTGATTATCACTATAGTTAGAGATTTTCCTGGCACGAACGAATGCCTTTCCTTCTAATACTTAGTTTATCGATGTCTTATAAGTTATAAGGGGTTCGTATCAAAATATATAAAGTTTAAAACAAATAATGGACGAAATACATAATGGCCATTGGCCATTTGATATAATGCAATTTTCTTGGAAATTCTCAACTTTACAGGATTTTCATAAAATAAACCTAACCTAACCTAAACCAATCTGTAGTTTACACGATTGAAAAAATTCGTTTAATCAATAGTTTCATAGAAAATTTTAGTATGTATTATGACCATAATGTATTTCGTCCATTATTTGTTTTGATACGTACCCGTTGAGACAAGTTTGAAAATATAAAACAATAATACCAAACCGAATCGATGTTATTATTATATCAAATACTAACCACAAGGCCGTGAAACTGTGATGTTAACAATGTAATTAAAAAGTGCAATTCATTTAAAAAGAAAATAGGAACCTGAAAAAAAACAATAGCAAAGCAAATGGGCGCAGACGAAAGTATGCATGTACCTACTGTACCTACTTATTATTATAACCTAACTAAAATGTATGCGAATGTTTTTCTAGTTTTAGTTTATGTGTTATGTACTTCTCATTTTCGATATATAAATAATTGATTGTATTGATATTCTTCGCTTCTTGCTATTTGTGAGACGGAGCCTCAGAAAGAATAATGTAAAAAGTAAATATAAACATTTGTTTTTTGTTAAATAAAACCTAGTAAATTTCAGGAATATTTCACTATAGTTCCATTTAAACCTCGCATCAATTTTCATCAACGTGCAAAATACGGCTTACAACTGGATTCTGATTAGACCGGTTTGCGGGCACCGGACAAAGACCACGTCAAAATGTCATTACTCGAATTCACGGCCTGTCAGGTCAGGCTAATCAGGATTTAAAACTGCACGCTTAAAGAAAAGAGTATGGTGTATAAAAAATGTGAACGAGCACGTCCAATATTGTAATTTCGTTCGTGCAAAATTCAGACCAAAACGTGTCACTTACACTGCACTACACTAATTTATTCTTCATCAATTCAGCTGTTGTGTAACCATGAAAATGTGACTAGTATAATGGTATTTTTCCCCTTTAGTCAAAATAAAAACATCCAAAAAAAAAGTAATTAAAGGATAAAATATTGTTTTTTTGATAAAGTAAAGTTGTAGGATTTGCCAGGGTAACTATTAATGAACCAGTAGTAGTTAATCAAGCATTTAGTCAGCTGGTTGAATGGGATAATACTGCCGTTGTATTTATAAAAGACACAACTGCAAACTTGCTCAAAAAAGAAACAGCATAAGTTTACAAAGAACAAGTGTGCACTTAGGCTTTTTCTGTTTCACAAAAGATGCTAGTTGTGCCCCTTTTTCTTACGACGGCAGAATAAAGACCAAGAGTTTTTTTTAAAAAAAACGTCACCAATCTATAGATCGAAATTTGAAGCATAAAAAAAATGCTGTATTAAGATAAAAAAGATTTATGACAGGATTACTATCTAAGGCGCAAGCAACCCTATTCCAAGGGGGATATCATTCTTCCCTTTTAATAATAAAATATACATTTTAGTAGTGCTAATGATAACATGCCTGACGCCTAGCTATTTATTTTTTTATTATTTCTTTATGTAAAATATGACATGCTAAAAAAACCATAGTTAAAAAATCTAATTAAAATAAAAACAGGCCTCAAGCCACGCTCCAAGCCAAACCGCGTCCCTTGTGTGTTCCCCCTGCATTCGCATTCCGAGGGTCCGCCAAAGCTCTACATTACCGCATCAAATAATACTAAGTGAAAAGAGGTACCTTCTGCCCCGACCCGACCTCGCAGTATCCATCGCAAACTTATTGATAACCAAAACATGGACAATGGTACTTCAGCAGTAAAACATTAATTAGTAGCAATGATGGTTTTGGTTAGGCTTTCTAGATCGCTTTTTCGTGTACCATCGCATGTAATAGTTGCAGACAAAGAGCTTAAAAATATGTGAATAACACTCCGTTGTCAGCTGTAAATAATATAAGGTTGTTTTTGTCAGCATCCAAATTTCGGTATTAAGTTAAACTGTTTACTTCATTTCTTTTTTTCATCCCAGCCTATATACGTCCCACAGGCCTCCTCTCAGAATGAGAGGGCTTGGGCCATAGTTCCCACGCGGGCCCAGTGCGGATTGGGGACTTCATGCACACCATTGAATTTCTTCGGAGGTGTATGCAGGTTTCCTTACGATGTTTCCCTTCACCGTGAAGCTCATGGTAAATTTCAAATATAAGCCGCGGTGGCCTAGTGGTTTGACCTTTGGCCTCTCAAGTAGAGGGTCGTGCGAAATTACATTTGTAATTATTTTTTTAGCTTCGTTAAATCGGACGATTGAATTAGTAATGACAACCCAAAATGAAAAATGTTAATAAATTAATGAAAAATCGTTAAACATGTTCTTTTATTAGATATCATCATGGTTGCTGATGAAAAATATCACTCTGCATTTTACCGCACTTTAAGTTATGTATGATGTGATTTCAATAAATTTTAAATAATACATTCATTTTTTCTTAAAGCAGTCGCCTAAATAGAGTCAAAAGCATGTTGATATACGAACTATGAAATAGCGAGGGAAAAGATAAACTACTAATCTGACTGTAATTGAATAATTTCACTTAGTTTAACTTACTATAAAATAAAATTATAATACTATTGCACTGACTGCCACTGTCTATGCATATTCACATCAACCAAGTTCTTTTCGTTATGCAAATACGTTGAAGATATCATAATATTTCAAACAGAAAATAGTGAAGGTTACACTCTGGCAACTAATGTGCCACAGCTGCAGTCGCTGCTTTTATTGCAAAATAAAAACATTAAATATTGCTACTCCGCCGTGTGGGGTGCGCCGTACAATGATTGAGCAACTGTAAAGGTTTGTTCACTGGGTATGAAAAACAAAAGTATAAATAATAATTAATCTTATAAGTTACACATGAAAAGTATATAAAATATTTTGAATCTGAATTTAGTATTAGGTACGTTTGCAATTACAATCATTAAATATTAACCTTCTTATTTAGAAATGCTACGAACCTGTTACTGAAGTTTTTTTTGGCTGTGTCTTAGAATGACAAATATTCGAAGTAAGAGAATATAAAATCTAAATGAAAGTTAAGTAAGTAGTAGCTCAAGGACCGCTTGTATAGGGCTAGAAAAATCAGCATCAACCTTGGTTTAGAAGAGACATTTGCATACATTTTGGCACTATTTAGTTAACCTTTGGAAGTGGGCCTCAGGGTTAGCAGTCAACTCAGGGTTATGTAGTAGACCCCTGGTCCGCACAAACCCGTATTAGGAGCATTTAGAAAAAAAACCGGCCAAGTGCGAGTCGGACTCGCACACGAAGTGTTCCGTACCATTATCTATAAAAAATTGCGGTTTACGATTTATGAAGTATTGAAAAAACTACTTACTAGATCTCGTTCAAACCAATTTTCGGTGGAAGTTTACATGGTAATGTACATCGTATATTTTTTTTAGTTTTATCATTCTCTTATTTTAGAAGTTACAGGGGGGGGGGGAGGACATACATTTTACCAATTTGGAAGTGTCTCTCGCGCAAACTGTTCAGTTTAGAATTAAAAATTAAACCGCCGAAAAAACTGAAAAGCAAAAAATAATACCTTTTTTGTTTGACCTTAATCTAGGTACCAGTTTGAAGTCGGTGCCTCAGCACTTAGCCAGGAGGAGTGGACCTATAATCGTCTACCTGATTGGCTTCTATCACTCCTCCTGGCTCGTGCTGAGGCACCGACTTCAAACTGGTACCTAGATTAAGGTCAAACAAAAAAGGTATTATTTTTTGCTTTTCAGTTTTTTCGGCGGTTTAATTTTTTGTTAATAAGTTTTTATTTTATACTTTTTTCCATCCTTGGGGTAATTTTTTTTCCAAATTTATAATACCAACTTCAAGGTATACCCTATCTATCCAATAAAAAAGAATTATGAAAATCAGACTACTCTGTAAAAAGTTAGTCAATCATCCCCTGTTTTCCTACCCTTAGGGTAGGAATATTATTTTCAAATTTAAATGGGACCACTCTTGGGGTATACGATTTCCAATAAAAAAAGAATCATCAAAATCCGACTACTCTGTAATAAGTTATGCGTGGTCATATAGTACAATCAGTAACTGAACAAACAATCATCCCCTATTTTTCTACCCTTGGGGTAGGAATATTGTTTCCAAATTTAAATGGGACCACCCTCGGGGTATATGCTTTCCAATAAAAAAAGAATCATCAAAATCGGACTACCCTGTAAAAAGTTATGCGTGATCATACATAAAAAAAAATATATATATATATACACGTCGAATTGAGAACCTCCTCCTTTTGTTTTCGTCGGTTGAAAACTGATATTAGAAACCTCAATATCATTTTTGAAGATCTATCTATAAATACCCGCATGGCTTTGATGAAAAAATATTTTTGAGTTTCAGTTCTAAGTATGGAGAACCCCCAAAATTTACAGAATACATCTACTTACTAAGTAGTTTAGCATAGTTTTTATAGTTTCGGAAAAAAGTGGCTGTGACATACGGACGGACAGACAGTCAGACATGACGAATCCATAAGGGTTCCGTTTTTTGCCATTTGGCTAGGGAACCCTAAAAACGAGATTGATTGTTACATTTCCGTTGTCATATTTCATTGATTTTATTATTTACTTAACGATAATTGTGTGTTAGTTTCGTAAGAGTTATACAACATGTTCAAGATATTATATTTTTAAATGCCCACAAATATCAATAAAATATAAGTTGTGGTGCCTAAATTTGTTTAATATTTCAGCTGTCTCAGGCTAAGTACTTAATTCTATGAAAACAAAAGTATTATTTACTTAATAGTGTTCGTTCCTCAAAGTAAATATTAAATAGAATTAAGTATAGTAAATAGAAGCTAATTGCATTTTTTAGCGCCACAATTATGTTCAAACAAGAAGAAGAGTCGTTTATTTGGCCAAGTAACATCAGTCACATTTAGCAAGTCATTAAAACTATTTACAATCATATACTCTTAATCTAAGTGCTTAAAATAATTTCAGTACATCAGATTTACTCTTTTCTTTGAACAAGTCCGTGAACTCATTTATTGAATACCTACAGTGTATGTAAATCAAAAAACTGTTTTAAACCTATTCATATCTAATGAAGTAATTTAAAATGGTATTAAATTATATAAACTTATTTTAATCGGTAAACCTTCTTTAAATGTTTGTTTCTAGAAACAAGGTCTTTATCCCATAGCAAATGACTGTGTCTTATTAATCTTTAGCCGCGGATTAACCAATTCTCAAAATTCTTATGGAAATTCCCATAAATTACAAAAATATAGTCTTGTTTTTAAACTTAGCGGATAAGATTGCGGAATCTCATCCCGATCCCGCACGGATGTCGGGCCAAAAGTAGCCTATGTGTTATTTTCAAGATTCGTTTACCAAATTTTATCCAAATCCATCGAAGTTTTGTCGTGAAAGAGTAACAACTACACATACACACACAGACACGCACGCATGCACGCACTCGGGCACGCACGCACGCACCCACACACACATAGGTACAAGAATTCTTGTTACATTCGCATTACGCGGTATTCATGGTGACATAGCCTTCTAATTCGTATACAATTGTACCGCCGTGCGCCATGTGAACGCCTCTTGTTCACTTCTATCACCCCCAGCAATATGTTTGTACACGAGATGGAATTATATGGCGGATTAAAGTATCGGTCAGCGGTGTGTGAATCAATAATGTTTATTATGCGTGACGCTTTTGTACATTTATACTTATTGTACCATTGTGCCCTCGCTTGCGCACGTGTTTTTTACCTATTATTACTCGAGAGGGTGAGCTAAGCAGGTTCAATGAGACTCCTGGTTGATTAATTACTTGTGCAAGGAATTTGTGTTTTTAATTAAAGTAAACAAATACTTGGCAGTTTGCTTTTAATTTTATGACGTGTGTACGTCGTAGTGTCATTACACTAGCGACACTGGCGACTTCCGAAAAAGCAAATTATTGTGATTTAAGATGAGCATTATATTATCATTGATGAACTTAAAAATATCGTTTAATCACGTTCTATTAAAAGAATATGATATTATCCTTATTTAATTTTGACATCTGAATCTGAATGTATTTTTATTCTTTTTGTTTTTATTGTTATTAGCTATTCGTTCTTATGACATCTTCAAACTATGTGAATTAATATTATTCATTTTTACATTTTTATGTTGTAGTTTTTAAATTTCTTTGACATTCACACATTATGTGATTTACTATTTTTATCTTCATTTTTGTTTTATTACACTTTTATTGATTTTAACATTACTATCTCTGTGACATTTTATATTAATGTATTTTTCATTTATGTTTTTCAAATTCTATTGACGATCTTTTTGTGAATTCTTTTTATTTGTGACATTTGGAATGCAGAAAATAATAAAATTGTAATTTTCAATCTGAAATAAATGAATCTCACCTAATCTAATCTAATCTATTAATAAATTGAATTTCTGGAAATATAATTCCATCGATACTATCGATGATTCCGCCATTGTTGAAGTTGAAAAAGACACTATCGGTTAAATGTTTTAATATGCTTTGTTATTACTTTGGTGAAACGTTAACCGATGACAGCTGTCAAGGTATTAGCTTAAAATTAATATACAAAATTAACAAAATCAAATTATTGTTGTGAATTATCTATCAAATGTGAACGCACTTTTGAATAGCTAATTAACAAAATATCATTTACGTTAAAAATAAATGACCATAGTAAGAGGATGGTAAAATTGAACAAAGGAGCAGTTTCGTTCAGGAACACAGGTCACAATCACAATAATATCCATCAAAAACAAGAAATCAAACGCAAGTGCAAACAAAAACTAGTCAAATGGTATCAGGCCGATTATGCTTAACAAGACGTTTTCTGGCGACAAGTCCCCCAGGCCCCGAGGGTGGAAATAAAGATGGTAACAAAAATGACAATGTTCGAGCAACAGGTCGCTTTGTCTCAGCCAAGAGTATAATCTTCAAAATAGCTACGTCGGTCTCAATCCCTGCAGAATGAACCTGCCGCATTTATCCGGACATATAAGAGAGACCAGTCTTCTTAAAAATTAAAATTTTATTCTAAAAAATCTCAAATAATTATACGTGACAAGTAGTTTATTTCATGAATGAATGATGAAGTTCATTAAACCATTTCTAAAACGCATTTGTCCTTGCTTAATAAATCTTGCTTAAATCAAACTTAATGGAATGGGGGAAGAAAATTCAAATAAGAAGCAATTTTGGAACCGGAGCAACATACGTATACCCACACCAACGTACATTACACACTTAATAAAGACGTTGCAAGTTACATCAAAACTGTCATAATTAGCAGTGATTAAAACTTTGTTTCATACAAGTTCACCTAATTTCACTTCTTGCTTTAACCCCGTAACAAAATTAATGCAAATATGGCTTTGACGTGAAATATTAACAAACTCCAGTCCCGTTAAAAATGCTTTAATTAACTGAATTGGAGATAACAGAATTATACGCAGGGCGACAACGCACGGGAGTCGTGAAATGCAACAAGCAGTTTAATAGTTTTAATATTCAGCTAAGGTTTAATTCCCTCCCTCATTTATTTTCACTGTTATATGTTTCCTGGTGCGGAAATTAAAAGAGTCCCCCTTGCATAGTAAATAGTGCATTTGGCTCGAGATAAAACAAGAAACTTGGTTGTTGTTTCGAACAACCATCACTCCGGGACACTGTTTGAACTGTCAGAGATGTTAATCTAGGACTTAGTATACTTTTAATTCGTGTTTGCTGAGCTAATCAAGCTCAAATTTGCCGCAAACAAATGCACAAGTAAATAGATTCCTACTAAAAATAAATTAGGAGTATCTCTCCATAATCAGATAATGACAATTATGTGATTCATAACTTTATATGATTTATCACGTAAACAATATTTATCTCGACGTTTCGGCCACATTGCAGCGACCGTGGTCACGAGTTGACTGAAAATCACGCAAGTTTAAAACAGTAATTAGGTATGTGATTTTTAACTTTTCAAATAAAAAATATTTTTTTTGTACATGGTTTTGTGCAGATTGACTGAATTTCAATACCAGAGCCCGCACATTTGATGCCGATGTCGTCACGCCGCGTGCAGGATTATTGCAATTTGAGTAGTTGTGATAATCAATCATTAATCATCAATCATTAAAAATTAACCAAACGTGCGACGCAACAAACAAAAATACGATTGCAAAACAAAAGTATTTTTATGAATATTGCATTACGTATGAAAACGAAGATGACTTAAATTTTCTATGCGTAGGAATAAGGATGGCATGCTTCAAGTTAGAGAGGAATTCTATTTTCAACGTAATTATTGAAATGTGGTAACAATAAATTATAATAAAATGTATGTATAAAAACAAAACAAATAGTTTCATTTACGTTTCATGTATCAAGTAGGTATTAATTTCCACGTGCGAATAGATTACTTTGAAGTAATTTGTACATGATTAAAATGGTTGACGACTAATGATTAATAATTACAATAAAACTATTTGGGACCATCCTATATGCAGCGTGACGTCAAATTGATATCATCGGTATGAAAAGTACGGGCCCTGTTCAATACAATCTAATCAGTGGAAGTGAGTGAATTGCGACCTACAAGAATTGAAGACAACTTCCATATTTACTTAACTACCTACATACGAACATTGTTAGTTAAATCAAAGCTTGAAAACAAAATCATATGATTCTTTACTTTAGGTATACAAGTTAAATGTAACTCACGAATAGATTTTCCCTCAAAAATATCACTGGAAGGCATTTGACCATCCCGGGTAATTTGGGGTGGTAATGTGACAACTTTCGTCGCGTTTACCCCAAATTGCTGCCTGGTGCTGCGGGGTACAAAACTTTTAGAATCTGTGGCTATATTTCCAAATATGTTTTCCCGCCATGATAGTACTTTTTTAACGCTAAACTGTTCAGAAATCCATTAGGCAGTAAGTGCTCACCACAGTAGTAAAATCGCAACCCACAAATATGTCTAAGGAATTATTGTAGTGACACAATTAAACATCACGTTTAGAAAGAAACCGAACCGAACCTGAAACTGAAACCGAATAATTCTCATGTCTCCATATCCTGACTTTTTTACACAAAGTTTATTTTTGAAATGAAAATAATTTGGATTGTGTCAGATTCATTATGAACTTGCTAATGTTCTGAATTTAGAACATAAAAAATGTGACAAATCTATACCCACAGCATTATTTTATTATTTACTAGCTGTTACCCGCGACTCCGTCTGCGAAGAATAGGGGTAGGTATACAAAAAATAGCCCACAACCTATTCTCAGACCTACCGAATACAGAGAAAAAGTTTCATAAAAATCGGTCAAGCCGTTTCGGAGGAGTTCGATAACAAACACCGTGACACGAGATTTTTATATATCAGAGAAGATTAGATTAAGTAGACCTCGCAGCCTAGTCTGATGGAAAATAGAAACTGAGGCAAACAGATTGCGTATGCGCTGCCTACCCTGAGAACTAAGGTGAAATGTCTCTATGCTAGAAACTTCATCGGCTATCTTACCCCCAAAACGGGTAACAACATTGTGTTGTGAAGACTGTTACATCGCAGCAGATTTTTTTGTAAAATGGTGGAAGATATCACGACGGACCCTGTGCAAGGCCCTACCGCCAGCGAAAAAAACGTGGACCGACGCCCAGGGTACCGGCCTAAGCCAACTCTTCCTCATAGACGGATCCAGACCAATATCCCAGAACGAGAATGTTACCCGACACGCACCTCATGACGTTTGAAATGCTGTCATTTCATTTGTCATTCGACTATTTTGCAGAATTCAGTTTTTAAACTAATTTCTAACACTGGTAAATATGCTGTGGACAGCCACAGCATATTTACCAGTGTTAGAAATTAGTTCAAAACTGAATTCTGCAAAATAGTCGAATTTGGATAGTAAAATTAGATAGCAAAATATATCTATCTGAATGATTATAATTTATACGATAAAGGATATCATATTTTAAGTTCGTGGCCGAGGTTTGTGTGGCGAGTAACAGTCGCCGCAAATTGTGGCGCGGCCATTTTTATTGGTGCCGATGCCCTAACGATTTTCGACATGGTGTTGTGGAAAAATGATATTTTTTAACGAGTTTAAATGTCACGGTTGAAATAAAAACACTAAAAATTCGTGTTCTAACCGAGATAATATATATGTATGTACATATATTTTAGCGCGTTAATTTATATTTATATAATACTAGCCTTCCGTCCGCAGCTTCGCCCGCGATAAATTAGTTTTCCCGTATTATAGGTATTTTCCCGCAGTAAAAAGTAGCCATGTCACTCAGTGATATAATGTAGCTTTTTAACGGCAAAAGAATTTTTGAGATTGGTCCAGTAGTTTTTAAGTTTATTCGTTACATACAAGAATAAATACAAATCTTTCCTCTTTATAATATTAGTGTAGATAGTAGACATATACTTACATGGATTTTTTGGCGCGATTTGCATGAGTCGTATGCTACCTGAACATAAACTCATAATACTACCGTGTTTTTTTACCATTAACACAAACAAAAGCTTTTCAGATCAAATATAGTTAATTTCTCAGACACTGGAATCACTACTGAGACGGTAATACTGTTAAAATAATGATCAATAATTAAAATAATCGTTTAGTAAACGTATAATAGCTTCCTTAGTTGTGCCCAGGTAATTGTTTCTTAAATTTCTTTAACAAGAATTGAGCGAGTTATTATTAATTTATTTTTCTTTTATGTGAATGAATGATATAATACATTGATTTCCACACAATAATACAGTTTTTCACAGAGTTATCTTAGTTGTAAAGTGCTGTAAGGGGTGCGATGTCACGTAACCTCCTTGCCTCGTGTGTCCAAGTTCTATTCTGGATCTGACCGCGGAAAGAGCAGCACTTGGGCCAGAGCGTCCTTGGCACCGAAAAAAGGATTTCTTGACCAATTCATAGAACAGTTTTCTGGCATGTTTTTTATCTCAAAGTTGTATCTACACGATACAACTACGAATACGTCTAAGAACTGACTTTGGCACAAACCCATGGCCGCCATTAAATAGTAGATTGTACAACAAGGGACTAAAACAAGCCATAATGACACGAGATATTTAGCCACCCGAGCGATAGCGAGGGAGGCTATAATTCGAGTTGTCATTATGGTAGTTTAGTCCCGCGTTAAACACTCTACTTTTCACTTTGAATGCGAGGAAAAAAACGACGCACAAAATTACTTTTTTACAACGTATGCTCAATACGAGCAATGGACATCTGTTCAAAATTCAAATAGCAAAAAAAATACCGCTGTCTTTTCTTTTCTTTTATATTTTTTTGTAAAGTGACGCTTTTAATGCTTGCATAATTAGCCAACAGATTCTAACTTAAAGACTATGTTAAAACTAATTGGACTATGCATGTAAGAATGATAATTGTTCATTCATTAGAATCGGCAAATAAATTAACCTAATTGATCTAAGTTCACACACAAAATATATTGTTAACTGAAACACTTACCCGTGAATAAAGAAACGACTTTTTAAGTTTATTTTCTATATGCCAATTCTTTGTTAAATTATGTCTAATTATACTTTCTATTTACTATTAAATGCAACTGACATCGCATTATTTTGAAGTCACGCCATATTAACATTCAAACGTAACTGCTCTATCTACCGTACACTCCAGCACTGCTTTGCCGACAGTGCGGATTGCTATTTTATCGACAGAGCAGGGAACTGCATTGCCGACAGCGTTTTTAAAAAAAAAACAAGTTAAAAACACCTAAGCTAAAGGAAATCTTTCTTTACGTGCAAAATAAAATAAATTCATCTTTAATATTTTATAATTAAATAGATTAATATTCGTAATTATTCAATGTGTTTCACGAAATTATTATTTTTAAATATTTTTTATACAGTTGTCATTTTGAGGTTATTTCCACGCCCTAAAGGTTTCCACAGACCGAAGCGCAGGGCGCTACAGTGCGTCCGCAGCGCGCTTCGGTCTGTGGAAAGCTTTAAAATTGTCTATACCCAGTTACTGAAAATGGCGATAATCCTCCATTCACAAACACCGTGATTGGCAGTTTAGGGGTTTCCATAGTCAATTAAAAAAATTTTACTTTAATCCCTTGAGTTCAAAAAAGAGCTTTAGTCCCGATATGCAGAGACTAAAGTAACATTTTAAGAGCATGAGAAGTGAAAAAAAATAAACGTACCTATCATAATTTTATCGTACAATTTTTATTTACATATAAGTTAAGTTAAATTTTAATATTCATTTAATACTAACAAAACCTTACTAAAAATATTGAATTGAACATTAATGAAGTTATCTCACTTTGTGATTGCGAAAATTGAGGCTGCGTGTTATTTCACAGAAACGATATTACGTTTTTTAATGAGTCATGTTTTGGCTCGCAAGCAATTCATGATTAAAACTCACGTAAACCTCATAAGAAAAGTGGTAAGTTTGATCAAATTTTATTGACATAAACTAAGTAATTTGGCTTTAAAAAAGTTTAGTCGTAGAGAGACAATTTAATTAAGATACGTACTCGGAATGAACAGAATATCATTCATACATAGGTAGTCATTCATACGTTACACGTAGACGAACAAGCATTAAGATTTGATTTTATCTGTCCCTTTTTAAGATGTATTTATCTTTTATCTATATATATAAAAGAAGAAACTGACTGACTGACTGACTGACTGACTGACTGACATATCAACGCACAGCCCAAACCACTGGGCCTAGAGATTCCAAATTTGGCATGTAGGTTCCTTATAAGGTCTAGGGGTGCACTAAGAAAGGATTTTTCAAAATTCACTCCCTAAGGGGGTGAAAAGGGGGTCCAAAGTTTGTATGGGGAAACAAGATTAGTTCGACTATTTTATTCGAAACTTCACAGGAGTACTCCTAATGGTAAATAAGTAAACACATGTTTCAGGTTTTTTGAGAATTCAACCCCTAAAAGGGGGGAAAGAGGTAACAAAGTCTGAAAATCAACATGGGTGTTGTTTCTATGGTGTATCGGGTCGCTGGTTATGAAAACAACAACGGTTTTAAAATCCGACGTGGCGGATGTAAAATACCATATCACTGGATGGGGTGCGATGGGGTTGAAATGTCTAAATAAACTAAATGACTGTTGATATATCAACGCACAGCCCAAACCACTGGATACAATGTAGGCATCCACTAAGGAAAGATTTTTGGGAATTCCCACGGGAACGGGAAACAACGGGATTTATAAATTCGATTCCGAGTGACCCTATCTCAGTAACTATAATAACTAGACTCTTCAAATTTGATACACAAGTAGGTATTATATTAATAAAAATTTCAGGATTTTTCAAAATTCTCAAGGGATAAGGAAAAAACGGGATTTATATATTCAGTTCAACGGCATCCTATGAACTATAATTACTAGACTCTTTAAGTTTGACACAGAAGTAGGTAATTATAACAGTAAAAAACTGTTTTAAGGATTTTCGGAAATTCCCACGGGATAAGGAAAACACGGGATTTTTCGTTTTACTGGTCGTAGAAAGCTGAAGTTCGGCATGTAGGTTGCTTGGGGAGTGTAGAGGAGGATTGAGAGAGGACTTTACAAAATTCCCACGGGAACGGGAAAAAACGGGATTTTTCGTTTTGGTGATCGTAGAAAGCTGAAATTTGGCATGTCGGTTGCTTGGAGAGTGTAGCGGAGCATTGAGAGCGGAATTTCCAAAATTCCCACGGGAACGGGAAAAAACAGGATTTTTCGTTTTACTGGTCGTAGAAAGCTGAAATTCGGCATGTAGGTTGTTTGGGGAGTGTAGAGGAGCATTGAGAGAGGACTTTCCAAAATTCCCACGGGAACGGGAAAAACAGAATTTTTCGTTTTACTGGTCATAGAAAGTGAAATTCGGCTTGTAGGTTGCTTAGGGAATGTAGAGGAGCATTGAGAGAGGATTTTCCAAAAATTCCACGGGAACGGGAAAAAACGGGATTTTTCGTTTTACTGGTTGTTGAAAGTTGAATTCGGCATGTAAGTTGCTTGGGGAGTGTAGAGGAGCATTGTGAGAGGACTTTCCAAAATTCCCACAGGAACGGGAAAAAACGGGATTTTTCGTTTTACTGGTCATAGAAAGCTGAAATTCGGCAAGTGGGCTCATTGGGGAGTGTAGGGGAGCACTAAGAAAGCATTTCTCGAAATTCTTACGGGAACGGGAAAAAACGGGATTTTGCGTTTTACTGGTTTTTAGAAAGCTAAAATTTCAAAATTCATAAGTTCACACTGTAAATAGGCCGCAAAGGGCTCTTTAACCGAGTTCAAAAAAAGGAGGAGATTACATGCATTCCACTTTATGTATTTTTTTATGTAGGTATGTTCGCCGATTTCTTGGTCAATTGTGGACCGATTATAAAAATTATTTTTTTATTCGAAAGAATACAATATACTCCTGAGATGGTTCTAATGTTACCAAATCAGGATCTGATGACGGGATCTTAGAGAAATCGAGGGCAACCCTCAAATTTTGTAGGCACGTATTACGTTTTTCATATATTTTCTCAAGCTATTTAAGTGTTTGCGTCTGGTAGACATCGTCTCATGTAGATGAGCTGATGATGGAAGGTAAAACTCCTTAATGGTTAGGAGTTGAGGATATTTTTTCAAATATTATAGGTACGTATAGACCGATAGTTGTATTCTTTCAGGTTATCCGAGTGAGCTGATGATGGAAGGTTAAACTCCTTAACGGTTAGGAGTTATAGGAAGTTTCTTTAAATATCATATGCACGTAAAGACCTTTACTTGTATTCTTTCTAGTTATTCAGATGAGCTGATGATGGAAGGTATAACTCCTTAACGGTTAGGTCACACAATACCATAACAAAATACTATAATTTATGTATAATATCAATGCTAAGTAGGTACACAGCGCTTCCAGTTACTCAAGTTTCCGTAGAAGGTAAGAATACATTGAATTATACCTAATGCAGGACAGGGGAAATTAGTAATAGGTTTTATATTTTTAACAAACCTGGTTATTTTAGTGCCCGCTTTCGAATAGTGAAAAACATTGTATATAAAGAAATACTGTAAAGGACCGTATCTACCTGAAGTTCAGTCAGGCTTGCTTGCTCGCTTACTTGCACGCTTTCTTGCACGCTTGCTTGCTTGCGTGCATGTATGCTTGCTTGCATGCTTGCTTGCTTGCCTGTATGCTTGCTTGCTTGATATCTTGGTTCTTTGGAATACTCATGGTACATGCGAGCGAACCGCGGGCAAAAGCTAGTTTGAAATAAAATTGTCGTAAAACGTGGTTTCCTTAATTAAATGACATGCTTTTATTTAATCATACATAAGGACCAAGGTGACTAGGGTGAGGAATGTACGAACTAAACCTCTCACTAATCCGTACTGTCAAGAAACTCGAAATTTAATCCCAATAAAAAGGTGTTGGCGACATGCTCATTAGGGTTCAATAGGCTACTCAAAAATGTATTTATTTTTTTATGTTATTTATTTCAGGTAGGTTGCATGTGTGACGCGCGATCGGACGTTCAAACTAACGAACGTACATACGCCAGTCTACCTCAGCTAACCGCGCGCGACACACACGCACTTACGGCCTTTTTGTATTTTTTCTAAAATTTGTACGCTCTGGTGTCGGTTTTCTTTCAATAAACTGGGTTATTCGTTGTGATCTAAAAGTTTCATTAAAAATCCATCCGCATCGCCCACAAAGTGGTCACTTCGACCGGATCATACGTAATGCTCCCCATGCAGAGTAACGTAGAAACGCGAAAAGCTAAAGCGCGCCGGGAAGCAGCAGAACAAGAAAAAACGCATACTGCTACTACATCAGATAACCCCGCGCAGCAAAAAACGGATGGTTTTTCGAAATTCGTGAACATGAACAATCTACCCGCCAGTATAAAATCGGAACCGATTCTACAAAAAGTTCACGTCGAACAAAGGAAAATAGCAATTTCACAAGCCAGCGTGATTTCGAGCAGCAAGGGCTCACGAAAGTCATCGGCATCTAAAGAAGCAAAACGAAAATTATTACAATTAGAAGCCGCCAAGCAAAAGGCTAAGATCGAGATGGATATTATAGACAAGACTCTGGAGATGCAAATAGCCGCACTCAGCGACGAGGAGGACCTAGAGGGATACAGTTCACAAGTCGATAGAAATGAGCCTCCTCATCAAGAAGTGGAGAAGTGGCTGGAGCGCCATAGCGGTAACGAGGAACCGCACGAGGAGCAGCGAACCCCCGAGAATGGTTTTATTACGGGTGAGCAGCCCCAGCATCCAGGAGCGTCAACGCCCGCGCCCGGCCCCAGGGCACCCGGCCCCGCGCCCGGCCCCTGGCCCGCGCCCGCCGCATCAGACGGCGTGGTCGCAGCGCTGAACAGCGCGGTTCATGTGTTAGCCGGTGCACTAAAGGATCTCACCTCTACAAACGTCAATAATGTACCTAACGTAAGTCTGCTCAGCCGTATAAGTACGCCGAAGGACCTACCTGACTTCTCCGGCGACCAATTGGAGTGGCTGCTATTTAAACAGGCTTATTTGGAGTCGACCGAGATATGTAAATTTACTGATAAGGAAAATCTATGGAGGTTAAGAAAGTGTCTGCGAGGACCCGCGAAGGATGCAGTCGCCGCTTTGTTTATAAGCGCCACATCGCCCGATAAAGTGATGGCGACCTTGGAGCTACGTTTTGGTAATCCCGATTGCATCATTTCACGCATTCTACAAGACCTTAAAAAGCTTCAACCTTTACATCAAGATTATCACAAGGAAATCGTAACATTCGCCGTGAAAGTACAAAGTTTTGTGGAAGCAGTGAGAGCAGTGGGTCGAGAAGAGTACCTACAGGGAGTTAATATTGTGTCCATCATTCTATCCAAACTGCCCACTGTGTTAATCTCTAAGTGGTGTGATTACAGCTACGACTTAATTAAAGAAGGAACGAAATCCAGATTAGTAATTTTAGCCGATTTTCTTCACAACGAAGCCGTTAAGATTTCCACCACTGCGAGTATTTTGACTGCTACAAGAAATGATTTTCAAAAAATTAGAATTAGCGAAAATGCATCTTCACGCTCACATACCGTGTTACTACAAGCCGACGGAAACGAAAACAAGTGTCTGTTTTGCCGTACCTCCATGCATAAATTAACGGAATGTAAACAATTTAAAAAGGCATTGCGTAAGGTGCGGTGGCAGTTTGTTAGAAAAAATGGCTTGTGTTACAAATGCTTAATATCAAAGCACGAGCGAGAGACATGCCAAGCGCCCGCGTGCGATAAGGATGGTTGCGGCGAGAAACATCACCGGCTACTGCACTTCACAGTAAACAAGAATAGCGAGGTAAATAATCCGACTAGTGCGCCGCCGCGGCCTACCCCGAGCGTTTCTACTTCCTATGTGTCAGTGCCGCAAAACCCGGAACTTAAGCCCGAAACATTAACGCACATAAACGCGAGTGACAGAAAAGTTATGCTTAAAGTGGTACCCGTCAACATACATGGACCGAGTGGAACTTTAACTACAACCGCGCTCCTCGATGACGGGTCGACAATAACTTTAATTAGTAGTTCGCTCGCGGCGCGCGCCGGCCTGCGCGGCCGCTCCGAAACCATGCGCGTTAGTGGTGCGTGGAGCGATAGCGAATTAGTGTGCACATCTGCTGTATTGTCCTTAAATATATCCGATGTTAATAATAGCAATGTATTTAATATAAATTTGCGAAGTGTCGACAATCTAAAGCTCCCCGAGCAGGACTTGGGTGCAGTTTCCTGTAATCGATATGCCCATTTAAACAAATTAAAAGATAAATTGTTTTGTAATACGTGTTGTATACCTGAGATTCTGATCGGGCAAGATAACTACCACTTATTGTTACCGTTAGAGTTGAGTGTAGGTAAACCTTATGAGCCGGTCGCTACGCGGACTCCCCTAGGTTGGTGCGTGCACGGCGTAATGCGCGCGCCGCCGGGCGCCCTAGCGCCGCCGGGCGCCCTCGCGCCGCCCGGCGCCTTCGCGGCGCACGCGAGCCTGCTGCTGGCGGCGGCGCCGGCGCGCGTCCACGACTATGAGCAGGACTTGCGTGATCTCCATGACCAGGTAAAGCGATACTTTTCCTTTGAGTCGTTAGGTACGTGTGGCAAACCTCGCCAAAACAGTGAAGACGTCCGCGCGATAGCCCAGCTGGAGCGAACGGCGGTGTTGGTCGACGGCAGGTGGCAAGTGGGCTTGCCATGGCGAGACGAAAGCTGCATACTGCCCGACAGCTACCACAATGCTTTAAATAGACTGAAAGGGGTCGAGAAGAAGATGGCTTCGAACGAAGCTTACGCTCGAAGGTATGAAGATCGGGTGAATCATTTGTTTACGAACAATTTCGCTAGGGAGGTGAAAGACGTTCGACCAAACGTATCACCACGCACATGGTACTTACCCCACTTTGGGGTAGACAATCCAAACAAGAAAAAACTACGTCTGGTCTTCGACGCGGCTGCAAAAAGTAAGGGTTTGTCCTTAAACGACCACCTGTTACAAGGGCCGGACCTACTTATGTCTCTGTTTGGAATTTTGGTCCGCTTTAGGGAAAATAGGGTCGCTGTAGCAGGGGATATCAAGGACATGTTTCTTAGGGTAAGAATCAGGCCCGCAGACCAGGACGCGCTCAGGTTCTTATGGAGGGCCGACTCTAAACAACCGGTCAAAACGTACGCTATGACATCACTCATTTTTGGCGCCAATTGTTCTCCTTTCATAGCACAATTTGTAAAAAATAAAAATGCTAAACGCTTCACGTCAACGATGCCCGCCGCCGTTGCCGCTGTTTGCGAACAACACTATATGGACGATTACTTAGACAGTTTGCCTGACGAAACCGCCGCAATAAAAATGGTAAAAGATATCTCATATATTCACAGGGAAGGTGGCTTTCAGATTTGCAACTGGACTAGCAACAGCGCCACGGTCCTCGAGAGCATTGAAAACGAGACCTTAGGTAATACGGCTGTAAGGTTGAAATTGGGCGAACATCAACAATACGACGGTGAGCGAACGCTGGGCTTGATATGGTTCCCTGCCAAAGATGAGTGGGGGTTCGATGTGTCGTTGAAACGCGTTCCTGATTGCATTGTAAACGGCACACAAAAACCTTCTAAAAGAATAATGCTTAAAATTGTCATGTCTATATTCGACGTCTTTGGGTTTTTGGCCCCATTTACCATTCAGGGTAAACTCATGCTTCAGGACACGTGGAGATGTAACATCGACTGGGACGATCTCGTACCAGACGATATATTTCACAAGTGGCGAGAATGGGTAAATTTATTAAAAATAATAGATCGTATTCGCATACCGAGATGCTATCACCAAGCGTCCATAGGTGCGAGCGAGATGGATAGCGCATCGGTTGCCATGCCGGCCGCACCGCCTTCTACGGGCGCTACGAAAAATCCCCTGCGCGTAGCTGCTACGAGCGCGGTCGCCGCTACGAAGCCGACCGCGACTTGTGCTACGACAACAGACTGCGCCGGTAATAATTATAATAATTTACAGCTGCACTTATTTAGCGATTCGTCGACAAAAGCCATGTGCGCCGTTGCTTACTGGCGATGGCAATGCGGCAGCAGAATATGCGTCGCGTTCGTGGCCAGCAAGAGCCGGGTGGCGCCGGTGAAGCCGACGACCGTGCCGCGGCTGGAGCTGCAGGCCGCGCTGCTGGCCGCGAGGCTCGCGCGCTCGCTGCAGAGCGAACATAGAATCACTACGGCGCAGCGATATTTCTGGTGCGACTCGACCACCGTGTTGCACTGGATAAAAAACGACGCGCGTAATTACAAAACCTTCGTGGCAAACCGGTTAGGGGAAATCGACGAATTGACGAACGCTGCCGAGTGGCGGTACATACCTACCAAGTTAAATGTGGCCGACGCGGCCACGCGCGAGGCTTACGATACCACCATTTTTAAAAATGAGTGGTTCAGGGGGCCCAAATTTCTTCACGAAGACGTATCTGAATGGCCGTGCGACTTAGTAAACTTTAAAACAGATTCGCTCGGCTCCGAGTATGTAACTTTGGTCCAGACTGCGAGCGAATACTTACCTATTCCCGATCCGAGTAGATTTTCCTCCTGGCTGCGCTTGCTGAGGGCGACGGCCGCTGTCCTAAAATTCATCGTCAGATGTAGGAAATTGAGACACGCCGAAATCGACTGTACAATGATGGAGCGTGCCGAGCAACTGCTGCTGAAACGAGCACAAATGGACACCTTCGGCCTCGAGATAGCCGCACTGAACAAAGGCGAGGCTATCTGCCGCGGCAGCCGGCTAGCGGGGCTGGCGCCGTACCTGGAGCGCGGGGTGCTGCGCTGCGGCGGGCGCATCGACGCGGCGCGCGGCGTGCCGGCGGGCAGCAAGCGGCCCGTCGTGCTGGACGGCGCGCACCCGATAGCGCGGCTGATCGTGCGCGGCTACCACGAGCGGGCCGCGCACGCTAACCAGGAGACTGTTGTTAACGAAATTAAGCAAAAATATTACTTGTTGCGGTTACGCCCGACTGTTAAAACGGTGGTTTCTCAATGTATGCTCTGCCGCATTAGAAAGGCGAAACCGCAGGTACCGAAGATGGGAGCCCTACCTGCGGCTCGTCTGGCGCACCACCAGAGGCCGTTCACCTTTTGTGGTCTGGATTTGTTCGGGCCTATGGCGGTGACTGTAGGAAGGAGGCACGAAAGCAGGTACGGCGTTCTGTTCACCTGCCTCACGGTTAGAGCCATACACGTGGAGTTGGTGCATTCGCTCACTACCGACTCGCTAATAATGGCACTCCGACGTATGGCGGCTCGTCGTGGGTGGCCGCAGCGATTGTTCTCGGACAATGGAACCAACCTGCGAGGTGCTGACGCGGAGCTCAAGAAGTCAGTTCAGGAGTTGGATGAAAGTACCTTAAGGAACGAAGGGTTGAATCACGGGGTCCAGTGGACTTTCATACCGCCCGTAAGCCCCCATTGGGGTGGGGCGTGGGAGCGGCTTATACGTAGTGTGAAAGTCTCACTCAAAGTGGTTCTGAAAGAACGTGCACCGAAGGATGAGGTCCTCAGTACGTTAATGGCAGAAGTGGAGAACATAATCAACGGACGGCCGCTGACACATGTGTCAGTAGACCCTGACAGCCAGGAAACTCTGACCCCAAACCACTTTCTCCTGGGCTCGTCATCCAATTTGCCCGTCGCGGGATCTTTCGATGACACCGAATTTTACCTCCGTAAGCAGTGGCGCAAATCGCAGAGGTTGGCTGACATGTTTTGGACTCGTTGGGTGAAGGAGATTCTGCCAGATCTCATCCCGCGAAAGAAGTGGACGCAGGATCAACCATCGCTACAGGTAGGTGATCTTGTACTCATTGTAGACCCGGCTGCTCAAAGGAACGTGTGGCAGAAGGGACTGATTCAGCAGATCTTTCCCGGCAGTGACGGTCGGGTACGAGTAGTCGAGGTAAAGACGAAGACTGGGACGCTGAAACGTTCCGCGGCGCGCGTCGCTCGCATACCTTTAGGCGATGAGTGCTGACCCAGCACTGGGGTGGGGCGTGTTGGCGACATGCTCATTAGGGTTCAATAGGCTACTCAAAAATGTATTTATTTTTTTATGTTATTTATTTCAGGTAGGTTGCATGTGTGACGCGCGATCGGACGTTCAAACTAACGAACGTACATACGCCAGTCTACCTCAGCTAACCGCGCGCGACACACACGCACTTACGGCCTTTTTGTATTTTTTCTAAAATTTGTACGCTCTGGTGTCGGTTTTCTTTCAATAAACTGGGTTATTCGTTGTGATCTAAAAGTTTCATTAAAAATCCATCCGCATCGCCCACAAAAGGTTTTCCGTAAACTCTGTATTTGATGCTCTCGGTGTTATTATATCTCCGCGTGGTCTATTATATTTACGTCAATGTCTTGCAGAAATAATACTAATTTTTTAACCGACGAAAACAAAACGAGGAGGTTCTCAAGTTGACGTGTATATATATATATTTTTTTTTCTTATGTATGATCACGCATAACTTTTTACAGTTTAGTCCGATTTTGATGATTCTTTTTTTATTGGAATGCGTATACCCCGAGGGTGGTCCCATTTAAATTTGGAAAGAATATTTCTTGATGACTAGATGGCGCTAGTAGTCGCCACAAACCACAGTGTGTCGCCTAGAACAAGCGAGCTGGACAAAATTATTTGTCGATGCCATTAAGTTCAATCGCGTTTATTATGAATATTCATAAACATTTTAACTACTTTCAGTGCATGGTTTCACCTAGAATTCAATAAAATAAAAGTTTAGCAAAAATATATATCATATTTATTATTACCATACACAAATCAAATTAAATTAATTTTAAAATTGTTTAAATATAAACAAAATTCTAAACCACTACTATGCACTACCAGATTACCTAGCTTAGGTAATATGTAGGTACATCATTAGCCTAATTGGGACTTAAAACTAAAATGACTAACAAAATACAATCCAATGTAGGTACATCATTAATCTAATTGGGACTTAAGACTAAAATAACTAACTAAATATATGATAAACAACTGAACATTAATAAATTACGTATTTCATTTACAACACAATATAAAAAAACATACTCGTAAATGAATAATAATTAATTCTACTAATTCTTAATCACTTAAATCTTCTTCAGAAGAATCCTCTTGTATATAATCATTAGATGCTATACTTAACCTACGCTACGAACTGTATTTCTATTAACAATACTAAGAGGCTCTAATACTAAATCTAAAAACTTAAAAGGAAGAGAACTTGTCTTTTTTTTAGGAACCTCCCTGAGACTGTTAATAATAGGATCAGACGTAATAAGCAGCATGTTAAACAAGTCTCTATTCGTGGCAGTATGTGACAGCTTTCGGATGTTATGCTCTCGGAATCTTCTGTAATCTTTATCGCGAGCTTCCTGAGCTTCCTCAGAAAGCTGCCCGATTGGCAGAAGAGCGTTTGGTCTTTGAACTGGTATCTGCGAAGTGTACCTACAATCTTCAGTCTTCCAGGGCCAGCCAGTGGGGGCTGAGACGATATTGATGGCTCTACAGGATCGAGTAATGTATGGAATGTGATATCACCCCCTAGCCATGTCTTATTGGATGCTAGAAAGCGGTCTCGACTTCTGTTCGAATTCTCCCATTTTTCCAACAATTTCGCAGAAAATTGTGAAATAACTGTCTTGATCTCCTTCGAAGATGGCTCTACTACGCCGCTCAGGTTATGTTTTGATGAGACAACCTTGAAAAGTGCAGCATTTTTGGCACTTTTCGGAGCTTCGACCCATTCCTCAAAACATTCCATTTTTGAGATAGTAAAAAAATAATCTGAAAAAAATATCCAAAAAAAAGTTAGGGCAAATTCGGGCAAGAAATTTTAAGTTGATAATAAACTAGAATAATGTGTCTTTTATTTGGCAAAAAAAGTAGCTCGGGGAAAACGGGGGATTTTTACTTATAGTCTTTTAAATTCTAAATTTAAGATTTTTTTACTGATTTCTTTTAAATAACGAAATCTTTCTAACGAACAGATTAAACCATACTGAATTTAACAGGACAAAAAATATATACTTACCCTTGGTTATCGAATCCATCACAAATTCACCACACAACTTTTAATAACAACAAATGCGAAGTATTCGTATTAGTAGCCAATTTGCAACTAATTTTATGCATTTGACGCGACTATCTTTTATACTTACCCTCCTGATCGTAAATGTTATAACTTAATATCTAAACAATACCTGTTATTGTGATAAGCAATTAATGCTCTAATTACCCTCATTAACAATCTTTAGAATTGTTAATGTTGTTATTGTCCAGCTAGCTTGTTCTACGCGACACACTGTGCAAACCTTTACCAGTAAAAAGTTACACTATCCTTTATTGACATAGGCTACTTTTTTCCGGGAAAATGCAAAATTCCCAAGGGATATAAAAAAGAAAATTCAACTTCGGAGCTCATTTTAAAATGTCTTTCACCAATAGAAAAGATACACTGTCCTTGGTTAACATAGGATGCTTTTTTCCGGATAAATGCAAAATTCCCGCGGTATAGAAAATAGTAAGATTAACTTCGGGGCTGAGTTTAAAAAAAAAATCACCAATAGAAAGCTTTACTATCCTTTATTGGTGTAGGCTACCTACTATTTATTCGGTAAAATGCAAAATTCCCGTGGGATAGTAAGTAGTGAATTTCACTTCAGGGCTGATTTGAAAATTTCTTTCACCTATTGGTGAGTAGCTACACTAACCCTTATTTACATAGACTACTTTTCTCCGTGAAAAAGCAAATTTCCCACGGGAAAAATATAAGTGAATTCAACTACGCGGCTGATTTTAAAAGTTCTTTTACCGGTAGAAAGCTTTAAGGACATAGGCTACTTTTTCTCGGGGAAAATGCAAAATTCCCGCGGGATAAAAACAAGTGAAATTTTGCATAGAATAAGGACAAATTTGTTGAAATTCCCACGGGATAGGGAATAAACGGGATTTATAATATTCACTAACTGATACTGATGATGATGAAAATTAAATGATAATAATGATGGATGTTGCCGGTGCCGGAATTTTGTTTTATACAATGAAAGAGATGAAGAAGCTTTACCACAAATTGGAATTCTACGCGGACGAAGTCGCGGGCAAAAGCTAGTTACGTATATAAAGATACACACGACTTATGTTGCAGCCAGAATCATCTCATTAGGGAACTCCTCAATGGTCGATAGCTCTGACAAAAACATAAGACTTTTAAATAAAGGCTTGATTTTAATTTTTTTTTTACTTTTCATTTAATACACTTTTTTTTAGAAAACACGTAGTGACGTTATTCGAGTACGAAATGAAGGCCCTTGGAACGACTTGTTTTTTTTTCGTCGGCGGGGGGCAATCAGGAGCAAATCGTGCGGAAGGCGCCCGAAGTTATCTCGCGAGGAATTTGGACAAGGATCAGCCGTGTCTCATTTCAATTTGAGGAAGATCGCTTTAAGCTGGAATGCTAAAATTCGCGACTTTAATAGGTACTTTGTGTTTTTAAAGGTAACTTTATTATATTGTTGACGAGCCTTTACTGGCTTCACTCACTTGAATCATTGCGTCTAGCAAATGAATTAGAATTCCGGGATATTATTAAGTTCCCGTGGAAATGCCCAAATATTACACAATGGTCTTCATTCGCGTTATACGAAGAACACCTGCGCAAAATGTTGTTTTTAAAGATATCGGTTAAGATTTTTGAATGTAACGTCTGCAAATTCCGATCTCGTGAGAATACCAACTCACACATTAAATTTCCGAATATCCGAATTCGTCTGTCGTTTTAGCGTTAAGGGTAACAAAGACACACACACACACACACACACACACACACACACACACACACACACACACACACACACACACACACACACACACACACACACACACACACACACACACACACACACACACACACACACACACACACACCCACACACACACACACACACACACACACACACAAACAGACACAAACACGCATACGCACGCACGCACACACAAGCACATAGACGGCGTGATTAACAATAGTATATAGGTCCTATTGATAAACTGAAATCGTTGAACCTATATTAAAGAAACTCTACCTACTGAAACCGTAGCATGTATAACGATTGACTGAGGCATAAGTTTACTGTGATAACCTTTAGAAGAACTTCTAGGCGTGCCTGTATTAAACAAACATAGTATCATTTAATAGTAACTATAAATTATTTTATTACAGTTTATTTATCTATGCTATTTCTATCACAGATATTTATTGTCAGTAGGTAGGTGGCCACGTAATTAGTGCAAGGCCATGTGTAATGTTTTATTCTTTAAATTAGTAGTATAGTATATAAATCTTCCCAGGTGAATTTTTCGCTTCGAGCCATCACATTAAATTTGAACCTTAATACTATGATGATACCGTTTGTTTTGAAAGATAAGGGCTCGAAGCGAAAAATTCACCTGGGAAGATTTATATACTATACATACACCCATGTGAAGCCGGGTCGGGCAGCTTGTTTATAACATTAGTAGGACATAATTAATCCTTTAAAGATGTGTCAAAGAAATGTTTTTTTTTTTAATAATTATTAATGTTTATTTTCAGAATGTGCAAAACGTGAGTTTCTACCTGTTTTTCTTGGTACTTTGAATACCTCCGGCATTCTAGGTATGTCAGTTACGTTTTCAAGTAAGTTTTTAAGACAGCGTTATAGTTTATTGTGTCAGGCGTTACTTTGCGGAGGTCCATATTAATGAACTGAAACAATTACTTTGCTCACCCGCGACTTTTTTTTGTCGCGGGTTAGCAAAGTAATTGTTTCAGTTCAGCGTTATTGTTATTTACTTTATTAGATAAGTACTAGCAAACTCAAGTGGGACTGGGCGGGACACATCTGCCGAATGCATCTGGATAATTGTTCACAGTCCCACACAAATTTCAAATTCCTGGTAAGTCCAGCAAATTAGTTTGATCATTGTACCGTCGTTTGACCATATTATAAACCTATGTCAACCAATGTCTTGTATACTTAATCAAAATGCTAGCAAAATCTTGCCGCAGTGCTATTTGATAGTGCCAGATTATTATTTATTTAGGCTCCTACTTTTAGAGTCCGATTGCTACTTCATTTCACTTATTTTTTTGGATAGATAGATAATTACATCACGACTCGTCTGAAAAAATTGAAAATAATAGTAATCTATTGGTATACACAAGTGGTAATCCATCTATCAGTATCTTAATGATATTTGTATTTATTTTTCATTGTATAAGATGGCTTAAAAAATCATTTGTTTTTCTCAATACTATGTCTAAAAATAATCTGCTAAGTGGTACCCGATGGCAGTCTAAGTAGACTTTCCTTTAAATTACAATTTCGATTGAATTAAAGATTGATGCACAATTTTACGAAGTGGAAGACCAGGAACTTTTTAAATTAAAAATATTGTTATTCGTCCACCAGATTTCTTGAGGAAAGTTAGATATAAAAATGGGAAAAATTCACAATATTGCCTTCTATCCCTATCGCATATTTATCACGAAAATAAATGAGTTTTATTGATACAAATATTATCTCGGCTCAACAGGAAATAGGATTGAATCCAAATGAAACGTATTTGAAATAAAGTGGAGATTTAAAAAAATGATTTTATTTGATACTGGAAAACATCTTTATTGTTAAATTTTCAATTTAGTTTTTTACTATTGTTGCTACGTTTACCAATGTAAATTATGAAAGTTGTTTCATCTAATTACTGTCGAGAACTTCACTTTTGTGGTATGTACTTAGAAGATAATATCGAGAATTGGACATTTGGGCAGTCAGTATCATGATTATGTTGATTATTAAATACCTTGGAGTTGTAATTGATGGCAATATTAATGATGTCAAGCAAAAAAAGTGTTGTAAGTATTTTATAATTCTGATTGAACTTTGGTGTAGTTGTAACATCTTTGTCATGTAGTGTCGATCCGGAGAGGCAAAGTATTGCAAATGGGTCAATAAATTCGCCGTATGTAGGTAAGTATTTAAACAACTTTCTAGATGCTTTCCGACTTTAATGCAGCATGTTTGTACGGAAAATTTTTAATATATTAGAAAAGTTGCGCGTCGGGACGAGGCAATGCGGAGCTCGCGGCACCGACTTTAAAATTTGTTGGTGTATACCCTGTTTTATTTTTATTTTAATAGGATTAGGAGAGCTTTTAATGCGGGAAATTAACAGTTGTGGTTTTAAAAGTTCGTTAAGAACCATCGTTAAGATAATGTCCGTGGTTAATTAGGCGGCTTGACTCGCGCGTCTTTCAACCTGTAATGATGCTTTTTAGTTGTCAAAGCCAGAAAAACAAATTTACTTTATAAACTGTTTCTTTTAACTTCCAGTTTATTTAACACGATTTTATTTATTTAATAAGCGGAAAGGAAAATTCTAAAGGGAGCTGTGAATTAAATGAAAAAGAATTTCTAAAAACCAACCGAGACTGCGCGAAATGTTGTCTAGACCAGCCCAAGGACTGCAGCAAATTCAATCAGAAACAGCTTTTCAAAAATTCATGAACTAAGATCGCTAGTTTGCTGCGAGCAAAACAAAGCCCCGAAGAAAATAAGTATGACGGGAGCCGGCAGCGTAATGTAAAAGATTGTTTTTTTGCTTTATTAGTAAATTCGCTGAAACCCTATTGTTGGATTATTCATTGTACCTATTCACTTTTAGGAGTGATTTCGTGTTTACTTAAATTTGATTAAACCGAAACCTTCGACTACTGAAAACTTCCCATGCATTAATCACTCTAATAAAGTAACCAGTTAAAATGAATATCCGTCATCTTACAAAGTTCCCATAGGAGTTTAAAAAATCATCTTGGTCTTCATTTATGTTGCGATGGTGGAAGCGCAAAATTTAATGAACTGAAACAATTAATTTGCTCACCTTTGCTTTGGGTGAGCCAAGTAATTGTTTCAGTTCATTAATATGGACCTACGCAAAGTAACGCCTGATTCAATAAATTACGCAAAATTTAATGTTGTCTTTTAGACGTAGCCTTCAAGATCAAAGGATTTCATATATGTAAATCTCGCTTCTGAGGGAACATTTAGTTAAAAAATACCCTATTGTTATTTCAGAGATCCAACCACGTGCTTACCAAATTTATTTAAAATCTATCTAGGCGTTTAGTGTGAAAGAGTTACAAACACACATACATATATACACAAATTTTCGCATTAATAATATTTGTAGCTTGTGTAGCGACTACTAGTGTTATCAAGTCATAAATTAGCGAATCCGCAAAGTTTCTCAATTTGGCTGCATACATACAACTTCCAACTATCTTCTTTCGGACTTCGGTCCCAAGGCATAACATCTGCCTCGAGAGTGATCTCTCTTTTGTAACCTACCCCCACATTGGTGACCCACGATATTGGACAAAAAAAAAGCAACCTTCGAAGACATACAAGACGAAGACGCACTCTCACAGCAAGCCAGGTTACCGCGCTGTTCACCACTTGCACGATGCTGTATCTCCATGCCTGGTATCAACAGTCTGCATACCGCCCTCCCACTACTACCACTCGCTCCAACAAGAAGCCAGAAGCAACAAAAGAACAACAACGCTCGCCGACGAGGCTCTGAGCGACTGGCCCTTGCAAGCAACCAAATGACGCAGACTGCACTGCAAATCTGTACCGACCTCCGATCTAAAAAGGGGGCTGATGTAGAGACTACTAGCGCCATCTAGTCATCAATTAGAGAAACCACTATTTTCTACATCGCGCTATCAAAGTTTCTCAACTTGGGTGCATATATACAACTTCTGTCTGGAAATCTGTGTCTTCTGTGTGATGGTAAAGAAAGTCTACTACAGAACAGTACATGTTTAAAATGGATGATGTAATTGACGTACAATATATTATGTTACAGTCAAAACCACTTTGAATGGATATTCCTAGACATGGAACCTTTGGCGCGCTCTATCTCTAAATTTCCATGGTTTTTTTGTTTGTTTTCACTCGCCATTGTCCGAATTGCCAGCATAAAAGATCGCAAAAAATATTAGCGAAATATTTTTGCATAAATTATGTTCACAATTTCGCCGCTTCTCAATGAGGATCAATGGTATTGTGGACGGTTTCTTGTTTGCATCTCAATAAAATTCAAACCCTTTGTTTTCCATTGAACGCCCGTTAGCATAAATGAAGTAGGTACTGGGCCCAGATTTTATACAATACTTTAAATACGTACATATGTACATCGAATTAACATGAACTGGGCATTAGTGAATCACTTAGTGAAATTCGTAAAAGGGTTTTTAGCTAATGTCCAGTTTTTTATATTACTTTTATCTTGAAAAAGGTGTCACTGTACAATTTTTTATTACACCGTTTCCCTTTGGGCTATCTACTTTACCCATGGTCCAGTGTACTCGCAACGCCTCTAACCGGCAGAAATGGAAGCAAATTGCTAAGAGGGCTGTCCTCGAAAAAGTCTGTGACCCACCGAACATCTCTCCGTGCACATCGTCTGCGCAACCACGACCACTCTGACAAGAGTGTCCGACTAAGAAGAGAAGAAGAGGGACTTTACCCATAAAACAAATAAACTTTTCTTTTGTTTTCCTTACTTACTTACTTACTTAATTAATTTTTTAATAATAACAAGTTCATTTAAATTCCTAAAGTAAAAATTCCGTAAAAAAATTTAGGTATTTAAATTCGAGGGGTGAAAGGCTAATAGCGTTAAGCGACACTTTGGGCGATATTGAGTTATATACATATTCGGAATCAGCAAATTTTTTCGCGTCGTTTGAGCCGGGTTTCACGCCAATCAGAGCTATTTTTTGTCCCTTGATGCAAATAGATTTGGACGCTGTTTTTCACTCCACTGCTGACTGAAGCGACACAAAAATTAGCTATTATCTTAACACATTTGACTTGAGCTATATAAAAATACTATGGCAATGACTTAAACCGTTTTTCCATTCTCGTCATGGAAGCCAAATGGTTTTTAAAGCTTTTTGCCATTTTCTATTTCAAAAGCTGATGGTTGGTTGAATTACTTAGCTTGCTCCGTAATGCACAAATAGATGAAGCTTAATGCGAGTAGCCTGTGACCGAAATGTATGAAACTAGTCGCTTAAAGCAAATGTCTTTCCACAAAAATATAAGAAACTTGTCGCCTTGTAGCCTGCAACAAAAATAAATAAAACACGTCGTTTGAATTATTTGACCTTAAGTCTATTTTACCTTAACAAAGCTACTTAAAGCAATTAGCCTTTCTCCAATATTAGGTGAACTGGTTATTTAAATTATTATTTCCTGTATATTTTAAAAGAAAGCTGTCACATAAATTAAGACATAAAGAATATTTTTGTACTTGAATCGGGTTTCTTTCACTACAATGAGTAAGTAATGTGCGTTCAGCAAATATTTAAAACTATAACAGCAGTTGATCAACGTCGTTTAAGACCAACTTAAAATGTTTTTGTAATCTAAAACCTACTCGCGAAGAGTAGATATGTGCTTCACGCGGGGTGCTTCAGTCGGTCCCATATCATCAGGGAGATTTTATGGTGATAGTGAATAGCTTAAGGTCGCGGGTGAGCAAAGTAATTGTTTTAATTCATAGTGAATAGCCTCTAAATCTTACAAAATCAATCTCAAACTAATGTTTAATTTCGTTTAAGTCTCTTAATTCTTTTACAAGATTATTTTTTAGTACGTCAAAATGATTAGTTTCTAAAATACTAATAATTGTGTTTCTGTTAAGTTTTGTTATAGTTGGCTGACTGAGGTAATGATTATAATAATAAAAAAAAATAGTTTCTAAAATACTGATAATTGTATTTCAGTTAAGTTTTGTTACAGTTGGCCGACTGAGGTAATCATTGTCGGTAATAAAAAATACTTTTTCACTTCATTTTCTGTATTTTATTCTCTATCTTACTTTTTTTGTTTTCTACATTATTCGTGTTGATAGTTTTTATATTGGTTTCAAACACCAATCTTAAATAAAATTCTAAATTACCGGGATTTAAATTAATACGACCAGAATAGTGATCGTTCCATAAGCTACTTTTCCTGCTTTTAAAAACTAATGAAATGGGACTTTGAGCATATTAGCCGTAATCTATTGCACTCGTAACAAGGCAGTTAAACATTTTAGCTTTAAATAATTGATTGAATCAGGCGTTACTTTGCGGAGGTCCATATTAATGAACTAAAACAATTACTTTGCTCACCCGCGACCTTACAATAGTTACGTTTATGCAAGAAATGTGAGTTCATGCAGTTCCTCCACCTCCACACTGTACGAACACATACAAATCACATAAACACAACTATCACCACCACCAAGCTACACTGACGCGTTTCGAACTCAACCAGAGCTCATCTTCGGAGTTACCACAACCGTATGCTATGCTACCAAATGTTAAACTAACAAACCAAAACAAATGTTTTAACTTGTCACTGTAACTTCACAAGTACCCACTCTATTTTTCTTATTCTCAAACTACCCCACAAAAATTAACTTTAATTGACATATTATAAAACTACCTTGAATTTTTGTTTATTTATTTATAAGGCATATTTTATTAATACTAACTGTTCAAATTAGACCCAAGCCGCAGTAAAGGAGAAGATACTAAATTTACCTGTTCATTAATAATAGACCCCATAGTGTTGTACCTAATTATTTCCATGCATTCCAGAGCATCCAGACGCAACCCCTTGCCGCAATAATGTAACACTTCATAAGAATCTGAATCTAACAATGAATGATTTGATTCCAACAAATGTTTTGCAAAATTCGATCTATCTGGATGCTCATTCCTATATGCCGAAACATGCTCTTTAAATCTAGTATTAAAACTTCGGCCTGTCTGTCCTACGTATATCCCATTGCAGTCATTACAAGTAAGCTTGTATACCCCCGATCTAGTTCCCTTATCTACCTGTTCTTTGTGGTTACATAGCCTAGAGTACAAAGAGTTGTTAGATCTAGCATCTCTTACGTTGGGGGTTTGTCTGATAAGATTTATGGCATTTTAAAATCAAACAATATTAATGTTGCCTTTAAGACTAACAACTCTTTGTACTCTAGGCTATGTAACCACAAAGAACAGGTAGATAAGGGAACTAGATCGGGGGTATACAAGCTTACTTGTAATGACTGCAATGGGATATACGTAGGACAGACAGGCCGAAGTTTTAATACTAGATTTAAAGAGCATGTTTCGGCATATAGGAATGAGCATCCAGATAGATCGAATTTTGCAAAACATTTGTTGGAATCAAATCATTCATTGTTAGATTCAGATTCTTATGAAGTGTTACATTATTGCGGCAAGGGGTTGCGTCTGGATGCTCTGGAATGCATGGAAATAATTAGGTACAACACTATGGGGTCTATTATTAATGAACAGGTAAATTTAGTATCTTCTCCTTTACTGCGGCTTGGGTCTAATTTGAACAGTTAGTATTAATAAAATATGCCTTATAAATAAATAAACAAAAATTCAAGGTAGTTTTATAATATGTCAATAAAAGTTAATTTTTGTGGGGTAGTTTGAGAATAAGAAAAATAAAGTGGGTACTTGTGAAGTTACAGTGACAAGTTAAAACATTTGTTTTGGTTTGTTAGTTTAACATTTGGTAGCATAGCATACGGTTGTGGTAACTCCGAAGATGAGCTCTGGTTGAGTTCGAAACGCGTCAGTGTAGCTTGGTGGTGGTGATAGTTGTGTTTATGTGATTTGTGTGTGTTCGTACAGTGTGGAGGTGGAGGAACTGCATGAACGCACAATTCTTGCATAAACGTAACTATTGTAAGGTCGCGGGTGAGCAAAGTAATTGTTTTAGTTCATTTTAGCTTTATACGAAAACTACAGTTACAACCCTCTTAAGTCATTTAGCCTTGCGCTAATTTTCCTAGTCGTTGTTTCTTAAATCATTTAGTTGTATTCCAAAAAAGACTTAAAACGTCGTTTAAGTCGTTTTTCCTTGCTCTAAAAAATAAAAGGAAGAAGAATTTCGGACTCAAGCGACACTTATTTCGTTATCCTCTCGTTTTATTAAATGAATATATTAAAAATCAGAAGCGGTATTAAACTCTAAGAAAAACTGTGTATTTATAATCAAAATCAGTTAAGAAATTCAAAAACCACGAATTTTTTTCTAATTTTTAAAACTTTAAAACGCTCTCCTGTAAAGTTGCAAAAATGTCGCTTAACGCCATTAGCCTTTCACCCCTCGTATGTACGCCGTAAACAGCTGTAATTATAATAATTCAGTGATAGCAGTACCCTGCTTCTAAGTAAAATGTACGCAGTGTGAGATCATTTTATATTATGGGATAGTCAGGACCCTCTTAATATTTAATATAATAAAATTATATTTTTATTATATGTTGTTGTACCAGCCACAGTTATATAATTATGATCGGTAAAAATTTCAAATGTCTAGTGAACGCCATTTTATAAAGATCGAGTTAAAACGCTGAAAAAAAAACACATTTCTTGTACATGCGTTTATTTTATTTTTAGTATTTTTTGTTATAGCGGCAACAGAAAAACATCACTGTCTAGCTATCATGGTTCATAAGATACAGCCTGGTGACAGACAGACAGATGGACAGTGGAGTCTTAGTAATAGGGTCCCGTTTTTACCATTTGTGTACATGACTCTAAAAAAAGAAACTGACAAGAACCAAAGACTCATAGCAAAACTAAGAGAAAAATCTGAAAATCGTTAACTTGTTGTTATATCAGATATCACATTAGAAAAAAATGCAATTATCATTACTTACATTTCCTATTAGTGAAGCGACCAGATAAATGTTGATGTACGAGATTTCTACAATTACGAAGTTAACTTTGTCTTTCAGTTCTACCCATTTTCTTGATACAGCAGCGTTGTTAGGTGCTTTCATTGTTAATTAATTTGAGTAATGAGTAATGAAAATGATAAGCCAACACGTACATGATCAGCTTTTTGCGATATGATGACAGGTTAATAAACTTTTTTGTTTGGCGTTTGTCTCGTGACGAAATTAATATTTGAATACTTCTAGTTTTGTTATTTACATTTGTTAATCTACCAAGCCAGTTCCAAAAACTTTCTTTTTGTTAAACGCTTGAACGTAATTTTAATTCAACCGTATTAATTTGTATTTACATATGCATTTTTGTTAAAGCTGATCAACGATTGACTTCTGATGGAATGCAGATAAGGCTGAAGATGCAGCTCAGCAGTTAACCGACAGCCCATTCACTCTGACCTTAAATAGCCCAGAATAATTATGACAGAACCCGCATAAAATCATCCAGGCCTGCGTATGGATTTCTATCCATAGCCACTCAACCAGATTATCCAAGTAAATGATATCGATACCTGGTTTTAATTGAGTTCAAGCAACTATACGAGTACTTTAATCAATAGCATTGCCTTCTCCGGATCCGGACGAGCCCAGGCCCGGGAACATCTTGTGGCAAACTTGTAAAGGCATCTCTAACTTAAACGTAAGTTTTTTGATAAGTCAGTGTTTAAACGATAGGGAGGTGGGGAGTTACAGGTGGCGAGGGTGTGGGAGAAGGCCATGTAGTGATGCGTATTGGGCGAAATGTCGATGTTACATTTTTAGAAGTCGATAAAGAGATTTCGCTTTTAATTTGAATGGAATAAACATAAATTCAGTAACTGTGCTTTAAGAGTGATTACCGGTGGATACTCTTCTAAACAAATGTAACTTTGACTTATTAATGTTTTTTTTATTACATTTAGCTTTGTATCTACAAAGCTGTACATTTTTTAGTGAGTAATTACATTTAAAAATAAAACACAAATTTTTAGGGTTCCGCACCTCGAAAGGAAAAAGCGGAACCCTTAAAGGATCACTTTGTTGTCCGTCCGTCCGTCCGTCCGTCTGTCAAGACCCTTTTCCTCAGGAACGCGAGGAGGTATCAAGCTGAAATTTATATCAAATACTCAAGTCTACTGTCCCTTAGAGCTGTGAAAGAATCAAACTTCTAAGCCAACGCAATCGAAAGATACAGCCATTTATGCCGCAAATTTTCGACACTCGCAAGGGAATCAAAACCTACAGGGTAGGTACTTCCCGTGAATTCAGAATCTTGAAATTTGGTACGAAGCAAGGTCTTATAGCACAGATAAAGGAAAAATTTCGAAAAGCATAAACTTTTTGTCTGCCTGTCTATATCAGTAACCAATCTACAATGATCCCACACTGCGCACATTTTGCTTAGGAGCAGGGGTCTGCTAAGACTGAATGTTCATAGATACATATAAATTTGTACGGAACCCTCGGTACGCGAGTCCAACTCGCACTTGGCTGGTTTTTTGATATTTTATTGATAATAATGTGTTACCTACTTATAAAGTGAAAAAAAATCCTTTTATTAAATCAGTAAGACAGCTTGACATAAAACGCAAACAACCAGGGCCTGTTGCCAAAGTAGGTACCTACAACTAATATTACAAGCGGAAATCTCGCTTCAGTTATATTAACTAGAAAGGGAGTTCCGCTCGTAATACAAGTTGTACTTTGTTATGCAAGGTCGAACTACCTGACGATCGTACAGCTAGAAGCGGAGATACGAATAAGTATGTATTTTTTCAAGCACAGCTTTTGAATGCACGCTCAAAGTTAGGCGCATTAAGCCACAGGTGAGTACTGTACAACTGAACAGGCAGCGGCGACTAGACAGGCCGAGGTAGATATGGCAAGCGATTGAGCGAAATGAGCGAATTGCCCAATAAAGGTTTTCATAGCAAATTAGCAGGTAATGTAGTTTGCACCGGTTCCCCGTGCAATGTTATTATAGCGCGAGGTAAGGGAATGTGCAACACTCGCTGTAAAGTTTATGAGTGTGAAGTGATACAGTGTAATTTAATTAATGTTTGTATTGATATAATAACAAATAAATAATAAGGAAATGTGGAAGTTGAAAGGAAAGTCCATTGACCAACAACGGAAAGAAAATAGGTTGACAAAAACGTATAATAAATAGCAGAAACAAAATGAATTATAATAAATAGTACCCAGCACGAGACATTGCTAATTTCGCTCAGGTTTATAAAAATGTGCTTCGCTGTTTAGAAATCCAAGAATAATTAAAGAAGTACCTTAATCAATTTTTTATCGATAGTTCGGCCAGACATCCGAACGTCACTATGAAGCAACAGGGTCTTGGACGCGTGCGCGTTGCCACCCCAAGTGACATAAATGCCCGTGCGGGTCTGTTTGGCGCTCAGAGCCACGTCCGCAGCCGCCGCAGCAGTCTCCAGAGCCCGCGACGCGACTGCTACGGCCTCGTAGCAATGTTCATATCACCTGTGTGAAATTTCACCGCAGTCCCGAACAGTTGACTCAAAACAAAAGAAACTGTACTTTTTTTCTGTGGCCATGACTTTGAAGTGATGAACGTTTTGTGCTGTGATTGTGACCAGTGCCGGTTTTAAAAGGTTAGTGGAAAGTAAACTATTTTGTATGGGTTGTTTTTAAATTTTTGTTTTTTTATTTTTATTTATTTTATTAAAATGTTTTTTTTTTTAGTTTCAGGAGTGTTTCTGTTTGCTGTAGAAAATAATTCAAGGAATTTGTGTTACTCTGCAGGAGCCTGTAAAATTTGTTAAGTTAAAGGGTTATTTTTTGATGATTTGATTAAATTTTGTGGAGTTTATTTTTTTTCTACTCTTAAATGGGTGCTTAAAAACAGATTTTTTGCATGAAAATTTGCATAAAATTTATGGAAATGAATTAATTTATAAACAAAGTTTATATTTTTATTTATAATATTTTTCGAAGGCTCGCACAAATTTATTAAATAATTTTTATATTGCTGACTATGCTAAATAAATTTCAATTTATGTAAATCTATAAATAATCATGTGCAGTGTAGGTAAATTGAACGCCAACTTATGTAAAAAACTGCGCAGGAAATTAAAACATCACTTTTTTCAACAAACCAGCAAAAGATTTCGTACAGTCAAGTGCAAAAATATTTACCGATTTAATCCTCTCATAATTATGTACCGATACCTTAATTCGACGACGTTAGGGCTGTGGGACATATTTATGGGCACGTTATAGGCACCCATATTTTTACTCTTGACTGTACCAACATAAATGCCCTTCTCCTTTTCTTCTTCTTTTTTTGCTTTTCTTTTTGACATGTACTTGAATCGAAAATACAATATAAGTATTATACCTTTAATTAAACCGAGATTAGCTATGCGAAAATTTCTATGGTGTTAAATTATTTATTTTCAGTGAAATTTTATTTTCATTTTGACCACGGAGAAAGTATATTTTATGTGCTTAAAATGCTGGGGACGGATACCAACTCGCAAATAAGCAAAATACGTGAGAAATAAATATTGAAATGAATGAAATTAATTAATTTATTGGCACTTGGCACAATTTTAATTTCTGTGAAAAACACCAGTACAAATTTAGAATTTGTCATGATACAAGGATTTTATGTTTTGCACAAGATTAGCCCGCATAATCTTCATTCCTAGTTTACTTTGGAATTTAGTGTATGAAAGAGGTTGTGATAGAATATATTTGTAAAAAAAATATGTTGTTTTACCCAGTCCAGAATTTATAAGAAACTATCGATTATTGTAAAGCTTAAAAAAACAGACAAGAGCGTGTTGGGCACGTGCAGGATAGGGTTCCGCAGCCGTTACGAAAATATCCTTGCATATATTATTATTAATTTTACTATTTATTATGCCTACTGTCCGTATTAATCAAGAAATATTTTATATTATAGGTCAGGCTGCTATTTACTCTTAAACTACTAATGATTCTCAAGGAAACCTAGCTATTATAGTTTTCCTTGTTAATGTAACGTATTTCCTCCCATCCTGATTTTTTCAAAATTTTTATTCCAACTGTTTAGCTTTTAGAGGGGGAGGGGGCGCTCGATTTTAACAAAAAATTGCACTTTAAAGTTGAATATTTCGCAAACGAATCACTGTATCGGAAAAACGTCTTCACAGCCTTGAATAATCTTTAAACTAAGTCACAGACGGACGGACAGACGGATGGATGGACAGACAGACAGACATGACGAAACTAGAAAGGTTCCGTTTTTACCATTTTGACTGCGGAACCCCAAAAAAGGCAATTTAGGGTTTCAAAACCTCAGGAGTAACTAATTATTTGCAGTAAAATCACTTTCTGCTAGAGTACAAGCTGTCATTTTAGTGATACCTAGAATACCTACAGCTTTTTGGACAGATTGAATGTGTCAACAAAAATTGACAGCGACAAAAAAAGATTTGCAAAAGCAACGATCATAAATCGGTTTCTCGTGCTTTTAAAACCAAATACCAGTTAGAATACTCCTTGTTTGAAATATTGACTAGACTTCATCAGATTTAATATGACCGTTGTCAATTTCAGTACAACCTACCCAAAATTAGGTAAGTATCGACACTGCGCCGTGTTTTTCGATTAAATAGTAATTGATCAACTGATGTCATCTCTTGTCAGTCCGCCGTCACTGAAAATTTTAATAGATGAATGAGATTTTGGGCACTTTCATAAAAAGCTTACTCCTAATGGCGGTGTCAAAAATAAGTGTTAAACCTCAACACGAAGATATTATTATTAGGTATAGTGTAGCAACAAATAAACCGATAAGTAACGAGAAAAAAGCGGTCGCGGTCGTATCCATAGTTGAGTCTGCCTTTGCCCTAGAAAGCTGAGGATGTGAGTTTAAATCTCGACCAGTACCTACCTATATCGCACTTATTTCGTATCGTCATACTTATTTTAAGGAAAAACTTATGTAGTCATGAGCCTTCAACTTCGCGCTCGAAGGGTTCCGTACCATATAATATATAAAAATCTCATGTCACGGTGTTTGTTACCGAACTCCTCCAAAACGGCTTGACCGATTATTATGAAACTTTTTTCACTGTATTCGGTAGGTCTGAGAATAGGTCGTAGGCTATTTTTTATACCCCTAGGTGATAAGAAATAATTTATATGGCAAAACAACGTTTGCCGGGTCAGCTCTATAAAAACGGCAAAAAATCACGTTTTTTGTATGGGAGCCCCCCTTAAATATTTGTTTTATTTTAATTTAATTATTTAGTTTTGAAGTGAATATATAACTAAATATTTTAATGAATATTTCAAGCGTCTTTCTGTTGCCGTTATCAATATCGAGCAAAAACAAGCAAAAAAGTCACGTTAGTTGTACGGGAGCCACCTTAAATATTTATTTTATTCTGGTTTTTAGTATTTTTTGTTATAGTGGCAACGGAAATACATCATCTGTAAAAATTTCAACTGTCTAGCTATCACAGTTCATGAGATACAGCCTGGTGACAGACGGACGGACGGACGGACAGCTGAGCCTCAGTAATAGGGTCCTGTTTTTACCCTTTGGGTACGAAACCCTAGAAACTGCAGACATATGCAAAAATAGAGTAAATATTAATTAGCAATTATTTATGTGAATTCATTTTATGTCAGGACTTTTTGTCTGTGTAAAGTACCTATGCAAATCTTCAACATAAAACGTAAAAAATTATGCAAACAATGTCACGCCTATTTAATAAAGCCTCCTTAAAATTCATCCAGAACAATTTCAAACTTCTTAATTCGCAATGCAAATTAAGTAAACGAGATATAACATTATGGATCTATTTAAAAGTACTTAGAGTAGAAAAATAACAAAGATGAAGTACAATTTCAGTAGCTCGTTCAGATGTCCAGTTTAACTTTAAGTGTGTGCTGCTGAAGTACGTGGGGGAACGTTAAAATAGTAGATTGTTCAACAAGGGACTAAAACAAGCTATAATGACACAAGATATTTAGCCACCCAAGCAGAGCGAGGGTGGATATAATTCGCGTGTCATTATGGTAGTTTAGTCTCGCGTTAAACACTCTACTTTTGACTTTGAATGCGAGGAATAAAACGATGTTTTATACAAATCTACAATATTACTTTTATACAACGTACGCTCAATACAAGCAATGGACGTCTGTTCAGAATTCAAATAGCAATAAAATTTATTCCGCGGTTTTTTTTTTGTGAAGTGACGCTTTAAACGTTTGCATATTTAGCCAACAGATTCAAACTTGAAAATTATTTTAAAGCTAATTGGACTTAAAGTATGCATAATAAAATGAATTCATCCTTAATATAATTAAATAAACTAATATTCGTAATTATTCATCGTGTTTCATGAAATTATTATTTTTCTAAATATTTTTGCAGTTGTCATTTTGAGGTTATTTCCACGCCCTAAAGGCTTCCACAGACCGAAGCGCAGGGCGCTACGGAGCGCTACAGAGCGCTGCGGATCGTCCGCAGCGCACTTCGGTCTGTGGAAAGCTTTAAAATTGTCTATACCCAGTCACTAAAATGGCGATAATCCTTCATTCACAAACACCGTGATTGGCAGTTTAGGGGTTACCAAAGTAAATTAAAAAAAATTACTTTGATCCCTAGAGATCAAAACAGAGCTTTAGTCTCGAAATGCAGAGACTTAAGTAACATTTTAAGAGCATGAGAAGTGAAAATTAAATTAAGTACTTCGACAACGCGTTAATAGTGGTATCGTAGCTTGCTCTTTGCGAAGTTGGGGTGGAGGCAGGCAAGCTGAATATAGCGCGGCGGCGATATTGGCAAATGCGGAATGAATGTAACCTACCGGAATAAAGTTGTAAGCGTGAGCTGCGACATTTCACACCACCTGCTTCAGACCGTACATTAACGTACGTGGACGGCATATCAATAGCCAAATTACAACTTTTTATATTTACCACATTGCCTGAATTTGGTCTCTGTGCACAGAATAGCTAATTATTGTTTTTTTATACGGCGCTCAGTAACGATTTCCGTAACCGCTTTCATAAAAATTACACACAATTTGATTAAGGTTCAAATCTGGTTTGTTACCTCAAGTATCCATATTGCCAACCTGTTGCCAACACACTTATTAACTTCAGTCCTTTTATAGAACAAAGACGTTTTATAAATAAAATGTTTTTTTTTTTTGGTATTTTAATCTCGATAATTTATTTTGTGGAGGGCTGGGGACCGCCGGGAGGCCACCCCGTGCAAATCGACAAAGGTGGGGAATTAATCTAATGTCAAAGCGTTCCCTTATATAATAGGAGAACAAAACTTATCTTCAATTACGATTTCATCATTTGATTCTGTACACAGATACGACGTATTCATAGTAATAATAAAAATCTCTCATTTTATTTAACCTAAACCCAGTTAATTATAAACTATTATTGTGTTAAAAAAAACCTTCCCTTTTTACCTTTGTATCTAGCGCAAAATGTTTCCAAAGTGAAGATAGTCCTGTGGAAAATAATTCAACCTGTATTATTCTAACGCCAGGTGACATCGAATTTTCTATCTAATTAAAGGTGAACACAGAAAGTTTCATCTGAACCATTTTTCCCGGTAACTAAGCCCCTTCCCAGTCCCCGGCGTGCCCAGTGCGACAAAATGGGAAATTTCAATTTCACAGTAAGATTTTATTAAAGTATAGAGGCTTGGGAACCGCTCGAATATAGTTGGAAACAAATAAACGACTTTCCTGGTCTTTTTTCCTTTTTATACATAAAAGCGTCGAGTTGATTTATCGTCGGAGCTGCGAGCGATCGCTGGTCTGCGTCGAATCTAGATCGACAGAGCATTTAAATTTTATTTTTTAAGAACATATTGTACGTTTATTCGTTCTCAAAAATACCCTGTTATTTTTATTTATAAATTATCAATGTACTTATTTACCTTTACTTGCTTTGATAAAACCCTCTGGGTGTGTTAAGTAGTACCTATCTTCACAGAGCAACAAATAATAGGTACGCAGTAAATTCAAATACCTACAGCAAGAATTGTTACTATCAAAAAATCTTTAGCGCCGTCTCTTGCGGCGTTTGCGTGCGGCTCTTGCCGCATTAAACTTCTTATTTGCAAATAGGTGGAGATCAAGAGGTTGGCCTAAATATGTTACATCGTAGTTAGCTATACAAAACAACTGACTGAAAAATGTTCTGTTCAAACGAAAACTTAACTACCGTCGTCGTTAAGATGTCCAGCTTTTTGATTTTCCTTCATATGCGATTTAACACTTGACGAATCCTTTTATTTTAATTTTAATGCGAACATTTAACTCTCCAAGTTTTCAGTAAAACTATTTAGTTTTAAATTCGTTTTCATAGCTAGTTTAAATCAAAGATTAAAAGTGTTGCCTTCTTTTAAAATAGTTCAAGAGCCGTCAAGACGAAGAAGACGGATGGTGCAAGCACCTACTTAACACTCACTGTGTGTAGTTTGTGTTGATGTCTGTCGATTCATTCAACCATGTTCAACATATTATCAGTGTATCATGCTACCATGTGCAAGTGCCAACCTTTAAAGGTAACTTTAAGTTATTTGCTTAACTCAACCTTACATTGGGATGCGCCTGTCCGTTTCGTGGAGCAGTTTTATTTCTACACGTACTAGAATAGTCTATTGGCTGCTACAGTACATGAAACAAAAAAGTGTAGTTCGACTAGAAGTAGGTAATGTAAACAAGTTAGCTGTTGCAAAGCTGTGTGGATTTTAAACGGGGCACTAGCGGAATTCCGCCGGTGCCGGTCTCGCGTAACGCGCCAACCTAAAAGGTAAATGGGTCATAAAGGCATATCAATATTGACCGCGCAACTCCCATCCAGCGTACATCATGCCCGTTATATTGGCCATATCTCACGGTATGCCGAGAAGCCATTTTTTTCAACAGTAATTTATGAACGCGTCGCTGTATTTTTATAAACGACGCCACATACGAATTTTTGCTGTCTGACAATGATTACGCAATTTCAGTTTAGAATTTAAATGAAATTAAAAAATAAAATTACATATAAGATTGGAGACAAAAAAAATAGCTAAATATATGAAAAATATCTGTGTTGAGAACAGATTGAGAAAGTTATCCGTATATGCCAACGCTCGGGTTGGTGTAATGGCAAAGTACCTACGCATTACCAAAACCTTAAAAATAAAACAGATATCGGAAAATAAATTCTCCGAGTATGGTGAAAATAAACGGATCACTCACGTCTCAAAACGAGTTTAACTCGACATGTTTCGGGCTAATCCGTAGCCCTTCCTCTCGGAGTCGCACGTCGCGGCGGCTGCCAAACGTGCACTCACCGTGATCCGTTTATTTTCACTATGAGTGAGTCTCACGGTAGTTTCATGTTCTCCGAGTATGATAATTATTATTGAGACAATGGGCCCACGCGGGAAGTACAGCCATCAACTCTCATTCTGGCTGGAGGTCTATGCCTACCAGTGTGACATATACAGGCTTGTGATGATAATGATAATCAACAAATAAAATATTGTTCCATTAAATGCCTTGAACATTTTTTACAAAGCTCTGTCCATTTAACTTTTGTCAATCAGTAACCATTATCTTGCAGATATTATTTTTGTGAACAATTTCATTAATTACCCGCTACCATACCCAAAAATATTTTGTCTATGCCCGCTACTTAATTATTTGAACAACAAAACCCCTTTTAATTGCTAAGTTGATACCATGTAATTACAGGGCGCCGCGTAAACAAAAGAATAAACATAAATGGTATTGTTCCATTACCTACATCTATCTATCTTCTACCTATATCTTCTATCTATCTATACTATAATAAAACAGTAAAAGTAGAGCTCTGTCTGTATGTATATATACACGCTAATCTCCGAAACTACTGAACGGATTTTCTTGTGGTTTTCGCAGATAGATGAAGCTTAAATTGGAGCAACATATAAGCATTTAAATTGGGTCATTAAAAATGGGTTACAATGAAAAAAGTTGTCGTCGTTTAATCTACATTTTAAATATTATTATACTGATCGGGTATTGTAATCTTTTAATATGAGGGTAAGTCACAATACTACAGTCGGTTGGCGGCAAAAGAGCTGTCAAGTGAGTTCGAGGTAAACGAACGTACGGATTACACGTGTTTTTGGTGTGTACTGTTCTTTTAACTAAAGTACTGGTTTTTTGGTGATATTATTTCGGTCATCGGGATACTACAGTTGAACATTATTGTGTGTGTGACATTGTGGACTCCTGTGTAAACAGCAGCAGGCGTCTGAGAGCAGACCAAGGTGGGTGGCTTTCCTTATATTGAGAGTGTACAATGCCAAGGACCCTGGGGCTATCCTAATAGAAACGTAGGACCAGTGATCTCCAGCTATCGAAGGGTTCTTTAAACGAACATACATATAACTACTTATAAAACAGTACCGTGACTAACTGACTGACTGACAGACAACGCACAGTCTAAACAACTGGTGCTAGAGACTTGGCATTACTAAAGGAATTTTTTATCGAAATTCCCGTAAGATAGGAAAATATCTAAACTTTGTTGTTTTTAGGGTTCCGTACTCAAAGGGTAAAAACGGAAACCCTATTACTGAGGCTCCGCTGTCCGTCCGTCCGTCCGTCCGTCCGTCCGTCTGTCCGTCTGTCCATCTGTCACCAGGCTATATCTCGGGAACCGTGATAGCTAGAGAGTTGAAATTTTCACAGATGATGTATTTCAGTTGCCGCTATAACAACAAATACTAAAAAATGGAATAAATAAATATTAAAGGGGCTCCCATACAACAAACATGATTTTTTTGCTCGTTTTTGCTCGATATTGATAACGGCAACAGGTAGACACTTGAAATATTCACAGAATATTTAATTATATATTTACTTTAAAAATAAATCATTAAATAAAAAAAAAATATTTAAGGGGGCTCTTGCGGGTGAGCAAAGTAATTGTTTTAGTTTATTAATATGGACCTCCGCAAAGTAACGCCTGATTCAATAAATTTCTCTACTTTATAAAAAGGGTAATTTAGATCCCTAGTTGTCCGTAAAAAGAGCTAATAACTGGAAAACAATTTCACTATTCAACATTTTCTTTCAATCATTACTACAACTATAGAACACATTAAAAAAAAAAAGAGTTGCTTGGTGGGCTGGTAGCTGTGCTGGGCCACAACACCCAGGCCTTAACTTTGCGGCGATTTACCAATGCGTTTACGAAACACTTACTATTTTTAATTAGCGATTCTTGTTTAAAATAAGGGTCAAATTGCTTAATCTGTAATTCTTATGAACTGGTCTATCAGCTCTCTTAATGGTGACATAGATTTTGGACACACCCTGTTTATATATTAAAAATAAAAAGAAAACGTAAAACCAATTCAATAAATACAACCCAATTTTCACGAAACTGATTGTATTAAAATGTTTTCCAAACATCATACTTTAACTCATACTCGTATTAGCACAGGGGACCTTTTTAAATTTGGCGGCGTTGGGCCGGGCTGATAACACTTTATGTTCACAAAGAGTTGTTTTAGGCTCCACTTTACATAATGAACTGGTATAAAGTCTAAACGTGAATAGGCTATGCTGTAACGAAACACAACAAACAATTTAATAATGTACTCTGGTAATACATTCGAGGTGGAAAATTATCGGATAACCATAGAAGCACTAGGTACCTAGACATCGGATTTTTAAAAATTACAAATTCACTTTAAGAGTGCAAGTAGTAAAATTTTCTTCTAAAAATGTATTGAGTAGATAATTTGTATAATTTTATATATCTTTAGTAGCAAAGAAAATATTCATTTAAATTTTATTAATGTATTGGACATACTTACATAGTTCAAGTCCTTTTTAACAATTGTAGTCTTTTATGCTAAAATGCTACGATTTAATAACCAATAAATTTTTAGTCACTTTCTTTGACAACGTAATCAATTTAAATAGGTTCTACAACATAATGCTTAATACAGCTAGCTTTTCTTGGACTAAAATAAATCTAAACGTTTTTCTATTGTTGTTCTGGAAATTTCATAAGAGCTTAACTGACAAAATTCGATCATACACTTTTCTAATTTTATGAAAGTTAAATATATTCAAGGAGGAATGCTATGAAATTTCCTATTTTATTTATGCAGACAAGGGTACATTCAAAAATAAAATTTTGGTTTTGTTAATTTGATACGGCCGCGGCCTCTTGTGAAGCTAACGATAAACGAAGACTTATTTAATAATCGATTCAACACAAAGCTGCAGACTCAAATTATCCATCCATTTGTGATAAGAAAAGTTCAACGTTGTGAATAAATATTGTGTGTACGTGTGTTGGTGTTTCATTATAATTTGGCGCGGATGCTTTATTTACATTGCTTGGCGGAACAATTGTGAAGATTATTTTGTAGAAATAAACAATTGGCGTGCGGGCCGGGACTGGGCGGCCCTGATAACGCGGCACGTGAGGACGAATACGTTAGCGATACACCGACTTTTGGCTGATGTAGCTGACTCGCCGATAATGATATCCCTTTTATACACAAGTTTAGCCATAAAGCGGGAAATTTCGAACTCCAAGTGCTCGAACTTGACTAACATGGGAACCGTTCAGTAACAATCACTTATTTTAAAGTGATTTGTTGCGGAGACGTGTTTATCCTAATGGCCGTGTTTTAAATTATTTAGTGTACCGGTTTATTATAACTAAGATAGCTGCCATTTTGCCAGCAAAAACTAAGCGTGCTTTAGCACGAGGACCATTTTTTGGAAGTCGAATTTAACCTATTTTCAGTGGTCGTATAGGCTATGTGTAAATACTTGTAAGTTGTATTAGTTGTATGACAATGCTAGGCACAGTCTACATTAAGTACAATTAGCAAAAAAAACTTGTATATAATATATTTTTTACTCAAACTTATTGTTTCATTAAAGTGTTTGTCGTTCCCTATAGAATCAATAACGTACATATTCAAATCGACAAGATTATTATTATTTAGATAGTTAAATAACTCCAAATCCAAGTGATTTAAAAATATTTTTAAGTAAGATATTCCAAATGTGTAGGCACCGGAATATCACAAAGAGGACAAAATTGTAAGACACGGGAATAGAAGAGGATCTGCGACTCATAACATGAAACCTATTACGCTCCCCTTAAACAATCCGTACAACGTTCATTAAAACGCGTTTCCATTGTAAAGTTGAATGTGCGCTTGAACTGTATGCAGACAGTTTAAAATTCATGCATTCTGCATTTGAACGATTCAATGCACTATGCCACTTTAGCGCTCGCCGCTCATTCGTATGCTGAGATTAAAGCCAGATTGATGTTGCAATGGTGGTACCTACTGGCGCAGTTTTATTATATTAAAAGATGATAGAAACCAGTGTGTGGTACGTCCGAACGCGAGCAAATTTTTAAACCAAGTTTAGACCTACAAGAAAAATTGTGCAAGTTGCATTACAATGTGAGGACGTAAAGCAAACGAGTTTGAAGTGGTCAATTGTATGCAGTTTGCACAATTTTCCTTGCAGGTGTAAACTGGGCTTTACTCGCTATCCCTGCCGTAGGAGTGCTCCCGATGTTGGGTTCTGGTGTGGAATATAAAACAGTTTATGATATCTGGCATAAGAGGAATTCCATCTTAGCCCTCTATGGTTATAAGTGACCAACATATCCACAATTGGCGATCATAACGTGATCAGTAACCTTCAGATAACCACCTTATCGTTTTCCATTCTAGTCTCATTGAAAAATACACACATTAGGGCTTAAATTAGGTATTTTTCAGTAGTTATTCCGTATAAAATTCGAAATTACGAGGAGATATTATGAATGAAACTTGCGCTCGCGTCTTCTTTCTTAACCGACTTCAAAAAAAGAAGGAATTTCTCCATCCATGATCCATTTTTTTTGCTTTCAGCCATGAAGAGTAATGCACAAGCAAGAAAATAGACTTTCCTTTGCTTTTCAAATAAAGCATTGGTTTAGATATCTTTTAAAACCACTATAATATTACTTAAAGTTTCAGTGATAAAGCATCGTCTAAGCCCTATAGATCTAAAATCCGTTTTAAAGCTACAAAACAATATTTAAAGCCAGTTTGAGCGTATTTATAGGTACCTATGACTGAAATTAATTTTACCATCGGTCTGGAAAAGGTAGGAGAAAAATTCCTCCGGTGAGAGCAATTTAAGTAATAGCCTTGCATTTGAGTTAAGGATGAAAACTAGTGCATTGCTATGTCAAAAGGTGAGATATTTCGGATTTTCCCAGCATTTTTACAATATATTTTATTAAAACTTAGGTAAGTGAAAATTTACTGTTCCTGATTAAGGTATACTTGAGAACTAGTTCTATCTATATCATAGATACTTTGTAGGTACCTACCACAACTGGTTGTTTGGATATCACAGTGACCTTTTATTCTTGGGCGTCAGTGGTGTATTATTTATCAACCATAATAATAATACATATTAAAGGATAATAGGTTGTCTTACCCGTTTATGTCAACAAAGTTATTTGTATATATTTATATGCGCAGGTGTTTCCAAATCAATATACCTTTCTGACTACCTAATCGTACAATCAAGACAGTATAGGTAGGTCGACTGAGCTTTGTATGGTGTTTGCAAAATTAGAATAACGCGGTTTACCAAAGTTGAGACCTAGCTAAGCCTGTTTTCCACCCCGAGAACGATGTTGCGGATCTTCATAGACGGTGATGATTGTTAACTATTACGTACATAACCACTTGCTCGTCGACTCATGAATGAAAAAATAAGATTTTTTAATTTGATTTACTAATAGGCAATCACCTAGCGACATTGTATTTGTTACTTGAGAATAGTAACGGTAAAAAATTCCGAGAGCGGATAATATTTGTATGTTTTATGGCAAGTGCTACCTCTACTCGGAATCATAAATGAAATACGAAGTTTAGTTACTAGTTTAGTTATTCTGTACCACCGAGGAACAGATATTAAATATTTAACAAGCTTGTAATAGAATACCCTGTAGGGCTTGCCCCTGTTGCTACGCTACGCATGCACCCTCTTTGGGCGAGATGAAACAAAAATTTACCAGATATTCTACGTATTTAAAATACCTACAACTACATAGGTATGTGTTATGGAAGCGTGATTCGGTCGGCAACATAACGCTTTTATAATGTTAGTATTATCATAAACTATATTTTGTACGAAATTCATGAACACATTAAAATGTCGTTAAAAGTTTTTAATTAACGTGCTTCATGTATTTTGAATGAAATTGAATATTATGTAATAAAAGTTTTTACGAGGCAAATAAGGTCAGGCTGCGAGTGAGTCCAGCAAATGGTTACAAAGGAGCAATGTAACTTTCAGTACGTATTTACCGCAGATGCGTGCCCATGAAGTTTTCGTTAACGAGGGTTCCGGCGAAATGAGGTACCTGACCTTTGTAGCCACCGACGCCACAGATTATGAGATATCGCAGACTGGCTGTTAGTTTGCATCACAGTGGAAACCGAAATCTGCCATCAACCAGCTGGCTAACCTGGAACCCGCTGCACGCTACTGCTTGATTACAATGGTATCACTAATTAAGTATGAGTTAAACTATTTCAATATATGTTGTAGAAATAATTAAACAGACTGAATTGTCTGCCAGTAACCAAGAGTTATACACCTTAAGTTACATTTACTTTAAAGTTTCATAAAAGCTGTAATTACATGCTCCTTACATAATACACTCTTTTACTTAAATAGAGTAAATTTAATTCGAAATTTCATAAAATTATAATTAAGTACATCAACATAGTTTTATATCATAAACGAATGAAATGTAAGATTTTAGATCCAATAGAAATAAATACTACTCCCTGCCGTTTTCAACATAAAACTACTGTTGAGTCTCAACCATAGTGAAAAAAAAACACGGATAATTCTCGTCTTCAATCGAGTTTAGCTGAACATATAGGTATCGCTAGTCCTGCCGCTTCCACAAACACGTTATAAATCTGAAATACTATAAATTTTGGCTTTTTGCTACATTTTGATTCCTGTCTATTTTCATTACTGTATTATGTAAGGCGTCATTCTGAACGCGTTGGCTAACCCACGCAGTGAGGTTACACCTTTTAGACAACATTTCCGAACGTCCATTAAAGGATTTGAAGGATTAACAAGTTCCCCTTAAGTTAAGTCTTATTGCGTTTCGTTTTTAAATCCCCAATGTCACATCAGCAGAGCTACTCAGCGTAATTATTTTGTTAATTAATCTAGGTTGTAATTTTATATTGTTCTAAAATTTTAAAACGAATTCCAAAAGCCAAGAAGATTATATACTCGTAGGTTTGTTTATCTTTAACGGCTAATAATACTGATCGTCGCTAGTTGAAGCCCAATAGGTACCATAAAATTTATATTTCATTTTGATAAAAATCTGCTCGTTGAAATTTACAGATTAAAATTTAAAGTAGGAAAAATGTATGCAGACTCACGCACCAAGCGCTTTATCGTCCCTCGCCGTTTACAAGCGAAAACCATGTTCTGGGTAGATTTTATGAAGAGATAAGTATTATTTTGAGCAGAATTATTATTTTATTTTTGGTTTGGTGAACTGGAACTGCCAAGAAGTCTTAAAAGCCTTCTGAAACTCTTAAACAACTAAGTGTCCCAGCCGTTTACGGATTCCTTTTATTTTTAGGGTTCCTTAAAAGGAAAAAACGGAACCCTTGTCTGTCAAGACCCTTTATCTCAGGAACTCGTGGAGGTATCGAGTTGAAATTAAAACCATATTATAAGGTAAACGTCCCTGTGTTCAACACTGACCCAATAAATGGCATCTTCAATCTTATGCCATAGTAAGAGAGGTGACAGATGGATGTCATCTACTGGGCGTTGAGGTGTCGAGCATTACCTTACTCAGGTGTACAGTCACCTGAATTGTGAAAAACTCAAATTAACGTAAAAACATATAGGACGTCCGTTTATGCCGCAAAAACCATTTATCAAGGGAATCAAAATTTATAGGGTACTTTCCGTTGACCTAGAACTACAATTTGGAAGATAATAAGTAAAATTTTATACTTAAAGTATGGAGAAAAATCTGAAACTATACATTTGTATTGTTATAAGGGGGTCCTTACTTCTACATCTACATCTACATCTACACTATTAATTATTAATTAATTAATTATTAATTTTAATTTTTAATTTAATATTATAAAGAGGAAAGATTTGTATTTTTGTATGTTTGTATTTTTGTATGTAATGAATAAACTTAAAAACTACTGGACCGATTTCAAAAATTCTTTTGCCCTTAGAAAGCTACATTATCACTGAGTAACATAAGCTATATTTATTACTAGAAAAAATTAGAGATCTTCAGAAAATCTTACTAAAACCAACCCAAGGTGTAAAAAAAGTAGCCATAAAATGTCTTTCATCGCATGCGCTGCAGAAAGTATTGATGATAGAACAAAAAAATGTACTACAATATTATAGAACATATCAACATCTACAAAAAACTTCGCGAGACCATACGTCCAACTATTGCATTTATGTCACTATTACTACTTTTTTACATTTTAAAAGATGTTAGAAATGCCTATCAAAATCAGACCATGTTATCCACACCTTTGTATTAATTCTTGTCCAAATAAATTATTTCGTATGCAAAACTGGTTCAATACCTGTTGATTGTTTTTTCAATTATTGAAATCGGATATTCCATTCAAAAGATAATACGAAATTAAAAAAGTCAATATAATTTAATGTCAGTTTTTAATTTTGAAAATGTTGGGCCTCCTGCTTGGATTCTCGCTAGCATGCTTGCTTGCCTGCTTGCATGCTTGCTTGCTTACTTGCTTGCATGTTTGCTTGCATGCTTACTTGCATGCTTGCTTGCTTGCATGCTTGCTCGCATGCTTGCTCGCATGCTCGCTAGAATCCTGCTTGGATTCTCGCTTGCATGCTTGCTTTCATGCTTTCTTGCAAGCTTGCTTGCTTGCATGCTGCTTGCACGCTTGCTTGCATGCTTGCTTGCACGCTTGCTTGCATGCTTGCTTGCATGACTGCTTGCTTGCTTGCGTGCTTTCATGCGTGCTTGCTTGCGTGCTTGATTGCGTGCTTGCTTGCATGCTTGCTTGCATGCTTGCTTGCATGCTTGCTTGCATGCTTGCTTGCAGGCTTGCATGCATTCTTGCTTGCATGCTTGCTTGCATGCTTGCTTGCACGCTGGCTAGAATCCGTTAGGACTGTCGCTTGCATACTTTTTTACATGCTTGCTTGCATGCATGCTAACTTGCATGCTTGCTTGCTTGCTTGCATGCATGCTTGCTTGCATGCTTGCTTGCATGCTCGCTAGAATTCTGCTTGGATTCTCGCTTGCATGCTTCCTTGCATGCTTTCTTGCAAGCTTGCATGCTTTCTTGCAAGCTTACATGCTCGCTTGCATGCTCTGTGCATGCTTGCGTGCATGCTTGCTTCAGGCTTGCTTGCATAATAGCTTGCTTGCTTAATTGCATGCTTCCCTGAAATATTTACGGTTAACGCGAGCGAAGCCGCGGGTAAAAAAGCTAGTATACTATAAAATGATCCCACACTTTACTTAAAAGTACGGCTGTTTACGGCGTATACTTATTTTGACATTCACACAAATTTGTACGGAATCCTCGGTGCGCGAGTCCGACTCACGCGTGGCCGGTTTTCAGGGTTCCGTACCCAAAGGGTAGAAACGGGATCCTATTACTGAGACTTCGCTGTCCGTCCGTCTGTCTGTCTGTCTGTCCGTCTGTCTGTCTGTCTGTCCGTCTGTCACCAAGCTGCATCTCATGATTCGTGATAGCTACACAATTGAAATTTTCACAGATGATGTATTGCGGTTGCCGCTATAACAACAAATTATTTATTTATTTTATTTATTATTTTATTTTATTTGGAAAACCAACAGCTATTTTATTTTAAAAGTAATTAACTATTAATGTATGATATATGCTTCAACATCCATTCTGTAGTATCAAAATGGGAATGGGCTAATAATTGGGGTCACAAATAAAATAATGAATGATGTATTGAGGTAATGGTACCTACTGAAATATTATAAGTATCTAAAAATACCTAATTGTTTTTTATTTTAAACATGTTGTTGTTTTTTGTTTTTTATTACAAAAAATATCACAAAATATAATATTAGAATTAAATATATTTAACGATTAAAATTGATTCTTATGGTATTGCTCACTTTAGAACATCTTTGAAATTGACAAACTAGATCTGTAAATCTGTGATTTTAAATTTTGTAAGTATAGGAGATACAAGTGTTGAATTGATGATAGTAACAATGAAACTCTTATAATTTGTAAGGCAAGAAGTTAGCATAGGTCTATCTATGATCTCGCCGTTTTTGTATTTCAGTTGTTTTTCCATTCAATAGATTTTACCCGAAGTACTAGGTACATACAACTCTTGTTGAATTACTAACCACTAACCATTACCCGTGGCTTCGCTCACGTTAAGCATGATAATCTATTCGGCGTTTGAATTGAAATTTTAGAACAGAAAGGCAAATTACGTTCAACCGTAAAGCGAGTTTCTAACAAAAATAACAAATGACAGGTCTTTTTCGTTTCAGCGGATTGTTAGATTAGTTCTTTTACTTTGCTAGAATCAGTCCAGTTCTTCCATAATAAGAGCTAAATATTTGCTCATGCTTGAAATTGCCAACGTCAAAAAAGTTTTTCAAGAGGTTTTTTCTATAAACTTCGACTGGGATAAACTATTTAACAGAACACAGACATATTGCGGAAAGTGGTCCACTTAATGTATTCTAACAATCGGTAATGGTTCCAGCGGTTAGTCGGATTAATTAGTTAAAATAGTTCATTGTTCAAGCACAATATGATAGTACGTTCGGTTTATCTATACGGTTGAGGGATGAGACCAACCAAGCGTTCAAAATGGGCCCGTACAATATAAGCGCATGAATTTGACTAGAGATCTGTCCGTGCACTGTGCAATTGCTTTGATCTTTAAAGTGGTACAACAGATGTGTTTTGTCGACGTTGCGGGTTTCCTGTCATATATTTTTGAAAGTCCCCTAAGGGGCGGAATGCACCAAAGCACGCCTACACACGCCAAATCTTGTCATGATTAGACATTGACTGCTAGGTAACTAAAGCTGCCGAGATCCTTAGTTCTTTTAGAGTTGGTAAAGTGATATTTTTTTCTTCCCCTATTAATAATCTTTAAAATTATTTTAAAATGATTGGGAAGTTTAGAAAACCCTGATTTCATGTTTTCTGCGTTATCTGTAAACGTGGGATTATTAATTGTGCACCCAAAAGGTAAATTTGGTGTATCAGGCGTTCCTTTTAAATTATACATGCGATTTTAAGTAGGTACCGGCTCACGGTGCCCCGGTCCCCTCGATTCGCTTATCTGCGTGATTACGTTTCGATAACCTTTTTAAGGTAAATTGATTGAAAAATAGATATATTGATGATTTAAATAAATTTTGAATGCGTGACGACCCGGTGCCTATCCATTGAGACAGCTTGCTCAACTCTATACTTAAGTACGTATTGACTTTCCATTCTTGTCCCGCTTGATTAATATAAGTGAATACCTACGTACGTTTGTGTGTACGTTTTCTTCGGCACTTCCTGCCACGTACGGTGAAACTATGGAACCAGCTTCCGGCAGCCGTGTTTCCTGACAACTATGACATCGGGGCCTTCAAGAAAAGGGTTTATACTTTCTTAAAGGCCGGCAACAGATTAGTGACTCTCTTTGTGTTGTTGATATTTATGGGCGGTGGTGATCATTTTCCATCAGATTGATTCATAATAAAAAAAATACATAGTTGGGTTTGCCCTTGTTATTCACTTAAGTAAAGTAGCCAAACGAGTTTAGGGGTCACCTACTGATAAGCAATCTTTGCCGCCCATGGACGCTTGAAACTCTGTGAGATTCACTAGTGGGTTGACGATTTTTTAGAGAGAGATACACTCTTTTCTTTTGATGCCCACTTGTCGAAAGTATTCGGCACAACGTCCAGGGAACTTTATTCTACAACAGCAAAAATGGGAGTAAGTCTGTACCGTCTCAACTTAGGCCGGTCAGTATTTTTTTATGAAACTCCATTATATAACACGGCGCGCCCTGTCGCTCGCTTTTAAACTAGTCGACGATATTCGACGTTGACCACTAGCGGTCCAACAGCAGCCGCTTTTGCCGCAACGTCATCCTGGCGTTTGCCACGCTTACGGCTTGACCGTATCCACGCACGACTGGCGGCGTGAAGAGCGTTTACTCTGTTCATTGCATGTACTGCTAGATAACTACATACAAAGGCAGCGAGCATGTGGCCGCGCGATCAACAAAGAAAAACGCTTGTGCGTTGTCGTGATCGAGCCATTACACTTCTGAGGTGCTGAATTGCTTGGCTTGATATTTGGTTACGGTGAATCGATGAAACCAGACTATGCTAATAACATGGCATTCTTCACTACATAAAAAATAACGCCACTATTATTGGTTTGTTTTTAATAATAAGTTAGATAATTATTTTTTTGCATCTTATCCATTCATTGCATGCATATGTATTTTAATAGTAAGCTTAAAATATTATAATGTAGCAGTCTGATAGGTAACTAAACTGTGACCATTTCCTTTCCTAGTTCGAAAGCCTACGATATTCGTGGCTATGTATCGAAACTCGGCCTCCACTGGATTACGTCGAGTTCTGACTCAATCGATCTGCCAGATATTGCCGCTTGCACCTGCCGGTGCGCGAAGATTCCTCGTACAACTACATACATTAAAATAGCTACCTGAAAGCTCTTTTCACTCGATTCGTTGAAGCTAAGATTTCGAATGCACACTGTTGGATAGGTATAGGAGCAGTGTTGAATCGGAAAAAAACATTGTATACCGGCACTGAGACACGTTACGCTCTGCCGCATTCATTACATTTTTTGTATGTAAAACTACTAATGGACTTATTTGCGTGTAAGATATAAGAGACAATATAACTTACTATTCATATAAACTTTTAGAATGCAATGATAAATTATACCTATACGCTTTCTAAAAACAATTTACATAGTCATTTGTGTATGAACGTGCAAACATTTACCAAATTCTATATTATAGATGTTTTTTCATCCCAGCCTATATACGTCCCACTGCAGGGCACGGGCCTCCTATCAGAATGAGAGGGCTTGAGCCGTAGTTCCCACGCCCTATTTTATTGCTAGAAAAATATTACAATAATTTGATGTAAGTAATATTTGAAGTGTGTTAAAAAAAACTTTGCACTTAAGTAATTTTTTTATGCGGCAGAGCGGCATCAAGCTGTGTTAAGTAGTGCTAGCAATAAAAGTCTATTAAAACTATGTGTCGACCAGACGTAGCTCTAGTAAGTACGTATACGAGAAGATATTTTGGCACCTGACAGGAAAAAATATTATACTATATATAGCCTAGGATCCGCGTATACAACGACCTTCACCGAGCTGGTTAAAGGATGAAAAGTATTTTATTTATATGAAATTAAAATATGTTGATAAATATATTGCAAGTGGGTTGACAAAAATATTTCAGTCATTTTTTTTTTACAGTTGAACGTTTTGGTTAATAGACAAATGCAATACCTACCAATCAAAAGTATGAAGCCTATAGAATATGCAAACGTTAGGTTGACTATTTATTCCGGTCATAACTTTTGGCCGGCACGGAACGGAACTTTTGAACTTTAACAGTTAAAAACAAGTAAATCGATATTTGCACTGGTCTGGTTAGTCAACCTAACTTTTGCATATTCTATAGGCTTAATACCTACTTTTGATTGGTACGTCACTTGTCTATTAACCGAAACGGTAAAATGTTTAAAAAAAATAATCAGGTAATCATATTCTGGACTGATTTTTTTTAGTCAACCCACTTGCAATATATTTATCAACATATTTAAATTCATATAAAATACTTTTCATCCATTAACCAGCTCGGTGAAGGTCGTTGTATACGCGGATCCTAGGCATTTATACATATATTATTATTATTACCTATTCGTATTTGGGTAAGGCCGCGGATTTTGACCAATTCGGTTGTTTCAAATTTACCTAGCTTATTATAAATTACTGGTGACACCTAGAGGTTTGAAAACAATTTTAGTATATAAAACGACAAAAACTGTCAAGGTCGCAATTGCAATAATAGATTTAAACTACTTCAATAAATTTATAAAAATATATTTGTGTCTAAAACGGAACGTAAGTCGTCTCATTTTTTCGACACCGTCTTATTAAAACCTTATTTTTCATAATATTTAACTTGTTATGATTTTATGTATGTTTTAAAACAAAATTATATGACATTGAAACCATAGTTCAAGTGGTTACAGAATTATGATAGTGAAATAATTTTATGTTTTCTTTGTTTCTTTTATCATATATGAATTCCATGTTTACGTTACGAATACTTACGTGATGCTTTAAAACGCTAATTCTAAAACCAATTTGGGTAAAAACTGGTTTTCTCACACCTGTATCTCATGTTTTAGTAGGCCAACACCATTGAATAGCAGAAATCTCGCTGGTCTGTTGATAAATGGCAGTCAAAGCCAACGCTCCAAAAGTTTTGCCAAAAAACTAAAAAAGTGCCTATGTGATTTTAAAGGTAAGTAGTGTTTATTTTTAAACAGCTGTTTTTTTATATGATAGAGTAGTGTTTTATAGGTAGGTGACATGTATTATTGTATTTACAATGTCTTAATTTCACCATGAAAACAAATGTTTTTTTTAAAATACGTTACACTTTCGTTACGATTACGTTACGTTTTTATAAAATGTAACGTGTTTTTTTATAAAAAGTAACGAAAACATGTAGTAAAGGGAAGTGCACACAATAAAATACTAACGAAAATGATTTTTTTTAGATTTTTGTATGAAAAAACACAATTAGGTGGGTATTTTCAATAAGATAAATAAATTTGCAATACAGTGCGTACAGGAGGTACAGAAATTGGCCCAAAACAATTGAGGCAGCATAGAAGACAAAGTTCGTTAATTTAAAAGTTACAGAACATAAAACTTTCTGCAACTACTTGTGCGTAAAATTTATTTAAGTACCGTAGTTTCGAAGTTAATGATCACTTCTTCTTGCGCTGCCCTTATCCTACAAAAAATGCGGTTGGCTGGCACATGTTTTCTTCTTCCAAATTCCTCAGTCTTCCGTCAAACTTAAAGATCAGATATAAAAGATCAAAGAGTTCAGATACTTAATTCCATCACCGTTCATCACACTGAGAAAAAAATAGCTTCACAAAGCACAATATTAGCGTTGTTAATTTTTTATTGTTTGTGGAACAAAAAACTTTATTGACGCATTAAAGTTCATTTACGTATAGACACAATCTATTTATTGTGAGACTAAGAATTGAGCAGTACACAACTTGAATTTAGTCAAATTCGAATTGATTAAACTTTGTTGTTACAATAACAGCAATACTTTGTGAGTTCGTTAACTTTTGACATTGTAAGAATTTCACAAAGTTCAACTTTATAAATCTGACAACATTAATTTTGTGGTGGCAACACCGCACACAACTTTTCTTTAGTCAAATTAATATTAACTAAACTGTATTGTTACAATAACAGCAATACTTTGAGAGCTTGTCAACGTTTAACATTGTACGAATTTCACAAAGTTCAACGTAATAAATCTAACAACATTGATTTTGTGGTGGCAACACCGCACACTACTTATATTTTGTCAAATTAATATAAACTAAACTGTATTGTTACAATAACAGCAATACTTTGAGAGTTCGTCAACGTTTAACATTGTACGAATTTCACAAAGTTCAACGTAATAAATCTAACAACATTGATTTTGTGGTGGCAACACCGCACACTACTTATATTTTGTCAAATTAATATAAACTAAACTGTATTGTTACAATAACAGCAATACTTTGAGAGTTCGTCAACGTTTAACATTGTACGAATTTCACAAAGTTCAACGTAATAAATCTGACAACATTAATTTTGTAGTGGCATCACCGCACACTACTTTTATTTTGTCAAATTAATATAAACTAAACTGTATTGTTACAATAACAGCAATACTTTGAGAATTTGTCAACGTTTAAAATTGTACGAGTTTCACAAAGTTCAACGTTATAAATCTGACAACATTAATTTTGTGGTGGCATCACCACACACAACTTATCTTTTGTCAAATTAATATTAACTAAACTGTATTGTTACAATAACAGCAATTCTTTGAGAGTTCGTCAACGTTTAACATTGTACGAATTTCACAAAGTGCATTGTAATAAACTTGACAACATTTATTTTAAGGTGGCAACACTACATACAACTTTGCTTTTGCCAAATTAAAATTAACTAAACTGTATTCTTACAATAACAGCAATACTTTGAGAGTTCATTAACGTTTAACGTTTTACGAATTTACAAAGGCCAACGTAATAAACTTGACAACATTTATTTTAAGGTGGAAACACCGCAGACAACTTTGCTTGTCAAATTAAAAATAATAACATTAGGTATACGAATTTCACAAAGTTCAACGAAATTTAATCTGAGAACATTAATAATTTTGTGTTGACAATACCGCATACAAATTAATACTAACAAAATCGTATTGTTACAATAACAGCAATAATTTGAGAGTTCATTACCGTATAACATTGTATGAATTTCATAAAGTTCGACGTTATCAACTTGACAACGTTTATTTTGTGGTGGCAACACCGTAGGTACACAACTTATAAAATTGATGATTATGTACATGATTTAATTTTAGGGTTCTTTTGTTCTTTTTAGAGCACTGAAATAAAAGCGTGTTTAAATTTTTTTTAGTTTCCCCTGGAAAATATCGTGTCTGTGCTGCTAACCGCTGAGGAGTTCCCTCAATGGCAGGCTCAGTTAGGAGCCAACATCTCTTAGTCTGTGGAGCCAACCTTGCCTTGGTTGGGTGCAGGCAGTAGCCATGTCATGGTGATCTTTAGTACCTATGGGTTACCATAATAGAATACGTATGTAACGTAGAGTAGTTCCCTAGACAGGATCCAATCCTGAGCGCATGAACCTTGTCATTGTCATGGTAAATCTTATATTCCATCAAAACATAACACATTTTCTTAATTTTTCTGCTACGGCAATGTTTTCTTTTTAAAAGTATAACTTCTTATAAATTTAAACACTCGAATTATTTACACAAAGCAGAATTTACTAAGGATAAACTGAAACTCAAAATTTGACTTGGCTTTATTTAAGAATATTGTATAGTCTTAATAAATAAATATCAGGGTTATCTACGGAACTAGGCACCCATATAGATCTCATTTCTTTTGTCGGCAAAGTCGACAATCACTCATCGAGTATTATTAATACCTATTGAACTTGGCTTCCATTTTCACATTTATGGGGTATCATTATTTTTTGTCAAAAAAGTAGGTAAGGTATGCGTTATCAAATAAATTGGATTAATATTAATGACCACTCTTTCATAATAACTAATAATACTTATTAAAACCGGCCAAAAACGTGTCGGACCACGCGCAGTGTAGGGTTCCATACTCAACTCAACCCTATTACTACTTGCCCGATAACCTAGCTCGATGAAAGAGCACACTATGGGTAAGCCGAGAAAAAAATTCACCCCATTTTACTTGTAGCAGAGGTACCTGCCCTAAAGAAATTATTTTTTCAAAATTTTATTTTACGACTATCCGCGTTATAAATATACATTCCAGGCACTAACAGTCTTTAAGCTGAGCCGCGGACGGACGGACAGATGGACGGTCATGGCGAAACTATATCATCTTGACGAGTACGTTAGTCCTAGATGTTAATCAGGCCCTATACTACGAAGCGCGAATTTCGAACTTCGTTTCATGCCGTTCCGCTCACGCTAATGGTATTTATTACGAGAGTGAGAGGGACCGCACGATCCGAACTTCGAACTTCGAATTTCGTAGTAACCCCCCAGGGTCTAACGATGGAGCTGTAAGGTACACTAAAAAATTAAAAATAAAATGAAAAGAAAAAAACTTTTTAAAAACAAGCTTATATTAAAAGATGTTAAAAAGAACTAAAAAGTTGAAAATAATTTAATTGTGATTAGAATAGAAATAGACCATGTGTAAAATATTTGCGTTTTTATCACAGTCCCAATTTTTTCAATAAAGGCGTGTTACATTTTGATGTCAAGAGAAATAAAAAGAAACACGCTATTACTTTCAACTTTTTAGTTCTTTTTAACATCTTTTAATAAAAGCTTGTTTTTAAAAAAGTTTTTTTTTAATTTTTCAAATCATACGAGAAAAAAAGGCCAAGAGCGTATCGGACACGCCCAAGATAGGGTTCCGCAGCCCTTTCGACCTGTACTATCTTTATTCAACAAGTAATATTCTAAGAATTTTATATTTTGTATGTAACTTCCCAAGTAGGTATATTTCTTAGGTCAGGCTACTATTTACTCAAAAAGTACTATTAATACCCAAGCCAACTTATCCGTTATAGTTTTCCTTGTTAGTTTAATATATTTACTTCCATCACGAATTTTTTCAAAATTTTCGAACCAGCGGTTCAGATTTTAGAGGGGGGGGGGGGCGCTCGATTTTTACAAGAATTTGCCCTTTAACGTTGAATATCTCTCAAACGCGTCACTTAATTGAAAAATCGTCTTCGCAACCCTATAATGATTTTAAAATACCTACCCAACGATACCCCACACTAAAAGGTTGAACGAGAAAAATATTTTTCTGCATTTTACTACATCACTTTGTTGGTCTACTTATTTTACGTATTCATGCAAAATTACAGCTTTCTAGCACTTATAGTCTCTGAGATAAACTGCGGACGGACGGACGGACGGACGGACAGACAGACAGACAGACAGACAGACAGACATGACGAAACTATAAAGGTTCCGTTTTTGCCATTTTGGCTCCGGAACCCTAAAAAGGACAGAGCTGTCATTTATCTGACAGATACTTTTTATCTGGGGATCGTAAAATCGGCCCTAAGTAAATTAAGTAGACGCGGATCCGCTTTTTGAAATACGAGTATACGCGATTATGATAGCAAGGAGTACGTCTTTTTATCTGGGGATCGTAAAATCGGCCCTAAGTTAATTAAGTAGACGCGGATCCGCTTTTTGAAATACGAGTATACACGATTATGATAGTAAGGAGTACGGCAATTTGCAAATGGACGTTTTTTTGCGCCGTCAAAAACGTCATTCACCTTTAAATCCGAATTTTCATTAAAAAACGCGTTTTGAAAGCGCAGCTACCGCTTTTTGTGTTCCAGCATCCTGTAGACTTATTGTCTAACGTTTTTGACGCTTGCCTTCGCAATCGCTATCTCTTTCTGTCAAACGGTATAAAACGTTGACAGAAAGAGATAGTGAAAGCGAAGGCAAGCGCCAGAAGCGTTAGACAATACGGCCTCTGATGGCAACACTGCTGCTAGCTAGCCTAGTAGCAGGCCCTACTACGAAACTCGAAATTCGAACTTCGAATAGTGCCGTCTCACTCACGCTAATGGTATTTTAAGCGAGAGTGAGCGAGACGGTACGACGCGAACTTCGAATTTCGGAGTAGAGCCTTGGCTTCAGTCAAGTCAACGTCAAGTCAGTCAGTCGCCCTGCATGTCCCGCGCGGGGCGTATGTGCATGGCTGTTTGCAGAGCAGATATGCCCCGCGCAGGGCGCGCGGGCGCGGCGCGCGGGCGCGGCGCGCGGGCGCAGCGCTAACGTAGTTCCATGACACGAGTACGAGCCCGGTTCTTCAAAAGAGGTAAAGAAAATTCCATTTAAAAAACACCCCGAAACGTACGCGTTTCACGAAGCGCGCTTATTATATTAGCAAAGTAACCTTAACATTCGACAAAGTAAACTTAAAGAAAAAGAATTCGACAAAGTTATATTGTGGGCACACGAATGAAGGCGTTGTCACAATCACAACTTACTTTACTTGTATGTTTCAGTTTGTCTTGAAACGCGGCCGCGTCAGGCCGCCTGTAGAAATTCATAGAAAAAGAAGACTGATGAATGAAAGAATGGACAACATAAATACATTTCTAAAGAATGCGGGGCTTGGCCATTTAGTGCATCGCATGATTGGTAAGTTTTTATTTATAATAAAGTGCTTATTAAAATCACAGTGCTTTGATCATGTACCTCTTTTCTGTACTGTTCATTATGTGTTGTTCAATTAAGAGTTTTTGTATAGTATTGTTTTGTAAATATCACTAATAAGTGTTATTACATGTATTTTTTGCCTATTTGTCTTCTAATTGCCGAGATATGTACTGTTACCGTTTGACCGTTAATTCAAATCTAGAACTGAGTTTACCTAGGTAGGTAGCGTTAAAGCGTGGTTAGGTATAGACATATATCCTGTGTTTTTTCTCATTTTTATAGTACCTAGCCAACTTGCCATTGGCGCACTCTACTGAACTGGCATATTCAACAAGTTTTATTTTTCAATTTTGGGTCACCAAGTAAATCTAGGGGATTTCAAGTAAAAAAGTTATTTCCTTGGAATCCAAACTTTGTCTTGCTTTCAGAGGAAGAAGTGACGCTTGATATATTACTGCAAGCAAGTGATGCAGAATTGTCTGAGCTCACAACAAAACTTGCAGACAAAATAAGACTGAGGTCTTCGATTGAAAAAATTAGACTGCATAATGTTTGTTTTCTTTTTTTTTTGTAGTTAGAAGTGATTCATATTTCATTTTTTGCATGAATTTGTTCCATTTCTGCCCATTGTCACAGAGAAAAGTAGATAACTTAAAAATTAAACAAACAAACTAAAAGAAAAGTAACTTAATTATAAAATGAAATTTTTTTGAAGAAGAAATAATTTAAAGAAATTTTTAAGTTCAAATTCATTCATTTATCAATAAATTGACTGACCTGAGTGATTACAACTTTTTAGTGGCTGCCTGTTTGTTACCCATAATAGACCTTGGCCCAATTGCATAACAAAGTACAACTTATATTATTACAAGCGGATCTCACTTTCTAGTTAATATAACTGAAGCGAGAGTTCCGCTTGTAATATTAGTTGTACTTTGCTATGCAATTGGGCCCTTGTTGAAGCATATTCTATTGTTATCGCATTAATTCAGCTAGTCCATCCAGCTTACAAAGATACAGTATATATGTATTATATAAGTAGGTAATTTATTATTTATATTGACACCTAGTACCTACCCAAAACGCAGTAGTTTACTTATTATTATAACTAGCTTTCTTGTAGTAGCAGTAGTTCAGTTAAGTTGTTTTATTAGTCCTGTTGACCAATTATTTTGTAATATAAATAAATAAATTGTGTGTTGAGAATTTGTTCCCGAGTTTTCTAGTTTTATGTATTAATCAATACAAAGACAAATTAAATGACTACCAGATGGCCTAGTAGTTAGAGAACCTGACTACGAAGCTTAAGGTCCCGGGTTCGATTCCCATATCGGGGCAGATATTTGTATAAATAATATGAATGTTTGTTCTCGGGTCTTGGGTGTTTAATATGTATTTAAGTATGTATCTATCTATATAAGTATGTTTATCCGTTGCCTAGTACCCATAACACAAGCTTTCTTAGCTTACTTTGGGACTAGGTTAATTGGTGTGAATTGTCTCGTGATATTATTATTATGAATGTTGAGAGCGCCCACCGCCCCAGCCAAGCTCCTCATCGGAGCCCCCGCAACACATTGCACCACTCAAGACCTTTGCTGCCTCAACAGCTGTTCTGTTCTGATCTGTTTTACAAATAATGTACTCATAAGTAATAATAAAATAAATAATATGAATAGAAATAATTTATATAAAGTTTTTTCAGGATTCTCATCATGGACTATTCTCTCCAAGGTCCAGTGCCTGTAGTAGTCCAGTATCAGTAGCTTTGCCAGAAAGGCAGAGTATATTAATTTTAGGACCAGGAGGAACTTTAGAGGTATGTAATTTAAACACTACACTCAAATAGCTTTGCATTTGTCAACATTATTTTTGTTATGTTATGTGTGATATGCATACCTCTGCTAACTCGGGACACCTAAACTAAAGTGATGTAGCAAAATATTTTATCAACAAAAAAATATATCGAGATACTGTTAACATCTAAATGTTATTCAACATAAATAAATATTATTTAGTTTCTCTTCATTTTTTATAATATATATCAACATCTTTTTTATTGATATCAAATCCCTAATATATGGTGATAAGGGTAGGTAGGGGCCTGGGAGCGTTTGACTTTGATATCCAGCAAATAATAACAATTATTCTTACCTAAGATAATTTAAAAGCGAAAAAGTTTTTCGGGTGCGCCGGAGGGATTTGAACCCACTTCTCTCGGGTATGCGCCCCAACGTCGCGCCAACCGACTAACCCGAAATTCTTAATCGCTTGCATACGCCAATCAAAACTTTTCGCTTTTAAATAATCTTAGGATTTCGTCAAGCAAGCGTTCATTGCTCTAAAAACAAATAATATTATCCTTACCTTCTTTTGTGCAGGGTACACCATTCGATGACGCATCTTTACAAGCTAAACTGGTACAACAAACACCTGTACAAGCTACACCGGCACAAGCTACAATTGTACTGCCCACATATGTAGAGCCCAAATCTAACCAGTTGTCTGCTCCACTGAAAAATCAAGAGGGATCTTTAGCAAAGGTAAGCAACCACAAATTTACTTACCTCCCTAAAGATGTAAATCGAATTTACATCCCGGATTTCGAGTTAAATGCAACCTCCTTTCAGAGCATGAGTGATGAAAAACATATTGCATTTTAGTTACCACAAGAAAAGTGTTGCAATATATTGGGCCGGCTTAATTTAAAATTTAATTATATTTATTTAAACTTTATTGTGTAAATTATAAAAAAATACAAATGGTGGACTTATTGCCTAATGACATGCTCTAGCAGTCAACCATACCTATAACCAATTAAGATAGGTTTATTTATTTATTTTGAATTTGATTGATGTGATATTATTTTGCATTAATATTACTTGTCTTTATAGTGCACTAGCTTTTTGCCCGCGGTTTCGCTCGCGCTAAGTATTATTTTCTCCATACAAACTTTGGACCCCCATTTCACGTTTAAGTTTTGGATTTTTTTTTCTTTTGGCACATGCCTACATCCGTTCAGTGGTTTTTGAGCTGTGTGTTGATAGATCAGTCAGTAACTGTTGCCTTTTATATATATACACAAGAGATTATTATGTTAGTTTTTATTTTACAAAAGAATTGTGCAAAGACTGACTTAGTTACAAACTTGTTTCAGGACTTGTCATTTACACTAGAGGATTTTTTGAAGGATATTGATGCGGAAGAAGTCGTTCAGGACGTCGCCAGGTCGTTCACGTCTTCACTAAACAATCTTTTATCTTAACACACAAGAGGAAAAATATTAATTGAGAAATCTAAAAAAGGCCAAGCCTTGTTATCGCGTGACCGCTGCTATATCGTTAGCTTAATTGTAGAAGCAGAGCTCCAATTATTACAAAAATTGAACCAAACCATTAGAAAAGATGTATGGCAAAAGTGGAGTGAAGAGATCGCAGCACTATTCAAGGGAGAATCGAAAAACTTATATTATGTTCCTTATCATATTGTTGACGGAAAAGTAATTCAAGCGAGCGGCCTCATACACAATAGGCTAATAACCCACCGAAGGAGTTTAGCTTTGGAAAGCACGTCAAAAAAGCGCAGGGCTGAGAGTGACAGTGGCTGCAGCTCCGATTCCAGCAAAAGTACCACCAAGAGGCTAAGGCCATTACCAGATAAATTTCAAGATAAACCGACTAGCGACTCTGAAGAATCCTTAGATTGGCTTAGAGGTTCGTCTTCTCCTTCAGAGATATTAATGACCAAATGGCAAGCCACTTTTGATCTGCGGGCTAAGATACTGAAAGAAATTTCATATGTTGAATATTTCAACACTTTTCCAGGTTTAAAACTGCCTAACGGACACAAGTTGGTGAGTTGCAGTCATATTTTAACATTTAATAAGTAAATAATCATGTATCTAAATAAGTAACTTAACATTTATATTATTTTACAGTTGACTGCTGATTTCGAGGCCGTATATCCATCGGCAAACAACACATTTGTCGAGAGGTTTCCGCTAGTGAAACTTAAAATATTAAAATTACTCGCTGATCGCGGCGAGTCCAGCAAATCAGACCAAACAACGTTTGAACTGCTCGAATTAGCTTCTGGTGAGTAATTGTTTTGGTCTACTATTATTCAATAGTACATTAGTTACCAAGGGCTTTCTTTTCTACTGCCCGTGGTGAGTACACATGCGAGTTTTACCGTATGCGTAGCGTGCGGTAAAACTCACATGGCCAGGTGTGACGTAATAGTACATTATGATACAAGTGTGCTATATTGATCATTAAATACGAGGCATTACTGCAAGCGCGAGCCACAGGCGAGCGCGGTAAGGAAGCTGAGTATGTAATTATCAATGCACACGAGTTGCATATAACGTTTTTCAACAGGCTATCACTCGCGTTTGGTGCCTCAATAAGTATTTCCGTCGGGGTTGAGTTAATATTTTGCTCGTGTTCACTATTCGAAGTAGACATTTTTAATAATAATTAACCACACAACAGCAATTTTGCCAAATATTTAGGTTATATTCAGCCTGGCTTTCCAAGGTAGTGAGGTGAAAAGTTTTGTGTTACACACGGCGATGCAAATGTATTTTACTTCTCGTGTGTTGACGCACTCGTTACGCTCAGGATTCTATTTTATGATTGACTTGGCAACATTTTACTATCATTATCACTATCAGCAAACGCCTTAGGGATTTCAGGACAACAAATTTAAGAATTTTTGTGTTCATTTTACAGCTAGTGAAGAGCAAGCAAGTGTAGCCGCATTACTTGGAATCGTCGCCCTGCTCCGACAGATGCACACCGTCACCGTACCGAAAAAGAAATTGTGGAGGCTGACTAGGGAAGAAACTAGGAGTGGTTTCTTGGCGCGCGTTGCATCAGCGTCTGAAATTGCAACATATTGCATTCAAAGAGAGGCATTTAATGTTTCGAAAGGTATACCAAACCAGCCGTATATCATTGCGGTGGGGCCGACATGGGAAAAAGTAAACACATTTGAAATTATAACTACTGCTGGAGGCCTTAGATACCAAGTACCCACAATTTGTGAGGCTATAAAGGTCACGTATAATTTATACTGGGCATTAGACTGTGCTTACCCAAAGGTAGCCGCGCCATGCTGGATGTTCATACAGCGCGCTATGTTTCAAATGCAGTCAAAGTTTGACGTTGAAGGGGTTCCTTTAAGAGAACTACTGTCCCAAGTAAATGTTATAAATTAAAGCAGCTTCACTGAATGTTTCTTCGGAGGTAGTTTAAAAAGCAATATGATTTCATGCATGGTATGCAACAACACTTTTAATAGTTTTATTCGGTTGAGAAAACACATGGCATTTTATCATAGAGATGTTACAACGTTTTCTTGTGCGAGTACAAACTGTTTTAGAACATTTCAAATTTTCAATTCTTATAGAAGGCACTATCTAAAGTCTCACTCAGTTCTGCCTAATACGGTACAAAGTAATGAAGAAACTATAGGCGATACCTTAATTCACAATGAGGAAGTTATAAGCAATCCTTTCCAAGAAAAAATAATTTTACACAAACCTAGTACTTCAAACAAGACAGATAAATCGATCCCTTTGGATATAAGTTTGGCGCAGCTAATGTCTTCTCTTTATGGTAATCCTCAGGTGCCACAAAAAGTTGCTGATACTGTATTTAATGGCATTAAGTGTATATTTCATAACTCTATTCTTCCTGTTTTAGACCAAAGCAGTAATGTTTTGATAGAAAGAAACATTGATTCCTCTTTAACCAAACTTGATTGCGTAAACCATTGTAATTCTAATAGCTGATTAATTTGGCTGCTGTTCTATAGTTTATAAGTTGTAGTAGGTCTGGGATGGACAAGTTACGTTCTTCGCTAGTGACCCCATTTCGGGCCTATGATTTCACAATCTTTCCCAAACTGGCAAAGATTTCTCTATAGTGGATTTTTACACTTTCGTATTTTAGGGCTGCTGTTCTATAGTTTATAAGTTGTAGTAGGTCTGGGATGGACAAGTTACGTTCTTCGCTAGTGACCCCATTTCGGGCCTATGATTTCACAATCTTTCCCAAACTGGCAAAGATTTCTCTATAGTGGATTTTTACACTTTCGTGTTATAGGGCTGCTGTTCTATAGTTTATAAGTTTTAGTAGGTCTGGGATGGACAAGTTACGTTCTTCGCTAGTGACCCCATTTCGGGCCTATGATTTCACAATCTTTTCCAAACTGGCAAAGATTTCTCTATAGTGGATTTTTAAACTTTCGTGTTAGAGGGCTGCTGTTCTATAGTTTATAAGTTGTAGTAGGTCTGGGATGGACAAGTTACGTTCTTCGCTAGTGACCCCATTTCGGGCCTATGATTTTACAATCTTTCCCAAACTGGCAAAGATTTCTCTATAGTGGATTTTTACACTTTCGTATTTTAGGGCTGCTGTTCTATAGTTTATAAGTTGTAGTAGGTCTGGGATGGACAAGTTACGTTCTTCGCTAGTGACCCCATTTCGGGCCTATGATTTCACAATCTTTCCCAAACTGGCAAAGATTTCTCTATAGTGGATTTTTACACTTTCGTGTTATAGGGCTGCTGTTCTATAGTTTATAAGTTGTAGTAGGTCTGGGATGGACAAGTTACGTTCTTCGCTAGTGACCCCATTTCGGGCCTATGATTTCACAATCTTTCCCAAACTGGCAAAGATTTCTCTATAGTGGATTTTTACACTTTCGTGTTATAGGGCTGCTGTTCTATAGTTTATAAGTTGTAGTAGGTCTGGGATGGACAAGTTACGTTCTTCGCTAGTGACCCCATTTCGGGCCTATGATTTCACAATCTTTCCCAAACTGGCAAAGATTTCTCTATAGTGGATTTTTACACTTTCGTGTTATAGGGCTGCTGTTCTATAGTTTATAAGTTGTAGTAGGTCTGGGATGGACAAGTTACGTTCTTCGCTAGTGACCCCATTTCGGGCCTATGATTTCACAATCTTTCCCAAACTGGCAAAGATTTCTCTATAGTGGATTTTTACACTTTCGTGTTATAGGGCTGCTGTTCTATAGTTTATAAGTTGTAGTAGGTCTGGGATGGACAAGTTACGTTCTTCGCTAGTGACCCCATTTCGGGCCTATGATTTCACAATCTTTCCCAAACTGGCAAAGATTTCTCTATAGTGGATTTTTACACTTTCGTGTTATAGGGCTGCTGTTCTATAGTTTATAAGTTGTAGTAGGTCTGGGATGGACAAGTTACGTTCTTCGCTAGTGACCCCATTTCGGGCCTATGATTTCACAATCTTTCCCAAACTGGCAAAGATTTCTCTATAGTGGATTTTTACACTTTCGTATTTTAGGGCTGCTGTTCTATAGTTTATAAGTTGTAGTAGGTCTGGGATGGACAAGTTACGTTCTTCGCTAGTGACCCCATTTCGGGCCTATGATTTCACAATCTTTCCCAAACTGGCAAAGATTTCTCTATAGTGGATTTTTACACTTTCGTATTTTAGGGCTGCTGTTCTATAGTTTATAAGTTGTAGTAGGTCTGGGATGGACAAGTTACGTTCTTCGCTAGTGACCCCATTTCGGGCCTATGATTTCACAATCTTTCCCAAACTGGCAAAGATTTCTCTATAGTGGATTTTTACACTTTCGTATTTTAGGGCTGCTGTTCTATAGTTTATAAGTTGTAGTAGGTCTGGGATGGACAAGTTACGTTCTTCGCTAGTGACCCCATTTCGGGCCTATGATTTCACAATCTTTCCCAAACTGGCAAAGATTTCTCTATAGTGGATTTTTACACTTTCGTATTTTAGGGCTGCTGTTCTATAGTTTATAAGTTGTAGTAGGTCTGGGATGGACAAGTTACGTTCTTCGCTAGTGACCCCATTTCGGGCCTATGATTTCACAATCTTTCCCAAACTGGCAAAGATTTCTCTATAGTGGATTTTTACACTTTCGTATTTTAGGGCTGCTGTTCTATAGTTTATAAGTTGTAGTAGGTCTGGGATGGACAAGTTACGTTCTTCGCTAGTGACCCCATTTCGGGCCTATGATTTCACAATCTTTCCCAAACTGGCAAAGATTTCTCTATAGTGGATTTTTACACTTTCGTGTTATAGGGCTGCTGTTCTATAGTTTATAAGTTGTAGTAGGTCTGGGATGGACAAGTTACGTTCTTCGCTAGTGACCCCATTTCGGGCCTATGATTTCACAATCTTTCCCAAACTGGCAAAGATTTCTCTATAGTGGATTTTTACACTTTCGTGTTATAGGGCTGCTGTTCTATAGTTTATAAGTTGTAGTAGGTCTGGGATGGACAAGTTACGTTCTTCGCTAGTGACCCCATTTCGGGCCTATGATTTCACAATCTTTCCCAAACTGGCAAAGATTTCTCTATAGTGGATTTTTACACTTTCGTATTTTAGGGCTGCTGTTCTATAGTTTATAAGTTGTAGTAGGTCTGGGATGGACAAGTTACGTTCTTCGCTAGTGACCCCATTTCGGGCCTATGATTTCACAATCTTTCCCAAACTGGCAAAGATTTCTCTATAGTGGATTTTTACACTTTCGTATTTTAGGGCTGCTGTTCTATAGTTTATAAGTTGTAGTAGGTCTGGGATGGACAAGTTACGTTCTTCGCTAGTGACCCCATTTCGGGCCTATGATTTCACAATCTTTCCCAAACTGGCAAAGATTTCTCTATAGTGGATTTTTACACTTTCGTATTTTAGGGCTGCTGTTCTATAGTTTATAAGTTGTAGTAGGTCTGGGATGGACAAGTTACGTTCTTCGCTAGTGACCCCATTTCGGGCCTATGATTTCACAATCTTTCCCAAACTGGCAAAGATTTCTCTATAGTGGATTTTTACACTTTCGTATTTTAGGGCTGCTGTTCTATAGTTTATAAGTTGTAGTAGGTCTGGGATGGACAAGTTACGTTCTTCGCTAGTGACCCCATTTCGGGCCTATGATTTCACAATCTTTCCCAAACTGGCAAAGATTTCTCTGAAGAGAATTTTCATACTGTCGTATTTTATGTTTGTTGTTTTCGACTATTTTACCCAGTCAGTTTGCCGGGTCAGCCTTTAAGAAGGGTGCCCGGATTGGTTAAGGTTGCCGGTGGGCTAGGGATTAGATCTTTGGAGTTGGTGCCTATCCCACCGGCATATTAATTTACGCCAGTTAAGTCGCCCTCCCCGCCGGGCAGAACCAGTGCGGAAGAGGGGTCCTCCGAATTGGTCTGTATTGCCCGTCTGGGATGCCGACTTTCTGTTAGTTAGTTTTATACATTAGTGCTTGTATTTTAATGGTCGACTGTGGTTTAAAGTTCTAGTACCGGATTGATTGATGTTGAATGACATTTTTTTAAATAAAAAGTTAAAAAGCCATATCAGTTTCGGGGCCAATACTAAAGTAACATTACAGGTAGCTTCAGTACTTGCACACAAATTTGGTTGGGAGACTGTTGATACTATAAAATCGGTGTCTTGGGTCTCAATATCGTCTACACGTTTCCATAAAAAATCAGTTTTAGTCTCATGCATTGAACCAGACAACATCCATTTCGCCACAATAATAAACATCTATGTGTACAATGAACACCGCATAGTTTTTAAGGTGTTACCTTTGCATTCGATAGGTTTTGATGATCATTATTTTGCATACTGTGTTCAAGATGCTCCTCCTGAAGTTGTACCCATGTATCTTGATTATGATACTATGCCAGTATCCTTTTCCTTGTAATCTGATCAATGTGAGCCACGGTGGTTTGAAATATGTGATTTTGCGTAAACCATTGTAATTCGTATAGCTGATTAATTTTACAGTTTTGTGTACTTAAGTATATACCCAGTTAAGTAATTAATGATATGGCTGGACGGAATCACATGTGGCGTCCTCAGTAGTTTTTAATTTTTTTGCTATAATTTTCATTAATAAAAGAAATATGTTTTTAATTTCGCTATTCTCACTCATAACTAAATCACTCGGGACTTAATCACGACAGACGACTTACTTTGCTCAAATTACCTCGTCGTTTTGACCGCATTGCAGCGGCCGTTGTCACGAGTAGACGGAAGTGTAGGATATCACCGTTCGTTTAGCCGCGCGAGTTTTTCGAATTACCCGCACTTAAGTTGTCGTGATTAAGTCCCGGGCTATATGAGTTATGAATAAAATAAATTTTAATGTGCTATGTAATTTTTTCTGGTTATTGCAACTAACTTCAGTACATCCCTCTACTTAGGATCACTATTCATAGGCGTGATATTGTTCTTTGAAACTAGTTTAGTATAAAAGAACAAATCAGGGCTGTCGCTGTTCAAAACAGTGTTCCTCGAGGGAGTTACTTAAGTTAGTTGCAGTTATCCAGATAGTTGTAAAGAATAGGTAGTCTTAGGTTGATAGTTTGTTGTTGTTGTTGTAAAGGGGCTGTGACAAAATTATTTTTAGTAACCCTGTAGTACAGTAGGTCTGATTATTAATATTTTTAGAATAAATGCACATATGATTGTTCAAGTTATTGTTTTATTCTATATGTTATCCCTCCTGTCATAGAAAGAGGGCAAGGTATTTTTTAATTACGGCGAATTAATTGTTTTATGTATTTACTCGTTTTAAGCTTCCAACTATGTAAACATTTAATTTTTAATTGCCTTTTCCAATAAACCAGTTGTTTTTACCCTATCAAATATGATCAGACTGTTAGTATGTATATTTATACATATAAAAAGAAAAGTCCTGATTCATGACTTAGGCCGCTTTCTCATCGGTATTTACACTTTGGTTGAGTACCTACCTCAGTTTGTGACTGACAGATGTTTTTTTACATTTGATTTTCTACTTTAACAAAATGTGTAAATAACAATCATATTACTATGAAGCATATGAAATATTTCATATTAGCGACTATGACATATCGATTTTGCATTTTGTGTTAAAGTAAAAAATCATTTTTTTTTAAATCAGCTGTAAGTGAGGGTGAGAGACTATTGATAATGTAGAAACAACTGATTTGTTGGAATATGCAGCTAATTAAATGCATTGTTTACCGCTTTACAGAGTTGGCAAGTTAATAAGTACCTTGCTCGTCAAAGTCGCCGAAAATTGCCACTCAGGCAAAATAAATGTTGTATTTTTGACAGCACAGCTGTGTCACATAGACAATATTTCTGTTGTGAAACTCAAAACATTTTAATTGCGTCTCACAATGTACGGTTGGACACATAGCAATGTGTTTGGCCGTACATTGTGAGACACAAATTAATTGTTTTGAATTTAACAACAGAAATGTGGTCTATGTGACAGAGCTCTGCTGTCAAAAAGACAACATTTCTTTTGCCAGAGTGGCAATATTTGGCCGAACACATTTCTTTAGTGACACAGCTCTGTTGTCGAAACGACAACATTTCTGTTGTCAGAGTGACAACAGTAGATGTAGGTCTCACAATGTTCGGCCGAACACATTGCTACAGTGACAGAGCTCTGCTGTCAAAAATACAACATTTCTTTTGCCAGAGTGGCAATATTTGGCCGAACACATTGCTTTAGTGACACAGCTCTGTTGTCGAAACGACAACATTTCTGTTGTCAGAGTGACAACAGTAGATGTAGGTCTCACAATGTTCGGCCGAACACATTGCTACAGTGACAGAGCTCTGCTGTCAAAAAGACAACATTTATTTTGCCAGAGTGGCAATTTTCGGCCGAACACATTGCTACAGAGACTCAGCTCTGCTGCCAAAACGACAACATTTCTGTTGTCAGAGTGACAACAGTAGATGTAGGTCTCACAATGTTCGGCCGAATACATTGCTACAGTGACACAGCTCTGCTGTCAAAACGACAACATTTCTGTTGTTAGAGTGACAACAATACATGAACTATATAATAATAATAAAACGGTTAATTATTGTGAAATTGACAACTTGTCGTTAGAAATGTAAACTTTGTGTATTTAACAAAACGGTTAATTATTGTGAAATTGACAACTTGTCGTTAGAAATGTAAATTTTGTGTATTTAACAAAACGTTTAGTTATTGTGGAATTGGCAACGTTGTTATTAGAAATTAAAATTTGTGTATTCAACAAAACATTTTATATAGGTTGTGAAATTGACAATGTGAAATGGCCACAATAAAAACGTGTACTTATTTGCAAAGTTCCTATGTGGGCTGTGTGCCGTTAAAGTTTTCCTGTTAGATTGACAGTATTTTTCTCTCAGTGCAGGTTGCTAAACTTATTAACTGTGCAATACCTATTGCGGTAATTTGCGTTCAACTCATGTGCATAGTTGTTACGATTATACACTCATCGGGAAAATAATCCACTCACCCTATTTTTTTTATTACTGTAAAAATGTGTTTCAATTAACGCTTTTTTAATATTTAGTTAAATAAAAAAAATGGGTAGGCGGTTATTTTGACACTGAGTACGTTTATAATTATTTTCCAATAAAATGTAAAAAATCGAATAATACAAAAAATACATTTCATTTTACATCATAATGATAGAATTAATTTAAGTAATTGTAAAAGTACACTGTTTTTTGTCAATAAAAACTTTATTTTTCTTTATTACTTGTCTTTTTGTTTTTAGTTTCGTTATCGAATAAAATTGTGTCAGTATGATCTAAGCTTTATAGGAACTTACGTTACATTTTATAGTGACGTAACGTATTTTTTTTATGTTACTTCTAGGTCACAATTGGTCAAAATCCGCGGCCTTACCCATTTCATTCTGTAAGTACTACCAAGGATGATATAGACTGGATTGGCAGTCGCCATAGTACGGATCGGCCGCGGTTTTTGTAGTAAGATTATTAAATCTAGATGGCGCTGAAATATAGCCAGAGGATTTGAAGGCAAAACAATAAGACTACAGATATTTCATATCACTGCAAATGTATTATAACACATTTAACACATTTGTAGTAATATGAAACATCTGTAGTCTTATTGTTTTGCCTTCAGGCCGGGGCCGCACTGGTAAGGCGACCAGCGACGCGACGCGACGGCGACTAAATCAAACATAGTTGATTTAGTCGCCGTCGCCGCTGCGGCCGCTGCGGCCGCTCACATAACTCGAACTATGTTTGATTTAGTCGCCGTCGCCTCAGCCTCGGCCTCTGGCTATATTTCAGCGCCATCTAGATTTAATAATCGAACTACAAAAACCGCGGCCGATCCGTACTATGGCGACTGCCAATCCAGTCTATATCATCCTTGATACTACTTATAATTTTTAATCTGATTTACTTACTTTTTTAGTGCTAATTGAAGTAGGTATTTTATTATTATTAATTATTCATTTTTACATACTACTAGCTTTTGCCCGCGGCTTCGCTCGCGTGTACCATGAGTATTCCAAAGAACCAAGATATCAAGCAAGCAAGCATACAGGCAAGCAAGCAAGCAGGTCCACAATTGACCAAGAAATCGGTGAACATACCTACATAAAAAAATACATAAGGTGGAATGCATAACCTCCTCCTTTTTTAGAAGTCGGTTAAAGAGCCCTTTGCGGCCTATTTACAGTATAAACTTATGCATTTTGAAATTTTAGCTTTTTACAACCAGTAAAACGCAAAATCCCGTTTTTTCCCGTTCCCGTAAGAATTTCGGGAAATGTTTTCTTAATGGTCCCCTACACTCCCCAAGGAACTCACCTGCCAAATTTCAGCTTTCTATGACCAGTAAAACGAAAGATCCCGTTTTTCCCGTTCCCGTGGGAATTTTGGAAAGTCCTCTCTCAATGCTACTCTACACTCCCCAAACAACCTACATGCCGAATTTCAGCTTTCTACGGCCAGTAAAACATAAAGTCCCGTTTTTTCCCGTTCCAGTGGGAATTTTGGAAATCCCTCTCTTAATCCTCCTCAACACTCCCCAAGGAACCCACTTGCCAAATTTCAGCTTTCTATGACCAGTAAAACGAAAAATCCTGTTTTTCCCTTTCCCGTGGGAACTTTGAAAAGTCCTCTCTCAATGCTCCTTTACACTCCCCAAAAAACCTACATGCCGAGTTTCAGCTTTCTACGACCAGTAAAACAAAAAGTCCCGTTTTTTCCCGTTCCCGTGGGAATTTTGGAAAGTCCTCTCTTAATGCTCCTCTACACTCCCTAAGCAACCTACATGCCGAATTTTAGCTTTCTACAACCAGTAAAACGAAAAATCCCGTTTTTTCCCATACCCGTGGGAATTTTTGAAAACCCTCTCTTAATTCTCCTCTACACTCTCCATGCAACCTACATGCCAAATTTCAGCTTTCTATGACCAGTAAAACGAAAAGTCCCGTTTTTTCCCGTTCCCGTGGGAATTTTGGAAAGTCCTCTCTCAATGCTCCTCTACACTCCCCAAGCAACCTACATGCCGAATTTCAACTTTCTACGACCAGTTAAACGAAAAATCCCGTTTTTCCCGTTCCCGTGGGAATTTTGGAAAGTCCTCTCTTAATGCTCCTCTAAACTCCCCGAGCAACCTACATGCCGAATTTCAACTTTCTACGACCAGTAAGACGAAAAATCCCGTTTTTTCCCGTTCCCGTGGGAATTTTGAAAAGTCCTCTCTCAATGCTCCTCTACACTCCGCAAGCAACCTACATGCCGAATTTCAACTTTCTGCGACCAGTAAAACGAAAAATCCCGTTTTTTCCCGTTCCCGTGGGAATTTTGGAAAGTCTTCTCTCAAGGCTCCTCTACACTCCCCAAGCAACCTACATGCCGAATTTCAGCTTTCTATGACCAGAAAACGAAAAATCTCGTTTTTTCCTTATCCCGTGGGAATTTCCGAAAATCCTTGAAACAGTTTTTTACTATTATAATTACCTACTTCTATGCCAAATTTGAAGAGTCTAATAATTACAGTTCATAGGATTCCGTTGAACTGAATATATAAATCCCGTTTTTTTCCTTATCCCGTGGGAATTTTAAAAATCCTGAAATAAATGTTTTAACTAATATAATACCTACTTGTGTATCAAATTTGAAGAGTCTAGTTATTATAGTTACAGAGATACGGTCACTCGGAATCGAATATATAAATCCCGTTTTTTCCCGTTCCCGTGGGAATTTTGAAAATTCCTCTCTCAATGCTCCTCTACACTCCCCAAGCAACCTACATGCCGAATTTCAGCTTTCTACGACCAGTAAAACGATAAATCCCGTTTTTTCTTTATCCCGTGGGAATTTCTGAAAATCCTTAATACTGTTTTTCACTATTAAAATTACATACTTCTATGCCAAATTTGAAGAGTCTAGTAATTATGGTTCATAGGATTCCGTTGAACTGAATATATAAATCCGGTTTTTTTCTTATCCCGTGGGAATTTTGAAAAATCCTGATTTTAATATTTTAACTAATGTAATACCTATTTGTATATCAAATTTAAAGAGTCTAGTTATTATAGTTACTGAGATAGGGTCACTCGGAATCGAATATATAAATCCCGTTTTTTCCCGTTCCCGTGGGAATTTTGGAAATTCCTCTCTCAATGCTCCTCTACACTCCCCAAGCAACCTTCATGCCGAATTTCAGCTTTCTACGACCAGTAAAACGAAATATCCCGTTTTTTCTTTATCCTGTGGGAATTTCCAAAAATCCTTAAAACTGTTTTTTACTATTACAATTACCTACTTCTATGCCAAATTTGAAGAGTCTAGTAATTATAGTTCATAGGATTCCGTTGAACTGAATATATAAATCCCGTTTATTCCTTATCCCGTGAGAATTTTGAAAAATCCTGAAATCGATGTTTTCATTATTGTAATACCTACTTGTGTATCAAATTTGAAGAGTCTAGTTATTATAGTTACTGAGATACGGTCACTCGGAATCGAATCTATAAATCCCGTTTTTTCCCGTTCCCGTGGGAATTCCCGAAAATCCTTCCTTAGTGGATGCCTACAATGTATAAGGAATCTATGTGCAAAATTTCAAGTCTCTAGGTCCAGTGGTTTGGGCTGTGCGTTGATATATCAACAGTCAGTCAGTCAGTCAGTCAGTCAGTTTAGAATTTTATATATATAGATATTAATACCGTTTTAATATTAAGCTACCTATTGCTCGTGAATTTGTCTACGAGAAATTTGTTTGCTATCCTGCGGGAACTATGCTATTTTCCGGAATAAAAACTATCCTGTCCTAAGCCGTTGAAGGTCCAGGGTGTCAAATTTTCTCCATGTCTTTCAAATTCCATCAAGATCAGTTGACTACTTTCAGCATGAAAGCGTAACAAACAAACTCACGTTCACATTTATAATATTAGTTAGGATAAACTCAAGACATTTTAATAATAAATTATTTATTTAATTTATTTTCTTAAATACGCATAACATCAACTTTTCAACTTCAGAGAATATAATTTCAGTTTAATGCGTGTAATACAAAAATAACGGAACAAGTGTACAAGAACCCCATGTCACGGGCGGGGATCCTCGCCTACATTAAAGAAAGAGGCTTATGTCCATACATAAATCCGAATTAAAACAGAAGAGGCCCGCGAATAAATAATGTCGGCTCTTTATTCAGAGGTCTTACGTCCTCCGGCCTACTTTATACGCCCATGTTTTCATTTTTCGTATTTAAAAACTCTGGTAATTATGAGTAAGGAAAATTTGCGGACACATTTTCCCTATAACGATTTCTTTATGGATTTTTTTGTGAATATTGCTGAAGTGATTTTCCAGGTAAAATATTAACATTAGAAATTACAAACATTTGCTCTATGTATTTAATCATTTAGATACATTGTGCAGAATAATTGGGGAAGGGTATCGTTTTGCATGCTTACATTGGAACAGGAGCAACATATATCCAAATACTCCTTTAATTAGGTATTTCACGTACCCGGACCTGATTCCAAACATTTGCGCGATGTTAATCAGCCCAGCGGCCCGCCGACAAACATTGTACATTTACACGCCATGTATCTACCAATTACACTGTAATGAATGCAACAATACCACGAGCGATAATACTGGTGAAACAAATACACAATTTAATAAATTCCTTAATACATAAATTCAAATTACCACGCTGTTTTTTAGTTAAAACTGTAACAACGCGTGATTAAAAACAAACAAAAACGAATGACTCTCTCCCAAGCCTAGCCTGACCCGAAAATTACCGATACGGCTGTGCCATTACAAAGTATTCAAACAACAGTTTGTCAACAACAACAAAATAACTTTGCAACATTGAGAACTTATACGTAGATTGCATCATCACATCAGTGACTATTTAGTATAATACCAATAACGTTTGCTACTCAATGACTCGTCAACAATCACAATACATTATCTGTACAACAATAGGCATTGAAATCTGCATACAGACAAAGCAATACGTAAATCAAACTGTGTTGAACAATTCGCAATCGAATCCGATCTAAATCTCACTAAAACACGCGGGCATGCCTTTGGGTAATAATTACTGGCATTTTAGGCGTTGTGCAATGGTATAATTGATAGTGTGGCCGAAAACAGAACTGTCCTAGCCGCGTCCACGGGCCCCTACCGGCCAAATAAATCGACAACAGCCACTATAATGGAATCAGATTAGCATACTCGCGTTCGCTGCCTCGAAAACAAAACATCACTCACTCTTGGCGGTCTTTTAGTATTCAAAATCATTTATGATCTGAAATGTTAAGCGTATTCAAATTTTTCAAACGTCGAGCACGTTTACCAAATAATTTACAGAAAAGCTTTAGTATTTTCTAAATTTAACACTAAGGAACATTGAAAATACATAATGTTCAGAATATTTCTTTTACAGACTTAGGTAATTAAACTCAGCACGGCTTTTACAATGGACGTAAGAAATTCAAATACAAAAAAAAAACATAAATCGACCATTAACTGCTACACTTATGTATATTACCCACATACATTTACTACCTAATGCACGCAGGTACGTACCGTAGTACCGTACAGTAGGACACTAATCAGATTAACTTATACTTTGAAAACATTTTCTTTGCAGTGGACGCCTACGATTCCATGTGAATTGTGCATGTAATACGGCCCTTACTATAATTCTGTAAATTTTCATTTAATAGAATCTTCCAACCCTCAGGATAATCTTCACCCGTGGATAAATCATGAAATATGAAATCTCAATCTAAAAATTACAGTAGGTACCTAATGTTTCTAAAAACAACTAGCTATACGCAGAATAATAATGGAGAACATTAATTATTGAGAGTGGGTATGGAACTAACATTGTTATTGTATCGTCGTAACAGAATCTAATTTCGAAGTAGGACACCGAAGGCGTCCTTTGAATGCAAAACCAAGCATTGTGCTTTGACTAACAAGCTGCTGACAACTGGTGGTAATGTGGGGTTCATAGATTATCCTATAGACTTTCCGTTGACATAGCATTATTAAAGGCAAGAAGGTACGTCAAGACACAGTAAACGAAAAAAAAACACTGAATTATATTATTTGTAATGAGAATAATACCATTATGTAAGTACAAGTTATTTAATATTTTATAATGCGCAAGTCTGATCAGCACTTGGCCGATTTTTTTATTGCAGAATAAGATATAGGTATATCATGTGGCCTAGTGATTTAGTGACCCTGAGTATTCCGGATTCAGGGGTTTTTGTGCAAATTTAAAGACAGGTTTATGTATGGTGAGTACGAAGGGCTGTACCATGACTGGCTATCAAATATAATGTACGAAAAGAAGTGTTTACCCATAGAGGAGGTACAAGCTTGACTTAGCTTGGGACAAGGTCAAGTGGTGTTAATAATTATAACACCCTCACATGAAACGTGGCCGCTAACTATGGGCCTCATATAAGAAAGCTCAAGGTCACTCAGTGGGCGATGGAGAGGGCTATATTCGGAGTTTCTCTGCGGAATCACAATAGAAATGATAAAATCCGCGAAAAAAGTGCAAAAACTAAAGTTACCGATATAGCTAGAAGAATCGTTAGACTCAAGTGGCAATTGGAATAGCACATCATTCGTAGCCGACGGGGATAAAACGTTCTCTAATGACGTCCACGGACCGGAAGACGCAGTGTTGTCAGGCCTACAACACGATGGAAACAACCTGGTTAAGGTAGCGGGAACGCTTTGGATGCAGATGACGCAGGATCGGTCTGTTTGTTGAACCTTGTGTGAGGCCTATGTTCAACAGTGGATATGTTTCGCCTGAAATGATGATAATGACCCTTGCATAAACATTTATAGAGCGAAAGCAGACTCAACACTCAATCAACAAATTGGTATTTTTTTTAATAAGGTATTGTTATTACTGGATAAGGTGTTTATAACAGACTGAGATGTACGATGTATGGGAAAAATTCGTCGCTAACCTCTAGACCAGTGATGGTGTGGGGTGTAGGATAGTTCTTCGCCGCTGAATGCTGCGCCGAGTAGTCGAGCTGCAAGGGCACTGGCGCGCAGTTGACGGTTGCCCTTTCGTTCGAGCTCACCATGACAAGGAACAGCGGATTGGTTCGATACAAATCGGCCAAACTTCGACGTATTGGTATACGAGAAAGACCTGTTATACCTTATTTTAATAATCATGTCTATGTTTCACGGTAATTTTAATTCAAAAATTTACATTTATGACTTTAAATGCCATTCGACAGTAAACCCGTGAAGGTTTGTGTTGTTTTAATTAACATTATTTAAGAGGAATATCGCTTCACCGTAGGTATTATTAGTCCGCTGATTAATTATGTTGGGATATTTGGGATTCCAACATTAATTGCAGACAAAATACGCCACGCCAATGTTTATGATCGGGCGCATGGCGGAACCTGCTGACAATTTCCCTAACGAATACTAAACAATGCTCGTTCGAATTTTCATTTGTAAACATAATGTAGGTATTTATAGGAAGTCTAATTAACCACCGAGAATACTTAATGTTTCGGCGTTTTCATGTTTCGTAAATCGAAAGGAAATGGTAAAATTTTAGAATCAATGCGTTGTTTGCCAGTTGAGCCCCTTCTTCGCAGGACCAAGCGGAGGTATCAATCAAGTCAGTCACAATTAAGTTCGTAGTCGTGGTGTGCTCGTTATGTTTTGAATCAATCCGTGGTTCTTTTTCGAAGTTGCTTCAAACGGAAAGCCAACCTTGAACCCGCATAAAACGTGTCCTTTACTAATACGTTAGTAACCATGTTTCTTGTTTATTTACTGGCTTTGTGCAGAACCCTCAGTGTGCTATTCTGACTTGCACTTGGCTGGTTTTTCATTTTCATTTCAATCGTGATGTTACGCCACCATGGTGAAAAAAAATTATCTTTATTAAATACTAGCTGATACCCGCGGTTTTACCAACGCTGAAGTTTTTTTTTTCATTAAATCCTTGTCCTGACAATTAAAAACAGAACTAAAAAAGAATTATCCAGTTTGATGGAGTGGTTCTCGAGTTTAGCACTTAGCAACACATTTGGCGATTCATTTTTATTTATATATAAGTAGATGAAGAGCGAGAGGCATCGTATTGTACATGATCTCAGCCAAATCCCAAAGATTAGCGATGACTATTTGGTTAAGAAGTATGTATTGTTCAAGGAAATTCTTTTTTCCGAGTCACCCTGTAGAATTGCCTAACTGATAACCTATATCCTCATATCAACCAACTTTTTGCCACGCACGGTAAATCTTTGTTATTAGCTGGCAGCATCAATAGTGTAGATTATAGCCCTAATTTTGAGTTATTATAAAATAGTGAACTAAAATAAGACTGGTTTTATTAGTCAGTACAAAAAGTAATGAGCTATGTGTATATCTACGGTACTTAAAAAATATATGTACTTACTTTTGAACACACCAAAGGTAAAGTACCTACTTACAGTACAGTCTGAGTAGAGGATTCTTGGGTACTAAAATATACAGCACTTCACTCGTCATCTGACTGTTCAGCAAACTTGGTAAAAAATGGCACTCCCTGTCTGAAATACGATGGTGTGTAAAATAATATATAAGAATGGACGTCTGCAGTAAAAAAAAAACATTTAAAGTATTTTTAGATAAATTGTACGCAGCTATTTCGTTATCAATTTACACTAAAATTTGATTACCTTTTATGACCTTATTAGCTGTACATATAGCATCATCCGTATTATGAGAGTACGTGTGTCCATGGTATATATAATATAATTATAGTTTAATTGAATTCCATTAGGTGACCCCGGCTGTTTGTTAGCCCCCTATCTTGCTCTCCGATATTCCAGTTACATTTTTGCCAAATTTCGAGTCTTCAGCTTCAACAATTAGGCAGTGCGTTTATCAACCAACAAGCAAGCAATCAAGCTAACTTCATTGGTTTTAGAATTTACTATTTTCTGACTGGATACTGTGTGATCTACTAATTAAATATTCAGTTTTTTACAAAAAAAAACTGATAATACATGTAAGTACTTGTTTGTCTTACAACCATCGCATCGACTAGGAAAATAACCGTTGGCAAAGAACATCGTTGAAAATAAGCAATGATCAGGTAAGGGTCTTTATTCGTTAAATGATCCCTTCTGCTCAACACGATTATTATTTTCACAACCCTCTCTTACATTTGATTTCCGAATAATTACCGGATGTTTTCATAAAGCGGAAATGACATACCAAAATGACAATAATCCGACGGAGACATTGTCTCGTTCACGAGGCAATTTCCGGGAACACGGATCAAGGATTTTAGCTAGTCCACAGGAGAATACTGTAAATTTTAAATAGGTAGGTAAACGATGACGAAAAACGTGAATTTTGAAACGGTTCCAGCTTTATTATTGTCTATTCATGTCAACAAAAAAGCAAAGGTACTTAAAAGAATTTGCGGTCAAGTTTCGGTCTGCATTTGTGTTTTTTTATTACAACATTAATGGCAATTCTCGCACGCTACAACGCGATGCACCCCACAAAACAGCGCTTTGTATTTCACCCGGCAGGTTCAGTTAAAATATATAAAATGTAAACAAAAACATTCATAAAAGAGCAAACGTCAGACAGACGTTAAATAAATCTGTTATGTAGCCACTGCCATGTTCATCGCTGTTTGGATATTATTATTATTTTTTATAACTTGTGCCTAATTAGTGACTGTCTGAAAATAAGGAATCGGTATAATACTATATGGATACCAGATATCAAAGTTTGACAAAGGTTACATACAAGAGCATGTTTTGTTAGTTTGGGTTTATTTTTGATTTCGGCTCTTTTTTGTAGTCTGCATTGTATGCCTACTCTTGTCTCTGTTGTCCTGTCAATCATTAACTGGAAGAGATCCCTTTAAGGGATAAATTCGCCTTTGTACATCTGTCTCTCTTGTTAACTGGTAATTTTCATGTTTTATATACAATAAAGAGTTTTACATACATACATACATACATACATACATACAAGAGCAAGCCCGGCAACGGACTTTTCCCCCATGGAATCTATTCCACTAGCACCCGTTCACTTTTTATCTTTCCACTCACACAGGGCGAAGTCGCGGAAGTGTGGTAAGTGTGGAAGTTTACCATAAATTAAGAAGTACTTAAGTTGTAGATTAATATTTTATTTAACCTGAGTTTTAAGTAAAATAGTATTTTCAGTATACAAGAGACATTTCAATAAGCTTTAAGTAAATTTCGGTTTCGGCCAAAACTCAAACTGAAGCCGAAGATTCGATTTCGGTTTCGGCTAACATCGTGTCGACACTATCCGTAAGTTAAGGCGTTAAAAAGGTTCTTAAGCCACCACCAGCTGAGTCGTATATTTTAAATCAATCGAATCTTGGCCAATCAGCTTTCTGTCTAGATTAAATCTGCAGCGTGTAGACGACGGAATATTGTCTCTGATTAGCTTATAGCATCGTATTTTCTGGATATAAATTACTTTGAGCATAAAAAATAGCTATACTTAGACATTTAGCTATCACCATTTCATTTAAGGTCTTAAATTTAAGTATCCTCTTCAATATTTTCGTACTAATATAATACGACCGCATAGCCTAGTTGGTAGTGACCCTGCCTACGAAGCAAGAGGTCCTGGGTTCAAATCCCGGTAAGGGCATTTATTTGTGTGATGAGCACGAATATTTGTTCCTGAGTTATGGATGTTTTCTATGTATTTAAGTATTTATTTATCTATATAAGTATGTTTATCGTCGTCTAGTACCCATAGTACAAGCTTTGCTTAGTTTGGGACTAGATCGATTTGTGTAAGATTGTCCCCTAATATAAAGGGGTAAACTATAATATACGTGATAGAGAACTACTACTAAACCTACTTCTAAGTACGACTACTTATTACAAGGCATCAACCTTAACCTAACCGTAAACTATTAGCCTTTGAAGTGTATTCAAGAAGAGAGGACTATTGCAACGTAAGCCTTTATTATATAATAAAGCAAAAAAAAATATCATCACAACAGTGACATAATAAAATAGACTCACTGAATTATGTCATGTTGTCAAGATTTACTTTACATATGTGTATTAGGTATTGTTATATATCGTGAAGATATTGGTAGTATCGGCGGTCGCGCGACCCTCCCCAGGGTATGCATGTTTGCCACAGATTTCAGTCACAAACCCGTGCAGATCAGATCCTTTGCGTATTAGATGACTACCAAGTACCTATTTGGTAACAATTCAGAAGTTTGAACGCAATTTTGTGGGAAATGTAATGGAGGGTTTGACTAAAACCACTCCACTCCACTCATGATCGTTTATTTATTTAACACAACGCTGTCCTATTGCTTGAATTAATTAAAAGTGGATTTGTTAAATTAAAAGACGACAAGGCTAATAATCATAGGAAAAGAAATACCACGCGATCTAAAAACGCATCGCGGCTATATGGACCCATATAGCTAAACAGCCGTATATTTATTTTCTTAGTTCAGTCTGTAACGAAATTAATTGATCGAAAATTGTTCATTGCATATATTGTGTTTCAAAAAGGATGACATTTAATTTGTGATTAGGATTCTACTAAAACTTATGGAAATACGAAAAAAACCTGTGCGTTTTAATAACAGGAGAGGCGAAAAACTTGTGACATCAATTCTACAAGGCAATACACACAATATAATTTTTATTTCCCTTCTATTTACTTAATTCTGTGTTAAATCCTGAATATTCGCCATTGTAAAAACGTCAATTAGCCTATCATATTGAATTTCCTGGAAATAATAGGCATTACGCGCCATAAAACTTATGTTTAGACACATGAGCTCGGTAGTGTGGCTCGGTAATAGCGGCGTGTCACTTGCCACAGCTTCCGTTGATCTACCAACGTGATATTAATATGCAGCATCTATCCTATACTATTAAACCAGTAATTTTTAGAATATTTTTTTATCTTAAAGCAGACTCTAGTTTATTTAAATGGTTTCTTTTTAAAGTCTTCCATTGTTTTAAACTACAATGTTATCAGAAAATAAATAATCCTAATCAATAACACAGTGTGTTTTAAACATGAAACTACCGTGATACTCACTCATAGTGAACAAAACGGATCACTCACGTCTTAAAACAAGTTTAACTCGACATGTTTCGGGCTAATCCGTAGCCCTTCCTCTCGGAGTCACACGTCACGGCGGCTGCCAAACGCGCACTGCGCATAGTTTGTTTTTTTTTGTATGTGCCCAGTTCGATATTCAATTGAGGCAAATGAACTTTCAGCTCATCCACAAACTCATTTTCCTTTCCTGTTTTATAAACATAAAACATTACTCATTACTAAGTAATTACTAATTACTTATTACTAAGTACTTACATTTTCTGCTGCATTGCTGAAAATCAACTATTGTTGTAAATGCAGTTAATTATAACAAATTGAATACCAACTACGTACTCTGCATTCATACATAATTCGCATTCTCGGCCCTCGATATGAAATAAGTCAAATTAGCAGAAATGTATCCCTCGGCATTATATTCCTTTCCGTAGTTTACCTGCACATTCCCTCCGTCAGCCTAATTTGCATGGCGCTCGATTATAGCGAAAGAGGGTAGTTAGGGCAAAACGGGCCCGATGGCATTTCGAATGAATAATTGCCCCCCAGATTTGACGCGAGGTATTTTTATTGGCTCGCTATATGAGCAATATTCGAAGTTTGATAGGCATTCACTATAAACTTTTAGGGTGTTTGTCTTTGTTCAGTCCCGTGCGTTCTAATACTTAGATCGTTTTGATAGATGATTGATACGTTCCAATTAATAATTAGCCTTCTAGGATAATTATTCTGCTACGTCATAGTAGAAAATACGTAGTAAAAAACCGGCCAAGAGCGTGTCGGATACGCCCAAGATAGGGTTCCGTAGCCATTACGAAAAAATCAAGTAATATTTTTCTAAGGATTTCGTATGTGTACGGAATCTTCCAAGTTAGGTATCGTCAATACTTTGAAAAAAGCTCGTATCTCAAAATCGTTAATCTGGCAAAGTGAACTTTATGACGCGCATATCAAGGTTCAGTTTTGTTTACATGCTGATTTGAGATACGAGTTTTTCAAAGTAGTGACGGTATGTTTAATACCTTAAGCTACTATTTACTCTTAAACTACAAATAATTCCCAAGCAATCTTAGCTGCTATAATTAGGGGGCGACGGTCGATTTTAATGAAATTTTTCACTTTAAAGTTGAATATTTCGCAAACAAATCACTGAATACAAAAATCATGTAAGCAACCCCCCAATGGTTTTAAAAGACCTATCCAACGATACCCCATACAATAGGGTTAGTAGAGAAAAAAAAAATCACCCCCACTTTACGTCTACGGAAGGTACCCTAAAAAAAAATTTTTTTAGTTTTTTTTATTTAACCACTTTGTTGGCGTAACTAATATATATATTCATGCCAAATTACAGTTTTCTAGTACTAAGTCTCTGAGCTTAGCCGCGGACAGACAGACAGACGGACAGACATGGCGAAACTATAAGGGTTCCTAGTTGACTACGGAACCCTAAAAATGGACACATGTAAGTGGTCTTGTTCGTTATTACGAGATTGAATGACACAAGTGTGATTTGATGGCGCACAGTAAACTTTAGCTGCGTTGCAGAATGCAACCCTTCTAGTATGAAACTGGAACCGCGCAATTTGCAATTTTCACCTTTCTTACAACACCGTCATAGTGGCCCTCGTTGGCGTTGAATAATATTACTAAGTCTACGTACAAACGATTCACAGTCGAAAATCAGGACTCCTGCCTTTTTAAGTCGATTTGCTGAATTCTTCTCTAGATTATTGGTCTCATCTACAGTTGCGTTGATACTTAATCAAAATTATAATTTGCATGTTGTCAGTAGTTAGACGATTTCCAGAGATAATTTAACATACCTAATGCCGTTATTTGTGACGGTGCCACTTTGTATCAAAGCACCGTCACACAAGATCGCTTAGCCGAAAGTTTGACGTAGTCAAGTTATGATCAAAGAATTGTTATGTTACTATTTGTTGAAATACAGGCGCAGTTTTCGTAATTCAAGTACATAATTCATGACCCAGTGTAATAAACATTATATAGATTAAAAATTAGGGTACAAAGTGACAAGGTGATTGTTTTGACAATGATTTAAACATGATGTATTGTTATCGAACATAAATAACGTTATGCTCAAATGATGACCAAAAGAAAGTTTAACTTATGGGGTGTGTGTCCGGTTACCTTCTCATATGCCCAAAAACTGCGTTTCCGTTCAGGAACTGTCAATGGGGAAAAACAGTGTTTGGGCTAGTGTACCCTACGTATGTAGCCCATATGCAATAATGCCCTAGCGAAACTATAGAATATCATTGGCCATTGGTTAATAACCCGATATGAGAAGGGGGTTTACTACTAGCATTTTTGCTGTCAAATCTAATTACAATTACCCAATTACCCGTATGTATTTATTGATATTGGCACTTTCCAGTGGAAGATTATTAAGTGTGTAATCAAGATTAAAATGACGTTTTTATATAAGAATAACGCTAAGGTCGTTCACGTCAAAATCGTGACTATCTAAGAAAAATCGTGACCCTCCCTATAAAAGCGTCCGTGAAAAACCCCGGTATTTATAAAGGCGACTCCATAGTAATCTCATACATTTTATTCCCCCATAGAGCCGTATCGGCCCGGTCGTCCCGTGCCCGTCTACGGTAAATATAAATGCCCAATGGGTGTTGAAGCTGGTCACAATTTTCCTAACCTACAATTGTAACGGGCGTCACATCGACCCGAGTCGAGACTGTTTGCCCACGGTTGCTGGGTAACATAAAGGTTTTATGGAAAGATCTTTTACGCGGCAGAGCAGTTAAAAGGCTACGATCGATCCTTACTGTTGTCTCTCTTTAATTTATGGTGCAGATGGTTCTTAACCGTGCAAATTATAAATAACTCAGAATTAATAAAAATATTCATTTAATACATTTTCCCTAAAACTTACAGATAGATTTATTTTTCACTTACAGGATGGTCTGCAGGTTCATAATGATAACATAATAAATATTTTGAAGGATGATGAAGGAGGCCATTCAGATTTTTTTTCTATTAGACTCTAATTATGGCGGTAGCACCCAAGCAGTCAATTATGTATTTTACCATAAATAAATAAGTACATAACATAAATACACATCTAAAAAAATCCATAACGGGAATAACACAGGCAGGTTTTTTTTCATCTAGTATTGAATTTAAAGTTCTTAGTGTGACATATTTTTGGAATTATGGTGCCTATTTATTTTTACGGGTATGTATTACAATACTACCGAAGTACGAAAGACCGAATGTATTAAAACATCGAATGGGTCAAAAGACCGACACGATTTTTTTCTGAAGCCGTTAACTTTTTAAGATTGTTATAAAAAAAAACCTAACCTAACGGGTTCTGTATGATGCCGTTTTAATAAATTCTGAGAAGTTAACGGTTTCAGAAAAAAATCGTGTCGGTCTTTTGACCCATTCGATGTTTTAATACATTTGGTCTTTCGTACTTCGGTATTGTAATACATACCCATTTTTACGAATATCCCACATCTTTTTTCCTTTCTAAACTCGCTGCATTTATGTTTCCTTTTTGTTTAGGGGCTGTCTATGGAAAATATTCACGCAACGCCACTGCAGTACAGTGTTATTTATCAATCAAGCACGTTTATAAAAATGGACCACATGATCACCACACAAGAAATGTTAGCGCGCCGATAGATTTTAGTCCAGAATGCAATAAAAATAAATGTGCTACGTATAAAGATCTACTACACAACATGCTACGGGAACACGTAGCTAAAAGTGCTACAGCGTAGAGCCGTAGCAAGAGTATAAAAATATGCGAAGGACAAAAATAAAAAATAAAACTATTAAGTAGGGGTCGAATACGTACATTAAAAGTGTTGTAAATGTTGGAGAAAATTAAAGGAAAAGATGTTTACATTGTAAGTTTATGTATTGAAGTAAGAATAAAACAGTTGTGTCTGTCAGTCAGTCAAGTTTTAAATATAAGAGAATACAAATTTGATTACAAAAACATATAAAATAGCCAGTACCCTATGTACGTATAGAGTACCTATTTTAACAAAAAGTTCCGTAAAAATTTAAATGTAGTATTTCTATGAAACACAAAGTAATTTATTTTTGGCGGTCCAATGAATTTCCGTTTTGTTTTTCTTTACTCTTGTTGTAGGGCCTTACTTTAAAAAAATGCATAAATCTATATTATCAAGAAGCAGTAACCTAAAGGTAATTCCCACAGTATTTGTATGAAATTACACTTTCAAAAGACACTTTTGACTGTATGAACTTAGAAATTTCATTATTTTAACAGTATAAGAAGAAGACCATAGCCAAACCTGACGGACATTGAAGTGATCCTATAAAGGTCCTTTTTCCTTTTAGGGCACGGAGCCTAAAAAATCAAGAGCTTAAACATAGCTCGAAAAAGTCTCTGGACTTCTTAAAAATATTTATTTTCGGCATGATTTTTAAAAATACTGAAGTTAAAAATAAGGTCATACCTATTTATTATCTTCTTCTTCTGAAAGTGCCACTCCATTACTGGAGGTTGGCCGTTAGCTCTGAAAACTTCTGTCTGTCTTGAGCCCTCCGGAATAGTTGCTCTGCACTTCTGATCCCGGTCCACTCCCTAATATTCCGCAGCTATGATTTCTTCCGTCTTCCAGAGCGCCGTTTTCCCTGTATTTTGCCCATCAATATTAGTTGAAGCAGCTGATTTATTATCAGTCATAGTTATTCATCTAATATATAAAAATCTCGTGTCACGGTGTTTGTACCGAACTCCTCCGAGACGGCTCGACCGATTTTTATGAAACCTTTTTCTCTGTATTCGGTAGGTCTGAGAATAGGTCGTAGCGGAGTCGCGGGCAACAGCTAGTTATTATATAAAATTGAAATTTTGCAAGTGGATTTCGATCCCCTTCAAGTGATCGGATTGCTTTGTAATAACCATCGCAAATTAATTGCTGAAAAGCTCTCAAGCGTTTACAAAATTCATCGTTACACGTTAAGAGTTAATACTTTATTATTATTTTCTATTATTATACCTACTGGAGATTTGTCCAAGTCTATTAGAAGTATATATACATAACAGTGTGTTAGTTTTGAAACATAATTGGCTTAATTAGAGACCCTTATGCGCAGTGTTTACCGAAATCATCATGCATTAATACGTTTCGAATAAGCTATTGGTTTGAAAGATACATGACATTTAATGCCCGTGACATAAACTCGCATGCTTGTGATTTCAGACTTTTTGCTAGTTTCTATTTAGATACTGATTAGCAATAACAAGTCAACCCACACAAACATCATTTGAAAAAATGGCCGCTAAAGATTTCAGTTTGTTCTAAAAATTGACAAATTAACGATAGTATTTTTTTACTATTATGTTTATGTGCAATGCGTGTATGATTTTGGATTAAAAAAAAAAGATCTCTATATCGCATTTAACTTTATTGCAAATTATGGTATAATATGGTATGTCACATATGTCTGAAATAAAAGGTAGAGGAAACGACAAGCCACAATTTTGTGTTAAAATCTCAATTTTCAGGTTTTTGTGGTTAAAAAATTATATGGATGTGACAACTCCACTTCTACTAATAACAAATTATGTTAAAATCGTAAGTTGTCCTTATCGTATTTAGAACATCTGATGTTGTCAGTTGAATCATTTCAGCCGGTAGCTATTCAGCTCATACTGCCAGTGCTAACCATTAAGAATGAAATATTATGTATGTAATGAATAATAGAGTTTGGCACTGATCTTTCTTTGGAACCATCAGTACATTAAAAAAATACAATAAATTAGTTACACGATAATGATTAGAAATTGCATATTTATTGTCGTCAATGTTAATAAAATTTTATTTTAATGTTTGCCATTGTTCAGTAGGTAGGTATCCTTTTACAGTAAGTAGATTAACGAATAGTAAATATTTCTGAATACCTAATGTTACTTGTTAGTACGCCGGCAGTGTACGGTCGTTCACCAAATTACGAAGTTCTACAGAAAGCAGGAAATTGAACATATTTCAATAATATTATTTTGAAAGATCGGAAGTATGATTATAATGACAAAGGTTCGACAGGGACTCGGAGCTGAATATGGTGCTCAAGCAAATTCCAACTTTAATCTTGTCGAGTTTAATATTATTCGGTGATGGGTTTCCCGTAACAAACGCATTTACAACTTTATTAACATATCTGTCTCGCTCCCACGATAGCGGTTTCCGTATAACTCGGTATAAACTTGCTTTATGTCTTTTGTCGCTTCCCTTTCTGTTATAAGCTTGAATTGTGATGTAATTCAGCATTCGGCCTTAGAATGTAGAATAAACCAGAAGCCGCATTACAAGCACCTTCGTACTCTAATAAATATGACCAGAATCAATGGAAAAAACGTCTATTCGTGATCTAGCTCGTAAAAAGTTATTTAACGTAATGATCGATTTCATCATGTCCACTCCACATTGGCATGTCGTATTTTTAACTAGGAGGACTGATTGATGATAAATGTAATATTAACTGAAACAATTATTTTGCTCACCCGCGACCTTCACTGTTCACTGTTGTGTGTTGTGTTGTGTGTGTTCACGGTTGCAGTAGGTACTCTGAAGATGAGTTCTGGTTAAGTTTGAAACGCATCAGTGTAGTTTGGTGGTGGTGATAGTTGGGTTTGTGTGATTTGTGTGTGTTCAGTTCAACACGTATTTTTTGTTCATGTGAACACGCATTTTTTTACATAAACGTAGCTTTCAATATTGACTTCGATAACAAACGCGTACGAGGTTTCTGGTTTATTCTATATTCTGAGCACTTGGCACATGTTGCTGGTGTATTTAGAATTTCATAGCACAAATTTAGTAGATGAGCTGTATGAACTTAAAACTCGATAATCAGTCAGTACCTAGTATGCTTTAATTGTTAAGAGGTCATCATATGCAGTCTTTTGTCATTTTTCTTGACATAATCTGAATCAATGTCCGCATCAAAAATTATAACATAATTTTTCTGTGAAAACAGGAACGTAAAATAAACATAGTTACTGCCAATGAAGCAGTTTCAAAAACATAATAACTAAGTTACCTTATCGTTTATTAATCGTTTTATCATCGTAGCAGCCCGGTTGCACCACTTACAACTCTCATTATTTTCCATACAAACAGCCCTCAAACCACTTCAATACGTCACCCACTCCTCTCAATACATCTATTGAATTGATTATACTCTTTTGCGAAACCAAAACAGCCATTCACACATCCGAGCCTCAATGCTGGTCCCACGGAATGACTACGGAAAACGAAACGTGATTTCAATTTTCCCTACATTTATCATAAGAAAGGGGAGGGGGGTGAAGGCTACAGGAGGGGGCAATTTAAGCCACTTGACGCGGATTTGACGCGAAGTGCTTTCACATTGCCGGCTAAACTGGTGGCTTACTGAATCACCCATCATTTGCCTTTGATGAGGCAAAATTCGCGATTGGAGATATTTACAGAAGCTCCAATTGTGCATACCTATCGCTACTTCGATACGGGTAGTAGGCAGCTGAAATTGATGATACACACTTATTTTAAAAACTTTTTCACCAGGAAGTATATCTACTATGTTATATTTTTATAAAATTAGCTGAAGGTATCTTTAAACGAGTAATTTGGAATCAGTGGCGTTCCTTACATAGAAGCCCAAAAGCCGGGCTTGCCTTATAAATCTCAAATCAAGATTAAAAATATTAACCCAACATCGTCCAAACGAAAAAAGTTCTAATAAAATCACTTTCATAATAACGCGCTTTATTTTACGTAAAATACCAAGAAATGCATAACAAATCCGCTGCGCGGCCCAGCGGCGCTGAACGGCGATAGTAACGATGTTATAAATAGCATGACATCTCGCTCGCTCTTGTGGGCTTTTACGGGGCTTCCAAACGCTCTCTTCATACTTAGGATAACGTTAGTTTTGCAAATATCTATGTATAGCTGCATATATAGCGCTTTCTTTGCAATTTTTAATCTGGCTTACGGTGTGAAGTTTGTTGCGTTTGGTTTGGAACGCGAGTGCGCGGGCGAGATGAATAACTTCACGATTGTTTATATCGAATCGTGGGCCATGCAATGCGTTGTAAAATGCGTGATTTTATATAATTACTAAATAAATAGGTATTCTTATTTTAGTGCGTTGCGTGTGAGAATGAGTCTGTAAAATTCTGTCTAGTAATAGAATGAAGTGTGCTTTGGTAAGATTGTCCAAACTGAAGAGTAAAGCGGCAACAAGATGGAATTACCTACATTAAATTATAAAAAAATAATAAAACATATCTCTCGGCTTGCCATAGCTTGATACCCTAGGCACGCCACTGTTTGGAATGTGTCATTAATAATTTATTCATTCTACGCATTAATCAGGGCCCACTGGGCAAGCATTCACAAACGGAATAAAAAATGTTGCAATTTGAATTCCCAAAATGCAAATTGAATTCATTTGTCACAAAAGTAGAAAAAGCTTTCATTCCTTGATGCTTTTTCACTTGAAAAAGCTGACGTCAATATTGTCGGTGTTAAAATTAAGTTATATTATGAAAGTTGCAGGAGAGCTGTAACGGAACTTGCACGACCGTTCGCGAGCGGAACGGGAGCGCTCGACTAACAGTATATTGATAAATATCCTGCCTATTTTACACACTCCACACGGTTAACTTTGCTCAGTACGTAACGAAAAACTAGCGCTAACATTTTAGCTTGCACGTCCGGTTTTGAAAGCGGAATATTAATAACCAGAACACAATACCGACGTAGCGCCAGTCAAAAGCGTGGACGTCCGATGCACCGAACACGGTAAAAAAAGCTTTTCTTTTAACGTCATAATATCGACAAATCTATATTTAGGTATAAAATGGGTGTAAATAGTAGCAACTTATTTACTTTACCTGTATCAACTGCTCAGTTCAATTTAGTTACTTTATAAATTTATTTTTTTATAAACTCAAGGTCAAGGATGTACTACATATTTGAGTTGAGCAATGTACGGAGATCGTTTTACTTGAGACACAGAAAACATTACATACGTAATATAACTTACTCCAAATCGTGGCAAATAAATGAGTTCAGGATCCCTCAACGAAAGTTTACAGAACCTACAACTATCACTCAATTTTTCAGAGCTTCACGTAAGTAACATGAAAGGTGTAGGGTTCGGCGCATAATATATATCGTCTCTCGCTGATCTGGGACAAGTGAAGGTAGTTTTCCGCTCTTCCTTTTGAATCCCTTTGTATCGCGATTATTTTAATACAGCACCTTTATGAAATTCAAATGAGGCCTCGAGAGAGTTGGGACCCTTCGACCGCTTCTTATATATTTATTTATTTCCAAAGCAAGAATGGCAATGCTAACTTGTGTGATTTATAGCGCAGTCCGCGTGCCCGCGGGCTCGTTTGTATTGCAATATTGTCCGCGAAGTTGGCCGGCCAGGCCGCCCCCGGACAATGCCGAGTTGACCGTTACTTTTATTTTGGCCGGCAATTGCCCGGCTTAGTTGAGTCACCCTCCGAGTGTTAATTACCGATTCGTCGCTCACATTTTTTTCGTTTCCATTCGGAAAACCCAATGAATCATGCTAGCCGTACTCGAACATAGATTGCTTCAGGACGCAAAGCTGCGGTAGAGTGACAATAGAATCGATTTGATTCTCATACATTTCCTGTTGTTTAGTTTAGTCGGATGTGATGCAGTACAAATAGGGTACTCGTCGGGGTTTAAAACGGTAGAGTAGGTGAGTGGCTGGCAGGATACTAGGTACTATTACTGGCAGAAAAATTATCTTTTTCAACTCTACGAGTATCAAGTAAATTTAGTCTTTTTTAATTTATTATTTAAAAAAATATATACAGTGGTTATTATGATAAAGTACCTATAGGTACCTTACTCAATACACGCCACTCTACATATACACATTTCAGCAAAGAAATATCGAGTAGGTACTTTAAGACTCTGAGCTTACAGGTATACCTTTAATTTTGCAATTAAGCGTTAATAATTGAGAAGGTCTAGCTCTAAGGTCATAGCTCTTGCCGCGAGGTTATACGAGGGCCGGCGGGGGAGGGAGGCACCTTTACGAGTAGTACACGTGCGCATGGCAGTCATTTTAGACGAAATCGTATTACACTACTGAGAAATAAGAGAACTACTTTATTGCAGAAATGGTGCCATTGGCGTTTTTGTACTTGTAGAGAATTATTTCATGATATGCTTCTATCAACGCTAAACAATACATGTATAGCTAACGATTAATGTTTTCTATTCGAAGTATAATTTTTATTTTTTACTAATCTATTAAAAAAGAGTTAGTTTGTACAGAATTTGTTGTTTTTGTAATGTGATGCAACTGTAAAGATCAAAGTTTGACGCATCCGTCTCATTACTGCGTAGTTTTAATAAGATACACAAGCATGGATATGAACACGACAGCCTTGGGACACTTAATGTTAGACTTTTGGCAACAATCTGAGAAACGCTTTGGTTGACGCTTGGAGACTTCAAAATTTTATGTCACCCATAACCTATCCGTCATTCCAGACAAATGCGCCCATTTACTTTTACAATCATCTATTTCGGGCATCCCTCGCCTAATAAAAGACACCCCACAAAACTAAGTAAAGTGTTCTTAGATCTCTCCACGCAGACTTGCTTTATCATAACCTAAGTTCCGTACCTCGTCTCTGTCCCGCAGGCGGGGCCGGCATTGCGCCATCTCACGCCGCGTGACTCGGGCCCACAGCGACACGATCTCGACGGCCCCTTTGCAAATTGAAATCGCAAAGGGTTCACGTTGCCCGTCAATAAACATTGAGTAAAGCGAGACGTATCATTGTTCTCTGTATATTTTAATTATTAGACTCGCCTCCGGCCGACCCTTCGGATGTGAAGGGCCTTTAATGGAAGAGATCTTTCGTTCGCTTAATTGAAGGAAATCGTCAGTTAGTTTTCCTTCACTTCTGTTTTCTTACGACTTCTGTTTGGCATAGAAGTTTGTTTTCAATAAACGTTTGTTTTTTGTTGGCAATGAAATTAAAGCGCCCCGAGTAAGTTTATAAAAGCGTTATCTATGTAAATGCCAAATTTAATTAAATACTGAACCCCATTCAGAATTGCCTTAACGCGTAATAATGGTTTGTATTAAAAATATTTAATTAATAATAAAAAATGTTGGAGGCTAAAGGAAATGAGAGTCGGGGCATGAGTTTAAGCGTGATTAAGAGGATTAGCATTAGCGCCGTGCCGCATTGGTAGGCAGGGCCAATTTGTAGGTGATTCGCTCAGCCGCCGGGACACCCATTTACAAAACAGCGCGCGATAGCTTCTCTTCAGCGTTACTGAGTTACATCGTTAACTGCTTATTTCAGGGCATTTATGGCCCACGTTATCGCATTACTGTATCAACGGTACCGTTGTTTTACTTATTGGGGGTTCCATTCAACAACGAACCCTTATAGTTTCGCCATTTCCGGCTCTTAATGCTAAAAGGCTACAATTTGGCAAAGAATAGTAATAGAAGCATAATACATTTTAATAATGCCAAGAAAGTGCCACAATAAAATCTCATCACCTCATTTCACTGCAGGGGAAAGGCCTCCTGTCAGAATGAGAAGACTTGGACCATAACTTTACACACACCATAGAATTTCTTCTCAAGTTTGTGCAGGTTTCCTCGCGATGTTTTCCTTCACCGTAAAGCTCGTCGTAAATTTCAAATAAAATTTCGCACATAAATTCCGAAAGACACAGAAGTGTGAGTCCGGGCGCAAATCCAAAAATGTAAGGTACCTATATCTTGCGACGAGGTCCCCCCCGCCCTTCTTCTCGTACTAACGAATAAAAAATTTTGGGTATGTGAAAAAAACAATGTTGTGTCACATACGTTAGTCGAAGTTAAAAGAAAATCTATTCCACCAAAGTTGCTTTATAAATCATAAATTGTTAACTACGGAACACTACTAAGCCCATTGCCCGATATACAATACAGTTGGCTGGTTTTTAGCAAGCGATTAAATTACTATTTTTTTTAATGCAATTAACTGCACTCAAGTGCAGGAGCGCTGGCTTTGAATTTTTAATAGATTTTTCCTCTAACAAGTACCTACAGCACAGAAATAGCCTTTACATGTTGAGATCTAAATGTGTTAGTGTATTATCATCTTTTGTTTACGCCACATTGCTAGGCACAGCCATTCCTTCACTATTATGGTAAGTAAATAAGTAAATACTCGTATAACGACGAGCAAAAATAACGGACGCTTTACATAAAACATTATACGTAAAGTGACCTGGTATTTTTGGTCGTGAGTGTAGATAAACTCGAAATATTAATCCACTAGCGACTCGCCCCGGCTTCGCACGGGTGCAATGCATGTATTATGTACATATAAATCTTCCTCTAGAATCACTCTATTAAAAAAACCGCATCAAAATCCGTTGCGTAGTTTTAATGATCTAAGCATACATATAGCGAGAAGCGACTTTGTTTTATACTAGGTATGTGCGTCTGTCTGTCTATCTGCCTGTCTGTTACTTCTTCACGCTTAAGCCGATGAAGCGATTTAGATGAATGTGTTTAAGACATAGTTACAGACCCGGGAAAGGACATAGGATAGTTTTTATCCCGGAAAATTGCATAGTTCCAGCGGGATAGCGATAAAAGAATTCTTCACAGACGGAGTCGCGGGGAAAAGCTATTATTTAATTAATCATAAATATTTACTCATCTTTACATTTGTAATTTACCATGAGCTTTACGGTAAAGGAAAATATCGAGAGGAAACCTGTATACACCTGCGAAGAAATTCAATGGTGGGTGTGAAGTTCCCAATCCGCACTGGGCCCGTGTGGGAACTACGGCCTGAGCCCTCTCATTCTGAAAGGATACCTGTGCCATGCAGTGGGACGTATATAGGCTGGGATGATGATGATGATGATGATGATTTATTCAAAGTGGCATGTGTTGCAAATATTACAAGGGCCAAAAGAAGAAACTGGTTATAATTTAATAAATTTATATGTAAGTACATATAAACAAAACTGTTAAATAAGTACTCATTTCTTTCAAGATGAAAAATAATAGCTATTTCGGATATAGTGTGACTGTTACCATTGCTTGTCCTTCCCGGTGCGTGAACTATGCTCCCTTTAACAAACAATATGAGTGTCAACACTCTGATTAGGCGCTTACTATGCCTCTCACGTTACACCCCTGTGTCTACTTGATATGTCTTGTCACAGCTACTTACTCATAGACATGAATATGTATCTCATAAGTTAACGAGCCGTAATCAAATACAGAACTGACACATTGTCTTGCGAATTGTTATCCGCCAAGCAATAACGTTGTATTTTCATGCCGAGGTCGAAATCGTCACGGGACTTCAAAAGCACTCTCCGAATAAGCCACCACAACTACCATTTCCTTGATAATGCATTTGAAAATTGTGCACAAACGCAGCGTAAATTATTGTGAATATGGTTCGGCTGCTTGTAGTCGAACTGTTATTAAAATTTAGTTGATGCAATAAATAGTGTAACAAATTAACAACTCGACACTCGAAAAGTACGGAAATTGCCACTAAACTGGTCTCCCAGTTGGAGATACCGCTCTCAGGATGTAAGAAATTATACCTACAATCGAACATATTTGATATTACACTACCCGTAATATCAAAATAGACGGAAAAATAGGTTTCAGGACCTGCGCGGCTTGTATAGTCGACAAAGAAAGTTCTTCGCTATTTTTTATGACAGTTCTTACATAGAAAATAAACAATAAAGATGAGTGTCACATTGACTTTAAAGTGAAAATTATCTTTGATTTTTTATGCTGTACAAATGACATTGAACCTTAGGTTGGTAAAGAAATTTCGTGGCCGACTATACAAGTCTTTTATGGCTAGCTAGTGAAATGATGAAACGTTAAACTTATTTATTTACCACGAGCTGTTTGCCCGCGACTCCGTCTGCGAAGAATTCGTTTATCGCTATCCCGCGGGAATTATGCCATTTTCCGGGATAAAAAGTATCCTATATGTTAATCCAAGTCATAATCTATCTGTGTGACAAATTTCATCAGAATCCGTCAAACCGTTTTAGCGTGAAAGAGTGAGGACTCGTAGAGCTAGGAACTGTCCAACGGCCAGGGCAATTGCGCTGTTAAATGAATTTCTGTCCGAAATCCAGGACGCTGACGTGTTTGCCGATAGTTGGGGAATACTTTTGTCCAAAATAATGTTATTTTTAGCATAATTATAATACTTAATAATTGTAGTAATGTTTTTTTTATATTAACGAGTTAGGCGTTTTGGTGCAAACTGTAAGCCTGACTTTGTATTGAATTGAATAAATAAATAAATAAATAAATAACAAACATCCATCCATCCATCCGTCTATCCATCCTTCCATCCATACTTACAAACTTTCGCGTTCATAATACCTATTAGTAGGATAAATAACGGTTTATAAACTACCAAATAATAACGTATTCCACTACTATTATAAACGCGAAATTTGCATGAATGGATAGATGTGTGGATGTTTGTCACTCCTTCACGCTAAAATGGATTGACGGATTCTGATGAATTTGGTATACAGATAGTTTATAACATAGATTAACATAGTATACATATAGGATACTTAATATCCCGGAATATATCATATTTTTCGCGGTGTAATATCGGTGACCAACATTTCACTCCGAAAATCTCTCTTTAACCGACGTTCATTCCCTCACTCACTCACACACTGACCCACCGCAAAGTTTATGTTTAAATTTACAAGTAACGTAAGGTTTCAAAAAGTTGGACATTTTAACGCCTGTAGTTAAAATCAGCATGAAATTGTGACACGAAAACTAACCATACAATTGTACGGGTAATTTTCTTGTCACAACGGAACTTTTTCCAGTCAGTCGTTTTGTATGGTTAACTACCATTACCTTTCTCGTGGTCCAATTTTTGGTCTCCACCCGAAGCGTTTCAGGTATTTTGTTATCTATACGTACTTAATATATTTAAGACAATTAACGTTAAAAAAATAGGTACGTAAACGTGAAAAAGAATGCCTAAGTACTCAAAAGTTCAGTCCTACAAACAAATTCAGTAATTCGTTACTTAAGTATTCGATTGAATTGAATAAGCTTGATGGTGAATGATGTTTATCATTTGTGAATATCTACTTACTTATGGAGTTACGATTACCAAATTGGTCAATTAAGGCTTACAATAGTATGCAGATTAACTGCGCCGAGTTGAATAAAACCAATCAACTCGCTTTCAATGCCTGCATCCACTCTAGACCATCGATTCTATTTGTAAGTGCATAACTTTTTAGTACCTTAAGAAAGAACTACAAACGAGCCAACCTTAATAACCAAATAAAAAATCTTTTTTTTCTATTTTTATTAATAACGGAGCACTTATTCTCAGACCTACCGAAAATGGTCAAAAAAGTTACATAAAAATCGGTCAAGCCGTTTCGGAGGAGTTCGATAGTAAAAACCGTGACACGAGTTTTTAAAATATTAGATTTAATTAGAGCTCGTATTTCTCGCCAGGTACAATATTCATTTGTTGTAAACAAAAGTTCCTGCTTATTATATTAAAAACCCGGTGTGACGTGCGATGACATGCTATTTCAGGCGTCGGGTAGACCGACATTAATCATTCTCAGTCAACGTTGTAATGTGGGTCCGCCGCGGCTCACATCGCGGTGCTCCTCTATTAATCTTTTTAAATAATTAAATAAAACAAAAAATGTCCCCATTTCATGCAAAAAAGAAATAGTAGCTTTATTACGCTTCAGTAACATTCAGAAAACACCTTAGACTGCAGATGCTTCCATTGACATCTGAAACGTCGCATCTTTTCATCGAACTATTCACAATAATATTTCGACATCGCAATAAAATATTTGGAATTATTACTCCACACGTTTCCAGTTACAGTTAAAATATATCGCGTAAAATAAATATGAGACCGGTGTCAAAAAAAGAACAAAATGTAAAATAATGGTGACGCGTCACTTTACGCGCGGGGTTTAACGATCATGGCGGCTATCGCAAATGAAGGGGTTTCTCGTGCCATGAATATGCAAATACAACAGTTGCGCTGGCGATTTCCTCTTACAGATTAATGATTCCACGTCATTACTTTACCTACTTGTTGATTTAACGCACAACTAAACGGAACAAGTGGCGCATTTGTGCGTCCAGCAAACAAATCAAAGTATGCTTGCTTGTGCTATTTTAGAATTATTACAAATAAATTCATTCTACTTGTACAAACCAAACTAAACTTGTCCAAATACAACTATCTCTAATATATACGAGTGTAAAAAACTCGTCCGAAACGGCTTGACCGGTTTTCGTGTTTTTTTTTCTCTATATTTAGTAAGTCTGTGAGAATAGGTCGTAGGCTATTTTTATACTCCTACTAATAACTATAAAAGTTATTCTTAGGTGTAGATATTTTTTTTACTCAATCACTTTTAAATTCATTTATGTACTAAAACAATTACTTTGCTCACCCGCGACCTTCGCGAAGGTCGCGGGTGAGCAAAGTAATTGTTTTAGTTCATTAATATGGACCTCCGCAAAGTAACGCCTGATTCAATAAATTATTCATTTATGTATGTATGTATTATATTTATATTATAATATAGTAGGCATTCAATTGAAATAGAACACAATTTTAAACATATCGTATGAAACTATCACAAAGAACTGTCACTTCAACTCTTATAAAAAAAATGAATGTTTTTGAAAAATAATTTATGCAAATTTTATACACTTAGTAAATTTTATATCGAGGGACTAATACGAGCCTTAATTAACCCGAGGTCGTTGGCCGCCTGATTATATTTATTTATAGTTAAGCGTACATAGTTCACGCTGTACCTACTGAGTGTGATAGATATAGGTAGGTACAGGGTGAAGTTTTCATGCTTAGTTAATGATGGATAACATAATGCATTTACTCAATTGTTGAAATTGGTCTGATAAAATTTTGGATTTTCATACTTTGTTGTAGTTAAATTATGAACTTAATGTATGGACACCTCAAATTTAACAATACTAATTCTTACAACTGGGTAAGTGCATTATGTTGTCCAGCATTAACTAAGCCAGAAACACTAATTTTTGTATTACGTTCAAAATTTCACCCTATATTAGATCTTATATATTATTTACTAATTTAAAATACCGACAGTTCAAAATGAACACTAACTTAAAACAAAAAGCGATTTTATAAGTGTGTCATTAATTGTGTACTAGACTACTAGTACTGTTTGAATACTACTCAACTCACACATGCGTCAATTTTATTAGATACTCCTAGATAGAATGATTTAGAATTGTGATCTTGTAATTTAACGCTCCTTGATATTTTCTCGCAATTGAAATGAAAAATAGAGTTCTTACCTTCTTACAAAAAGCAGTAAAGACTGTTACGAGAGAAGTGAAATTTGTACCCAATCATAAACCAACTGAATCATGATCCAATGTGAGGTACCTAAGGCCCATTTTTGCCAATACTTTAATACATTAAAAATAATAAAAAAATCTGAATTCAAACTTTATTTAAACTTTAATATCAACAGAAAACAACAAGTGAAATCAAATTTTTCAAAACCTTTTAAGGTGGGCTTTTTTAGAAACGTAAGCACTTATTATGGCTCAATATTAAACACGTAATTATCTATGTGCTATCGGAACAATAATAATTTTTACACATAACTTAACGAATAATATGAGTTTCTCAAGTAAACAGTCTTACTATATTTTTTGGTCTCAATTGAACAGTGTGCCATCTTGGGTTTAGCAAAACTTAATATAACAAAAAAAAAACTTTACAAAATAATAAAAATAACGTTTTTCCTCAGCTTATTCTAATATTTTTTAAAGTTGACTAATAAATAACGTCTTGAATTTTTTTTACTATTTTATGGGCCTTATTAGGAATATAGAAAAGGAGTCCTCGAGATAATGAACGTAGCTGCTGCTTTACGCTATGAGATAGGTACTTTGCTTTTTTACAACTTCAATGTTTGACTGAAGTTGTGTCGTTTTATTGTGGAGTGCCTTTGGCCATACTGAATTAATGAAATTACGAATTACCCCATTGAGTTTGGACTCGTTTGATTCGTCTCGACGAGTACTTTGATCCCAGATGGTAACCAGGGTCTGATGATGGAGCTGGAAGATGGCTAAAGGCACTCCACAAAAAAACAAAAAAAAATCTATGAACACTTTTTGATAGGCAAGTTATCATAGGCATATTTGTTTATAAATTAAATTTAATAAAAAATATGTCTCATCGAGTTAACAGATCGGTGAAGGTCGATCTTCCACGTCTCCTCTACTAGTACTATCGGACCGTCTTGTGAGCCCGTGTGGTGGGCCTTTACAAGCACTTTTCTCGACAGACTCGACTTTAAAATATAAAAAAAGCCCTTTAAACTAAGAAACTCTGTATTTAAAATAAATACGAAAACAGTTTATTTTTTAAAGAGACACTTAATAGTTTGTGATTGTGAGGTAATAAATCGTAGGCCATATGCAACTTGACTGACAAATTGTCCACCGCTACAAAGAGTTTAAATTATTTCATTTGAATTTTATAAGTACACAATTTTGAAAGTAGGGTTTTTAAGAACAGAGCCATCTTAGATTAGATTCTATGAGAACATAATTCTGAGCTATATAAATTCTACATGGCACGGATTTAGGTTTCCATATATATCCTATGTATTTCCGAGTGTTGAGTTTATTGAACTGTCGGAAATAGGCTCGACCCAAGTTATCATAAAACTTATTTCCGATCCATGAAAAAACAAAGGAGATCAAATTGCTTGAATGCTAATCGAAAAATAATATTCTTTAGCATCATAACACACTAAAATGTTACGTCTTAATAAGCAACATATAATCTTATTTATAGTTATTTTGGTAAATAGTAAGCATTGGAGTAACGATTAACGGACTTGATGAAGTTTAACGGAAGTTAGCGAGTCCGTTAACATTTTTTAAAGTTAACTTAAAAGTTAATCCGTTACTCGAAATGTTAATTTAACGATTAACGGACTACCTAACTAGTTAACGCCCAGCTATGCTAAGCACTTATTTCAGCGCAGGTTGATGGATCTGTTTGTGTTAAAGCAAAATCTTGTTCAGATATAAGTAAAAGTCCTGTGTTACCTGCTTACTAAATAAAAAATAGATTTAACACTTTAGTAGCTGACCCTTTTTCCGGTTACCCGGATAAACCTGGATAAGGCAGATAGGTACGCCGATAACCTGCTCCATGCCTGAACCGCTAAGAAAGAAAAATAATCTGCTTTTTCTTTTCCGCGGGGATCGGGAACGTGAAATACGTTATTTAAACGAGTAAAAAATCAAGTTTGTAAGCCACTTCTCTACAATACATTGTAGTCTTCGGTTAATGGGTTTTTCTAACACAATAATTATAAACTGTTATATATTATTTTAGTACGAAATATGGCTCCTCTTTCGTCAATCCACCAATTTTACTGTTATTCCACATTTATGCAATGTTCGCTAATATCAGACGCCGAAAACGAAGAAATGGCATTACTTTTCAAACTTCTGCGAATAGGCTTATCAAAACATAAAATACCTTTCATATTACCATATCTATATGATTACAAAAACCGTTGTTATATGACATCGATTTGTATGAATAGCGGTTAAATTGGAGTTCCGTTCCCGACAAATTCGATAAGGGCGCGACTAAGTAGGTGGAGGCTTGATTAAAAATAGTGGATGTCATGAAAACTCCAATATCACTGGATATGCTTTTTATTTAAGCAACTGTAGCCTCAGGCTTTGGCAACATGAAACCATTCAATCATTTTTTCAATTTGGAATTTTATTTTCAGTATAAAAAGAAAAACTTCCCTCTAATAAACGTGTAGGTACTCGTAGACTCAAAGCCACATGAAAAAACTTCAAAAATAAGTACTGTAGGTTACTGTATGGTAATGGAATACGAAAGAGGAATATCCTGTAAAATTCTTTAGTCCTCTGTGCCAAGTAACTATATCGTAAACTTGTATTTTGCTTGTCAAAATTACATGTTAGTTTTATAAAAAGCAAGATTTTCGCAACTTTTTAACGGATGTGTAATTTTCCCATACACGTGCCCCATTTGCCGTAGAAACTGGAGATAAACAAAACAATGAACCGCTTAATGGTAACTATTAACCACTAGACGCGGTAATAAAAATATATTACCTCTCCCTTCCCGACGCGCCCCGGTGGGAGCCCAGCGCAGGAGTCTCGAACGCGTATACTTAGGTACTTCGCATGCATTCTGATACAATATAATGTATAAATAATGTACTTATAATAATTATATACAGGGTTATTTTTAATTCACTGACATCCTCTAAACCCTGAATTCCTATCACTCAAACAAATGTTTTTTGTTTTACGACTTTTTAAAATGAAGCACTTTTTTCCCATACAAATACACAGAGTATCGTAAAAATAAGAGGAAATCTCAAATTTTCAAAACGTTATTAAACCAAAAATATTAAGTTATGACAAAAGTCGTAAAACAAAAAACATTTGTTTAAGTGGTAGGAGTTTAGGGTTAAAAGGATGCTAGTGAATTACAAATAACCCTGTAGAGGTACCTTAAATAAATACAAAGTTGAATGTTTAAGATTAGAATGCGTTCAACCACTCAAAATAAAAACGTAACAACTCAGTTTTGGTTAGCACCTTATCGACTTTCCGATACCATTTCTCTCCTCTATTCTTGTAAAAAAATCAATTTATACCACTTGGGGTGGGACGAGGACCTCAATGCCCGGTTCGCTGGGAAATCTGACAGGTGACGGGCGCCGGGCCACAATGGGCGCGCTACGCTTATCGCCAACAGGGAAATAAATGAGAACACTTTTCTGCCTTACGACCAATTCACTTTAGATTCCATGTTTTTCTTTTTCAAAATCTGTACCTACCTACTATCGACTAACTATCAGCGTTACCAAATACCATTGCGATTACTTTAGCAAAAGCATAATATGCTGTGCTCGACTTGCGTTCCTTGAGGTACCAAATCAGTTTTTCATAATCCGTGCCACCATGCACCGTGTACCTTGTTATTTGAATGATATGTCGCAATATAGTCTGGATTCTACGTGATTTACCGCAATAAAGCACGAGACAGCTTCTTTTTTAAATTTGTATCACAGAAAAAATCCGCGATAGCGTGAAGGGGAGCCGTTTTGTTAGTTCGTGCTGAGATTTGCGGGTAAATGCCACCAGTTTGTTGAGACCCGTCCCCTGCCAAGAATGCTCGCAATACCCAGTACCTTCGTGCCCGCAGCGAGTTCTGGATGTTTTGACAGATATTATAGAAAGCTAGAAATAGAAGTTTTATTAAAGATATCATAACACGATATTGCAGGCATTCGAGTAAATTGGTTTTTGTGGTTAACATTTTTAACGGGCACGATACAATAATAATAATTTAGTCGTTCATTCTTTTGTTTATACAATTTGGTTTAAAGTTATACATGTAAAGATGCTTACGAAATCTTTCTTGTACGTTCAAGTTCAAAATTACGTACCTTACCTATGCATCGTTTTAATCGTTTTAATCCTCTGAAGCCGCGGGTAAAGGCTAGTGAGAAAATATATAATCGCTGACACAGTGCGGGCTCTTGCCAGGCTAGACACACAATGGCCTGATTCTTGGCGTTACGCATCATTATAATCCACGAGGGCACGCGGCACGTGATTTTGCATTTTAGCCGCGAACATTTACAATTTTTATTACTGTTAAAAATAGGTTTAAATTGATATCGGGCTCCTAAACCATGTTGAACTTACAAATCACCTCGATTTACTAAAATACAACTTTTGCAGAAAATGCAAAAAAATATTATTTTTTTTTTCATATTTTTACCATTTTTTTTGCAGTAGTGACTGAAGAAAACCTTGTATGAAAATCTTTATGAGAACACGTTAATTTAAACTAAAAAATATTTCTTATTGTGCATTGCACTTAACTAACAACTGAAGCCAAGGCCAACCCATCCGTCAAATATCTTTTAATTGACAGCTTTTTTGAGATTGGTTATTCTTAGTTAAAGTAACTAGATGCAGAACATTATTTCCAAGATTTTGTCGTCTATCTACCTATTGACCGACGTCTGAGCAATTAAGTGAAGATCGTTTAAACAAAAGAAGATGATTTAGCATCACTTTTTAAAGAAGCAAAATAAGCAAAAATATGATTCCGTCAGCACATAACATTGCCACAATCCCGCCGCTATAAATGTAATGGACGAACGCAGCTGTTTCGCGAATTATGTGCCCTATATTGCGCAATTTGGCCTACTAAAGCTTCACGTGGCGGTGTTCCTGAAGTGGCTAGTTTTTATATCGTGCTTTATTTTACATATTTATTGCAGTTACACACACACACACACACACACACACACACACACACACACACACACACACACACACACACACACACACACACACACACACACACACACACACACACACACACATACACACACACAAACACACATGTACGCACGCATGCTCGTTTGCATGAGTTTGCATGTTAGTAAGTATATGCTACTATTGATTTGTTTATAGCTTGTTGACCTCCTATAAACCTCATAATACGAGTACTTATGTTATTAAATTGAAAATTGTACCTACTGAAATTGTCAGCAGTTATCGGTGAGTTTCCGGGATGGGCCTGGAGATCTGTAATACAGGTTTTACCTAGTTCAGACTCCAGTCCCTCGCAAAAGTTACTAGTATCTAACTAAACTACCATAATGTTGTATTATTTATAACTATTGCTGTTACCTATGTACTTTTGTGAGGAGAAAATATACGATTATTATTATTATTATTATTATTAGTTATAGATAATAATTAATTACGGCAGTCAATTTGTTAGAACAAAACACATTAAGGCAAAATTTTCAGAGCTCACAATCCTTACGCCATACATACGGCCGGTTATATGTTAAATATTTTCTTAAACGCATTTTCTTGGTGGAATATCAAGTTGCCGCAGATGGAAATTGGGTAAAATGTAAAAAAAAAACCCCTTTTTTTCGATATTTATCCTTATGAATTATCACATTTATCGCTCTCCAAACACTGCCAATTTATTGCACAATATGATTATCCTAATCCTACTAATTCGCTATCCTATACAATTATTATTAAATAGTGTTACTTAACATCAAACATCTCGCCGTTATGATTGGACGTCAATGAGGGAGGCCTATGTCCAGCAGTGGACGTCCTACGGCTGAAATGATGATGATGAACATTAGACATTAAAAAATGAATACGGTACTAAAATCTTGATACCTTTGTTTTATCAAAAGTTCAGAATATTTTTGCTGCTTGGGTTTTAAAGACATTGAGTTAATTTAATAGTTGTTGTCTCATTTGAACTCTATATTGTGCAAAATTTAAGTACGATCACGTTTAAATTAATAACTAAATTTATAAGATTTTAATAAAAAAATATAGTATTGCTTTCTTAAGATTAGTTCAGTTTGGTTCAGTTAAATTCAGTCTTTTTTATTTCGTGATTAAACACACTCATTCAATTGAATTAATATTTTACGCCATTCTAATTACAAAATCAATTACGGTGGTTTGTTTGCTTGCACAAGAAGTTCATTCATAAATTATATCCAAGGCAAAATGACCTACTCTAGTAATGTTATCTACTTAATGTTATACATTATTTAATAAATATTTTTTGTTGCAGGTATGTTCCGTATGCTGTACGAGATTGCGGGCGTTGAAAAATAGTAGGTTAGAATAGGCTATAGAGTAGGCTAAAATTCATTTAGAAATAAAAGTATAATTATTGACCCCTGTTTTTTTTAACAACTTTCACCTTTCTTGCTTTGAAATTGTAGTTAGGATGATATAAAATACCTAAGTGCCGATTTAATGTTGCCATTGTTAATTCAATTATTTAGGGATTAAATTAGTGTTTGTACAGACACAAACTTTCAAAATTCCAATCTCCAGACTCAAGCGATTTTATTGAATTCTAGGTAGGTACTTTCTATTTATGTATATTCCCGGGTCTTTTAAAAAGTGATTAAGTATAGGTATCTGTAATGTCTTTGTGATTTTTTTTTGTGTAATGTGTAAAAATGCGTGGTTTGATATCTATCACGACTCGCTGTAACCCAAAGATAAATGAAGATACGTTGTTGCCTCCTCACGACAAGCCATAGAAAAAAATCTCAACCAATATAAGGTTTTCCATAAAAAAAATGCATTAAAATCTGTGTTTAAATTCGTGGTTGAAGTAAACTATTACATCGGTTCACATTAAATGTACGGTGAAAAAGGCAAACGGCGCGAGAAGAATTGCTTTTTACGGATCGGCTAGCATTCCGCAGGCCGGGGGGTGAGAAGGCGCGGGGGGGGGGGGGGGCTTCGCAGAAATGAATTGTTTTCGGTTTGCCGTGAGGTTACATTACATTATTGCGTACCTTTGTGGCTTTTTAAGTGTGTTTATAGGATTTGGCCCCAGCATGATTGAGAGGAGGTGGGCGCTGTGGACCAGAAAATATTCCCTCGTTCTGACAAAAGAGAAACATGGGTTTTTCAATGTTATTGAGTTGAGTTTGCTTTTTAATCGAAAAGTTATTGACTTTTCGTTACACGGAATAAAATAATACATTAAAAACTAATTACCGATTAATAATTAATTATTAATTAATATTCCGACGTTTAGCGGCCAAGATCTGCGTCCGGTTCACTAGAACAAAATTGCTGGCCCTCTTTGACCCCGTACAAGTCGGCTTTGGAACCCGCGGAGGTTGCGAGGCAGCAGTCCACGCTGTACGTATCTACCTTCGTAAAAAGTAATTTATGCGAGGTTCTTCTAAAATTAGATGTACAAAACGCATTTAATTCGGATAGGGACACCCTGCTAAATGAAATTAAAATACATGTCCCGGAAATTTATAACTTTCTTCTCCAGCGCTACCACTGTCCCTCAAAACTAGTCCATAAATCGAATGAGATTCTTTCGGCCGTCGGTTATCCCCTCGGTCCAGCGATTTTCAGTTTGGCTATAAATCCGATAATTCACAACCTAAATTCAAAATTAAATATTTGGTACCTCGACGATGGGACCTTAGCCGGAGACGCGCAGACAGTCCTAGCAGATTTGTTAAATGTTAAACAACACCTCAATCGCATAGGTTAAGAATTAAATTATGACAAATCAGAATTATATATATTTCGGACAAAGTAAATCCATTAAACGCTTCTCAAAAATAAATTTTAACAACGTTGCTCTAAACATAAAAATAGTATCGAAGGACAGTCTGCACCTCCTTGGCTCCCCCATCTTTGAGGAGGCTTTTCCTCTTCTCTTAAGTAAATCAACAACAAAATTCAGTAAGTATTCGGACCGCCTTGTCAAAATTAGTAGTCATTCAGTTTTATTTATTTTTCAATTCCGTTTGTTTGTCCCTAAATTCACTTACCTGCTTCGCTGTTGCCCCATTTGGTAATTCCCCCATTTGATCATACCTATTGACGGTCTCATGAAAACCCAAATTGAAAAAATTTTGAACATTCATCTCAGCGAGCAGGCATGGACCCAAGCCGCTTTACCGAGAAGGAACGGCGGTTTGGGAACCCGCAAAATTTCAAGTGTAGCTTTGCCGGCATTCCTGTCTTCGATCCACAGCACGCTAGATCTCGGCTTGAACAAGGCCACGAATGCCTGGCTAGCTGGACCGAGTCCAAATCTCCCGTCCAAACCACATAGGCAAAGGGCCGTCGCCACCTTACAGACATTAATAGAACCTTCAACAGACAGGGACCGGGCCAGACTGTTAGCTATGTCCAAGCCAGAATCTGGTTACTGGCTCCATGCATACCCCTCGCCCAACACTGGAAATTTTATCGACCCAGACACTCTACACATAGCTGCTGGTCTCCGGCTGGGAGTTGGAATCTGCGCAAGTCACAACTGTGTTTCTTGTGGGGCTCCAGTGGACCGACTCGGCTACCATGGCCTCTCCTGCTCCTCGGGCGCCGGCCGCCTGTCCCGCCACACCGCTCTCAACGACATTCTCAAAAGGGCGCTCGTTAGTGCCAACGTTCCCGCTGCTCTGGAGCCCCAGATTGTGCGGAGCGATGGCAAGTGCCCTGACGGAATGTCGTTGATACCCTGGAAGACTGGCCGTGCGCTGGTGTGGGACGCCACCTGTACAGACACCCTGGCGGCGTCGTACCTACCAGCAACTACCAAACGTGCAGGGGCGGCGGCAGACGCCCGGGAACGCCTCAAGGTCACAAAATATAGCTGTCTCGGCGCCCAATGTCATTTCTTTGCTTTCGGCGTCGAGACTCTAGGTCCTTGGGGTTAGGGTGCACTGGAGCTACACAGGGAGCTCAGTCATAGTTTAAGAACAGGCAACCCTCGCGCCGGCAGCTTCCTCGCGCAAAGAATCGCAATCGCAGTTCAGCGCCGGAATGCTGCCTGCCTGATGGGCACCATGCCAAGAGGCCAACCTTTCTTTTTTAATTTGGTTTAGTTTTAGTTATTTTAATATAATAGTAGTTTTAGTCTTGTATTTACACCTTTAAGTATATGTTTTTTTATTACTAGTCTATTTTATCATATTTACCTATACACGTCGGGTATGCCGTGCCTTCTTAAATGATTACCGCAAGCTTATAAATACTTGTTAGTTATTTTCTTTACCATTTCCTTTTTTATGGGATTGTGTAAAATCTGTGGGTATTCTTTTAAAGTCTGCTAATTACTGCCATTGTCGATAAATTTGAACGAATGTCCGCATTTTTGTAATTCCAAATATTTTTATTTATTAAATAATAAGGTAACAATTCAAATTCCTGCCCACCTGCGCGAGATACCAGCGGACACAGTAATTTAATTTCGCTCGTTACACGAAGGAATTATTCGGAAAAAAGTGGAGGGAAACTCATAAAGCTATTACTTGGAAACGCCTGACGTAGCGTTCACAGATACGAGGCGAAGCACAAAATTAATTTTGAAACCGGCTTAAAATCGAAATTGTTAACTCTTAGAGCGCGTAGTGAGGACTTAATTAAAATTAACGATACAGTACGATAAAATAACAATTCCAATAAACAATAAAGTCCAGTTTACAGCATTAAGCAAGGGGCGTTAAAGGGCCTCAAGTTTCTTTTAATGACATTTCGATTTTGGTAGGAACTCACATTATAATATTCTCACGGGTTCGGCAATGCGCTTCGACAATCTCTCTTACCGTCAGGCGACTTACTCGCATTGCCTTTTCGCCATAGGAGCGTTCTCAAGTGGACGCGTATTTTTTTTTTGTTTGACCACGCGTAATTTTTTACAGAGTAGTCCGATTTTGATGATTCTTTTTTTATTGGAAAGCGTATACCTCGAAAATAGTCCCATTTAAATTTGGAAAAAATATTCCTACCCTATGGGTAGGAAAACAGGGGATGTTTGATTGTTCAGTCACTGATTGTACTGTATGACCAGGCATAACTTTTTACAGAGTAGTCTGATTTTCATAATTCTTTTTTATTGGATAGGGTATACTTTGAAGTTGGTATACATTTGGAAAAAAAAATTACCCCGAGGGTAAAAAAAAATATAAAATAAAAACATTTTAACAAAAATTTAAACCGCCGAAAAAACTGAAAAGCGAAAAATAATAAAAACAAATAATAAGACGTTCTTGTTAACAAATAATAATACTAACTTCCTGGCGGAAGCTGCATGAGGTCGCACAAGAGCATAACGTTTATGCCGCCAAAGGGTTACCAAAGGGAACCAAAGATATCTCGACCACGAACAAGAACTCTACATTTTGCCACTGTTGACGCATCAAAGAACGTCTTTCCTGTTCCAGCGCCCCACGCTTTTACAATCAAATATTATAATTAAAAGCACATAACACTTCAGCTCAGAAATAGAGACAACTTGAACGATCCATAATTTATTTTTTTGTTTTTACGTGCATTTATAAAAGCGTGTTTTTCTAGTGTTTTTTAAACTATTAATTTATCTAGAACTGAACTTGGCCTCTCACCAGGTACCAGATTATCGTTGAGTAATGGGCCCACCAAATTCCACTAAGAAAAATTTATATAGTCCGACAAGCTCCTGCGCGACCCTCCGCGGAACCCTGTCTCAGTCAGCGTTTGCCGCACTTATTAAAAACAATCTTGTTAAGGACAGCAGAGGCTCCCTGCGACAGGGTTCCGCCGAGCGCCGCGCACGAGCTTTTCAAGGTATAGGGAGATTTGATTACAGACAGACACACAGACTACTTAAACACAGACTAAATAGCCGTATTGGCCTCGTGGTTTGACCTATGGCCTCTCAAGCAAAGGGTCGTGGGTTCAAATCCCGGCTCGCACCTCTGAGTTTTACGGAATTTATGTGCGAAATTACATTTGAAATTTAAACCTGCATACACCTGCGAAAAAATTGTGTGTGAAGTTCCCAATCCGCACTGGGCCCGCGTGGGAACTACGGCCCAAGCCCTCTCATTCTGAGAGGAGGCCTGAGCCCTGCAGTGGGACGTATATAGGCTGATGATGATACAGACTAAATAATGAATGACTGACTGATTTCTCTGCTTCCTTAGACAAAGAGGACAGAAAGAAAAAATTACAATATCACTTAAGCAGTCCCCACTCAATTTGTTGACACTTAGCGCAAAATATAATCCCGCTTTGGGTCAACAGCGCGATTGAAAGTACGTACAAGTGCTCTAAGATCCTGTGAAGGACCCTTTTATTTCTGCTCTATTGCTGCTAACGACTCTCAGATAATTTGATGAAACATTTAGTAGTTACGATACATTTTAACGTAGCTATCGATATTGATATTTACATATATAACGTAGGTGTAATATTAGTTATAATGTATAATGTATTAAGAGCAGCTTGTTGTATAATTGAGTAATAGTACATTACTGTAGCGGCTGCGAAATAGGGGATTGCCGGCCGAGTAGTTACGAGATACGAGGCCGGCAATCCTTGTTCGTGGCCAAGGCTTGTATAGAGTTTTTCTCAAACATGCATCATCATTATCATCACCATCATCATCATCATCATCGTCTTCATCGTCGTCGTCGTCGTCGTCATCATCACCATCATCATCATCACCATCACCATCATCACCATCCTCATCACCATCATCATCATCAACCACCATCACCATCACCATAATCATCACCATCATCACCATCACCATCACCATCATCACCATCCTTACCATCATCATCATCACCATTACCCACCATCACCATCATCATAACCATCACTACCACCATCATTTAAATAATCTTAGATTCGGTGAGTAGCCGTACTGCTAATAAATAAATAATATTTGAATATTTGAATACATTGTTGTGGTACATCATTTCTTACGCATTTCCAATGTAATTTGGAACGTAGGAGTCGTAGCTTCTAATATTTGCGATGGATGTTACCACACGCCACTGTTGGCGAATGTAAGCGATTAAGAATTTCGGGGGAGTCTGTTGGATGCGACGTGGTTCAATTGGTAGAACACCCGTTGGGGCGCATACCCAGGAGACGTGAGTTCGAATCCCACCGGCGCACCCGAAAAACTTTTTCGCTTTTAAATAATCTTAGATTCGGTGAGCAGGCGTACTGCTAATAAAATAAATAATATTTGAATAAATAGATGTGGTACATCATTTCTTACGCTTTTCCAATGTAATTTGGAACGTAGGAGTCGTAGCTTCTAATAGTTGCGATGGATGTTACCACACGCCACTGCTGGCGTATGTAAGCGATTAAGAATTTCGGGGGAGTCGGTTGGATGCGACGTGGTTCAATTGGTAGAACACCCGTTGGGGCGCATACCCAGGAGACATGGGTTCGAATCACACCGGCGCACCCGAAAAACTTTTTCGCTTTTAAATAATTTTAGATTCAGTGAGCAGCCGTACTGCTAATAAAATAAATAATATTCATGAATTTTTGTTGAGTTGCAAATGTTGCAATGTCCACGACAAGGCTTTTATGAAAGAAAATGTTTGAAAAATTAATAGATAAACAATAATAAAAAATGTGAGTGACACCAAGGATGAAATAGACTGGATTAGCAATCGCCATAGTACAAATCGGCCGCGATTTTTATAGTTCGATTATTAAATCTAGATGGCGCTGAAATGTAGCCCGAGACTTTGAAAGCAAAACAATAAGACTTCAGATGTGTCATATTACTACAAATGTATTATTTTTCAAAAATATTGCATAATAATTACATTTGCAGTAATATGAAATATCTGTAGTCTTATTGTTTTGCTTTCAAACCCTCGGGCTATATGTCAGTGCCATCTAGATTTAATAACCGATCTGTACTATGGCTATTGCTAATCCAGTGTATATCATCCTTGGTGACACGGCAAATTTTCGTCATTAGTACACCAGCACCCACGGGAAGTCATCAACATACGCGAGCAAAACTAAACTTTCTTTCCAAGGGTAGAAATGAATTAAAAAAATAAAGGCATTAGCTGTCAATGGAACACATACGCATTCAGCCAAGCATTACGGTATATACATGGTATTATTAAGTACCTATTGAGTTTTTTTTTCTTAATTAGTCATATTACAAATTGTATAATGCCAGTGAAATATTATTAAATCAAATTATTAACACGTTCACGGACACAAGACCTCATCCAATAATTTGTGCTGTGGCACAGATTTTTTCCATACAAATTGATATTACGTCTGGGGACGGATTGTCACATTGAACCGTTTTGGAAGTAAATGTTACGGCAGTAACGGCCACAGACGATGACCTTGTATAGACATTGTCCGCCTACAGACGTAGTGCCACAACGCGAGGTCTTTTTTTGTATGTGTGACGGACACAAACTTGTGTGCACCATTATGAGTGCTTGCTGTGGCACTGGCGGGTTCGTGTTACATCCAAAAACGGCACAGAGTCATAAACTCCCTATAAATACTATGACAAATATTCGGCTGTGGACGGAGCGCCACTTTTAATGAAAATTAAATTCGCGTCTACAGACGTAGTGCCATATTACGAGGGTTTTAGTTTACGTATCTCGACGTGCTGTCCGTGAACGTGTTAATTTACAGTATGTAGTTTCTTATTTAGTGACTTAAACCAGAAAAGTTAAAAAAATCTTAAGAAAAAAACACAGTAAACGACAATGTTATATTATGTCTACACAGCCTATCTCTATACAGCTTAACTCCTTTGTCCAAATTGGTTACTTACTTATTTTACAAATGAATTTACCAAAATACCTACTTTATCTACAGTTTTCATTGATAGTAAAATATGTTAACAATGTAGGTATCTCAATTTTTGAGATATCGACAAAAAGCTGCTATCATACACAAAAGGACATAACTGCTACGATGTTTATATGTTTATATTTTGATATAAGCTTTCTTGTGTTAGCAACTTAACGGTCTTAGTAGTAACCATTTTAACGTCATGACAACTACCGGGACCCTTCTTAATCTATGGTCCGACTCGCATTTGGCTTGTTTTTTTTTTCAAGTGTAAATCTGAAACTCCATGTATACGCTCAATTATGTCTGCAAAGGATGCTATTATAAAATTCCCTTAAAGGTTTGTCACGACGTATCTAAAATGGTTTAATTTGTATTTTAACTACCTACGAATAATTACCTCAGCAACTTAAGCTAACTTACGTAAGTAAATCCAGTATGGCAAAGAATTCTAAGATGAAGTTGTTACTATTTAACTGGAACTTGGACAAAGGTCTTCTTTGAGAACTGAGAATTTCCATACAATAATGTTGCCAAGGAAGTTGTTAAGCACCTTACGCCAAACTGTGACAGGGACGGAAAAAGCGGGGCCAACATTTAATTTGTACTCTTTATTGTCGTACTCTACGTATAAGATATTAACTAGCTTTTGCCTGCGACTCCGTCCGCGTGGAATTAGTAATTTGGGCAGCTTATTTTTTTTATCCAATTTGATTTTTCATCAATTATGGCTCTCCTTAGTTCAACGATATAAAAAAAATTACCCCGTCACCGTCCCCCCACCGAACCCCCCCGCCCCCCGCACACCCGCGTTCACATTCACCACCGTACCTACTCCCAAGTCACTACTTCTAAAAACTGTTCTATAAATTCTTAAAATAGACATATCTTTCTTATTTGTGACCCGATTCAAATGAAACAAACACTAAATGTTAATCCAAGAAAATACCAACATATCAGTGAAAACCGCGTCCTTCTAGGTTAAGCCGTTTCTGAGATTAGCGCGCACAAACGCATAAACGCACAGACAAACAGACAAACAGATAAACAGACAAACAGACAATAATTCTAAAAAAACATTGTTTTGGGTTCTATTGCGCTAGTATATAACCCTAGTGACAGTTTTTCTCAAATATCTTCAATGTACAGACACCGACTTGTTACAGATTTATTATATGTATAGATGTTATATTTGTTCAATTTCATAAAGCCTTAATGAGAGTGCACCTTGTTAGGTAGGTATATGCAATGCCGCCATGCGGGCTCCGTACGCCCGCAAGCAATAGATGGGCGCTCCCTTGCGGCGTACATGGCCACCCTAATAGATGCAATCAGTAGCTTCCGTTGTATCAAAGATTGTTATACAGCTACAATACTTCGAGGTAAAACTAAATATTTTATACATAACCAAGTGTCCTCTACAATATTGACTAACTTCATAGGCTGCTACGTCGCTCTGCGACTTCCTTATTGCGTGGAAAAGGTTACCTAACTAACAAATAATTCCACATTAAAATATTACTACTACATTGATGTACCAGCTTCCAACTCATTTGTCTCAACTCATTCGAACCCCACTGCAAGACTAATGAAAAAACGTGAAACCTTCTTACCCCACCTTCCTTTAAATTGAATGTAATGAACGCTTTAAGGCCTCCCAGTGAAAATATCAGCTTTTTCACGCGTGAGGGAGACCTGGCGAATGCGAACAAACGAATCGTTGATGAATCTTATTTAAATCTGAATACTATTAAAAATGTTAGTCGGTAGCGTAGTCCGCCGAATATATAAAAGTTAGATTATTAAAAATTCGATCTGTTGACTTAATTATGATCCATCACTCGCATGTACAATCTACATTTCAGTTAATAAAATGCAGATTTCACTGCAGGACAGACACATGAAATGATTAATGATTAGGGATTAAGCATACCACAATGTTATAACTTAGGTTCCTGGTCTCTTAAACGCTCGATTAAGAAAGTATCGTTAAAAAATAGAAAAAGAAGACTAAATGAATGCCTAGGTAGTTATTTATTAACTTGTAATTTTTCTGATAGTTAAACATATCTACTAATTTGAATAGTAAGTATAGTTTCTAAAACATGAATATTGCAGTAAAACAAAAAAAAAGCTTTCTTAAATAAAGGAAGCACTGAGCTGGGACGGCTTACGGTTGTCAAGAATTTGTAAGTATTAGACCCCATTTACAAAAGAAAGCAAAATTAAAATTCCGTATTACATCACAAAGTACGCGAGACAAGGAGTTGTTCCTAATTCATTGCCGCGTCTCTGCGGCATTACTCTCCGTCGTCGCACCCCTGCGCTGGCTTACTTACGGTGATCTATAGATCACAACACCTTGTATATTTTTAAAAACCTTATACCGCTCTAGCTTTGAACACGTGCCATAGCAGCTAAGTAGTTAGGCTCCATCCAGACCGACTTAAACTAGCCTCTAAGCGCAATAACCTAACATAAGATCCCTCAGCAAAAGTTTGCAACGATCGGTTCAGGCAGGTAGATACCCATTAAAGCGAGAGACAAAAGATAAAAACACAATAGCTTTGTAGATAAGCCGTAACTTTGTGGATGGTAAAAAAAGCTAGATAAAACACGCAATATAGCGAGTTTTAAAATACGGCTGGTTCCACCTGTGTTCTATGTGATTCCTTTTTGGGAGTCCTGCATTTTTCTCGTAGTCTCGCATTAAGGATAAATAGGACATAATTTGTTAAAGGGTTTGTGTCAACTTTAAGCAAACGGTACATAACTTTGATGACATTATAATTTACCTACTATAAAATGAATAAACGAAAATCATATATTTACGAGTACATGGTTTGTACTGTCAGTAGAAATCCGATATCTTCATCAACGAATAATAGTTAACGTTCGCGCGTGATGTGCATGCCTCATTATTAAATATTATAACTTTGTTACACATCGTGCTTAAATTAAAGTTTCACTTCTAATAGTCTTTATTCTGTCACCAGCTGAAAACCAGGCGAGCTTTGTGAAAGCGAGGCGACAGGAAATCGGTTCGGGGGGACGAAAAAACGCTTTTGTCTTCGCCCTGACAGTTTATTAAACTGTAGAGCTGAGACGCTTAATTATCCGTAGTAATTTAGTACCTGCTGGCTCAAAACTGGCAAAAATCCTATATATGCAAATGACTCGATCTGTCTTTGATACACCTGCCATATTGTAGACAGATAAGCCTCATTTCCACAACGGAAGCAATACAATGTCTCAATGCGCAGCAAAATATTGACCGCAGTAATGTAGTACGCACAATTCTCACTCCTTGTAAATAAACCTTAAGAAATATAACATAGTTTAAAGAAGCAAATCTTTAGCTTTTAATAGCATATCTAGCTTTTCCCGGCTTTTGCAATTATTTCAAATGAGCAATAAAATTTGCTATTTATATCAGCAGCACTTCATTTGACTTTTAATTGAAGCGTTCCCAACATTGCGAACGCCGAACTCAATTTAGCAAACCCGATTGGATGAACCGCTCGCCCACACGGAAGACAGCGGAAACTACAGCATTATCAAGATTAACCACCTGAATTTGTTTTACCAATTTAATTATTGAATATCTTACGATTGCGCGGGCTTGTCACATTTCTTTGCATTTGCTAAATTGAAGAACTGCTACATATTTTAAAATAGTTAAATATCATAATAATGTATGCACTTTTTCTTTTTGTTCCCTATTTTGTGCGTAAACAAAGATTGCTGTGGTCAAAGTTCTTAGCTTGAAGTGATACCCTTAAACAAATATCACGCTACATAATGCTTCTCGATTTTATTGATATCTAATGTACCTTTCAAATGTATCCGTAATTAAAGAACTCTCGTATAAGGTGAGAATGATAGTACTTCGTTTCCCATAAATGATTATAACCGATAACGTAGGTACGAGGGCATGAATTACAATACATATCATAATCGCATGATATCTGCTATATTCTCATTATACTTTCTTTTTGCTACTGAATAATAATTAATAAATAATTCACTCAAAGGCAGTTAACTTGGTTTATCAGTTCCGATCGATCAAAGCCTGATATATTTAATACCCAAAACGTAGCAGAATTTAAGTTGATTTCATTCTTGTAAGGTCAAAGTTGACTTTGTTTTGACGAAATACTTAATGGGTAATACCGCACCTAAATTACATTTGAGGCTTCCGGCTACCCAAGTCTTTAACTACTTAAATTCAATCAAAGTGAAACTCCTGTCACACGAAATTACGAACACCTTAAGTCGCCTGTTGAACAATAGGTTTGGCCTCAAAGTGTTCAACTCAATCCTTGAGCATCTTATGTAATGACTAACTTAGACAGACGCGGTCGGTGAATACAAAACCGCTTACTTAACTTTAATTAATTTTGCACTGGGTGTCTAGGTATATATGTATATACCCATTGGTATGGTAGCGGCGGCGGCGCACTTGACCGGTTTTTTTTAAAGTACTAAATGAAATGTCATTTAGTACTTTTAAAAAACCGGTCAAGTGCGAATAAGACTCGTACATGGAGGGTTCCGTACCTCCATACAATGTTTTAAAAATAGTTCAGTAAAGAATCGCCGAAAAGTAAGCACTAAAATCGAAAAAAGTCCAAAAAACATAGAGTCGCTAGAAAGTATGCGCGCGGCTATGGCTATGGCTGTTTATCGTTGCCTGGCAACTGTCAGCTGTCACTGAACAACCGGCGCCGTAGTTAAAAACGCTGAAAAAGGCACGTTTCTTGTATGAAGACCCCCTTTCATTTTGACTTTACCTTATTTTTAGTATTATTTGGTATAGGCGGTACAGCAGCCACAGTAATACATAAACGGTGAAAATTTCAAGTGTCTAGCTATTACGGTTCAAGAGATAAAACCCTGTAATAGACGGACAAACAGACAGACAGGGGAGTCTCAGTAACAGGATCCCGTTGACACTCTTAGGGTACGGGACCCTAAAAAGAAAAGTATCATTTTAGAAGTATTCGTAACTGTTATCGCTTTTCATCGGCTGCACAATAAGATTGAAATTTAAAACTCTTCGAGCAAGATAATAGTATTGTTGCTTTTATTATGTAGGGTCAACAGCATAAATAAGTGGCCATTTCTGTACCTTGTCGTTTTCAATCGTTTGACAATTTTGTATGACATTTCAAACAAGACGTTAAAGTGACAAGGTACATAAATGATCACTTATTTATGCTATTGACTGTACAGCTGAGAACTAACATAGAAATTTAAAGGCGTAACCTAATATGAAACAATACCACTGCTAACCCCAGAATAAATTAAATTAACAGATACAAACGTATGGACAAGAAGATGCATAGGATCTACGGTTTACCTACCTACCTGCTCAATCCATATATCTCACATTCGGAGCTATTTTTACCATTTTTACTCACCGCTCAAACCCATACCACAAAGGAAAACAATCAGATAGTCAACACAAAATGCAATATAAAGGAAAACAAAGTATATTGCCATTATGTAGGATCGAGAAATGTGCGTTTGTGCAAGCATAAAGGTGTCAACGGCTGGCGTGCCGGCGCTCACGGAATAACTTGCTTTATTAGACTGCACCGATCGCAAACTTTATTGTTTCAACTATCCAATGGTTTACAACAACAGGCACCTTCAGTATTGCCTGACGAAGATTCTATTTGAATATTTTCTGAACACGTACCTAATGAAAATGCTATTCTTCCGTTTTAGTATTTTATATTTTGATTTGATAGCGTATTGTTACTAGCTTCGGAACGTTTTGTAAGGGTATCTCAATCAGTCTGAGAGAGATTTCATCATAAGATTTGGATATTGTGATAGAAATTTCAGCATTTAATAAGATTACTTATTATTTCCTCGCTGCAATAGAATGGGCTTCGACATCTGATCCTGAAGTTGGACGGACATTGTGGCGTTATTATACAGACACTTCAACACTTCGATGTACCGGTAGTCTACTTGGCACCGTTGGAGAGACTGCAGTACAGCCCAAGTCTCGATCGAATCGAAGGCCTTCTCGTAGTCCACAAATGCCAGGCAAAGGGGGCGGTTATACTCCTCGGTTTTCTGTATAACCTGCCGCAACGCATGTATGTGGTCCACGGTGCTAAAGCCTTTTCGAAACCAGGCTTGTTCGGGAGGCTGGAAGTCGTCTAACATGCGCGCGAGACGATTCGTGATGACTCTCGAAAACAGCTTGTAAACATGGCTCAGAAGTGAAATGGGTCTATAATTCTTCAATAAGGTATTATCGCCTTTTTTGAAGAACAGCACCACTACACTTCTGTTCCATGCTTCTGGTGTTTTCCCTTCACGGATGGCGGTATCGAATAGTTTCTGAAGGGCTTTGAGGATCAGACAAGGAGATGTTATCTCTCCGAAACTGTTCACCGCTGCACTAGAGGATGCGTTCAAGACTCTGAACTGGGAAGGGCGTGGCATCAATGTAAATGGCGAATACTTCACTCACCTTCGATTTGCCGACGACGTGGTGCTTATGGCTGAGACCTTGGAGGACCTCAGTGCGATGCTCGCTGACCTCGGAAGAGTCTCCGAGAGAGTTGGTCTTAAATTGAACATGGACAAGACGAAGGTCATGTCGAACGCCCATGTTGTACCAACTCCCGTCGTAATCGGAGATACTTTGCTCGAAGTTGTTGACGACTATATCTATCTGGGACATACAATCCAATTGGGTAGGTGCAACTTCGAGAAAGAGGTCAATCGACGAATTAGACTCGGCTGGGCAGCGTTCGGGAAGCTCCGCAATATCTTGTCATCCATACCGCAGTGTCTCAAGTCAAAAGTCTTTGACCAGTGTGTGTGATGACTTATGGCACTGAGACGTGGCCGCTAACGATGGGTCTTATAAGGAAGCTCAAGGTCACTCAGAGGGCGATGGAGAGGGCTATGCTTGGAGTTTCTCTGCGGGATCGCATTAGAAATGATGAAATCCGCGCGAGAACTAAAGTCACGGACATAGCTCGAAGAATCGCTAGACTTAAGTGGCAGTGGGCAGGGCACATCGCCCGTAGAACTGACGGCCGATGGGGCCGAAAGGTTTTCGAGTGGCGTCCGCGGACCGGAAGACGCAGTGTAGGTAGGCCTCCAACAAGATGGAGCGACGACCTGGTGAAGGTAGCGGGAACGCATTGGATGCGGATGGCGCAGGGCCGATCTGTTTGGCGAGCCTTGGGGGAGGCCTATGTTCAGCAGTGGACGTCTTTCGGCTGAAATGATGATGATGATGACTTATTATTTATAATATTCACAGGTTGATATTTAAACGATCTAATCCTAAAGCCGCATGAAATGTTCTTCGGTGCGTCACACGTACCTAATCTGGTGGGGCTTAATGTGTTGTCCCTAAGGCTTTTGGCATTACAGTGTGTTGAGAGTAGAATGTAGCGGAAGTTTATACATGCTTGTACTGTTGGAAATCGAACAGAGACTCTACCGCTACACAGTATTTGAAGTTCATTGCAAAGAAACTAAATCCACATACCTAATCTGTCGACCATTATGACAGCTATTTGAGCTGTCATAATGGTTTTTTGGGTTTTTGACAAAAACCCAATTTTATAAACTATTTATTTGTTTTGTATGTTTTATATTGTTTAGGCACGTTTTAAAATGACAAGCGCGACATCCAACACTAAAAGCTACCTTGAATAGTGTTCTATTCCCAAATGTGAATGTTGTTACATATATACTTACCAGACACGTGGAGTGAACGTATTTGTTAGGCAACCCGGTGAGTGAAAGAAGTGTAAGTTAGGTATTTGGATACAAATCCTTGTAGTTATTTTATTACATAAGCTTTGCCATACTTGGCATTACTAACGTCATGTGAAAATGTAGGCCTCTCAGTGGGAGTCAAGTTGTTACGACAGCCTCTGCTACGTACACGATTATTCCTGTTAGTGTTTTCTCAGTCAGGGAAATCGTTACATCATCATGAAGTATAATTGCATAATAAATATCGTTAGAGGAAATAAATACTATCCACTTTCGGAACAGACCACAACAGAAAAATCACTAATACCATTGCCACATTCAGTGTTTACCTTACAGAAAAAAGTTGGTGTTTGTAATTTTTTGTAATGTCCTTTTTACTGGAAATCTATTGAATTATATATTTGTCGCATAACAGTACATTTTTCGTTAAGATTTGCAGTAGTTTGTCTTCTCTGGCATTAGATTTGCGACCCACCTAGTCCATGGTCTTCATGCTGCCGACCAGTGACTTTGACTTTGACGTGGCTGGCCTATGATAGTGTCACTTTATTACCTACATCACATATTATGGCATTGTGGTTCTACTGACAGATTGTCTCCGACCTACACTGCGTGTAACCATAATCAGTACGATAAGATAAGTCACTGGCTGGGGTATAATGACGTGCACATAGTTAGAATTAAGTCCATAAAAAAATAACTGGAAAAAATCTCCTAAAAAGCAGTTACAGGTATTAGCAAATTTCTCGAAAAGATCACTTCCCTCGGTTTAACCTCGTGGTGATAGTATTTGAGGTCCATCCTTTTTTATTCAATTTTTTTTTCGTTTTTATTGACCACGACCGTTCTCCAAATAAAAAGTTTATTTGAGAAGCACTTTTAAACATTTTTAAGCTTCTATAGCTATGTCTACATACCTCAGTGAATTATCGTAAAAAAGCCTTTGTTACACGCTGTATGCATACGTCCCACTACTGGGCTCCGGCCTCACAGAATATGCGAGCTTGGGTTGTAATTCCTACAAGGGTCCAGTGCGTATTGGGAACTTCACAGACACTATTAAATTGTTTCGCAGGTGAGTGCAGATTTACTCACGAAGTTTTCCTCTATCGTAAAACCCGTGGTAAATTACAAATATAATTTCACACATAACTTCTAAAAAACTTAGACTTTGAATCCACAAATCCTCTGCTTGAGAGACCACTGATCTAACCACTAGCTACCACGGATTCCTTCTGACTAATAGGTCTACAGTGTTTTCCTCTCATATTTTCACGCGCACGGCAACAAAATGAGCAAAGACTCCTATATAATATTTAACAATTTCGCGGCGCGCTGTAAATCCTGCGTCTTTGCGGAGTGAATACGCCGTTTCCAATAATCCCATGATCCTTATTTACTAGCAAAGGCTCGCGCGGCCGCGGCCTAAGCCGTGTGAACATTCGCAACTAGTAACGAAACGTACGATGTTATTTTTATAAATATATACAAGTAAGTAAGAAGTATTTCCGAGTAAATCTTGAGGTCGCTTAGGTATTTTTTTTTACATAACAAGTCCCCGTTGAAAATTGTTTCTTAAATCTAAAATCAATAAGACTAAGTAGCTACTTAAGACCAGTTTTAGAAGTCTAATTAAAAAAATATATTGTGTATGTAAGCCGCAAAGGGCTTTTTAACACGTCTCCTTTTTCTGTTATCGGCTTTCTCGCAAAGACCATTTGCCAAGAAAAAAGCGCCACAAGAAACTTAGTGGAAAGTAATTTTTTCACAATAAAGTTACACAATTCATCACTAATACAAGCAAAACAAAGCAGATACAAGTGTGCTACGTTGGTCATTACACATGAGGCATTATTGTAAGCGCGAGCCGTCAGGCGAGCGCGATAAGGAAGCCGAAGTGTGTAATGATCAATGCACACGAGTTGCATACGACGTTTTTCAACACAATTGCGAAAAAAAAAACAAACTTGTATTGTTAGTAACTTTTGTAATTTTTACAAGGAACATTTCACCGTGGGTTTCTACATCCTTGGTTGTAATATTTATTGAGCTCCTGACGTCTAAACGCACCAGTAATACCGAATATTAACGCAACCTGCAAAGAGATCAAATAAGTATAGCAGGAACGTATTGCCATACTATATATAGTACTTAACGCAATTATAAAGCTGATACATAAATTTACATGTATAATGTCCAACTGACCTTTGTTGTCAAGTACTGACTGTCCGGAGCTTCTTTTAAAAACTTTTCAACATCGGTTGGTGACGACACCTTTGACTTTCGACCAATAGATCTGCCAGGATGTCTCTTTAGAAATGCCGTCAAGTTACTAAGTATTATATGTTTACCAACTTCATTTTTGGTCTTTGCTGTGCTTTTCAACATGGATATAACGAGCTGGGCTTGTATTTATTTGCCAGTTTATGCTATCACTCGCGTTCGTGCCTCGATAAGTATTTCCGGCGGGGTTGAATTAATATTTTGCTCTTCTTCACTATTTGAAGTAGATGTTTTTGATAGTAATTAACCACACAGCAGCAACTTTACCAAATATTTACGTAAAATGACACACTAGTTTCTTCGCGCGCCGCACTTTCGATGCGCGCGCAGGTTCAATAAAGGCACTGGAAAAACGGCTGTTCAGCCAGAGCAGCAGCAATATAAAAAATAAAATAAACTATAAATTTAATATTTGTAAATACGATAATTAAGTTAATTTGTGTTTATAAATATACAATTTGATGAAATAAAATGTTTATTGGTCATCTTAACCCTAAAATAATTTAATATTCGTGAAAATATTCAATGTTCTTAGACATAAACTTTTGCTCAAATTAAAAAAGTTTATATTACAGCACTTGTACGGTAATGTTTTACAGCACAAGTGTGGTAATATGCTGAATTATGAAACTAAAAACGGTGTAATAAGAGTCAATTTACGAGCAACTGTGTTGAAAAAAAATATAAAACATACAAATTGTAATAATATCGTTCTGGAAACAATTTACTAGCATAATTTTAGTTTTTAAAGATATTATGTGGATAATAAGATTCCTTAATTACACTAATAATAATTATGACGATGGAAAGAAATATCACTATTATCAACGTTTTGTATTGCATTTCAGTAATAGATATTGGGGGTGTTAACAAATTGGCTATATTTTATCATTACCCTCGGCAGTGTGTAGCAAACAAAGCTATTTGTTATAGTTACGGGCACCTACCGTCTTTCTCTGTAACTACTAAACACTATTATCGACACTTTTGTGGTGCATAATAGAACAAGTATATTTACTTAAAATGTTATTTTCACCGATTAATTAATTATGAAATTCGGTTAATATAAGTCGTACCTATATACTCATGACAGCCCAAAAACCTGTAGGTCTTAATTTTCGTTTTTTTTTCAGTCTGCTTTCATTACTTACTACTCCTATCCTTTTCACATATAGCCTAGGATTCGCTAAACAACGACCTTCACCGAGCTGGTTAATGGATGAAAAGTATTTTATATGAAATTAAATATTTTGATAAATATATTGCAAGTGGGTTGACTAAAAAATTTCAGTCCAGTAAATTTTTTTTTTACAGTTCTTCGTTTCGGTTAATAAACAAATGCAATACCTACCAATTAAAAGTATGAAGCCTATAGAATATGCAAACGTTAGGTTGACTATGACTATTTTTTCCGGTCATAACTTTTGACTGGAACGGAACGGAACGTTTGAAATTTAACTGGTAAAAGCGAGTAAATCGATATTTGCACTGGTCTGGTTAGTCAACCTAACGCTTGCATATTCTAGGCATTACACTTTTGATTGGTACGTCAATTGTGTATTAACCGAAACGGTAAAATTAAAAAAAAAGAAAATTATTTAATCATATTCTGGACTGAAATTTTTTAGTCAACCCACTTGCAATATATTAATCAACATTTTTAATTTCATATAAAATACTTTTAATCCATTAACCAGCTCGGTGAAGGTCGTTGTTTAGCGGATCCTAGGCTAATAGGCTAGGCTAGTTCAATGTAGAAAATAATACCTTACTTTTAATATTGTACCTTTTTTTCTAAGTGTGTTAATAAAATTATATTCTATTCTATTCTATTCTAATAAGTTTACCTACCTACATATTTGAGTATTTGTCTGGTAGAAATTGATTTTAAGCAATAATACCGCCTATTGTCTACCCTTCCTTTTTATTTTTGTAATCTATACTGATTCGGATTTGTTATGTTGGTTTGTTGTAGTAATAATAATAATCTTCATGAAATAAAAGACGTCCAAAATGTATTCAGAATATTTCATCAGGTGGTTAGGTTAGTCACAACTAACACCCCTCTGTAAAGATGTTCCATCAGATTTTTAGGGTTCCGTACCCAAAGGGTAAAAACGGAAACCCTATTACTGAGGCTCCGCTGTCCGTCCGTCCATCCGTCCATCCGTCTGTCCGTCTGTCTGTTACCTGGCTGTATCTCGGGAACCGTAATATTTAGAGAGTTGAAATTTACACAGATGATGTATTTCGGTTGTCGCTATAACAACAAATACTAAAAAATGGAATTAAACAAAAATTTAAGGAGGCTCCCATACAACAAACATGATTTTTTTGCTCGTTTTTGCTCGATATTGATAACGGCAACAGGAAACACTTGAGATATTCACAGAATATTTAATTATATGTTGACTTTAAAAATTAATAATTAAATTAAAATAAAAAAAATATTTAAGGAGGGCTCCCATACAACAAACGTGATTTTTATAGATAATTGTACGGAACCCTTCGTGCGCGAGTCAAACTCGCACTTGGCCGGTTTTTTTTAAATGTAGTCACGCCTTTAGAGCGTTAGGTACTTACACTTTGGATATCGACCGATGTATGGAAACATTTGACAGATTCTTACTAATGACAAAAGCATAAAACGGATAATTTTTCATCCTCAGCGGCCCTGAGGCGAAAACATCGACGTAACGTTTAACATTTGTTTATACATATTACGAAATTAATAGTATCCGCGAGAGCTTTATGACTCGAGGCAAATAAAGAAACAGGAGGAGTATACTATAATCGATGCTTTCTTAAACGACAGATGCTACAAACGGGTACTATCAATCTATTCCCCTCAGGAGCTGCCCACCTTGCGCCTCCCCCCCCCCCCTAGGGCCGAATTGTTATTCACGTCCCATTACCTCAATTTTTTAGAGTCGAGGTGCCTGAAAAGAAACCCTTTCACTTATTGTATCTCAACTCTGAATAGGTGGAGGGCCATCGTGAAATTAAATTTCTTTAGATATTTCATTCATTTTCATCCCATTTTATTACCTTAATTAATGTTTATTTCCTTCAGTGTAGATGACCTTTTGTGTTTAAAAAATCAGTACTAAATAAAAAAGCTATTTGTAGTGACACACGGTCACTGGAAAGGAAAGACGAGGCAAGGATGACTCTTCAATCGATTAAAGGGCACTGCACACGTACTGGAATCGAACAAACAGCGAGAGCTCGCGCGCGCTCCGGCTGCGTTGAGTCACGCGTTCCTCCGACCTATAATTCGATAAGATGCGATCCACACGCCAAGTGGAATCGTTCACTTCTCTTTCACAATACACCAGATTAAATAAGGCTAATTTAATTCACCCACAAGGTACTTTACCGCCACTACGTTATCATAACATTTGGCAGTGAAATCTTATAATATAACTACATGCGCATTGTTTAAAATGTTTATTAACTGAAGCTAATAGGTATCCCGTATCTAATATATTTAAGCTCAGAAACTGATTGGGGTTCTACAGTTTTAAAGCAAATTAAATGAATAAAATAGATCAAAAATGTTGACCTTAATTTTGATTTAGTTATTATATATTTAAAACATCATACATAGGTCCAATTTTGTTTAATTTGTGTTACTCTTCCGTGTCTTTTAAACTAGGAACATAACCTATAAATAAAGTTAGGTGTATTTTTTGCGTATCACCTAAGTTCAGATTACATACATATACTAGATGTTGCCCGCGACTCCGTCCGCGAAGAAAAAGATATCCTACGACCTATTCTCAGACCTACCGGTTACAGAGAAAAAAGTTTCATAAAGATCGGGCGAGCCGTTTCGGAGGAGATCGATAACAAACACCGTGCGTGACACGAGATTTTTATATATTAGTCTAGCTGTTGCCCGCAACTCCGTCTGCTGATAATAGAGGTATAAAAAATAGCCTACGAACTATTCTCAGACCTACCGAGTATAGAGAAAAAAGTTTCATAAGAATCGGTCAAGCCGTCTCGGAGGAGTTCGATGACAAACATCGTGACACGAGATTTTTATATTATAAGATTTTCATGATTCATGATCCATTAATATTTAGATCGATGTTATAATTTTTAGGGTTCCATTTTGTCGCTTGCAAATACATTTATGTTATAGCATCACATCCTTGTCTATCTATCTGTTCGTATGTCACAGCAAATTCGCGCTGACTTTACTGGATCGATTAAGTTGAAATTTGGCACATTTATGTTACCAAAACACGAAGATAAAGATACTTACATAAGCGAATTATGAATATGGGAGACACTTTTGGGAAGCAAATCAGAAAGTAAAATACCAAAAAAAATTAAACTGTACAATGTAATCTAAAACAGTTCTGTTTAATCTTAAATTTAGAAATAAATGCACTGTGATATTTCAATTAAATAAGATTGTTACCAGATTTAACTATAATTTAGTTTTTCAGCTAGGTACCTATATGTGGAAGAGTAATAGAAAATTTTTAAATCTCCCGATAGATGGCACTACGTATTTATGATATAAACAAGCATCGCATGCGCTCCTTCCTAGGTTTGGCTTGGTTAAATCACAGGTCTGACATAAATCTTTAGCCAGAATCTAAACCAACAATTTATCAGTAAATGAATATCTATCGTTCGGAGTCCCTAGGTAAATTTTAATAGTGTTACTAAAAGTTATGTTTGCAGGTATAAGTAAGTAAATGTTTAGAACTTTTATTTCAGTATAAGTATGGTATATTACTTCCAATGTAGCATGGTGCGGATGACAGGTGTCAAAACCACAGGCTAGCGATGTGAAACCTTTAAAACTCGAATCGATGTAATATAAACATGATGTATGTACAGTCCGGCCTTCCAGTTATATTTTAAGAAAGAGTACCTATGTTGCTGGAATTGTTAAATCATTTATATATAATGATTAAATAGGTACCTTCGTACCCAGTTTAAGAAGAAACTTAAAGAATGGCTAGCTACTAGGTGTTTCTACAATGCAAATGAATATTGTAGTTCAAATGATTAAGTTTAGGCTATTGTTAGGTTAAATATTATGTACTTTTGGAATTGTGATCCTGAAATTTAAGCTTGTGTACAGTCTTGACAATTAATATATGATTTATGATAAAACTACTTATTAAGTTTACAAATTAAATTATGTGTAAGTACATAACAATATTATTTTTGTTAATTTCATGAAACTAAATTATAAAGTAAATTAAGTATCGGAGTTCTATTATACTATAAATTATTCGGACAATATATTTTGCATGGCAGACTAAAGATATTAGGTAATATTATAATACGAAGTGTATCAGATAGTACACCTTGACAAATTCATGTGTGGCGCTCGGTAGAACCTGTTGCAGGGAGCCTCTGCTGTCCTTATCAAGATACTTTTTGATAAGTGTGGCAAATGCTGACTGCGACAGGATTCTACCGAGTCAAGCACGAACTTGTTAAGGTATATCGATAAACTCGTGGTAGACTGTGTCCCAACATTAAAGGAGTCTCTAATGTTCCGATACACGCAAATTACGTGTCTTAATTTTTTAGTATTTTCATTATTTTATTAATATTAAAAATAGTTAAAATTCTTTCGTCTAGGTATGATAGTTTTTTGTAGTTTATACATATATGTTTAAGCCCAGACATATTCGGAGTGTAATTTAAATATTTTTTCTTAGTGTAACGAAATGGCGTGTCAAATGTCACCTGCACCATGCAACAGTGGAGTATAGATAGTGTATCAGGTGAAGGTACAAAAATCGAGCAACACTGGAGTGTGTACATTTATACAAACCCTTTGGCACGTTTTTTCACGTAGGTAAGTAGTTATATTTCTAATCACTGGATAGCTGACCCCTGTTTGACTTCAAAGAACCAAAGACAATAAACGCGGGCTGCTTCCCTGCAAATTAAATACTTTTCTGGTTACGTATTTGCCAGCTGTGCTGAGTACATTTTTGAGTTTCCACGAGCAGAAGACAAAGAACCTTCATTACGTTGTTGACTAAGACATATTATTTGCCTAAATTAGTTTGTTTCTACCATCGACTAATAAAGGTTCGCACAATTTGCATTTAACCTCTATATACGAGTAAAGAGCAACAGCTCAGCCAAGTCGGCGCGATTCCTCCTGTCACAACACAATGGCAGCCGCCGTGTCGCTGAAACAAAGCTTCATTATGCGTTTAGATAATTAAATGAATTAATGAATACGACAAAAGGGTTTTTGGTACGCGTTTCCTTGATGAAGCTCATCATATTGATGGCGCCGACATTTGATGCTGCGCCTGCCGTGTGGCGTGTGGAGGAGGAGCCCCGGGTTATTTATTTATTTATTGAATTACTGTACCATGCTCATGTACTGTGAGTTTGCATGTGATTACATGCAAGCTCACAGTACATGAGCATGGTACAGTAAGGGTACAGTGCAGTGTATTGAGTCAACTGAACAGTGACCACGTGTAGAACCTTTTCGCTAAAAAATTCACAGTGACAACGCGTTGTTTGACAAGGGAACTCATTATGAGTCTTACTGTGAAACATTCTACGGTGGGTCAGGAATTATATGGTTCTATAATACCCAAGGGAGCATTCATTGTTTATGCTGATCAGATGCGCTTGGTTTAGTTGTACTACGGTTACATCAAAGAGATCGTCCGATCGTTTTGCTTTAAAAAAAACCGGCCTATTACTCGTTCACTTGTAAAGCCTAACTAACTGTGCCTAATACAGTGTGTGACTTTTATAAGACCATATATCTTAAGGGCTAAAAGTATCCTAATGAACGTAAACTGGTATATTTTGTTAAAAAACAAAACATATCTCGTTTTCCTACAAAATAATTCCGCACGCAATGCATCGGTAACAAAGCTAAGAAGTGACATTAGGGTAGATTCCATTTAAATGTCTAATGAAATGTCAAATAAATGTTTGTATTACATTGCTGCTTAAGAAAATTAAAAAGAAAATTCGCCAATATCAAAGGTATAAAGTATTATATATCTATATATATAAAAGAAGAAACTGACTGACTGACTGACTGACTGACATATCAACGCACAGCCCAAACCGCTGGGTCCAGAGGTTCCAAATTTGGCACGTAGGTTCCTTATAAGGTCTAGGGGTGCACTAAGAAAGGATTTTTCAAAAGTCCCTTCCTAAGGGGGTGGAAAGGGGGTTCAAAGTTTGTATGGGGAAACAAGATTAGTTCGACTATTTTATTCGAAACTTCACAAAAGTACTCCTAACGATAAATGATTAAACATGTGTTTCAGGTTTTTTGGGAATTCAACCCCTAAAAGGGGGAAATGGGGCGACAAAGTCTGAAATCAACACGGGTATTGTTTCTATGGTTTATCGGGTCGCTGGTTACGAAAACAACAACGGTTTTAAAATCCGACGTGGCGGACGTAAAATACCATCTCCCTGGATGGGGTGCGATGGGGTTGAAATGTCTAAATGACTGTTGATATATCAACGCACAGCCCAAACCACTGGACCTAGAGACTTGAAATTTTGCACATAGATACCTTATACAATGTAGGCATCCACGAAGGAAGGATTTTTGGGAATTCCCACGGGAACGGGAAAAAACGCGATTTATATATTCGATTCCGAGTGACCCCTATCTCAGTAACTATAATAACTAGACTCTTCAAATTTGATACACAAGTAGGTATTGCATTAATTAAAACATTAATTTCAGGATTTTTCAAAATTCCCACGGGATAAGGAAAAAACGGGATTTATATATTCAGTTCAACGGGATCCTATGAACTATAATTACTAGACTCTTGAAATTTGGCATAGAAGTAGGTAATTATAATAGTAAAAAACGGTTTTAAGGATTTTTGGAAATTCCCACGGGATAAGGAAAAACAGGATTTTTCGTTTTACTGGTCGTAGAAAGCTGAAATTCGGCATCTAGGTTGCTTGGAGAGTGTGCAGGAGGATTAGGAGGGGACTCTTCAAAATTCCCATGGGAACGGGAAAAAAACGGGATTTTTCGTTTTACTGGTCGTAGAAAGCTGAAATTTTGCAAGTGGGTTCCTTGGGGAGTGTAAAGGAGCATTAAGAAAGCATTTCCCGAAATTCTAACGGGAACGGGAAAAAACGGGATTTTGCGTTTTACTGGTTGTAAGCTAAGATTTCAAAATTCATAAGTTTATGCTGTAAGTAGGCCGCAAAGGGTTCTTTAACCGACTTAAAAAAAAGGAGGTTATGCATTCCACTTTATGTATTTTTTTATGTAGGTATTTTCATTGATTTCTCGGTCAATTGTGGACCGATTATAAAAATTATTTTTTTATTCGAAAGAATACAATATACTCCTGAGATGGTCCCATTGTCACCAAATCAGGATCTGATGACGGGATCTCAGGGAAATCGAGGGCAACCCTCAAATTTTGCAGGCACGCATTACGTTTTTCATATATTTTCTCAAGCTATTTAAGTGTTTGCGTCTGGTAGACATCATCTCATGTTGATGAGCTGATGATGGAAGGTAAATCTCCTTAACGGTTAGGAGTTGAGGATATTTTTTCAAATGTTATAGGTACGTATAGACCGATTGTTGTATTCTTTCAGGTTATCCGGGTGAGCTGATGATGGAAGGTTAAACTCCTTAACGGTTAGGAGTTTTAGGAAGTTTCTTTAAATATCATATGCACATTTAGAACTTTAGTTGTATTCTTTCTGGTTATTCAGATGAGCTGATGATGGAGGGTATAACTCCTTAGCGGTTAGGTCACACAACACCTTTACAAAATACTATAATATGTATAATATCAATGCTAAGTAGGTACACAGCGCTTCCAGTTACTCAAGTTTCCGTAGAAGGTAAGAAAACATTGAATTATACCTAATGCAGGACAGGGGAAAGTAATAATAGGTTTTATATTATTAACAAGCCTGGTTATTTTAGTGCCCGCTTCCGAATTAGTGAAAAACATTGTATATATAAAGAAATACTGTAAAGGACCGTATCTACCTGAAGTTTAGTCGGGCTTGCTTGCACGCTTGCTTGCACGCTTACTTGCACGCTTTCATGCACGCTTGCTTGCTTGCGTGCATGCTTGCTTGCTTGATATCTTAGATCTTTGGAATACTCGTGGTACACGCGAGCGAAGCCGCGGGTAAAAGCTAGTTTTTGATAAAACAGTTCAGAGCACTAAAAGCTATCGTTAGTTAAGATATTATGTTTTTATGAAAGTCACACTGTATATACTAATGTTCATGATTTTTTTACTTATCCGTAGAAATCCATTTAGCCGGTAAGGGGACGCATTAGATACTAACGCAAATTGGTACTATAATGCTTTACATTTGACAAACGAATTCTAGAATCGAAAAACGATCGTCATAAACCTGGTCTGTAATGTTTTAGAAAGAATTCAAGGATATCCTACACCAGCACGAAAAAAATTCCAACTATTGCAAAGTAAAAATCTAAAGTCTTTTTTATTTCATTCTACAACTTGTGGCGTGATTGTTATGTACATCCACATCAAATTAAAGTTTTCTAGTACTCACTAAAGAGTGTTTGAGCTAATCTGCTGGTAGGGGGTCAGACTCACTGAAAGATGGTCGGACATGGCAAAACCATAAAGGTTCCATTTTTCCATTTTGGCTATAGAACCCTAAAGAGGTCTCGGGGTTAGGCGTTAATCAAACTTTCATTTTGAGTCCATCTTAGAAATGACGGAGTTAAGAGTAAAGGTCGGTAGTAGTGCTGGTGTCGATTAATATGCAGATTGCTAGTTAGTGCTGCGCCCGAAGTTGAACTGCGGCGCTGCAGTTCAGCAGTGTCATATTGTATGATTAACCTACTATAAGCTGGCCCACCTCCCAACGGATCTTCTTGTTACAACTTTTGAAACGTTGGAAGATAATACAAACTTAAATAAAAGTTATGAATAACAATACACTTTACCTTGCCAAGTTTAAGAGACCTCTGGCATTTAAACGTTACAGTTTTCTGTTGCTATTGCTCGAGTCCTTTTTCTTTATTGCAATTTTTATGAAATGTAAACAAAGTAATAAAATCTCTTGATTTAAGGATTACATGTATGTATGACATGTACGTACGCAAGTTTAAATAGAAGTCAAAGCAATAGAGACAGCGGAGATAAATAACTTTTTTAATTAACATAATAGAATATAATTCTTGTTAACTAAAATAGTAAGGAGTAAAACATAGTGAAAGAATACGGATAATTCACATCCATGATCGAGTTTAGCTCGACATCTTTTAAACGCGCATTTGGCAGCCGCCGTAACGTGTGGCTCCGGGAAGAAGGGCTACGGATTAGCGGAGCTAAACTCGATCATAGACGTGAGTTATCCGTATTTTTTCACTATGAGTGAGTCTCACGGTAGTTATTATGTTCAAAGGAGTAAAACAGGTAAAAAGTACAGTGTTTTTACAATCCAAGAAATAACTCAGACGAAATGTTCATTATCTTTTAGAAGATGCTATAATTAAGTTGCATCTAAATCAATAACCGTTTAGCTTATAGTATTTTAGGCTATTGAATGACGTAGCGCCCAGAAAATGATCAGAGCGACGGTATTTATTATTTGATTAGTGAAGGGGCTATGAAGCTAGAGTTTCGGTTTTGAATCCCGGTAAGAGATATGATCTGAGGAGATGACGTTTGTATGATGAAGTGACTACGGTTTAGTTATTGAAGTGTGTTTTTATCATAATATTATATTATGTTTTGTGTGTTACCTAGTACAGTCACCACCATTAACATCAGAGCGTTCAAGGTGGTCCAAAATATCTGAAATCTTAACACGATCGTATTGTCTGTCGCGTACTACGCGTGTGCTCAGATACATATATTTGATCACGTTGACCACTTTGATGTTTATGATGGCGACTGTACCCAGTATGTACAGGGTTTCCTTAGTTTAGAAGTTGGTTCAATTGTGTGAATTAACTGTTATGTAGGTATTCTGTGACAGTGTAAAATGCAGAAACTAAACAAATAAAGCACAACTATTCCACTCCCAAATGTGAAGTGACAAAATGCACAGTTTAAACCCTGCCGGGGCAATAAATGCTGTATCACTCTCTGCGGACATTGTGAAGGATTTTTACATAGCGACGACGAACCCAACTTGCTTCGAGGCCATCCCATATTTAAATTTTAAACTGACGCAACATAAGGACGTTTGCTTCTCCAGTGCAAAGATTTTGAAAATAATAATAACTGCCACCATCACAAATATCACAATTCATTATTAAAATCTTAATAAATAAAATAATAAATAATTTCAAACCGTATCCTTAGGTATTAATATATGTAATAAACGCGAAAGTAACTGTCAGCCTGTAACCACTTTACGTTTTAACCATTGAACCGACATAGATGAAATTTTGGTATAGAAATAATTTGATCCCCGAGAAAGGTCATAGAATATTTATGCTGGAAAATTGCATAGTTCTCGCGGGATAGCGATTAACGAGTTATTCGCAGACGGAGGCGCGGGCAACCGCTTTTACTTAATATTATTAATGCGAAAGAAACTATGTCTATCTATTACCTCTTCACGCTTAAAACGATGAACCGATATAGATGAAATTTTATATGGAGATGGAGACCTTGGGAAGGACATCAGGTAGTTTATATCCGAGAAGATCTAAATGTTACCGCGGGACAGCGATAAATTTTTTCTCCGCAGACGAACTGCGGGCAAGAGCTAGTAGGTCATACTGTAAACATTGTAGAGAATCAAGGTATTGCAAAATGTATTCGGAATATTTCAGCCAGTAGTTGGGCTAGTTCGACCAAACACCACTGCGAAAGTTTTTCAATAATATTTAGTTGAGGCCGACAAATGTTTCACTATTTACATTTAGCTGATTTTCAAGTTAAACTGTGGTGGTCTAGTGGTTTGACCTATAGACTATCAAGGCCGTGGGTTCGAACCCGGGCTTGCACATCTAAGCTTTTCGGAATTGATGTGCGACATTACATCTGATATTTACCATGAGCTTTACGGTGCAGGAAAATATCGCAAGGAAACCTGGACATACCTAAGAAAGAAATTCAATGGATGTGTGAAATGCCTAATCCACACGGGTCCGCGTGGGAACTATGGCCCGAACCCTCTCGTTCTGAGAGAAGCCCTGGCTCTGCAGTAGGACAAACATAGGCTGGGATGATGATAATAGTGATTTTCAAACTGTAACTCTTCAAATACGAGATGTGGAATGAAAACTTCTAGTAGCAAAATCTTTGCAGGAGTGTTCCTTTGGACATACTCAACCACTGTAGTATCAAAGTCGACCAAATGGACCACCATAATATATGCTTTAATGACAAAAAAGGGTGGCCCTTTTTCTCGTCACACTGCCTTAAGTGACATAATCCGCCGGCTGTCTCTACTACTATCACCGTACCGACTATTTTAGAATCTAGCGGCATTGCGCAAGCAATGTTAAAGGCCGTCATATGTCGATGATTCCCTGGAGAATTGGTCGGGTTTTAGTTTGAGACGCGATCTGCGATCTGATACTGTATTATGCTACGGTATGGTACGGTATAAGGATACCACAAGAAAAGCTGGTGCAGCAGCGGAGGTAGCCTACAATTAGGAAAGTAATAAAATACCAGGATCTCGGTCCAGCATACAGTTTTATTACTGTCGATTTTGAGACCAGGATCTCAAACTCACCCAAGGATCCCAGGGGTCTATGGTGCCACGGCGCAAGCAAACTTATTAAAGGAGTGCAAAAGCATCTAGTCGACTGCTGGAGACCAAAGAGCTGGCAGTTATTTCTCTAAACGAATTGCCATCGCCAGTCAACGAGAAAATGCAGCCAGACTGTTGGGCACCACGCCTCGGGGGCTTCTTTTAGATTCAACTTGCTTTGCTAGCTACTTCGTTCATGCACAAATAAAATTTTGGTCATTTCCCGATCTATGTACTTACCGTGATCCTAAAGGAATAGCTATGAGGGTAGGGTCCCACTGAATTTTTAATATATATGTAAATTCTGTTTTTTCCTTGTCCCGTGGGATTTTCTGAAAATATTAAAATTAGTTTTTTACTGTTATAATTACCTATTTATAAGCTAAGCTAGGTTAAGCTTTACGGAGATAAGGCCACTTTAAAGCGAAAATAAAAATCCCATTTATTCCTTTTCTTATCACACACAAGGTATTATTATATGTGTACCTACCACAAGTCTACCTTCAGCGCTTGTGGCTGGGCGTTGATATATATCAGTCAGTCACGACTTTGAATTTTATATACCTACTAGCTGTTGCCCGCGACTCCGTCTGCGAAGATAAAAAAATAGCCTACGACCTATTCTCAGAACTACCGAGAATAGAGGAAAAAGTTTCATAAAAATCTTTCAAGCCGTTTCGGAGGAGTTCGATAACAAACACCGTGACACGAGATTTTTATATATTAGAAGACTAGCGGACCCGACAGACGTTGTCCTGCATGAGCCTAGATACCGACTGCAGCGCCATCTGCCGGGCTGATTTGTGAATCTAAACCATCCAGGGCGCCACCCAAACACATACAAAAAAATTCATTCAAATCGGTCCAGCCGTTTAGGAGGAGTTCAGTGACATAGACACGTACAGTAGAATTATATTATAAAGATAAAGATTTAGTTTTAAGTTTTTAAGAACGCATTTAGTTTTTAATTACGATTTTTTTTAATTGTAGAGTCAGCAGCAGAAGCGTCTTAGTGGTGGTGGTGCTACTTACTAATACTAATTGGTACTATTACTTGGTATTACAGTCCTGTGTTCAGCTGCTGACTGCACCTACCACTGGACGTAACACTCTGGAATCATTTTGTGATACCTTATAATATTCAATATGAGTAATAAAATGTCGTGTCTGGTCCGTGTCGCGGTGACGCGCGACAACTTCGATCCTGCAGTTTATTAGAGGCGTGCCGCTAGTGCCGCTTACCATCACGAACTCGCTTGTTGCGTCGCTGCTACAAAATGAATCCGACCTAACCGTCACAAGCTTTGTAATGCTCGGCAGCGTTGAAGAACTGACAACTCAACAAATGATGAAATGTTTCGCGTTCGCGTTAAACAACTCTCACCGCACATAATGTTTGTTTTTAGGAATAGCGGAAAGTAAGTATTTGGCATGAAATGAAAATATTACAACAAACTTTTGAAACCTTATTACGCATGTCTATAGAAGTCAGTTGCAGCATTTTACAAGTTTTACAATAGCCACTGTTGTCTACAACATCGACTAGGTCCCGTGAGAATATTGCATTTTCCCGGGGATAGCAGCATATTCTAATCAAGAATATTGTAGCTTTCTGATTAGTGAAAGAATCTTTGTAATCGTTTCCTTTAGTTTCAAACATTTTCCCTAAATAAAAAATAACACAAAATCAAGTAAGGATAACACTTTATTATTTATAAATTAAAGAAGATTAGTAGGTATTTTTATTAGATTTGAGAACTTTACACTTACCTACCCGGTAACTAAAGTATAGCTTAATAAAACCGGTAAATAACTAAAATGTAGCCCACGTTAATCTGGGAATATGTGCGGAATTTTCTATCCGTAAAATATGTCTTTAAATGAATCAGTAGAACCATGGATAAATCCATATCCATACTTAATATTATAAATGCCAAAGTGTGTCTGTCTGTTAAATCTTCACGCTTAAACTGCTGAACCGATTTAGGTGAAATTTGATATAGCCATAGTTTGAGTCCTGGGAAAGGACATAGGATAGTTTTTATCCCAGAAATCATATTTTAAGGGGGTGAAAAGGGGGGTGGCAGTTTGTATGAGAAATCAATAAACGCTGAACCGATTTTGATGAAATTTAGTGTAAAGATAAATTGAGACCCTAGAAATGACAGAGGATAGTTTTTATCCCGAAAATTTTCATAATTGCCGCGGGATAGCGATAAACGAATTCTACGCGGACGGAGTCGCAAGCAACAGCTAGTATATACTAAATAACACGGAGCACTTGACACAACTGACCTGAAGTAAGTAAAGCTTGTGATAACACAAGCTACTTAGTACTCGTAAGGGTACTAGACAACGGAAAAATCTACCTATACATGGCTTAGATACATGCTTAAATATGTATATTAAGCAACCCAGACTCAGTTTTTTTTTTTATATACTATCTGCTGTATTTTCTCCACACTTTCACATTTAATCGGAACTGTAAACGGATTTAGTTTCCCATTCATAGATATTCCAATTAATAATTCCATTCCATATTCATGTGAGTTTCGCGAAAAATACAGTTTCCAATACGATAGGTACTAATAACGTTGGCGTAGTACATACCTCTCAATGAAAACCGAGTGTTATTATTTGCGAACAACCCGCCTTCGAGTGGGTACTGCATTAGCATGCCGAAACACCTGCACCAAGTAATATCACGTAAGTAAAAAGCCGTGTACCTCTCCCGTCCTGTGCGGACCTCCGCGCCGCGCTGCTCGACAAAAATGGGGAAACTCGAGGAAAATAACGAAGCATCCCGCTCACGTGTAAGCGAATGCCTGTGCTCCAAACCCTCCGTACCTGTCTTAATCACACTGTCTGTGGCATAAATAAGAACTTACTTATCGTAAGCGAAGTGAAAACTAGGGTTTATTGTCTGCACATAAGCAGCTCGTCGGGTTGCTTTTGCTAGCATGTATTTTTTGAACTTGCGGTAGATTCAACCTTCAAAAGCGCAGGTGCGATCAAAATTGAGTACCTAAACAAACCATTATAAATATTTTTGGTACTTCGAAGTGAAAAAGGAATGACAATATTTTTGAAAAGTTCATCCGGCAATAAAATTATTACAAAATAGCTTTTGCCCGCGACTTCGTCCGCGTAGAATTCCAATTTGTGGTAGGTAAAGCTTCTTCATCTCTTTCATTGTATAAAATAAAAATCCGGCACCGGCATCATCCATCATTATTATCATTTCATCATCATCAGTATCAGTTAGTGAATATTATAAATCCCGTTTATTCCCTATCCCGTGGGAATTTCAACAAATTTGTCTTTATTCTATGCAAAATTACACTTACTTTTATCCCGCGGGAATTTTGCATTTTCCCCGAGAAAAGTAGCCTATGTCCTTAAAGCTTTCTACCGGTAAAAGAACTTTTAAAATCAGCCGCGTAGTTGAATTCACTTATTTTTTCCCGTGGGAATTTTGCTTTTTCACGGAGAAAAGTAGTCTACGTAAGTAAGGGTTAGCGTAGCTACTCACCAATAGGTGAAAGAAATTTTCAAATCAGCCCTAAAGTGGAATTCACTTCTTACTATCCCACGGGAATTTTGCATTTTACCGAATAAATAGTAGGTAGCCTATACCAATAAAGAATAGTGAAGCTTTCTATTGGTGTTTTTTTTTAACTCAGCCCCGAAGTTAATTTTACTATTTTCTATACCGCGGGAATTTTGCATTTCTCCGGAAAAAAGCATCCTATGTTAACTAAAGACAGTGTATCTTTTTTATTGGTGAAAGACATTTTAAAATGAGCTCCGAAGTTGAATTTCCTTTTTTATCCCTTGGGAATTTTGCATTTTCCCGGGAAAAAGTAGCCTATGTCAATAAAGGATAGTGTAACTTTTTACTGGTAAAAGTTTTTTTTAATCGGCTCGGAAGTTTCAGAGATTATCTATCCCACCCCACAGGAATTTGTACGTACACAGGTATTTACGTTTGTACTGAATTTGACAAGTTTAGTAATTGTAGTTACGGAGATAGGGTGCAGTTGATTTGAGTACCTATATGTATACCTGATTTATCTTTAACCTGTGGAAATTTTCAAAATTCTTGAAATTAGCTTTATATTCTAATAGTATACTTGCATGCCCAATTTGTACAGTTTAGTAATCTTCGTTATGGGGATAGGGTCACTCTTGATGAAATATATAAATCCCGTTCATTCCTTATCCCGTGGGAATTCCGGAAAATCCTTTCTTATCGGATGCCTACGTCATACAAAGAACACACCCTCCACGTTTTAGGTCTCTACATACAGCGGTTTAGACTGTGCGTTAATCCGCCAGTCAGTCATTTAGGACTTCAGGACAAAGCATTTTATATGTATTTGCATTGCACCAAGCTTTTATGCGAGTTCGAAAAAGGTTGAACTCGCATAAAAGCTTCATCATCATTATTTCAGCCGTAGGACGTCCACTGCAGGACATAAGGAGTGGTAGAAAGAAACCCAATAGATAGTACGTACGTAAGGTCGATGGCTAGGTCCACTCCTGCTGGCTCGTGCTGAGTCACCGACTTCAAACAGATTTGGGTGAGGCCACACGAGCGTAATTTTGTGAGTTTTGAGCGGCAGAATTTCGGTTGCGTCATACATTGTGTCATGTGAGTGTCACGTGATGGCCCGCATATTGTATGGTGCGAACCGAAATTCTGCCGCTCACGACTCACAAAATTACGCTCGTGTGGCCTCACCGTTAGAAGAAAGATATTTTATGCTTTTTGTTTGTAGTTGGTTCAATTTTTATTTTATTTTTTGCGTTTTAGTTTTTGGGTGTTTTTTGAAGTCGGTTTTATTTTTTATTTAAAAACTATTTTATTTTTTGCTTTTTAGTTGTATTTGTATAATTAGATACGTAGGATAAAATCATCAGTTTGACCTCGAAATAAGTTTGTTACAAAATCTATTTTTGATACAAGTTTTTTTTGCTCACTGTACTTTTTGCCCCTGGTTACCAAAGTACTCATAAAGACGAATCCAACGAGACCAAATTTGATGGGGTTACGTCGTTTTACTACGGAGTTCTTATGGTCACTTTCCAGTTCCATCATCAGACCCTGGTTACCATCTGGGATCAAAGTGCTCGTCTAGACGAATCAAACGAGCCCAAACTCGACGGGGTTTGTGTCATTTTATTGTAGAGTGCCTTTGGCCATCTTCCTGCTCCATCATCAGACCCTGGTTACCATCTGGGATCAAAGTGCTTGTCAAGACGAATAAAACGAGCCCAAACTCGACGGGATTGTGTCGTTTTAAATAAATAAATAAATATTAGGGGACAATCTTACACAAATCGACCTAGTCCCAAACTAAGCAAAGCTTGTACTATGGGTACTAGACGACGATAAACATACTTAATATAGATAAATAAATACTTAAATACATAGAAAACATCCATAACTCAGGAACAAATATTCGTGTCCATCACACAAATAAATGTCCTTACCGGGATTCGAACCCAGGACCTCTTGCTTCGTAGGCAGGGTCACTACCAACTAGGCTAAAGCGGTCGTTTTACTTTGGAGTACCTTTGGCCATCTTCCAGCTCCATCATCAGACCCTGGTTACCATCTGGGATCAAAGTGCTCGTCAAGACGAATGAATGAGCCCAAACTCGACGGGGTTGCGTCGTTTTATTACAGAGTTCCTATGGCCACCATCCAGCTCCATCATCAGATCAGCTCCATGTTGCAATAATATTGCATTGTCATCCATTTTACACAAGCATGCAAAATTTCAATTCAGAAACCGGGAAGTGGGTCAAATTCAACTTGCAAGATTTGACCCGTTGAGGAGTTCCGTTGGCCATCTGTGATCTTCTTCATCAGATCTAGTTTAACAAATGACCTTTTTTGAATGAAAATGCTTGAGTAGATGCTAAAAATTCTAAAATCGTCATAGTTGTGCCTATAAAATTTGAGGGTTTCCGTCGATTTACCCAAGATTCCTTCATCAGATCTTGACTTGGTGCCAATGGGACCACCTCGGAAGTATGTTCTTACACCAAAAAAAGAATTTTGAAAATCGGCCTACAATTGGCGGAGATATCGATGAACATACATAGAAAATATATATATATATAAACAGTGGAACATAGAACCTCCTCCTTTTTTGAAGTCGGTTAAAATAAAGAAAAGGAGTAAACTTTGAAGTAAATAAGGCTTATAGCAATTTCCCCTGTTTTTTACAGAATTAGTACAGGTTTTACAGAATTAGTATAGGTTATCTATATTATATACTAATATTATAAAGAGGAAAGATTTGATTGTTTGTTTGTTTGCATTGAATAGGCTCCGAAACTACTGGACCGATTTCAAAAATTCTTTTGCCGTTAGAAAGCTACATTATCACTGAGTGATATAGGCTACTTTTTACCGCGGGAAAATATCTTTTCCTACGGGAAAATTAATTTATCGCGGGCGAAGCTGCGGACGGAAGGCTAGTTTTTTATTAAATTTTATTTTTGCGGTCATAAATATTCGTAGATTATTGAAGAAAATATTTGTAAATTCTTTGACCTAATTTATGAAGAAAAAAATGGCTTGTTTTGATTTAATGCTGTTTTTCCTCAGAGCGAAATCGTATCTTTCCTGGGCTACTACCTGTAAGAGGGTAAGGTGACTGGTTGACGGACTTGCTGACAGACAACGCACAGGCTAAATCACTAAAAAAAAATCGAAATTGCACCGGGATAGACAGTTACAGGAGGCTACAGAAATGTCTTATTTTCTGCGGGAGCGATGCTGTAAAATAAACTAGTTTGTAAATAATACAATTCTCATTTCATTGTTACTTACTATAAATTCCTGGTATTACGGAAAAAAATCCGTACTTACGAGATGAATTGCTTTAACTTCTTTTGTTCGAAGCGTGTGATCGTAGATACGTGATAGGGCCGCGGCTGACACGTATCGTGTATTGAATTACGGAATGATCTCTGCGCAGATTGTTGGTTGCAATAACAACAAATTTTCCATTTCCGATCGAATCTAATGGCTTCGCGAACGTCACACGTCGAGGCGAGGCGCCGGCGTGGATGCCATTCCGACGGCGTACAACAAAATTAGGTTACCATTTCCCGCGCACTGGTTGAGCTGGCTCTAAAATTTCTCCGCGATTTCGAGGATAATTCTTCAGAATTCGACGGCAAATTGACGTACTGAAATGTGACAGACAGACTTCTGACGTTCAGACTCTTCAGGGTCTAGTCGTAACTTGGAAAACTGATAATCTTTAATCTGACGTTCTGAATGTAGAATTATGCTAACGGTTCGATATCTATCATCTGTAAATAGAATTGACTGAACGTGAAGTATCTTACGAGTTGTTACATTGTTGGACAGCATTGCTATGAAATTAATTTAGTAAAATGATCGCTTACAGTCTTAAAAATAATTTACTGACTAAGGTTGCCGTTGTTTTTATTTTTGCTTATTGAACAAGATGAAATTATAAACTTAAAACAAAATTAGTGTTTCAATCTCAGTTAATGTTGTCCAACATAATCCAACATAATCCATTAAAAATTTAAGATGTCATTCTTTGTTGAAATTAAATCACAAACTATTGTGTTAATTTAATTAGTTTTTTTTTTAAATTGAAGTGTCCGTATTGTGGCACGGACACCTCAATTTAAATAGGACTAATTAAAACAATAATACACTAGAGCTGTTAGGTAACTGAGTTCAAAACACTAATTTTGCATCACGTTTAAAATTTCAGCCTATATAGAATTTGAAATTGATGAATTTGATTTGACCGCAGTGTAAATTATGCCTAAATTAAACTTATCAGTTAGTAGGCCACCTGATGGTAAGTAAGTAAGCACAACTGCATCACCACCTACACTCATACCAGCAACCTCTTGCTTTCTTACCCACAACACAACACTCAAGTCCTTTTGGGGTTCGCTGCAGTCAAATAAAAAGCAGTAAATATTGGAAGGCTGTGCTAGTTTATTGAATACTTTATTTTTAGTTTAAAATCCGTTTGACCATGAATAAATTAAATGATGTCAGTTTATTTCTTTTGGTTATTAGTTTCACAAAACATATAAAAAAATTAATTATTACATGAATTCTGGGCGCTTAGTGGTCAAGTAGTAAATGCTGAACTTTATCTTCTCCTTATGATTTCATAGCACATTATAGATCATTTTCATGTTTGGTTATCAGTATCACCTAAATATACCTACCTAACTAAGTATTTTGACGAAATAAATTAATTTGAATTTGAACTAAGATACTTACTCAAGATACTTACTTATGACTCAAGATACTTACTTACTTTGTTTACATGCCCGATGCGCACTTTTTTGGTTTCCGCGAAAGGCCAAGTAGAAGTTTTTGATTAACTGAACGTTTTATAAAAAGTTACAAAGTATCGCAACTCATACCTTACAAAACAATGAAAAAAACCTCCAAATATTGAGTTGTACTGAAGCCTGTCATAGCGGCAATCAGTCGGAAACCTCATTTAGATCAAAAGCCGTTACAGGTAAACCGTTGCGAAAGCTTCTAAAGATATTTAATTAAATTTCTTCATAATGGTTTTCTGCGCTCTATTGGTTGGCTTTGGTTCTAAAGTTTTACTTCAATTTTCAGTCGAAGTTTTGCAGTGAAGCCGAAGAGGTTTTGTTATACCACTAGTTAAAGTATAAGCAAGATGTTTGGACAGGTATAGGGACTCCGTGTTTACGGTTTTAAACCCACATCACAGTAAAGTTGACGCTGCGGGGCCTTAATTACATAGAGGGTCGGGCCTCTCTCCGTACCTCAGTAAAGACCACGAGAAAGTTTGAAACCGCTAACGTTGAAATATATATTGTAAAAAGGCTACGTCGTACATATTTTGGACAACAAAAGGTTATGACATGAGAGTATTAATATCATCATGAAGAGGTTTTAATAATTAGAGGTGATATTATTCCAAATATACGTAGATCCAACAATACAAGGCTGAATAACAATACTTTGTCTCACAAAGAGTGAATTATAAAATATACCTAGTTATAATAATTTTATAAGGCTCTATTTGCATACTTTCAACCAACCATTTCTCACTACCAGATAAGCATGGACCGAAGACTGAAGCATTATTGTAGGGCCATTGGGTTTCTCATTCTAATATATTTCAGTGATCATTTTCTGTAATGGTAAAACACACTTTTGATGTTCCCCTTTATTTAATTACGCGCCCCGCAGAGCCTCCGTACCTTAAAACATTTTTCTGGGGCCCGGGGGACGCATTGATCAGAATGAATACAGCCACCTGCCAGTTAGGAAATGTATTTCCCTTTGTAATAGTTCGAAAATACTCCGTAAAAGATTTAGGAATATGCAGACTTTTTCATTTTAGAGACTGTTCGATACATTTTATTTTTAAAGGCGTCAACAAATACCATCATTCTTGTTCTGACTTAAGGAGACTTGTTTGTGCCTTGTGTCTCGATCATATTGCAAATATCAAACCGTAATAAACAATATTATGATATTGATTAGTCTCTAGACAATTGTATTCAAAAAATCCATGTTAGATTGTATGACTAAAATCGGCGTTAGAATTGATCATCAACATATTGTTATTGGTCATCAGGGGTTCGGTTCATTGGCAATAAGATGAATATATAAAAGACAAAAAATTTCGCTGTTTTATAAAATAAAAATAAACTGTTAGGTAATAAATTTTATTCAAAACTAATTAAACATACTCCTTTAATAATTACTATACATATTTCAGTGATTAGTAAATTTAAAAATGGTGAATCATTTCAAGGTTGCAAACACAAAATATTGATTTTATATCAAGTACAAACTCTTATTGTCTTGATGGTAAACTTCTACAGAAAATTCAATTAGGCGAGCCTCATCCTCATGTGCTTAGCACACTGTCCTGTCAGTGACTGTAACTCTGTTTCGTCTTCTACAAAATACCATTAATTTTGTTAGCATAATTATATATTATAATAGCTAATCTATTTTACTATAAGACAACTCTGTGTTAATTGAGATTAATAATTTATTATATTTATCTACATAAATATTTGGGCCCCTTGAGGACCCATAACTAGTTTTATTAAGTTTGAGATCACGTCAATTGGCGTGAACTAATTCATATTATGATACTCTGCAGACATTCAACCGAAGTGTACAATATTAATATCAGTGACGAGATGCTGTAACTCGATTACCACCGGGTTGCCTAAATTTTTTCGTGACGTCTGTGAAGAGGTGACAAATGGCAGAGCTCGTGTGCACTAACTGTGAGGTGCATCCGAAGACAATCCTAATTACACTTCGCTCACTCTCAGGGTTGCCTTACGGAAATGTTTGCTCCACGCCACTGATAAATATATTCTCTGTAGCCTTCGTATAGCGCTGCTTGTGTATGGTAATGCATGGTAATCTCGCGAGAGCGGTCGCTAGCAACTAGCCTCGCTACCAATGTAAACGCTTTGATGTTAATGCACCATTATCTTTAAACGATAGTTACAGCATAGCTTAATGAAGCTGACACGGATGACGTTACCGCCAATCAGCGCTTGGTATTTTAATAGATCATAATATGGACTATACAAAATGGACATCATTTATTTCTAAAATTATGACGAGGCACCCGCAAATCATTCTCATGCTGGCTCCGCTCATAACCTGCCCAGCATAGAACTCCAGAGTCTAAATGAATTATAACTAGGAAGTAAGCTATAAATCGAGTCATCCATGATGACGCGTGCCGTGGTTCTTATAACAATGTGATTAATGTCTTAATTTGACAAATTCACGCGTCATCGTGAATGACACAGCTCTATGCGGGTAAATAAAATGATTTGAATTTTTGAAATTTGATGAATTTGCTACATAAAATAACATTACTTTTATTCATAAAAATTATACTGTGTGAATTGTTGTAGTTCCAGAATACTTACATATCAAAATAAATTATTTTTGTAGACTACTCTGGAGCTCAAATCTATAAAAAAATATTTAATGTAGTTTTTCTGCCCCGATTTGCTAGAACATTGATGAAAATAACACTTTACAGGTCAGTTATAATATCGAGAGGTTAATTGCGAAAAAATGTAATACCAGGTCTAACAATCAAGAAAATATAAAAAAATGGATGGATTTACTACAAGTTACACTCGTATCTCTCTAGATGTGTACTATCGAACCAAATTAATCGTGACCAGCCGTGGAACCTTATCACAGAAAAATTCACTGCGACATCGCATTGTCTAACAAGTTAAGTCATTATGACGCTTACTGTGAGAACGGTTTTCGATGGGCCTGCAATCAAACGGTTCGTTAGTACCTATCCACCACCTGCAGAGCAATGCTGTTAGAATAATTCGACAGATTAAATCACAAGTTTTTAACTGTCGGACTAATTTTTAGGGTTCCGTACCTACCCAAAGCGTGCCAACGGGACCCTATTACTGAGACTCCACTGTCTGTCTGTCCGACCGTATGTCACAGGGATCTGTCTCATGAACCGTAATAGATACTTGAAATTTACACTGATTATCCGGTATTTCTAAACACTAAAAATAAAATAAAGTAAAAAATTAAGGGGGTCGTCATACAAGAAACGTGTTTTTTTCAGAGTTTTTGACTGCCGCGCTGGTTTTTAGGCGACAGCTGACAGTTCCTATACAACGATTAACAGCTATAGCCATGGCCGCGCGTATACGAGCAAGCGACCCTACGCTGTTTGGATGTTTTTCGAATACCTACCCATAAGATTGCGATTTTTTGAATGAACTGTTTTTAAATCTTCGTACGGAACCCTCCATGTACGAGTCCTACTCACACTTGACCCGTTTTTTAATGATCACACGTGACTAGAGCGAAGCTAACTGTAGTAGCCAATAAATTACCATTTTCAACGAATGCTTTAAGTATGACTACGATAAACTCTAGTCTACCATCGCTAAACGCCGTTTAACGTTTGCACAAGCATGTTTGCCGAGCCACGTTCAACTAACGCCGCTGCAAACTCTCAACTTACTCCTATTTGGGCGTTTTTCGTAAAGAACCGAATACCGAGTGTGCAGTGGCCTTTATGGTATTCAATTTCAGGAATACATCTCACGCACGTCCCTCCCGTCACTCCGGATAGATAGCGAGATCCATCAGATGATGCTGTTGTTGGTTATCAATCATGTTCATGCTCGTCGTTCGTCGTCGATGTCGAAAATACCTCCGCCGTGCTTATTGGTGCTGATAAGTGATAACAGATTGTTGTTACCATTTTGTGTGTAAAATAAAATTTGACGCACTGAAATAAAACAATTATTAAATCGAGAATGTTCTAACTCATCATTTCCAACGTTGTACCACTGCTGGGCTGGGATGGGCTGTTGTTTCCACGTGGGCATTGGGGACTTCACATACACCATTATTTTGCTTCGTAGCTGTGCGCAGGTTTCCTCACGATGTTTTTTTACCATATAGCTAGTAGTCAATTTCAAATGTAATTTCTAACATGAATTCTAAAAACTCGGAGATTTGTAGCCCGGGCTTAAAACCCACGAGTCTCCTCTTGAGGTACTCGGATAAAAATCAAGAACGGAGATCTAAGAAAATATATTCTTTAGTAAGTACCTATACCACTGGTCGCGATCGTTCAGACATTCCACTTTAACGTAAATTACCTGAAGTGCACCCATGAGTGCAGCATAATTGCAGTATCTGGTTGAATCGTGATCGATTCCAATTTACCGTGCATCCATACGCTTCAGTATTAGTAGCTTAATCAACAGCGAGATGATCGTGCCACTGTTGACAATGATGTAGGAGTCAAAGCCTACTCCATTCTAGTTATCTCAATAGACTAATTGTAACCGAGTTCATTGAACTTGAACACTGTAGGCAGTAAGTAGGTTGGTTACCATTATGGTAGCTTGAACTTAACCACTTTTTTAGTGGCACTTGTTTTCCGTTGTTTCCAATGAAATCTTCAATATCAAACGCTGTTACCTTAATGTACTGAACTACCTTTAGGTATTGAACGTTAGTAATTTCATATTCAAACTAACCATTATTTGTTTAAAGAAATATACATTTAAATATTCCCCTTTCGACCTCAGACAAAATAATGTTGACGATTCGGCTGGAGTAACGAACCGTGCTGGATCCTAAACCTACACTACAGAGGAGATTGCCTAAGTACGCTTGGAAATGCTTGCACATGTTTGCCCGCACTTATCGCCGAACGTTTAGCCGTGGAAAGGAATTTCAATTTACATTTAACATTATTTTTAGTAGTGTATCTGCCACTGAATAAAAATTAGATAATTTAATCGACACTTTTGCCAAAGGTCTAACAGATCTACAAAAACTGAAGTGGGTAAAATAGATGTTAGCTGATGTACGTGAGTGTATAATATCATGATGGCGTCCCACCACTAGACGGGTCTATAATAACTGCCGTAAAATTTTTGTTACGAATTATCAAGCCCGCAACGTTTTCTGTCATAATTTTTCTTTGTCATATTATCGGAAGTCATAATATTAAACAACATAATTAAATTGGAGTTACGATTTTCTTATGTCATAATTTATTGTAAGGACTAAATTAGTAAAGTCATATCATTCAGTGTCATGGAAGCATCACACTTCATAATTTTAAAGGTAATAAAGACACTCATAATAATTATTGCAAGGTCTTTTTTCGCAGGTCATAATTATTTTTAGGCACAATATTACTTTGCAATAACATTCAATGTCATGGTTGTATGACATTTCGTAATATTAAAGGTAATAATCTTTTTCTGTGCTCTCTTAAAAAAATACTTAATATTCCTTTGGATTTTATAGATTTCGATGTATGTATATGCTTAGTGCATTTTAGGTAATGAAAAATTATGACTAAAAACAATAAAATTATTACTTTAAGATATGCCTTACAGTGTTTCTGAATAACCAACGATATTCCGTTACATGTTATTGATATCAATATTATGTTTTTTTAAAGTTATGATCAATAGAATCATGGATAATTGAAGTTAGAACTATTAAGCGATATGCTTTAAAAAAATTATAACATCGACATTTATGAGCAAGAATATTATGAACATCAATTTTCTGACTTTCAAAATTCGGATAAAAAAGATTATGGGGGGAAAGGGGATTTCACTATACTCGTAGACACGGCGAACTGGCTGCGTGTTCGCGGCGGACACGTTACGCTTTCGCACCGCTTATAATACGTTCGCAAATAGCCGTGTGATATGATATGGCACTAAGTGATCAACTGGTTAATATTATTGAGTACCTCCTTCATGTATCGAATGAAAAAACAGACAATGGTGTAGTAACATAGGTACTACCTTAATATTTTAAGAGGTGGTTACCATCTACGGTTGTATTAAGATTTTTAAATAATATAATTATTCGCACTATTAGATGCTCATTTACTAACAAGCTTGCAGGTACATTTTTATGAAAAATAAGTTCAAACCAGGTAAACTTATTAGATTAATATCTGAACACAGTTACTAAACTGTAGTTACCCAGAAAACGTACCGTAGTTTCCCATTTTCACGTAAAACATTTTAACAAAGTTACCGGGCCGCAGGAACTGCGTCTTTGAAGCGCAACGTGTAAACCCTTAGGCTCGATAAATAACGTGGCATACCCCAACCCTCCTGACATCCGTAGCCCTCCGCCTAGGTCTCGCTCGCAGCCGCACAGCCGCATCTGAACGTCACCATTTGCATTTTATTGCCAAAGTTTCTGGCCACAGAACGCCTATTTTTATGGTAAACTTATTCAAATGCACGGCGACGTCATAAATCGGGTAAAGGGGTATTCTGGCGTGGAAGCAAAAAACTTTTTGAGTACAGAACGTAAATGTGTATTACCTTGGTCAACGTGAGTTTTATTAGTCTTAATTTAAAGACATCAATAATGCTATTAAACTTCTAACTGAATTTGAGTAGGTACCTAACATTCATTAAAACGTACTATTATAATAGTGTGTAACTCTATCGCCAAGTGAGCTTCTGTGTTCCACTGGGCTCACCAGTACGGCAAATAGCAAAGCAAAGTCGTCAATCAGAAGTCACCTCGGGCGAGTCTGCCCACGTCATGATGAAATAAGACGAAGAAAGCGTTGTCGATTTTTTCCTATAGTGAATGAAAATCAATTTCCTCCTGCTGGGAAATTTCATTTATCGACCACCTGCGCGCTGGTGCTCGATCAAGCGAGGACCAGTACAATAGAGCCTTCGGTCTAATCTTAAAGGAGATTTCTAGAGATAAGTTGAGCTTAAAACCTATGGCGTTTCTCGCGGACTTAAGTAAGTATATATTTACTTTACCCTACACATTCTTTGTCACGTTACTTACATAATGTGTTCTTCGCTTTACATCAAATGTGTATCAGAAATCGTCCACAATAGACTATTATTTCTAGCCCACAGCTTGTGACGTCATTTGCCTTGTATTGAAACATTAAGCCGGTATTATAAAGGCTTCAGCCGCGTTCACCGGATTATCTCAGTCGGTACTTTAAGCAATCGATAGTAATAAGTGCGTTGAAGTTTGAAGTGTGTATGTACCTACCTGTTTACAATTCTATTATAAAGTTTGCCTAACGATCCGTTCACTCAAAAGCCTAATCGATGCACTCGGTAATGTCGTAAGCGTATCCTATGAATTATAAAAAACTGAAGTTAAATTCGGGTTGTAACGTAACCTTCTCTGTAGGCAATATATGTATACGTATTGGGATCGTTTATTATGCATTCATGATGAATGATTTACCAGCCGGCGGACTATAACTGTCACGTCAAAGTTTCGTTTGCCACAAACTCACGCTGTCAAACTTAGCAACGTGGAGGTTATAACTGTCAAAGTTATTATTGCTCGCCGGTGCTTCCGTTACAAAACGTTCAAGGAGCTCAAACTAAGTTTATTCAATAGCGAAATGAATTTAATTAAAGTTGCTCGAACATTGATCTTTTAAACGGAATCTGATCGGTAACGACACAAAAGCTTGCTCAAGACTCGTTTTCACCGGAGAAAATAATTGTCCAAACTTTCGGGTGGATGATGTAACCAATTTAAAGTAAGTATTAATTTATTGCAAAATCTTTTCGTTGTAAATCAAAACTTGTTGTGATATTATGTCAAATCAATGATTGACACAAAATTATGAAAAAAAAACTTTTCCTAGCTCCGCTTGAATAATGAAATCATGATTTTTAATTGAAGCGTAAAAAGCGTGTAAAGCGTGTAAGTATTTGTCTTGAAGTACCGTTTATATAACACGCACTTACTGAAGCCAAGAAATTTATGGAATGAAACCCCTTATAAAGGACTATTAAGTATCCGCAAAGCCAGCACAGAAAAAGTTTTCTATTTCTTGGCATTGCAAAGTGCCAGTCGCAGAAGAGCTTCTTTGTTTTCCATGAAAAGACCAAAACTTTAAAAAATATCCGTTACCACTGAAAAAAGTTGTGGCATAAAAAAAACTTGTTATATTTGTGTGTATTTGCGCTTTCTGAAGACGCCTTGATTGTGCAGGATAGTTATTGACGCATACTAGGTAGTGCGTTATATTCAAATGTCATTGCAGGATTTGCAGGATGCATTACCGTTTTCATTTTTTAATACAGGCTTAAAATGAAACAAAGAGAGACTGAGGAACATTATCGATGTGGATTGTAACTTTGAAGGCTTTCAATCCTGGTCCTGCGGGAGTTCAGTAAATGTATTCCGCTGAGTGCGGACGGGCGGAGTCGCGCCTGCCAGACTGCGCTTAACATTTCCCACAAACCAATATTTTGTACTTACTCTCTTAGTACCTAAACAAACCCAAGATGGCGACAGTCCTAGAAGTTTAAGTGAGCAAGCAAGATTATGTCGCTTATATAATATATGAAATTAATGAAGTATTTTGTACTAGCTGTTGCCTGCGACTCCGTCTGCAAAGAATTCTTTTGTCGCTATTCCGCGGAAACTATGCAAATTTGCGTGATAAAAAGTATCCTATATGTTAATCCAGGTTACTGTAAACTATCTGTGTGCCAAATTTTATCAAAATCCGTCAAACCGTTTTAGTGTGGAAACATGCACACATCCATCCTCTTTACAAACTTTCATCTATATATCTTCTAATGTTACGTGTGTTTTATGTTACGGTGTTTGTTATCGAACTCCTCCGAAACGGCGTGACCGATTTTTATGAAACTTTTTCTCCGTATTCGGTAGGTCTGAGAATAGGTCGTAGGCTATTTTTTATTCTTCGCTGACGGAGTCGCGGGCAACAGCTAGTATAAAGATAATAATAGATAAAGATATATTATATATAAATAAGTGGGACTTCTCTGTCAATTTCCCTCGAGTTATCATAAGGAACTAAAATGCCTTTGGAAAAACAAGAACAAGCGAGAAAAGTTATATCAAAATGGATTTTGCTAAGTCATCTCATCATATCGTCTCGGGGCCACATTAGTAGGTAGCTATGCTGTAATTCATAGAATTGATATTAGAGAGCCTGAAAATAACATTCTGTTCATTGCACCTGATTTATGCTTACTCTTACAAATAGAAGTAAGTATGAAACTAAGGGTTTGATATCGATATAATAGATAAATACATCGGTGTAGTAGAAAAAGCTAATGTTCTATGTCAGTGTTGAATGTACGTAAAGCTTGTAAAGTGTCCTAATCCGTAAGTATAACATTAAAATTAGTGTTTTGATTCTATCAGTAAGTTACATGTTTTCTCACAATTGGATTATAATATTTGTGTTTCCGAAATCTTGTTTATTTTAATTATTTACTTGACGCTCGAACAACTTATAAAAAATACTTGGATCTCTTACTCTCGTCGTTAAATTTTAATACTTGATATAATAAGACAGAAATGGACCTTTCTTACGAGTACTTCGCAGTATTCAAGTTATTGTTTCTAAGTATTAAGGATGAACAGGACGCCGTGTTACAACTTACACATGATACACATATTATCCCTACATAAGTAGTAGTTTAACGTCTACCTAGGCTAGCAAATAGTACACGGCATGAATCTTGGATGTATGTATAAGGATCACGTACGTGAAATTCCATGTATCTCGAAATACGTAAAATTTTCTAAAGTAATTTTCTTTAACCACGTTAAATGGTAGTTGACCATACAAAACAAGTAATAGAAAAACATTCCGTTGTGACATAAAAATTACCCATACATTGTATGGTTCACGTTCGTGTCACAACGGTAAACACCATGTACTAATTTGATCTACCAGCGTCCAACTTTTTGAACTCCACTCAAGTACCTACAAACATACACACAGAACCTGTTTAAAGCCTTCCTTTTAGGGTAGGGTACTATCTTAACTTTTAAATCTGCTATACTTAGTCGCTTAAAAAGTAGATTAAAAACATAATGCATTTCGTAAAAATAATAGAAAATCTAAAAACCCAATCAAAGCCCCTGAACAAACATAACTAATTAAATGTTCACTCCCCGACAAGGCATTTTCTGTAACTAGTTGAAAGACCGATGAAAGTCGCCAAAACTTGTAGTTACAAGTTTGCCGATCAATTTGATTTCGTAAAGTTTGATGTGACTCTTTGTTTACTATTGAACAAATAATAAAAGTTCAACTATATATTTTTGCATAATTTCCTGAGTTGAACAAAGAAGACTATTTTACACTTGTTTCGAAAGGATAACGGTAAATACCTATTTATTGCATATATACACCTGAATAAATTTAATATGGATCAAAAGATCCTATTATAATACTATTTTGAAAAAAAAACAATGGTTAAAAGGGTCTCTTTTAACTTCCCTTACTCAATCTTACTCAGTCAATAATCTTTTATTACCTACGACCCTATTTTTGTGTAAAACGCTACCACATCAACATTTAAAAACAACCTGGGCAAAAGGGACACAGTTGAAACACCCAAATAAACGCCGTTAAAATAGACGTCCACTTGTTGTGCCAACCTCACACTAAGAACCACTATCCCGTTGAAATGTCGTCACCGAGTATGTCCGAGTGTGTCGGCTGCCGGCCCCTGTCAACTCCTAGCATGATCGAGGTAGGGTACCCAAGAAGTAATTGAGACATTACACCTAAAACCTTCAAATACAATAAAACAGAAAAAAGCTTTTACACATACCAAGTGGGGGGAAAGATTATGATAGGCATAGTGGTGCCCATTTTAGGTATGGGGGCTTTCTTTACAGCAAAAGTCCATTTGCTAGTTGAATACCGCTAGCTGGCCTTGATATACGCTAACCTTTGGTCTGCGGAACATTAATTTTTCAAGCATCTATGACGGTTACGAAAAGCTTAGAAATGTTAAAAGGATTTTAAGAATACCTGAAAAATATGTTTCTTTTATTTTTTGTAAAATTGTAGTACCTTTTAAAAAAGCCGTGGTGGCCTAGTCTAGTGGTTTGACCTATCGCCTCTCAAGCAGAGGGTCGTGGGTTCAAATCCTGGCTCGCACCTCTGAGTTTTTCGGGATTTATGTGCGAAATTACATTTGAAATTTACCATGACCTTTACGGTGAAGGAAACCTGCATACACCTGCGAAGAAATTCAATGGTGAGTGTGAAGTTCCCAATCTGCACTGGGCCCATGTAGAAACTACGTCCCAAGCCCTCTCATTGTGAGAGGAGGCCTGTTCCCTGCAGTGGGACGTATATAGGCTGGGATGATGATGATGAGTACATAGTGAATTGTCATATCCGAAAATCAAAATAATCTGGAAATGACACATTAGAGCTTATATTTTGCAAACGAATCCCTAAATTGAAAAATAAACAACGCTTTTGAAAGACTTATCCGTCCAACGGTACTACTACGTACTAATAGTTTAGACCACAAAAAAAGTTATCCTCACTTTATCTCTAGGGGAGGTATCGTAAAAAATATTTCAGTATGTGGATTGGTCAAATTGAATGCAGCCCGCATTATGTATGAACAACATTGTGGGTCTCTATATATTTTGTATAGATATGCGATCTAACCGTGCGCTGAGACCGACAATGTTGTTCATACATAATGCGGGCTACGTTCAATTTGACTTGACCGCGACCGCAGAACCGTTTAGGTTCACTTCGTCCACATTCCCATTTCGTTCACATTTCTACTTCGTCCACAATCCCACTTCGTCAACATTCCCATTTCATCCATATTCCTATTTCGTCCTTTTCCCACTTCGTCCACATTCCCACTTAGTCAACATTCCCATTTCGTCCACAATCTCACTTTGTCATCATTCCTCGCCGATTTCAATGCGGTTTTCGCTATCGCTTAGCTTTAATTCTCAAGGAATATTTCATTTTGTGATTTAGGTATTTATGTTAAGAAAAATACTTGCTAAACACGGTGCGGTTCAATACTATTCAAATACACTACCAATTTTGTGACTATTTTGTTACGAAATGATAATGTGGACGAAATGGGAATGTTGACGAAGTGGGAATGTGAATGAAATGGGAATATGGACGAAATGGGAATGCTGACAAAAGAAGAAGTGGACGAATTGGGAATCGATTGTGGACGAAATGGGATTGCTGACGAACTAGGAAGTTGACAAAATGGGCTTGTTGTCGAAGTGAACCTAAACGCGCAGAACGCATCCAGTGTGGCAAATCCTTTACAGTAGTTATTGAGTAGCAACATTTCTTACAAAATTTTGTACAAAAAATGATACCCTGTTGGGGTGTAGCAATTTAGTTTGTTAGTTTTTAATTTCTTCATGATTTTTTAAACTCATTGTCCGCCTAGTTAATATAGTGTTTATACTCATGCAAAATTACAGCTTTCTAGCTCTAACAGTTTTAAAGCTAATTGTAAGCCGCGGACGAACAGGCAGACAGACGGACACGGCGGAATTATAACGGTTTCTTGTAGGACTACGGAACCCTAAAAAGGTCTGAATGAATCAAAAACATGTTATCTATATTAACCTGTAAGTAACAGTACAAATGCATGTTTTTCACGTATGTGCACAATATACATATAGTAAGATTACACCGCTCAGCTTCTTTCGGCTAGGGTAACAATTAGCTACATAAGGTTACGTATACTCTCCCCGCTCGCTCGAGGGCGCGCCCCTCGCTCTGCGTCTGTTTATGTTCCCTGTGTGGTTTAATAAAACAAAGTGCAGGTGGAATTTAGTCCCTCTGCCTACTTAAAAAAACGATGTAATTTTTACTCATGGACTCGCTGCACGATGAATTTCTGCAATTTTCGTCTGGAGATTCCGCAAATTTTTAAACCATCCTTGCAAAACGATATTGATAAATTAAGCAAGGTACCTTCTGTCTTTATTTACTTAAAATTAGAAGAATATGGGATACCTTAAGAAATGGCTAATCAAGATTAAAGCCTTAAACCTTGGCCCGAATTGAATGGATTGGCCTTGGCGCGCTGAACCGCTATGTGGTGATTTTTGAAAAAACTATCTTCGAAAACGTCAATACTTATAATGGACTCAGTCGCTGTGTTTTTCATGTTCGAAGTTATAGTTTACTAGCTGTTGCCCGCGACTCCGTCTGCAAAGAAGGAAAGAAAAGAAAAGAATATCGGTATCCCGCGGAGAATATAGAATTTTCTAGGATAATAACTGTCCTATGTCCTTTCCCGGGATTCAGACTATGCCAAATTTCATCTTAATCGGCTTCTAGCTGTTTGAGCGTGAAGAGTTACCAGAAAGACAGGCAGACATACTTTCCCATTCATAATTATTTATATTAGTATGGATGTTTATTATAAAATACAACAAAATTACCGTCTATTTTCTGAGTACAAACCTACCTATAGAATTTCGGCTTAGCTGAACGTTTTCACACGTCAATTAATTTCCATCCGATCAAAGTACTTTTCTCCACTTAACATTTTAATTGTAAGTTAACTTGAGCAAGGCTGCCGGAAACTGTTACTTAGCTTAATGGACTACAGCTACAGAGAAAATGTTATCATCGACTAGCAGGACAATTATTTCTTGCAATAAATAAGTACCTAACTCCGACCTCTGGCGTGGGACTTCTCGGCCAAATAGCGATAAAACAAAGTGACTTTTTTTTAAAAGCCTTGGCTTGTTCTTTGGGTTATTTTTATAAAAATTGTTTGTAGGTTTTCTAAACTTTTAAAATACTTAGTTGTAATCTACAGCTTCTATACGTCTCTCTATTGCGTAAAGCGAATGACAATGGTGATTCCGCCGATAATACTCCTACCCTCCGGTGTTGTTATAAAGGCTTGCATTACGGCTAACTTAGACAATATTACTGACACATAACACATAAGTACCTTCATACGTAGTACGCATTAAAGCCAGGTTATCTAAAAGCAGAGATTATTTTTAATGATGTTTCTATAAGAATATTTTGACTGGTCACTTAAACTTGGTTACAAAAAAGTTGTCTTCAATTCAATTTGTTTGTAATATCTTCTCACGGAAGGGAGGACCTTTCTTTCTCCTAAAAATTTCTATGACTGAGTTTAAGGTAATTTTAGGCTCCCTGTCCACTGAAGCGCAGTTACGGATTATGTTTTTACATACACGGAAACCGCGCTCGTTTAGTGTTTCCACTGAAGAGAAGCGAAGATTTTATGCAATCTTTTTGGAGGATTTTATCTCGTACGACGATTAGGTACCTCGCTCCGCTTCTGTGCCAGACAGCCACAGGGTACTACTTAAATACTTACAAAATTGTAATGTAATAATTTGTCACCAGGCACGATGTGGCGGTTGGCGCCACTAGTGACGCGGCTGCTCGTCGTGTCACTGGTGGCGCTCGTGTTCGCGGAGAGCGCGGGCGGCACGTCCGTGGCCACGCTGCCTCCGCGCAACGCCACGGCGGCGCGGCCCACGCCCGTGCCGCGCAAGCCGGGCCGCCAGCGCAACCGGCGCCGGACCACCACCACCACCACGACCGTAGAACCCGATGAGGACGAGGATGATATCACGACCACGCCTACCACCACCACCGTTGACCCGAGGATGTTTGATCACAGTAAGTCATTCATCATCATCGTCCTAGCCTATATACGTTCCACTTCTGTAGTCCTCTCAGAATCAGTACCTCTACCATGAGTTACACTAGTTTACAGTGACTGTACTCGCTATCGACGGCGTAAATGATTTGTATGGAGAATTGTACTTCCGTAAGTGACCGCTAGAGGCGCTGTACACAATTCTCCATACAAATCATTTACGCTGTCGCTAGCGAGTACGGTCACTGTAAACTAGTGTAACTCATGGTAGAGGTTCTGAGCGCTTAGGCCGTAGTGCCCGGTAGTAGTTCCGGGCCCAAAGAAGATTGAGAACTTCACACATATGCCATTGAATCTCTTCGCCGGTGGTCGACACTACTGGAGACCAAAGAGCTGGCAGCTATCTCTTTTAACGAATCGCCATAGCCAGCCATTCAACGAGGTAATCCAGCTAGCCTGTTGGGTACCATTCCACGGGGACCACTTTTAGGTTTCCGTAGTCAACTAGGAACCCTTATAGTTTCGCCATGTCTGTTCGTCTGTCTGTCTGTCTGTCCGCGGCTAAGCTCAGAGACTGTTAGTACTAGAAAACTGTAATTTGGCATGTATATATATATTAGTCACGCCGACAAAGTGGTTAAATAAAAAAAACTAAAAAAATTTTTTTAGGGTACCTCCCATAGACGTAAAGTGGGGGTGATTTTTTTTTCTCGACTAACCCTATAGTGTGGGGTATCGTTGGATAGGTCTTTTAAAACCATTGGAGGGTTGCTTACATGATTTTTGTATTCAGTGATTTGTTTGCGAAATATTCAACTTTAAAGTGAAAATTTTCATTAAAATCGACCGTCCCCCCCTCTAAAATCTGAACTCTTGGGTGGAAAAATTAAAAAAAATTCAAAATGGTAGTAAATATATTAAATTTACAAGGAAAATTATAGCGGGTAAGATTGCTTGGGAATTATTTGTAGTTTAAGAGTAAAAAGTAGCCTAAGGTATTAAACATACCGTCACTACTTTGAAAAACTCGTATCTCAAATCAGCATGTAAACAAAACTGAACCTTGATACGCGCGTAATAAAGTTCACTTTGCAAGATTAACGATTTTGCGATACAAGCTTTTTTCAAAGTATTGACGATACCTAACTTGGAAGATTCCACAAGTTTAATTTAGTAGGTATTAAGTTTTTAAGTTACATAGATATTTAGTTTATGGTTAAGTTTTATTAATGGTTATTTTTTCTTAATATGTGTAGTTATTCTCAGTTTCGATTTATTTTGTACGTGAATCCCGACAAACTCACAGGAGCGAGCCCGGGCTCGAACCCGCGACCCTCTGCTTGAGAGGCCATAGATTAAACCACTAGGCTACCACGGTTTTTTAGTGTGTAAGTTTTGGAGTGTTTGTATGTTAAGCCCAATTTAGGCCAGCAAGAAAAATCATATGCGTATATAAGTTGTCCACTTCAAAATTTGCAAACTATTTTTCGAACTTGTGTTCGTATCCGATTGAACTGACACTTGGTGTATTTATGTAAGTTAAATGTCAATACAATAATTTACTAGTGAATTTTTTGTGGACTGGCCAGGATCGTCTCCGCAGGAAGGAATTCTTCAGTGGTTCATGGCATTAACTTTAAACGAACTGTCTCTAGAATCATTCAAACACTATCAAAAACGACATCAGATAGCAAATGTTGTGCTTAATGTTTTGTGGATATATCCATATTGGAAGCAGAATACCTGAAAGGGCAATTTAATATGCCAAACGGAAAAACGATCGATAGAACGTTCCAAAAAAACATTGTCGCTTTGTGATATTTTTTTAAAATTACTTCATAATTTAAATGGTCAAATAGGTGAAAAACCCAATATTGATACTAACTAGTCGTGGGAAAATGAAGTAAAAAAATAAAATCCAACATGAACTGCTCACAAAAATCTACCCTCGTTGTCAATTACATAAGAGGACTGTTATTATTCATGAAAGGTGCCTGTAAATATGGAAGGCCTTGACTGTACCAATACGCCCATTCGCACAGCATTTTTTGATTTATTCACACGGCAAAAATTCATAAAGCCCACTTACGGTTGAACTCAGTGACCAGACACCAGTAAATAAACACCAATTGAATTTGTAAATTCGTTGTGGCATGCTGAAAATGCTTGACTTACCAATTCTCTCGCAGAGTGGTATGGGTACCTCAGCCTAGATTCTTGGATTCTGGGCAAAGATTAATCAGGTAACGAAATGCTCATAAACCTGCACAGTAATTCAGTGTATGAAGTTTTCAATCCGCACTGCGGCGGTTTGGACCAAAAAGGCAGTCAGCGCCCAGTAAGATTAAATATTATTGATGCACAAATGTAGTACCTAACTTTGAAATGCTAGATAGATTTTTTAAGAGTAATTTCGCGCACTTGTTGCTTGGCGAGCTTTTTCACTAAGTTAGATGACACTAGGGTAAAAAACCCCGCTCAGCCACAAGTACGTGAATTTGTTCGAACGTCTATCTGATCCTTTGGACTTAGTTTACCTACTGTGTTGGTTTCATTTAGTTTGTTTGTAATATTTAAGCCACCGTTACCTGCGGAACTGGAGGTTTCTGCCATAAATCGTGGTATAATTAGGCGCTCGTTAACTCGTACGTGTCTGCCTCATTAACTGATTAATCCCCAAGCGGCCCGCTCTGAGCAAAAAATCTAATTATTCCCAACCGTATCAGGAGGTAATTAACTAGAACAACAGCCTTATGATATTTCTAAGAAAACTTCGTAAATATCCTACTTGATATTATTATTCGAACTCAAATTACGTATATTAAGTTAAAGTTACACTCCGTGTACTTTTAGCTGAGCTTAACTTCTCGTTTCCGTTGCAAAGTAGACTTAATGTTTGAATTCCCATTTAATTTTGCATTTCAAGCTGTATATGTTTGCCGTAGTGGTATACTTATTCAAGATGTTTTGCCGTCCCAGTAAATCTTTAAAAAAGACAAAAAATTAGGTAAATGTTTTTTTTCTTGAATCAACAGAATAACTTTCTAATTATTTCATGAAGTATATTCTATTTAGAGGGCCTCTTTAAGTACTTTTCATGTTACTCTAAACAGAAAAATTAACCAGTTCTGTCCACTATCCTATTTAAACAAACCAATTTGTTGTGTGTATCTACTCAAAGTAGGTATTGTTACTTCCGAGTTCATCCGATCCCCATAACAATGCCCATGTTTTTAAGATTCTACAAGATTCTGAGGACGTGACAGTATTCACATTATGTTCGTAACCAAAACACGAATGTAATTTAAGAAAGTGTCCTCTGGCTAGCGAGTGAATGCGCCGCGTCACCTAGAAGTGGCTCGACCGTGTCCGACCCTTTTGCAAAATGTAGCCCGGTGCCGCCGCCATTCTGCTCCAACGTGCATTAATGTCTTTGCATAGTCAAGAAGAAAATAGAGCATGTCTTCTTTCAAAAACTTATAGCACTTACAGAAAATACCCAAAAAAAACGACTATTTAAAGTAAATTTTTAAAATCCTGATGAGTCTTTAAAATAATATTGTCGGTGATTTTAAAACACCGACCATGGCGAGTATTTAAGCCCACACGAGTTAGGAATTACCTACATACTAAACGTATGTCGTATGTACAACGTTTTACAATGCATTTTAATTTTAACATAAAGCATGCCTTAATGTGTGCTGTATATTAATCGGTTTTATTCAAAAATTCGCACCGGAATTGTAGGTATTTTCCGTTCTCACTTTGCATTTCCAAATAAACCAGCACCAAATGTAATTCTAGCAACAAATCTATTAATAGTTAGACTACGCTTAGTTACAAACAAACAAATAAAATGAAAACAGTTTCCAATAAAGTCCGTTCATTCTGGTGCAATATTACAATCACCGGCAGAAGCGTTAGTCAACAAATGGATGAAGTTGTGCTTTGTTAAAATCAGAAATTAATACTTTCAGCTTTACAATGTGATACCATTTATTGAAGCTAAAATTTTACTAACATAGTAAATAAAGGCAAGATGAAAAATACTTTTACCAGATCCATGGTAGTACTGGAAGCTGTTTCAGACAAGAATAGAGAAAATAATTATAGCCGCTGAAAACAGGTAAATTTAATTCATATGCAAAAAAATAATGTTAGGTAAATTTTATTTATGCGCGTTTTTTTAGGAAGATCTTATTACTGAAAGATTAAAATACTGATTTATGGCTTTCGCCACACTATAAACTAATTTGCGTCTTCGTGAATGGCACTAGCTAGGTAGCGTGTCTCCCCTCGTACGAATACAGAGCTCCCATATACAAATTATAACGATTTTTTTTAATAAAAATCTAGCAATGGATATACAGTGTGATAATGATAATAATTTATAGTTTCACATCTAGAATCAATCGCCATACAAAACTTTTTTTTTTCGATTTTCCCGCTTAGATTACTTTGTTCTAGTAACGCAGTGCCTACGTCTTTGACACAAACATTAATATTATTTTCACTTCTCATGCTCTTAAAATGTTACTTTAGTCTCTGCATATCGAGACTAAAGCTCTTTTTTGATCTCTAGGGATTAAAGTAAAATTTTTTTAATTGACTAAGGAAACCCCTAAACTGCCAATCACGGTGTTTGTGAATGGAGGATTATCGCCATTTTCAGTAACTGGGTATAGACAATTTTAAAGCTTTCCACAGACCGAAGCGCGCTGCGGACGCACTGTAGCGCCCTGCGCTTCGGTCTGTGGAAGCCTTTAGGGCGTAGAAATAACCTCAAAATGACAACTGTATAAAAAATATTTAAAAAATAATAATTTCGTGAAACACATTGAATAATTACGAATATTAATCTATTTAATTATAATAATAATAATAATAATTTTAATTTGTTTTTTTTTAAAAACGCTGTCGGCAAAGCAGTTTCCTGCTCTGTCGATAAAATAGCAATCCGCACTGTCGGCAAAGCAGTGCTGGAGTGTACGGTAGATAGAGCAGTTACGTTTGAAAGTTAATATGGCGTGACTTCAAAATAATGCGATGTCAGTTGCATTTAATAGTAAATAGAAAGTATAATTAGATATAATTTAACAAAGAATTGGCAAATAGAAAATAAACTTAAAAAGTCGTTTCTTTATTCACGGGTAAGTGTTTCAGTTAACAATATATTTTGTGTGTGAACTTAGATCAATTAGGTTAATTTATTTGCCGATTCTAATGAATGAACAATTATCATTTTTACATGCATAGTCCAATTAGTTTTAACATAGTCTTTAAGTTAGAATCTGTTGGCTAATTATGCAAGCATTTAAAGCGTCACTTTACAAAAAAATATAAAAGAAAAGAAAAGACAGCGGTATTTTTTTTTGCTATTTGAATTTTGAACAGATGTCCATTGCTCGTATTGAGCATACGTTGTAAAAAAGTAATTTTGTACGTCGTTTTTTCCTCGCATTCAAAGTGAAAAGTAGTGTGTTTAACGCGGGACTAAACTACCATAATGACAACTCGAATTATAGTCTCCCTCGCTATCGCTCGGGTGGCTAAATATCTCGTGTCATTATGGCTTTTTTTAGTCCCTTGTTGAACCCCCTTGTCTACTATTCATATTACTCGAGTAATATCACAAAGTCTGATATTATGTCTGAAACAATTTATATTGTATATTCAAAATAGTAACTCTGCGTTACAACTTCCGATACTAATGATAAAACGATGTTCCGTAGAGGAAGGTAGACGAAACTTCAACCTGCATATATTTCAAATTATTCAAAATAATCCAGGTATAGGAACTCGGTAAAAATGAACTATTTCAAGTAACTATATCTGAGCTTTCTCAAGGAATTGGTATAATTGACTGTATTTTCCTTTGTGATACTTTCATGAAGAAAGGATCCGAGTATCCTACTAATATTATAAACGCGAAAGTTTGTAAGTATGAATGTATGGATGGATGGATGTTTGTTACTCTTTCACGCTAAAACGGTTTTGTCGGATTCTGATGAAATTTGGCACACAGATAGTTTATGATCCGGATTAACATATAGGATACTTTTTATCCCGGATATTTGCTTAGTTCCCGCGGGATAGCGATAAACGAATTCTTCGCAGGAATGCCAAAAACGCTACAGTTACACATATGTAATATATGATGGAGATGTTTATCTCAAATAGTTCTACAAAAAAACCCGCCACAGTATATATCTTTCGAAATTCCCACGGGATAGGGAAATATCTAAACTTTCTTTGTTTTTTTGTTTATTGCAGAATCTCTGAAACTATAGAGCCGATTTTAAAAAAATCTTTCACCATTAGAGAGCTACACTATTCTTGATTGACATAAGTTACTTTTTATCCGGAAAAATTCAAAATTCCCACGGGATAGAAATAAATTAATTCAATTACGTAGCTGATTTTAACAATTCTTACATATTATGTGATATGACTATCCCCGATTAACAAAAGCTCCTTTTTCTTCGGGAAAATACAAAATTCAAACGGGATAGAAAAAACTGAATTCAACTACGGGGCTGATTTTGAAAATTCTTTCATCAATAGAAAGCTACAACTATTCCTGAGTTATATATAGGTAAACTACTCTTCTTCAGGAAAATGTAAAATTCCCGCGGGATAGAAATAAGTGAATTCAACTTCGGGGCTGATTTCAAAAATTCTTTCACTAATAGTAAGCTACAGTATCCCTGATTTACATAGGGTACTTTTTCCGGGATAATACAAAATTCCCGTGTGATAGAAATAAGTAAATTCTACATCTGCACTGATTTTAAAAATTCTTTCATATGATATGATATGACTATCACCAATTGACATAGGCTACTTTTTCTTCAGGAAAATGCAAAATTCCCACGGGACAGAAAAAGCTGATTTCAAATTCGGGGCTGATTTCAAAAATTCTTTCACCAATAGTAAGCTACAGTATCCCTGATTTACATAGAGTACTTTTTCCGGGATAATACAAAATTCCCGTGGGATAGAAATAAGTAAATTCAACAGCTGCACTAATTTTAAAAATTCTTTCATATGATATGATATGACTATCCCCAATTGACATAGGCTACTTTTTCTTCAGGAAAATGCAAAATTCCCACGGGATAGATAAAACGGAATTCAACTTCGGGGCTGATTTTGAAAATTCTTTCACCAATAGAAAGCTACACTATTCCTGATTGGTATGGTGGTGATAGTGGTGGTTGGGTCTTTTTCGGGAAAATGCAAAATTCCCGCGGGATAGAAATAAGTGAATTCAACTTCGGGGCTGATTTCAAAAATTCTTTCACCAATAGTACCTAAGCTTCAGTATCCCTGATTTACTTAGGGTACTTTTTTCCGGGATAATACAAAATTCCCGCGGGATAGAAATAAGCAAATTCAACATCAGCACTGATTTTAAAAATTCTTTCATATGATATGATATGACTATCCCCAATTGACATGGGCTACTCTTCTTCGGGAAAATGCAAAATTCCCGCGGGATAGAAGTAAGTCAATCCAAATTTGTGGTTGATTTTTAAAATTCTTTCACTAAAAGTATGCTACAGTATCCCTGATTGATATAGGTTACTTTTCTACGGGAAAATATTAAATTCACACGGAATAGAAATAAGTGAATTGAATACAGGGGCTGATTGTTAAAATGATTTCACTAATAAAAAGCTACATTGTCTCTGATTTTCAAAAAAGGTCAAAAAAGGTATTTCTATCCCGCGGAAACTTTACTTTGCACTTTCCGGGATAAAAAAAGCCTGTTTCAATCAGGCACAGGCCTCCTCCCAGAACGAGAGGACTTGGACAGTAGATTTGTTAACTTCACACCCACCATTAAATTTCTTTTCAGGTGTGTGCAGCTTTCCTCGCGATGTTTTCCTTCACTATAAAGCTCATGGTAAACTTCAAACGTAATTTACCACATTAATTCCGAAAAACTCAAGAGTTGCAAGCCCGGGCTCAAACTCACGACCCTCTACTTAAGAGTCCAAAGGTCTGACCACTAGGCCACCACGTCTTAGCGGCTATAGAATTCACTTATATTCCTATTCCACGGGAACTTTTCATTTTCCTGGCATTATTCTATGTGTTAATTCATGTAATAAACTACCTATGTGCCAAATTTCATCCAAACAACTAACGTTATTGTCTTCGCGTACGAAGTCGCGGGCAAAAGCTAGTCTATACATAATTCAAGAATGTCTAAGTAATTGATTATGAAATTGCAGTATTTTTAGTAGTTTATTCATTATCATCATCCCAGCCTATATATACATGCACTGCACAGGCCAACTCTCGGAATTTAAGGGCTTGGGCCGCAGTTCCCACACGGGCCCAGTGCGGATTGGGAACTTCACACACTAGAAATTCTTCTCAGGCGTGTTCAGGTTTCCTCACGAGGTTTTCCTTCACCGTAAAAACTCATGGTAAATTTCAAATATAATTTCGAATAATTTATTGAATCAGGCGTTACTTTGCGGAGGTCCATATTAATGAACTAAAACAATTACTTTGCTCACCCGCGACCTTACAATAGTTACGTTTATGCAAGAAATGTGCGTTCATGCAGTTCCTCCACCTCCACACTGTACGAACACACACAAATCACATAAACACAACTATCACCACCACCAAGCTACACTGACGCGTTTCGAACTCAACCAGAGCTCATCTTCGGAGTTACCACAACCGTATGCTATGCTACCAAATGTTAAACTAACAAACCAAATGTTAAAACATTTGTTTTGGTTTGTTAGTTTAACATTTGGTTTGGTTTGTTAGTTTAACATTTGGTAGCATAGCATACGGTTGTGGTAACTCCGAAGATGAGCTCTGGTTGAGTTCGAAACGCGTCAGTGTAGCTTGGTGGTGGTGATAGTTGTGTTTATGTGATTTGTGTGTGTTCGTACAGTGTGGACGTGGAGGAACTGCATGAACGCACATTTCTTGCATAAACGTAACTATTGTAAGGTCGCGGGTGAGCAAAGTAATTGTTTTAGTTCATTAATATAATTTCGCACATCAATTCCGAAAAACTCAGAGGTGCCAGCCCGGGTTCGGACCCACGACCCTCAGCTTGAGAGGCAATAGTTCAAACCACTAGGCCACCACGGCTTAATAGTTAGTTAGTTAGTTTATTATGGCATAATATTATTTCTACATTTTCGGTGCAATCGATCTTTATAACTCACGCCGCGGCCTGCCGTGAATTTACCTACTAGTGCACTTTAACACTTTTTCGCGTCAATACCGATCGGGCGTAATGTGAAAAAGTGCATTAGATAAATTCACGGCAGGCGGGGGCGTGTTACAAAGGTGCTAACACCGCACTGAACACTACGCCAGAACTGGCAGAATATCTATGCTGTTAAAATTTATTATCATACCTGTATTTACCAGATTCTTAGAAATAAACGATGCCTATTCTAATTCCAATCGGTGAAAAATCATATTTTAGTATGAATGGCAAACGAAACGACATTATTTTAAATTTGCGCGGTTTATTCTTACATTCTAGTGAATTTACGTGGAACTGCCGCCGTGCACCCAGCCGCGAGAGTTTATATCATTTACAAACTTTAAGCCGCCTGCTCTTCATTCGAAAGTTTGATACAGTTTTACGGACGATTTAATTAAAATGGGATTTTTTTGCGAAGTTCCCTTCGAAACGCATCTACGTTTTATAACCATGCTTTTAAACGAATCATTAAACAGTAAGAAAATTATCAGTAAAGCACAGTAATTTTCGAAAATAATTCTAATAATTTGATCAACTTTTCAAAATGAATTACCTCATAACTCCTCATAACAACGCTATATTTCAAAGTGTTTTTAATTAAAAACAATACCTTATTTCAATGTTCAGCTTACTTTCCTAGTCGATTTTTGTCTTTGCCTCAGGTTTTAGCTACTTATATCAAATTCTCAACACACAATAAATATTAAAAAATATCCTATTGTTATTATCCGATATTATTATTTGTTACACCTATTGACAGCGTCTAAATTGAAAATATTGTCAACAGAACAGACTGTTACCACCGCATTTGACACTTGCACGCGCTTAGAACCGTTTGTTTTGACAAAAGAGTGTTTATACCTGCTGAGCTGGCAACGTTGCATTATTGTTAGCTTTTCTCGATTATTCCATAAAAATAAAAATTAAAATTAAAAATGTGGTGTATACGAATTGTTCTAATATATAAGTTAATGTGTCTACTGCAATAATTATTTAACGTGAGAAAACCCAGCGTTTTACAATCTCTTGGTCAGATTAGCAGATCAAAGCTAAGACGAATAAAAGTTCCCATTCAAACACCGAAGAATTGTTAAACGGTGCAAAACTCTCTTTTACTTCATTGTAAACATTGTTTTAAACAAAACTGAATAAAGCGTCGATTTCAGTTGTACTCGGCGAAAGTGAAGTAGGTAAAGAAATGTTTTGTTTACAAAATGTCCGTCAAATTTTCAACCGGCTACAACAGTTGCATGCCTAGGCACAACAGCATAGAGCTAAAGAAGTCACACAGAAAAATCTATGAATCGATGCAAAATGACCGATCGAATGATATTTTGATAGTTTATAATTTTGAGTACCTAGTAATTTGCTACTATTTTAATCGTTTTTCTAAACATGGCGGAAATCGATCGGAAGTTCGATTTTGACTATACTATATACTCTGTAGTATATATACTATATGTATCTTCTAATTCACTTCTTATATCAGTCCTGTCGTTAAAAAAGTCATGTCAGTTACACCATTTACTAACGACTGGACTGATTTCAATGATTTTTGCTTCTAACTTGATTGCTAAGGTTAGAGAAATTTATTTAACTTCGTTGCCAAGGTCACGGAAATTTATTTACGTTGGTTGCCAAGGTTATGGAAATTAGTTCAACTTGGTTGCCTAGACTATGAATTTTTTTTAAGATTCTGAAGTTACCGGTCGATTGTTATCATAAAATCTAGAAAAGGTTTTTTAGATGTTGTAAATTTCTGTTGTAAATTGGCTGTTTAGGTGGTACGAAGTTCGCTGAGATAGCTAGTATTTACTAATACTCGTATTCCGCACGACAATGTAGTCGAAACCTCATCCTGTTATAAGTAGTAATTACGTTTTGAAAATACAAAATCAACTTTAATTAATCATAAGCGTCACTTAAAACGAAAACATGAAAAAAAATCTTACAATCTTTATCAGTTCTTAATTGCATATGTGGCTTAGTATCACAAAGCCAGCATTTTAAGAGCTCCATCCTTAAGGTTAAACTGAGCGGGCTCTTACATTTATCACAGTTTGTAAAACAAAGAAAAGGTCTTCGAGCACTGGTTTCTGTGCCACCCTTCACGGCTTAAGGGAGAGGGGCGTCATTTCACGCCTCTTGAGCGCGTATCGAACCAATATTAGGTTTATTAGATAGATGGGACGGGCGTGAAAAGCAATTTTTCATTTTTTTTCGACTTATCTTCTGAGGCTCGTTTTTAAACAAGAAGGTTATTAAAATAACATCGAAGCGTAAACAACAACGTGTTTTCAAAATACATCACTTTTGTGACGACAAAATTAATCATTATGTTTACCAACTTATTGATTACTTTCTGAATTGATTATATGAGTCATTGTAAATGTAAATAAAGGTTTGTGTTTAAGGTGTAAATTTTTTGCCACGAAACCATTTTATAAATCTATGTATTCCTAAGAGAACGACACAATATATGCTGGATTAAAATGAATATAAAAAAGTTAAATAGCAGCTACTAGTAATATTTTGCTTTCCTTAAAAAAATAACGTATAAACCAATCAGCATACCCAGACTCCTATAGTAACCGTCGTAGTACTGCGTAAATGTCAACAGTACCTAGGCTTCATTGATGGCACTATGACAATAAACATGTGTTTTAATACAATACTACAATAACACAAAAGGGGATAACTATCTCATTTAAATATTTTCTAATCATAAAGTTAAAACCGCTGAAGTTTACACAAAGTCATCACGCCCTAATGTTCGCCCGAGTCGTATTGTTCAAGTGAATATTAACTTGTGTAACTTCTCCGTGCTCAACTATTTAGCTACATTTACCGAATTCCTGATCTAATAACTAGTTTTCACAGTTATCTCTTGAAGACGGCCCCAGTGTTTATATCTGTTAGTTTCCCAAACAATATTCTGCTAAATAGTAAACTTAGACTAGCTCAGCGGGGTGGTTCAGACGTTAAGTTTTGATCATTCGGTTAATAAAGCTTAGGAACATATTTATGTTAATGCGACATGTTTTTTTAAATATCATACGCGTCGTTTCTAGCACATTTTAACCATAGGATACTTACTTCATTTGTAAATAAATAGGTATCAAAAAAAAATCCTTTCGGATCTTCATGTTCCTGTGTACCTAAGTTTTCCATTAATTTCATTTGGCGCAATGGGCACGGCACGGGCATGGCACCAGTCATGGCATATACTTAAGTATCATGCCAAATGAACAGCTATGGAATATCAAGTATGAGTTCATGGAAACGTAATCTTCCAGCCATTTTCAAGTGAATATAGTGATAGTTATAAATCATAAACCATGACCACTATTACTCAGACAAGTTCTCCCCAAAGTAAATTAATAGCCGATTTCCTTTGTAAAATTTTAGAAGCGTTGAATATCCCATGTAGTTGTTAATCGTAGTACATTCATCGACTGTGATGTTCCTGGCCAAGCTGACTGGATTACATCTAAACAAGTTAGTGACCTGTCTCTACAACGCGGGGTCGAGGCACCACCCACCCGGGCTTATGCACTACCCATCCGCCGCAATGTATTAAGAACAACATGTGAGAGGCGCTTTCAGCTGAACAAGCATAAATATATACCTATGTAGTATTGACGTAAATATCCCAAGCGGTATTATCATAACAAGAAAATTAACGACGCTCGCAGTTTTATTTTTCAAAAAATATTTTTCCTGCGTGCTTATTGTGAGCGTTTAGGGTGAACCCGATAAACGGCCAGTTTTCATATTTCAGTTTCATAATGCAAGAGACATTTGGATTTTTAAATTCGTTGAACACAAAATTTTGAAGGTCTGACATTATATCTAAGTAGACCACGCGACCACGTCAAACTGTATGAAAACCAAGCGTGCCAAATTTTTTATACCTACTATGACGTCACAAGAGCAATTTAGTGATGGGAACCACATGCTGCGCGAATTCGTTTAAAAGCGCGTCACCAAACCGATTCAAAGCGTGCCGCCAAATCGATTCAAAGGTCGATGAAGCGCTCGCACCCATCGCCGCGTATTTACTTCGCTGCCCACGCCGCCTATTTATTGCTATCCACGATCTACTATTTATTAGCAGTATTGGCCAATAAGCTGCCAGCATTAGAAGCGATAAGTATGTTCCGTTACCGCGCACGCGAAATCTACGCACATCCTTTCCAGAGTACTTAAGTATGCAATGCACACTTTATTAGTTTGAAAAGGGCTGCTTATTACTAGACGTAGCTTGTTTTGTCTTATTTTCGATAATCATAAATAATCTGAGTCTAGTATCTTATTCCTCTGTCGCTCGAGTCAAAAAACTCGAAAACATCACTATTCTATATATTAGATAGAAAAATGATAAAATTCTCTTACTACGACGGTAATGGCAACCCCAAAGAATAGATCGCTGCAATTTCCATTGCTCACTGCGTGTTTCAAAACTTAATACCATGTCAAGTTAAAGCCGTAATGGAAGTATTTACGGTAGCGATAGGGTGACAGCGTATCTATCATAGTACAGGTCTATCGCAACAGGACAAAATATAAATTAATTATTTATCAATTAAATAAGAGAGATTTTAACACAAAAAGTAATTGAATACCTCCTTTTTGTCTGCCAATGTAATTTGTGGTATTTTACGATTAATATGGAAGCAAATTGCTATTTTTATTTCCGACCGAGACGTCATATCACGGTAACGGTCAAAAGCAGACTGGCTTCAATCGGATTCAAACCTGACAAAATGTTGGGTTAGAAACACGCAAGGTACGTCCACTTGTGACATCTACTCAATATATTTTTGTGGTCCCGAGTTAATTAAATTTCAATTCCTCAAAATTCCACCAAGATATTCTTTTTTGAACACATAAATTACTATTAAAATAAAAAGAATACTTACTGCTAATAAAAAATACAATAGTCCAAGTAGTTAAATGATTTTTTGTTGCTGCATCCTCTTTATATCCTGTATTTAAATGTATGAGTGGCTACGCTACCTACTTCAATTATGCCGGTCTGCACCTATACGACCGTAATGCAGCCTACTCATATTCAAGAGTTATGAGCGTTTTCATATGATAACGCGCTAGTATCTTTGGCCATTAACTTTAGGGCTCCAGCATTTGATGAAGTCAGCCTGAACAGCGCTTACATTATTATTTTCCACTAGCACTCTTACTCATAAAAGTATTAGTACACCTCTTAACCTGTATAATATTTTCGTATCATCATCATCATTTCAGGCGAAAGACGTCCACTGCTGAACAAAGGCCTCCCCCAAGGCTCGCCAAATAGATCGGTCTCGTACCATCCGCATCCAACGCGATTCCGCAACCTTAACCAGGTCGTTGCTCCATCTTGTTCATCTTGTCTACCTACACTGCGTCTTTCGGTCCGTGGAGGCCACTTGACACATATTTTTGCCCCATCGGCCATCAGTTCTACGAGCGTTGTGATCTGCCCACTGCTACTTGAGTCTGGCGATTCTTCGAGCTATGTCGGTGACTTTAGTTCTTGCGCGGAATATTTTCGTATACAGATTAGTAATTAGCTTCCCATTTAGAACATCGGCAAATGCACGTTGATAGAAAAATTTGCTTAAAAATAAATTCTCTTTTATATAGCGTCAACAAACATTACTTTACTTAGTACCTAGTATTACGGTATCTTCTGCTGCACCCAGAGATGTTGATAAAAAGTAAATTCATCGTTTCCAAAGTGAATTTGGAAATCATTCACGTTTTGATATGCATCTTGGAGTGGTATACTAAACTCAAGGCTGAAGGCCAGCTATCCTCAACCTGCGGCCCGGGGGGCGCATGAGGCCCGCCAAGCTTCTGAGAGTGCTCCGCCTGCGATAAAATTATATTAATTTTCAACCATTTTTAAATAAAAATCTCGGGACAATTGACACAAATTGACCTAGTACCAAAGTAAGCTGCTTATTTTATATGTATACTAGGCAACGAATAAGCATACTTAAGCAACAACAACAACATACAACATACTTAAGTATACAGATAGACAATTATACATATTTAATACATATATATTAAGCACCCAAGACTCGAGAACAAACATTCGTATTTTTTATACAAATACCTGGCCCGACGCAGTAATCGAACCCGGGACCTCAAGTTAGGTTCTCTAACAAAAATCAAATATAAAAATGTTCAAAAATGGTCCTCAATATAAATGTATAAAAATAACGAATAAAATCCCAGAATCCATTAGACAAGAGTTCCGTAGCAATATCTTCAAAAATAAATTCAAGACATTTTTAATTAATAAATGTTTTTACTCTGTTAATGAGTTCTTGAGTGACGAAACTGCAATTTAATTTCTATTAATATAAATTAGGAAAAATTATTATTTTAATAAATATTGACAATTTGAGTAATTATAATTAAAATTAGATACCCGTATGACATTTTCTTTCAATAACTCTTTGACATAAAATACTTATAATGGCAATTAATATTAAATGCATGATTGTAATAATAATGTAATTTTATACAGGGTTATTGATAAGTAGACCTATTCCCGTTAAGGGGTTATGGGGGAGGAGCACGCCAAATGCATCTGTAAAATTTTCTGTTTTTGTGCCATTAATGTTGAACAGCCTGATAAAAAAATCACATTTTTTTTATTTTTTGGTCTCGCATTCATAAACGTGTACAGATAGTTGCATTTTTAATATTGCATAAGAACATCTATTTTATCTTGTACACAACCAAATAAAAAAAGTTGACTTAAATGGCCAACTTTTTTTTTTAATAAATTTTTGATTGATGAATTGATTTTGAGAAATGTTCGGACGTGATTTTCTTCCTACGTCCTTTGTGATTATTTTTTCTGGCAACCATTTACAAAAATGATATTATTAGTAGCTTGATAGAAAGCTAGAAATACGTACATGTTTTCCGTACAATCTGCACGCCAAATGTCATAGTAAAATTTTCTGTTATTGTGCCATTCATTTTGAACAACCTTATAAAAAAATCATATTTTTTTTACTTTTTGGTCTTGCGTTCTTAAACGTGTACAGATAATTATACTTTTAATATTGCATAAGAACAACTTTTTTATCTTGTACATAAGAAAATAAAAAAAGTTGACTTAAATGGCCAACTTTTTTTTAAATAAATTTTTGAATATGCGTTTCCGACTTTTTTTGCAAAAAACTTAAATTTCAATTATCTCAGAAATGGTTCATTTTTGCATAGGGCATTATGGGATAAAAATTATTGCAAATGACCTCCCCAATATCCCCTTAACGGGAATAGATCGACTTACCAATAACCCTGTATAATTTCTAACATAAGCTAATCTTAAGTTTATGTTGTTTATTATTATGTGCCCTTACAGGGCGTCATGGACTGACTTAAATATTATATATAATATATAACACCTTGTTTCTATATGTACATGACTTATAAATAAATAAATAACAACCAGGCCATTAGGTCGTCATTTTAACTTTAAATGCTACGGACCGCTACACCATTTACTACAACATATATTATATCATGTACTCTGTGCTACAACACATATTTGTGGCCCATACAAAAAGTTTGAGTAGGTATAGCTGTTGTGGGCGTCCGAATTCGCCATCTCTTTCTATCCTCATCTCATACTTTTTCGCGAAAAATATTTTTTGCGATTATTATTTCAAGTGTATTGGACAATATGAAGGGTAAGTACACAGAAAGAATAATGTCTAGTCACCTTTAAAGAAAAATGAGATTTTAATCTCAAAATATACTTAAAGTTAAAGATTAAATATGGATATCTGAAAAAAAAATACATTTTTTTTTTCAGTTTTAAAGAAATGGGTACCATAGAAATTGGTCGTGATGACTAACATTCAAACCGCTATACTCAAAAAATTCCTTAGGTGACTAGACATAATGTTCTTTCCGTGTACCTTTCATAATGGCCTCTGGCCAAACCACAAATCAATCTTTTTGTCCAGGCTTGTATCGAAACAAGCTGCCTGCATAAACAAGATGCCACCAAAGACTACTATGTATAGTCGGGGTAAGAAAAGGTTCGTCACTTTTCGACTCTATGTCAACGTGTTAAGGTCGAAAAGTGACGAACCTTTTCTTAACCCGACTATACTAGTACTATGTACTAGTACTGTGTACTGGCTCGCGTATAGTATAATGTGTTCGATTCACAAACGGCTGCCAGTGGCAATTACTATCACTGTCTTGTCTATCTACGTACTCAATCGCCTTGAGACAGCAAACAATAGTAGTGACAATATCCTGTGTCCTGGTAGGATGCTGCGTAGAAGTATGTATACGAATACCCTGTGGATATTTTATTACTATTCTCATACAATAGATAAGTACCTACATTAAATTCTACTTTTACTTTTAAATTAATTGACATTTACCATATTAAAATATAGTTAAATATCGATAAATTAAAAAGTAGGCGAAGTTCGTGCCTGGCCAAATGCAGTGTAAAGTTCCGTACTAACATCTAACATGCGGCAAATATTCAATATTATTTTTTTAACGGCTAGGTATTACTCGTTTAAATTCGTTATTATTATTATTCGTTATTCGTTTTAATTTGTATACTACCATCAGCATTTTAAATCTTAATATTTTGTAATACTTACAATCTTGGAATACTCATCAAATGTTTGGAATCCTCAATATAAAATATATATAGATTCTATAGAAAAAATACAAAATAAATTAATAAAACACTTGCAGTGGAAGGCTCAGCGGTCGGGCGCTTCGTTCAGTGGTGACAGTATTGTTTCACTTCGGGATCGACGCACATTCAGAAATCAAATTCTATTGTATAATATTCTTTCATATAGAACTGACTCCCCGTACTTGCTACATAAAATATGTTTTAGAGTTCCTCGTATTAATTCAAGGCGCACTAACTGTTTGTTTTATATTCCGTTGACTCGTAGTAAATATGCTTCTAATACTTTTATATCCAGAGCTTGTAAAACATATAATAACTCATTTTTTGAACTAGATATTTTTAATCTTTCACTTAGTAGGTTTAAAGGTGCTCTGTCAAAACTTTAGATTTATACATACTTAGACATATTATTTATTTAACGCCCGTTTCACTTTTTCTCATTTTTGGCTGTTTGTAGTTTTACGTGTTATTTCATTAGCATAAATTAACTGTGGCATATTTGCTGGCCTATGTATTACTTAAGTTTTTCTTTAAGTTCACCCATTATATTGTGCCGTTTTTTGCCCAAATAAACATTAAACATTAAACATTAAACATTAAACGGATCCCTAAGTCAAAAACTGGTGCTATTAGAAATCATTACATTTTTCAGTCTAAAACAATCGGTAAACATGTCATTGTTAATTAACATGAAGAACTGAACCTTATTTTTTCGTAAACACTATTTAACTGTATTTTTACTCAAATTAAAAGAAATCTTTAAATAAAAGAATTGAATTTGAGAAGTGTATTTGGTTTTTTCTTCGCTCACTATTTCTTGAAATTCTTATCGTGAGTACAAAAGCATCGTCACGGGAGTTCCGTGAAAACACTCCGTATAAAATGTTTCTGACCGGTGACGTCATCGACTACCAGCTTTCATAAATGTGTGAAGCATAAAACAAAATCGTGTTTATTTAGTAGGTACTGCCAGTGTTTGTTTTAATATTCTAAAGGTTTTCGAATGGCGTCCACGGACCGGAAGATACAGTGTAGATAGATAGTGCTATGATCAGGTTAAGGTTGCGGGAATGCATTGTATGCGGAGAGCGTGGAACTGGTCTATTTGGCGAACTTTGATGGAGGCCTATGTTAAGCAGTGGATGTCTTTCAGCTGAAATGATGATTTTAATAAATTTATTTTGGAACAAACATTTTGTATCTGGTTCATAACTCCTAAAATTATATGACTGTATGAGCTTTACGGTGAAGGTACATAAACATCGTGAGGAAACCTGCACACACCAAATTCAATGGTATGTGCGAAGTTCCTAATCCGTACAAGGCTCGCTTGTGAACTACGAACCAAGCCGTCTCATTCTGAGAGGAGGCCTGTGCCCTACAGAGTGACGTAATGATAAACTTAAACTTCCGTTGTAGGTGCTTAATGTCAAAATCCCTATTATAACTATTGTAGGTACCAATTAAAGTAACAAAAGCTAACTCATCTTGTTTAGGCTGATGTAATGTAATTTTAAAATATCTACGTATACATAGCAAGGAACCGAACGAGGTCAGTTTGCTCGCAGCGGACTCCAGTAAATAACATAGGTACTCTGGAATTCTGATTTACGCGATAGGGATGAAAGATTTAGTACTAGCCGAGAGCAATCCTGTTCGCCTCTCACACGAATAAAAATCGAACTAATTGCGTGGAATCTATTAAAAGTTGCCAACAAAAATAACATTTTTGTAATGAAATGAAATCGGCTATTACACCGGACAAATGTATGTATAGGTAACCATTGGAAATCGTTGCAAACTGCGATAACTCCGTCCGTCTCTTTTTTCCACTGTATTTTTTTTCTCTTTTTCTGCTTTTAACGGTCTGTGATCGGATCGACTTAATAAAAACAGCAAACAATATCACACGTTACGTACGTGTCGTCGCATAAAGAAGATCTAACATGATCCGGCTGAAATCGCTCCAAAACGATTCAACAAAGAGTTAAAATTAAATTTTCGTGGCGCAAAGAAAAAACTAGTTACAAGAGGAAATTGGTGGAGACAGTGACAAATTGGTCCCGCAAGAGGAGAAAAATTTTCGCTTACTCTAACCAATGTGTGGAGCTATCTTTTATTCTCTTCCGGCAGTGCGTGCATACAGGACTGTAAAACACAATGTACTGAAATAATTGCCGTTGCTGAACATTATATTAAATATGCTCTTTTAGCTTATTCATATTCCGCGTCAGTTACAATGAGCAGTAAATAATATAAAATGTTTTTTTTTTATTTAAGAGGATAGTCATGTGGCAATTTCCATTGGATTGCCTTCAGCCCTCTCATTATCATCATCCTCACCATCTAAAGGCGTCGACGGTTAAACAAAGGCCTCCCCTGAATACCCTACATTGAGCAACAACTAGTATTATAGGTGACAGGCTTGTCAACGGCCGTCCTCCAGTAATCTGATATTAAGGGCCTACCGAGCTTTTCGCGCTAATCGATTTTGGGTGGGCGATTTCGGGCGTGGGGTAGCCACGATGGCTCAAGATAGGTTGGTTGGACTGCGCGTGTTTTTGGGTATTTTCATCTTATTAGATACTAAAACAAATACATATTTTAAAAATGTAGCAACACTACGCCCTAGAAAACATCTTTTTTTATTTAAGAATTAGCGTCGTACTACGAATTTATTTTATTTTTTAGAGACGACTTTGGATTTTTTTCTATCGAGCGAAATATAAGTAATCGTGTTTCGATAAACACTTGTCATCAAAGTAATTACTTAATTACTTGTAATGATACAGCACGATATTAAATGAATACAATAAATGCGCCAAAAACACGGTACGGTAGGCCCTTAATAAATAAACCATACATAACATATACCAAGCCGTAACAAAGTATCTTCGCTATATTTACCGTCGTAATTTCCTTGATTAAACATTGAATGAAGTTACCTGTGTCGACAATAGACGCGAATCAAACAGATTGTGCAATATAAAGTAAAATTTAACTTCTTAATCCAGCAATAGCGGCTTGAGCGCTGAAATCTAACTTCCTGAACGGTTCAATACAGTTTCCGCCATTGTTTGTAGCTAGGTTTCTCGCGTTTACTACTCGGCGCAAGTGGTGCCCGACATTTTATTTTGTTTACGGCTTCCTTCACCCGAATACAAATAACTAATATAAGAATCGGAAGTTTATGATATTATATTTTTATTAAGCTGGCAAAATCATATCAACTTTCAATAAATCCTCATATCTCGCAAAATAATAGGTTTCAAGATTCGGATTTATTTATAAATGAAATACATGGGACTCAAAAACGTAATAAAATACTAAACAAATATGTTTCCCTACACTTAAGTCTACTCGTAATCACACCATAGGTATATGTGGCTGAAACATCCAGATAATTTAAACAGTATTTACTACATGAATAACTCTCGTGGTACTCGTAGTTATGTTATGAGTAAAAATCGCAAAAATTAAAGACAATATTTTGTTTTTATTTTGGTAAACATAACTCCGCGTTATCCCATGCAACGCCGTAGCTAAACATTAGCATGGCTTAAAATGTGGGCGTTTAAACTTGGAACGAAGTTCAGGCGAGCGAAACTAAGTTAATGGAGTAGAATATAACTTACTGGTGACCACGCTATGGCGAACTTAATACGGTCATTAATTACCAGCCGATAATAAACAGGTAACGTAAAATGACGAAACTGCATGTCTTTGGCGTTGTCTAGAAAATATCTAGAATTAATAGTATGACAATCAAACATACCTTGTAGGTAGATACTTACTATTAAGAACTGATGTCCATAAATATAAAGTTTTTTTTTTTAATTCAAACTTTCAATATTTTCTCCACTTTCCAAAACGTTTGTTTTCCTGCTCATGAGGGTGGAAAATCATTTGGCTTAGTCAAGCTTTGTAAACAAGTGTGAGGTCGTTGCTGCGTCGAAAGGATTTTATTCCGATTCATTACCATCGGATAAGGGGCGCTGCGCGCTATAAAAGCGACATACTGTGCCGGGTATCAGTAGTTACATTAACAATTACAGTTAAGTTTAATTCACGTCGTCAACTCAAATAATGCGGGTGGAGACCGTAAACAAAACAATTACAATCCTAAGAAGGGTAGTTACGATTCCCCTTCACAAGTTCCTTGCTTCGGCCCTCAAGTAATGTGACTCTTTGACAATAAATTACAGAGAACTTTGTGCAGCTTAGGTTGTACCCTGAGTACAAAGCGTTTTAAGCTTTGCTAACGTCTTCTAAATAATCGAACTTAATTTGTATTATCTTTACTTGGTAACAAACACTGTTAGGTATACGTATATTAGGCTCGAGCTGTGAAATAAATAAATAAATATTAGGGGACAATCTTACACAACTCGACCTAATCCCAAACTAAGCAAAGCTTGTACTATGGGTACTAGACGACGATAAACATACTTATATAGATAAATAAATACTTAAATACATAGAAAACATCCATAACTCGGGAACAAATATTCGTGCTCATCACACAAATAAATGCCCTTACCGGGATTCGAACCCAGGACCTCTTGCTTCGTAGGTATGGTCACTACCAACTAGGCTAAAGCGGTCGTTGGGTATAAAACATTGGCTCGCGCTCGCTGGGTTTTTGTCCCGTAATTTTTAGTGAAAGACATTCAACTCTTGAGTTATTTTAATATTTTTTTTTAATTATTTATTTACTCAAATAAAAACATAAGAAGTACAAAAATACTTATCTCTAAATACCTCTGCCAAAAAGCATAGCAGTTATTATTCCTCCATACAGAGCAAAAAGACAGGAGCTATTTACTAAGGTTTCGTATCATCTAAATATCATATTTTTTTATAATTATTTGAAAACATTTCGAAAAAGGTAAGTATTTTTTCATTAATCATTTCTTTAAAGCTGTTAGAAATAGGTACACGAAAATGCTCACTGAAAATACAGTATCATTTTTAGGGTTCCGTAGTCAACTAGGAACCCATATAGTTTCGCCATGTCTGTCCGTCTGTCTGTCTGTCCGTCCGCGGCAAAGCTCAAAGACTGTTAGTACTAGAAAACTGTAATTTGGCATGAATAAGTCACGCCGACAAAGTGATTAAATAAAAAAATATTTTAGGGTACCTCCCATAGACGTAAAGTGGGGGTGATTTTTTTTTCTCGACTAACCCTATAGTGTCGTATCATTAGATAGGTATTTGAAAATAAATAGGGATTTGCTAAAACCATTTTTTTGATAAAGTGAATATTTTCGGAGATATTCACTCTGAAAGTTCAAAATAATGTGCCCCCCCCCCCCCCCTCTAACTTTTGAACCGCAAGTCTAAAAAATATGAAAAAAATCACGTAAGTTATACTTAATAAAAACTTTCTAGGAAAATTATTTTCAACTTAATCAGTTGAGCAGTTTTTAAGTTTTTGTAAAAAAATATTTTTAAACTAAGATTGTAATTTAACCGCCATTGCAAGCATTTTTTTTCTTTAAGTACCTTTAAAATCACGCTAACAGTATCTTCTTTCAAATAAAAAATATATTACATCTGAAAAACAATCAACATACATTACTAGTTCTAGTAGACTGCAGCTTAGATTAATTACCCAATTCGCCGATAGATGGCGCTGTACCGCCGACGTTGGGACCAAAACAACCACATTAATAAAGTATGCAAAGATTTTTTCGTACCTGCTACGGAACCCTATCTTGGGCGTGTCCGACACGCTCTTGGCCGGTTTTTAAGATTACGCTACTTAGCCTAAATTTCGTACTCAGTAAAAAACTACGAGTACATTACTCAATCTAGGTACCTTCTTACCTTAACTCGATCCAAAGTGATTCATGTCACGATTAGCGTAGCAGTCGTAGCAGAGTCTACGGATGAAGTCGTGCGGCTACGAACTGCGTAGCATGACCTCTACACGATGTCTGCTGGTGACACATTAATTTCTTATTATAAACCAAAGTATGTTATTATATATTGTGTAAAAAAATACTCCTGGATATTAAAGAGAAAGCTATGAACCACCAAAAACTGTGTAAAAAATGGGTTTACCCTCCAGAGATAGGATGCTACACGTAAAAGTAGACAAAAAATAAATTTAGTGTTGTTTTATTACACCTACATAAATTCGTAACATCAATGCAAATGCAAAATACCTCTACTTTTTAAACCTCTATATTTAAAATACAAAAAAAACTTATTCTGGCGTTACCGATAATAGTATTTTATGTAACTGTGCCGTAATAGGAGTAAGGACCCACGAATGTGGTTTCATGAAACGAGGCGTAGCCGATTTTCATAAAGGATCTTATGAGTGTTTTAAGGCCTAATTACGTATACCATACAATATTTACGATGCATACAATATATTATTATTATTATTATTATTATTTTCATGCGTTCAAGAACCATTGAGAAATGACCTGCATTAACGAGAACTAGGTATGTCTGCCCCACGACCTGCGCCCGGTGCGCGCCCGAGGACCTGCGCGACGTGATTGCGCGCTCCTCTTGCACCGGTACTGTAATAATGATGTATGAAATCTCATTATGTTACAGTTTTCTGTATCGTAATGACCATTACGATACTGCCGTGTTCATAATAGAATCCAATGTGGTAATGCTGGTCATTATCTATGGTTTTTGAACGCATAATGGAGGATTTACTATATGGGTGTAGATAAAACAGTATTAATAACCTTTAAACTAAGCCTTTAAATAAGCAATTGTTATATGTTTATGCCGAATGAGAGCTATCTCCTATAGATACTAAGAGATGAGACGAACATGGCGAAACTATAATAGTTCCGTTTTTGCCATTTTAATAGGAGAACTCTAAACAAAGCGAAACTTTTGTAAAGTCACAACCAAAAAACGGGACTTAAAATCACTTTTATCCGTGTACAACTCACATTGGCACCCGAATGCAAACTGCACCACCTTGGTGCATCGAAGAAGATAGGATGACTCAGTGTGTAACCTGCAATCTATAATAGATGTCTATTAAATATAGCTTAACTAAGTGACATGTATATTATTTTTTTCTTATTTTTACCAGAACTGTTAGAACTTTGGCCTCTCGCCCGGTACCAGGTTATCGTTGAGTGTTGGGACACCCTGTATATTATTACGGCCCTTTAGCCGTATTAATAAATCTAACTCAAAGTTATCAGCGTAAGGGATGCGTTTTACGTCTAATTTCATACGAGCGGTACATCCAAAATAAATGAGTGCTGGATAACGCTGCTGTACTCAGTACAATTATTTAGTGGCACGGGCCACAGGAGTAGAGCAGTTGAGCGTCCGCTCCCGCTCCATCCCCGTCCCTGCTAGCAGCAGCATTTGGCAAGGGGTAATGAACCTCTGGATGTCTGTCAGAGTCGCAGCGCTCGGCGCCACATCATTAATTTCTACCTAATGTCTGAAGCGAGCGACGCGACGTTACCGACCACATTTTGTGTTCACAGACACGCCAATAAAATCTCACTGGATGTATTTTGAGTCACTTTTTGGTATATTACATGGCAGTAGCCATTTTTTTAATGTAAGGTTCATCTTGGGATTAACCAAGGACAGACCAAGATTAGCGGCCCTATAAAATTTTTATACTACCGTGTAAGTTTCGGTTAAAACTGATCACTGGATATGTATATCAGAATATCAGATGAATAAATATCTAAGTCCGCACAGAAATTTAACTACAATATTGGATCACAATCACGCCTTATAGTATGTTGAGATTTTACGTCTATATATGTCATCATATGCAAGAAGGCAACAATAACCATCACTGTGGGTGTAACCCAGTATACTCAGTATTTACAAACAAGTAAATAAAACCATTTCAACCAAACAGTGATCAACTTTTTCCCGTGAGAGCGAACGTGCATAGCAATTTGTGATGGCCGAGGCCGGCACTATAACGTTAGTTTGCGTTTTTAGCGTTTTGCATGAAACGCCCGCAGATTCGCTTGGACGGAAAATGGTTTAACAATTTTCATCAAAATTAACAATTGAAAACTAAATGGAGTGTACCTGATCGTTTTTTGATAACGTCACAAATATCACAATGCATTTTATGTATTTCATGGCTAACAATTTGATTTAAGTACTAATTTTTTGTAATCTTTATTGGTAAGTTCATCGTTTTATTAACCGACTTTAAAAAAAAAAGAGGAGGTTCTCAATTCGTCTGTATGTTTTTTTTTCAACACTATGGATGGGTGAAGCATAACGAATAATGAAATCTGCATACGATAAGAAGCTTAAAATATCTCCAATCGCCTTCAGCTCGTGCGACAGTAAACTGAAATATTTGACTTCGATAATCTATGTTATAACATACACTTCGATTTTACGTTCATACTTACATAGTAGATATTCTTTTTACTGACTTACAAACTTTTGAGAAAATGTATCGTTCGGCAGACACCTCCTTTGATAATGCTTTATTTATTTTAACTCTGTATGAGTTGCTTACGTTACTTAAATTAGTTTTACAACTTTTTCAAAAAGTGAATTAGAATTAACAGAAAATAAAAAGTTTTCATATCGGTTCATCGGAGGATGAAATTGGTTAACGGATTTTGTGAAACATAATATGAACCATCATGATCATGTATAACTTAATAAAATTTAATTTGGCTCTTCCGGTGTCCTTACGTCTTAGAACACCAACACAGCAACCGCTGTTTGTCTCAACGTTAAACACCGCGTCTCCGAATGTGCCCGAGTAGCGCTCTGCCATAATCTCCATTGCCACCTCGCCTACTAACTGTTAAATGCGAATACAAAACGTCTGGCCAATGCCACTCATAGTGATAGTTCAAGTACAATAAACATGAAGGTAGCGTTAATCAGATGTCAGAAATTAGTAAGTACAGTTAACCGATTTGATTTGATAAGCGTTGTTAAAAAAAAAATTATATGATAAACTTCTATACCCAATAAGCAATTTTGTTCACTGTACATACATCTCAACCATTATTTACTTACCATCTTCACTGTCCCCATAAAAAATTATTTGACAAAGTCACACGTTCAAGTGTGCTTCTGTTTTCAAGCTGTGAACCCATAGTCGATGCTCTGACTCCTGAAAAAAAGCTTCATGACTCCACATTGGGTGTACCCGGACAGGGAAGGTGTTAAATATATATCGATACCTTAGTTCACACTCATACTAATTATAATGAACTGCGCATACAAATTAACACTGTATTACTAGGACATACAGTGCTAATTTGTATGTGCTGTTCATATTAATTAGTATGAGTGTGAACCAAGGTATCGATATGGTGTATTTTCCTCTACTAGGTACCGACGCGGGCAACAATATTAGGTTTCTACCTACGGTACTTAGGTGTTACATCTTTTCTTCTATCCGGGGATGCTAATTGCCGAGCAAAGGTTTTTCCCACGCGTTTCACTACAAATTATATTATGTCGTTGGTATTGTTAGCTGGCAGGTGACTGCTCTATGTGAGTTGTCTATGGAAAATATATATTTTTATATGTTTGTTGGGCTGTCTTGTTAAATAAGATTTTCCACGAAATCAGTTACTCGCCATTTAAAAGTTCATACAAAGGCTTACCAATGCACTGCGTGTTTGAATTTATTTCATCATGAATACAAGCTCGATAGACATTTAAAACGTTGTGAGTTCAGAAAATCTAGTCGTAAACTTCAAAAGATCAGAAGACATAAAGCCAAAAAGAGTATTACGGATTCAGATTCGTCGTTTAGCAGCGACTAATTTCTGAAGCAGGTGAAGTGTCCTTTTAGCCTGTAAGGAATTTTTATTATTTAATAGTCTATTGGACGTCCCATTGCTTGAAACCCCCCGCCCCCTTTTTTTCTTTCCATCTGTTCCGTCGGTCGCAAAATCTTGCCAAAATGGGTAAAAACTGTCCAAATCATCCTGCTACGAGTATCTCCATTCTTTTGTAACCAATAAGTTCAGAATTTTTATGTTAGTGGAGGCATGGTGGGTTTTATAGTTTGGTGGATTTGGAAATCCAAGGGGGACAGGGACAGATGTAGTAAAAGTTAAGTGTACCGTTACTGTCGATTCCACTATTTCTTCCTGTCAAACGGTATAATATGGTGACAGAAAGATCAAGCGCCCGCGCGTTAGACAATATGACCTCTGTTCTCATCGGGCAGTTTATGGGTTCCCTTCTCTAAGCCGCATGAACAAAGGGAACATCGAAATTATGTTCTCGAAACAGTTATTTCTTATACTTTGCAAATCTCTTGTTACCCCGCACCTCCACCAAAAATGTAGTGGTCGTACCACGACCTTGGGAGTGCAGCTTTCCTAACAATATTTATACTATTAATTGAAAAACACTTGTTTATGCTACGACTGAGTTTTATTTACTCTCCTTTTGCCAAGCTACAGTTTGTTTCTCGTGGTCTTTGATCAATTATAACTGAAGATACACATTGCCGAACAAAATCCCCTTCAAAGAATGTCCGAACTTTTTTATTTGGTTGCGTAACAAATAAAATCATCACCTACACAGAAATTTGAACCTAGTCTTTACTTCATTACAGTCGAATTTCGGTAGCAGCAAAACTCCACTTGACAGCTAAACTTGACAATTTCACGCAACGTTCTGAGAAAAAAGAAGGCCACTTTTTCAAAGTGGCGCTCATTTGGCTCGGACATTTTCGGGCGCGCGACTGTGGATCTACAGTTATAATTGATCAAAGCTCGTGGTTGACATTCGCCTGCTGTTCCATTTTTAATATTTTAAATTATTCCATAGACAACTCACATACAGCAGTCGCCTGCCAGCTAACAGTATCCACCGGAATGCTACGGCCATAAACCAGCTCGCAATAGTTCATCTTACATTACGCTGACGGAACGGACGGTTCTATTCGAGAACCTCCTCCCCAATTTCCTCTTCAATTTAAAGACTCTAAGTGCTAACTTTAAAATAAATATAATGAATCCTCTCGATAAAATCAACATTTACCAGTACGAACAATTTAGACCTTTTCATCCCCATACATAACGTTACATACTAAATTGTCGCGTCACGAGCCCATCACCACAATGAAGTTAATTATGAGTTCGGAGACCGTTAAATATTCCGTTCGTAATTGCGGAGTATGATATACTGCAAGCTATGCCCGTTTAAACTAATTTACATTGTAAATGTAGGCGTGAAATAAAAAGACACTTTCTAATTTAATAAATTCATAATGCAAACAGTTCAAAATGAAGGGGAAAGTTTGCTAAATTCTTTAATTCGTACATGAATTATTTATCTATGTCTTGCGGTGATACTTTTCGTGTGTAAGTAGTTCAGATAAAAGCGGCACTTGCACTAATGGTGCACTTCCACGCCACTTTAAAACTTACCCCTGTTTAATTAATTCAGCTGTACTAATAGAATAACTTCTGGCTGAGATCATTCACCCCACGGTACAAGCCAGCTTTTTTTACAGGGTTATTTGTAATTCACTAGCATCCTTTTAACCCTAAACTCCTACCACTTAAACAAATGTTTTTTTTTTGTTTTACGGCTTTTGTCATAACTTAATATTTTTGGTGTAATAACGTTTTGAAAATTTGAGATTTCCTCTGATTTTTACGATACTCTGTGTATTTGTATGGGGAAAAAAGTGCTTCATTTTAAAAAGTCGTAAAACAAAAAACATTTGTTTGAGTGATAGGAATTCAGGGTTTAGAGGATGTCAGTGAATTAAAAATAACCCTGTATATCTCCTGGGTAGGAATGAAAATGTTTTTTGTATGAAATTAATTATATTATTTATTTTATGAGATTTAGTCCATTGTTTGTGCAATAAGATTGAAGAATCGCAAATATAACCCACTTGCTGAAAAAAAAATAGATTTATTCTTTAAACCTGGTTTGAAATTGAGAGTTTTTATACTATTAAATGTAACTTAACACTTAATTTTTCCTGCAAGACAAATTACTACAATTTTGAAAGTAATTATTTTGCTGAACTAATCTTGTTCTTTCACAACCTTGTGATCATAGTGCCTCATTCAAAGATTTTAAGAATTATGATTCTGTTTTAAATGGGAGAACGGAACGAGTTAGGTAATTTAATAGTCACATTTTGTCATGCCAATATTAGTTTGTTGTCCAGTTTTTCATTGAGCAGAAAACATTACGTTAGAGAATGTTGCCTTAAATTTACATGGATTTCCCATGTAACAACTAGTATATTTTTATAAAATCTTAAAAGAAACAGAATCTCGTAATGACGTTGAACATGATGTTCGTTCAGAACTTTATTTGGCAGCACAACACGTACGAAGTACGGAGGTCGTTCTAGCTACTGCGGTTCCGATGCGGTACCGACACAAAATTTATGTACCGCTGAGCGTGCAAGTCTAGTCCCCTACTGAGTCACCCGGTGTGAAAACTGTAACAGACTCAGGTTCCGCAAGGCACCCAATCCAATGCTGTGCGCGCAGCGGGCCCGCGCGTTGCGATTTTCGACCGACAAGTATTGTAACGACAATTGCTGCGAATACTCCACATCTCCTGGGTGTTGTGGGTAGGCATAGATTCCTTGGGGGGCCTGCCCCGCTCAAATATTAAGTTTCGTAAGAATTTTAAATTAGAGCATTAGGCGCGGCGTCTCGGCAAAATTTAATATTAATAATGTTATCCGAGCGAACTCGGTAGAAAGCTGAAAACAATGAATTTTTAATAGTTTCTCCTTTGTGACGGACAATTAATATAATGAGATAGCAAGGCAAGTTTAGCCTACCCCAAGGGGGGCACGGCAAATTGGAGTTAATTCACGACTAGATTTTCTCGAGATAGCTCTGCTTAAATGGTGTAACCGTTTCTGTTAAATATTCCCAAGAAAATTATTTTATCGATCGCCTTCACTTCAATTTACGGTGAACATTCAGGTATCGTCTTCATTAAAGAGAGAAAGTTTAAATTACATACAACCCCGTGTGTAACTAACGGATTCAGACCTCATTAAGTATACGAAATCATTTAGAACGTTGTTAAGAGTTATGAAATTTGTTATGAAGAGAATGTATGTGCGTACTTTTAATTATTTCAAATACCTACCCTTAGATAATGATTACGCCCTTAGATATTGATAACAGATCGACGTAAAATATTTTAAGCTACTTATTTTTCCGATTTTTCTTGGTTTATGAAATCAGTGTACGGGTTACACGAGGTGCAGTGCGAGAGTTTTCTGTTTGTTCATCAAACTGATGATGCTGGTAGGCACCGGGATTATCATGTTATAATTAAAATCACCTCGGAACAGGGGTCTAGCCTCGTTTGTCTTCGTAATAAATTGTTTGTTTTTCTCACGCCCGTTTCACATCATTTGTTCGTGTGTAATTTATCACGTCTCTGCGACGTTGTGGATTAGGCGAGCAATGCTCACATCACATACATATTTGTAAGATTAAGCTTTTACATGGAATGACATCACTTGTTTACAATCAGTTACATTCATAATAATTTCGATTAAGTCTGGATATCTGTATTGTCAGAGCGTGCCTTATTATAATAATACTAGCTGTTGCCCGCGACTCCGTCTGCGAAGAATAGGGGTATAAAAAATAGCCTACGACCTATTCTCAGACAAAAAAAAATGTAGACAATAAATTGATAAAAATCAGTCAAGCCGTTTCGGAGTAGTTCGATAACAAACACCATGACACGAGATTTGAGGGCGCCAACGGGATCCTATTACTAGGCGCTCTCTGTCCATCTGTCGCAGAGCTACAGAAGTCTTGAGTCTGACAGCCGGCTTTAAATCCGGTAAAAGTTAAACACCCGGCTGTCAGGTCCTCATACAACAAATGATTTCTTTTTTGGTAAAATGATATGGCACCTACTGATCTAGTAGGTACTAATATTTGTTTAGTGCTTACGAAGTCTTGACGTAAGCTCATTAATTAAACATTGATAAATACTTCCCATGTATTGCGCTGTGATTCTCAAAATGCGATTATAAAAAGAGAAGTAAGGAAAAAATAAACATGCGTATACATATGTCAGAATAATGCCATCCACAAAACCGAATTTGAATTTTTCCTTTGTGCTCAACCGACGTGTATTGTATTTTCGTTTTATTAAAAGCAGGAAAATAAACAAAAATTTCGGGCTTTTGGCCTCCAGCCGCCGCCCTTACCTACGCACCGGTTGTATTCATACGTACCTACCAACCGCTACGCATATTTGCGAAGTGGATATATATGCTCTCTGCAACTTTGCCCTCTGGCGTACATACCCTGTTCTACCTAATTGAAGGAAAAAGGAAAAAGTTTAATGAAATAAAAGTTTTCTCAGTATTTCGTAAATAAAATAAATTCTCTTTGTTTCGCATCTTAACTTGTATTCTTAAGTTCACAGAAAAAACAGCGAAATCTACTCAGAATAAGTAACTATATTCAATATTTAATAAGTACGGAAAGATTCCCATAGCTTGGAATTATTCTATATCTGGCTAACCGATAATATATATCTGGCATCAAAATATATATTTGTGTTATATATATTTGTTCTAAAAGAGCATCGAAAATGACAATAAGTAGTTTTACATAGCATTAGTTTTTTAACGACCGCTTTAGCCTAGTTGGTAGTGACCCTGCCTACGAAGCAAGAGGTCCTGGGTTCGAATCCCGGTAAGGACATTTATTTGTGTGATGAGCACGAATATTTGTTCCTGAGTTATGGATGTTTTCTATGTATTTAAGTATTTATTTTTCTATATAAGTATGTTTATCGTCGTCTAGTACCCATAGTACAAGCTTTGCTTAGTTTGGGACTAGGTCGATTTGTGTAAGATTGCCCCTAATATTTATTTATTTATTTATTTATTTTCTTATTCTGCAGTAAGCTTTTTTGACACAGCACCGCTAAGGCATTCACTTAACAAAGAAAATAATTAAACGAACATTCATATCATGTTTTTTTATGTTACAAAAGCTACGTACACAGTTATTATATCCAAACGAAAACCTGCACAAATATTGTTTTAGGCGTTCACAAAAAACATGATTAAGCAACGAGCCTGTATATTCGTTAAACCAGTTACTTATCAGAAAAAGGAATAGTACTAAACGCTAAACAACTGTTCATTACAAACGGAATGTGGATCTGTGTAGTTTTTGCGAGCCGCTCCGGGCCGCTGGGGGAAAAGACACATTCGTTAATTAAAGAAAAACAAAGAATGGTCTCTCAAAGCGCGTTAAACTAAGCCTGCTCCGTACCTACGTCTTATTATAAAAAGAAATTACAATTTAATTAAGTATCAGATGAAATACATCATCTGTGAAAATTTCAATTTAACTGTCTAATTATCACGGTTTACATGAGTTACCGCATGGTGACAGACGGACAGACAGACAGATGGATGGACAGCGGAGTCTTAATAATAGGGCCCCGTTTTACCCTTTGGATACGGAACCCTAAAAATGATATTAATTATTTAATTACTTCACTTGGACTTCCAGATGGCCTAGTAGTTAGAGAACTTGACTACAAAGCTTGAGGTCCAGGGTTCGATCCCCGGTTGGCGCAGATAATAAGGTTTCATACCGAATGGTAAAAATACGAATGATTTGTCTTCGAGTCTTGGATGTTTAATACTATTTAGATATGTTATCTGTTCCCCAGTACCCAAACATAACCTTAGCTTGCTTTGGGATTAGGTCAATGGGTGTTAATTGTCCCGTGATACTTATTTATTATTTGATTCTGGCAGGCGCAACTTTGCTATCAATTATGAATGAACTATGATTTTTACCTTGCTTCTCCGCTATTAAACTCCTTGTTTTAGTAGCGGAGAAGCAAGATAACGTTTGTTTTACCGTAGTTCATTGCTATCAATTAAACTAATTTCTGTTACTGTTCTCTGTGTCCTGTATATAGTTTGTAATTGTACACCGTTTTGTTGAGAGAGAATATTTCAGATTGGGATACCTTAGCGAAAAAGTTTAAGTACAAAAATAGTTTATTTATAGTTTCATGCTTAGCTTTAATTTAATTTCCTTACTTACTTCAAGAATTGTGAGAGAGAGAGAGATCTATATATTTTTGTTTCTCTCTCACTAAAGTGGAATGCCTATAAACACACAATACCACTCCATTATTTAATATGCAATTCCTCGCTCTCGGTAATTTATCTATACCACTAATTCCAAAACCACCGTAAAACGTTCTCACAGTGAGCGTCATAATGATTCTACTTGCCAAGCATTGCGATGTCACTGTACAGTTAAAAGTTTCAAAGTAGGTCACGATTCTGGTGATTCGATAGGACAGAGTTGCTATCATAAACATCGGAGCATTTAAGGTGGTCAAAAATATTTGAACATGATCGTACTGTCAACCGCGTCCGTGCGTGTTGAGATATCTGTGAGCTGAGCACCTCGACTGCTCCGATGTTAATTTATAAGAAAACTGTAAATAAATGTTGATAGCTCTGGTTAACGTGTCTTTTTGTTCTAGCCGAACTCGGCACATGCGAGGCGCCACTGGGCATGGAGAGTGGGATGATCTCCAACGAATCCCTCTCTTCGAGCTCTAACTACGACCAGAGCGTCTCTCCACTCAGTTCCAGGTACTACACATGCCTATAATTATGACCTAGCCCTTACCCACAGCTTCGCTTGCATGAACCATTAGATCCAGCAGTTGAACGTAAATTACAACATTTGCCGAAATTCCCAATAGAATACCAAATAACTATGCCATACCAAATTTGACACAAATTCATCAAGCTGTTTTAGTGTAAGGAAGTACAAACACACGCAACTTTCGCATTTGGGTGATTCTAATAAAAGTGGCATCATATTCTGCCAATGAGTTTTTGAATACAAAGTACATTAAATTTAGGTTTTTCAGAAAAAATAAAAATTGACATATGTAAACATAGACCTTTTACATCGAGGCCAGGCCATTTTATTTATTTAATCTTATTACTTTAAAAAATTAAAAAATGTAAGTACCGATTTTCACTGTAGTCTGTCTTGTCCATTTGTGTACTATTTCACAAAATATATTTTATAATATATTGCAAAAACAATAATATGATATTCATTTAATAATGATACGGTTTTAAAGAAATCATTTTTATACATCAATATTCACACTCAAAGTTTGTCCAGCGATTTTCTCACTGTAGTCTGTGTGTTCGCGTTGGTGCATCTCACTCACTCACGGAGAATGATAGGCACACTTTAATCATTGGTAAACATTCGGCCAGGGTCTGGCATATGAAACGGTTGGAGACTTTCTGTCATAGTTTTGTGGCGATTAGTGACCGAAGGCGGCAAACTGGAGTTTGTAACGGGTATGTTAACTTTACATTGTCTCGATTATTTTATGTTATTTATATGGGACGTTATTAGATAATCATTTTAATATGATATTATGACGTATTTACTTACGTTACTAAGAGTGGCACTTTCATATTTTTGACGGTTTTAGAGTAAATGTCTTTTGAATCCACTTTTCACTTTAATCTGTAACTGAAGCACAGACTAAAGACTCATGGCAGAACAAAGTGAAATGTGGGCAGGCTAATGTGATTACCGGCAGGCTAAAGTAAACCATGAATGATTTTATTAAAAAAATGCATATAATTTCTGCGAATAACTTTATGGACGTTTTTTTAAGTATTACTAACAGTGTTCTACCAAAGTAAATGTAGAGAATTGCTTTTTATTAAACTGAACACCAATAATTTCGCTTTGTCTGTCTGTTTATCCATCCGCGTACTAGTTAGTACTAGAAAGCTGTAATTTTACGTAAATATATGTTTAAATTACGACATCAAAGGGGTAAAGTAAAATTTTAAAAAATATATGTTTTTAGCGTACCGCCTCATACACGTAAAAAGTAGACATGATTTTTTTCTCAAGTATCCCATAGTGCGGCTTTAGTAACAGTTCGCAAAATATCAGCTTTTGCAAATTTTTGTTGGAGTCGGGCATCCCCCTCCCTCCTCTAAAAGTTAAACTATTGGCGCGAAAAATAAAAAATAAATCATGGTGATCCTATTAAAAACGTAAAATTTTTACAGTTTGTAAAAATTCATTCGTATAAAATAGTGGAGCTGAGAGATCTGATGCGGCAGAAACTATTTTAAAAGTGTCTTTTTCGGATGAGCAGTGTATCCAAGCGTCTTTGCCGATACGTTACGGTGGCCTCGGTTTGCGGTGTGCAGAGGATGTCGGCTTGCCAGCCTTCCTAGCGTCGGCGCATGGAGTTGGTGGCCTGGTCTCTAAAATTTTAAACTCTCATGGAGACAGGGTTACCATTTCGTTTGGGGATGATGCATTGGCAAGGTTGATGGCTTGTTACCCAGCTGCGTTGCTGCCCGGGACTCCACAAGTACAGCGAGCTTGGGACGATGCGGGGGCTGGGGACGCCCGTGCGCGGCTTATGGGTGTGGCCGTGGGGACGAATTTGGCTAGGCTAAAGTCGGTGTCAAGAGTCGAAGCGGGGGCGTGGTTGCAGGCTTTGCCTGCTCCTCATTTGGCAACGACTCATTGCGGGTGGTATTGCTCTCCGCCTGGGCTGCGATGTTTGTGTGCCTCATAAATGCATCTGCGGCTCCTTGGTGGAAGCAAATGGCCATCACCACGCTCTCAATGACATTGTAAGGAGGGCTTTGATATCCGCCAAAATCCCTTGCGTTATGGAGCCGCCAGGCCTCTGCCGCACCGATCGCAAAAGGCCAGACGGCCTAACTTTGGTACCTTTGCAGAAGGGAAAGTGTTTGATGTGGGACGCCTCATGCGTCAGCACTTTCGCCGCCTTACACCTCAGGCAAGCGGTGCGTACAGCTGGGGCCGCTGCAGATTTTGCTGCTGATAGGAAGCGGGAAATATATTCGGCCCTGGGCGGTAACTATTATTTTGTACCCCTTGCCTTTGAGACTACTGGGTGCTAGGGGTCGTAGGCTATTGCCTTTATTAGGGAAGTAGGACGGCGCATTAGAGAAAAGGGATCTATCTTATCCGATGCCCGTGCAGGTTCGTACCTGATGCAAAGGTTGTCCATCACCATTCAACGTGGTAAGACGGCAAGTGTGATGGGTACCTTTGCGCCGGGGACAACTCGTGGGGGATTTTTCGACTACACTTAGGCTAGTCTTAAGTTATAAAATTATTGTTTTTTTTTGTACATTTTTATTACAATAAATGACAACATTAGCAGTTTGATAGTTATTTTCCAACTTTTCTTTTAAACTCTTTTCTTTTTGTTCGCCTTTTTCATAAAAAAAAAGAAATTACTTAGAGGCTCATAAAGTTCGAATTCCTATTTTGTTTTATTAAAAAATACTGTATTTCAATAATTATATCATTCTTGGAATAACTTTGTTAATTAACTATTTCTTCTTAATATTCTTTTGTTTTATAAGACGTAATAAAAATATATTGATTACTTTATGATACATTTCTTTTCATTTTTGATATGATTCTCTTTAACCTGGTAACTTTTCACTACTAGTCTGTCTAATTTAACTTTAGCCTGCTTCATCAATATTTCAAGAACCCATAACTCTTAAGTTTCTATGAATACTTTGTTCCCTATAACATATTTGTAACAAATGAAACACCAAGAAGCTGTTTTTATGCAAACAAAGTAAAAAAACTCATTTTTATTTTTTTGAATTAACTTTAGCCTTTTACTAGAATCAGCCATTTACAAAATAAATATTATATTGAAAACAAAAACAACAAGTTCCAATCAATGTTGTCATGTATGTAGGTAGACTTAAGTTTAAGGAAAATAAATAAACACTTTGTATACTTAGAAGGTCTTCACACTTATTTTTTCTCCTTAGTGTAGTTTCATTTGCTTTTTCTTTATCTACACTAAGGAAGACTTGGTTAAAATGTAATTCCGATGTCCTTTTCAAAATATTCTTCATTTAGGAATAGGCCAATAAGCAATTAGATCATCAGAAGGTACCTAAATAAGAGGTCACTGCTGCCCCTTAGAAACCCGCAACTCTACAGGCATTGCTTATGCGTTACCAACCTAAAGGGCTAAGATAAAGAGTCACTTGTGCCCGTAATTTCTTACTGTCCCCACGGGAACCCCGCAGTGTAGCGCTGCTGCTTGCCAGCAGGATTAGTGAATAATATGGTCGGTACAATCTAGCATGGGTTTCTACAAATAAAGAAAATACTAAATACATACATACATGGTCAAAGACCATCAAATAAACTTGGTGCTGAGTCAAACAAGACAAATATCAGTATAGGAATGAATGAGACAACTTCATTGAAACGACGATTCTACTTTTAAATTAAGTAAGCAAATTTCTAAAATGTTAGAGCGTTTTTATTCGTTACGCAGTTTCAAACCTCATGATTTATAGAAAACCAATTAGAATAAACAAAAGTTAAATACACAAAACAATAACAATTATTCAAACCAATGAACCTACTGCAAAGCCAAAGCAAATTAATGTTTCATATACAGTACGGTATAAATTAACTTTTGCCAATTCAGCGAACAACCCCAGAAACGTAAACTAATACTTAACTTTAAAAAATATCGCCATAATTACGTATTTACTCGTAACTAGGCATTGTTAAACAACAATGGAGCGTCATGATACGGCCAAGTTGTAACAATTATTGTGAATCCCGCTACCGCAGCGAGTAAAACACTCACGCTTAGCTCAAACAATTAACAGGGGTCTCACATTCGAGGCTGCAGCCCGCATAAGCCCGACGAGACAACAGAGCGGGAACTCGACGCTCGTTTGAGAAATTCACTAACAGAAAATTAAATTTTCATATGAATTCGGAGTTGAGCGTGATCCTAAAAAGCCTTTCGGGGCCCGGCTCCCTAAAGATAACAAGATGTAAGTACGGCCGGATGCCGAAACGTTATCATCTGAAACACTTTACATAGGGTCAGAGGCGATTTAGCAAATGCTACGTTAATTCAGCGTTTAGCTTGCTTTGTTCTCACTAGTGATGAGATTGCACTCAAGATAGGTATTCAAATTAAACGGCCGGTGGACCGAGCCCGAAGCCTCGCCTCTCTTGACAAATGTAACGCTGGAGCATCCGGAACATTTGCTTGAACCATAACACTAATTTTATTTGCTTATGCGCGAACGTGTCCTCTGCGCGAATAACCAACTACTTCATTTGTCCTGCGTTTTGCAACAAGCGCAATGCCTAGCCTGGTCTGTTTATGTAAGATTCTAATTACAACTACCAATTTCACTCATAATGATGAGAGTTACAAATTAATTACAATTAGTCAAGCTATTTCAAAATCAGAATTATTACCCGACTGCGAAGAAGGAAGGGTTATGTGTTTGACCCATATGTATGTATGTATGTATGTCCATTCCTATGTCCTCTCGTAACTACACAACGGCTGAACCGATTTTAATAAATGATACGTCATTGGATTTGTCTTGATAACCCGAGTAACACTGGATACATGAAATTTATGAAAAACTAGCTTTTGCCCGCGACTCCGTCCGCGCGGAATTAGTAATTTGGGCAGCTTATTTTTTTTATCCAATTTGCTTTTTCATCAAATTATGGCTCTCCTTAGTTCCTCGATAAAAAAAATTACCCGCCCCCCCCCCCGCAATCCCATCGCACCCTCCAATCCGCTCCCCCCCGCACAGCAACCCCGCACCCCTACACCCCCCCCACACCCCAAGAACCGCACCCTCCACCCCCCCCCCCCGCACCGCTAAGCACCCCCCGCACACCCCCCCACACAGCACCCCCCGCACACCCGCGTTCGTCCCAAGTCAAGCGTGCCTATAGAAGTTTTACTTCAATAACCCCCGCACCTCCTCCCCCTCAACACCCCACGCCCCCCGGTGTTTTTGTCAAATATCTTGAAAACGGTGCACCTACGGCAAAATCAATGAAATTTTCATCACCCCTTTAACTCCCCCACCACCCCTCCCTCACACCTCTCCCCCCCTCAACCCCCCCCCTCCTTTCTCAACAACCCCACCCCCCCCGATGTTTTGTCAAATATCTTGAAAACAGTGCATCCTACGGCAAAATCGATGTAATTTTCATCCCCCTTGGAAGCCCCCGCACCCCCTCTCCCGCACCCGCACCCCCCCTCAACCCCCCCCCCACCCCCATGGTGTTTTTGTCAAATATCTGGAAAACGGTGCATCCTACGGCAAAATCGATAAAATTTTCACCCCCCTTTGAAGCCCCCGCACCCCCTCCCCCGCACCCTCACCCGTCACCCCCTATAGCCTTAAATAGGCTATCTAACACTGAAAGAATTTTTCAAATCGGAGCAGTAGTTCCTGAGATTAGCGCCTATAGAATAGATGTTTTACTTTAAAAACCCCCGATTTTGAAACATTCTTCCATTCCGCTCCGCTCCTATTGGTGTTAGCGTGATGATATATAGCCTATAGCCTTTCTAGATAAATGGGCTATCTAACACTGAAAGAATTTTTTAAATCGGAGCAGTAGTTCCTGAGATTAGTGCCTATAGAAGTTTCACTTCAAAAACCCCCGATTTTCAAACATTCTTCCGCTCCGCTCCGCTCCTATTGGTGTTAGCGTGATGATACATAGCCTATAGCCATCCTCGATAAATGGGCTATCTAACACTGAAAGAATTTTTCAAATCGGAGCAGTAGTTCCTGGGCCAATCAACTTTTAAACCGACACTAATCTGTCCGCGACATTTTTCAAACAATTGCAGATTTTTGTAGGTAAACATGTTTTTTCTGTAATTTAATAGATGGTGTACATGAATACATACCATCCTACGTAAGTTTAACCTATTAAACCGTGAAATATCTTGTTGGAAGTACGATTTTTTGGTAACGCCAGAGACAATTTTGGTAACGCAAAAGACGCCAAAAGCGTCGGTTTAAAAGTTGATTGGCCCTCCTGAGATTAGCGCGTTCAAAAAAACAAACAAACAAACAAACTCTTCAGCTTTATAATATTAGTATAGATTAAAATGGCGGTTTTTTGGCGCCAAATAGTGAGTCTTCAAAAAAATTTTTTTATTTTATCCTATCGAGTAGGGTATCAAAATAAAGAGATTTTAAAAGAGATTACAAAAATAAATACAAGTCATGTGTTTAAATTTAATTTGGAATAGTAAATTGGCAATCAATGCATTAAAACGACGACGTACCTACTTACTCAGATATCTTTGAGCAATAATATTCTCTATGAAACCCATGTGGAAAATTAAGTACCTTCATATTTCAAAATTGGTTTTGAACTTTAACTAAATAGCAACGGATTCCTAATTCAAATACTCAATAATACATTAAAAAGCAAGAAATAAAAAAGTAATTAAAAAAACTAAAAACCCGCCTGCAGAAATACTGAAAAGGTGGAAACAAGATAAAATGTTCAGTAACAATAAAAGCTAACTGAACTCAACGAAAGAAATCGGGGAAAAAAAACTAAACATTGAAACGAATTTAAAACACGTCGATGGCAGTCTTTCAAAATTTAATGCAACGATAAAATGCAGTCGGAGGCATGAGAGTCAGTGGCTGCATGGGATTTAATGTCACTTCATGCATGCCTCCAACTGCATTTTATCGTTGCGTTAAATTTTGAAAGACTGCCATCGACGTGTTTTAAATTCGTTTCAATGTTTAGTTTTTTCCACGATTTCTTTCCTTGAGTTCAGTTAGCTTTTATTTTTACTGATCATTTTATCTTGTTTCCACCTTTTCAGTATTTCTGCAGGCGGGGTTTTAGTTTTTTTTTAATGTTTCATTTTCAAATGAGAATTATTTGTTACAATAATATTACCCAGAGGACTATGTAGGACGAGGGAGATGAAAGTGTCTAGTGGGTTTGAGGGTTCCCAACCAAGCATCTTGTTTTGTATAAGGTACTTACTGTTTTATTTTTTTATTGAACTTTAACACAACCTCATGTGTTATTTTATCCCTGTAGGATAAGGACGGAGCTGCGTGGCGGCGCGTGGTGCCCAAACGGACTGATCACGCCGCACAGTCGCGAGTACCTCGAGATTGACCTCATAGACGAGTACCTTGTCACCGGCACCGAGTCCCAAGGTCGCTTCGCCAACTCCGTCGGCGTCGAGTTCGTCGAGAGCTACTCCGTTGAATACTACCGCCGCTCGCTCAACCGCTGGGTCAAATATAAAGATTTCAACGGAAGTAGAGTTAGTGGCATTTTTTATCTATGAAAGCAAGATTAAATCAATCCATAAGAGCGAAATTTTAAATCAGATGTTAAAATTGTAATAGGTACCTCCATAGTCCGATAAACATAATTTTCATTTGCATCACGCAATCTGATAAAGTTGATAATATTTCGTGACATTTTGAAGCGACCAGATAAAAAAACATTCAAATCATAAATTGCATAAATTTATTAAGGCCGAATTTTGCCTTTGATGTTATCTTATCACGAGCTTTCAGGGCAAGGCTGTTCAGTTTGAATAAGCTTGTGAAGATTTATTCCGAGACTGAATTGAATATCAGCTCAAAAACAGGACAAAATAACTAAAATGGGAACACAAGATTACGACTAAATGGGAAAGTTTTTAAGCTCGGCTTGCTAAGACACCGCGCTCAACTTACATGAAATTAGTCCCACTGCGGAGAGAAACTTTACACTAGCTGTCGCTGCCTAACGACACGCGAGCTCTATATCTCCTAATATTAAATAATGGGACAAGTAATGTACTAAATGACTCGCGCTACGTAATATAGCGAGCAAATACAAATAAAAAAATATGAAAGAGAGTTATTCGTAGCACTTGACCGTTAATTTTTTTGCAGTTGATACCTGGAAACGTCAACACCTACACGCCCCGGAAGACGACACTAGAAGCTCCATTCGTAGCGTCCAAAGTTCGTTTTTTTCCATACGCAGCCCATCCCAGGACTGCATGTATGAGAGTCGAGCTCTACGGCTGTCTGTGGAAACGTAGGTACAACAGATGAACGGTGATTAATGCTAGCGATGATCCAGGGGCCCCTTGCTACGCGATTATGCCCAAGCGAATTTCATCATTTAAAGTGAATTAATGCTATGCACAATTTAAAGAAATAAATTAAATTATGTGGTGCTCAGCGAACTACTACCGCTTGGCGGTGGTATATTAATGACATCTGTATTTCTGCAGAAAATCTAGTTGCCTATTCCGCGCCCAAGGGTGGAGACATGCAGGCAATGACAGGGGGCGCGCGTTTCGAAGACCTGGCATACGACGGTGTGATGCGCGACGGAAGACTCCTAGATGGCCTCGGCCAGATGACTGACTCATTGCTCGGTCCCAACGATTTTGAACAACCGGATCCTCTTGATACTCAGGGTATATATTCTTTTACCTTTGAGGTAGTTACGGTGTTGCGGATATGAATACTAAAAATATATTTATAGGTACTCGTTGGGTTGGCTGGAACAAATCGATGCAAGTGGACGACGAAGTGGAACTCACTTTCAATTTCAGCACCACAAGGCTTTTCTATTATGTCGATATTCACACAAACAACATGTTCACTAAGGACGTGCAGGTAATTATTAAGCATACTTACAAAATTATTATATTAATCATACTCAATGTTCGAAAGCCCGTATGGGTATCTCACGAGGATGAAAATATCGGTATTTTGTTCGTCAGTTGTTCAAAGAGGCGGAGGTGTATTTTTCACTGGAGGGCGAGCGCTGGCAGGAAGAGTCTGCGACCCACGAGCCGCGCCAGGATCGCGTGTCCGAGCACGCGCGCGTCGTGCGCGTGCCGCTCCAGAACCGCACCGCTAGACACCTCATGATGCGCCTCAAGTTCCAACACGAGTGGATACTCATCAGCGAAATCACTTTCAAGTCCAGTAAGTCTGATTGCTCCTTCTTCCATTTCCTAATTTATATGTAGGTACTCCGAAATCTACAAACACGCTAATAATTTATTGAATCTCCAACATCGCAGATTTAATTCCCTTACTTTCGAATAAATAAATCAGTCCAAACGGCAGATAATTTGTTTGTATTTCATTCACAACTCATTTTACGCCGTCCCAATCAACGCTCCATTCCCGGAATAAACATCGTCTGAATCCAAAACAGTTTACTGAATCAAATGTTTTATACAAACAAATAAATCGGGCAAATAATTTGGGTGCGAAAAAAGTGAGCAGGAAGATTCATAAGCACGATTGGGTGATTTTTCGCGCGAACAAAAAGAGGGCCGGCCCGGAGGGCACAGGACGCTCAGGCACGCTAATAGATCCATTACTCCTCATCGGGCTTCCCTTATCTGTTCCGAGCACTCGCGAGCCTCCGGCTATTTCACAAATTTTATCTTTCTCTAATTAATCCACAGCTCTTTTGAGAGAATCGCATCTTAAGTGATAAATCGCCACCCGCTAAGCGAAGAACTTGTAATTAAAGCAAATCTTTGATCTGGATTATTTTGTTCCTTCAATTACAACCGGAAAGGCCTTGGCACGTTGCTGTGGTGATCGGTCGCCGGCCGCGATGGCTGCCGGCCCACGAGGACTCAGGTAGTCGCGACCTACCTTCGATAATTGCCTTTTAAAGACATATTTTCGCATAGAGCTTTGTTAAGCATAATAAAATCATCGTCCAATTTTAATAGGTTACGTAGGTAGACAACATTTATGTAAGAAGGATCAACGTCATGAATGTGTGATCACTTTTGTACCTTGTCACTTTAACTATGTTATGTTGGAAAAGCCATATGAAATTATGTAACGACTGAAAGCGACAAGGTACAAGAGTGATCACTTATTTATTACGTTGACTGTACAAACGCCAAAAACCTTTCTTAATTTATTTGTTCTCAACGGTTAAAATGATGCATTGTTCATAATAGGAACTTTATTTATTTAAAATCTTGAAAAAAAGTAAATCCAACTGCTAGCGTATCAGAGGTTAAGCTGTGTTGAACTTTAGCCCGCCCGGCGGGGCGTTGACCCGTCTTGCCAAGCATTCGCTAGGCTTAACCGATCATCTGAGACTACATGTAAGCTATCTTTATAAAACTCGGTATCGCTTTTATATAAAATGCTAAAGCCATTACCGATGGAATAGATCTGATTTGATATTACACCCGTTTATCTTTTCAAATAAAGTATTTCTAGCTGATAAAAATTTCGCAATGTTTATTTACTGCGTCAGCAAATAATTCAAAATAAAATTATTCGCTAAAATGCATAGGTATTGTGTACAATGTGAACGCACAACGTAAACTATTTTACTTTTGTGAAGTCCTTTTTACACAGCAATAATTAAAGTCTACTTAGTCTGAGGCTTTGGATGGGAGCACCCTTTTACTCTCGCGGGGCTTAACTTTTTGTTAAACACCGCAGACTCTTTCAAAATACAAGCTTTTCTGCGTAAGTGCACCCAGATGACATAATTTTAACTAAGTACTTACTTAGCACGGAGTACCAGTTTAAATCATATTTATCTTGTACCACATTCGTACCTGTCGACATGTCTGTATCCTGTAGCAATCCATGTGTGGCCGCTAATGCCAGCTGAATTGTGGAAAATAGTACAATAATAACTTCAAAGTTTCCTAAACACGAGGGACATATGAACCTACTTATCTTCTCGAATACACTCCCAAATGAATTCTTCTCCCCCTTCCCCTAGCGTTACTGTAATGAAATGAAATGTCACTATTCTGAAAAATTCCTTCAAGTTTTAAACTTTTGATTAAGTTCGAAATGTACTTGGCAGTACTTACAATTGGAAATTAGCACGGTATAATACGACTCTTGGCACCTTCTGAAATTTTGACTGCTATTATATGGCAACTGGCACCCCGCCATCCCCGCTCACCTCAAATAAAGTTTAGACCTAGTTTTGAAATAGTTAGCGAGGTTAAAACCTGTTCTAGATACGCTAATTATTCTTATCCCCTTTTGTAAAACGAAATTCCTAAACGAAAAACTTGGGATGTGCGCTTACTTTGTTCGAAAAGCGTGTTTGTCTTTGAGATACATTACTTTTAATCTCCAAAAGCACCTTAATCATCTCATGCATGCAGCAAAAATGTTGATAATATATTATACTCGTGCATTGTATTGTACTTAAATGTCCTACACATCGTCCGTTTATACAAGTAGGTTAAAAGATTTATAAAAAAGAGTAAAACTATTAAACTTCATTGTTATCTACAGGAACTTGATTTAATAATAATCAGTCTCATAGTAAATACAGCAACTCACGGTGTTTGTCGCTTCAGCGGTGCCGGCGTCGCGGCCGGGCCCAGCTAAGCTCCACCATTGTAGCCCAACAATTAGTTCTGCGCTCGACACCTATTCATTTCTCCGCATTGTCTTAGTCTAAGACGGAGGCGGTGTTTTCCTTCTTGCAATACGTTTAGTTGTCAGCGGGCTTTCCGGACTAAAAATAGACGCGTTAGTTAAGCCTTGGAGTAATGATAGGACAACGGTGAACCCAATTACACAAATAAACGTACAAACTTTTAGGAGTTTAAGTTACGGGAGCAAAATTACTGGGGGCGTCATGTTTTTAGAACTTTGTGTCTCTAGTTGTCTTAATGTTTCTAACGTATGAAAAACAACAACGACGCGCATGAGCGCTATCTGCACCGCCATGTTTAATTAAATAGTTCTAATTGTGTCCACAAAAGCGTGCCTTCGAAGTAACAAAGTTAAAAAAGAGCCTCGTCATCGGAAGTCATCGAAATCTTATCTTATTTTACAACTGAATTTGAATCTCCAGTCATTTTATCAATGGGACATAATGATATAAATCTCTTTGGCTCCTGTGACATCAATTATTCTGAATAGTTATGAACAGATGGCAATATTTTTTTAGTCTCGACGGTGGTGAACGCATCTAATGAGTTCCTCGACGAATACTATCGCACGGATCTGCCTCCGTCATCTCGGAAGAAGCGTAACTCTTCGCTCCGCGTGTCAGTTGGGCTGGCTTGCGGAGCCCTGGTGGGCGGGGGGGTCTTCATCGCGGCAGCTGCAGTCCTGGTGGCCAAGCGCACCAGACGCAGGATTCCAGCCATGCTGAAGAAGCCATTCTGCCCGTCGCTGAGGACTGGAAACTCTAATGGAAGAAACAACCGCAGAGCACCACGGCTGGCGTTGGCGCTGGCTAATTGCCCACCAATTCATATGCTTAGGTATTATAATGAGAACTTAATTAATAAATCGTGTTATTTTTAGGCCGTAATAGCTTAGGACAGCTCTTCTAGCATTTTAACCGCTATTGAAATTTTGATATTGAAGAAATGAGCCACGCCGAGCGGAAGATTTTGTAAAACAATACAGTGCGATACAATTTTAATTTAAAAAAATTATGGTAACTGTTGGTCTTTTCTTCATATATACGACACTAAACTGATAGCGGTTGAAACGTTAGTAGAACTACCCCCTAGTGGTTTGATCTATGGCCTCTCGTGCTACGGGTTGTAAGTTTAAGCCCGGACTCGAACCTATAAGTTTTTCGGAATTAATGTGCGAAATTAGATACTTTTGTTTTTCTGTGAAAGGAACCATCGTGAGGATACCGGCGGCATGTAAATAAATTAAAACTTGTTTTTTCTATTCAGTGACGCGTATTAACTGCGAAACAATTCGGTAGCCTGTGTGTAATTTCTAATACGTACCGGGCCCAGCTTACCACTATAAAACATTTTCTTTTTCTTAGGCCTTCAGTTGTGGATGAAGATTATCGAGAGCCGTACAACATCTGGAGGGAGACCCTTGGCCGCAGAGACAAGCACGATGCACACGACCAAAATGAATATAACGGTAAGATACATTGTTTATTTTTTTGTACATTTGTCGAGTTTGTTTCAATTGTGTTCTCCATACTAGCCGCAAAATTAACAAAATAACTGTAAATTTAATATCCCCGCAAGCATTTCAATATTCTTACTTCTAACAAGATCAAACGGTTGCTTTATTAAAACGGACTAACCAAAAACTGTAATAATGTTGGTAAATGTTTAATCCACATAAAAGGGTCTAACCCTAATTGTAAACAGTAGCTCCTAGAAATGAACAAAGCGTATTTTTTTTTATTTCATAAACAAGGGTTGCACCCCGCGTTATTTATCCCAACTGTCACACTGAAGCGTTTTTTCGCGTTGTTACTTGAAAATTATACACAGCGCGTCAGTAGCTCACACGTCCTGCTACATGTCACAAGTTATGTCCTCTATAAAGACAATCAAGTCCTAAATCAAAAAACTAAGATTTGATCTTACTTTTTAACGAGTGCTTTTTTTAAGGTAGGTAGGTACCTACTTACTTACGTAACATTATTCGTACGTATTTTAGAAGACCTTGAAATCTGAACAGTGAACCTCAGTTTCAAGTAAATCATAATTTTTCTTTTCAAGTTCTATATCTTCAGTTAAGTTTTATTCCTTTTGCTTAGCTCACTTTAGGACTAGGTCAGTTGGTGTGAATTGTCCCGTGATATATTATGTTATTACATATTATTATTCATTGTTATTTTTTCTTAATATTTATTTAAAATTAATTGGACTATGCATAATAAAATGATACGACTTATATCTTCAGTAAATAAAAAAATCGCATTCAAATCGGCACCAATACCCGAACGTTCTCACAGACAGACAGAGACACACGCACACACACCCACAAATAGCGGTCAAAATTAAAACAGCTCTCTTTTTGTGACAGCGGTTAGAAACAATAGGGCCGACAACGCACTGGCATCGCGTAAAGCTCTGCGGGTGTCTATGTACAGTGGTGATCATTTAACATCAGGTGACCCACTAGTTCGTTTGTCTGGCCTCTCTAACATAAAAAAAAGTACTAACTGTAAGCCCATTTGTCAATATTACGTTGTTGCTAAAGACGACAGCCGTAAAGCTCGCATAATCACTCTTTATAAGTTTGCAGTCCTACTCCATGTTTTCCCCGACTGGCGCTAGTTAGCTCGCCCGCGACACTCGACTCGCCTCTCGACTGCACTCGTGGGTTTTTGAGTGCACTCGCCCCTAGATCGTTACTTTCCCTAGCTACTTGCCCGCTCTTACCTTCCGTGAGGTTGTTAATGGAAACGGAATGTCCTAACGATCTTTGAAAGGCCACCTTATTTATGACTATGTTTCATGCCCGCCCCAGTTAGTATCGCTAATGTACTTAACTATTTATTTTAGGTTTACAATGGTTTCGTGTTGGTGTTTAAATTTTGTACCTGATTTAATATAATCAGGTTACATTTAATGATACAAAAATACACGTGGAGTTCCAAACTAGAGTCTTTAACGCAAGAAAATATTGTAGGTAATTACAAATTACCTATTCATTGCACTACGCAAATAGAGCTTAACATACGATACCTCAACTCCCAAATTACGTTTATTTTGTGTTACGTTGCTTCTCCAAAACGGTGTTATTAAAGCTGGATTGTTTGCGCATCTACGATAACATAACAGAAGATCATTTAAAAATGTGCTACTTTCATTATACAGGTAGCCAGCGATTCGTTCAATATTTTTCACTGTAAATAAAATCTAGGAGCTCAGACATTAGGACCTTAGCAGAAAACTAAGATAGAGGGCCGAGCGAGCTCGTTACGACGGCGGACGTCCGGTCGGAAGGGCAGCCATTGTTCAGGCGCCATATTGAAAAGATGATGCGCCCTCAGAGCAGGATAATGGCGCTGTCGGGCTGGCCTGCTATCTTCGACGGACGGGGATACATTGTTAGAGGAAATAGCGAACATGTTACCGTATCGATAGATCTGCATTCTCCTAGTCCTTTGAAGAGCGTTGTCGAATAAAAATGAGCTTCCTTTACAGGTATTGCATAGTTGCAGCAAGGTATCTAGCTTATAGTTGAACGTAAAACAGTTCTTTCAACTTGGGTACTACAAAAAATAGTACTCATTCGACTGGGAAGCTTAGATGTTATAGCCGTAGACGCTAGACTTACAGTGTATAGTTGTAGTACCATAAACAGAACTATTAGATGGAATTCTTTGTCAAAAAAACATCTCGTAATATTTTATGTATTTTCCGTGAATCTTCTCAAAAGTACCTAACCTACCTCCTCCAATCTTACTTAATCTCCTCAGCTTTTTTACCCGTGAGTGTCAAAACTTTTACGGTTTCCCATAGATTAGGTTTAATTAAATGCCAATCCATGGTTATCCAGGTCTCAACCTGATAAAATATGCCCGTGAAACGCACTTGCACTGTACCTTGCTCAAATCTTTGCTAGTGATTGTTGGGAATGACAAGTTAGCTGGGTTAATAGTTTATAGTGATTATACTAATATCTTCTTACATATTATGCGTGCCTACTAATAAAAGCCTAATATACCTATGTTATGTATATACATATTTACGCACTAAGCAAACTGCCTAATTCTGAATTACCTCTGTAAGCAAATTTGTACATTCATAAGAGGAAATACCTAAATATCTTTAACCTTATGTCTTTACAATTTAACGATAGCTACTAAAATAATGTAAGACGAAAACTTCAATGTTTCATTTGAATATCTAGAATGCTGATTTATTTAATGCCGCTTTTTCTATTCATTAGTTTTTTTACAGAAATCTGCGAAGACCCGGAATTCCCCCGCCCGTACATGATGAAACGTCCAGATCCGCACGAGACCTTCTACGCTGCTACTGACATCATACACCATGTAAGTTCAATGACATTTTTGTTAAACTATTTGATATAGCTCTTGCAATTCACGAAGGCGAGTGGGCTTGATTGCATAATTCCACATTAATTGCCAAAAGCTTTGCAACAGTTTAATGTATTTGGTTTGTCTAATACATGTGTAGGTGACGATAAATTATCTTTGTTAATTTCATGAAACCACATTATAAGGTAAGCTAAGTACCGGATATACAGGATATAATATTTAGATCAGTCAGTATGGGAAAGATTGTTGTATTGAAAAAAATGGTAGGTAGGTATTTCGAACACCTACTAAAAAAAATTAAGGGATATGAAAACAATGCATTTTTTTATTAATTATAGACATCATGATTCATTGTAACATTTATTTTGCTGTTTAAGAATAGTTTTATTCTTCAAAACGTCCAGGTTCGATTCCCGAGCTGCGTACAAGTTTTTTAAAATGTATAAATGCACTTTTTCTTGTTACTAAACTGACTGCGACAGGGTTCTATCGAGAGTTACGCACGAACTTGTTAAGGTATATCGATAAAGTCGTGGTAGATTGTGTCCCATCTACATAGGTCCCATCATTAAAGGAGTCTCTAATGTTTCGTTACACGCAAATTAAATACGTCTCGTAACTTTATCGTATTTTCATTTTTTTTATTGATATTTAAAAAATATTAGTTAAAATTTTTCGTCTTTGACGTTTAAATGTTTAAACCAGACATATTCGGAGTGCAATTTACATAATTTGTCATGTATTAATACCGCAACAGTGTTATCTTAGTGTGGCCTTAGCCTAATTACGTACAGTTGCATACAATATTTTATCTAAATCCGTATATTAAATTCTCTATCATGCGTTCAAAAACCATTGAGAAATGACCTGCATTAACGAGGTATAGGTATGTCTGCCCCACGACCTGCGCCCGGTGCGCGCCCGAGGACCTGCGCGACGTGATTGCGCGCCCCTCCTGCACCGGTACTGTAATATGTATAATGATGTATGAAATCTCATTATGTTATAAAACTGAAAACTGTATAGATAAAAATACTATACTATACCCGCTTTCTTTCTCACGCATACTTTGACACGTAGGTATATGTACAAATACGTGGTTACCACAAGTAAAGCCCACTCGCCTTCGTGAATCGCAAGAGCTATACCACCAATCATTTGACATGCTTTTTATGACATCAGATTCATAATTCAAGGCTTTGTGTACTTCGACAAAATAATGATATTATACTTAGTGGTGTCCTTCATTTCCAAAAGCTAAGGAACAATTGGCTTAGAGATTAGTGCTGCTAGAAACATTTCTAGTTGATAGGTAGAGAGTGCCATATAGGGCAACGGTTTGCAAAGATCGTATGCGTCCCAATACTACTAGAGAAGTCATGAAATTATTTGTAATTTCAGTAAATAAGTACATAGGTAATGTAACACAGGCTAAAGCGCAAGTGTAATTATCAAAAAGAAAATGAGAAACAGAGTCCACTTCCTGTACCTATCTCGATATTGTGTATTCGAATTCCAACCGTAAAGTTTACAAAATGTTTACTGGGAATGGAATATTTCACGCCGCTTGAACTTTATGTAAAATGGTATAACGTAATATTGAATATATCTCGTGTTATACCAATTTTTGTAATGAGTTTTAGATCGATATTGTGTGTGAAGGGTATGTTTGCAATGTTTTAGAAGCTCACTTAATAATCCGAGAGTTGTGTTTATGTACTTAGCAGTTTAGCTTTCTTATATTTAAAAAGCAAGAAAACACAGGACTTCCGTTCGATCACGACAATCGTACTTAATAAATAATTACATAGAAAAGATAGAACGACAGTGTGTCGTTAAGTTGGAACACAATTTCGAAGCCCGTTATGCAAAATGATCGACTAGCCTGGCTGGACCCCCGCGACCGCGAGCTGCCGGCAAAGATTCAATATCGACAAAGGCCCTTCTTCCACTGGAAGTTCAATTTGCATAATATTGAACCTTACGGCATTCCATATTTCATATTGGATGGATATTTTTATTCAATCAAACAATCAGTGCAACAGGTGACCGCTACGTGCATTTTCTGTTTTATATTAAAGTGTGCAACCACACTTATTGCTAACAATAAGCGCTTCGTTCATGCTGTAACATTACTTACATGTAACATATAACTTTTTTAACGAAATAAAGATGTTACTTAATCATCCCAGCCTATATAGGTCCCACTGCAGGGCACAGGTCTCCTCTCAGAATGAGAGGGTTTGGGCCGTAGTTCCCACGCGGGATGATGTTACTTACATACTTGCAAATTCATCGTTATGAATGTTGGCATAAAATATCAACCAACATATTAAATATAAAGTAAAGGTGTTATCGGTGGATACAATGTGTAAGTTGCAACATCGTTCACATTACGCTATACTAATTCGCCGGTGGACCCTCCCGTTGTGTGATTTCCCTCGAGGACATCGCATTGTGACGCCACAGGGAGTCGCAAACCGACTCATCGTTAATTTGTAATGTACCGTTATTTAACACGTTGATTGTTTGTTTCATAAGATTTTTCATATTAAAAGTGTATTAATATCAAATAAGCTTCATTTAATTATGCCGTTCACCTTTTTAGGTTAATTCTATTTCTATTCAAGCCCATTTGTAGCATTCTTCGATCAAAGGTAGCATTGCATTGATCGAAGGTAGCATTGCATTGATCGAAGGTAGCATTATTATAATTAACGTAGAACCTAATACGCGTGAAATGGAATGGAACTGCAGATATAGAAACGTTGGGTGTATGATTGGCATTTGAGGCATTATCGTTGTATTTAGTAGGTATACATGCTGAATTGAACATGTTAATGAAGGCTGGTGAAATGGACAGGTGGGATATTGGATAAGCTCCAAGGCGTGCGGACTGCGTAGTAATTACACTGACATAATCAGGCCACTGGTGTCAGATGCTAAAGTTATCAAGTATCTTTTGAACAACAACATTTATATAGGTACCTACACAGAGCCAGAACTAAAAAACATAACAAAATTAAAAACTTGGTTCAAACCTCTGCCTAGGTACAATGTGTGAACATCTCCTAACAATGAGGGTGGCACAATGTGGTACACAAAATGAAAAAGAATTTGAATTTGCTACACATATGTTACATATTTAACAAAACTGTGTAACACCCTATTCAAATACCTACAGTCACTCCTATATTCAATGTCCAATGGGAATTAGTCCAGGAAGATGCAGTGCAGATAGGCCTCCAACATGGAGGAGCGACGACCTTGTTAAGGTTGCGGGAACGCGGATGGCACTGGACCGATCTGTTTGGCGAGCCTTGGGGGAGACCTATGTTCAGCAGTGGACGTCTTTCGGCTGAAATGATGATGATGAATTTTACCAAGAGGTTTTAAGGTAAAGTAATACTCTTGAGGATACCTGTACAACACTTGTAAAGTAACTGTTTCAATGGTGTGGGTGAAGTTCCCAATCCACATTGAGCCCGGGTTGAAATTACAGATCTTATTTCGAGTGGAGGTCTGTGCCTAACAGTAGGGCATATAATATAAGCTGGAGATGAGACCCTAACATTTAATGGAATACTAACAGTCTACTCCAAAGTAGTGGACGGATAGATAGACAGATATTTCAAGGTTCAACAGATAATACAAAATGTAATAATACTCGGTGAGCTAACCAACGTTGAAGTTATCCTCTTCAAAAGCATTGCAAGGCTTTGACCGTTGAAACTACGATGGATAAGTAAAGGGTTGTCAACAGCTTTGTGGCAAGTGACATCCTTCAGATCTAATCATACATTTTACAATGCCTGATCCCACCGGTTGTAGATTTACTGGAGGAAATAGATGAAGAACGACATCAAAGTATAATTAGTCTCATGGATTTGTTTGTAAAATTTATAGCAGTCTTCCCAGGAATTATTGGTCAGTTAGTAAGAAAAATGCTTATGCGAACAAAAAATCATGTTGATTCTGGGGTGATCAAAACCAAACCTACACAACTAAGTATACTTCGTTTTTTTAGCATTAGAAAGAAGGTAAGCGATCTTGACGTGTCTTTTTATTGAACAACACTTTTGAAAAATAAGTCATAAGAAATATCACACACACATACACATATCATTTACACTCTTTTGGTTTCATAAGTCATAGTTACAATTTTTTCATGTGTTTTTTCAATAAAAGGACTCGTCAAGGTTGTTTACCTAATTTCTAATGCTAAAAAAAAGTAAGTATAAATGTAGACTAGTCGTTTCCCACCAACTTTATGTGAAACATTTGCATTTGTGTTTAGTAATGAACGTCATGTAGGTATGTAGGTACTGGCGTGCTTTTAACCCACATCACACGATGAAGTAACTAAAAACAAAAGAATACTAATCTCACTAATTACTGCTACGAAACGCTAGCCTACAGTTAACTGAGTTAGGGCTGCTCCTGATCACATCTTCAAAATGTCCCTAGAATCTATACGTTGTCGGTATACAGAATTCAAATTCATTTATGGTGAAAAAAAAACTTAGCTACTTAGCTAGTACCATCCTCATACTTTTACCTAATACACGCCCACAAGCAGAATTCTGTACGAAAACCGCGTCGGACTAACATTTGCTGAGCATTATGAGAAGCCGCAACTAGCAAATATCAACAATTACTTTGAGCAAAACCAGTGGGCCGGAATTGAGCGGCGATACTTGACTAACCCGGGCTATTTGACTAAGCACACCTAATTCAATACTACGCGCTCAGCACAGACAAGCGACTCAGACATATTGTTCGCTTACGGCCATGCAAATACAAGAGGATCGTCTTGAATTAATTAAGTGTCGGCGATGTCTCAACACCTCATGAGACTATGTTGAGCATAGTCGCTTGCTCCAAGTTTTTAGACCTAATTATGTTTTCTCTATCGGGAAGAATCTACCCGTACGCGTGATGACTCATTTTTGTCAAATATTGGGGTTACTAAAAGATAGGACTTATTTATTATATTATTCTCGTTTTCAACCTGAGAGACTCAAAAATGATAGAAAAAACGGACGCGAATAAAAAAATATTGGATTGGATTGCGACTGTAAATTAAATATTTTTTCCACTTGATAATTATCTGAAGCTAAATAACAAAAAATAAATGTAGTGTTTTTCTTATGTAATTGATACTTGACAACCTTTTTTCTTCATTTAGTTACATTACAACACAAAATAGTAAAAGGAAACATATAATAAACATATAATCAGTCACTATCTGTGAGATCCTGTAATTGGCTCTGTGTTACTATTGTTAATACCTATATTATGTTATAAGCCGTTGGTTCACCTTATTAAATAAATAAATAAATAAATAAATATTTTGACCAACTGAGAACCTCTCCCTTTTTAATGTCAGTTAAATATTTAAATGAAGGCGCCGTTTTATCTGACACTGTCCTATTTTTGATTTAAATCTGCGAAAAATGTAATGTGAAATATACGTATATCTAATGGTAGGTACCTATACGACAGTGTTCACAGTAGGTATGTAGATTTTATTAAGTTTTTGTAATAGTAAATATTCAAAATGAACAAATCATCCAATACGTTGCGAAATTCAGAGAATCTTTGGCATTTTAAAAAGCAAACCATTGATAGCAAACTTATACTTAACTTGCCACTTTCGTAATGTAGGCAGGTATGTGAGTAAGTACCTAGTGGTTTCAAAATTTGCAAACCTTTTTTTCGTTTAGGTTTACTTTTCCTACTTGGTCCACAATCCCACTTCGTCAACATTCCCATTTCATCCATATTCCCATTTCGTCCTTTTCCCACATCGTCCATATTCCCACTTAGTCAACATTCCCATTTCGTCCATGTTCCTACTTCGTCCACATTCCCACTTAGTCAACATTCACATTTCGTCCATATTCCCAATTCGTCCACATTCCCACTTAGTCAACATTCCCATTTCGTCCATATTCCCAATTCGTCCACATTCCCACTTAGTCAACATTCCCATTTCGTCCATATTCCCAATTCGTCCACATTCCCACTTAGTCAACATTCCCATTTCGTCCATATTCTCACTTCGTCCACATTCCCACTTAGTCAACATTCCCATTTCGTCCATATTCCCACTTCGTCCACAATCCCACTTCGTCAACATGCCTAGCCGATTTTAATGCGGTTTTTGCTATCGCTTAGCTTAATTCACAGGGTTAATTTTAAATTTGTGATTTAGGTATATGTTAAGTAAAATACTTGCTAAGCACGGTGCGGGTCAATACTGGGAATGAGGATGAAATGAAAATGTGGATGAAATGGGAATATGGACGAAATGGGAATGTTGACGAAGTGGGAATGTGAACGAAATGGGAATATGGACGAAATGGGAATGTTGAACAAATAGAAATTGGGAATTTATTTTGGACGAAATGGGATTGCTAACGAACTAGGAAGTTGACAAAATGGGAATGTGGACGAAGTGAACCTAAACGCTTTTTTCGACTACTTCCAAGTATGCGATTGAGCTGGAACTTGACATGCTTATAATAAGTCCTGTGACAATACAATAACCTGGTAGTGAAATTCTGGTGGACCGGCTAGGTTCGTCTCGGCTGGATGTAATTCTTCAACAACACCGACTTAATTCTTGGTAGGAATATGCCAGTCAGCAAAAAAGCTTGTTTTAAAAATAAAAATTGTAATGTTTTATATTCCATTTCAACTGAATTCACTTCTTTTGTACCTCGTCCCTAGTTTCTGCCTGCGTAACTCTGTAAAAATATGTAATATCATAATCCTTGCATTCCGATATATTTTATTGTTTAACAACGAATGTTGGTGCAATTACTTATTAGCTTATAGAATACATTTTTCGTTTCTTGTAGTCATATCGTTTGGAAATCGCAAAAGCAGGATAAGCCGCTTGGCTCGGTGCTGGAGTGAAATTTATAACTACGGAGCTCGCTCCCGCCACGTTCATTACGCAGCGGACCCCACTCTTTAGCTACAATTACCTACTGAGTCTTTCTTACATATACTTGTACATATCTACAAAGTCTACAATAACATGCTGTAATAAAATTTGGCAGTATGTACCTTTTTAGATCCGTTTCCGACGTTACTGTATTTCTTCATGTGTAACTGTATTCTGTTAATTAAGAAACGGTTAAATTTACTGGTTTTGTGTTTTTAAAAACGATTTAGTAAATGTTTCTCGAAGAATAGCACCGTTTAAAATGTATTATATTAAACACCAAAAATTATAGAAATACATCTTCGGCATCATTCGAAATCATTCTACACAATCGTTTCAGAGCGATTACTTTCAGGTAAGCAGGTAACTCTTATAAAGTTATCGCACACTTGTATACATATACATGTTAAATATAGTCGGGCGATTATTCCGTTAATATAACATATTATATAAGAAAACTTTAAACTGATATCAAAAGTACGGTACCTAAGGAGTAAAATGACATCAATAACTTCATGTAAATAAATAAATATTAGGGGACAATCTTACACAAATTGACCTAGTCCCAAACTAAGCAAAGCTTGTACTATGGGTATTAGACGACGATAAACATACTTATATAGATAAATAAATACTTAAATACATAGAAAATATCCATAATAAAACGAGAAACATCGAAAATTTTGACATTAAACACTCCCATGCATTTAGTACGAGATTAGTAGAAAGGTTAAAGTATCCTTATTTTTAAAGGTTGTAATAAAGGCTTTCTGATATTTAAGGAAACTGTTATTTACCTAAGTAAAAAAGCTATCTTTTTTAAGTGAATGAAATCTATGTTATTTATTAATTAGTAAGTAAGGATAACAAGGACGTCACTTCGAACAACTGCTTAAAATACAAAATTTTGTACTTACTTACTTACTACTACGTTTTTCTGATATCTGTTATTTTTACGGAATAATTGCCCGGCTACACTTAACGATTACACCCTGTATAACAGATACAATAAGATTGGTAAACTATAAGTTCGTATCAAAAAAAACAGGAGTCACTCAAAAAAAAGTAGGTACAGATTTCTACAACGCTACAATATGTATCTTACCTATTACCCTTTTCCACTGCATATGAAAAATTTTATCCCAAATTTCCAATGAATCATATCCTGCAAGCGAGGAATCCAAAATTTTTGCCAAAAAAATCAGAATTACGAAGAATTAACATTATAATTTTTCAATTCTCTTTCACTTCGCGCTACTGCTTTCCCAGTAATTACAAGTATGACTGGAGTATAGCTATGGCTTGATAATTTGAATGTTCGTGTTTAAGTAAGTACTCGTACCCGTACCCGTAATTTTCGTTTGGAAAACGCTATCATACATTTAATAGATTTCATATCATTATTAGTAAAATGGCTTACTAAACATTGATCGTGATATAAAAAACATTAAATAACTTAATAACGAATATTACTGGTCATTTCGTCATTCTCTACTGTTATTTCTAAAATAGAACTAAAAGGTAGACCTTTATCAGCATTTATGGTTCCAGTAAGTGTATCATCCCCCTTTCATAATAGAAATATATTCAATGTCTGGAAAAACGTGCTGTAGATAATAATGAAATCCATTTAATCCGAAAAAAAAGTGTGAAATAATAATCTCACATTGTTCCCTTTGTGGTGTGTTCTGAGCTATAATAGCCCTAGTATGGTGTTACTAAGAGACAGTGGTCTCCTTAATTTTGTAACCCATTACCAATGTAGCCCTAAGGCTAAACAACTTTCATCTTGCCATTTTTGACTCCTAGTGCCTTAATCTCTTAGTAGCTACATAGCTTTCAATTAGGGCGTGCAAAACCGGTTTTCTGGTTTTGCTGAAAACCGGAAACCGGACAAAATTTACCGATTTTTTAAAACCGGTTTTGAAAGGCAAAACCGGTGTTACCTCCGGTTTTTCCGTCATTGATTGACGTAGGTACATTTTAATTTAAATCAACTTTTTTCGAACGCTCTAAGAAATATTTCATTTTGAGTCATCGAATAATATCCGAAATCCGAAAGCAACCTATCTATACTACTTACACTCCTTCCTCCGCCCGCGGCCCTCGCATGCACCCGCAACGCAACGCGACTCCTTCGTCGCGCTCCCGCTCTCCCGCTCCGTGATTTGATTTTGATATCAGTTATAGTACATTGTTGTAGAGGCTGGAAAGTAAGCAATAGATGGACGAGTTTGTTTGAGGGCCGACGCGTAGCGGAGGCCCTCGAAAGTACGAGTCCATCTATTGCACTTTTGGCCGAGACTAAACATTGTGCTTTTCACGACTAATGCGAGGAAATAAAAAACGTTTCTTATAATAAAAATAAATATTTAATTAAAGTTTATGTTAATGTTTGCATGGGGGCAGTTGTTAAAACTCATTGTGATGTTTTTCCCTGGAAAGCTGATTTTAGTGTTCTGCGTCATTTCAGTCGGTCGGGAACTTAATCAAACATAGTTAGAGTTAATGTGAGCGGCCGTTGCGGCCGCTACGGCCGCTCACATAACTCGAACTATGTTTGATTTAGTCGCCGTCACGACGCGTCGCCGGTCGCCTTACCGGCCTAGTGGCCAGTATCAAAAACCACATAATTAAAAAATAAAAACCTTAACCTTGCAGCGCTTAAAAAGTTTAATGCTGTGGCGTTTTTCATACTTAAAAAAATTAAAGCATTTTGTGCATATTATGCGTTTAAGGAAAAAAAACACCTCATTAAAGTCATGAATGACGCATTCTCATTGGTCAATTGAATTTCACATGCAGCAGACGATTACTTTTGATTGGTCGTTTCAGCACGCCGGGAATGAAATTCAGAAATTATCTTTAAAAAAGTCGTATCGTATTATGAAATACATATACTGATACGACCTGTTTTCGATTAGTGTAACATTGTTGTCGTGTTTGCGCGCCATAAATGAATCAGCTGTTAAATGTACATATATAGGCAGTTTTGTGTACTGGATTTAGGTTATCTATGGCCACATTTTCGAGCAGTGTCGTGAAAAATAATTTTTAGAATAAATATTATTTTAAGTTCATTTTAAAATTGTTTTTAACCAAACTAGGAGAGTTTAGTTTATTAATGTGGTACAGTAAATGATCTGTTTTTTATTTCGACTACCATCGACTAACTACAAATACAAACATATTGATTATTGTTTATTTAAATAACTAAAGGTGCCACATACTTACTTGTGTTGTGATTTGATTTTGATCTCTGTTAATTAATCTTTAGGATAAATATTATTTTAAGTTCATTTTAAAATTGTTTGTTAGCGAAACTAAGAGTGTTTATGAATGTGATAAATAAATATCACGGGACAATTCACACCAATTGACCTAGTCCCAAACTAAGCAAAGCTTGTACTATGGGTATTAGGCAACGGATAAACATACTTAAATACATGCGATACCACATGGCCTAGTGGTTAGAGAACCTGACTACGAAGCTTGAGGTCCCGGGTTCGATTCCCGTGTCGGGGCAGATATTTGTATGAAAAATACGAATGTTTGTTCTCGGGTCTTGGGTGTTTAATATGTATTTAAGTATGTATCTATCTATATAAGTATGTTTATCCGTTGCTTAGTACCCATAACACAAGCTTTGGTTAGCTTACTTTGGGACTAGGTCAATTGGTGTGAATTGTCCCGTGATATTTATTTATTTATTTATACATATTAAACACCCAAGAATCGAGAACAAACATTCGTATTATTCACACTAATGTCTTCCCCGACCGGGAATCGAACCCGAGACCACAAGCTTCGTAGTCAGGTTCTCTAACAACTAGGCTATCCGGTCGTCCAAATCTCTCGTCGTGATCTATCTAATCTAAGGTCTACTTGGTAGGCTAGGCATTAATGGGTATTTCATGCAATTTGTTTTATTTGTAGATTTTGTGGGTATATAAACTATCTAAGAATATGATTTTACTCTTCAAATTCTACCATTACTACCATAATAAAAAAATATTTAAGAACATTGCCAAAACCGGGGAAAAAACCGGTTTCCGGTTTTGGGCCCTCAAAACCGCAATTCAAAACCGGTTTTGACAACTTTCCGGTTTTGCACGCCCTACTTTCAATCCTACTCCAACTCCATGTCTCAAAGTCAGAGTAAGTCAGCAATTTTTATTCAGTTTAGGCTTCAATTGAAGCTAAGTATTATGAATCTCGAAAAATGTACCACCAGTTTGGAAAAACCCTGTTGAGATGAATCCGGCAAGAGACTCAACTTGTCTGATGGTAGGCACTGGTATATACATTTACGCAACTTCGGTCTTCTTTTCAATTCTGAATTACTACATTCACCCTAATATTAAATACATGGTATTTAAATGTTGACACTGCATATTTTCGCTAAGTTTCTTTGCGATCCGGGTTTGTGTGATTTGTGTGTGTTCGTACAGTGTGGAGGTGGAAAAACTGCATAAACACGCATTTCTTACATAAACGTAACTATCGTAAGGTCGCGGGTGTGCTAAGTAATTGTTTCAGTTCATTAATATGGACCTCCGCAAAGTAACGCCTGATTCAATAAATTATTTAAATTGATGTTATTTTACATTTGACCGGATTCTAATTACTTTCATCATGTTTTACTAACAAAATAATCTTCTACCGTTATTCGTTTTTGTTGAAATATCATTTTAAAAAAGTCGACCAATACGATCCCACGGTACTGAAAATACATGAGAACATGGGTAAAGTAAAGGTGCACGGTGGAACATTCGGGCAGAATAAGCTCCGCGACACCTGCCCGCGGTAAACAAATTAGAGGGAGCGCTCTTTACGGCCAACGTAGTGCCAGCGCGAACACCGATATTAATACTTTACAGCGACAGCGAAATTTAATCAAGATCGCGCGTGTTTCACTATTAGCTTCCACTAGCGACTGACCCCGCTTCACTGGAACCTAGTGATGTAATAACGAACGCCATAGCCGAGGTGCAGTCCCGTCAAAAGCGAATCCATCGAGCATTCCACGATGCATTCCCTTCACTAACCGTTAAATTTAGTTACGGATAAATTCGTTAGCCTGTACGCTGTATGTAATAGTGTGCGTGCCATGTAAACTCACTGGCGCAGCTCCCGCGCTTCGCCCCTCGCCTGATCAGCCCAAGGCATGCCTGAAGTCTGTGCTTGTTTACCTTGTCTACACAGAAGGCACCGTGTACTGTTCAAATTAAACGCGTGATAATAAAATTCTATCGGAAACATAGCCGAACTATCAAATAGAGTGTTTTCTGCTGTAAGTACTTCATTTAGGAACACGATCATCATCTCGGGCAATGGGACGTATGCCCCACTGCTGGACACATGCCTCCTTTTAGAATGAGAGGGCTTGGGCTATATTTCCCACATGATCCCAATGCGGATTGGGATGTATATTATGTTTCCTTCCCCATAAAGCTAGTGGTAAATTTCAAATGTAATTTCGCACACGAATTACGAAAAGCTCAGAGGTACGAGTCCGGTTTTGAAAGTACGATCCTCTGCTTAAGAGGCCAATAGGTCAAACGAATAAGCTACCACGGCTTAGGTATTAAAGTAATTTAAAAAATAGATTAACTCATCAAACGCGCCAAAACCCCTGGGCCTATAAAGCTGGAACTTGATGTTTACTGCATAATACAGAAAAGGACTTAGGATAGTTTCTACGGAATTACTACGAGATATAGAGTGCTGTTAGCTAATTATTTAGTACTACGAAATTAGACTACATATTTTTAGAAGTTACAAGATCAAGAGTATGTACATTAAATATGTAGCTAATTATAATAAGGTAGCATTACGTCACAGCGTGGCCAAAAGAAAGGAAAACAACGTACACAAAGGCACGAGTCGGGACTCAGGTGTTTCCAAGTCTGCCCTCCATTTCTCAAAGTGAATCCACATTGCGGGCCGTATTTTATAATGACACTGGGAGTTTGTGCTCGAGCGACGTATGCTCGCTGCCCACTCAAGGATTAAGGTAACATAGGGATGCCGCGAGTTTTTTATTTATTTTTACAAATTATGATAGATTGTCTTGAAGTTTATGTCGATTCCCGTAATAAATATAGACAACTCCGGAGCCCGTGATTACACGTACGAGTATTTACTTGTAAACGCAATGCGTAAAGCATAAACATGATATTAGAAGAATGTGTGGATATTATAAAATGGAAAAAATATTTGCAAAGGATAACTTGATGATACATCTAAGACTTAGATTCTAAGCAGTGACGTGGTATAGAAGCTACTAGGTATAATAGGTAGCTATTTGTAAGTGATGTTATTCTGAACTTGATACTTTTACCCGTTCCTGAGAAAATAGTCTTGAGAGACTGACGCACGCACGCTCAGGACAATGGAGTAATCCTGCAAGGGTGCCGTTTTTAGGGTTCCGTAGTAAACTAGGAACCCTTTTAGTTTCGCCATGTCTGTCTGTCTGTCCGTCCGCAGCTAAGCTCAGAGATCGTTACTACTAGAAAGCTGTAATTTGGCATGAATATACATATCAGTCACGCCAACAAAGTGGTAAAATAAAATATAAAAAATAATTTTTTTTTTAGGGTACCTCCCATAGACGTAAAGGGGGGGGCGATTTTTTTTTTCTCGACTATCCCTATAGTGTGGGGTATCGTTGGATAGGTCTTTTAAAACCCATTGTGGGGTTGCTAACATGATTTTTCTGGTGAGCGATCTGTTTGCGAAATATTCAACTTTAAAGTGAAATTTTCATTAAAATCGACCGTCCCCCCCCCCCCCTTTAAATTCTAAACTGTTGGATGGAAAAATTTGAAAAAATTCAGAATGGTAGTAAATATATCAAATTTACTATGAAAATTATAGCGGCTAAGATTGCTTGGAAATTATTTGTAGTTTAAGAGTAAATAGTAGCCTAAGGTATAAAACATACCTAACCTTGGATGATTCCGTACACATACGAAATCCTTAGAAAAATATTACTTGATTTATTCGTAATGGCTACGGAACCCTACCCTGGGCGTGTCCGACACGCTCTTGGCCGGTTTTGTTTTCCTTTTGAGCAACGGCACCTTAGATAAGCAACTTCAGTTCCTTTTACGGAAAAATACTCAAGTATCTTTTGGCCCCCGAAAATAAAATTAATTAATAAAGTCGAAAACATACGCTCAAATCAAGACACACAAATCAGCACGCTAAAGTTTGTACACTAGGATACATACCGATAAAACATGTCCAACCTACGGAATACGTTAACAGCAGGTAGGTATTGTGTTCTCCATAGCTCTGATTTTCTGAAAACCAGTGAAAATAGTGCTAGTGCTTACCAATTGAGGCAATAATCGAGCAAAATAAGCACCAGCCACACGCTTGTTCAAGGTTTTTCTCGGCGATCTTAATTAATGCATTTTGCTGGAGCACACCTGAGCCCAGCCGAGCTTAATGTTTAATTACAGTAGAGGGTGCAATCCTGTCGCAGGAGCTCAGAACTTTAATGATGTGTGGCCGCGCAGGAATTATGATACGTTAAATGTTTACCAAGCAGAGCTCGCGTGATAACGGATAGGTACATATAGCATGTCGTTTCACGATATTTATCTAAATGATATTTAATGATAAACAGAAGCATTTAAAATCCCAAAAGACAGAGAATCTTAATAATATACTTTTTTTGCGTAGTCGTTCTCTGACCTTGATATGGGTAACAAAATCCAATTCATTTGTATCTCAATACTGTTGATTTATCGTTACATCAAAATTAATCTTTGCGTCATAATCACAGAACTAATAATATGAGAAAAGCAAATATAATTATGCGTTATTAAACACTATTAGCTCCGTGGCCATGATTAATAGATAGGGTCAACGTCATAAATAATGATCACTTTTGTACGTACCTTGTCACTTTAACATCGTGTTTGAAAAGTCATACGAAATTATGCAACGACTGAAAGCGACAAGGTACAAAAGTGATCACTTATTTATGACGTTGACTGTACCTACAATGTATTTTTATTCCCCGACAGGACAAGTAACCGACTAAACTATAGTAAATAACCGCGACGTTAGAAAACATTCCATTCTTCGCTGAACTATAACCATTTTCCGCAACTATTTAGAAGCTATAAGTATGTAAATATTGTTAACGTTACACACAACTTCCCCGCGATACATCTGCAACTCCGCAACACTGCAGTAATAACTTAGCGGGCTCTTTCACTCGCCGTATAAAATATTCAGCAGCAAATAGAGGCGGACCTATTATTATATATAAACCGTTTCATGGCAACTTTTCTCACCGGTTTCCCCTGAATGTTGTTCCTGTGTTACGGACTATATCTCGGCTACTTACGTGCATAAGTTACAGGAACGCTTCAGAATTACTTTACTTCGTTTGAAAAGCTGTTCTGCAAACAGAGTGTTGGCGCAATGTGTTGTGCCGTGCTGCTTCTGTATCACCTAGTGACTAGGTCCTAAATAAGCAGCCACTACAGTAGTAGTTGTAGCCACGTTCAGTTTTAAAGAGATTTGATTGACTACTTATTAGTTATTACAAAGGAACTTTCTAAGAACTATCACAGAGTCATTTTACAATGGGGATGGGATATCATTGCAAGCGACATAGGGGTCATCGTAAAATGACTCCCATACTTACTCTAATCACATAGATACTTATTATAGCACGCTAGATTTGCATTTTCTAGCAACAATGTAAGGCAAGAACGTCTCAAAATGAAATACTTTGGTAGCCATTGTTGGGAAGGTCGAGTAAAATGAGAGTGCACTAAATGAGACCCTTTGAGGCAAATACCAACTTAGATAATGAGGATTTTCACCGGGCGAACTCGGGTTTTGTAATTTGGACTTGAATCCTCGGAAACCCCTAACTTTAGCATTGAACTTTGTTTAAATTTAATGAGCCTTACACAAGTTAAACGCTTTATAAAGTGAGGTGGAATTACTTATTGATAAAAGTAGTATGTGCTTTAGCGAAACGTGATGCAAAGTTTCGGGATTGAATTATTATAAACAGATACAATGCGAAGTATCAAAACAAGACATCGAAGAAAGCCTCCCCGACCGGTAACGCGATTGATCGGATTAGATACATACGAGTACACTCGAAACGGGAAAAAAGAATTTCATCGACGCGCTGTTTATGTTTTATGCATCGCTTTAGCTCAGTTGGCCCACCTGCCTCCCCGCACCGCGCCAGCACTCTATTACAAGTGCGCGGCGCGTTAGCCGCAGCTCGGTCTGCTGTAAGTACCCCCCGGTGCTGCGTGAATATGTCACGTGTCCCGCAACACCCCACTTTCCATCTGTTTGTAAGGATGTGACTCGAAACAGCTTTTAAATGCTCTAATGTAAACAATGACTAAGTCAGGACGTGGCCAAGCCTGACCACACATTTAAGGTAGTATCCTCAGACATAGGGTGTACTTTTCTACTTTCGCGTAATCTATATATATAAAAGAAGAAACTGACTGACTGACTGACTGACTGACTGACTGACTGACTGACTGACTGACTGACATATCAACGCACAGCCCAAACCACTGGGCCTAGAGATTCCAAATTTGGCATGTAGGTTCCTTATAAGGTCTAGGGGTGCACTAAGAAAGGATTTTTCAAAATTCACTCCCTAAGGGAGTGAAAAGGGGGTCCAAAGTTTGTATGGGGAAACAAGATTAGTTCGACTATTTTTTCGAAACCTCACAGAAGTACTCCTAATGGTAAATGAGTAAACACGTGTTTCAGGTTTTTTGAGAATTCAACCCCTAGAAGTGTGGAAAGGGGTAACAAAGTCTGAAAATCAACATGGGTGTTGTTTCTATTGTTTATCGGGTCGCTGGTTATGAAAACAACAACGGTTTTAAAATCCGACGTGGCGGATGTAAAATACCATCTCCCTAGATGGGGTGCGATGGGTTTGAAATGTCTAAATAAACTAAATGACTGTTGATGTATCAACGCACAGCCCAAACCACTGGATCTAGAGACTTGAAATTTTGCACATAGATACCTTATACAATGTAGGCATCCACTAAGGAAGGATTTTTGGGAATCCCCACGGGAACGGGAAAAAACGGGATGTATAAATTCGATTCCGAGTGACCCTATCTCAGTAACTATAATAACTAGACTCTTCAAATTTGATACACAAGTAGGTATTGCATTAATTAAAACATTAATTTCAGGATTTTCCAAAATTCTCACGGGGTAAGGAAAAAACGGGATTTATATATTTAGTTCAACGGGATCCTATGAACTATAATTACTAGACTCTTCAAATTTGGCATAGAAGTAGGTAATTATAATAGTAAAAAACTGTTTTAAGGATTTTCGGAAATTCCCACGGGATAAGGAAAACACGGATTTTTTCGTTTTACTGGTCGTAGAAAGCTGAAATTCGGCATGTAGGTTGCTTGGGGAGTGGTAAAGGAGGATTGAGATAGGACTTTCCAAAATTCCCATGGGAACGGGAAAAAACGGGATTTTTCGTTTTACTGGCCGTAGAAAGCTGAAATTCGGCATGTAGGTTGTTTGGAGAGTGTAGAGGAGCATTGAGAGAGGACTTTCCAAAATTTTTACGGGAACGGGAAGAAACGGGATTTTTCATTTTACTGGTCGGAGAAAGCTGAAATTGGGCATGTAGGTTGTTTGGGGAGTGTAGAGGAGCATTGAGAGAGGACTTTACAAAATTCCCACGGGAACGGGAAAAACGGGATTTTTCGTTTTACTGGTTATAGAAAGCTGAAATTTGGCAAGTGGGTTCCTTGGAGAGTGTAGGGGAGCATTAAGAAAGTATTTTCCCGAAATTCTTACGGGAACGGGAAAAAACGGGATCTTGCGTTTTACTGGTTGTAGAAAGCTAAAATTTCAAAATTCATAAATTTATACTGTGAGTAGGCCGCAAAGGGCTCTTTAACCGACTTCAAAAAAAGGATGAGGTTATGCATTCCACTTTATGTATTTTTTATGTAGGTATGTTCACCGATTTCTCGGTCAATTGTGGACCGATTATGAAAACTATTTTTTTATTCGTAAGAATATAATATAGGTACTCCTGAGATGGTCCCATTGTCACCAAATCAGGATCTGATGACGGGATCTCAGGGAAATCGAGGGCAACCCTCAAATTTTGTAGGCACGCATTACGTTTTTCATATATTTTCTCAAGCTATTTATGTGTTTGCGTCTGGTAGACATCATCTCATGTTGATGAGCTGATGATGGAAGGTAAAACTCTTTAACGGTTAGGAGTTGAGGATATTTTTTCAAATATTACAGGTACGTATATTCCGATAGTTGTATTATTTCAGGCTATCCACGTGAGCTGATGATGGAAGGTTAAACTCCTTAACGGTTAGGAGTTATAGGAAGTTTCTTTAAATATCATATGCACGTATAGACCTTTAGTTGTATTATTTCTGGTTATTCAGATGAGCTGATGATGGAATGTATAACTTTTAACGGTTAGGTCACACAACACTTTAACAAAATACTATATACTATAATATGTATAATATCAATGCTAAATATGTACACATCGCATCCAGTTACTCAAGTTTCCGTAGAAGGTAAGAAAACATTGAATTATACCTTATGCAGGACAGGGGATAGTAATAATAGGTTTTATATTATTAACAAGCCTGTTTATTTTAGTGCCCGCTTCCGAATTAGCGAAAAACATTGTATAAATATAAAGAAATACTGTAAAGGACCGTATCTACCTGTAGTCGGGCTTGCTTGCACGCTTGCTTGCATGCTTACTTGCACGCTTTCTTGCACGCTTGCTTGCTTGCGTGCATGCATGCTTGATTGCATCTTGCTTGCATGCTTGCATGCTTGCTTGCTTGCCTGTATGCTTGCTTGCTTGATATCTTGGTTCTTTGGAATACTCTTGGTACACGCAAGCGAAGCCGCGGGCAAAAGCTAGTAAATCAAAGTCAAAGTCAAAGTCAAAGTCAAAATTCTTTATTCAATTTAGGCATCAAATTGATGCTCCTATGAACGTCGAAAAATCTACCACCGGTTCGGAAAAAACCCTGTTGAGAAGATACCGGCAAGAAACTCAACAAGGTATATTTTTTTCAATCAGATCTACATTGTTATTAAATGACATACATCTAAAGTATTTAATACAATTAAATTTTTTAACACAGTAGATACGCTATTTGAGACTAGAGATCGCCAATGCGGATCGGAATTATTTCCAAACATCCCTGTCCATGATATAGTCATTAATTTTATAGTACGCCTTAGATATTAATGTCTTCTTCACAATGGATTTGAATTTTGTATCAGTTTAGTATCAGTTGTTTTTGTACTAAATAATAATCAGGTACCAAGCTGCTGTGAATTATAACACTAATTCAGAATAGCTCAATTTATCAATCATGTGCATGTTTTTATAAGAGAGCTATCAATTAGTGTTATGAATGAAAAACGTACTTTCCTTCCAAAAAATAGTTTCGCAAAAGAGGGATTAAAATTTCCAGCCTATTCAATATTGAAACTATCCTCGAGCAAGGGCGCTCGCGGACGCGGCATTCATCTGGAAGGGGAACCCGGGTTTGTAATATTAATGGTACTGCCTAAGGTATGCTTGGATTTTACTCATTAGGGGTATTATGTGGACGGTTTCAAAATGATAAATGAGTATAGGACGTTAAAATGACTAAGGCGACTTGTACCCGGTGTTTGTTAATGTTTTATAGCAGCTTTGTTCAGCTTACCACCCGGGCAGCAGCGGTAATGGATGACTTCAATAATTGTTGAGTTCTTTGACTATTTGTTTATACAACGTAAAGCTAAAATCACAAACTTGAGCTATGCCTTTTTTATCTGAAGCCTAAAGGCCTAAATATGTATTAAAATACATGTGACGGACTGCCTAGTAAAGGAGTCTCTCTTTTTTGTACTAATTTCTGGCTTAAAACGTTCAAAATCATCACGCCATTTCTCTTTGACTTGCTTCTACTGCAATACTAATTACACGGAACCCACTCGGTGGTGATTTTGGGCCAGCAATCCAGTCGCATTTTGCAGACATATCCCGTCAAGTCTCATTTGAGTTTGGCGGGCGGTCTTGATGCGCCATCAATGCCATCATCGACAATTTGAGTTCTGGAGCAAATGTCATTTGTCTGAAGCGCAGTTCAGTGTTTATGTAAATTGAGAAAACAGCACACAGCCACAGATAACTCAGTAAGCGAGCCTCAATCCAATCGCACTTGACCAGTAATTTGCATGACCTAACTCACATAAAGATCTGATTTGAAACTCCAAAAGGAAATTCTGAGTATTTTGTACGATACTTGGAAAAACGGGTTTTCCAAAGCTTACCTATAGGTAGTAGTTTCCGAACGCCATACCTTTGACAGGCAAACATTAATCAGGGCGTTACTCCGCAGGCATGCAATATGCTATTTAATATAAATAACAAGTACGAGTAGGCCGCTCGAACATGTCAAGCCAACATTAAATCCATATAGGTAGCTAATGAATTATATACAAGTGGTGAAAAGGCCCGGCTTACTCAAACCAAACCAGTGCCTTTGCGTTCCTTTGAATACCTATGCTTTTGAAGCCTGGGGCTTGCTGCTTTTCATTAGCGACTACTCATTCGTTTACTATCTAACTCGTATCACCCAGTTTATCAATCAATTCAATACACAAGATTTAGTATTAGAAGTGGATACATTTTCAGACCAGCAGGCTTATTGTCTATTGTCTAAGAGATGGTGAAAGCGAAGGCAAGTATCAGAAGCGTTAGACAATACGGCCTCTGTTTAAGACTGCTTATCCACCAAAGCAGTGCGAGGTAGCTAAACGGTGTGCCAGAAAAAAACACTAAGGCGAGCTTGCGCGGACATGGGTTAGCTACTTAACTCCGAGTTAGCTGATAGCAGTTAACAAGTGTCAAAATAAATTACCAGGGTTAATGATTTAATTTATTAACCCTGAACTGTACAAGTGGCCCTTATTAAATAATATTATTTTCCTCGCTTCACTCAGCTCTGGTTTTCTGTTAAGGGGTTTTTTCTCGCATATGCTATGTAGCTCTCGTGGATAAGCAGCCTAAGTTAAATGTTTCCCTATTAAATAAATCGTTAACATAATAGGCAGCAATATCTTACTCTACTAAGGGAAAATTCGCACAGAAAAAGCGTTCATGCATATATTTAGTTGTTGAGCTACAATGAAACACTGATAAATGATAATAAACGGCTGGCAGGATGTTTGTAAACGGTTTATTAAAAATGAAACACTACGACGCCGGTGCTCGACTATAGGATGCTGGTTCGATTCGAACGCGTTCATACGGACTGACTCGTCCGTACGTTTACGATCTAAAATATTTTTATGGGATTTTTCATTTTAGCTAGTTTTAACGAATAGGCGAATCAACAATAAGAGCTAGCAGCTGTCTATACCTCGATTAAATAAAGGTCCTTTAATAATGCAAAATGGTCTCACTTTACAAAACTTTAATTATGGTAGGTGTAATGTAAGTATTCAATGTTCCTGAAATATTTCTGCCGCTGTAGTTATTCATTTACTTCGACATGTTGATACAGTAGGTACAGTAATCCTCAAAAATAAGAGGGACCAAGATAACTGTACCTTGGCTCGTCTACTGAGATTTAATTAATTTGACATATGACAAATTAGTAAAGTGCCAAGGCAGAGGAAAGTTATTAAATTGACTACAAAGACATATTTTAATACAGATGCATTTATTCACCTTATAATTATGTAAAGTAAATTGGACTGTTAGTGTAGTCGAGCTCAAAATGATCTAAATAGAACTATACTGTCACAGGTAATAATAATAAGATGATCAGAGGATCATTTTGAGCCCCAGAACCGCTCATCCACTTGAGCTGCTCATTGTAGCTAGCAATACACTGAGCAGAATTGTCGTTTCAATCTGCTGTCGGAAATTAAAGTTTATCCTGCGTAACCCAGTGTATTCACTGTTAAACTAAGTAACCTTACAATATTTCAGATAAATAAACTTTTGAATGACAAAACTTCGTTGTAATTCGTAAATGTATTTACAAATAACATATTACGTGAATGCAGCAGAAAAAAACATTATCCCAGTACTATTGTTATGTTTCGAACTTAAAGTGAACACAAGCCTCTACCCACAGCGCTAAATCCCTCGGCAACTATAGCCATGTTTCTTTGTCGCATCTATGTGAATAATACAAAGGACTGAAAGTTTATAAAGGGGTTTTTAATCTGTTTCTTTCACGACGAAGGTCTCGGATAAGGGACTTTTGTAGGACACGGGGAGAAATTGTAAAAGATTCTAAAAGTGTGCTCTTTGTATCTCATCGACAAGAAAGTGCATTTCAATGCTTTGTGGCTCACATTTTCTGCAGGTCGCTGAAGTATTAGATTACAAAGCATAAAAAGAGAATATACTTTTACCTTGTACTCTAGTTGGTCTAATAGGATTTCACTTTGTAGTTTCGGATTTTTATTGTGTACTTACAATTTATACCTAAAAAGAACTTAGCAATACACGTTTAAAGCCAAGGTTTCCTTGATAATAGCTCATTGTTATTATAATCGCTGCAGGGCCGTATATAATGTACACACCTAAACATTGCCAATAATTCATGTGTAGTATAAATTATGCGAGCACAATCTTGGGAGGGGGAGTAGCAATTAAGTCGGGAACCTGTGTTATTTACTGACTCATATAAATGAACGTACTATAGAGGATTATTAACGGTGTAATGGCGTAACAAAAACTGATCAATGCGGCACACGGTTGGTAATAACTTGGGTCGCTTCAACCGACGCTAATTGACTAGGAAAGCACAACGTACATATATAGGTACGTTAAATATAACGCGAGCAATATACCGTCAACGAGTTTTTGCGTAGGGATAGGAAAAAACGACTAAAATTAATTACGAGAGCACGTTTTCCCGGACCATAATCGAGTATAACGGACGCTATTTAGAAACTAATAAGTATGTTCGGTTCAGCTCTTAAGAAGATAAGAACTCAACATGGTTCGAAATATAATGGTATAAGATCCTTTATACCTAGGCATCGACCTACATCGATCAAGTAAGTGTTATAATTATAAAACATGCTGACAAAAATTGATGAATTGCCTTGAATAAATCAGTTGGTTATGTTTCATTAAAAATTCAATATCTTATCTTCACCGATCTTATCTTCACCGATTTTGTTAGCATACATTTTAATTTAAAAAATCATTCGTTTACTTGATCGGTTTAAGTCGACACATATCGATACCTTTAGGTTCATTTGGCGTAAAGGACAAAATGGCACTTTTCAGGAGAGCCAAAAAACAAAATTTTTTTTAGAAAAACTTTTGTAACTTTTTTCTTTGTTGACCTATATTTTCGATGTATATGAGAAAAGTGCTTAGAATTCTTGTCTCTATGTAGTTATTTGGTACCTATTACGTTAAATATGAAACTTAAAAAGTTAGTGTCCTTTACACCACGGTAAAAAGCGTTATAAAGTCACATACGACCACACCATTTTAAGAAATTTAAGATAGTTGATTGGTTGATTGGCCGTAAAGGTCATTTTTGTAAAAAATAATGCAATTTTTGGGTGTATAGACCACCATAACTTACTAAATTTATATTGTTTTCCTTAGATTTATATCATTACAGGAATATATTATGCGAAAATATTCATCATTTGTCGTAATTATTCGTTGGTAGTTACTTACCAATAATTTAGTAGTTGGTAGTAGCATGAAAAATCATTAAATACATGCAATAAACGTTTTACGCCTTGAAAATATTATAATTACATCCATGGAATTTTATTATTATTGTAATAAAACAGGTTGGTTAATCAAGGTATGCCGTGAATGAAAGGATGGAGTCGTTAGTCTGTAAGAAATCGCTGTAAAGTCAACTTTGGTATTCGCTAAATGCACTTTACTAGAGAAACGCTACACAATATAGGTTCAATCACAAAATTACTTTACCTACTAGGAATTTAATAACGTCATTTTCTTTGTGTAAGAACTAATTATCAGGTATGTTGTACCTACAGCTCTAACGTAACACAAAATCATCCAGTATAAATCAAAACAAATTCTAATAAACAAATCTCTCCGGATAAAACCGTACTAATTATTGTTTTGTAACTTGATATTAATAAACTGGTTCTCAGAAATGACAAACTAGCGTTAAATAAACGAGTTAGTATCAAGTAGGTAGTAAGAATAACGCAAAAATTCTTTAAAGTAACTCGTCAGAATTTTTTTATTTCGTCTACTGCAATGTCACTGTAGACGACTGCTGACGACTTGCCTCAAAAACACTACTCGATACTAATTCAATCGAACAGCGTTAGAAAATATTTCTATAATAATAACTGAACTAAACAAAACAATCATCTGATCTGCATGCGTATGCATCGGGGACTAGGTATAAGTCCGTACCGTCATCGACCCATCACCTATCTTGCTCTTAAGGCCACCACAAACTGCAGCGCGGGGCATGCGCGCGACGCCGATGGAGCGTGCCTAGCGCGGTCTATAACACTAAACCATATATACGGTGACATACACCGGCAGTGTTGTGCAGCACGCTGGGCACGCTCCGTCGGCGTCGCGCGCACACCCTGCGCTGCGGTCTGTGGAGGACTTTACTACTGATAAAAAACAAAATTGCGAGGATGACAGAGACAACCGGCATGAGGAATTTTTTACCGCGCAAAACTGTCGCATGTTTTGTTACGACGCAAACTTTTATTAGTAAGAACTATTAAAACTTGATTTAATTACGTTATGACATCATTACAGGAATGGAAAACTCTTACACGCCTTTAATTTTTTTCATCAAGTTCACCAATTTACAAAAAAAAAGAGTATTAAAGCATTAAAAAGTCCTTTACGCTGCATCATAAATATACCTTGGTATTTATGTAAGTGCTTTAAACCACGTTGTATAATGCTAGGAAAAAAATATACGTCCTTTACGCCCATAGTTTAGCTACGTTATGAAGTAAATATAGTACGTAAATGAAGAACAGTAAAGGTCGTAAAGGACAGAATAATAAAAGAAAGCTCCAAATATAGGTCTTAAAGGGCAACGTGTATAAAATCAGGACTTTACGTCGTGGTCTATATTTCATAACGTCCTTTACATTCCATGTGATTTTGAGTGTGATATTTACACCCACTAAACAAAGCAGTTTTGATGTTGAGCTATGGAAAATTCTGGGGTGTAAAGGTCAAATTTTGCGAGATATCAAAATTCTAAGTATACAGATCGATAGAGCTTGAAATTCTGAACAAAACTGTATATATAACTCATTTTCGGCATTTTGTCCTTTACGCCAATTGAACCTAAAGGTATCGATATAACGAATCCTGTGCCGGTGGTGTTGTCAGCCATGTTTCAAATAATTGCTTGATTCAGGCGTTTACGTTGCGTTCATCATCCCAGCCTATATACGTCCCACTGTAGGGCACAGGCCTTCTCTAAGAATGAGAGGATTGGGCCGTAGTTCCCGCGCGGGCCCAGTGTGGATTGGGAACTTCACGTACACCATTGAATTTTTTTTTTCCTCACGATGTTTTCCTTCACCGTAAAACTCATGGTAAATTACAAATGTAATATCGCACATAAATTCCAAAAAACTCAGAGGTCAGATTTCTGCATACTATGTGCCGAAGATCGCAAACTTGGGTGGCGATTCTTGAAATTACTTCTGTAAAAATGTTATTCAATAAACTGACCTAGTGCGAATCGGCCTGTACGTCAAAATATAAACTATAAATCAACGATCGTATGTTAAAAAATCAAATGTTAGCAGAGCCCCGCTTTTCAGTAAAATATACGGTGTGTTAAGTCGTTCCATTTGGTTGATCGGGATTCGGTACCGCCTTAATTTTTAATTTAGTTTTATTTTTATTATTTGTTGTTTCAGCTGTCTTTCTATTACGGTTCTTGAGATAGTTGAACCGTCACAGCACTGTGACAGATAGACGGACACTGTTGCGACTTAATAATAAGGGTTTTCCATTTGTCACCCTTCGGGTACGTACCCCTAAAAGTCGTCTATAGCTACAAATCTAGTGCTCAAATTTTTTATTTTATATTAGTTGTGAAAATGAAGTAAGGATGTAATTTTGCCCTGGTATTTCCAATTGACTTATTGCGCTTTCCTTTCGAAAGGCATTTCATCAAATTTGATTAAAACCAAAAATTGGCCTTATTGTTCGCTATTTGACATTCACAGATATAATAGTTATTTATGATACAAGTGCGGAAAGTAGGCATTTCCCAACGAATGGCGGAGATCTAAACACACGAGCGAAGCGAGTGTGGTTTAGCCGACATGAGTTAGGAATTTCCTACTTTCGACACGAATGTTACAACGTTTTACAATGCATTAAGCGAGGAAAAAAATTGGGGCTAAACATTTTCGGTAAAAGATGCTGCGTTCTTATTTACCTTTCATTGAGGGAAAGTCTCGTAGGTGTTTACGTATTTCAGCATCGACTTAGTCGGCAGGAGGCTGTCACATATTTGTGCTTGGTCTATGACGTCAGGCGGTGTTAAGTCCGACGTAAATTCAACACTTGAACTCTCCATTTTAATTTACTAAACTAAAATTAATTCTCCGGACTGAATACATGATGATGCGGATTTTCGTGACAGGCGCGAACGGGTAAAGTATAAATCTTCCCAGGTGAACTTTTCGCTTCGAGCCCTTATCTTTCAAAACAAACGGTATCGTCATAGTATTAAGGTTCAAATTTAATGTAATGGCTCGAAGCGAAAAATTCACCTGGGAAGATTTATACTATAACGGGTACGGGTCGTATTACGCCATGCGCACGCACTGAAAGCTCATTGGTTGAATTTCAATTGCGCGCGCACGATGTCGTACGGTCCGAAATGGACTCAAGGAATTATTTTAGTACTAAATTATTTTTTTCAAAATTTTTGACGGAATTAAAATTTTTGTGTTTTAATATTAAATCAATCTGTTTTATTGTTTTATCAGTAACTATTCACTTGGTTGCATCAAACATTTTATTATTTGTGCAAAGCTGAATTACAAAGACAACTCTCTAGTCGCATTTTTTTAAACACTATTTTGGACACAACTTTTTGAGATTTGGCAATTTAAAAAGTTACTTTTCCGCACGCGTGTGGAAAGTAAAATCCATACAACTTTTTTTCACACTTGCGGAAGCGTGCTGGGATGACTAACTCTGTACAAGTAGGGCTCTATATCTAAATCCCTAATGATTATTTGTCCTAATGTAATGTTTGTCCTAATGATCGTTTGTCCTAACTCTTTTTATTTAAACTTTATTAATTGTTCTGGATTTTTATAAAACAAATCTAAACTAACCTATAGAGTTCTAGAGGATAATCACAAAAAAGATCCTGAAAAATTCACGGTTTCCGAGACAAAGTGTTAGGACAAACATTACATTAGGACAAACGATGTTAGGGATTTAGAATGAGACCCTACAAGTAGATATGTTGACTCACGTCAAGAGGCACTTTCCGAGCATATACATTGTATAAACTATTAGTGAATATACACAGACTGATTCCAGAGACGTGATCAGTGTCAACTCTACACAACTCTGTAAAAGTATATATAGACGTCATTTACCACCGTATGAAATTACGTATTATTACGTGTGAAACTTTCATATTTTCGATATTTATTGAACATTACTAACAACAAATAACACTAATCTTACTGATTGCTGCTACAAAACGTTAGCCTATAATTAACAGGGTTGGTTAGGGTTGTACCAGATCCACACTTGCAGAACCGTCCAGAATATGGGCGTCTTTGCGCTCTTGCAGTACAGTCAGTAATAGGGTCAATTTATTATGAAGCTTCTATCGATCTTCTAAAGTCTATGGATTGCCCCCAGACGTACCCGGAAGAACGCACTGGTCGGCGCGAGAGGCCAGCCCCAGGGCTCTTCACGTCCATTAAACTGCCGGAAGCCGAGCCCCCAAACGGAGTGGCGCCCCTGCTAGACTTCCCGCGGGGGCGCATGAGACCAGTTACATTCCTCGGCGAGGGCCCATATGGGAGTGTGAGTATCCTGTCTGCCTTTTACTACAGAGGTCATCTCACACGCCTTTCAGCGCGAAGCATGGTGGCGTGTGGGGGAGACTTATCAGTGCTCACTGCAGCCTCTGATTTTCCCTTTTATTTTACTTTTTTAGGTAGATCACAAACTAACTAAAGACAGTCGCCTTATATCATGCGTTTGCCTAGCTAGGCATTTCTGTACAAAACGCTAAGTGCCCAAAGTTTACCATTATAAAACGCTGTGTCAATTTAAAACCACACGTCATGGAATAGGTTGCTCTATTTTTCGAAAGTTGTCAGTCGTAATAAATAAAAATATCGTCTTCTAGAGGATCCGGAAGCTCTTCAGTTTCGTCTTTCTCTGCTGGTGTTTTAAATATACTAAACGCGGCTACCGTAGCAGCATTGAGAGCAGAAGAAGTGTTTGTCTTGGAGTTTGTAGGCTTCACATCGTCAACTTGGGGCGGGTTGTCTTTAGCGGCTTCGTGGGAGACTTCAGTTAGTGACGTCATATCTTCTACGTCCACCATAGTACTGTCCATAGTGTTTGGGTCGACTTTAGCAAGAGTAGCATGCACATCGTCAAGTCTGTTCTTATCCTCCTGGTCTTCTATAAATTTTAAATTAAATTTATCAGATCTTGGTGAATGAGAATAATTTATGGTTTACATGTTCTACCGAAATAACGATGTTTATATTGAATCATAGATTTGTATTTTAATAGTGAATATATTTTATGTATACATATGTAGGTATCGTTGTCCACTCTCATAAAATGCTAAAGATTTTCGCTAAAAGAAGCACGGTAAACATAAACCAAAAGTCAAACACATGTTTTGTTAATATATTATGAAGTGTATTATTTTTAAATAATTCTCACCTTCTTGTTCACGGTTTGGCGTAAATTTACTTTTTAAATTCGATATGAACCCATCCATTTTTATCAATTTTGTAAAAATATAGTTTTGAGTGCAGATGTAGATGTTACTTCATTTCTTTGTGACAAACTGATGTCATTTTGAGCCTCGAGATGTAAGTACTCCTGTAGGAATTTTCTGCCAGTACTATTGCCTAAATCAACTTTATAAACCTTTCCAGAAAATTCGGATCTAATCTGTGGTAAATTCTTCGTCAGGAAATGCAAAATAAATGCAAAATAGACTGTTGTTAATAATTTAAATTACCTTCATCCTATGCAGAAGACAGCTGAATCCACTATATGAAGGATACCCCTATATATATATATTCACGACATACAAGTAAACAGCAACAGCTCATCCGTTACATTACATCACATGTTTGTAATAAGTCTTACTTAAGTATCACTCTAAGGTGTACATGTTTCTAAATTTCGAAGGTATCATATGGCAACCAATAAAATAACCACCAAAAAATTATTGATCAATGATCACCATTAGAAGAATGATTGAAATTATGTATGTACAAAAGTACCCAATATACAGGGTTATTGGTAAGTCGACCTATTCCCGTTAAGGGGTTATGGGGGAAGTCATTTGCAATCATTTTTGTCCCATAATGCCCTATGCAAAAATGAACCATTTCTGAGATAATTGAAATTTAAGTTTTATGCAAAAAAAGTCGGAAACGCATCTTCAAAAATTTTGTTTTAAAAAGGTTGGCCATTTGAGTCATTTTTTTTTATTTTCTTATGTACAAGATAAAATAGCTGTTCTTATGCAATATTAAAAGTATAATTATCTGTACACGTTTAAGAACGCAAGACCAAAAAGTAAAAAAAATGTGATTTTTTTATAAGGTTGTTCAAAATGAATGGCACAATAACAGAAAATTTTACTACAACATTTGGCGTGCAGATTGTACAGAAAACATGAACGTATTTCTAGCTTTCTATCAAACTACTAATACTATCATTTTTGTAAATGGTTGCCAGAAAAAAATAATCACAAAGGACGTAGGAAGAAAATCACGTCCGAACATTTCTCAAAATCAACTCATCAATCAAAAATTTATTAAAAAAAAAGTTGGCCATATAAGTCAACTTTTTTTATTTGCTTGTGTACAAAATAAAATAGCTGTTCTTGTGCAATATTAAAAGTGCATCTATCTGTACACGTTTATGAATGCGAGACCAAAAAGTAAAAAAAATGTGATTTTTTATCAGGCTGTTCAACATTAATGGCACAAAAACAGAAAATATTACAGATACATTTGGCATGCAGATTATACGTAAAACATGTACGTATTTCTAGCTTTCTAGAAAGCTATCAATACTATGATTTTGTTTTAATTGTTAGTAGAAAAAAAATAGCACAAAGGACGTAGGAAGAAAATCACGTTCTTACATTTCTTAAAATTAACTCACTAAATCTATCGATAATAACTGTTAAATACAACTAACAACAATAACTAATGTAAAATACCAAATTGAAACAAAAAAGCAATAAAGTTTGAAATCCTACGATATTTTTTTTATTTACATTTTATACCCATTCATAAATGTTCCTTATTTGTTGCAGTCGCTGACTACGAAATTTGTTGTTTCAAATTATAAGAAATAAAGAACCTATTTGAAAATAGAACTTCTCACTTTGATAATCTTATAAAAAAATATTAACTGTGTTTATTTTTCGTAATTATTATGAACCCAGACATAGTAATCTGCTCAATAAATAAAATGTTGTGCATTAAGTAAACGAATTTGCCGCCGATTTTGAAATAAAAAAATACACAATGTTTTTTTTTATAAGATTATCAAAGTAAGGAGTTCCATTTTCAAATAGGTTCTTTATTTCTTATAATTTGAAATTACAAATTTCGTAGTCAGTGACTGCAACAAATAAGGAACATTTATGAATGGGTATCAAATGTAAATAAAATAAAAATATCGTAGAATTTCAAACTTAATTGCTTTTTTGTTACAATTTGGTATTTTACATTTGTAATTGTTGTTAGTTGTATTTAACAGTTATTTTTGATAGATTTAGTGAGTTAATTTTAAGAAATGTTCGGACGTGATTTTCTTCCTACGTCCTTTGTGCTAATTTTTTTTCTACTATAAATTAAAAAAAATCATAGTATTTATAGCTTTTTAGAAAGCTAGAAATACGTACATGTTTTACGTATAATCTGGACGCCAAATTTATCTGTAAAATTTTCTGTTTTTGTGCCATTAATGTTGAACAGCCTGATAAAAAATCACATTTTTTTTTACTTTTTGGTCTCATAAACGTGTACAGATAGATGCACTTTTAATATTGCACAAGAACAGCTATTTTATTTTGTACACAAACAAATAAAAAAAGTTGACTTAAATGGCCAACTTTTTTTTTAATAAATTTTTGATTGATGAGTTGATTTTGAGAAATGTTCGGACGTGATTTTCTTCCTACGTCCTTTGTGATTATTTTTTTCTGGCAACCATTTACAAAAATGATAGTATTAGTAGTTTGATAGAAAGCTAGAAATGTGTTCATGTTTTCCGTACAATCTGCACGCCAAATGTCATAGTAAAATTTTCTGTTATTGTGCCATTTATTTTGAACAACCTTATAAAAAAATCATATTTTTTTTACTTTTTGGTCTTGCGTTCTTAAACGTGTACAGATAATTATATTTTTAATATTGCATAAGAACAGTTATTTTATCTTGTACATAAGAAAATAAAAAAAGTTGACTTAAATGGCCAACTTTTTTTTAAATAAATTTTTGAAGATGTGTTTCCGACTTTTCTTGCAAAAAACTTAAATTTCATTTATCTCAGAAATGGTTCATTTTTGCATAGGGCATTATGGGACAAAAATGATTGCAAATGACTTCCCCCATAACCCCTTAACGGGAATAGGTCGACTTACCAATAACCCTGTATATTTAGACTTAATAAATTAAAAGGATTACCAAATTGCACTGCGTTAAGTTCTTTTGTTGGAATTCTTTTTTCACGGGTGCTTCACAATATCGTGGATTTTTTAGTTCCTCTTTTATCCATTTCCTACTCTTTGGTGACATACTTCTACCCCGTTGTATTGCATATACAGGGTGTCTCATTTAAATCGGTCAGTATGGGAAAGTCTGAAACTATAAAACATACGAAGATCTGTTCTTAGGAACCATGTTATCGATTTCAGTGAAAAGAAAAACAGCATTCATAGATTTTTTTAAAAAAAACTAGTTCTCAGTTCGGGAATCGAACCCGGCAATTTTGAAAAAAAAATCGTACATTATATCTATTTAGATATCGATTGAGTAGGTCTTAAGCAATAAATGTTACTGTGAAACAAAATATCTAAAATGAATAGAATGCATTGTTTCCTTGTCCTTTAATTCAATTTTTCTACTCGTTGATTTTAATCTGTCAATTATGTGTTTATAGACAAAATTGCAATCGCATACTTTTTAATCTTGGATAGTCTATGGCACTTCGGACTCAACTATAATGATTATTATACAACGCTCTAGACGACTATAATAATTTCAAAATTAGAACTTAGTACTTCGATTGAGCGTCGTGAGCGCTTAGTGGAACGCACCCAATGAAAAGTTGGAAATATCTGGCAAATTTGCTTCCATTTGAACACACTAACTTTTTTCTTCTGTTACGTGATTGATTAGTAATTTAAGTAGTGACGTCTCATTAGTTCTTTATTGTGCTACGAAAATTTAAAAGTTTTGTTTGTTATTTGACGCGAATTCGATGGTGTTAAATAAATAATAACAGACTCAAAACGACTCGAACCGATTGGAACAGACTTGAATCGACTCGAACCGACTTGAATGACTTTAATCGACTCGAACCGACTTGAACCGATTCTAACCGACTCGAACCGACTTTAATCGACTTGAATCGACTCGAACCGATTCGAACTGATTCGTACTGATCCGAACCGACTCGAACCGTTTCGAACCGATTCGAACCGAATCGAACCGACTCGAACCGACTTTAATCGATTCGAACCGACTTTAATCGACTCGAATCGACTTGAATCGACTCGAACCGATGCGAACTGACTCTAATCGACTCGAACTGACTTTAATCGACTCGAATCGACTCAAACCGATTCGAACCGATTCGAACCGACTCGAACTGATTCGAACCGACTTTAATCGACTCGAATAGACTCGAACCGACTCGAACCGATTCAAAGCGATTCGAACCGACTCGGACCGACTCGAACCGACTTTAATTGACTCGAATCGACTTGAATCGACCCGAACCGATTCGAACCGACTCGAAACGACTCGGACCGACTGTCTTATATGTTTCCACTACAAAATGTTTTCGATACAAAAATTTTTTTTTTCTAATCTATGAATGCAGTTTTTCTTATCACTAAAATCAATTTACATGGTTCCTAAGAACAGATCTCTGTACTTATGTCTTACAGTTTCAGACTTTCCCATACTAACCGGTTTAAATGAGACACCCTGTATATGAAAAATTTTCTGACATAAGAACTAAACCAATTAACTTGCACGATAAGGCTGATTTGCTGTTGTCCCCTGTGCCATTAATCAAAATTAATTGACATTTATAATCAATCATGAACTAATACTAATCGTTCCGAGCAGAGCACGGCTTTTCTCATTAATCGGGAGCCGTTAGAGTAATCTCGGGCCAGCTGTGACGACCGGCAATCTACACTCGATACCTACTTAAATTAACATAAAAAATTATATCGCACCAATATTGTAAATATGCGAAAGTTTGGGAGTATGCGTCTGCGTGCGAGTATGTGTTTATTTGTTACTCTTTCACCCCAAAAAAGCTCGACAGATATGCATGATATTTGGTAGAAGCTATGGCTGAAGACTACGATATTATTTTTTGGAAATTTAGTAGAATCCCGAAATTTCGATTCAACTGCGCCGGAGCTAATATTTTTTTCACTTCTCCACGATAGATTTAATATATATACATATTCGATATACTAAACAAAGAAAAATATTTTACTCGTGCAAACGAGCGGCTTAAGGCTAGTTATTCCTAAATACTAGTTACTTAATCAAAATTTAAACTTATGCGACTAACAAATAAATAACAATTTTAAAGTCACTAAATGTGGTCGTCCAAATCAAAAGGGACCTTATGGCGGAAATGAGTTATCTACAGAGCTGAAAACTACATAAACGTACCGAACTATAGACCCAAGAACCAACCTTCTAGCCACTACCGTTATTTTTTTACGAATTTTTGAAGTTCACTAATCGAAATTATAAGTTTCAAGAAAATCGCAATTTAAGTATGCCGTACATAAAAGTTATGTTTTAGTGTGAAGTTATGTAACTGATGGTATACTTTGATTGACTATGATTATTACTAATGGAAATTCTTACAATCCTTGCATAAACTTGTCTGTTGTGGGAACTAGACCCGCCAACATAATGCTAATGCATTATCAATGAGATGCAAAGTATCGATAATAGTATTAAAAATAAGTAAATCGCCTGTTTCTCACTAAACTTTTATCGTTTTTATATTGCTACTAATTACATAGATTTGCGAAAGGCCTTAGATGTAAATAAAAACAACACATAATTTAAAAAAAAATAGTTTTTATTTACTAGCAAGAATTCTTATTTTTTATAAACTTTGAGATTTGACAGTAACAAAATCAACACTTAATCACTAAATAGGTTATACATAATTGGTTTAGATGCTAATAAAGCTGGTTATTGGTTTAGTTCCTCGCACACTAAGAGATCAATGATAACTGTTAGTTATGATCTTGTAAAGTTACATAGAGAACTGAGCAATTTCTTCAAACAAATTAAAAAAAGGGCCCTAATGGTAGGCACTAAACAATTTTTTTTATTTTTAGCATGCAAAATCAATATTTTAGTGCAACATTCAAGGTAACTTAAATTTTCTTTTTTTATTATCACAACAAGGTATGAAAATGTTACTTAGTTAACAAATTTAGATATAAATTTTCGTAACAAGTATATACGTAAAAAAGGGCCCTTAAGGCGGTCCGTTGAATGCCGCATGCGGCGGCGTGCGACACTATCTAATGGCGGCTATACGATGAATAGTTTAGTTTATACCTACTTTGCAATTTATTAAAATGTCGATAAATATGGTTTGAATTACAAGAAAAACGATTTGTTAGGTCTTGCCACGATAAGGTTCCTTTTTTACTAAACTTTAGATGGATACAAAACTTTTTTAAATTGACGTTTCGAAAAGTTGAACACATCTACATGTAGTGAATAGAATCATCTTTTTAAAAATACAGTTAATAAAAAAAGGATTTTTTTGAGGTATTTTACAAATTTATTAATATCTCGGAAACTAGTTACCGCCATAAGGTCCCTTTTGATTTGGACGACCACAAATATAAAATGATCACGAAGCTTGATAGCCAACGCGGCAGTGGGACCAGCCAAATATCGAAAAAAAAAAGTCCCCGAAGTGGGTATAAGCACACGAACTCTTGAACGCTGTTTCCCACAAAAGTTGCTTTTCTATACAGGGTGCCTTTTTTAAGGGGCTTTAAATGCAAGGTTCGATTCTACTCATATAACTGAGCAACTTTTGTTTTGGAACTTTTTCCAGTAAGTTGAATTAACATAATTTATTGAGCCTCAAAGTTTAATCGTTAAATCAATGTATTGGACACGGCGGTATTATCGCTATCTCATGGTACAAGGGCCGCATTTTCTAGGTATTTTGATACGGAGGGCTTTCAATGTGCCATACAGAGGTTTGTCTTCGTTTTCGCCTTTTTTGTACTAAATTAATTTAAAACCTCTTAATTTAACAACCTCTTCACTTACAATTTGATAAAAAAAATATTAAATATGTCAATCAAAAATTGTTCATGTCAAAGGAATTTTATTCAGTTCATCGATTAATACGAAATAAAATGCCGAATCAAGTGTTCACTGCAGCAGAAGTGACTGATATGGTGTTATTGTACGGCGAAACACAAAGAAACGGAGCCCGATCATTCGAACTTTACCGAGAACGGTTTCCCAATCGTAGATATCCACATCATAATTCTCGTGTAATAGTAAATGCAGTTCAACGGCTAAGAGAGGATCGACTAACTACTGGAAATACACATGTGGAAGTCGTGGGCAATAATACAATGCCATTACCATTTAAAGACAGAGTTTTGGATTATTTTGCTGACTATCCTCGCTCGAATACACGGATCGCAGCTAGAATGTTTGGAGACCTTCATTCGGAAGTTCATAAAGTTTTAAAAAAGAACAAACGGCACCTCTTTAAACCGGCAAATTTGCACGAGTTATTGCCGCGAGATTTCCCCATGCGTGAAGCCTATTGTGACTGATTTTTACAACAACATCGCCAAAATTCAGATTCATTCATTCATTCAAGTGTCATCTGGACAGACGAAAGCTCACTTTGCCGTAGTGGTATATGGAATCGCAGAAATGTCCATTATTGCGGTTCACAAATTTTCGAAAACCGCTGGATTGGAAGATTTAGCCCGGATCACCGGATTTGACGCCTCTGGATTTTTTTATAGGGAGCCATAAAAGATGACGTGTTTGCGACAGTGACTGTTACGATGAACCTAAAAAAAGAAAAGATCGTCAATAGTTTTCCGAAGATTCGTTTGTCTAAACTACGATTTTTAATTTAGTGGAATTCTGACAATTGCCAGATTTTGACGTTTCAGAGGCAACAAACCTTTTTCATTTTAAATCTATTTATTATTTTAGAAACATAAAAAAATAGGCACATTACTTACTAATTATAAATACATATAGTGAAGGAGAGCTTTTACTATAAGAAGTTATCAGTTTTCATTTATTAGTCTTTCATAGGTTTTTAAGAGATTCTTGTATTCATGGTTCGTGTGAGACAGTTCTTAATGATATTAGTCCTCTTTAAAAAACATAACACATAGCAAAAAACAAAAACTTTTCTAGGAAATAATACCTATATAATATCAGTCAACGAAAACGACAAAAATAATACGGAAACAGGAGAGCGAGCACATTCGAACATTCAAGACAGAAGCCGAATGACTTTAATATTGTTTTGACAGAAGAATGATATTTGATGTTTTTTTATTATTTAAGTATGTACCTTGTCTATGAAATTTTAAATTACAAACCTCTTGAGACGACGATTGAAACTTCTTAATACATAAAACTATTAATTATAATTTAAGTCCAAAAGTTTGCGATACGTGGGGCATACTGAAAGTTTCTGGAACTGGCCACTTATAAAAAGAAAATTAAAAAAGCAATAATAGGATTTTAAAAAATACCTCTCTGGCAGTATATTACTTTTTAATTTACGAGACTGTCATTTGTTTTTTCATCGTGGTGTTGGATTGAAATTTGTGTGTCGCTGTTGCAATGAATTTAAGTCGTGAAAATTTTCGATCCATGATTTTTTACGATTTCCGATGTGGATTAAGTCAGCAAGAGAGTTGTCAAAGACTTCTATTAGCATTTGGTGATGAAGCCCCATGTCGTAGCTCTGTCTATTCGTGGTTTAGTGAGTTTAGACGAGGACGTGACCATCACCATGACGATGAACGTGAAGGCCGGCCAGCAACTGCGGTTACCGATATTAATATTAAAACTGTACGACAACTAATTGAAACTGACAAAAAAATTACATGTCAGCAAATTCGTACTACCTTAGGAATTGGAATGAGCCAGGTCCAAAAGATATTGCATTTGCATCTGAAGGTTCGGAAACTTTGCACCCGATGGATACCGCATGATTTATCGGAAGACCAGAAACGACTGCGTGTAAAGTGGTGCCGCAAAATGATAAAAAAATTTGACGGAGGACAATCAATGGCTGTATATAACATCGTGACAGGTGACGAAACCTGGGTATACTGCTTTGAACCGGAAAGAAAAAGTCAATCGGCTGAATGGGTCTTTCCTTTTGAAGACTTGCCGACGAAAGTAAAAAAGAGTCGAAGCACAGGTAAGAAAATGGTTGCTTCGTTTTTCGGCAAATCGGGACATTACACCACTGTGTCACTTGAAAACCAAAAGACAGTAACTGCAGATTGGTATGTGAACACGTGCTTGCCCAAAGTGTTTGAAAAAATTCGAGAAAAGCGTCCCCGTAGCAAAATAGTCCTTCATCACGCCAACGCGTCGGCACATTCCGCTAAAGCAATGAATGCGTATTTGGATGCCTCAAATGTAGAATTAATGACTCATCCGCCATACAGCCCTGATCTTGCACCATGCGATTTCTTTTTGTTCCCAAAGATTAAAGATAAACTTAGAGGTTTACGGTTTACAAGTCCGGAAATGGCAGTGAATGCTTTCCACGAGGCCATCGAAGAAGTCCCTAAGGAAGACTGGACCCACTGCTTTTCACAATGGTTCCAGCGAATGCAAAAGTGTGTAAATAGGGAGGGTATAGGTATACTTTGAAAAAGCAATAAATGTGTCATAACGATAATGCGTAGTCTTATTTTTTAGAATCCAGAAACTTTCAGTATGACCTAAGTATATGTCAATCATCGCAATGATACCTGAGACAGATAATTTTTTACTCATAAAAGGGTTAAATATTTTATTACGTCTGAACAGTTAGATCAAAAAATATTCTAACTACGTATTAATTAATGATTTATTACATTATGTCCAATCTTAATGTGTATACTAAGGAATTTGTGCTCTGTATTTCCTAGTTTTTGTTTAATCTCGTTTAAATTTTCGGGAAATATTTTTTGCCTAGTAACACTAAGAAATGTCAGAATTCCACGAAATTAAAAATCGTAGTTTAGTTTACGCTCTGTTCAAAGATCCATTCTAAGGCGATACGAAACTTGTATAAGACGGCAAGGAACGCATGTTGAAAATTCAATACGGCACTGAAAGTGAGTGTAAATAAAATGTTTGATTTTAATGTTAGGTTTTTATAGTTTTTGTTGTGATTACTCGAAATAATTAAATATTCTACAAAATAAACTTATTTTTACTGTTATTTTCATTATTGCCACCTTGATTGTGTTTTTGAGGAAAGTAGCTCCTAATTTAATTAATTAAAGGTTGAATGACATGATTTTATTCATTTGACATCTCAGATAAACTTTATCAATGTGCTGTCAGTTTAGTGTTGTATTGCATACATTGAAAATTGCATTTGATTTGTATGAACAAAAAAAAATTAAGATTAGACTTTTTTTTTAAGTTGCAGAACAAAAGATGCTCAGTTTTGGGAGTAGAATCGACCCATGCATTTAAAGCCCCTTAAAAAAAGGCACCCTGTATAATCAAAATTAGCCTTAAGTACACAATTGATCATATCATTAAGAAGCAAGTTCAATGCAAAACCGTAAGACTGTTTCTTAAAACCTTGTGTTTCAAAGCAATGTAACCGTACACACAGCGCAGATGCGGTAAGATATCTGTATCTGAACGCATATCTGTCAATATCGCTCCCTATACAATTCAATGGAGGACCACACACAGCGCAGACGCGGTAAGATTTTATCTGCGTATCTGTGAGCATCGAAATATATCGACAGATGTGAAGATTTTATCTGCAGATAAATACAGGTGGTTGCGCAGAGGCACACTTTCATCATCATCATCATCATCCCAGTCTATATACGTCCCACTGCAGGGCACAGGCTTCCTCCCAGAATAAGAGGGTTTGGCTCGTAGTTCCCACGCGAGCCCAGTGCGGATTGGGAACTTCAGTGTATAATAAAATAACGTACTACTTAAGCAACCAATAAGCCATTCTTGCGTAGAAATGCATTTTCGCATTTTTTTACATTTTGACGTGAAGAGAAATAAAGACAGTGTAACGCGCTTTTATTGAAAATTAATTGTAGCCTATCTATCTCTCAAAGGGCCGGCAACGCACCTGTGACACCCTTAATGTTGCGGGTGTCCATGGGCGGCGGTGATTGCTCCCCATCCGGTGACCCGCATGCTCGTTTTCCCCCTTTTATATAAAAAAAAACACTCTGTATAAGCAATCCGCAACACAAAACGCGTCTACTCAGCTCCGAAATTTTAGAGTGAATGTATCACCTCGCATCTGCACAGTGTGTGATACCTGCAGCCGGATAGGTTTTTATACGCAGACTAGCTTTTGCCCGCGACTTCGTCCGCGTAGAATTCCAATTTGTGGTAAAGCTTCTTCATCTCTTTCATTGTATAAAACAAAAATCCGGCACCGGCAACATCCATCATTATTATCATTTCATCATGAGTATCAGTTAGTGAATATTATAAATCCCGTTTATTCCCTATCCCGCGGGAATTTCAACAAATTTGTCCTTATTCTTTGCAAAATTACACTTATTTTTATCCCGCGGGTATTTTGCATTTTCCCCGAGAAAAGTAGCCTATGTCCTTAAAGCTTTCTACCGATAAAAGAACTTTTAAAATCAGCCGCGTAGTTGAGTTCACTTATTTTTTTCCCGTGGGAATTTTGATTTTTCACGGAGAAAATAATCTATGTAAGTAAGGGTTAGTGTAGCTACTCACTAATAGGTGAAAGAAATTTTTAAATCAGCCCTGAAGTGAAATTCACTTCTTAATATCCCAGGGGAATTTTGCATTTTACCGAATAAATAGTAGGTAGCCTATACCAATAAAGGATAGTGAAGCTTTCTATTGGTGATTTTTTTTTAAACTCAGCCCCGAAGTTAATTTTACTATTTTCTATACCGCGGGAGTTTTGCATTTATCCGGAAAAAAACATCCTATGTTAGTTAACCAAGGACAGTGCATCTTTTCTATTGGTGTAAGACATTTTAAAATGAGCTCCGAAGTTGAATTTTCTTTTTTCTATCCCTTGGGAATTTTGCATTTCCCCGGAAAAAAGTAGCCTATGTCAATAAAGGATAGTGTAACTTTTTACTGGTAAAAGTTTTTTTTTTTAATCGGCTCGGAAGTTTCAGAGATTATCTATCCCACAGGAATTTCCAAAAATCCTGCAATAAGTTTTTTTGTTGTTATGGTCATTTTCGTTAATACTGTATTTGAAAAGATTAGTAATTGTAGTTACGGAGATATGGTCCAGTTGATTTGAGTACCTACATATATAAATCCTGATTTAACTTTATCCCGTGGAAATTTTCAAAATTCTTTATATTCGCTTTATATTCTAATAGTCTAATTGCATGCCCAATTTGTACAGTTTAGTAATCTTCGTTATGGGCATAGGGTCACTCTTGATGAAATATATAAATCCCGATTATTCCTTATCCCGTGGAAATTCCGGAAAATCCTTTCTTATCGGATGCCTACGTCATACAAAGAACACACCCTCCACGTTTTAGGTCTCTACATACAGCGGTTTAGGCTGTGCGTTAATCCGGCAGTCAGTCATTTAGGACTTCAGGACAAAGCAATTTATATGTATTTGCATTGCACCAAGCTTTTATGCGAGTTCAACAATGATATTTGAATACTCAATTCGATTTTATTCGAAAAATGTTGAACTCGCATAAAAGCTTCATCATCATCATCATTTCAGCCGTAGGACGTCCACTGCTGGACATAGGCCTCCCTCATTGACGTCCAATCATTACGGTTGGAAGCGACTTGCATCCACCCTGAACCTGCGGCCTTCACCAAAACGTCCGTCCATCTCGTTGGTGGACGTCCCACGCTGCGCTTGTAAAAGCAAAAGCTTGGTGAAATGCAAATACTTAATACATATAATTAGCTATTATCAGAGATCAGATCAAGACGTGGTTGACAAACGTAGACAAAAATGGTTTGCAATATTTGAAGTTTCGTTTCGTTTACAATGTGTCAAAATAAAATGTAATTTAAATCAAAAGCACTAAGGAGTATTGATATCAACTTCGAAGCAAATCACCCCCAAAATAACTTTCTACTACTTTTTGACCCCTTCAAGGGATGAATTTCAATAAAATACGAAACACGTCTTCCATCAATTTTGTTAAAGAATGTTTATGCAAAATTTGAAGTAGATTGGACCAAGGAATCACGATGCCTCATACAAACTTTGCCCCCTTTTTTACCCCCTTAGAAGTAGAACTACGGAAAATCCTTTCTTATCGGATGCCTACGTCATACAAAGAACACACCCTCCAAGTTTCAGGTCTCTACGATCAGCGGTTTAGGCTGTGCGTTGATCCGTCAGTCAGGACAAAGGATTTTATATGTATAGACTAGCTTTTGCCCGCGACTTCGTCCGCGTAGAATTCCATTTTGTGGTAAAGCTTCTTCATCTCTTTCACTGTATAAAACAAAAATCCGGCAACGGCAACATCCATCATTATTATCATTTTATCATTTAACCATCATCAGTATCAGTTACTTAGTGAATATTATAAATCCCGTATATTCTCTATCCCGTGGGAATTTCAACAAATTTGTCCTTATTCTATGCAAATTTTCGCTTATTTTTATCCCGCGGGAATTTTGCATTTTCCCCGAGAAAAAGTAGCATATGTCTGTCCTTAAAGGTGTAGCTTTCTACCGGTAAAAGAAGTTTTAAAATCAGCCCCGTAGTTGAATTCACTTATTTTTTTCCCGTGGGAATTTTGCTTTTTCACGGAGAAAAGTAGTCTATGTAAATAATAGTTGGTGTAGCTTCCTACTGGTGAAAGAAATTTTCAAATCAGCCCTCAAGTGATATTCACTTCTTTCTATCCCACGGGAATTTTGTATTTTACCGAATAAATAGTAGGTAGCCTAGCCTATACCAATAAAGGATAGTGTAGCTTTCTATTGGTCATTTTTTTAAACTCAACCCCGAAGTTAAATTTACTATTTTCTCTACCGCGGGAATTTTGCATTTATCCGGAAAATAGCATCCTATGTTAATCAAGGACAGTGTATCTTTTCTATTGGTGAAAGATATTTTAAAATGAGCTCCGAAGTTGAATTTTTTTTTCTATCCGTTGGGAATTTTGTATTTTTCCGGAAAAAAGTAGCCTATGTCAATAAAGAATAGTGTAACTTTTTACTGGTAAAAGATTTTTTTTTTAATCGGCTCGGAAGTTTCAGAGATTATCTATCCCACAGGAATTTCCAAAAATCCCGCAATAAGTTTTTTTGCTGTTATGTATGACCATTTACGTTTATACTGAATTTGAAAAGTTTAGTAATTGTAGTTACGGACATAGGATCCAGTTGATTTGAGTATATAAATTCTGATTTATCCTTATCCCGTGGGAATTTTCAAAATTATTGAAATAAGCTTTATATTCTAATAGTCCACTTGCATGCCCAATTGGGGATGTCTATTTTTTTGCAATGTATAGTAAATCGAAAACCATTTCGAGATAAATGCTTTTTAACTCGTTTTCTGTAGTTATTTAATTTTAATATTATGTAATGAATTTATTATATAACAAATAAGCAATGACCTTCATTTGACATTGGTGTAAATTGCATGACCGGTTCAAGTCGTACTTTATTCTATGTGGTTAGAATTCTTCACAATTTACGCGTGGATTATACTACGGAGTTTGATTTGGACGCGCTGTCTGACATCTAGCACTTTGACAGTGCCAGTAAAGTGACACAGTGTATAGTGTACCACTACGCAAAAAATAATTAAAGGGGTTGCCTTATCGTACGCATTTAGATAGATTTAGAAATTTGGCATTGTGGGAGCCCTCAATTATAATCTGACGTCATCAACTAAAATAGTTTCAATAATTAATTTTGAAAAAAGGAAAGAACTAAACGACAAAATATTGAAATTAGTTCCTTATAATTGACTTTTCTATACAAAAAAAATATAAAACCACTGGTAATTTTTTTTAGACATTCCCAATTTGAACAGTTTAGTAATCTTTGTTATGGGGATAGTTTCACTCTTGATGAAATATAATACATCCCGTATATTCCTTATCCCGTGGGAATTCCGGAAAATTTTTTCTTATCGGATGCCTATAGATGTCATACAAAGAACACATCCTCCAAGTTTCAGGTCTCTACATACAGCGGTTTAGGCTGTGCGTTAATCCGCCAGTCAGTCATTTTGGACTTCAGGACAAAGCATTTTATATGTATTTGCATTGCACCAAGCCTTTATATGAGTTCAACAATGATGTTTGAATACTCAATTCGATTTTATTCGAAAAAGGTTGAAAGCTTCATCATCATCATTTCAGCCGTAGGACGTCCACTGCTGGACATAGGCCTCCCTCATTGACGTCCAATAATTACGGTTGGAAGCGACTTGCATCCACCCTGAACCTGCGGCCTTCATCAAAACGTCCGTCCATCTCGTTGGCGGACGTCCCACGCTGCGCTTGTAAATGCAAAAGCTTGGTGAAATGCAAATACTTATACATATAATTAGTTATTATCAGAGATCAGATCAGAAGTGGTTGACAAACGTAGACAAATGGTTTGCAAAATTTGAAGTTTCGTTTCGTTTACATTGTGTCAAAATGAAATGTAATTTAAATCAAAAGCACTAAGGAGTATTGATATCAACTTCGAAGCAAATCACCCCCAAAATAACTTTCTACTCCTTTTTATCCCCGTCAAGGGATGAATTTCAATAAAATACGAAACACGTCTTCCATCAATTCTGTTAAAGAATGTTTATGCAAAATTTGAAGTAGATTGGACCAAGGAATCACGTTGTCCCATACAAACTTTGCCCCCCTTTTTTACCCCCTTAGGAGTAGAACTACGAAAAATCCTTTCTTATCGGATGCCTACGTCATACAAAGAACACACCCTCCAAGTTTCAGGTCTCTACGAACAGCGGTTTAGGCTGTGCGTTGATCCGTCAGTCAGGACAAAGGATTTTATATGTATAGATAAAATCTTACCGCATCTGCGCTGTGTGTGACACGCTTTACTGGTTCGAAAAAGCTGTCATTGGGAAAATAACTTGTTGCTTCTCTAAATAAAAATAACCACTGTAAACCGCTGTGTTTAGGATCTACAGTCACAAACAACATATTTAGTTTTAGCACAAAGATCTAATTTAAGGAATTGGATAATTGTTTGTACATGCTTGATGAAAAAACAACAGCGGCACGAGCCGTTGTTTGCCGAGCATTCCTGCTGTAACTACGGCCATTGTGCCTGCGACCAACGTAAAATACCGTCGTGCCGCACTTTACGAGTAGGTACACAGTTCCTCACCTTATTTAAAATAACGCAGGTCGTTACATGAACGAAATGAATAAACCCATGGATGTGTGTAAGATACAAATATATTCATTTATTTCAGTCATTAATTAAATCCATTCAATGAAACTCCCGAAATATTTCCGTGAGATGATATATTGTTTCTATGCTCTGAGCACCTACCTGGTATTATACATGTTATTATGTATTAGCATCGTGAGAAAAAGATTGAATATGATGATTATTCGCTCTTTTCAGAAATAATGTACGTGTGTACATTATTTCGTGACGTGACGTGATTATCTATTTGATTTTATATTAGGTTGTATTTTTTGTTTACATTTCCTCTTCTAAAATTAAAATTCGGATGGAATTCCCTATTAAATAAAAGGCCATTCTTAGAGATTACCACAACAATGTCGCCAGCCTTCTTTCTTATGTTAAGGTCCTAAAATAAAAAAATAATAGCTTTAAAATAATCGAAAGCCATGAATTTTCCTTTTAATCTATCGATCTGAAATTAAATGGCCTCGTGGCGCGAGGTGAGCTATTAGGGCTCCGCCGTGGCCCCTGGCCGCTACCGCGACCCGTGTAATTGCTTTACATCTCACCAAAACTACACACGACCAATAATACATATGAGTTACATGGCACATTTGCTTCTTCCCTTTACATAAATCCATAACCATATGAAACTTAAATAAAACCTAATGAAATAGGAATAACTAAAGCAACGTCTAACCACTGTCTGAGTTTAGTTTACATATGAATTATCCGCATATTTAAGGCTTAATCACTTTTCGGTTTAATCATGATGTTGGATGAAGCGTCCGGCTATCTAATGGATAATCTCAACTATCCATCTATCAGGAATCTCTAATGGAGATGGGAAATCGAACGGCGATATCTGTCTACTCGGATTATTGAAACCCGCCATTATATCTGCACAAACGCGCCGCTCCCGTCTGATTCAACAACGCAAATAACAAGCGTCGCATCGGGATCCATTTTACCACCATTGTTGATTGTTTGTTAAATGAAGCTTATAGAATTTATCGAATAATGATATTACAAAGGGATGAAAAACACTTCAGATTCAATTGTTTTAATTGTGGTTTGCAGTAATTTAAATAAATCATACTTATTTCTTTCAGCAAAACTTGCACAAAATAAATACTATTTCAAATACCTAATTACGAATGTGTTAAATTGAAGACGTCAGATTCGTAATACTATTATTACGAATCTGACGTCTTCAATTTAAAGCACATACTTATACCTACTTACATATTTACCATTTACTTTTTTTAATGAAGATATTTTTGAGTTTTCTTATAAGAAATTCAAGAAAAGTATCCTTATTTTTTTTGGTCAGTTTTGTGACTTTAAGGTTGAAACTAGACGACCGTAATTTTGTGAGTCGTGAGCGGCAGAATTTCGATTACGTCATTACGTGAGTGTCACGTGATGACCTGTACCTCTACCATGAGTTACACTAGTTTACAGTGACCGTACTCGCTAGCGACGGCGTAAATGATTTGTATGGAGAATTGCGTACAGCGCCTCTAGCGGTCACTTACGGAAGTACAATTCTCCATACAAATCATTTACGCCGTCGCTAGCGAGTACGGTCACTGTAAACTAGTGTATCTCATGGTAGAGGTCCTGCATGTTGTATGGCGCGACCGAAATTCTGCCGCTCACGACTCACAAAATTACGCTCTTCTGGGATCACCCTTTTTCATACAGTTTATATGGCTGAAACAAAACTGACACAAATAATTGTATTGAAAATTAGGGTCTTTTTAGGGTTCCGTACCCAAAGGTTAAAAACGGGACCCTATTACTGAGACTTCGCTGTCCGTCCGTCCGTCTGTCTGTCCTTCTGTCACCAGGTTGTATCTCATGAACCAAGATAGCTAGACAGTTGAAATTTTCACAGATGGTTTATTTCAGTTGCCACTATAACAAAAATTCTAAAAAGCAGAATAAAATAAATATTTAAGGGGGCTCCCATACAACAAACGTGATTATTTTGCTCGTTTTTGCACCAGGTAGACGCTTGAAATATTCACAGAATATTTAGTTATATATTCACTTTAAAAATAAATAATTAAATTAAATTAAAACAAATATTTAAGGGAGCTCCCATACAACAAACGTGATTTTTTTGCCGTTTTTATAGATAATGGCACGGAACCCTTTGTGCACGAGTCCGACTTGTACTTGGCCGGTTTTTTTTCAATCATTAAATTTAATAGCGCCCTTGATTCCGAGTAAGAAAACTTAAAAACTATCTAATTCTAAAAAAAAGTAGGGGGAACTTTTTAAATTGAAAATGCTCTTGTAATCAAAAAATCGCATTATTCCATACAATTTTGAAAATTTACATTGGCTCGTTTTTGTCTAGCTAATATTCCGGCCTGTAGGTGATACTGGCGGTAGAGGTACTCCTTGGTCATGGCCTGCGCCGAGAACATGGCGCGGCTGCGCCGGAGCAGCTCGCCGCGCGGCCGCCACGCGCCGCCCAGCCGCACGCACGCGCAGTACCGCTTCTGGCACGCGCTGACTGACAGCCTTACAATCGCAGTCAGCACACCAAAGCACAGACATAACATTAATATCCAGAATGCAAAGCTATGCGCCAAAGACTCCATTTCAAGTAACGATCTAATTTCGATATAGGATTCTTTTATGAAACCATAAAGCAGCAAAATACTCGACGCCACCCAGGCTGACCTCATATAAATTTTAGGCCTAATCCCTTGCATAAAGTGAACATCTTCGCAAAATGTACCCAATCCATACCACAATACGAACACAAAGCATTCTATCAAAACAATAAAAACCGGTATTAACTGACTAATTCGTCTGTATGAGCCCGTTTGCATGACTCGTCCAGTGTTATTAAAAAACAGTAAAGTTATACAAAATAAACCAGCTATACCAAAGAACGATACTATGCCTGGATGTTTGGCTACGCTATTAAACTTTGCAGCAAAAGTTTCTAAAAGGTTGAAAAATATCAGCATGACTGTTCGCAGTCCGAAGCATGCGTGGCAACTATATACTAGTATTGGCCACAATGAAGTAACATTGTACTCTTGCAGCATTCTTGGAATTCTTTCATATATAAGAGACATATGAGGAGTAGTTAAAACGTACTGCGGGGAACAGGAATACCGATACGCATATGGACAAGACATCATGGCCGTAGTGCAGACAGTCAGCAGCGTGAAGGCGGCGGCCACGGCGACGCTGACGGCCGCGTTGGCGTAGCACGGCGCGCGGAACGAGCAGCTCGCGCCCAGGTTCACCGCCAGCCCCGACCCCAGCCCGAGGGAAAATATCACCTGATTCACCATCCGGGATAAGTCGAAGTCCTTAGTAAACTTAGTCCAGTCTGCGTCAAAAGCTTCCTCAAATTTCTTCACGATTCCTTTTTGAAGCAATGTTCCCATCATTAATATTAAGAAGCCAAGTATAGGATATATTGAAAATACGGCTAGAAACCACTTCATAGATTTCTTGCGCTTGAAACAGCTCAAGTACAGCACAATACAGGCTATTACCGATGGTAAGGCCACCTGCCACGATATATTGTACCCATTCTTCTGTTCAACGTCCAAAACAACAAATCTCCAATACTGATACTCAGGAAATGTGGTGTAAAGCGTTTCACATGATTTCTTTGCTTCCTCAGGATATGGTAATTTCAAACAATCCTGATTTACTGTGTAATTACGCACAAAAATGTTACAATTTTTCGTAGCCCACTTGCCACACGTATAATATGGGATAGGATTTTCGAAACTTATCAAAAAATAATGAAGACAAAATGCAACACTGATATAATTATGAACTAAAAGGAGAACTTGCCAAAATATCATAATATAGCCAAAGTGAGATAGAAATGGGCGTACCGTCCACATGTTGAGACAGTTCAGTCCCGTGAACTGACCGATTATTAATTCCATGTATAAAAGAGGAATACCCAATAATATGAACAAAGTCACAAACACTAACATATAACCAAATGTACCATGATATACTGCTGAGTTCGGTACAGTAGCGGACACCGGTAATCCTATTGTCTGAATAGTCAAAAACATTAAGTAGACTGATCTCTTTCCCCAACTCCCTTCGTCATTTTTGCTGGTTTCCATCTTTGCGCTGTACCTACTAGGCAATATATTAAACAAACTAGAGCGCCTGTCTATCTCTCGGCCATGCTGTTTCATTTGTGACGTTCATGACCATACTGTACTTAGACTTTTGTGACTATAGTTAACCTATAACATAATGTACGTGAGTATAATTCTATGTTAGACAGTACCTGAGTGACCGAGCTTTGCTCGGAGTTCTTTTTTTGCTTAAACTTCAAAACACGCATTTTCCCAAAGATAGAGCTAAGCTAAATCGATTGTTCACCCCTGAAAATCCCTACAGAGTTAAAGCCCAGAAATAAATAAATAAATATAAAAAGGAAATATTTGTTTAAAAGTTCCATACATACGTACAATCACGCCTTCCAAAGCGGTAGCCATTCATTCCACCTGCTACGCCTGCTGCTGCTGCGGTTTCTATTCGGTCCGGTTTATTAGATGGTTTCAGTTTTTTTCTTGTTTTTTTTTAAAGGTTACTCTTTCGCGGTAAACGAAGTGCGGACAACAGCTACTTATTACGCAATAATTACGAAATATACTTACGTTATTGCTTATATTTAGCAAGTTTTGGAAACAGAAATGTTGTAAAGGCTGTGAACGTTTGAAAGTTAGATACAATATGTAACGGGTTGCGAGCTGGAGCAAGCGCAGCGTCGCCGCGGCTGCCCAGGCGGCCCTGAACTCCGCCGGTCCACAAAAATGCTCATAAAAATTGATTACTGACCGTAGCAAGAAAATGCAATCTGCTCATTCCAGCATTTAGGGGGGGCTCTCCGCGTTCACGACTTCACCCACACCCCCTCACCTGCTTCACACCCCTCAACCAACGCTTTAATAGCTTGCGGCCCTTATTTTATTTTTCCACTATGTAATTTCGGCGCTGCGCTCTTTGAATTGAAAGATAAATTGAAAACTTAATTAGATGGTAACTAAATTAAACATTTCTAATAATACAATGTTACGATTAATTGCTTAAATTATTAATTTAGAACATGTGCCAGATGATAACCGAAATCTCAGACTTTAAAAAAGGCCGGCCAAGTGTGAGTCGGACTCGTGCACCGAGGGTTCCGTACAAATTTGTAGGTGTATGTCAAAATATACACCGTAAACAGCCGTATCTATTATAATCCAGTGTTAGCAGAGCCCTAACTTTTAAGTAAAATGTACGCAGTGTGGGATAATGTTCATTTGGTATTATCGGACCCCTTACAAAATTACAAATGTATAGTTTTCAGCTTTTTTCATATACTTGTAGTATAAGACGGTATTACTCGCCAAACTTCATAGTTCTAGGTCAACGGAAAATAACTTATAAATTTGGATTCCCTTGAAAATGTCGAAATAATATGTACGTTTTTTGCGACATAAACGGCCGTATCCTTTTGATAACTTAGAAGTTTTATTTTTTCACAGCTTTAAGGGACTGAAGAATTGAGTATATGTATATGGTTTTAATTAGATACCTCCATAGGTTTCCGAGATAAAGAATCGTTTTCAAAAAAAGTGTACCTACACAATTCAGGGGATTTACTAAAAACAAAACTTAATCGATTCCTTTGTGTGACGAAAGTTACCCATATATTTTGTATGACTAACTTTCGTTACAAAAAGGAAGCGATCGTGATTTTGTTTTGATTAAGTCCTTAACTATGAACATTTTTTTTGCAAACGACCCCAAAGGGTCTTGATTGATAGACGGACAGAGTGATCCTATAAGGGTTCCGGTTTTCCTTTTCAGGTACGGAACCCTAAAAGGTCCTAAGCTTTAGTAAGACACACACACCTTCTCAAAATATGTATGTGCGCTCATGCGCGTAATAATCTGTTTGAAATGGCAAGAAATCAACTTAACTTACTACTGCAATAACAAACAAATTATTTCTTTAATTAAGGAAGGTTCATTGCAAACGAGTAAATATAACAGCACATCACAATTACTCCGGAATTTACTTGCTTACAAGTTTTACGAGCTCCGACTGCTCGCTGAAAGAAAAAAGAAGAGCGATAGAGCACTCCAGTTTTCCATTAAAATGGAAAGATATTAAATTATAATTAAAACGTGTACTTCGTCCCTTAAAGTTGAGAGAAGAAATTGTTAATGTTCAAACTGAATCTTTTGCAAGTATTATTCCGATGATGCTTAGCAAATTTCCTCCGTTTGCCCCAATAACGTAAATATTATGGCCCAATTTAGCGCCTTATCATCATTTCTCATTAGTAGCTATTTCATGTTATCATTAAACGTGTGGTTTAAGCTTGATAGTTCCATATATTATGGCACTAATAATCTGAGCCTAATGCTAATCAATGTAGAATTACTTATGTCACAACCTTATGTTACCATGATAAAGGAATAAAGTAGATAAATAAAAATCTAGTGTCAGCACTTATATTCTTTAAAAAAGGTAATAATTACGCCAAACCAGTTTAGTTGTAAAGTCGTAAGTTATTATTATGGTACCGTATCAATTTATTGCACGAAATTTCAAGGTTTGACTCCACCAACCAAAGCACCCTAAGCTTACTCTGAAAACTGCGACAGAAATGTAACAAAAAAGCGAGCGAGATAACTAAGTTTGTGCCGAGCAAACCGAGAGGAACAGGAGTAAAGCCGTTGAAAATCGGAACAAAAACGACTCGCTATGGTTCCTTGTTAATCTTATTAACTTCGCTCCATCCGGTGCATGGCTTACTGGCGCTGAGCGGAATAGCGCTTGTAGCCAGGTAAAGAATAACAAACATCTAGTATTCCTGCATTATATTCAGGTTTTGGGACTTCTTGATAAAAAATAGTTAGCTAATAGACTTCATAAAGCCACACTTACTTTATGTACCTACTACCTACCTACTGTAAACAGCTAAAATCAATGATTTACGTCAACTATTTGCCATTACTGAGAAATAGTTTAATAGAAGGCCCAGCTCCCGTACCACAAAAATTACAAGTCTTACAAATCAACATAATTTAATTTTCAACTTTTCCATACAAAAAAAAGACAATGGTGTAGAATTCTAACACTCCTAACGTTTGTTGGTATAGGGGTAGTTACAATAATATTTTCTGGGGGCTGTACAGATTTACACCAAGAACTAGAGAGACGTCGCATTTCTGAGTAGGATAATATTGTGGCTTACTGGATGGGTGGGTGGATGAGGGTAAAAAAAATAAGAAACGACGTCACAAAGATATCCAAGAAAAGGTCCACGTGAGTTAATTATGAATACACAAAAATATTTTAAGTAGGACGATTCCTAAATCTAATTCCTACTCAAATAAAAACAAAAAAGTACCTACATAATAATACATTTAATATAGCATTTTAACTAGGTAAATACTTGGTCAAACAAATTATTTACACATTTAAGAGTTGTTTTCGAATTGTTGCACAATTGAGTGTTAAATTTTTTATACAATATATAGCAAATGACGTAATATCCTCTAAAGATTGACAAAAATAATTAACCAGAGTTATTGCAGTAACAATAATCAACAAAACCTAACATCAAGAGCGCTATCTTAGTGAATTTATAGAATTTCATTCTACTGCTTTACAAAATAACTTTCATTTTTACTTAGTAGACCACGCTGATCCCAAGGGCCAACGATTCTACTACTCGATATAAACGTTTCCAGTCCTACGTAAATTGTAAATAACCTAGTAGGTACCTATTCTTAAATTAGCCTCTATTATTACCAACTTCGTCTACTATCTTGGTTACCACTATATTTCATACAAAAAACGTACGAGTATACAGGCTATAGGAGTCCATTCATTTCGAAAATCACCACTCTATACCTACTACTTAAATACTGTGACGTTCAAATAAGACAACTAACTAACCTGCTTTTACCAAAGACAGCGGTAAGTCCTACTCAAGCTTAATGGGTAATACTTACTTAAAAACTTGCCAAATCGAAGTTATTCACTTTTGTGCAGCAACCATTACATTTGCTTCCTCTGGAAATCCTTACTCGCGCACATTTGACAACCTACCCTTTCTTTTTGTAGTCCGTTGTTTGCCGGAGAGCGCGTTTGTTCTACAGGAAGTACACAGAACTGCGGGACACCTGAACAAACAATATACTTTAATTCCATTAGTTAGAGGTTCACTTCTTTTATTCGCATTTTTGTAAAGTGGTTTACTTAGTTGTTTACATTGTGGACTGGAAGAAACAGAAGAAGAGTAACTTAACTTTTAAAATGGTATTTTCCTTAAACCAAACCGTAATGATTATACACACGAACTAGTTTTAGTACTAAGTAGGTACCTACACTTTAAGTAGCAAAGGGGAGCTTTTTCTCAAGGCCTGTAAATCCGCTAGGCGCGAAGCCATTTTCTACGCTCGGTAAACTTAGAAACTGGGCCAAAGTAGGCTTTTGCGAAATATACAGGAAATTCTCTACCCTCCCTTGCTATATTACATCAACTATTTCTGTGGAAAGTTCTCACGTACCACGAAATAAAAATGTAAATTTTTATCCTTTTTATCTTTTTTTTTAATATGTACTCGTACCTATGACAATCTGTATACGCTCATAGCTGAGGTGAAACGCGTTTGCATGTGCTCTTAGTAGTGTTGGTAATTGCTGTGCTGCTGGTAAGTGCTGGTAAATTTTACTGAGACGAGAAACACATAGGAAATCTCTGACAAATATACGTATAAACCGAGACTGGGGAACGAACCCAGATTCTTATATTTCGTGACACCTCGCGCATCGACCAATTCACCATCCTGAGTGGTCGGCAAACCAAAAATGATTAAAATGCGAGTAAGTAAAGTCTGAAATAAAAAGTACGACCTACAAAAAGTACATCAACAAAAATTCTTAGCTTTCTTGGCACTTTCATTCCCAGCGAACCAGATTCGAACGTAGCGTCGGATGCAGAATATCATTTGCATATCCATTTTAGGCATTCAATCGCCGAATCCGAATCGTAATTGGTTGCATAGGATTGACGATGGTTAAAAAATCCAGCTCTTTTTTTCTGCGACAGGCAGTTCCTGAATCACTTAGTCTATTTAGAAACAAATATCCTAAAATTTTTAACAATTAAAACCCCGGAGTTGACGGAAATCTGAATTTTATTTAGCTTTCAGCAACAACAGTGTTTCATTTTGAAACTTCTACTATCTGCTAAATCATTTAGTTATATTCTCAACTGCTAGGTTTAGAGACATGAAATTTGGCACGGGTGTTTCTTATGACTTATGAAATATTGATGAAAACCACGACGTAATTTTTGGGAATTCCTACTAGAATTTCCGGAAATTCCTGGAATTGCAATTCAAATGCCAAATCAATATTAGCCGGGTTAACGCGAGCGAAGTCACGGGTAAAGCCCATTTAATTAATAACAGTTTTTTTAAAAAGCGTTGTTCGATAGAAAGATTATGTCAAAATTTATCCACATCTTTTAAGTGAAAAATTAAACACTATAAAACCCTTTGCTTAATACTTACAATAAAGATAAAAGATTTTATTATATGTGAACAGCTAAACTCAAAAACGTCTCAACCGATTTTATAAAAACTTTCACCTATAGAAAGCTAATCATCAACGAGTAACATAGGCTGCCTATATTTTATCTTGAGAGCGTCTAAAATTCCCACTTTATGCTGACAAAATTGCGGGCAACAGCTAATAATCATCATCATCCCAGCCTATATACGTCCCACTGCAGGGTACAGGCCTCCTCTCAGAATAAGAGGGGTTGGGCCGTAGTTCCCACGCGGGCCCAGTGCGGATTGGGAACTTAACACACCATTGAATTCCTTCGCAGGTGTGTGCAGGTTTCCTCACGATGTTTTCCTTCACTGTAAAAAGCTCATGGTAAATTTCAAATATAATTTCGCACATAAATTCCGAAAAACTCAAGAGGTACGAGCCGGGATTGGAACCTACGACCCTCTGCTTGAGAGGGGTCAAACTACTAGGCCACCATGGCTAATATAAGAGTAATAATAAATAATCATGATTGTGTTGCAGCTCCAGATCTGCGAGACGGATGGTATCGAGGAGTTGAGCGACGAGGAATCGCCGACCAGTACCCGCCGACGCCTTGTCGTTGTCAAGACACTGTGGCGAGGCTGCCATAACGATATCAAGTGCGTACCCTTCACCTACGGATAGCCACGCACCACTGACTTTTATTAACCATAAATAAAATAGCACTAAAAATCGGTTATGCGTGGCTTATAAAACATTGTAAAAATGTGTATTTAGGTCGAAAATATAGAGTAGGTATAGAATACCCATCCAGAAAGGTACCTGCGGGAAACCGTTAGCGTTAAGGAATGGTAGGTTGGGTGTAGTTGCATTAGAGGGATCTCTTTCCAGGCGGATGTTATGCCTGGGGAAAGAAGTCCGATGGATGAAAGTTGGAAGTTGTATTTATGCAGCCAAGTTGAGAAACTTCGATTGTGCGATGCAGGATGTAGTAATTAGTTTCTTACGTGATGACTAGATGGCGCTAGCAGTCGCTACATAGGTATTATTAGGTATACATATGATAAAAAATCTCAAATAAATGATACATTACAATAATGATCTCAGGGTTTTACATATATTTCGTTACTTAACATGTAATTTTATGGAAAAATCAGAAAATTAAAAACAAATTAACATTATTAAAGTCTAACAACACAAAAACTGTGAAAATCTACTAAACAACTTCCTTGCCTAACAGAAGAACTCAAAAAACGCAATGACGTGACAACGTGTGCCGTTTTTTATACGGGCGTATTTTAAACACTGATATGGTCGACCTTTAAATGTTGTGTGGCGTACATATTTGACAGAGGAAACATTGAACACAATTATTTTAGAATCACTTTGCACAGCCACATACGTCGAGCAAACTGTTTGAGGTTAACAAACTATATTTTGAACAATGGTACCTACCTATATAGTAGTAAAATCAACATAATAATTTTAATCAGTTTGTACTTCGAGGAACTTTACTTTGAAGTTTAGTTCATTTGAAAGGATCAATGAGAGGTATCTACTCGTGATGTAAGGTATCAAATCAATGTTTACTGAAACTGAAATACCTACTTACTCTTCGTTTTAACGTAAGTAATATGTGTATTCGAATATCTACTTATTTAACTTTACAAACGCGAAATGACCTGCTAAGTACATCTCAATAAATTTAAGTACGAGCAGCCAGTCTTCTCTGCTTACTAGTACAGTCAGCCTCAGAAGACGCTGAACACTTTAGTACCTTGCCGCAATAACCAGTAATATTGTGAAGTTTGAAATATGTTAGTGAAAGTGACAAATTAATAAATTGTTCAGCAACTTCTGAGTCCAACCGTAACATACAGACATAACTTCGGAGTAGATAAAGATCACGGAATGCCATTGACAGCATAACCTGTTATTTTTTATAAAAAATAAAGTTGTGTTGTAAAAATTACTTAAAGTTGTAGCTGTGTTGTTGTTCCTGGCGAAGTCGCCATGTTGTCTAAAAAAATGGAGAGAGTAATGAATGGAGTTTACGCTTTCAGGGCGGCGTTTGCCAGAGAAGCGACATGGGGCGCTGGGCTGAAACACCCTCAGCTCGCGAGAGTGCTCGGCTTGAGTCTGCTCGAACCCCCGTGCGCGGCCCTCGACCGCGGCAACGCTGCACCCTTGCCATCGATATTGAAACCGGACAACAAGTTGAAGTATGCACTTCCAAACTACCCAATGCCGTTACTAGCCTTTTATGTACCCAGGGCGACCTTGGGTCTCCCCACATCTATCAGCGCGAATTCAGCTTAAACTGCTCGAAAAAACTTTATGTTCACGGAATATAAGCGAAAATGGTATCAAATCGGGTCGGTCCTGTTCGACGAGCCGAGCGGAGCCGATCGACATCGCTTTCGTTCTTGTTGTGTGGACAAAAGGCTTAAGCCGATTCTGCGTCGGTAGACGTGGGGAGATCCTATAACTGCGTTCATGGCACCAACCCAAAAGTTAGTCCCTTGTCTAGTAATTTCTTCACCCTATGCTTGAGCACCGCTGGTACCATCCTAGTTACGGCACTGAAGTCACGGTGCGATTAGGTGGTCGTCAAATGCACTAAGAAAAGCCTTTTTTTACAGTTATTCGAGTTTGATTCACATATGCTGCCAGATCGCCGCCGGCATGAAATACCTGGAGTCGTTCGAGTTAGTGCACCGGGATCTCTCTGCTCGGTAAGACCCCTTTTCGCATAAGATAGAATTCAAAGTATGAGGACTGCTGAGTTTCTGGAAATATGGCCGATCGCACACATGACATTGTCGTGCCAACTAACACACAGTTTTTTATTTGGCTAGTGTTTCTGTTGGCATTTTGAATTATAGGTTTAATTCTTTTTAATTCCAGAAACGTAACAGTAAGTGACGAACTCAGCGTTAAGGTGTCGGACTATGCTATGTTCTGCGAAGAGTTCGTTAGTGACTACCATGTCATGCCAGATGGCTCGCGATTCCCCCTAAGGTGGATGGCCTGGGAAAGCTTACTGATGGTACGCTTGATCTTTTAATGCTCTAATTACACAACTACTGTAGGTCTATGGTGTGTGTTTATATATGCGTTTGTCTTTTACAGGGCATGTACTCGCCAGCTAGCGATGTATGGTCATTCGGTGTCACTGTGTGGGAGGTGCTTACATTCTGTACCGCTAAACCTTTCGAAGAAATGGATGATGACCAGGTAGGTTTTTTTTTTAAGTTACATATAGTTCTATTGAAAAACCCTCCATAAAAATATGTCAATTGATTGGTGGTGTCAAAAAATAAGGTATTAGAACGACATCTAATACATGTCCGTGGTGTCAACATTGTAGGTGGTGGCGAACGCGAGCGAGTGGCGTCGCGGCGGGCGGGGCGCCCGCGTGCCGGCCGCGCCGCCCCCGCGCTGCCGCCGCGAGCTCTACGACCTCATGCACGAGTGCTGGCGGCGCGAGCCTGCCCAGCGCCCGCGCTTCAACGACCTGCACCGCTTCCTCGAACGCATGACGCACGGATTCAAACCACCTCACAACACGCACCGCTAATACTCGCGCGCTCATTCCACAAGCTAGACCAATGGGATATTATCACGTCGCAACGACATCCCCTTTAGATAGGATTTAACATTGATGGAAACTCCGGATAGAATTGATGTTTACTTAGTTAATTGACGGCTGATTATCGCCTACATTGACTTTTAAAGAGTCATGATCTTATACATGTGTGTCTACATTTAACGGTCTAATTATTTAATGATTTTAATGAAAGTCATAATTTCCGAATTATAATCATTAATATTCGGCCTAAACTTCAGATAAGGTGATCCGATACAGAATGAACAGTCGACTGCTCGATATTATATCCGGTGTGGTCGAAATCAAGGTTGTACCCCAGTCTTTGTTGCAGTTAAGTATTATTTGTAAGCAAGATAAGGTATGCTTACGTATTGGGACACTGTATAACATCCCATGTTTTGGATATTTGAGACTGGTAGGAAAAATTGAGCAGTATTAAGTTCAGTATTAAAGTTACGATAATTTTAGGTAGGATAGATAGTAGGTTAGAGCATGTTCTATAAAACATGCGGCTTTGCATTTGCCCTGTGTACTTGAGCATCGCAGACGTGTCCAGTCCACTGGCTCAGTCAGTCGGTCCAGTCAGCAAGTACACAGATCTGTTCGCAAGGGACACGGTATTCTGCAACCTCGCATTCAGGGTTGCAAGCTAAATGTAGGTTTCTGAACTGCTATCTGTACCTATAGATTTCAATGCATTCACTAATTTACTTGTACAGTTGATCATGTTTTTAAAATATAGATATAACTTTGATAGCGTTTCAGAAATTTACTAGTCCCGATGACGTCGATTCTCTGATCGGTTTGAATGGATTAATTTTATCTGTTTGATAAATTTCTCAAACAGATAGGATGTTTTCTTCCTATTTTTAAGTGTGGAAAATTTTCGTGTGTGGTTGGAGTACATAATTGGAGTCCTACCCATGTGGAAGACGTAAGGAAAGAGCCAATTTAAATGTGCTGGCATTCCGCAACATCTAGATATTAAGATGTTTTTTGTATAGAAACGTGTAAATGATATTCAATTTACTTGTGAGATATGTTTTGTACGAATCATGATGTGTCAGGTATGATCGAAGAAAGAGTAAGCGTCGAAATTAAAAATTTTAAACGCGCAATTGCTGACTTTTCTAGGATATAGATATAGGTAAGCGAAGATAACAAATTGTTAATAAAGGCAAGCCGATTCGAGTATCGACATCTTAAAAGTTTCACCCACTATTTCAGCGCCCTTCGCCTAGCGCCCCACGATCTTCCATGTTCACCGCCTTTACGGCAACCCCTACTCGGGGCTACTTTAGTACACGACGTGAGCCGCGCCGCGATCTGCTTGAAGTGGTGAGCCATCAGATCACAAGCCAATAAATAATTTGGCGCTCAGTTCACATTTATAAATTACAATCGTGTACTCGAGTATCCCCTTCCTAGTATATCCAAATCTAATCCTATTTTTTTAACCTGTTTTAAATGTTAAGGTTATATATACGTCGGAAATACTTATAAAACATCTTCAGGGCGATATGCCCCCTGTGCTTCTTGTTTTCTTCAATATAGGCACACGAAAGGTTGCAGTCACACTGCATCCGGTAAATATCGATATCATGCATAAGCGAATTTAATAAGAGAGATATTTTAATAGTGATCTGAAATGATGACGCTGGTTGACCTGACAGGCCACATTGACAGAGGGGGAGGACGTACTTACTCGTATATCCATAATTCCAGACGCTGCTACATGACATGTATTATATACATTCGCAAATTGGATGAAGCCGAATTAGTCGTGTAATTCTATAGGTGCGTAATATTGTAATAGAAATAAGTACCTAATGATCAAACATAAACCTATGTGAATGTTCAGTGTCATCTGTGTTGTGTATCGGTAATTTAAAATTCAATCATTCCCTAACTCCGGCCGTTATTTCATCGATAAAACTGTAATGCCGTATCAAAATCTACCAGCAAAATAACATTTAATTCTGAATAAAACTCGAGCTTATCAACTTTAAGAACCCAACATAAAAAACGGATTTAATGTTTCTTTTGGAACAATGCTTAAATGTAGTACCTATCATAGATGAACGTAGCAGATGAGATACCTATATCGATGAAATGGTTGCTGTCTTTTTATCAATTAGGTTAAAATTTAACATTACATATAATATAACGTGCCCTCCTTTTGAAGTGAGCTAGCGGGCCGACGGACGAGGTGTGTAGCAAGTAAAAAAAATCGGGATCAGTTAAAAAAAAAAACATTTTGATCACCGCCTATCCAAATATCCACAAACTCGAAGCTCGAAATTCCAAAAAAGAATATCTCTGAAATTATAATCGACTTTCATAACATTTATAAATCTTGATCTATTTTGTACATATAAGTTTTCTCTTCCACACCACAGCTCAGTGCCGCATAAGCACAATCAGGGTTGGTCGCTATTCTAAATGTAATAAAATTAAACTTATTTCCCTGTAAATATATTCGTTTCTTCGCTGCCATCAAACTTCTTAGTTGTAGTTGCCTAAATTATTTCTGTAAATGGGTGGGGCTCTGAAGAGTTTCAACCGCCGTATTCCTTGTGTTACGATAATCTGAGGCTAATGTCCATGGACTAAAACTAATTGCAATTCTGCGCCCACACAACACCACGTACGGTGGTGGTCATTGAGATTTTTAGTAGACGGACACATGATTGGTTGATTTTCATAACATAACACATGGACGGAGACGACAGTTGAAACACTTCAGAGCCCTACCCTAATATTAAAACTGGATAAATATTTAGAATTGATAGATCACTAGTATCCGAAACGATGGTGACATCATTGATCCACAAATTTAAATCATGAGAATATCATTGGTCAGATTTGTAACGATCTCTTTCTGAGTAAAACGCACTAGGTACATACCTACGCTATTCATTACGCTGCCAGTTATAATTTCAAAATCATTCCCTAATCATCATCATAATATAATATTAACTAATTTCGTAATTATACCAATTAAATACATTTGTTGTCACGCTGCAATTAATTTTCCGCATTACTGTAAAGATAGACACAATGGCAAAAGAATGTAGATTTTCTTCTTTAAAAACACAAAAAGTACTTGTATGTGGATATTTTTTATTAGTATATTAGTTATGTAAAAAACGTCTCGAACTGATAAACGAAGAATGTGAAACCAAATTGATGATTCCACATCGACGATAAAATTATGTCATATTACAATTGAAATCATTTCAAATTTTGTCGAATTATTATATATTCCACTTATCTAAGGCCACTAAATAGGTAGACACCTATCAGCGACAACGCTGTATACTCGGAGCGAAAATATATCCCAGTGTTACCCATGAAGCTTGAACGTAAGAGGAATAGAAAAATTCTCACAGCATGAATAGTTTATTCTAGTAAATGCCTTCTTAAGAATTTCAATTTAAACCCTCAGATTTACTGCCCCAAGACGGAATCGACCACATTGCCTCATCATTGGGCGATAAGTGTTTAATCACCAGTGATCGTACATTTTGTAGCATTTTTGGTGCAGTGCTGGGGTTGTCAGTAGTGCCCAATATTAAATTGTTTGAACCAAGGATCAAATAAAATCAAAGGCATTTAGAACTAAGTAATAACTTAAAAATTAATTGTAGAGATGGTTGGTAATTAAATAAAAAATAAAAAGATTCAAATCTTGTCTTGAAGAACGCCTGTTATCTACCTCTATTTTTATTAAGTTTTATGTTCTGTATTCTGTATTAAAATAAATAAATAAATAAATATTAGGGGACAATCTAACACAAATCGACCTAGTCCCAAACTAAGCAAAGCTTGTACTATGGGTACTAGACGATGATAAACATACTTATATAGATAAATAAATACTTAAATACATAGAAAACATCCATAACTCAGGAACAAATATTCGTGCTCATCACACAAATAAATGCCCTTACCGGGATTTGAACCCAGGACCTATTGCTGCGTAGGCAGGGTCACTACCAACTAGGCTAAAGCGGTCGTTTGTGTTTTTTGAGGGGTGCAGAAGAAATCTAAAATACAGAAAATTTTCTTAGAACATGTAAAGCCCAACCCAATATGCATAATGAAATGAAGGGTTAATTTACTATTATGAGAAAATGTGTTGCAATAAATCCTTATCTGAGGTTATAGTTGTTATTTATGATTAGAAATTGATATACTAACTTTTCTGCTGTATATTTGCATTGACAGTATAATGCGTAATGGCAGTCCATAAATACATAAGTATAGAAGTCATTTGATTTCTTCAATGACGTCCCGTCAAGTGATAAAAAACAGTTGCGTTGATTTTGTGTGTGAAAATAAGCAATAATTATTAACTGATTAAACACAATGGAGAAACTGTTAAGTAAGCACAGTTTTTTATTTAGGAAAATTCTTCAATATTTATTGTGCTAAAAAAATTACACGATTGAAACATGTTTTGACGAGAAACATTAAAACTTTGATCAATTATAACTGAAGATACACATTGCCGAACAAAATCCCCTTCAAAAAATGTCCGAACTTTTTAATTTGTTTGCATAACAATTAAAATCATCACCTACACAGAAATTTGAACCTAGTCTTTATTTCATTACAGTCGAATTTCGGTTGACACTTGACAGCTAAACTTGACAATTTCACGCAACGTACTGAGAAAAAAGAAGGCCACTTTTAACAAAGTGGCGCTCATTTGGCTCGGACATTTTCGGGCGCGCGACTGTGGATCTACAGTTATAATTGATCAAAGCATTAAAAGTATTAAAACATATATAATAAAAACGAAATGTTGTTAATCAAAAGATTAAGTAAAAAATTTAGCATTTTATTTTCAACGACAACATAATATAACATTATTTTAAACGTCAATCATATTATACACGTCGACAACCCTAGGTCGCTGTCGTGTGCCATTTGACGTCATCGATCGCGCCAAAAATGCTACTAAATCTACGATCACTGTTAATCACATTACACTAACCCGAGCGTTGGCATATACGGCGAAACTTCTCAATGTATTCTCAAAATAGATAGTTATTTTCCATACTTAGCAAATCTTTAAAAATACATATAAGTAGTTAATTTTATTTTTTTGGAAAAAAACCAAGTAATAAATTCAGAGAATCGGGAGGTAAAATTTCAGAGTGAGATAGTGGGCTAGATTTGAGGCACTGCTAAGTACTCCTACAAAAAAAAACTGATCCCGATTGAAACCATTCGCAAATTCAATATATATGTATTTAAAACGCTTTCAATGTTTTAATAAATAATTTATTAATTAGTTAATTAAGTACCTAATGAAGGCCATACGTGTAATTCTCGTAGCAAGCAATAATACTGACGATTAGTTGTGAATATGAATGTTACTCAACTTTAAGTACGTATTATTTTAAACATAATAATTAATGCAGTAATATCGCTTTATATCTTGCAGTCTTAAATCAAACCTGTGAAAATAGATCAATATCAGCACATCCATTATATACAAGTCAAATAATTTCGTTGTAAGTTCCTATCGAGTTATCTCAGGATGATGACCTTTGCCAAAGCCCAAACTTTCTATATTTATCGGTATCTACATACATCAAGGTATGTCTGTGTACTGTGGCTCTAGTGAAAAAGGGGTTAATTCTTCAGAAGTTGAACAGCTGATTTCGACTTAGCCCCCTTAATTTCTGCAGACTTGACCCCTTTTTCACTAGAGAGTATTACTCCCGTTCTTAGAAACGTCAATTAATTGAAAGAGTTTAATAAATAGACTTCCTTTCTGAAAAAAATCTTATGAAAAATTATAGCTGAAAATAGATTAAGGGGCTGTTTTACCACCCATTGATTAATTTTAACTGACGGATAAATGTGATGCCGTCTCCGTCTATTCGTACAAAACAAACAGAAACGGCATCACATTTATTCGTCAAATAAATTTGATCAATGGATGGTGAAACAGGGGGTAAATCTGTTAAAATCTGTTGTGTATTAAATGTGTTCATGGGGATAGCCACGTTAGAGATCTCTCTATCCAGGCAGATGACAAATAATGGCCCAGTGTGGCAAATAATTTCACCAAAATTTCACCGTTTTTTTCTTGAACTAAACTGAACTACAACTTATTGACTAAGTTACTATAGTCCGACAAGCTCGTGCGCGACCCTCCGCGGAACCCTGTCGCAGTCAGCGTTTGCCGCACTTATAAAAAACAATCTTGTTAAGGACAGCAGAGACTCCCTGCGACAGGGTTCCGCCGAGCGCCGCGCACGAGCTTGTCAAGGTATACTTACCATTTACTTATTACCGTCTCCAGAATTTTGTTAATTAAATCATTAATGTTAAACCAACGAAACCACGTGGTGAGATATGTATGTAGAATAAATAGCATGCAGACAGATATATTGTCACTGAAAACTGCGAAGCCACACAACTGCAAACCTTATTCGAACATTCTTACCTCCACCTTCAAAACCGCCTGAGTTTGACAAAACAAAGGTCAGGGGCCACCTCGAGGTACCTACGCCATTGCTACATGGGACTGCAAAATATCAAGCAAACCCAATTGGATATTTGTAGATAAGGTTGCAGTTGAGTAAAATCCTGCAATACCAAAATTCATATTACTGTATTGTTTACTGTGTTTATTTGTACAATTTAGCACGGCATAGGATAGTTGGTATTGACGTTAGGTAGAAAACATTCATTCATCGTTACCGGAGTATTTCATCGCTTGTTTAAATTTATGTAGGGATCATGCATGATAGAGCCATTTTACGTTTTATTTGCAGCAATACCTACTATACAATCTTTGACTTCATATTTCCCATTTCAACTCTCAGCTAATTTTAAGCGTAAATCACACTCATGTTAATTTATTAGCCGGTAAATTACTTAAATCTGCTTAATTCGAGTGTGATGTCATTTAATTACTTTTATTTATTTCCTTCTTATATTCCATAAAACATTTAAGAATAATTTACACAAACATTAATTCTAAAGAAGTCAATTTTTTAACCAAATCATGTCCCATATTTGGAACTTCTTGCAAAATAGAATAACTATCCAGTTTGAGAAATTAGCCACTTCACCCGTGAAATTCGATCGACAAAAATAAATATGGCTTTTTTATTTGTCCAGGCATTAATTTTTAAAACGAGTGTGCTAATTTAAGTATGAAAGTATTTTGCATTGTGTGCACTTAGCTTCTACACTGTATGAACTTACTTAGTTTTCATGTTAATACTAATTTAATTTAGTTTTGTGTAAAAACTATAAATTAATTAAATTACGAAATTGTGTTGTAAAAATCAATTATATTATTGTTAGGTAAATAATTGTACTCTGAATGGAAATGTTGTTGTCGTTATAGGTACTATAAGCTCGCGTAAACAAATAATGCATTAAATTATGCTGAGCAACCAATAACCGTATAAAAATGCACCTCTCGTCACCACTAGCTCCCAACAACCCTCTCAGTACTAAATAAGCGCGTAAATATACAAGAAAACAGGTTAGCTAAGGAACTCGTAGGTTAAGTGAGTCCCTGCAAGAATATATTTCATTTAAAAGAGTAATCGTAATTAACATTAGTTGTGGTATTAAGCGTTTATGGAACGGAACAGTTTTTAGTTAAGCGTGGGTTAAGTACAACGAATGAAAAACTTGTATGATACTTTGAGGTATTTCTGCTTTGTCCGTAAGGCCTTTACAAACTAGACTTTAAATGTCAGACCCGTAGGTCAGACCCAATGGCGCCCGCTGGGAGCCCAGGGGACAGTCGCGAGGCGGAAACATTTCTGCTCTTCTCTCGCTGTCTCTCATAACATTTTTTTACATTTGTCCGTACCATGTTTTAGCGCTGAAAATAAAAAGACTTTAAGTAGTGTACGCTGAAACCTAAAAGAACTTGTACGTGATTACGAAGCCACATGAAGATGGTAAAATCTTTAAATGCACTCTACCTATCTTATACGCCGTGCACATATTTTTCCGATGAATTGATCAAGCGGTGAGATGAACTTTAATATGGTTTATGCCATGATATTGCAGCCCACGTACCTAAATCGAAATTTAATGAAATGCTAAACACATAGTTGCAGCATTCGTACGAGTTATATTGTATCGAAAATTCGAAAAATCATCTTCATTAGATCTAGTTTATAAATGGAACGGAGCGGACGACCGAGTTTAACATAATGTATAAGTAATTGTCGATGTTACTTTCATCATCATTAAAATGTTAAAGTAAAAGTTTAACTTAAGTAATTCATTGTTGCTCACCCACATAAAAACATAAGTACCTATGTAGCATTAAAAGAGTAAGTTTCTTCTTCCATACTTCAGTCATTCATTATATTTGTTGTTATTCTACCTACTATTGTTTAATCTTTAGGTATATGTGTAACGTGAAATTGTATCCCAACTTAATTATTAGATATGTTATTCATTGTTAGATTATACAGCCTCAAATTTAAATTAAGCTCATAAGCAGCACCGATAAAGAAATACTTACTCGTTTGTGTACCATTACAAATGAATACTATGTACAAAACAAATACTGACATATTTGTTTCGCACAATTACCTACTACCTATTTACAATCTTCTGGGTTCAATCGTGGCTTAGTTAAGAATGTGTTCACCTTTTCGGAGGAATTGTCATGAGTACCTAGAGTGCAACAATAAAGAGTAGACAAAATGAGGATGCCATTTTCTACGCAATTGTCACATTTTTGACTTAAAGTAATAATATGAATATAGAAAAAATGTTGTATGAAAATGTTTAGTTCCCCTTTCATCTGTTTTCTACTATTTATTGTCGAACTCTATTTGATTGATCACAGTATCAGTCAAAAATTTACCGACAGTACGCGAGACGATGAGAAATACACATGACAAAGTCTTTAGAAAAGTGACTAACTTGTATACCTAAATGCAACATTAATAATTCCATTTAAAGCTAAGCGTTTTTCATCATGTCAACTACTGTGAATTCCTTTTCCGTGTTGTCAAAGTTATTGGATTGAAACTTACTCTGGTCAATCTAAATCTTGTAAGTATTACTTGCACTCGGGTGATACTCTTTACTTAAGTGGTACTTAAGATATCATTAATTTTATCATAATATCATATCATTATTAATGTTTCGCCTCGTGTCCTACATCTCGACTAAAATATTTTCCAAGTTGAAATGTTATTTATACTTAATAAATCTTATTACTTTCCAACTCTATCTATTCCTACTGTTGGCGTGTTAGTAGATTAAAAGGAGTCATTTTAGCGGGCATTAAGGTTTAGATAGAATTACGTCGCGCCTGAAGGAACTTTTTTTAAATTAACATTTGGAAATATCAATCGCCATCACGACTAATGTAATATTAGAGAATAACCATTAATAATTAAATATAACCAAGAATTAAGCGCGGATAGGACGCCTGCAAAACGACTCCTTTAAAAAGTGATGGGACCAATGATTCGTGCACTCGATATCGAAAGCCCCCAGCGGCTTGACATTGACTGCTTGTAGCGAACCATCAACCATGTAACCACCTCGAGAGCAGTCAGTGTGACTCTAGCAAGTTCGTATTAAAGACAATATTCTGAATTTTATACTTACTACCTGTACTCTTCAGTTGAATTAGATATCATTATTGCTTAAGCTAAAAGTGTACAATCAAGGCGAGAGCCCTATGTAATAAACGGAAACGCTATGATTCAAGCTGATAACCTTCGAACGTTACATCTGTAGTGGAGAAGGCATCTACGGGAGAAGACATAGCAATAAATGAGCTATTCTTAAAGAATGAGCGCACGTAAGAATACTCGTTGCTAAGCCTCCGACCGGTGATAAATATAAAAACAACCTATTTGAGATGATTAATATTGGTTGGAGTGAATTAAAATAAGTGCTTGAAAAATAATTTAAAAGCACACAAAGCCTTTAAAAACGATTACGTTGTCTCTCCATGAACTAAGTAGTGTCTAGCAGAAGATTATGGAATTATCAGAAACATTTTTGATATTAGTGACGTGAACAATTTAGATTCCACGATGATTTGATATTTAGGTATATTTTTGAGTTCACAATTATACAAAAGACTGTAATACTCGGAAAATTCTAGAAATAAGTGAACAGAGATGGGAGCGTTTAGATATGTACTGAGATTTGATTGATTTCACTTCGCAGGACAGTCTTTGTAGAATCACTTCATGGTACCTACCATCTTAGTACTTATTTTTATTCACTTCAGTAATGACATGATTAACGTACTATCAGTTTCACACCATACATGTAACTGCTAAACTCCTAAATTGTACTTAAAATTAACTTGTCGTTAATTTTACCCATGTTAAACATATTCGTATTTACTGATGTTAACTTGTCTTTACTGACCGAAATTATTAAATTATGATTAGTCTGTCTTTTAATTTGATATTGTGTATATAATTCAAATTATAATGTTTGGTGAAGCGTACCGACTATCTTGATTTCATCAACTTGATCATTTCATTTTATTTATATTTTAACATCTAGTATTAATATGCTATCTATTCGACGTTGGAACGGTTTCCATTTCGCTCAATACTTTGAAGTTCTACCTAAGTACTTGCCTTTTAATTTCTAAAGTTTAGTTTATGTTATAAATAACCAGTACTATCGTACATTGTATATCTCTCGTGGTGTTCATTGTTACGTATGATTGTTAATACCTAGCCTAAACCTGAACCCAATTCATTACCCAACTCAAATGCACTTAGATAGCATATTATTTTCACCTGGATGTCGTATCTTCCTTGCCTCACACTCTATAAATGAAATTCATTCTGTAGGCACATAATTAATAAATAATCAAAGACTTTTAAGGCAAAAGCCTTCTTTTTATGTAATTTTAAATGTTAAAATAAATGTTGAATAACATATCAAACTTTCGTTTTACTTGATCACTGTTTACGAATAAAATAACAACATCTGGTATTTGTTCGGGACTTTATTGTTTCTTCTTGTAAAGTATCTCATATTATAAAAATATTACTCTAAATATTTCAGGCATACAGAACCCTAAAAGCAATTACTCTTGATACAATATGATTTTTCAGATCAAGCGGGCGGCGGTTCTACTGTTTTGAGAGGTGCTGTCACGGAATAAAAAAGACAAGAGGTTTGCACCGAAACCAGTGTCGCTGGAAATGCTCACATGCGCATTCATACATACTTAGAAATCTTGGCGATTATTGGTCGTAGCTTCTATTCGAAAAAGTAACTACTTCTGTACAGGGATCATAATTGGGACACAACAACAGTATATCGTCAAGAGCGTATTGTACAGGTAGGTTTGCAAATGAAAATCGCACACGGTGAGCTGACACCTAGCTTGGAATGGCGGAAAGATTATTGACTGGTGTTTATAACTAAATATTTAGGCATCACCCGATAGATGTCACTAAAATATTTCATTCTAAAATGATCTCTATGCAGAAGCATTTAGATTCAGCGCGGCTGAATACTTGGCTACAGAACTACTTGAAGCTACTCGCAATATCAAATTCAAATTTGACAACGAAATTGACGTAACTAGGCTCAGTTGAACTTATTTATGATCAGCATGTCTCGTTGACATGCCCTTTCCTCTTGTTGTTTTTCTACGGGTTGAAATCAAAAAGGGTATACAAAATTAGTGTTTCTTACTCCGTTAATTTTGGACAATAATTATAATGCACTAGTCTTATTAACAGATTCCCTGTCCCGAAGCAATGTGCACCCTTCTTTCGATACGTCCCCAATAGCTCCCATAGTAACAATGACATTAAACGATCATACAGTCATGAGGCGCATGTGCCTCATGGACGTACCAGTATAGTCACACATGAGGTGCATTGCATGTGCCTCATAGGACAGGGAATTTGTTAATTTGAGGTGTCCATACATTGGGTTCATGATTTTATTTCAACTAAGTATGAACATCAAGTCATCATCATCATCAACTTTATCAGACTAATTTTAGCAATCGAGTTAATGCACTATGCTGTCCAGCATTAACTGAATAAGAAACACTAATTTTGCATCAGCATTTTGATTTCACCCTGTATTCCGTGGGTGCAGCAACCATGTGAAGTACAAGATTGACAACAGCTTAACGCATTAAATAAACATACATATATCTGTAAAAATAAAATATGGGAAATGAATCAAATATTGAAAATGATAATTTTCGTCTATTCCTTTTACGCTACAAAACACAAAACTACTAATAACAAAACAGCCTTTTTATACGTAACTGCATCTAAAATAAATTCTAACAGTATAAAGCATTTCAACGTCTTTTTATTAGGTTTTACTTACGGTTCTATTTCATATAATATTAGACAGCAACGACAAGAGATATCATCTTTTAAATATAATACTAGCAAGTCTTGTCAAATATGTCAAATATTATATGGAATGGAGTAAAATAGTAACATTAGATACACCTTAAATTTATCATTCACTTGCCTTTCCATTTATTGACACCATACTTAATCAATCTTTGTCCACTTGGCGTGTGTTGGAATTATTGGTTAATTAATATGTCAAATATCGAATTACAAAAGAAACTTTTAATTTTTCTTTACAATTCCTAAAGCGAAAAGTTACTTTTTACGTTCTATCGATTTAAAACAACGTAAACGTAGGCCGGTCAATGGTTTAAAATTCTTATAAATTCAAACAATATTGAACCGTTATTCGTACCAATCTTTCGTAACTTTTATCAATAGATTTTTATACTACTACTTAACCGCAATAATTAAAATCATGATTAATGGAATGTATTAAAAACCAACCCCTTAGAACTAGTCACTGATACGGGGGGCTGGGAGCGGTCCCAAAAGACGTGTCGTAATTTTGCAAAAGCTAAAAAAGAAGATATCTCTTCCAATTTCCCTCCCACATTGTCTTGACAGCATAAAAAAATTATAAAAGTGATTTTAATTCATATTTAAATAAAAATGTAATAGCAACAGCATGTCTCTCAGAAAGTAATCAATCGAACAACTGTTTTAAAATTAAATAAGTTATATTTAAAAAATCGGAGACTTTTCACAACAGCTTCAATAACTGACAAATTAATTTTTTTACCAAAGGCAAAAAACTTCCAGTCATACTAATTGTATAATAGTTGCGCGTTACTTTGCTTAAAAATAGTGGTTATAAATAAGAATTTGAGAAAGGTCAGAACCGCAATGCAATCGTTTACCAACATCTTGACAGGCACATTAAAAATTATCTTACATTTCTTTGCCAGTCAGCCTCAAATATATCCAAACGGAGTGATTATCAACAAAATCAATTATTTTGAAAGGGGATACATGGAGAGAGTTCCAATGACATATGTAAAAAATATCTCAGTGAATCAGTTGCACCGCCTAATGCCATACTTCAGACTGACTGGGCAAAGTAGTTACTACTGATCTATAACAACAACTATAAAACTATTATTGTCAAATAATATGTCTTTTGTGATGTGGGTCATACACATTTATTGTTCGCGTCTCTTCTGTGGACATGGCAATATTTAAGGGTCTAACCAATATTTATTAGTCAAATCTACATCAGCGTGTGGCGCCTGGTCAACTTATGGCCCATTTAAATATAAATCTTAAGTTTGTTGACTCGGGAGTCGCTAATTTTATGTCCACAGGAGAGACACCTTTGTTTCTTACGGTCGGTGTGTATGACCCATGTAAACTCGTGTAATTACTGTACTAAAGGTTCATGAACATGATATGAATAAATAAGGACAATTACAGAACCAGTGCATTTTTTTTATAAATTAAGGGTAGAAACAGAAGAATATCTGAACACTTCTGAAATCGGTCTTAAATACGAATGAGGCTGACTCTCATATTTTATTGTTTAAAGAAATACGCCAACTACGCTGTTGTACTCAAAATTGGTGTTACCACCAAATTTCAAACTACAACTCCAACTTTGCATTAAATTCAATTTAAGGTTCTATACTTATTGCAAAATAAAATCGAATGCTTAGGGTAAATATAAAGAGTAAATAAAAAAAAATGGACGGTATCCTCATATAAAGTGAGATTCATAAATATTCGTTCATTAGTTGCAAGTTATATTAGGCGGAAAGGTACAAAGAGAAGCAATTCAAACAATATTAGAGCTTCGGTAAAAATAGAATATAGAATAATTTCAAGTAAGTTGACGCTTAAGCTTAAGAGATTCATTTCAGATGGCTCCTTGACTAATAGATTTTAAAAAGCATAGTTTCATAGTCAAATACAAACTTACGAAAATAATGTGAAGGAAGTCCTCAAAATATGTATGGACAAATATTAAGATAAAATACAAGTATTATTTCATGCCTATAAGTACCGTCCGAAGTGCTTATGGACGTGGGAAGGAAACAGTACCTATATTTTGGGAACCTGTACGTCACAGCCGCAATCTTTATAAAAATCATTTTTATAAAAGCCATAATATAAACTTTTATATACGTATAAAATAACCAGTACCGTAGCAATAAAGCCACACGTTCAAACTTAGTTTAGGTTAGTTGGTGAGACTTCAAAATTACGTTTCAATGCGACATGAGACTCAAACGTCACGTTTCATAGTTACAAAATACTTACTAATATTATTCGACCGCAGTCTGAATAGGAAAATAGAGTATCGTAAGTATAATAATTAAATATAATATGAACTAACAACTGAGTTGTACGAATCAGGTTTACGAAAATAATTTTCTTATAAAGTAAGCTCTTTTAGAATCATTTTAACAACATTGCATATGAATGTCTCAAATAATTATTATCTTAGCTTACTTTATTTATCGTTTTGTTTTCATTTGACTTACAATAAAATGAAAAAAGCCACTCAAACTCTGTATACAATAAATGAAGTCATTTTAGCAGACTCGCGTCAAGCCAACGTTTACGTAAAATCCTATTCTGGTCGCGGACCAATAATATATTCTAAATAAAACTGCACAATGGGCATGAACTTCGGGATATCAAAATAAAGTCTTTTCAATCTCTAAAATACATACATATAAATACATATTAAAATATTATTTTCATTAGGAATACCTTTGACGCATATCATAACTACTTACCTAGTTCTGCTCTATACATCTACGGTACTAACGGGCAAATAGATCCATAAGTTAGCACTATGCTGTGCAAGTATAATTCTACCATTCGGCAGAGTCGTAATAAAATCTACTTATACTAAATAAATTTACTCTAAAATCTCTAAGAAAATATTAACGAAACGTACATTTCTAGGAAACACAGCTTACACCGATTTTTAAAAGAATTGACATCGTGTTTACCAGTTGTTCGGATAGGTTCAAGACCTGATGAAATCCCACTGGTTGGTCGGCTGGTTGTCGCAAATAACCATGAGGAGGGGCTCCGACCTGTAGGCGCGCTCCACGCCCAGACACATGCCCGCCGCTTCGTTGTATATTGGACTCCCTGCCTATAACCAATGTAAAAAGAGGGGTTTACTGACATATAGAGAAAAATAAAAATGCAACTTTTGTTAATTGACGTCAATAACAAAGGAGGGGGGGTCCTTTTTTACTCGTATTTACTCGTTTGTGTTTGTTTCAACTCCCAAAGTGGTCACACACTTTTTTTTTAATCAGTACAGTTATTATTTTTGCTTTCACCCCCTCGGCATCGTTGCGATTTAGTTTTTCTATGGTTGTTTTGTTTCTCCTTAATTCTTAGTTTCTCTTAGTTAGTAGTGAAATAGTAATAAACACATCCGCGTGCACACACACACAGTCACAAATTTTCCCAATCTATACTAATATTATAAAGAGGAAAGGTTTCATTGTTTGTTTGTTTGTTTGTTTGTTTGCATTGAATAGGCTCCGAAACTACTGGACCGATTTCAAAAATTCTTTTGCCGTTAGAAAGCTACATTATCACTGAGTGACACAGGCTACTTTTTACCGCGGGAAAATACTTTATCCTACGGGAAAATTAATTTATCGCGGGCGAAGCTGCGGACGGAAGGCTAGTATTTAATATTCGTAGGATTCTAAAGCGAGGCCCAAGTCAACGTGTCATCGAAGTTGTATTAAAAAAACGATTAAGTCCGAGTTGGACTCGTACATGAAGTGTTCGAAACCCAAGTATTATTTCATGCCTATAATGTCCGTATAATGTTTTAAAAACTAAAATAATATGTATATACTTGTTGATGCACGATCGCCGCTCGAAAAATAGAGCCGTCAAAACAACGCAAAAATCGTCAAAATACCTTCTTTCTCTCTCAGTCGCCTAGTAACCGTCAACGTCAAATGTCGTTTACAATGCCGAAATGCGCATTAAGAAATGCAAATCTATACATTAAAGGGCAAAAAAGATGGAATGTCATACTTTCAGTAAGTATATATGTGTAGGCAAATGTTTGTAAAGTTTTTTTATACATTAAGCTATTTCTATCATATTTTTCATATTTTTACTATCTATCACCAAATGCCGTACACGCACCTGCCTCTTTTACTCTCGCGTCCGCTGTTCATAAGCAAAACGAAACGGCACTGTGTTAAAACCAAAATAACAAAACTCGCATATTTTGTTGTCGAGATTATACCTTATTGCTTAATTTGTAAGGTTAATTTTACAGTTTTTAGATATTTTGTTTTATTTCTCAACACAGCTCACACGAATGATTGACGACGTTATGTTCTACTACTTAAGGTATATATTAAATTGTACTAAATTTATTATATCACTCTACATCTGTCAGTGTTGTCATAACTCAGTATTGTCGCGATGGAGACGATTTTAGAGATTGATTTTGTATCGGACCGTACGTATTATATGATTGAAGACATCAGCACTCACCGAACCCTTGTGCTTCCACGCCTGCGTGCCGCCGAGCTCGTGGCATTTGCCGAGCACCGGCATGACATTGCCCGAAGCGTCTAAACACAAAGTTCGCCCCAGCACTAGCTCGTTACGTGTCGTTTCGAACCACATCTGAAATTACACGACCAACTATAAATAAAAAAAAAAACAATGTAAGCATGAACTTTGGGAAAAACATGTTCAGCACTTCATTTTATTTTGCATTACAAAGAAGTTATTTTCTATATCATTTACACCTAAGGCAGCTTCTGGTAAACTAGTATTTATACTATTTATATCAAAAAACATCCTTTAACCTCTCGTATGAAGGGAAGTAAAAATAAGCCTTGTTTGTCTTAAGTCAAAAAAAAATCAAAAACCAAATCGTTTATTCTGCAAGTAGGCCGCAAAGGGCTCTTTTACATGTCATTTTTTTTAAACTACCAGCGCTTTCGTAAGGACCATCATTGCCAAGAAGAATGCGCCGCAAGAAACTTGGCAGAAAGTCATCTTTTCAAATTAAAATATAATAAATTACAAATTAAAAAATCATACAAATATAGAATTAAGTAAATAAAAAAAATAATTATATAAAAAAAACAATACAGGGATGTATTGGGTCCCTTAGTTAAAAAACTAAAACAATACCTACATCTTAACTATATCTACGTTAAGTGGAAGTGTAGAATGCTTCCATCGTCAAAAAAAAAATTAAAAAGGAAAAAATAAAAATATTGGAGATGTCTTCCAATGTCACAATAATTAAAAATGATTGTGTTAAAAACACATTTCAGGTCAATATCAATTTTACAGATGTTAAATAAAAATACATGATAATAATATTAAATTTGGCTTGGATCCGCGTTAAATCATAGGAGAGGTTAAGGTTTACATGCATTTATTGTCAATATTTACCAGTCGAATTAATTACTATGTCACATCTAATTTATGTGTTGGATAAATTATGTTATGTGAATAAAATTTCTGTTTGACTTGAAATATGTACTCATATTTATATTAATATTATACATAAGTCAGCGACACAAAGACGAACGCGTAACGTAAATAAATGGATTTTAAATAAAGGGCCAATATTAGTACATTACTGCAGAGGCCGTGAAGTAAGGGATTGATGGACGAGATTTGGGGTATACGGCCGAGTCGTAGACGAGGCCGGATAAAACGAGTCCAGCAATCCCTCTTCCGGCCGAGGATTGTATAGAGCTTTTCTCAAACATGCATCATAATCATCATCATCATCATCATCCATCCATCCATCCATACATCCATGCATACATCCATCCATACATCCATCCATACATACGTCCATCTATACATCCACCCATACATCCATCCATACATCCATCCATACATCCATCCATACATCCATCCATCCATACATCCATCCATCCATCCATACAGCCATCCATCCATCCATACATCCATCCATCCATACATCCACCCATACATCCATCCATACATCCATCCATACATCCATCCATCCATCCATCCATCCATCCATCCATCCATCCATACATCCATACATCCATACATCCATCCATCCATACATCCATCCATCCATACATACATCCATCCATCCATACATCCATACATCCATCCATCCATCCATACAACCATCCATACATCCATCCATACATCCATACATCCATACATCCATCCATCCATACATCCATCCATCCATACATCCATCCATACATCCATCCGTACAACCATACATCCATCCACACATCCATACATCCATCCATCCATCACCAGTAGTTTAGGCGGTTTTATAGAAATAAAAGAAGATAGATTTTTTTTAATGTCGTTGGCTGTATGTAATTTTTCCTTTGTCAGTTTAATGTTAGTAAGCAAATTTAAAAAGTTACAGCAGCGGACAATAATGGTTTTTCATACTTACTTTTATGGCCTAGGCCAAGAAGTAATGTAGGGAGCCACAAACAACAAACTTCATGGCTTCATTTCGTGACATTAACGCATACATTTCAAAGCATGTTTGAGAAAAAAATATTTATACGCAGTCAAGTTTCTTATTAAACAGATTATAATAAGACCTTTAAGGTCGCGGTTGAGCAAAGTAATTGTCTCAGTTCATTAATATGGGCCTCCTCAAATTAACGCCAGATTCAATAGATTATAATGTGACTTTAATGTTGATGTTTGTGTGTTCTAGTTTTAGAAGAAATTGAGAAAATGATCTTACCTGATTCAAAGTTCTAATGCAATTTGCCAGCAGTAGACCGCTGCCCTTGCTCTTAACATCCTTGGCACTCTGTATACATAATGACGTGTTCTTCAAACGTATTTGGAAGGAGTCCGTATAATTTCTTTTCCTGTAAATAGGATTGTTCAATTGTGAAACATGCGGTTAGGTGTTATGCTACTACGAATGATTTGAATGGCCTTAGCCCGGGAACAATACACATAGCGCAAGTAAAGCAGGTGTAAATAATAAACATAAAAATAATTATCATCGTCATCCCAGCCTACATACGTCCCACTGCAGGGCACAGGCCTCCTCTCAGAACCAGTGCGGATTGGGAACTTCACACACACCATTGAATTTCTTCGCAGGTGATGCAGGTTTCCACACGATGTTTTCCTTCACCATAATGCTAATGGTTACACGCAAAGGGTTAAGTCATAGAAACGAGTCCTTCCAATAAATATGCTCGAAACGCACAGACAGCGGAGGCGTGGCGGTGAGGTGGCGGTGCTAGTTGTCATTTTGTACCGTACCGCGAACTCGTTCATACAAGTTAAAGTTAAACCAAAAATATATGACTATTGTCAAGAGGGCGCTATTATTCTTATTTATATGGCAATAGTTCAGTATAGTCGTAACAATGACATCTTGACTTGTCTAAACTGTCAGTCAATTGAAATTGCAAACAATGTAAACAAACCTTGTATTTAAAATGTCTTTAATTTCCATTTTCCCTCATCAAATACTGCTAAATCCGTGTGTTATTTAATCAATACTTACCACAACACTATCCTAAACCATTAATACAATAAACAAGTGCTAGAATATGGATATTTCATTAAATGGTTTATTTACATTGTTCGCAATTTCAATTGACAGCGATTTTACAATGTTTATCTACCTGTTAGCTCTGATGTTAATTTGGAAAGGTTTTGTAGCGAAATAGTTTCATTCCCCAAGCGTTTTTTTTTCCAGTAGTTTATTATAAACATTACTAACAATGATCCGTTGTTGACTACAAATCGTTTTGGGCATTTTTGTTATTGTTCAAAGAAACCGCCACAGTGACACTGACAATCATTAAAATTATTGCCAGTGTAAGAAATTAGTTCCAATGAAATTCCGCAACATGGTGAATAGTCATATATTTCTGATCAGGCTTTAGATTATTACAACCGTCACCGCCACGCCTCCGCTGTGTGTGCGTCTGGAGCTTAAGAAAGTATTGTTTTATTACAGATACCTGGAGTGCCACGGTTGAAACTTGTTTTTGTCAGGATCATTCAGCGCCGCCATTCTCCTCTTAGCTGCTGTATCGTCCCCAAGTTCCAATTCAGGGTACACATTTTCAAGATACCACTTGAAAGATTTGCATTGTAAACGTTCCCTTAAAGCCTTCCTTTCTGAGATGTCGCCGATATTAACGTTGGCGGCTGAAGGGTTCTGCTGAATAACTTTTTTCTGAAAAGTTTTATTGCACTTTAAGACTTGCATGTTTTATATTATAACATTTATAACTACGTATCATTGGAACCAACATAGAACGTCTCGTAACTAAATTTATTACAATATAGTAAAAAAAGAGATAACTCAATTTGCTATTGAACCACAAAAGAATGTATAAGATTTTTTTAGATTTTTTTTTGCAATCGTTAATACTTTATTATTATGTAGGACAAAATGGCAAAATCCAAGGGAAGAGATTATTAGAGTAATCCAGTTTATTGAACATTCAAACTTTCTTCAGTCAAGCGATTTTATAATAGTATTTTATGCAACGGTATCATAATAAGGGCCATTGAGACACGAGTGCGAGTTTATGACATGAGGCGAAGCCGAATGTCATAATAGATACGCATGAGTGTCTCAATGGCTGATTATGAACAGTTGCATACATTACTTTTTCTACGAGTTCAAAATAAACAATTATTAAATTATGAATACTTATAGATAGACCCTTCGCCTAATAATAGATAGAAGGATGGATTTAGACTTGGACACGCATATCGCATTCATAGATCTAGAAAAGGCTTTTGATAGGATAGACTGGGTAAAGATGATGAGCATTTTAAAAGAAATAGGCATAGACTACAGAGACAGGAAAATTATCTACGAACTGTATAAGGAACAGGAAACTATAATAGAAGTAGGACAGGAAAAGGGAAGAGCTAAGATAAGACAGGGTGTACGCCAGGGATGCCCACTTTCACCTTTAATTTTCAACATTTTTATTGAAACTGCCATTAGAAAGTTGTTAGATTCTGGGAAGGGAGGTATCAAAATTAATGGAGAAAGTTTCCATTTCATACGGTTTGCTGATGACATCGCAGCTTTAGCAGAAAATTCCGCACAACTGGAACAACTTGTAACAGAAATGGACAACGTATTCAGACAATTTGGACTTAAAATTAATATTAAGAAAACAAAAACTATGATAACATCAAAGCATACCCAAGTCATAGATCAAATACATATAGGAAATTGTACCATTGAGCAGGTCAATAGTTTTAAATATTTAGGCAGCGTGATTACCTGTGAATCCAGATGCACCACGGATGTCAAAACAAGAATAGCCATGGCTAAGAAAGCATTCAATTTTAAAAAACACATTTTTAAAGGCAAAATCTCAAGGAACATTCGGAAAAGATTTATTAAGACCTACATCTGGAGTATAGCATTATATGGGAGCGAGACTTGGACATTGACTCAGCGGGACCGAGACAGATTGAGTGCGTTTCAGATGTGGTGCTGGCGGAGAATAGAGGGGATTAGCTGGACTGAAAGGAGAACTAATGAGGAGGTTTTAGAGTTGGTGGAAGAGGAAAGGCGGCTGTTAAGGACGATTGAAAATAGGAGAGGGAATATGCTGGGGCATCTGATACGACATGACAGTTACATAAAAACTATTTTGGAAGGGCAAATAGAAGGCAGGCGAGGCAGGGGAAGACCGAGACGGTCATTTATAGACCAAGCCAAGGAAAAAGTCAATGTCATGTCGTATCAGGAGCTGAAAACGCTGGCAGAGAACCGAAAAGAGTGTCATTTACTCCACCGACAAGAGATAAGCTCTTAAATTAATGATGATGACATAACGGACAATAAACGAATTTTTCGATTTTAAAAGTAGCAATTTATTGCTCACTTTCATTGCCGCCTGTTTTATTTCTGGCGGTGTCAACATTTCTGCATCACATAATTCACCAAACTCACAAATTCTCACAGATAAAAAGTCATTTAAATAGTGATTAGATTACTCTTTTATTTCTTTCAACTTGAAAGAACTCCGTGCGAAAGCAAAACAAATTCCCGCTATTTTGAAACGGTTTTTTTTCACTAATCACAGCCTTAGAATGGACCCGGGAACTTTGTCATACAGCCAAATTGAATGATGTTAAAATATTCATATTTATTAATAACTTTAAAATTCATTTATTGTCCGTTATTTAAGTATTCATTATTTAATAATTGTTAATGTAAACATATTTTAATTAATGTATAAAGTCGATTTAACAATAATTAAGTACTTAAATAAAATAGAACGGCTGTCGGCCATTAGACAATAAACAGGTGAACTTTTTAAAAAAAAAAAAATATTTTAATTTCCGCCATTTGCAGTGCGAAAAAGAACATTGTGAAATGTTTCATAATGAAATGTCAAAGTTGCGATCACACAATGCTCCTCATTGGACTACCGATAGCGATATCGATAGTAGCACATTGTAGTACGCGAGTAGAAAAAGATCTACTTACGACATAATCGTCCATCCAGACTTGAGCCATCCGCATAGAGTTGTGAAGCATATAATCTTCTTTTTCGCCGAGACCGTACGGCCGCCGTTTGCGGAAAACATGCCCCACGCGACTACAAGGCACCAGCTCAAGAGTTCCGCCGCACATCCATATCTGAAAGTTGACAACTGCAGTCAATGAGCTACCTATACATACAGTGCTAGAGTCTCTTCAAAAGCATGTAACCAAACCATGATTCAGTCAGGATAGGTACACAAAGGCACCCAAAAAGTTTGGAAATCTTATGAATTAGTAAAAAAAACAGGGTCTCATTTATGATCATCATCATCATTTCAGCCGAAAGACGTCCACTGCTGAACATAGGCCTCCCCCAAGGCTCTCCAAACAGATCGGCCCTGCGCCATCCGCATCCAATGCGTTCCCGCTACCTTCACCAGGTCGTCGCTCCATCTTGTTGGAGGCCTACCTACACTGCGTATAATTAGATACTTATTTTATAATTATAAGCCACAAATGATATACCTACCTATATTAAATAATTTAATATTTTACAGGCGTGAAAGCACGACTTGTATAATTTATAAGTACTGTAACCTCATGATCGGCATTAACCCTACACAACTCAGCAAGTCGTTTACCACCATGTTTACGTGAAATATTCACACGTTTGTTTTTTTAACGAAAGTTAATGGAGTTTTACCAAGTATTACAAACCCAGATGTCACACGAAAACTGAAAACAAAAGAACGCTAATCTCACTTACCTGCTACGGAACGCTAGCCTATATTTTTTTTGCACCCGACTGTCGAAGGGGGGTTATGTTTTTCGTGCGTGTGTATTATGTATCTATGTATGTAGGTATCATTCTTTGGCACGCCCTGCAGCCTAAACTAAACGGCTCAATGGATTTTCAGTTCGGCGAGTGACATAGGATAAATATTTTTCCTTTATTTTGTATTGAAATTAAAGTTATTAACTAAGTTGGTTAGGGTTGCACCAGATCGCGTTTCCAGAATTGCCCTGTATACATCGTTAATACGCACCCTGAATGATATTTCGAGGTTCTCGCCTCCCCACACGTTCATTCCAGCATCGTACTTGCCAATGTAGTTGAAGTACTGGCGGTATATCGCAAACAGACCGCCCGCCATCGTCGGTGACTTGATAGGACGTACAAAGTCTTCATCCGCTGTAAAGTTATTTGTACAATGTTTAGTTTAACAATAGCTATGTAAATTGTTTTAATTTTTGTTTTATTGTTCATTGTTACTCAGCATTTGCTTAAGTAGTATATCATACATTCCACTGTGTGGCGTACAAGGTATTGGTGATGTGATGACCTTTGCTTCCACGAATTGCTACGCGCTACGCTCGTAACCGGTAGTAGCAGTGTTTTCCGCTTTATAGCGAAGACACACAAACACAGAACACACCGTGTGGGTTCATGGCACTGAATGTGTTAACACTATTAGTTGTGTAATAGAAACCAAAACTGTATTAAGTGATTTTTATTTTAATCAACTGTTTTTCAACTACACGTATTAACCATAAGCAGAAAATACGCTCAATCTCAATCTATTATTGATTACTATACACAACTATGTACGTACATAATGTATAAAGACATTTTTTATTACTCCATGAAATTATGATAATTTTCGAAACTATTTATGCAGACATGTAATGATAATGAAGTTCACAACAGAACTTACTTTTCAAAGTTCCCTTTGGCAAGTTGTCCCATTTGAAGTGAAGTCCCCAATTAAAGCCCCCTCTAACTAGAGGGCTGGCTGAATACTCGAAGGTATCCGCATTGATGACATCAATGACTGGAGCTACAGCTCTGGGCGAGTAGCGGACGTTGACCCCGTCAACATGTTCGGCGAGCCTTGAGAGGAGGGGCGGCAGCCAATCCGTATTCACTTCAATGTGAGAGTCAAGGAATACCAATACCTGTGGCACGAGAATTAAAAAGACTTTATGACTTAGTCATTAGCTCACAAGTTGCAGGTGATTTTATTGGTGCATTTTTTCTTATTATTGAAGCAAACTTTGCTTTCTGTGGGAGTGGTCAGATATGTAAAAAACACTGTGCCACTAATTGCCCCATATTTAACCTGCCAGACGTTTAAACTTTATTATTACACCGCCAACCATTACAAATATTCATCAGGATGAGACAGTATTACCTACACCATGATAGCGTTACAATCTTAAAACTAATATAATAAAGATATTGCTTCATAGCTGAGACATATTAGACTGTTCTAATACAAGTTACAAGCTTTTTATAAGCTTTTTATTGACTTGCAATGTATGTAAGTACCTATGTATGTATGGGTCAAATCTTGGAAGTCAAATTTGACCCACTTCCAGTGGTCGGACTCACTTGAAATTTGGTATACTTATGCAAGATGGATGACAATGCAAGTACAGTCAACAAAAAGTACAGTCAGCGAAAAAGATTACATTAAAAATCAAATTTTTAACAAAAACATTTTTACAAGCTTTTATTTAACTTGCAATGTACATACATTACACACATATGCATTACATTACATACATATACATTTTGTATTTTTTTGCATATACATTACATACATATGTACGGGTCAAATCTTAGAAGTCGAATTTGACCCACTTCCAGTGGTTGGATTTACTTGAAATTTGGTAGGTACCTATACTTATGTAGGTTTGATGACAATGCAACTACAGTCAACAAAAAGTACAGTCAGCTAAAAAGCAAGCTCTTAAAATGAAATTTTTAACAAAAACTTATTTTATTATTAACTTGCAATGTATGTATCTATGTATGTATGGGTCAAATCTTGCCAGTTAAATTTGACCCACTTCTTGATTAATGATTGAGCTGAAATTTTGCATGAATGTGTAAATCGGATGACAATGCAATATTATTATGACATGGAGCTGATCTGATGATGGAGCTGGAAGGCGGCTATAGGCACTCTGTAATAAAAACAACACAATCACATAGTGTTTGGGCTTGTTTAATTTGTATTGACAAGTACTTAGGTAACTAGGGGCAAAAAGCACAGTCAGCAACATAAGCTTGTAAAAATACATGTATTTTTTACAAAACCTTATTTACACCTTGTATTCAATTCTTATAGAAATAAAATAAGGCTTGGAATTAGTTTTCACATGGGCTCCTTGAAGATTGGGAATTTCACATACACCAACAAATTTAGAAGTGTAAGTTGATAATCCTACTAATGTTATCCCTCACCAAGCAGCCACTGACAAATAAATACAACAGCCGCAACTATGTTAATGTCAGATATTATAGTAGCAATGTCTTGTTAAATCGCACTCACCTCTCCAACACTGTTGTCTGCCCCATACAATCTCGCGCGAATAAGACCCTCTCTCCTGGCTGTCCGTAGGAGCCTTATATTCAAACCATATTTTGAAGTATTTTTATCAGTTGTTCTCTTGTCAGCATTGTTAGCATCATCAATAATATAATCTACAACATTTTCTACATCAATATTGTTTGTTTCAAGCATTTCTTCCTCTTTGCGCATCCTATTATTGAGCTGGTAGACTGCTTTCTGTATATCATCATGAAGATTTTCAATGTCACTATAATCATCAACTAAGATGATTTCTTTAAGGTGCTTCTGGTCAGTCCTGTCCAATATTGAATGAACAGACCGCATCAGAGTTTCAAAATGTTCATTGTAGAAACAAATGATTATGGATGCTTTAGGTAATTTTTCAGGGTAATTTTGTGAACGACATCTGAAATTCACAAAATATTTAAGTAAAAACTTGTTAGATACTTGACAATTGATTCACTTAAATATTAACAATATATGATAACTTTCCTAAGCAATCTTTTTCCCATAATGGTGCAAAAGAAAAATACATAATTGATTCATAAATTTATACATGTTGCTAAGCATAATTTTTGTCACTACTTTTAAAAAGCTCATACCTTAAATCATAGTGTAAACTTAAGTTAACAATGTAAAGTTCATTCAGAAAGATTATGAGCAAGGTTCGGATTTTTCATCACATGGTAAGATGAAAGAAAACTATGGAGTCGAAATTAAAGCTAAAATTTAATTCATATTCATACTCACACTCACTCATTTTTTTAGTCCCTTAATACTTTTATCCCTTTATAAGGCTGACAGATCAAAACCATCAATCGAAACCTTACTTATGTAATTAAAACTTTTTTTTGTTTTATGATGTGGGAAGTCTAGGATATACTACTACTACTCTAAGGTTTGTTGATGTAGAACAATATTTTTCAAGTCACAAGTAGATTTTCAACCAATATAGAACCTGTTTTACTCCAGAAAATATGGAAAAGGTAGATAGCCATTATTATACTCATTTTACAATACACACGCCATACCTTGTCAAGATTTTGACACACCTATTCCTGTATCTACATGCCCTATAGATATTACAAATTAGGAGCTTTCTTAATGTTCTTTTTTTTATTGTGTGGCAGTTATTTTTTTATTTAAAATATAATTTAATTCAATTCAAATTATTTACTTCATTTTCAATTTACTTTCAGTATTAATTAAATGAATGAGTATGAGTATGAATATGAGTTAAATTTTAGCTTTAATATCAACTCCAGTTTGCTTAAAACCATGTGCTAAAAAATCCGAACCTTTATTATGAGTTTTGAGATACAAGCTTTTTTTTTAAAGTAGTGTTGAATTTCTTCTAACCAATAAAATTTAATAATTTTAATATAAAGGAAAATAAAAACCCATAGTAACATACAGTTTGTTTCTTGTGTCTGGCACTCCTCTGTGATTTCCAATTCGTTCAGATATGAGGGTATTGAATGCATGCAAATTATATCCTTTGTCACGAGTTCTAACATCTTCTGCATTACGTATTAATCCAAATTGATTATCTGAAAAAACATGCACAGAGTTGATGTGCAGTGATAATATAGGTATGGTCAACAGCACTGCAGGAATAGCTGGACACAAGCAGGTGAAAAGTTTAGAATTAAGACTATTCTGGCCAAATAAGTAGTGCATGTTCGAATTCCATTCAGTGAGTGCAATGAATGCACAACAATGTTACAATATGAAAGAAATAAATATTATAGAAAATAAATTGAATGTTTTTGATGTAATCTTTACCTAAACTTTTGTCTACTTTTGCTGACATCTTAATGCCCATTTGTTTAGCATACTTTTCTTTCAGCATCATTTTCCTCTGATAGTCAGAGCGGTTCTTGTGATACTTCCACATGTTCCCAGAGTACTTGTTGCTGGCTCCTGGGGCATCATACAACAAATCTTTACCTTCAAGAGCTGCAATAGATTTGTCATCATTTTTTATTCTATTTTTTTCATCTGCATTGACTAAACGGTAATGTGGCTTCTTTTCGCCACTACTCAAAGTGGCATCACCTAAAATTTAACAATATAGTGAGTTGAAAACAAGTTTTAAGGCATACATATGTAGTAAATTTAACAATATAGTGAGTTGAAAACAAGTTTTAAGGCATACATATGTAGTAAATTTAACAATATAGTGAGTTGAAAACAAGTTTTAAGGCATACATATGTAGTAAATTTAACAATATAGTGAGTTGAAAACAAGTTTTAAGGCATACATATGTAGTAAATTTAACAATATAGTGAGTTGAAAACAAGTTTTAAGGCATACATATGTAGTAAATTTAACAATATAGTGAGTTGAAAACAAGTTTTAAGGCATACATATGTAGTAAATTTAACAATATAGTGAGTTGAAAACAAGTTTTAAGGCATACATATGTAGTAAATTTAACAATATAGTGAGTTGAAAACAAGTTTTAAGGCATACATATGTAGTAAATTTTGAACAATTGGAAAGCTGATAAAAAAACTCAATGATTATTTGGGTCCATCAACTTTTCTTTGTCACTCGTTGCTATAGTGACGGTCTTCTGAGTAACTCTTTAAACCGTAAGTTTATTTGATTAAAATTTGCCAATCAAGCATTTTTGTGGTAGTTTTAAACCCCTTCTACAATTGGTCATCTAATAAGCATGTTAGTTAATGTGACACAACATTTCTTCTAAACTGTACTACTTTTGTCCCCTCGCTGACGAGACAGAATAACAACAAGAAATAGTTGATCCACCCATTTAGTGTTTACATAATAAAGACCAACAAAAGTGAGAGTTGATTTTTCAAGTGCTGAATTAATTATTCAGTGAATCGCTTTTGGATTTGAAGAGACTCACCACTCATGTTAAGCAGCCAATACAAATACAAAGAAATGCTCCACGTTGCCGATGCTATTATAATGCCCCACAGAAATGAGTTGTTTATTTTACCCATTTTCTTGTTTTTTTTTATGTTTACCCTTCTCTAAACAATTAGGTTAAAGTTTAACTGTGTATTCTTAATACAGAAGAAACATCACATCACATATTATCATTCCCGGAAGTCTGGGAGTAATTTCAGTCGGTATTTATGTCCATTTCATGTGTTGAAAGAAATGGTTTTAAATAATAAAGAAGACAAGTCTGCGTCTGTGTCAAGGTACACCAGTTAAGTCACTTTTCAAAACTTAAATTTTAAGTTATTTCGCCCAATACCAACAGGTAGACAAAGCCAAAACATTTATTTTTCGAATTGAATAAAATGAAATGACGTTTACGCGATCGCAGTTAGCGAAACGCGACAGTTAGACGACACCTCGTAAACTAGTACTACGGCGTCTACGGCTATTGCTACATTGCTAGTGACGTTGACGTTTCTTTCCGATCTAGATTATACGTCGAGCAAACGTCGAGTGCGGTTTGTTTTTTTTTATTCTTTTCGCTAGGTAAAAGGCAAAGGCTTAAAATCATACTGCCAGCCGTTGAGTGCGTTCTATGCGTTAAGTTGACATTCCATAAAAAAGTTCAACTCAACAGTTCAACTTTTTGTTTATTTCAACCCGTCGTATAGGTTAGCAATAGTTACTACATTTTTTTCACTTTCAGTCATTGTATTATTTCATTATAGAGCATTTTAATACGAAATTTGATGTTCAAACTTCGTATCGTGCCCTTTTATTTCACGCTAATAACATTAAACAGAAGAGTGAAAGGGACGGCACGATGCAAATTTTGAATTTTGTAGTAGCCCCCAGTTTACATTGGGCCGCAACGCAATGTGGAGTAAGTATAGGACAGGTATTGTAACCTACCTAGTATGACGTAGTGTAGTGGGGTATTTTCCAATTCTTTCAATGAAATGTGTAGGTAGGTACCTTTTCGTGCTGTCAATAAGGTAAAACAGGACAATCTAAGTGTAGATTGATCAGTATGGCGATCTAAGAAATTATCTAGAACCTTCTCATTGTTTTCACTCACAAGACTTATTTTATGAAGTATCCAAATATTTCCACATAACATTTACCTACATATACCTACATTTGTAGAATTACAAAGATTTTTTATGAAGGTACAAAATAATAATGTTAAAAACAAAAACAAAGCATATATTCAATAATGTACAAGCATTAATAAAAACCTGTCAAGTTTACAAAATAGCTATCCAACTAGAACAACCGTATCTGAGACGAATTTATATGGAGGAACTTCCAAGTTAAGCGGTGCCGGCCCTTTACGAGCTCTTCCCATGTTGTCGTAGTGACTGCCGTGGCAAGGGCAATAGAAGCCTCCTGCCCAGTCCCCGGAATTAGGAATCGGTACGCATCCCAGGTGAGTGCATATGCCGATTACAATCAGCCACTCCGGCTTCTGAGTCCGCTGGTCTTGAGTCTGTGGATCTCTTAAAGCTGACATGGGAGTCTTCTCCTCCAAGTCAATATCAGCTGGGGTCCTGTTTTTTACGAAAAGCGGTTTCCCTCTCCACTTAAACGACGAGCAAGCACCTGCAGCAATCTTCGACACATCGACTTCTATGGATGCCATCGCGAGGACGTCGGCTGCTGCACTCATAGACGAAAGAAAGTGTGTTAATTCTGATTTCACACCATAAGCCGCACAGATCATCCCGAAAAAGCCCATTACATAAGTATATCCTTGTTTCCCGTCCCCTGCTCCCCAGCTGGTTTTTCTTACGTCTTTATATTCCTCCTTTCTGTAATGATCGAAATTTGGAAAGTCGATATCACGGTGGAAACGGGGACCAGGACCTCCCTTTTGAAAACGTACTTGAGTCCACAGAGTAAGGACAGACGGGCGTGTCACGCAATGCTTGTTACTTTGTCTTTCTAAATGAGGAGCCCTGTTGATGTTGTGTTTGTATACGTGGTCATCTACGGCTATGAGATTTACGGACTTCAGAACATCCCGGTAGCATGGTGCATGCCAAAACGCTAACCCGCCGTACCTACCTAAGCCACCACTCAAAAAACTCATTATTAAACGAAATTTGACAAATATCTAGCTTAATTTACATGTTATTATTTATACGTAGCAAACTTTTACACAAAATAACACAACAGTATTTTGATGGTTTGTCAGTGTGACAGTGGCATATCCTTCTAAATACAAAATTAACTTTTTTAATGAATCAATATTATTTATTATACTAAATTAATAAAAACATATACTTAAAGGTGTAAATATAAGACTAAAACTACTATTAAATTAAAATAACTAAAACTAAACTTAATTAAAAAAGAGAGGTGGGCCTCTTGGCATGGTGCCCATCACGCAGGCAGCATTCCCGCGCTGAACAGCGATTGCGATTCTTTGCGCGAGAAAGCTGCCGGCGCGAGGGTTGCCTGTTGCCTCTCTCAACCTATTGCTGAGCTCCCTGTGTAGCTCCAGTGCACCCTTACCCCAAGGACCTAGAGTCTCGACGCCGAAAGGAAAGAAATGATATTGGGCGCCGAGACAGCTATATTTGGTGACCTTGAGGCGTTCCCGGGCGTCTGCCGCTGCCCCAGCACGTTTGGTAGTTGCTGGAAGGTAGGACGCCGCCAGGGTGTCTGTACAGGGGCCTCCCACACCAGCGCACGGCCAGTCTTCCAAGGTATCAACGACATTCCATCAGGGCGCTTGCCATCGCTCCGCACAATCTGGGGCTCCAGAGCAGCGGGAACGTTGGCACTAACGAGCGCCCGTCTGAGAATGTCGTTGAGAGCGGCGTGGCGGGACAGGCGGCCGGCGCCCGAGGAGCAGGAGAGGCCATGGTGGCCGAGTCGGTCCACTGGAGCCCCACAAGAAGCACAGTTGTGACTTGCGCAGATCCCAACTCCCAGCCGGAGACCAGCAGCTATGCGTAGAGTGTCTGGGTCGATAAAAGTTCCAGTGTTAGGCGAGGGGTATGCATGGAGCCAGTAACCAGATTCTGGCTTGGCCACAGCTAACAGTCTGGCCCGATCCCTGCCTGTTGCAGGTTCTATTAAAGTCTGTAAGGTGGCGACGGAGGCTATTGTATCCCAGGCCCTTTGCCTATGTGGTTTGGATGGGAGATTTGGGCTCGGTCCAGCTAGCCAGGCATTCATTCATTCATTCATGAATCAATAGTATCTATGGAGCTATATTTTTAAAAATTGAATTGATTTGTACTTTTTTAATGCATACTTACCTTGCTTGTTTTTGTTACTTTTCTACCCTAAAACGGCTAAGTATATAGATTTGGATTAAATGGTTTAGGCTCAAAAAACTCACTTTCCCGAAATGTGCACTTTCTCTAATGCTGGCACTTCACTTGGCGTATTTGACGAAATAGTTGCGTGTGCGAGAGAGGAGCACTATGCCCATTCTAGCGTGAAAGACGGGGATGGCAATAGCGCAACGCGAACACGCAACGCCAAGTGAAGTGCCACCATAAAAGAGCACTTTCCGCAAAAGTGCATTTTCCCAAAATGCACACTTTCCCATAATGTAGGTACATTTTCTCAAAATGCACACTTTCCCATAATGTACAATTTCTCAAAACGCACACTTAGCCAAATGTTATTTAGTTTCATTTTTAATTTGTAAATAAATGACCAATGTTTTTTTTAGCTTTTTATTACTCACCCCTTTTATAACACACATATAAAAAACTTTAGGGAATAAGTAGGCTATTAATATTTAACCTTATCCACGCCAACGACGCATATAATATCAAGTTGTCACATGCATGGAGTGCAAACATCTTGGCTACACTTACTTACCTCTTTTTTAGGGTTCCGTAGTTTCTAATTTTAGATGACGGATTTGAAACGGCTCATTTGGAATAGTGGACCAACTAAGAAAGTGCTCTATTTGAGAAAGTGCTCCATTTGAGAAAGTGCACTTTTTTGGAAAGTGCACCTTCTGAGAATGTGCTCTATCTAAGAAAGTGCACTTTTTGAGACAGTGCGCCCAGCGTCGGACTGGCCATATAGTCGAGGTGGAATTTGCCAGGCGGGCCCCGCCTGAGTGGGCCCCTCGCGGGCCTGGCTTGCGGGGCTTGCGGCAACCGTCCCATCTACTATCATCATCTATCATCTCGGGCCCCGGGCTTGTGGTCAGCCACCCGGGCCCTTCCGGTCCAGTCCGACCCTGAGTGCGCCTTCCAAGAAAGTGATCCTTCTAAACAAGTGTATCCTTAGAAAAGTGCACATATCGGGAATGTGAGCTTTTTGAGCCTAAGCCGATTAAATTTAGTGTGGAATTATAGCTAGCGGGATCCTGGGATAAACACATATTTAGTCATAGGCTACTTTTTATTCCGATTAAGTACTCCTATGTGAGTGGGATGTAAAATTCCGGAATCTCAACTGTGCTAAATGTATACTTACTTAGTAACATGATTTGGGATCCTTTATACAACGTAAATTAAGACCATTTTGACATTTTTGATAAAGCTAATTCAAATGGCTACAATTAGGTGCGACCAATACAAACATGCACACACAACACTAGATTGAGAAAATCCCACTCGAAAATGGTAAAATTACAGGTCTAAATAATTTTATCAAATGTTCCAACGTGGATTTTTTACAGATATTAGTTTCACTAATAGAACCAATACCTACATTACCTACACATGACTCCGCTGTGAAACTAGAGGAAGATGATAGGTAGCGATATTAAGAAACAGCGAACCAGGTCGGGGCCTCTAAACAATGCAATTCTCAGGTCCTATTTTCGAATTTAATCAAATCAAATGACAGCATGCGTATAAAAAAAGTAAAACTTAATATGTATGACATTAAGGATAATTTTCCAATAAATTTTCATTGTATGAAATTTATTCATATTTTTTTGGGCGCGCGCCGGGCCCTTAGACAGTTGTCTACCTACCTAACGGTTAATCCAGCACTAATGCGAACCACCAGAATTTATAGCATGAAATGAATGATTTAAGGCACGGATGGAACACGAAGTAATGTTCATGGTCACCGACAACAGGCAGGATAAGATATTTAGTTATAAATAATTGTAGGTAAATACTTAGCTTTCGCCCTGAATATTGTCTAAGTCCTTCGGCGGCTTCTATAACTATGTTATGCAATGTAGGTAAGCGGTTTTGTAACTAATTTAATGATGCAGGTAAGTAATATCTAAATATTACTTAGCTCTTTATCAGACAATTTGTCTGTTAGATCGAAGTTACGAACAATAGCTTTGATAGTCGATAGGATGTATGCTCCCATGACGACGAGAGAGTTCAGGGTCTTATAGTCAGTGGGAAAATGTAGGTAATGCAGGTACCAACGTAAGAACATTGCGTGTTTTCGTGTGTGCGGCTAAGTCAGCGTCGGTATTCGATAAGGTACTGTAGTAGTACGGCATCTGACAGCAAGTTTACTTAGGTACATCATCGAGTATCTTACCCTAGTCACATAAACAATCGCTGATTAATTTTAAATTTAAAAGATTCCTAAAAAGAACCAAGTCTGTCTGCCTGAATTCCCTTCCCGTAGGTAAGTATTTAGGTAAGTATTTAAATGTAATTTTTTTTGTTCAGGTGTTTCCAGAAGACTTTTGTATTTGAAACCTGGGATGTCGAAGCTATAATGATATATGTCTTATATGACGTACATAATGGAATTGAGAGACCACTTCTAACATGTCAGCTGAGCACTACTTGTTCTATAGATGGCAGTTCGTTAATAATATCAGCTATGCTGACGACATGGTGCTGCTGTGCCCATCGATAAGAGCTCTGGAGACCCTACTCGGTGTATGCGAGGAGTACGCGGTACGTGGGCTAAGGTACAATACGAAAAAAAGTGATTTGCTTGTATTCTAGGCTGGTAGCACAAAAACCTAAAAGCATTCCACCGGTAAACCTGCTAGGAATTCCTCTAAGGGTCACAGAGTTCAAGTACCTTGGCCACTGGGTCGCCGAGGACCTCTCTGGTGACCTAGATATTAACCGCGAACGGAGGGCCATGGCGGTGAGAGCCAACATGTTGGTCCGCAGGTTTGCTAGGTGCTCACGTGATGTTAAAATTACTCTTTTTAAGGCATACCTACTGCCAGTCTTTTTTCACCTGCAGCCAAAGGACTAACTACTCTCAAAAGTCTATGAACAGGATACGTGATCAATGTAATAACGCGTTCAGGATGCTGTTGGGACTGCCTCGCTGGTGCAGTACCTCAGGCATGTTTCTAGAAGCTAAAACGGATGGATTTAAGGCAGTGGTGCGGAAACGGGTGGCTTCATTATTATACAGAGTGCGAGGTAGTGCCAGCGGCCTCCTGAGCGCGGACATGCTTAAATTAAATTGTCCTGTGGCGAGGCACAGGGCAATTAAAGGGGTCCACAAGGCATCCACTTTTTTTTAAAGATTTTTTTTTAATCGGCTCGGAAGTTTCAGAGATTATCTATCCCACAGGAATTTCCAAAAATCCCGCAATAAGTTTTTGCTGTTATGTATGACCATTTACGTTTATACTGAATTTGAAAAGTTTAGTAATTGTAGTTACGGACGGACATAGGATCCAGTTGATTTGAGTATATATAAATTCTGATTTATCCTTATCCCGTGGGAATTTTCAAAATTATTGAAATTAGCTTTATACCTATTCTAATAGGCTACTTGCATGCCCAATTTGAACAGTTTAGTAATCTTCGTTATGGGGATAGGGTCACTCTCGACTGATGAAATATATACATCCCGTATATTCCTTATCCCGTGGGAATTCCGGAAAATTCTTTCTTATCGGATGCCTACGTCATACAAAGAACACATCCTCCAAGCCAAGTTTCAGGTCTCTACATACAGCGGTTTAGGCTGTGCGTTAATCCGCCAGTCAGTCGTTTAGAACTTCAGGACAAAGCATTTTATATGTATTTGCATTGCACCAAGCTTTTCTTCTTCTTCTCATTCCTCTCCTATCGGAGGTTGGACAACATCATGGCGATTCTGATCTTGGAGGCCGCTGCTCTAAACAAGGAAGTGGTACTGCAGGTGAACCAATCACGCAGATCACGCAAAACCAAGCTTTTATGCGAGTTCAACAATGATGTTTGAACACTCAATTCGATTTTATTCGAAAAAGGTTGAACTCACATAAAAGCTTCATCATCATCATTTCAGCCGTAGGACGTCCACTGCTGGACAAAGGCCTCCCTCATTGACGCCCAATCTAATGATTGGGAGCAACCAACCCGTAACCGTAATCGGTTGAAAGCGACTTGCATTCACCCTGAACCTGCGGCCTTCACCAAAACGTCCGTCCATCTCGTTGGTGGACGTCTCACGCTGCGCTTGTAAAAGCAAAAACTTGGTGAAATGCAAATACTTAAATACATATAATTAGTTATTATCAGAGATCTGATCGTGATCAGGAAGTGGTTGACAAACGTAGACAAATGGTTTGCAAAATTTGAAGTTTTGTGTCGTTTACATGGTATCAAAATAAAATGTAATTTAAATCAAAAGCACTAAGGAGTATTGATATCATCTTCGAAGCAAATCACCCCCAAAATAACTTTCTACTCCTTTTTAACCCCGTCAAGGGATGAATTTCAATAAAATACGAAACACGTCTTCCATCAATTCTGTTAAAGAATGTTTATGCACAATTTGAAGTAGATTGGACCAAGGAATCACGTTGTCCCATACAAACTTTGCCCCCCTTTTTTACCCCCTTAGGAGTAGAACTACGAAAAATCCTTTCTTATCGGATGCCTACGTCATACAAAGAACACACCCTCCAAGTTTCAGGTCTCTACGATCAGCGGTTTAGGCTTTGCGTTGATGCGTCAGTTAGTCAGGACAAAGGATTTTATATGTATAGATTAGATCAGATTGGATAATTCACGAAAGATAACAGTGCGTATTAATTCAGTAAACTACCTTATGTATGTAAGTAAGTTAATTATAAGATCGCCAAAATGATGTAAAGCTCAAATTTCAAAATGATGTAAAGTTCAATTTTAATTGCCATTAAACGTCACAATTGTATTGGCCGGGTCTGAAAGGGTTAGAAGTCATTGTTTGTTGCAAAAATCAAAGAAAAAAGATGCTTAATTACGCGCGACGCGGCTAGCGTGCGAACCAATAGCCGAGCGACAAAATACTGAAATACGCCTGGCCCTATACTACGAAGCGCGAAATTCGAACTTCGTTTCATGCCGTTCCGCTCACGCTAATGGTATTTATTACGAGAGTGAGAGGGACCGCACGATCCGAACTTCGAACTTCGAATTTCGTAGTAACCCCCCTGCCCGGGAGGCGCGCCGCGCCGGCCGAACATACCCAATATAAACTGCGGCGTGAAAGAAACCCCCCTGCCTCAAGGTAAGACGAGAAAAAAAAGGCCCCACTATATTTAAGTCCCCTAAAATAGTAGATTGTACAACAAGAGCATAAAACTAAGCTAAGCTAAGTCGCGGACGGGCGTACGGACAGACAGACGGACGGACACATATGGCGAAACTAAAAAGGTTCCATTTTGTGATTTTGGCTCCAGACCCTACAAAATCCAAACGAGTCATAGAATGCTACATGAAATTGGAAGGATTTGGTAGAGTACTCCAGAGTGAAACTTCAAGCATATGGTTCCACTATCTAAGTGTAAGTAGGAAAATAGTAGATTGTTCAACAAGGGACTAAAACAAGCCATAATGACACGAGATATTTAGCCACCCGAGCGATAGCGAGGGAGGCTATAATTCGAGTAGTCATTATGGTAGTTTAGTCCCGCGTCAAACACTCTACTTTTCACTTTGAATGCGAGGAAAAAAACGACGTACAAAATTACTTTTTTACAACGTATGCTCAATACGAGCAATGGACATCTGTTCAAAATTCAAATAGCAAAAAAAATACCGCTGTCATTTCTTTTCTTTTATATTTTTTTGTAAAGTGACGCTTTAAATGCTTGCATAATTAGCCAACAGATTCTAACTTAAAGACTATGTTAAAACTAATTGGACTATGCATGTAAGAATGATAATTGTTCATTCATTAGAATCGGCAAATAAATTAACCTAATTGATCTAAGTTCACACACAAAATATATTGTTAACTGAAACACTTACCCGTGAATAAAGAAACGACATTTAAGTTTATTTTCTATACGCCAATTCTTTGTTAAATTATATCTAATTATACTTACTTGTTATCCCACTAGTTCGTTTGTCTGGCCTATCTAACATAAAAAAAAAAAACTTTCTATTTACTATTAAATGCAACTGACATCGCATTATTTTGAAGTCACGCCATATTAACTTTCAAACGTAACTGCTCTATCTACCGTACACTCCAGCACTGCTTTGCCGACTGTGCGGATTGCTATTTTATCGACAGAGCAGGGAACTGCTTTGCCGACAGCGTTTTAAAAAAAAACAAATTAAATAACACCTAAGCTAAAGGAAATCTTTCTTTACATGCAAAATAAAATTTGTCATTTTGAGGTTATTTCCACGCCCTAAAGGCTTCCACAGACCGAAGCGCACGGCGCTACAGTGCGTCGTGCGTCCGCGGCGTGCTTCGGTCTGTGGAAAGCTTTAAAATACTGAAAATGGCGATAATCCTCCATTCACAAACACCGTGATTGGCAGTTTAGGGGTTTCCATAGTCAATTAAAAAAATTTTACTTTAATCCCTAGAGATCAAAAAAGAGCTTTAGTCCCGATATGCAGAGACTAAAGTAACATTTTAAGAGCATGAGAAGTGAAAACATTGTTATAACACATGTCCTATGGATCAGACACGTTTCACTAATAGAGCCGTATGCATACTACTCCGGTGTGAGACTAGAGACGATGACAGCGATAATGATGGGATGATGAGATGAAATATTTCCCCTCATCCGTGTAGTCTTCATCACCAGCTTAAGAAGCCCATTGTTGAACGAACTCCTTAGAACTAGAACGCCACAATGAGCTACAACTTGCCACCAGCAACACCAGCACTCGCGATGTCATCGGTCCACCTAGTGAAGTCTAAGAGTGTCTTTCCACCAGCGATGTGCTATGGTATAAGTAAGTACTTCGTTTTTTTAAGCGTTAGAAACAGAGAAAACAGTCTTGATGAGTATTTTTATTGACATACTTACGCTTTTAAAAAAATAGTAACTATGTATTATTTATGAAACCAAAACAATGTAAATGACCATAATAATATATATTATGTCCCTGCTAATAAAAAAAACCTTGCTTATTGTTATGTACATGTGCTGTGATTTATTTTCAAGTGTTTTTCAATAAAAAGACACATCAAGATCGCTTACCTTCTTTTTATGGCTAAAAAAGGAAGTTTACGTTGCTCTGGACGCGTTTGATATCCACCAATCGTATTCATTGGTCCACATTGGATAGCACTGGTGCAAACGGTTTCAACTAAGCTATGTTATTATTATCTAGTACCTGGGCGACCGAGCTCTGCTCGGGCAGAAACTCGGTACCAAGCGTTTTCCCAGAGATAAGACCAAGCTAGATCAATTTTTCATCCGTGAAAACCCCCAAATACCAAATTTCATCGAAATCGTTGGAGCCGTTTCCGAGATCCTGATTATATATGTGCGGGGGAGGGGGGGGCGGGGGAGGGTGTTCAGAGGATTTCAAAGGGGGGATGAAAATTTCATTGATTTTGCCGTAGGATGCACCGTTTTCAAGATATTTGACAAAAACACCGGAGGGGGTGGGGGGGTGAGTCACGTTAAACTATCGTCCGTAAACCGACTTTACAGACAACCGGCTTTTCCTGTTCTGTGGTCCCAATAGGGAACGTGCACATAGACGGTGCTGCCAACTGGTGCCATAAGGGTGCCATCAATTTGAATGTTTTACCTTGATAAGTTTTGTTTTACTGTCCGCATAGTGTCTCTTCTGTCGCATTAGTGCTGCCGCCTATAGTTTACTGCACGTTCCCTATAATACTTTTTCTCACAAAAGAAGAAACTTGACGTTTTCTCATGAAAAATAAACTTTAGAAAAAAACTAAAAATCTTGAAAAAAAACGTGGAATCGAACCGAGGTCGGCTGAATCCGCGACCACCCGATTTCTAATGTGCTATTATGATCTGCTCGAAGTCGGCGAAATTTAGCTTTGTATTCTAATGCAAACAAAAATAGCCGGAAAACACGAGTAAAAGCAGTTTTCTGAAAATGAAACATAGCTAGATCAGTTTTTCATCCCCGAAAACCCCCACATACCAAATTTCATCGAAATCGTTGGAGCCGTCTCCGAGATCCTGATTATATACATATATACAAGAATTGCTCGTTTAAAGGTATTAGATCTAGGTATATATCTGATACCCTAATACCTATTAATGAGCAATTCTTGACGTAGTCCTGCAGCGCCATCTACCGGGCTGATTTGTGAATCTAAACCATCCAGGACGCCACCCAAACGCATACAAAAAAATTCATTCTAATCGGTCCAGCAGTTTTGGAGGAGTTCAGTGACAAACACACGTACCTAAAGTGGAATTATATATGTAAAGAAGATATAATCAGAATCTCAGAAACTGCTTCAACGATTTCGATGAAATTTGGTACGTGGGGGTTTTCGGGGATGATAAATTGATCTAGCTTGGTCTTATCTCTGGGAAAACACTTGGTACCGAGTATCAGTCCGAGCGGAGCTCGGTCGCCCAGGTACTATGGAAAAATACGTGCTGTGGATGCGTGCTCTGGATACGTGCTGCGGATGCGGGTTACGGATTGTCCCTACTGTCGATACATCGCATAGCTCGCTGCGCATCTTCCTCGCATAGCTATCTCATGACTGCACATTTTCATAGCGCATCTTCCTCGAAAGGCTACCTAGCTTAGCATTAGTGGAAACGGTGATACAGTTTTGTAACGTATACGTAGCTTTCACATCCTCACACCCTAAGACGGTACAAAAACATGGCAAATGTGTCACGCTCATGCACCTATGCGACGAGTTATGTGAGGAGGACATAATGTATGGGGACAGTCATCACTACCACCCGCCATCATCCGCACAAGGTGGCAAGGTTGAATGACGTAAGACGTGAAAGTGCGTCCGCGCACGCCGCGACCTGCAGTCGCTGTCGGTTCTTGCTTCCCGCGCATCGCCGCCACGGTTTCCCTGCTAAGTGAGTACTTTAGTACACGAGTGAATTTAATTTAAATATTACTATTTTATAATTTATTTATCACGCTGAGCCTATGTATTTAAAACTAGACACTTCGTGTTCGTCCCGCGAGATTTTTCCATTTTCCCTGGATTAAAGGGATAGTTTTATTAGTCATATTCGAGAAAGGATAGTACAACTGTGCTCGTCTTGGCTGGGGCACTGCAGAGCCCCCTGATTTGACAATCTTTTTAGTAGATCCAGAGATTACCCCTACGCACATGTAAATACGCAAACAAACAAACCAAGATTATCAACCCCACCTCTTTATTATTTATAGATGAAAAATGTGTATCATGTTAAACGTATTAAGTATTAACAGTGCGGATTGTTATTTTTAAATTGTGTTAGATAGAGATACTACCGAAGTACTTAAGTATGTGGCTATTCCATCGTTTTCTTTCACGGACTTTTACTATTTATTTGTACGGTATTGTGGGTTGAAACAAACCAATTTCCGTTTTCTCAGTGTAATTTATTTACAAACCGCCACAAATTATAATGATACCTACTGTTTTAATAATAATTTTAAAAACTAAAAGCCAAAGGAGATGGTAGATGGTAGATACATAAAATATTCATTTAGTATTTAAAATAGGTGTTGATTCGACATTAAGTTCAGAGCCGGATTTATCGGAGGGCATCCAGGACTACACTCACTGGAGCAAATTTATAGAGAAACCACAAGGGAGAAAATAAAGGTATAAAAAACTTCCAAATTTCAACGAATCAGCAACTTTTCCACTCCACTCCTTCATTCCTTCGTTACCCCGAAGCCTCCAGAATTCTGAATCCTAAATCTCATTAAGTTATTAACTACTTAATTATTTATACAATAATTATCTATCTGATCAAAAAATGTCTGTCCGTTATTTCATCTGTGGTTTAGTAAATAAAATAAATCCCATCAAAAACATTACATGTAGAGTCATGTGGGGTAACTGTACGCAGTGGGTAAGTGTACGCAGTCCCATTCATTTCAGACTGAAATGCATGGGTTTGCGTACACTTACCCATTGCGTACAGTTACCCCACATGACTCTAAAAAGATGCAAGTCTCGCTGCGCAGTTCTTTTACTGCAAAAAAGTTTTGAGATGCAATGTTAAACCAAGTCCGTTATCTTAGTCAGTACCGGGTGGTGTCCATAGCAATCGTTTTCCACAGAGTTGCTTATTTTAAAACCGTTAAATTAATATTAGATATCTTTATTTTTTAACACACAAAATGACTTGGCAATCGCATGGTTACCTAATGACGTAAGAATAATCGTCAAAGTCAACTATTTATAACAATCCTAATTGAACATAGCGCTAGCCCTAATGCCATGCAGTTTGAGCAATACATATAGGTACATACGAGTATGAGTAACGCGGTGCGTACGGAAGAAATAAAGTTACTTTCTTCCGCAGATATCCTCATTTCTGATTTGATCCCGAAGAGTACCCAAGCATAGCTTCATCCTATCCAGCTTCCGTTTTCTTGAACCATTAAGAGCAAATTAAGAGGCACAGAGGCACACTGCACTGGACCACGTCTCGTGCTTCGTAAGTCGAGTATCACGGAGGGAGAATAATATTATCATTATCACTGAGGTTACCATGTTTAAGCAGTTAGTTAGTAAACAGTAAGTAAGTACAGTTGAACCATTTGATTTCTGAGGCATCGTTGAAAAGGTTTTCACAGTAAGGATGCGGACACCAACAAAGGCAGCAGGCTGCGGGGCGGGCAGCAGCGCGGCGAGCGTTTTTTCTGTTCATTGCGCGTGCTGCCTGGTAACCACCGAATAGCGAGCGTCACGGCCGAGCAATGAACAGAGAACGCCCTCGCTGCTCCCCTGCCCGCTGACTTCGTGACCGCGGCCTAAGGCGTCATACATAATGTACCTTTTCAAGCAAAGCAATGCATATTTTGCGAAGCCCTGTGATAGCGCACCACACATTAGATTACGGATGAGCAAAAAAACCGGCCAAGTGCGAGTCGGACTCGCGCACCGATAATTCCGTACAAATTTATATGTATCTATGAACATCCAGCCTGCTAAGATTGACCCCTGCTCCTAAGCAAAATGTGCGCAGTGTGGGATCATTGTAGATTGGTTACTGATATAGACAAACAGACAAAAAAATTTACGCTTTTCGCAATTTTTCCTTTATCTGTGCTATAAGACCTTGCTTCGTACCAAATTTCAAGATTCTGAGTTCACGGGAATTACCCTGTAGGTTTTGATTCCCTTGCGAGTTTCGAAAATTTGCGGAAATTTGCGGCATAAACGTCTGTATCTTTTGATTGCGTTGGCTTAGAAGTTTGATTTTATTACAGCTCCAAGGGACAGTAGACTTGAGTATTTGATATAAATTTCAGCTTGATACCTCCACGCGTTCTTGAGAAAAAGGGTCTTGACAGACGGACAGACGGACGGACAACAAAGTGATCCTATAAGGTTTCCGCTTTTTCCTTTCGAGGTGCGGAACCCTAAAAACGAAAAACTTTCGAGGCGCGAGGCCCCTCAGACCGTGAGGCATCAGGCGGTGGCCTACGTTGCTTACGCTTAGCGCCGCCTCTGACTCCGTTTAGCAAACAAGATTAAGGTAACAGGGAAGTTAAAGAATGGGAACAAAAATGTATAAAGCTTTAATACTATATAAGTAAATACATTATGTATTTTCTCGCAATCGTTAAACATTTAAAACATGATTGCCAACTACTACAGCAAAATAAACGTAGGAACTGATAAAAACCAGAAGTACTAACCCAATAAGAACTATAGACGAGTAAGAATAAGATTTTAGTGGGCATTGCTTCGGAACAAAGAAACATGCCATTGGAGGTGCAATAGCGCTAAATATCCATATGCCGCACATAACCAAAATGAGGAAGATTGCTAACGATAACATTGGAGCCGACGATTTTCCAAGTATCCCACAAAACAGTAAAATACTAGTCACCACTAAGAGTATTGATGAAACGAACAGGATCGTGATAGACATTTTTGATCCTTGATCCGATTTGTCTGACTTCCGTAACGTGCTGTTGTCAATTAAGGCATACAGCACTAAGCCAGCAATGGACACGCCTCCGCAGCCCAAGCCGAGCACGGATATCAAATAGGTGGCGTGCTTTACAGTAAACACGCCACAACATCTGCGAACTTCCGGGAAATCATCCATTTTTAATTTGGAGCAATTTTAACTAACAATAAGTAAATATTCTTAATATTCAGTTCTAATTTAGGAAAATATGATTTTTTGCTTGTTACATCATGTTTATTTTGACAGTGACAATTTGTAATATTTACTACTTAGCTTAGGGCAATGATAATGCCAAAAAGTTTTTTAGTCGTCAACCTCGACGTTGGCAGAAATCCATCAGAAATCAAAATAATCGAAAGTCGATAGCATCGATGGAGTTAGGTATACTTAACTAAAAAATAATAAAAATAGTAAGTGTGTAAACGTGGTCCTCAAAAATGTACCCAGAAACTTAAGTAAAAACGCTCTGATGATTTACATTATTATTAAATGATTTTACCTCCTTCATCCTTCACCTTGGATGTTCCTTTGATATGAAATTAAACATCAAATGATCAAAACAGCAACAAGATGGAGCGACGACCTGGTTAAGGTTACGGGATCTTGTTGGATATGCGGATGGCATGGGACCAATCCGGTTGACGTGCCTTGGGGGCGGCCTATGTTCAGCAGTGGACTTCTTTCGCCTGAAATGATGATGATTTAATTACAGTTACTTAACCTCTTCACCGCCACAAAACAAACGAAGTGACGTACTCTGTACGCCATGCCACGTTACATGACAAACCGATTTTCTCCTTAAAATCCATTGTAGAAGGGTTTATTTCGACTTGAAATATTGGTCATGTATAGATGACGTTGGCGCGTGAGGCATTCCATTGGCTGTCACGACTAGATGGGTGGTGAAAAGGTTAAATACCATTTCTTTCTAGGATGGAATTCAGTACCAGCATCATTTTGGTTTGCGTCGCCGGTTGCCTGTCAGCGCCGGTGGATGAGCCCATCCGTGTCGACCTGCCAGTGTACGACCAGCCGCAGGCCAGTTCAAACGTGGAGATGATACCAGCGGAAAGCTCAGGCGCGGACGCTAGGAGTGACAGGACAGCTGTAGCTAACCTCATCTCACACAAACTCCACACTGCTACTAATGCATTGGGACAAAAGTTGTCCCAGCAGCATGTTTACGTGAGTAGAATATTGTTGTTAAATCCATTATAATGTAATTTGAGTTTCGTTGGTATTCTTAGGGTTCCATACCCAAAGGGTGCTAACGGGACCCTATTACTGAGACTCCACTGTCTGTCTGTTTGTCCATCCGTCAGTCCGTCTGTCTATCACAGGGTTCTCTCTTGAACCGTAAATAACTAGATACTTGAAATTTTCACCGATTATGTATTACTGTAACCGCTAATAACAACAAATCCATATCCATACTAATATTATAATGCGAAAGTGTGTGTGTCTGTCTGTAACCGCTGAACCAATTAAAATTAAATTTGGTAAGTGTGTATAGAATGGTTACCATAGTAGGTACTTAATTGTTAGTGATGTGATACTAAATTTCAAACCACTGTACCTCAAAAAATTGTTTATGTTTTATGTCTCCTTCATCTAATCGTTGTTGTACCTACAGAATGTTGCAGGGCAATTCGATGGTGGATACTTTGGTGCGCCTGTGACGACTCTGGAAGGCGCATTTCTAGAGACAGAGGGCTTGGGTAGTAGAAAACTCTCCATCAAGGAGAATTTACACGGAATTGTCGCTGGGCTTTTGCAAGTTAGTTCAGTTGAACACTTACGAATGCTTAATATTACAAGCGCAGCAGAGCGCAATTGTCTTTGGTCAATAGCTTGGGTAAATAATTTTCGCAACGTCTGACCTATCCGAAAACAGTCTATTCTTGTCGTCGGTCTGAGATATTTACTGTATATACATGTATCTCTTTTCTAGAAATCGATTAACACACATAAAAACCGGCCAAGAGCGTGTCGGACACGCCCAAGATAGGGTTCCGTAGCCATTACGAAAAAATAAAGTAATATTTTTCTAAGGATTTCGTATGTGTACGGAATCTTCCAAGTTAGGTATCGTCAATACTTTGAAAAAAGCTCGTATCTCAAAATCGTTAATCTGGCAAAGTGAACTTTATTACGCGCATATCAAGGTTAAGTTTTGTTTACTTGCTGTTTTGAGATACGAGTTTTTCAAAGTAGTGACGGTATGTTTAATAAAGGTAACGCCACCAGAGTTGAGGCCACGCACACAACCACAACTCATGTAATGACAGCGGGATTTTGACGTTGTGTTGACGTTTAACGACAACACAACGTCAAAATCCCGCTGTCATTACATGAGATGTGGTTGTGTGCATGGCCTCAACTCTGGTGGCGTTACCTATACCTTAGGCTACTATTTACTCTTAAACTACAAATAATTCCCAAGCAATCTTAGCCGCTATAATTTTCCTTGTAAATTTAATATATTTACTACCATTTTGATTTTTTTCTAATTTTTCCACCCAACCGTTTAGATTTTAGAGGGGGGGGGGACGGTCGATTTTAATGAAATTTTTCACTTTAAAGTTGAATATTTCGCAAACAAATCACTGAATACAAAAATCATGTAAGCAACCCCGCAATGGTTTTAAAAGACCTATCCAACGATACCCCATACTATAGGGATAGTCGAGAAAAAAAAAATCACCCCCACTTTACGTCTATGGGAGGTACCCTAAAAAAAATTTTTTTAGTTTTTTTTTATTTAACCACTTTGTCGGCGTAACTAATATATATATTCATGCCAAATAACAGTTTTCTAGTACTAACAGTCTCTGAGCTTAGCCGCGGACAGACAGACAGACAGACGGACAGACATGGCGAAACTATAAGGGTTCCTAGTTGACTACGGAACCCTAAAAAAAACATACTACAGTCGAATACATACCTAACCTCCTTTTTGAAAATTTGTAGAAAAAGTAGCGTACCTTAAACTCTACAGAAAAAACAACTCCCTGAAGAGTCATTTTCGTAGTTCGCCAATTAAACACCATTATTTCCGTTTTCAGCCAAAACCTATAGTAGACACGATATCAGAAGAAGAAAAGTATGGTAACACCGGGGACAAATTTTACGGCGCGGGGCGGGCTTTGGTGGGAGGAGCAGAGGGAGTTTCCAACCTCGTCAATTCAGTTCTCGAGGTTAGTACGCAGCTGGCATGTAACTGTCAAGAAATTCCAGAAGCTTAGTCTTCAGCCGAAATCAGTCAAAAGTTTGGCCAAAGTCAACTATCGATTTCCTATGATCGTCGTTCTTTGTCAGGCCGTAGACAAGAAGCCAAGCGGGCAGCGGAGCGGACAGCGGAGCGGCGAGCGCGTTCTATGTTCATTGATTGCGCGACCGTGACGCTCGCCACACAGTAGTACCTGGGCGACCGAGCTCTGCTCGGGCAGAAACTCGGTACCAAGCGTTTTCCCAGAGATAAGACCAAGCTAGATCAATTTTTCATCCCCGAAAACCCCCAAATACCAAATTTCATCGAAATCGTTGGAGCCGTTTCCGAGATCCTGATTATATACACCGGACGGGTGGGGGGGAGAGGGTGGGGATGCGGGGGAGGGAGCACGGGGGTATGAAAGGGGGATGAAAATTTCATTGATTTTGCCGTAGGATGCACCGTTTTCAAGATATTTGACAAAAACACCGGAGGGGGTGGGGGGGGGGGGGGGTGAGTCACGTTAAACTATCGTCCGTAAACCGACTTTACAGACAACCGGCTTTTCCTGTTCTGTGCTCCCAATAGGGAACGTGCACATAGACGGTGCTGCCAACTGGTGCCATAAGGGTGCCATCAATTTGAATGTTTTACCTTGATGAGTTTGTTTTACTGTCCGCATAGTGTCTCTTCTGTCGCATTAGTGCTGCCGCCTATAGTTACTGCACGTTCCCTATAATACTTTTTCTAACAAAAAAGTAACTTTTTCTCACAAAAAAGTAACTTTTTCTCACAAAAGAAGAAACTTGACGTTTTCTCATAAAAAATAAACTTAAAAAAAAAACTAAAAATCTTGAAAAAAAACGTGGACTCGAACCGAGGTCGGCTGGATCCGCGACCACCCGATTTCTAATGTGCCATTATGATCGCCGAAATTTAGCTTTATATTCTAATGCAAACAAAAATAGCCGGAAAACACGAGTAAAAGCGATTTTCTGAAAATGAAACATAGCTAGATCAGTTTTTCATCCCCGAAAACCCCCACATACCAAATTTCATCGAAATCGTTGGAGCCGTTTCCGAGATCCTGATTATATATATATATATATATATACATATATATATACAAGAATTGCTCGTTTAAAGGTATTAGATTTACCAGGCAGCACACGCAATTAACAGAAAAAACGCTCTGCTGCAGCTGCCCGCCCCGCAGCCCGCTGACTTCGTATCCGCGGCCTACAGATCTAAGCTTTGGAATCCTACAATAATATTAGATAAACGAAAGTTTTTATTTGCTTGGGTGTGCGTGTTTGTTACTCTGCGCTTAGGATGAAATTTGGTAAGTAAACTGTCAGTCAATTGAAATTGCAAACAATGTAAACAAACCTTGTATTTAAAATGTCTTTAATTTCCATTTTCCCTCATCAAATACTGCTAAATCCGTGTGTTATTTAATCAATACTTACCACAACACTATCCTAGACCATTAATAGTATTTTATGCAACGGTTGTATAAGTGAGGTCTTAAAAGGCGAGTGACGTGAGTTGCGATACGAGCGAATGCGAGTATCGCAATGGAAGACGGCACGAGCCGTTAAGACCAAATTATACACCGTTGCATACAATATTTTTTCTACGACTCGACTCTACTGTACTGTACTGTACCCTACTGTAGGGTATAGTAGGGTACAGTCGGGTACAGTAGGGTAAAATAGGGTACAGTAGGGTACAGTCTGGTACAGTAGGGTAAAATGGCGTACAGTCAGGTACAGTAGGGTACAGTCGGGTGAAATAGGGTACAGTAGGGTACAGTCGGGTACAGTAGGGTAAAATAGGGTACAGTAGGGTACAATCGGGTACAGTAGGGTAAAATGGGGTACAGTCGGGTACAGTCGGGTGAAATAGGGTACAGTAGGGTACAGTCGGGTACAGTAGGGTAAAATAGGGTACAGTAAGGTACAGTAGGGTAAAAGAGGGTACAGTTGGGTACAGTCGGGTACAGTAGGGTACAGTCGGGTACAGTAGGGTAAAATAGGGTACAGTCGGGTACAGTAGGGTAAAATAGGGTACAGTAGGGTACAGTCGGGTACAGTAGGGTAAAATAGGGTACAGTAGGGTACAGTCGGGTACAGTAGGGTACAGTAGGGTAAAGTAGGGTACAGTCGGGTACAGCCGGGTACAGAAGGGTCAAATACCCTATTTTACCCTACTGTACCCTACTGTGCCCTATTTTACCGTACTTTACCCGACTGTACTCTACTTTTACCCTATTTTACCCTACTGTACCCGACTGTACCCTACTGTACCCTATTTTACCCTACTGTACCCGACTATACCCTACTGTACCCTATTTTACCCTACTGTACCCGACTGTACCCGACTGTACCCTATTTTACCCTACTGTACCAGATTGTACTCTACTGTACCCTATTTTACCCTACTGTACTCGACTGTACCCAACTGTACCCTATTTTACCCTACTGTACCCGACTGTACCCGACTGTACCCTACTGTACCCTATTTTACCCTACTTACCCAACTGTACCTTGCTGTACCCTATTTTACCCTACTGTACCCGACTGTACCCTACTGTACCCTATTTTACCCTACTGTACCCGACTGTACCCGACTGCACCCTACTGTACCCTATTTTACCCTACTGTACCCGACTGTACCCTATTTTACCCTACTGTACCCGACTGTACCCTATTTTACCCTACTGTACCCGACTGTACCCTACTGTACCCGACTGTACCCAACTGTACCCTCTTTTACCCTACTGTACCCGACTGTACCTTACTGTACCCTATTTTACCCTACTGTACCCGACTGTACCCTATTTTACCCTACTGTACCCGACTGTACCCTACTGTACCCTATTTTACCCTACTGTACCCGACTGTACCCTACTGTACCCTATTTTACCCTACTGTTCCCGACTGTACCCTACTGTACCCTATTTTACCCTACTGTACCCGACTGTACCCGACTGCACCCTACTGTACCCTATTTTACCCTACTGTACCCGACTGTACCCGACTGTACCCTACTGTACCCTATTTTACCCTACTGTACCCGAATGTACCCTATTTTACCCTACTGTACCCGACTGTACCCTACTGTACCCGACTGTACCCAACTGTACCCTCTTTTACCCTACTGTACCCGACTGTACCTTACTGTACCCTATTTTACCCTACTGTACCCGACTGTACCCGACTGTACTCTACTGTACCCTATTTTACCCTACTGTACTCGACTGTACCCTATTTTACCCTACTGTACCCGACTGTACCCTATTTTACCCTACTGTACCCGACTGTACCCTGCTGTACCCTATTTTACCCTACTGTACCCGACTGTACCCTACTCTACTCAACTCAGCAGGTCTAAACTGGGCTTTAGTGTTGAGTGTACCCTACATTTAATATTATGTGGCAGCTAGGTGTATCGTAATAACGATATTACGACACAAGTGCTGTAATGGCGAATAGATTAAGTATAGACTTTCTGAAGTCATATTATCTATGTTCTTATATATTTGTTCGCGACCATGTAAAAAACAGATAAAAGTACAGAAGTAGGAAAAACAATAAACAAGTGCTAGAATATGGATATTTCATTAAATGGTTTATTTACATTGTTCGCAATTTCAATTGACATTGATTTTAGGGACAAAATCTAAGGAAATAAATAATAGAATAGCCAATGGGTGGAAGAACTATTGGTCTTCAAAAGGAGATTATGAAAAGTAAAGAACTAAGCATACACATCAAAAAGAAAACATTCAACACCTGCATCCTGCCCTGTTTAACTTATGGATATGAGACCTGGTCGCTTGCAAAGCACCACCATGAGAAACTTACAAAGTGTCAACAGGCAATGGAAAGAAGTATGTTAGGACTAAAGTTAAGCAACAAAATTAAAATTAGATAAGAAAGAAAACTAACATGTCAGAGATACTCACCAGAATTAACCATTTAATGGGGCTGGACAGGAGGTCATATGCTGAGATACACTATCCTAGACCATTAAAACAATAAACAAAGTGCTAGAATATGGATATTTCATTAAATGGTTTATTTACTTACATTGTTCGCAATTTCAATTGACAGCGATTTTAGATAGCTGAACGTTTGAAATAATACATACTGCTTTATATCCCGATATTCCCACGGAATCCATGTGAAATCCCAAAATTCTAAACGCTAAATGTAGAGATGAAATTTTGGACGCGTAATCGTCATACGTACACGTACCTAAATGAAAACCAGGATGTAAGTTTTTTTATTTTAATTTAGAGATAGTCAACCTAATGAATAACATTTTTATCCAAATATATCCGTAAATCTACAGAAAAGTACTGAAAACCTGGTATTGAGAGACATTTTTGAAAGGAAAAAATATTTTTTACAGCAGAACATGCACAAAAAAAAGCTTTCTTCGACGGATCCGGTCACTTCCCTCGAACGTCCACTTTTTCACCCAGTCATATTCAGTCCAGAAAATAGGTAGGTTAGGTTAGTTAGGTAGCTTCTCCTGCTCGAAGGGCAAACGGCCCAGAAATGGAGTCCCGCGTCGAATTTGTAGGTTTTACCTGAATTACGGATGAATAAATCCTGGGCGAATTAACTCTAGGTGTATTAAGTTTACGCAGCGAAAAATTCACGTAGATGTCACTCGAGTAAATGGGCGAAGTAGGAATTTCCCAGTGGTCTTTCGGGGAAGTGGCCGATGTAGGAATTTACACAGTGGCCGTCCATCCAAGGAAGTGGCCCTAGGAGACCGGATTCTTTTCGAAAAATTGAAAACTGAAGTACTCCTTTTTTGAGTTAAAAAAAGGAACAATTTTCCCCTTTTAGCAAAAGCGGGAATACCTTCTTATTTTTGACGTATACTTTAGATTGACACACGATATATCATTCAAATTTCGTTTGGGAGTTTTATTTTAATTATTCATTTTTATGAAATTTACAGGTACCTGGAACAATATTCAGGAAAATAACAAGGATTGCCACCGAAAAACTCAACAACTTGGGTGGTAAACTTATAGGGCTATAAATAATTATCTATCTAGTTAATTAGTTTTAATTAGTAATAAGAAAGTAAGTTTCACGATAAGTTTACAAGTTAAGAGACCAATAAAGATATACTTTTAAAATAATGTTTAATTTTAAATTAATAAATAAATTTGTAAATAAATAAATTGAATTATTTCAAGAATAAATTGAACAAATACCTGTCTGATAAAATACAAATAATGACACCCCTTGAAGGACGAGCCATGCATTATATTTATATTATATTATAGTTACCAAAATTTTAAATATTTTTAATTACTATATGGAAGGAAATCGCTTTAAATCAAGCAAAGCAGCTGTGATTACATCATTATCAACAAACTAAGAATAATTTAAGTGTTTATTAAAATTTTGTTGCGGAATCGTACGCTGCTGATTGCGTACAGTCGTCAACACTATTTTCTGACCACTCGTGACCCTAATCAGCTAATCACAAGGAAATCAAGTTGCCTCATGATCTGTTAAGGAGTGTTCGCGACTGTGCTACGAATAAACAGTACAACAAACAGAATAATTATCCATAATTAATCCTTCACCATTCATACCTAAGTATATGACCGAATGAAGAAAACAAGAACTCGCAATGCTCATGGTAATTAAAACAAAACAGGCTTTTAAACATTTATTTTTTAAACCAAATTTGATTTCACAATCTTCTTTCTAAATATGACGAATGTTATATTTTGGGGACCTATCGGACCCCAAGTATTAAATAAATATATACCTATTTAAGCTATTGTTAACCATAAAAAACCTAAATGCTATAACATTATTTACAATAAAAGTAAACGAGAAACAATAGTGTAAATGTCGTACATACAAAGTTCGTGTAAAACTCTAGTCTGCGTTTAAAGTAACTTAAAAATCATGTGCTTTCAGAGTGAATAACAAACAACGTAATATCTATTTACAAAGAGACGATACAGTTTGCGGTCCAAAAGAGTACCAGAACATCTTAAATACGTACAAAGAAATATCGGTACTTCCTCGATATAAACAGCGTTAGCCTAAAAACATTGTACTGGTGCCTTTTAATAAAAATAATAGACAAGAGATAAGCATAAACCGTTTACAATTATTAACCGGTAGTAAGTAATACAATAGGCCGAAGTACGTTTCTGTTATGAATTTATTTACATACTTATAATCCTTGCTGACATAGCACTGCACTGGAATATTGAACCTTACTTATAACTTACTTCACGTAAATTTGACATAATTTTAATAGATAGTTATAATAACACCATGGTGGCACATTCACTATGTTAACATCTATGCGTTCGGTATGGGAAGAGCTAGCCGAAAATCGTGGCAAGTGGCGACAACTTGTTCACAAATGCCAATCAAAGCACGACGATGCCTGGTTTGAGTCACTGAGGGAAAAACGCATAAGGGCCTAAGCACACGGAGTATTTTAACCCGCCGTCGACGCGCGTTTGTATCGATACAAACGCGATACGCACGCGGGTTGGCTGTTCTATGTTCTATGTCCATGTAATATAGCTGTTCTATGGAATGAAAAACGCGCTGTAGACGCGAGTTCCTAAAACACGCGTCGACGGCGCGTTAAAAAACGCCGTGTGCTTAGGCCCTGAAGCACCACAACAGGGCCACCAACCCTCGACCATCTGGGGCTGCGTACACTTGTCGCGAGTGCGGCCGAAGGATCCTATCCCATATCGGTCTTTTTAGCCACGAGCGCAAGTGTCGCCAGGGTGCTACTTAAATCATATGTCACATATATAAAGGCCTATTATATGCTTTCGGTAACAGAGATGATGATGATGATGACACCACCAATCAACTGGCGTACTTTTTATCAGCGGGCAAATCACGATTCTTCCATAAATTCTGTATGGCAAATAGCTAGTTATGACTAATCGTGCAGTTAATTGAAAATGAACCTTGTTTTCAGGGCTAAACTTGTGTTTTTAATAGAGATGCCGCGAATACTCGCTATTATTCGGTATTCGGCATTACTCGGCATTTTTTTTGTTACTCGTCGACTACCGAGTAATAGTGTTCTTTATTCGATATTCGGCGAATAGTTGTCTAAATAAAATAAACTTATATTAAATGGACAGAAAAACTATAGATAAACAAAATAATTACTTGTATTTATCTTTAAAAACAAAACACACTTAGTATTTATATAATCAAATTATTAAATAAGTATATAAAAGTTAACAAAAATCAGTCATGTTGAAGAATAAGGCTTTTTAATTAATATTCAAATTCTAAAAGAGGTAAGACTGTGGTGCAGAAAAACTAATTTTTCTGCAAGACGGGATAGAGTCGGTTGCGTTTGAAACCGATTTGACGGGAAATCCCAGACATAATATCGTTTAGGTTCACTTCGTCCACTATCCCATTTCGTTCACATTCCTACTTCGTCCACAATCCCACTTCGTCAACATTCCCATTTCATCCATATTCCCATTTCGTCCTTTTCCCACTTCGTCCACATTCGCACTTAGTCAACATTCCAGTTTCGTCCACAATCCCACTTCGTCAACATTCCTAGCCGATTTTAATGCGGTTTTCGCTATCACTTAGCTTAATTCTCAGGGAAGATTTTATTTTGTAATTTAGGTATTCATGTTAAGAAAAATACATGCTAAGCACGGTGCGGGTTAATACTATTCACGCTACCAATTTCGTTACTATTTTGTTACGAAATGAAGCGAAAAGAGAATGTGGACGAAATGGGTATATGGTCGAAATAGTAATGTTGACGAAGAGGGAATGTGAACAAAATGGGAATATGGACGAAATGGGAATATTGATAAAATAGGAAGTGGACGAATTGGGAATTGATTGTGAACGAACTAGGAAGTTGACAAAATGGGAATGTGGACGAAGTGAACCTAAACACACAAAATGAGGTTCTTCTTCTTCTTCTTTTTCAGGCTTTTTCTATCCACTGCTGGATGTAACCCTCTCCTAATCTCCTCCACTTCGTACTATTCTCCGTTAAATGAAGATATTCCCCGAAAAATATGATACATACAAGAAAAGGGTTGCCATGATAATAGTCATAATCATAATCTTAGATTTTTTTAGATTACAGTAACATATAAATGATAGGTATCTAAGTCCAAGAGACTACTACAAGTGTTAATTTGATAATTATAACAAATAAATTATTTTGTATATTCCTTTTTTTATGTCGAATAATAATGGCGAGTATTCGACTATTTGCCATAACAACTATTCGCGGCATCTCTAGTTTTTATTACTTGACTCGCGTCTTGAAATTATTGTTTTATGGTGTCATCTACCCTATTAGGTCGTTTTCAAAAAAAATGTACATATTTAGACCTTAATAAAAACAACATCACGATTGATTCCTTTGTTTAACGAAAATTAGTCGTACAAACTATACGGGTAACTTTCGTTACACAAAGGAATCAATTAAGTTTTGTTTTAACTAAAGGATTTGCCACACTGGTTGCGTTCTGCGGTCGCGGTCAGGTCAAATTGAACGCAGCCCGCATTATGTATGAACAGCATTGTTGGTCTCTATATATTTTGTATAGACCTGACCATGAACGCACAACGCATCCAGTGTGGCAAATCCTTAAATCCTTTAATAGTGCAGATTTTTTTTAAAAAAAGGCGTTAGTTTATGAAATCCACTGATCTATGATAATAACATGTTTACACGAAAATTTAACTATTTTCCAATCAATATGATCGTTACCTATCAGTTTAATCACGGTGACAACGGTAGGTGGAGAAGTTTTTTAATTTTTTTCCTGTGTGAATAATATGTAAATAGATATACCTAACCACCCTCCGCAAATAGATTACGAGTACTACTGTCCTTTAAGAGGGGTGTGAAATCGCGCTTCCGTTGCATATTAAATATACGTATATTTAAGTAATGCTATTTTTAACATAGCAGTACAGTTACCTATTTGAATACACTTCACACAAATATGAATATGACATGCATCAGTCATTTTCCTACAAAATTGACAAAATGACATTACTTTCGTTCAATCCATTCGTGCCAGCTCTTGTGGATCGACCCGTACCCAAAGTATCCAAAATTATGGAACGCATCAGAATATTGGTTTTAATTTAAATAGCATTAGATTTAATTTCCCGTTCATAAATAGATATGTGACACTGACATAAGATTAAGGGGCCGTTTCACCCATTGATTAATTTTAACTGACGGAGAAATGTGATCTCCGTCTATTCGAACTATACGTAGAGATTTTTCTAGCACGAACAACTTGTGATTAGTGTTTGACATAATAATAACATCGATTTGGTTTGGTATTATTGTCTTATATTCTCAAACGTGTCTCATTGATATAATGCCACTTATAAGACATCGATAAACTAAGTACCTATTAGAATGAAAAATATTCGTTCGTGCTAAAATCTCTAGGTATAATTCGAACAAAACAAACAGAGACGGCATCACATTTATCCGTCAAATAAATTTTATCAATGGATGGTGAAACAGGGGGTAAATTTGGTAGACCTGTGTTATTTCACTCGAGTTCTGCTCATCTCATCAAATTTTTCACCACGAAAAGTACCAAATTGTCACTGATCGTTTTATCCCTTTCATTTGAAGCCCCTTTCATTTGAATTTATCGGATTTTCGGATATTACAACAGGTGTTCTTTTTTCAAAGCGAACTTTTTAATATTTTACGTACCAATTCAAACCAAAGAGGTTGATATACATTTTGCTTAAAATAAAATTAAAACTGTTACCATTTCAAACTTTAACACGTTTGCTGTCCCCACACAAAATGTTTTGACAAAGTCACATGTGAAATTGTGAACCCAAATTGGAAGTACTAAAGAAAAAAACTTCATGATCCCGCATTGGGGACACTCGGACAAGGAAGGTGTTAAATGACAACATTGTCATACTAACATAACATAACTTTATACTGTTTTAAGCTTTTCACTCATAATTACTATACTAAACGGGAATTATCACGCAATAAATATTTTTTATTTATTTAGTTAACTCGTGACCACGGCTGCTGCAATGTGGCTGAAACGTCGAGGTAAATAAATAAATATTTATTGCGTGATAAGTCCTGGTTAGTATAGTAATTATAACATAACATTGTTAACCATAATGAAAGAAATGACATGAATAAACAAATTGGCACTTTTCTCGGTGATTATCTACCAGAAATTAAACAAAGTTATAGGTAACGCCACCAGAGTTGAGGCCACGCACACAACCACATCTCATGTAATGACAGCGGGATTTTGACGTTGTGTTGACGTTTAACGACAACACAACGTCAAAATCCCGCTGTCATTACATGAGATGTGGTTGTGTGCGTGACCTCAACTCTGATGGCGTTACCCATAGGAACTAACTATGTAACTAATAAATAGTTATATTTATGAAACCGTGTTTGAACTCTATAATTAGAGTCAAATTAAAATTCAGTTTTGTTTTGTTTATGTTCCATACTTTTGGATAGGTACTTTGAATACTCAGATATAGATGAGAAATAGTGGTCTTGTGGATGTTACGCTATACTTGTATAAGGCGGATGGACTGAACAATTGATCAGTTTTAATAAGTCCGTTTTATGAACATTGTGAATGTTGTTATACAGTCATGTGTAAAAATATGGGTGCACACAACTTGCTCACATAAATATGTCCCATAGCTCTTATGTAGTCGAATTATGGTATAGGTATATAACGATTCAATCGATACTTATTTTAGCACTTGACCGTACATCTGGTGGTATTGACAGTCACTATCTATATGATGCTGTAAATAGACATACCTATTCTCAAAATATTTCTTCAAATTGACTAGTTATAAAAACCCATAATATTGGATCTTGGGATTGCTGTCTTGCCTGTGAGCCTATCCGTCTATTTGTTTTGGGATCACACCAAAACCACTGAGTTTTGAATGGGCTGTCAGTTGTAGCTTGGGAAATTATCTTAAAATGTTAGCGAATTACTTATAAAAGCTTTACCACAGCACGTGTGTTGACTTTTTAAGTAGTCGTCATCATAAACATCGGAGCTATCGATGTGTTCAAAGATATCTGAACACGTACTTACACAACGGGCTATATGTGCGTATTTAAGTATGTTTCAGCATCTAGACAACTCCGATGTTTATAATGGCGACTGTACATTTTGTTTGTACAGTTTACCACCCGTCTTGAACTCGGTCAATATTATTAATGCCATACTCTCATGGTATGACCGGCGGAGTGCGAAGATTATCGAAAATCATGTTACGAGCTGTCGTCAAGTGTCACTGTCGAATGTACTCGTATTATGTATACTATATACATTATTCAACAAATGGTATTTGTCATGTTTTTGATGTACAGTCAGCTGCAGTTAAAAGGTACCCACCCTCCTGTACGGCGGTAACCAAACTGGTGGAGCACCTTTTCTCTGCACTTGACCGTACTGTACAGTAGTACAGTCAACAGCACAAATAAGTGATCATTTACGTACCTTGTCACTTTAACGTCATGTTTGAAATGTCATACAAAATTGTCAAACGATTGAAAACGACAAGGTACAGAAATGACCACTTATTTATGCTGTTAACCCTACACACTTTATATGGCGCGTTCACGAACGAACTAGCCGATAATAGCCGAGGATACGATTGAAACTTTAAATGTATGTCATAGTTACAAGGTGCAAATTACATTGCACCTGTTATCCGTCTTAATCACTAAAGTACGGTCGCGGAGCACAAAGATTTTCGCACAATGACCTTCACTACTTGTCTCAGTCCCTCGCACGTAAATATTTTCCGTCGCATTCTTACAAATTCATATGTGCGAGTGCAATGGCGAATATTTACGTACAAGCGACAAAGACAAATAGTGACAGGTCATTGTACGATATTCTTCGTGCTTCGCGACCGAGCTTTAGGAAGTATGGCGGCTGACTAATATGGCACGCGACGCGCGCTAACATGGCGGCAGCGACCCACCAATAGCGGCACAGGAAAAAAAAGCGACGTACGTGGAGCATGCCGATTGGTCAATTGCATTTCCCGCGCTTCTAAAACACGTCTTTCTAAAACCCTTAACGTTTATTTCTGTTTTTCAGCGTCCGGTCTTATAACGCCGTATCCGCAAGAATTTATCGAGTTCTAATATAAATAATAATGTGTGTGTGAAGAGGAAAGTCAGATCTATAAAGCGAGATATGAAAGAAGAATCTCCTCGTTATCGGAAAAATAATTACAAACCTTTTATGTTCTATTTACAAAATAGGTGCCATAAAGCAAGGCAATGCACAGTATAATTTTGGTTTATTACAATCAATCAACTAGCTACGCATAGCCTGCAAGTAGCTCCCAATTGGCAATTTTAAAACCTATACCGACGCCTACACAAATGATTCAAAATATATTAAGTATTAACGTACCATTTTAAAACGTTACATTCCTTTAATTTAATCGCCCGTTTTCACAGCTATCCATAGTATTTTATATACAACACGTAGATTATTCACAATATAACTTATGACCAAAAATAATTTCACCAAAACAATGAGAATTTATGCTCAAAACTAAAGCTTATGCACTTTAAACGAAAACTTGGAACACAAAACCACTAACCAATGCATTGTTGAAATTTGAAAATATTTTTTTCAGATTCGAATAGAAATCGGAAGTAGGTACTCTTTTCTCCAGCAGCAGTCTGGTCGTATTACCCAACCGCGATAAGACTAGGATTGGAACTGACAGTTATTCCATATATCTATAATAATGTATATAAAAGGACAGCTTTCCAATTGTCTAGCTCCCTCGCAATCGCCATCGCGTTCATTTTGACAGTTCTTGTATGGGCTGACAATTGGTATCAGAAACAGCCAGCTGTCACAGCCGTACAAAAACTGTCATTTCAATCCGATGCCAAGTGTCAAAAAAGTTACACAATTTTCTGCCGATCTTTCGATCCTACACACATCGCAGAGTGGTAATAAAAATAAGCTAAGTCATACCCTTACGACATGAAACACGAGGTACGGTGCAAGGCAGCGGTGCAGTGTTGATTCGGTACTGCAATGCTGCGAGTGAAACGCGATGAGTCTGCGAGTGATCTGTGTCGTGTATCAAAATCAGACACGAGAATTTCTGGGGCACTTTTACTACAGTGACTTCTTATTTATCGCTATCCGATATTCACGTGTCGATGTAATACAATACAAAACACAAAATTCAAAGGATGTGTAAAAGTAGAGTCGATTAACATTGACTTTCTACCACATAACTCATATTGACTATACATTGTAAATATAATAAGATAAGAGCTCAAAAATGCCACGAAAATTCCTGTCTCTGGTCACAAGCCCCAACTGTACTCAAATCAAACGCGCACTGTAGTCAGTCAGGAATTTTGAAAATGATTTTTTGTGGATCGGGTGTGGTTAAGTAACACATAAATATCACAAGAATTTTTTTACAATTAAGGTTTCCGACACATAAATTCACAACCTTGTAAAAAAACAACGACAACCGATTCCCGGTTTCGTTTTATTTTTGACAAATGTAACGATCAAACAATGATTTTTCGAGTAAAACGAAGGCAAAACTGGAAAATAAAAATGCGCGAGTTTGACAGTCTCATTTGCCACGTCGAAAAGAAAAACATGGTACTTCTATGTTACATAAAAATAAGTATACTAGTTACACTGACTTCGTCAAACGTTAACGTATTTGGTGTCGATGCATGTCAAAGTCGCATAAATCCATGCAGATGGGTCTCGTTGTAAATGTTCTCAAAGTTCAAAATGCAGTACCAATTTTCGAAAATTAAGGCCAGTTTGATATTCATCGACACGCAGACTCTTACTGCAAACTTCGTTGTTTTAAGCATTAGAAATAAGGTAAGGTAAGGAAACAATCTTGACAAGTCTTTTTATTGATCCCTTACCTTCTTTCTAATGCTAAAAAAAAGGAAGTGTAGGTAGTAAGGTTTCCAGAAATTTGCGATATGAAAAAATATTTAAGATTCTAATAGCGGCACTACACATCGTGTTTCGTATGTTTTCCGCATAATATTAATAATGATGAAAATGGCGTTATGTCCTCCATGACTTATTTCGGCGGCGACATAGTTATAGAAGCAGAGTTTAGTCATGAAGACTCGGTTACAGATCCTACAGTACAGTTGCGAATTAGAGTTGGTGAATTAAAAATACTACATGTACGAAGCATCATAAAAAAACGATATGTATTTGTTTGAATTGAGTGTTGCTTGCTGTTTTAAAGCACATGAAAGTGTGTATCTTTTCCCATAGCGCCTTGTCTGAACGGATCTGCCGAATATACGGAACAGGCGAATACGAAACACTAAGTTTAATGCTACTCTAACCGCCATATATAAATAAAAAAAAATTAAAACAATCATACAAATTACAACTTTGAAGTATGGAGTAAATATATTTTTATCAAAAAGTGACATAAAAAATGCCAGAGATGCGGAATATTTAAACTGTCCTGGTTAAGTGGTTATTCATAAAGCAGAAGTCAAAAACTGTACGTACAACAACTTTAACTGTTGAGCAACTTGCCAATGTTCGTATTTTAGCCGTGCCACGTAATGCAAATCGGGTTAAGCCACTTATACTTGTATACTCTGATTTGCATTATACGGCTAAAATGCGTAGAAGTAGCAAGTTGCTCAACAATTTAAGTTGTTGACCGTCCGTACACATGTTTGTGAATTTTAATGAACCTTTTTCGAGGGTCTTTATTACTCCGTAACCCCTAATCTATTTAAAATTAGACTAAGTAGATATCCTTGATTCATTCAGCATAAAGGAGCAAATTAGCACCATGGAACAAAATCTTCATTTTAAAATACTAAAATTAACTTCACGAAACTATTTTTTTTAGATTGTTGTACTTAGGTACAGGTCGTGTCACAAAAGCTGGCACGAATGATAGAACGAAAGTAATGTCACTTTGACATTTTTGTAGGAAAATGACTGATGCATGACATTTTCATATTTGTGTGAAGTGTATTCAAATAGGTAACACATAGATACTTTCATTCACTCATTCGATTCATTCGTGCCAACTCTTGTGAATCGACCTGTACAGGTGTCACATTGAAAGCTGCAAGTAGGATCGAAATTCAGCTGTAAGTAATGCTATAATGGCGAACAATCAAATATAATTAATTGTCTCTAGCGGAGTTTGATAATGATAATTAAACCGAAATAAATGTGACTACAAACTTATTGTCACTCAGAACAAGATAAGTATGTACAGCCCAACAACTGACGTTAATAATTAAGAAACAGGAGCCTCGTCCTATCCGTTAGGTTATCTCTTTTAGTAGAGGAGCCCAAGAGGGAGTCAGTCGAGCGCCGCTGATTAATTTACCTTAAACCGAGTACCTCCAGCGAATATGAGCACTTCATGTGGGATGGTTTGCCTGGGGCACCCTGTCAGAATAGCAGTAAATTCTTTGAAATACTCGAGCGCGTCACATTAAGATAAGATGGGTTAATTACTAGCAGAACAGTGTACATTTCAATATACTGACGATTTGAGAATAACTTAAGAGGGTGGGAGACTCGCAATTTGCAAAAAAACGTCACCTAGAAATACTAGAGCTAGAGTAGACGTTTCCTTAACTATAGAATGGAAAAAAATTATAGAATCTTTTATTCTTATTATCATCTTATCTTAAAAATTCCAAAGTCTCGGCGACTCTTGGGTAAATCTACGAATAGGATCACTGGCTCCCCTACTAATTTACTATGGGTCTGCGTCATTATCCGTAGTTCACCCATGTATACCACGGTTCAGAAAGAACGGACACGGTTCGGTTCGGTTCGGTTCAGAAGTCCCCTTAGTCTACCCAGGAGAACTCGTTAGGTGGACCACGGATAAGTAACAGCACAACAGCGCTTTATATTCATCGATTTATCATAGCTCAGTAAAAACAATGTTTTTGGGATTTCTAAACGAACTTTAAGTTTAAGGCAGTTTTTGGCCATAGCGTCTCAAGTAATCACGAAAGATTTTCAGTTTTGTTTTGGCAACGTAGCTTTAGTGTAGGTAGGCTTTACAACACAAAAACAAATTTTTAAGTAAACTCATAAGGTTAAAGCAGGTATAACTAAACTCCGGATAATTAACAAAACTTAAACTTACCAACTATCTTTGAAGGCGACTTAAATAAATAAATATACATTTCACAAAACTTCTGTAGCCTAAAACGATTTTAGAAACCAATATCTTGGCATTGTATTGTTATTATGGCGGTATCCATTTTAACGAAAGCGCGACGCTACACGACATATTAAATATGGGCCAATAAACGGAATAAAAACACAAAAAAAAACAGGGTAAAGTAAAAAAAAATTCTTGCTCTAGTTCTCACTGCTGCAACTAGTGTTGAATATGATAAATGTACACTGTAATGTAACTTTGCTTGTTTTAGTTCTATGGTGTGCTGTCGAATTTTTTTTTAACATACATAAGTAAAGGTAACCCAAAAATATATGACTATTGTCAAGAGGGCGCTATTGTTCTTATTTATATGGCAATAGTTCAGTATAGTCGGAACAATGACATCTTGACTTGTCTACAACGTTTACCTGTTAGCTCTGATGTTAATTTGGAAAGGTTAGGTTAGGTTAGGTTATTATTAGGTGAGGTTGTTATTAGTTTCATTCCCCAAGCGTTTTTTTTTCAGCATTTTATTATAAACATTATTTACTATGATCCGTTGTTGACTACGAATCGTTTTGGGCATTTTTTGTTATTGATCAAAGAAACCGCCACAGTGACACTGACAATCATTAAAATTATTGCCAATGTAAGAAATTAGTTTCAATGAAATTCCGTAACATGGCGAATAGTCATATATTTTTGGTCAGTCTTTAAAATAATAGATAGAGGAGAAATCACAGACATTTTCACGAATATTTTTTTTTTCGAAGGACTAGGTGACCTTTGTATTAAACGCTATGACAGATATTATTATCACTCATTGACGGTCAATATCTTAGACAAAACTGTCAAAAACACGAAGTGCCGATTTCACCAACAATAAAACAGCCAGTTAATTTTCAAACAGTCGTTTAGCACTTAACCGGTTGTTTAATTGTTGGTGAACTCTTACCTTCGTAATGTCTTATTGAAAGCAACAATAAGCTGTCAGGCAGTTTAATTTTTCGCCGTTCACCGCAGAACCGTGAAGACCCATACAAGAGCTTCAGTAGAATTGAGCGGTAAGCGAACCGCACGGTAACCAAAGCGGCTTAGTCTTATACATTTGGCCCTTCCATGATGCCACGACGGGGGCAACGTACCGTCCCATGGCGAAATATAAAATCAACCATAACGCATATCGATTACCCGTTTATTTGATATTCTGGCTGCAGTTCTGAGATAAGTTTACAAAAAAAAACAGTGATCCTAACAAATGGGTAAAATATTTATTTTTTATAACAATTTCGAATATCCTTTAACCGAAATAAAACGAATTAAAATACAATTTAGTTATTGTTAAAATTGTAATGTACTTTATTCTGAGTCCGGCTCGTTTCTTCTACCCTGTATAATTTCCTCACATGTTTTGTCTCGGAACGGCAGGCGGATTGTGACAAATAAAGCGTCATAATATCTCTTAATAAATGTTGTATCTTCTTGCCTACTATCTAACTTATCGTTATTAACGCGACATTTAGTATACGGTGATCGCTCGTTACTCTACCGCTAGAGGTAAACACAAACTTATACACTTCATTGCGTTACATTTACTGGCAAATGATTTTGACGGCAATATGCATCAATAACTCACTCCATGATCGAGCTAGTTAATAATTAGGTACATATCTTCTCACTTATTAACAGGAAGACAAAGTATAGCCACAGTCAAAAGAATATCGTATCTTTTCAGAAATGCTTACTTTATAAGCCCTGTTAATAAATAACCTGTCAAATAACTATTTTACATAATCTACAATATCGTATCATATTATGTACGATAAAACGAAAGTCGGTACTCTTGTCAGTCTCTGTCAAACATAAAAGTTGGCTTTCTTTTAATTTAGTTCAATTGCCTATGTCACTTTTTGATATGAATGATAAAAGAGCAAGCTCGTCTGGGTCGTCGCACTACTCGGGTTGGACGTAGTCCAGCACTTCGAAATCAATGACCTTGTCCGACCTTAGTCGTCATGGGCGAGTGAGGCGCATCTTGCGGACGGTTTCCACGTAATGCTTGTTGTGGGCCATCACGGATTCCTGCACCTTGGGAGGCAGTTCCTCCAGAGAGGGCGCCGTGCCCTCGTCCATGTCGGACCGCCGGTAGAACAAGATATACGGCGTGCTGGAACGGTTCAGTCCGTTCAGCTGCGTCTCCTCCGCCGTCGACACGATGTCATCATTGTACATGTGCCATTGTCCGTTGTCCTTGGCCAGCGTGTAGTAATGCCCGGAGTCGAGAGTGGTTCCGGCGTGAATCACGGCAGCGTATAGAACGTACGCGGCGTGGTCAGCCTGCGACCGTACGGTTGGCAAAGTCACCGTGTGATTGTGGTGAATCGAGAGCATCAGTTTGGTTTGAACTTGCAACTTTGGTTCAAATCTGTTGAAATAAAGTTATTAAGTTATTCATATGTACCCACATATTTTAATTCTATCTTGTAGGGTGGAAAAGCTGAACAGGGCCCTGGAGGAAATGCATGAAATAATGAAGTTAAGAAATTGAATAGTTTTAATGAATTCAAGAAAAAATTAAAAAGTGAAAAAAAAATTGTTTACGAGCATGAATGGACGTGTTTACGAAAAAAATAACACCAATTTAAATACGATTAAAAATATCAAACTAGTTTATTTATAAAGATAAGAGAAATATTTTTGCATCAATGACCCTTGACAGTTCTGTTATAAAACACGGAATAATTTTTTGGCATATTTGATCGATTCAATTCACTTTTAAATTGTCAAGAATCCATAAATGCGGTATCCATTTTTGTAAATATGCCATCACCTAAGCTCTTTATTAAGTAGGATTTTTTTTCCTCCGGGGTATATTCGTTTTATCCACCCCGTAGAGTCATCCAATACTTACTTAAAATTCTTCAGCACTAGGATGAGAAATTTGGGCGTAGTCTCTATGAGGACGCTCCGCTCTGCATCGCGCAGGCCGCCACAGTCGCGGCACTCATATCTGTTGTCACCGGACAGACGTTCCTTGGAGCAGTAGTACTCAAGCAGACTCTGCACACTGTGCTGAGTACCCTCGAGTTTTTCGGGGAACGCGAGCTGGAGGTCCCGGAACACATCACGGGAGAGAGAGGAGGAATGGCATTCGGTGCATTCTACGCGAGTGAGGAGAACCCCGCCAAACATGCTGTCGATGAAAGAATCGCGTCGGAGGAAGGCGGATTCAGTCATGCGCATTCGCTTCTTGAGTGGCAAATGCATGTCGTGTTCCATAGGACGCTTCAGCGAACCTGAACTGGATCCTGAAAAATTATACAATATTTATACATTTTCACTTGATACATACATATGTAGAAGAATCAATAGATGGGAAATACGGTTTGACTGATTTTTATGAAACTTTTTTGTCTGCATTCGGTAGGTCTGAGAATAGGTTGTAGGCTATTTTTTATACCCCTATTCTTCGCAGACGGAGTCACGGGCAACAGCTAGTTACTCTATAATTTGAACTAACAGCCAATGCTATAAATTAACAATCATTATCATTAAAAGTGGCAAAGCACTTTCTTGGATTATGCAAGCACGTACTACGCTGTTAGCCTCGCACCGTCCCTCTTCAGAGTATCGCTTGTGAAAGAGACGGTGCACTAAACTGCCGCGGCTAGCTGCATAGTGCGTAAGAGCGCTGAATCGTCAAAAGATCGAAATTTTGGTATTTAAAACTCACCAGCAGCACTGCTCCCTGGCCGAGGTGAAACAGATCGACGATTTGACCCCGGCTCTGAATGCTCTCCATCGCTGAAGTGCAAACAAAATAATGAATTATACTATTAAGTAATTAGTTCATGAAAAATATTTCTGTATTAGTAATATCGTCCCCGCAGAGCGAAAAGTCAACAATTCCCAAAATGTCGAAATCAACCTTTTAATGTCATCGATATTGCATTTTTTCTGCAAATTTCAGTCTTATCGCTTTGTATACAATTTTAGATAGAATAATCATTATAGTAGGGGAGCCCGGGATACTAAATTTGAACGTTTAACATACGAGGTGACGTTTTTGACGTTTCTAAGAAACAATAACAATTTTAAAATTCAACGTGGCGGACGTGAAATGCCATCTCCCCTGTTGGGGTACGATCGGGTAAAAAAAATCTCTAAATATCAAAATGGGTGTCGTTTTTATGGTTTTTTGGGACATTTATTACAATAGCATCGATTTTGAAATCTAATATTGTGGACATGAAAATTCTTAAAAGTATGAGTGCCAAATTGCAATTCAATCGGTCCAATAGTTTCGCAGCAAAACGGTTGTAACAGACGGAGTGACAGACAGCTACACGTTATATAAGGGTTCTATTTTTGCTTTTGAGGTATGGAACGAGACCCAGTTTAGTAGATTTTTAAATTTGTTTTTGTGCCATCTCCATCGTCGTCAATCGGTACCTAGGCGAGTGCGGGCGGCGCGATGGGGCGGGAGGAGTAGTCATTTATAATAAGTCCTGGATTTTCTGGACAACATAATGCATAAACTTGATTAGTAAGTTTGGCACACATATACCTTGAGTGTCATAACATAAAGGTACACTAAGAAGGGATTTTTAGATACTCCCACGGGATAAGGAATAAATGGGATTTATATTTTCGCTTCAGAGTGGCCCTATCTCCGTAACTATAATTATTTAAGACTTCAAATTTGCCATCCATTATAAAAGTTAAAAACTAATTTTAGAATTTTCGGAAAGTCCCACGGGATAAGGAAAAGACGAGCACATATTGAATTCAATGGGACCCTATCTCCGTAGGTAACCATTTTTTTAGGATAATAAAAGTGCAGTAAAAAGGGATTTTTGGAATTTCCCGCGGGACAGAAATCGGGAGTTGACTTTAAAACTTTTTGTGCGCGGACGAAGTCGCGGGAAAAAGCTAGTAGGTGCATATTTCAATCTCTTGAAGAAATCAATTGTTGCACGATGTGTTTGCGATCGCAGTTCTACTTCATTGACAATTCGTTCATGATGTTTAGTGTGCTACAGCCGAAATTCTTATTTAAAACCTAGTTATTATTAAAATACGTATTTAATCACAGAAATTAATCACGATCAAATTACTCGATTGTCGATTAAGTTATTGTGAGCGGCAATTTAATCTTGAAGGATTTAATCTTTTCAAACTTAATTTGATTAAGATTAAAACGATTTCATCTTACGAAAATTTAGTATTTTTGTTTTAAATATCATGTATTTTTTTTCTAATTGATTAATTTTTCGTTAGGTAGAAACCAGATAGAGTGCACTTTGTTTTTAAAAAAAATTCAATGCCAAACGAAAGTATGAAGCCAATAGAATATGCAGAAGTTAGTTTGTTTATTTCTTTCCAGACGTAACTAACTAACTACGGAGTTGTCAGGTAATAAAAACAGGTATTACAGGCAGTATTTTCACTGGCAGTAGACTTGAAAAGTAGTGCCAATTTGACTATAGGCTCGGACACGTTGATGTTGTTCGACTTATTCTTACCTGGAGTGTTGTGGCGAATGGCCACTGCCGTTAGTAACGTGTCTGCGACCAATAATGGGCGGGCGCGAGTAGTCGAAATTACGATCGGAACCGTGCTCGTGAGACTGCAAGAGCTCAAACAGATACCTGAAATTAGATTTTTAGTTGACAACCATTAATTAAAACATGAAACTAGTACTTACTGTACATTTTCCATAATAAAACTGTTTATATTTAACTGATCACCAGATGCGTATGGTAAAATATAACGTCAAAAAATATTTTTTACTGCGAAACGTAGTAAACGACCACCAAAATGTAAAATTATGTCTTATAAGTTATCAGTTATAGAAATTAAATAAATGCCTTTCTTCGGTTAGGGCGCATAACGTCCCATACGCAGAGTGTCCCTTTGTCCCTTTTGCAAAAGGTCCCTTTTATAAATGTCCCATTCCCAAAACAGACCTTCTGCAAAATATCCCGTTCTCAAAATGTCCCTTTGCATAAATTACGACCCTTTCGCAGAAGGTCCCTTTCACTGTCCCGTTCGCAATAAGTTTCCTTCACAGAATGTCCCTTTAGCAAAATTATTTTAAAAATTAAAAATTTACTTATTTCATTTGCTTATGTGACATTTGGCCTACGGAACGTTTTGCGAAAGGGCCATTATGCAGGGGGGACGTGCAGCGAAAGGGGCTTTTACATAAGGGACATTTTGCGAAAGTGATTAGACCTTTTGAGAAAGGGACGTAATGCGAATGGGATACTATGCGCAAGGGGCCGTTTGCAAAGATGACGTTTTGCGAATGGGAGAATGGGACGTAATTTAAGTGTAGGGACGTTGTGCGAGTGAGACATTATGCGCCCAAACCCTTTCTTCGTGGTTTTGAAGCATATTTTGTTTTTAATAAAACTGTGTGCTGTTCTTGTATAATTAAATCCAGGCGCGACCACTTCATCCACACTCTAAAGCAGTGGTCATCAAACTGCGGCCCGTGTAATATGCAACGACTTTAATAGTAATCGCTTTGAAAACAGATTTTGCACACAAAGGGAACCGAATAGTGGGACGCGGATGTGAAAAGTCTTAAATTGTTCTAAAACATGTTCTAAAAATTACATGTAGTATTGTTGTACCTAAAATAAAAAAGATAGCAAAACACTCCTTTACATAAAGCTACCGACGACTTTTCAAATGTACCTATTAATAGCCAACTCATAAGTGTGCGGCCCACAGTAAGACCTCACTTTTGTATACTGTGGCCCTTGATCATAAAAGTGTGACGACCACTGCTCTTAAGTTTAGATTAGATACTCTAAAGATTAGAGTATAAAAGCGTGCGTTGAAAAAAAAATCGAAAAAAAAATTTAAATAATTCGATATTTCCATTATAAGCGATAAAATCTGCAAAAAAAAACCGTTGCGATCGTACATTAGTATAATAACTCTAACTTACCCCAAAAACTCAGAGCTATCGTGCTGGTTATCCTTGGTGAAGAACGGTGGCTTGACCACTGAGAAAAACTCGTCGGGGTTCAACTTGGTGCTGATCGAGTGCATCATTTTAGCGAAAAGCATTCCCATTTTGGACCAGTACGGCACTGCGTTCATCTTCAGTACGGCGTGGGTGCTAAATCTAAAGGAACCAACAATCATTTAGTGTTACATAAAATAAGTTTAGTAAAATATAATCGCGCAGCAATTTCAGTGATAAAAAAAAAAAACAAAAAAAAAATATGCAGCGGACTCTTGCTGATTATTGCCAAGCCTGAAGCGTGGATCTAAAATGATGATAACATAGCAGAATTGCTCGCGAGGATTTAATATTCTTCCCTTAGAAATAGGACTTTCAAGAAAATAATACCCTCCAGGTGAGACTGATTTCATTAACCTTTGAAAGATTGTGTTATAATATAAATAACACGAAGTGGGTGTGCATAGTCGTCGTTCGCTTAAGCAAGCAATGCAATTTATTAAAAATAAGTTTAGTATTCTGCATTAATTTTTTACCCTTTTTTTCAAATGGTACTTTGCTATTTGGTTGGCATAAGTACGTACACGAACCATGAGACAGACAGTCCATGACCAAGGACTCGTAAGTCTGGCAAGGTTCCGCAAAATATCATCCTTACATACATACATACAAACACCACTATTATGTATGATGATGAGTACAAAATTATTTATTCATCTACCTATTTTAAATACTCATAAAAGAGTAATGTGACTGACTGACGGCCACCACATGCTAAACCAAAGGACCTAATAACTTTAAGCAGACTTATTCCATAACGGCCATAGGGGTGCAAAGGAAAGGGGTTTTTTTGGAATTCCCATGGGGTAAAGAATAAAAGGATTTGTATTTGTGTTTCAAAGTGGCTCTGTTTCCGTAACTACAATTGAAATTTGTCATACAAGCGTGTAATCTAAATCATCCCAGCCTATATTATGTCCCACTGCAGGGTACAGGCCTCCTCTCAGAATAAGAGGGCTTGCGCCGTAGTTCCCACACGGGCCCAGAGCGGATTGGGAACTTCACACATATCAAAGAATTTCTTCGCAGGTGTCTACAGGTTTCCTCGCGATGTTTTCCTTCACCGTAAAGCTCATGGTAAATTTCAAATGTAATTTCGCACATAAATTCCGAAAAACTCCAAGGTGCGAGCGGTCGGGTCGAAGGGAAGGGTAGGTTAGGTTAGGGGTGTAATCTAAATAAAATTGATTAATTTTCTGAAATCCCAACTGAAGACTAGTCTGTGCTGTAATAGCTGAAATAGAGACTAGTAAGTACCCATAGCACAAACACATGCTTTGCTCAGTTTCGGATTAAGTCAGTTTGTGTAAAGTTCCACATGTTATTATTTTTGTTGATTAAAGGAAATCACAGGTAGCTTTGCTAATTCAGTACTTCATAGCGTAAAATCCCACCTGTTTTGGCTGACAACATCATATTGTACGGATATGAGTGGGATAGATATATAAGTTTCAATTCGCTTTGTCATTTCAATCACCTAAGCAGAAAGCCAGACAAAAATAAACGTCTAAATTAATAAGTAAAAAGAAAAAACAAGGGCTTACAGCATTCGAAACAACAAAAACAAGTAGCAGTTACAAACGATTACAATTTTGCACACTACAAATTAAAAAAACAATAAGCAAAGCAAAAAAATAAAAAACAACTAAAAGTAATTTACAGAAGCGCTCGGAAATTAATTCCTTATATTATGAATGCCAAAATAACTAACAAAGCCACAACTGAACTTGATAAAAGATATTATATTAGCTTTCAGATCCAGGCCAGCAAAAGTTTAACTCTTTAATACTATTACTCTAAAAAATGAGCCATTCTTTTATTTTTGGGCCATTAATCTTTTGTGAAATATAAGGCATACCTGGTGATTTTTTTCAAGTGTAAATAACTTATATACAAACTGAAACGCCTAAATTTAATGTTTTAAAGCAATAAAACTTTAAATTCAAATAAATTTTGTGGACTTTATAGATAATAATGATTACTTTTTATACGTAGTGATAATTTTAAATGTAAGCTTAATTATGTGCCTATTTAAATGTTTAATAATAAAACAGAGCGCTTTACCATTTTTGTAAAAAAAATATTTGAAGAGCACATTACAAAAAAATACTGGTCAAAGAATAGTAGAATGACCCAAATACTAAAATGACACACAGATTACGACACATTCACAACCGTTAATAAATGTGCAAAACGCAAAATATTAATTTCGTTTTGTAAATCTTGATTAGTTACACGTGCCAATGTAAATAACGGACCAATGTAAATAACTAAATGTAAATAACTGTGTGGGCGTCCATTATGTAGATTTCGATTCCATTAATAGCTCTGGAGTTTGAGAGTAAAAGCTCCGTATACATGTAAAATCTGACAAATAAGGTTAGTGCATGGGCGCAACAATCAGGTGGGGTGCGGCGCCCACCCAAGATAAAACGAAGCAAGAATTATACGCCCACGTACGTAAAGAGTTCTGTGCATCCTTTAAATTGTATTATGAATTTATGACGTGGAATATCCTTTTATTATGTGCTTTCTAATTGCGTTGATATAAGGGTCGTTTTAAAAAATGTATAATTAACCTTTTCAACGCCAACGACACATATAGGTGTCACGAAGTACAGTGTCAAAGTGATCTTGACACAATGACATAAGATTCAAAGCAGGTTTACGTTTTGTCGAGGCGCGGCGGTGAAAAGGTTAAGATCTCATTGAAAATAACATCACGATCGCGTCCTTTGTGTAACGAAAGTTAGTCATACAAACTATATGGGTAGCTTTCGTTGCACAACGGAATCAATTAAGTTTTGTTTTAATTAAATCCTGTAATTGCATTTTTTTTTTAAAAGACATAAAACTCAAACTAAGACGTCACTGACACATTGACGTACTAATAAACTATGTATAGGCTTATTTCGGCATAGGCCTATTACCTATCGCGGTCAATGCTGAATGAGGAAGTGAAATATAAGATTATACGTGTAATTTTTTAAATAATTGTGCGTCTTTTATAGTTCACACCACAGTTTATCTACGGTTTTTTTAATGAGTCGCCAGAGGGGCCAAAGACGCGAAGTCCTTGCTATTACTAAAAAACCCGGCCACAAGTCCCCTTCTCTGTAGATTGTCAAAAAGAAAAATAAGTGCTTTCAATTTGGAGAATTTTATCTACGGTTGACCACGGCCAAAATGGCTAGCAAAATATAAAAGCCCTCATTGGACAATGCTGTAAAACATAAGTTATCATATCAACGTGGGCGAACGTGCCCCTCGTGGGCATTTAAGACTTTCATAGAGGATGTAGCAGTAAAACGCTCAGAAATAATAGGATTAAAAAGTAAAATAAGGGGTAGCTTGAGAAAAAAATACAACAGGGGCGGTGGGCAGAATAAAGTAGAGAACACTGTAAGAAAATCGACTTACTGTCTGGTGACGAGTAGGGCTTGCATGACGCTGTTCATGTAGCAGGTATTCCCGAGGTTGAGGAGCCCGACTTTGCGCATGGGCGCGTGCGAGTTGACCGCGGTGAGGCAAACATCGCGCGCGCGCCACGGCGGCCGTTGGAGGAAGCGGCAATCGCGCGACGCCATGTGGCGTTCCAAGCACGACATCTGTTGGCGCACGACAATTAGACAGGCCGAGAATAGAAGGTCACATAAGTTCATCGTCATTATTTCAGCTAAGACGTCCACTGCGGACACGCGGCGGACACGACGTACAAAATACGCGTTCTTGAATCTACATAAGCACGACGACGCCTGTACACGCGTACGCCTACATACATCGCGCGCGCATTCTTCTGGATTCGGGCGGTGTCCGGCAATCTGCGCCTTGAGGGGTGGGGTAACTCGAATCGGTGCGGGGCGGAGCGTGTCCATTCTGTACGTTAGTACTTATTATATATTCTGTGCTGCGGAACATAGGCCTACCCCAAGGTTCGCCAAACAGTTCGGCCGTGTCAACCACGACCAACGGTTCCCGCAACCTTAACCAGGTTGTCGCGCCATCTTGTTGGAGGTCTACCTACACTGCGTCTTTCGGTGCGTGAACGCCATTCGAGAACCCTTTAAAATTCCGACCTCTGATTATAGCCATTGTAGGGTATCGATTATTCTGCATTTATACCCCCTCTGAACTAGAATGTATTTATGTATTAATCATAGCGTAAAAAACTCAAAAAAAAATGTTGGTTGTCCTTCACATTTGATCCCTCGCCTAGCAATGTTCTAATGTACGTGAGGAAGTATGCAAAGAATTTGTCTGTAAGTAATAGTATAATAAACTGAAACAATTACTTTTCTCACCCGCGATCTTACGATAATTACGTTTATGAAAGAAATGAGTGTTCATGCAGTTCCTCCACCTCCACACGAACTCACAGGAATCACACAAACCCAACTATCACCACCACCAAACTACACTGACGTGTTTCGAGCTCAACCAGAGCTCATCTTCAGAATAGGTAACACAACCGTACAACAAACCAAAACAAATGTTTTAGTATCCACTTTATTTTTCTCAAACAAACTACCCCGCAAAAATTAACTTTTATTGTCATATAAAACTACCTTGAATTTTTGTTTATTTAATGATATTGATATGATAAGGCATATTTTATTAATACTAACTGTCATTGCTCAAATTAGACCCAAGCCGCAGTAAAGGAGAAGATACTAAATTTACCTGTACATTAATAATAGACCCCAAAGTGTTGTACAGTCGGCCAAAAATATGGTCTCTCTAATATATAAAAATCGTACGTAAAGTATTATGTATGACGGTCGAAGTTCATTTGCACGTCATGATACAACGAGGTCGATTTTCCCTTGCAATAACATGATGACAGTGACTTAGGGATATTTAGATGTCACAGAAACTTTTGTCAAAAGTGGTAGACCACTTTCTTGGTCGACCGTACCTAATTATTTCCATGCATTCCAAAGCTTCAGACGCAACCCCTTGCCGCAATAATGTAACAGAATCTAATAATGAATGATTTGATTCCAACAAATGTTTTGCAAAATTCGATTTGTCTGGATGCTCATTCCTGTATATGCCGAATCATGCTCTTTAAATCTAGTAGTAGGCTAGTTTAGTAGTAGTGTAATTTTAATACTAGATTTAAAGAGCATGTTTCGGCATATAGGAATGAGTATCCAGACAGATCGAATTTGTGGACGTGGAGGAACTGCATGAACACGCATTTCTTACATAAACGTAACTATCGTAAGGTCGCGGGCTCGCGGGTAAGCAAAGTAATTGTTTCAGTTCATTAAAATGGACCTCCGCAAAGTAACTCCTGATTCAATAAATTATTTAATAGTACTAGCCGTCGCCCGCGACTCCGTCCGCGGAGAATAGGGGTATAAAAAATAGCCTACGACCTATTCTCAGACCTACCAAATACAGAAAAAAGTTTCAAAAAGCGGTCAAGCCGTTACGGAGGAGTTCGATAGCAAACACCGTGACACGAGATTTTTATATAATAGACTAGCTGTTGCCCGCGACTCCTTTTGTGAAGAATGGGGGTATAAAAATAGCCTACGACCTATTCTCAGACCTAACAAAGACCTGACAAAGAAAAAAAAAATCATGAAAATCGGAATCGGTCATGCCATCTTCGAGGAGTTCGGTAACAAACACCGTGACACGAGATTTTTATATATTAGAGATAATATTTTGAACAAATAAATAGATAATTAATACACTTACCAAGTCAGCATGTTTAGCTTTAAATAAGTCTTGAGCTTCGCCTTTAAGGGTGTCGAGACGAATATCAATCATAGCCGTGAGGATATCCACGACATCTTGGAGTATTTGTCGACTCCATTGACCGCTGTCGGCGGCTAGATTCACTAACACTTGGCCTACATGAGGAGAGATCTGTTGACAAAATTTATAATTAAAATGCAAGCGAATCAATTATTGTTATTTACAATCTATCTAAAATCTTTAAACAAGCAATTCTCGTTTATTTATTTCGGAGATGTCGAAAACGGCTAACTAATAATTCTGTGAAATTTTACTGTAGGGGATTTTGGGGGTGATCATTCTATTAAACTTGGTTTTATCTCTAGGAAAACACGTGCTTTCGAGTTTTAGGCCGAGCTCGCCCAGCTACTTAAGTATAAAGCAAGTAGCGCATAAACACATCGGAAAATAATCACGCAATGTACATTTTATTGAAAGGGCGAGAAGCTTACTAGTTATAGGTGAAGGTGATAGCTCTAACGCGGCAACGGCATATTTTCTCAATTTAATAAAAACTGAAAGGGTTTTGCTTACCATGTCGAGCGCTTCGGCAGACTCTCGCAGCGAAGCCATGACGTGAAATATGACGTCTGCGACGGACTGCCTTAGGGCGACCGGGTTGTCCATGGCAAGGAACAGGCGTCCAACATTGTCCACAGAAACCTCTACCAAAAGGTCGAAGTGTTCGTTTTCCTGTTAAAAATATGCGATAATAATATTAAATCAAAGTCCGATTTAAAAGCCAGCAAAAATAAGTTTGTACTTCATACTAGTTCTATGAAACTTTTACCTTTATTTGTGGGTTTTAAATGGATCGAAAGAGGAAGAAGATGGAGCTAAGTTATTTATGTAAGTATTATAAGAATGGCTAATTTAAAACCTGAATAATAATGTTAACAAAATTTTTTCGAGCGCAAACAGATAAATTCCAAGGGATGTAAACTATTCTAGAAACGTTGATCCGCCGGCCACCTTGTCTCGCTCGACTCATTCCTAAAGCCCTGTGTGTTCGTAGCGTCCTGAAGCGATAGTTGTACCTATAATTAAAGAATAAGTTTAGAAAAGTAAGCAGTTACCTCGAGTGCTTTGATGTAAGCCATGACCCAATCGCCGAGGGAGGGGGTGTAATGCCACTCATAGATCCACCGATAGAGACAAGACAGTGAGGCCCGCAGCCCCGCGCCCGCTGGGCCGTTGTCGGCCTGTTGCACCAACCAGCGAGCCGCAGACAGTGTCTCTTCATCATTATTCCCTTCTAGCACTATCAGCACGATGGACGTCGCAGGGCAAGCGTCGGACTCTGTATAATAACACAAAATTCATAGATTGATCACACGTTGTCTCATCATCATCATCATCAGCCTATGTTCGTCCACTGCTAGACATAGGCCTCTCCCATGGCACGCCACTGAGCACGATCCTCGGCCACTCTCATCCTGCTCTTGCCAGCCGTCTTGCTATGATCTCATCGCTCCACCGAGTCTGAGGACGTCCTACGCTACGTTTGCCGACTTTGTCTACGTAAACATAATAATTCGCGTAAAATATGAAGACATACTTTGTATTTAATTTTTTTCTGTTCAACAAGTATGTATGTAACAAACACATCACAACGATTTCTTCAAAATCACCATTGCCATAATCAACTGGAATCCGTATATGAATATACGTATAGTTACATTCTGAATCAACAAACAGGAAATTTTACTTAACTTTTTTTTTGGTTGGTGTGACATGCATTTTGATCATTAATTCATTACTGTCCCTTGGAGCGAAAGAAGTTACTGCATAGTATAAAATCTCACTACACTACCGTCTAATGTACTTACGTGGGTCAAAGATGAAGGAGTGGAACTTGTCAAGCACCGCGGTAATGATCTCATGGCGAAGGCCGCTGTGCACAGAGTTCACCACGCGGTGGAGGAACTCTTCGACAGACTGCAGCAGGTCCCAAAGCTGAACGTCACTGCCCGTTGTACGAGCTGCATACATACAGAGCATTTACACTGATTAAGTGATTACTATACACACAAGCTGGACTATATCCTTATTTTATCATCATTTTCATCAATTTTATTGCAAAGGAATTAACGATACCTAGAAATAAAACAATAAAGGAAATGTTCGACAGAGAGCTTTTAACTTCCAGGACTGGGGGCGTCCATTGATAACCCGAAGCATTTAAGGGGCGAGAGTTCGAGCTAAATCTCACCCAATCTCACGTGGGCGAGAGGGGGTCTCAGCAAGTACTACGTAATCTGCCTCAGCAACAATCTAAAATTGCGAGTAAACAGGCTCTAATTAAGTTACACATGTTTCTACATCCTACACGCCATCAAACACAGATTATTGTCATTTTTATATACGCTAAAAAAAGCGTTTTGAAAAATTGAACATGAAATTGGGGGACAGAGTATCGAAAAATATACTCACGTAATTAAAAGACATGGCCCCACTCGGCGGGGGCGCTTTGATTAGACACAATAAAGAACAATGTATTTTGTATTGCACCGCATCAATAGATACTTGCCCTATACCTGCATAAAAGCGGTTTGTGGGAACTCGCAATCGATATATGATATGAGAATCAAGTAATGGTAATCCCTTTGAAAAGGTTTTACTGCACTCGTACATCTCTTTCGCATACAGACAGATTAAGAGAACGTTTGCGTTTTCACCCTCCGATTACTGTATTGTGCTTATTTTTATATTATTTTGAGGATCTTTTTATATAACTTTTCGCTTTTTTTAATGCTTATTAAAGAACATAAATAAATGTATGTTTATACATTTCTCTGTTTTGAAGAAAACATGTGCGCGATTATTTTTCCTTTCCATGATTTATGTGTATTTACGACATTTTTTCCGAAATTATGGAAATTACAATTTTGAGCTATGCGAGCGTCGAGAATTATAAGTATCAGTTCAAAGCTACAATAAAAAGGAAACACACAGCAATAAATAGAGAACAAAAGAGAGAGTACTTACATAAACATTTTACGATATCCTGGCAATTCTTGACCAGCTCATTTGGAGGTGGCAGGTAGTTAGGCTGCTCATTCATTAACTTAATATACTGCGCGAGCGATTTTAAGTCCAGCTGGTTGCGATTGTCGTGCACCAGCTCATGCTTCTTAACCGCCATATTGAAACTAGATTAAAACAAAAATAATATATTAATACTTTAATAATATATTAATAATTTAATTTATAAATCCTATTGGGTTTTTTTTCTGTTATCTCTGAGTAAAGGAAGAGCGGGACTTTCCGATACAAGCATTTATTTGCTTAATGGAAGGTTCCAACCTTGTTTTACTAGGAACCACAATCTTGTAAAACCAAATAAACTTTTTTGATTTTTGATTTTTCCAGAATACATGAACAACAGACGAGGGACTTTAGGCCGCGTATTGCAGCATTTGCCACCTCTGGTCCCTTCATAAAGATTCCGCCCACTAGACTGTCTGCCACCTTAGTACAGAGTACTACAATGGCACGTATCAGAACCTGGAGGGCTGCTACGTAATTCGAAATTCGAAGTTTGTATCGTGCCGTCCGGCACGTCTCTTTCACTCTTCTTTTTAATACTATTAGCGTGAACGGAATACCAGGATACGAAGTTCGAAAATCGAATTTAAAATAGAAATGCTACAATTGCGCCGAAAATTGGGCTAACCGAGCATTCATCGAAAAGTTAACTCTGAATAACGCTCAATGCGTTCTTTTCTAACAAGTATAGTGAAACAAGGATGCACTGAAAGATAAGCGAGAAATCAAGGTTTATGCTATTTTTTTAATCCATACCTCAAAAAGATAAAAGGAACCCTTTTAAGATCACTCATATTGTCTGTCCATCTGTCACAAACACGTTACGTAAATAAATTAATTTTGAAGTAGCAAGGTTTTTTTGGCGGGCAAACATAAATAGGTATAAAAAAGTTTTCAAACTGTACTGTGTAACATATTAAATGAAAAATCTTGATGTGAGGTTCTCAAATTATATAAGTACCAAAACAAACATAATACCACAATAGAATACATATTTCAAAGAGCTCAGCAATCTAATAAGAATGGCCCCCATGAGGGATTTGGTTATATTTTGTTTACATAATGTATAAGAGTTTGTATACTATATTGAAAAACACCGATTGAATACAGAACTTGGCCACACATTTGCTGATTTTTGGTAGGAAGTACCGCCTGGAAAATTTTGAGAAAAAAATCTAGAAATGACTACTTCAAAACCACAAAAAAAATGATTTATTTTTTTTAAATTTGGTCTTTTTTCTTTTTTTATATGATAACTAACTAGTATTAGTTTTTTGGATGGCGATACAAATCTATCTAAAGAACACCATTTCAAAATTTGAAGCAAATTGCTTGAATACATCCTGAAAGATTAAAAAAAAAATTGAAAAAATCATCATAAGTCAAAAACTATCACAAGTAGGATGTTCATACTGGGCTAAAATAATCATCACTATAAGAGGTACTCACAAAAAAAAATCCTCAGCAATTTTCTGAAATTTAATAAATGTACAATATTTGTACCAGAATTTTTTTTTTTAATGGATTTTTTTTATTTTAAAGCAAGATAATGGAGATGACACAATGGCGGAAGAATTGGAAATTTAAAAAAGGTATATCCTATGTCACCTATGTGTATTTATATTTACTAAAATTACACATTTTTCTTCTATATATATATAAAAATCAAAGTCCTGACAAACTCACTCACTCATTCATCAGTGACTCATCAAAGCCCAGCCCAAACCCTTGAACTTAGAAAGCTGAAATTTTGCACAAAGGTTTTTATTATAACCTTTACTATAAAATCGTTACATCCTCAACTCACATCTTTAAAATGGCTTTTAAGCAGGATGCGCCGATATCAGCGCATATATTATATCATGATATATCACAATTATATATTAATTGATTTTTATTTGCACAAAGGTTTTTATTATGATGTATAATTTACTATAAAATCCATGCCTCCTGACCTCACATCTTTTAAATGGCTTTTAAGCAGTGTATGCCGATATAATATATCAGCGGATCTATTATATCATGATCAGTGATTGGAACTCTGGGTGCAAAACTTTAACAAAACTTGTAAAGCTGACATTAAGGAGAATTTACAACCAAGAAAAATAAGAATATTATTGGCAGATTAGTGATCAATTTAACTCTATATCGAAATCTCAGATTTTCAGTAGTTTATTAATATTTTCATGTCTGTAAGCACTGTTTCATGCCCGCTTGGCAAGTTTTGTTAAAGTTTTGCACCCAGAAATCCGATCACTGATCATGATATATGTCACAATTATACATCAATTGATTTTTATCTTAATATATATCAATTGATTTTTTTCCTGTCTTCTGGACTAAAAATTTTGGAGACTAATGTTTACCCTGGCAACACGTAGCGAAAAACTACAATTCAGAATAATTTAGATTGCTTCCCAAAATGGCAACCTCATTTAAAGTTGGGGAAATCCCCTTAAACTTACCAGTATGGCTAGCTTTTTATTGAAATTCAAACCTTAACTTCATACTTTTTTTTTAAATAAAAAATGTATTAATTTGACACTTATATTATTTTACAAATTCCTTTTACATTTTTAAGTGTTTAACCCCTGTGTTAATATTTATATTATTAGTTGACAATAAAAGACATTAGTTTGCTCGAAAACCCTACAAGATTGGAAAATCTGATAAAAACACTAGCAGAAAAAGTTAAGAAGTCTGATTTAAAATGAACAATAGTAAATTGAAACTGATAATTAACTCCACAGAGGTTGATATAGAAATGGATGGTACTAAGTTCAAATATGTAATTCAAGTATGTACTTAGTACAAATCATCTCTCCTAAACTGTCAATCAATTGAAATTGCAAACAATGTAAACAAACCTTGTATTAAAATGTCTTTAATTTCCATTTTCCCTCATCAAATACTACTAAATCCGTGTGTTATTTAATCAATACTTACCACAACACTATCCTAGACCATAAAAACAATAAACAAGTGCTAGAATATGGATATTTCATTAAATGGTTTATTTACATTGTTCGCAATTTCAATTGACATTGATTTTAGGGACAAAATCTAAGGAAATAAATAATAGAATAGCCAATGGGTGGAAGAACTATTGGTCTTCAAAAGGAGATTATGAAAAGTAAAGAACTAGTAAAAGAAAACATTCAACACCTGCATCCTGCCCTGTTTAACTTATGGATATGAGACCTGGTCGCTTACAAAGCACCACCATGAGAAACTAGCAAAGTGTCAACAGGCAATGGAAAGAAGTATGTTAGGACTAAAGTTAAGCAACAAAATTAAAATTAGATAAGAAAGAAAACTAACATGTCAGAGATACTCACCTGAATTAACCATTTAATGGGGCTGGACAGGAGGTCACATGCTGAGATGCAAACAAAGTAAGTGGAGCAAACAGGTCACACTGTGGTAATCTAGGGACAGCACCAGGAAAAGAGGACAACCAACAAGGAGATGGATGTACAATATCCGTTTGACCCTGGGGCCTTAATGGACCAGAGTTGTGGATGGCAGAGCACAGTGGAGACTGTTGGAGGAGGTCTATGCCAGAAGGCATACATTATAGATATAATAAAAATAATTTTAAAAAGTGTTTAACAATCGGAAATAAATGGCATTATTATTTTTATAAAAGACATTACAAAACGTTTTCATTCTGACCCATATTTGCATTAGTAGGAAACAACAGGTTAACCCCTCATGCTTAAATATGGATCTGTGCCAAATTTAAGACATTCTTATTGTATTTTTATTTTAATCTGTAAAATTGGCTTTATTATGAAGATAACAGTTAAGACTAGAATGCACATTTTTTCACTTCCCGCATATAAGGGGTTAAACTTCAATCAAGGATAGCCTGAGTATGACCCATCCATTGACAATACAAGGTTGCATGAAACAAATTAAAACAAGTAAAAACAGCCACAATAAATCATAAATTTTTCTTGTTCTATTTTAAACAATAACAATGAAGCCCAAATAGTTTTACAACACTGCTGTTTGTGCACAGTTGCAACAAATCTAACTATGTTAAGTTTGGATCTACCTGTTAATTTTGTCATTGAAGTGAACAATATTGCATTCTGACATGGTGTAAAATTACAAAGTCTAACCGCGGGCCGCGGCGCATTGTGCGACCAACAGGAGGCTACTGGCAACTGGCAGATGACAGCCGGACCCGGACCACTACGCAAGAGGCCGTGGGTGGACGTCAAAATATTGCACCCCACACATCACATGCGCATTTGCATCCACCCCGGCCCGCCAGATATACGTAGCAATATAGCTAAGGAATATAAAATGGCCTCCACATCACATCTGGTGGTAATGATTGATGATAGATGATGAAAACGTAAATAAATATACTCACATACTTGTTGGAAGTTCTTGTGTAGGTATTAACAATCACTGCAGGTGGGTTCACCAGTACTTGTCAAAAATAGAAAAACACATTGTCCTTTGCATCATATCTTTTAAATCTATGATGGAATGCCAACGAGAGCATTGTGGAATCATATAAAATAAAATTATAACAAACACTTGCTACTTCGTATAAAAAAGTACATTTGAACAACAAAGTGACCACTATGCAAGTCCGTCTTCATTGAACACCAACGAGATCAGCCATGCAATGTCTAGTCTATGCACTGCACTACACAAAAATAATCGTTACTTCAACAACACCAGTAACACTTTTAGCAAAAACTTATTAATCACGGCATTATCGAAATTTAGCTTCCCAATGGGCAAATTGATTTTTGTTTCAGTACCAAAATTTTCCATTTTCCATGAATCGCAAATGTAAATGTAACCAGACTAGTGTTGTCTATGATTGATTGACCTGACCATAAAGTCCTAGAATTCCACAGAGCTGGTAAATTTCTAGTGTTTTTTATCACTTAAAGCCCTCCACAGACCGCAGCGGGGACGTGCCTGCGATGGCAACGGAATGTGCCCAGCGCGTTGTATAACACTGAATCATAAACACTATACCAGGCCTCATGCATGCCATGTACTTACGCGCGATATTTACCTACCGCGGGGACGATCGCCTGCGATCGAAATTCCAGTAGGTTGTCACAAGCGCGCGCCGACGCACGTTCATTCGTGTTCCACGGAAAAAATATGCCGCCTGAACTTTTATAAGTGAATGGTGAAACAGGGGGCAAATTTTAATATGACTATGCTAGAATTAATAGCTAATATAACAATTTGGAAGTTCGTATCGTGCTGTCCCTCTTACTCTTCTATAAAAAGCTATAAGCGTGAGCGGGATGGCACGATGCGAAGTTCGAAAGTTAAACTTCGTATTTAGTATAACGCTAGGGTACTATGAGCATGGCAATGTGTTCTACGCATTACAATAAATATCCTTTTTTGTTAGGATTCCAGAGCTAAAATGGCAAAAACGGAACCCTTATAGTTTCGCCATGACCGTCTGTCTCTTTGTCCGTCCGTGGCTTAGCTTAAAGAATATTAGTGCTAGAAAGTTTGCATGGATATAATATATAGCAATTATCCCGACAAAATGGTAAAACAACATGTAGAAAAAAACAATTTAATCCAAACTGCCAGCCCTTGTCACTGTCGGCACGCACACATTCTTAAGGAGACGGAGTAGTATAATCTGTGGCTACAATCGCGGTAAGTACCAAGATTTTGTACGGGATGCAGTATCTGTTACGAAGTAACTATTAAGTAATCTGTGACTATACTGTGCTACCAGGATTTGTCATTGTTTATATGATTTACTCTTATAGAACGCGCTGGGCACACGCTGTCACCGCGCGCGCACGCCCCTGCTCGGTCTGTGGAGAGCTTTAACAAATTGTATGAAACCTTTTAAAAAAAATGAAAACATTAAATCATTAAATAACTCTAAGAAAAGGTTTCTACTCTACCTGTCAAGTTTTTTTAATTTTATATTTCAGATGTCAAGTTTTAATTAATATTAATCCATATCCATACTAATATTATAAATGAGAAAGTGTGTTTGTTTGTTTGTCCTTCTTTCACGTCGAAACTCTTAGATTAAGAATATGGCTAGACCAGTTCTATTTAAGACGAACAAAAAACCGTCATGTGTCTCTTTCTAGCACATGCAAAATCTCACTGTGAAAAAAAGAGCGAAGCATAGACAAACACCGCCATCTTAAACGTCAGTGTGTCAAATTCTGAGTCGTCGTGGTTGCCAGCTGGATACCAAACGTTGTTATCAGTTTTCCCTTGTTTTTATGTGTTTTATGCCATTTTGAAGAGTGAAATTTAGTTAATTTCATATCACTATAACCATGGATTGTGTGGCTATCGGTTGCAAGAGTAGAATGGGTGTATTAACAGAAAGTGACCAAAGAATATCTTTCCATCGGTAAGTTATCGACTATCATTATGAACTTATTGCGCAATGTTTAGATTATATGATCTGTTCTCAATAAATAAATTGCCGTTCTAAATATTGTGAAGTCATAATGATCACGTCAGGCCAAAGATTTATTAAAATAATGAACAATAAAACATCTGTTCAGGCCGTTATGACAGTTCATGTACGTAAAATTTGATAATAGGGATGTGGTTAAATAAATCGATATTGTATGTCATCATCATTGTATTTCAGGTTCAGCTTTTGTCACTTTTATTTAAAATTAATATATATTTTAGTTAAACTTTTTATAGGCTCTGAGAAGCACTACAAGAAAAACTAATTAAGTTGTATTATGGCTAATATAATGCTAATTGTTGATGTGTATTGTTCTCAGGTTACCTAAAGATCCTGATTTATGAAAGTTTGGCAGAAAAATAATCAAAAATGTATTCTGTTTTTTTGAGAAATAAAAAAAATGGTTTTATTTAGTAGTCAATAAATAATAAAACTACGTAAAATAAAATCATAATTATTATTTCATAATTGTCGTTTTACTTTTCCCCTTATATCCATTATACTACTCGTACATAAATATACAAATAAATATAAATAACTAGCTGTTGCCCGCGACTCCATCTGCGGACAATAGGGGTATAAAAAATAGCCTACGACCTATTCTCAGACCTGCCGAATATAGAGCAAAAGTTTTATAAAGATCGGTCAAGCCGTTTCAGAGGAGTTCGATAACAAATACCGTGACACGAGATTTTTATATATTAGATTGAAGATTGATACGCTTTATCGGGACCTAAGTATGGTCTCGTTAAAAAAATTGTATGTTGCACGTATTATTTGGGTCATTTTAGGCGATCGGCAGATGGCTGGCGGTAAGGCTCGGGGAGGTTAATTTGCGTTTTGTTTTTGTTGTTGTTTTTGTTAATAATTCTGTATCGTTTTTCGAGTTTGTCGTTATTAGATTTGACTAGTCCACACCGCCCCGCCACCAGCCAAGAGCGCCTCTGTATGCTTATTTTTAAACTCGCAGACTCTTATTTTACAACTTACAACTACTACTACTCATTCCAATATCAAACTGCTTTTCGTAATTTTAGAACTAAAGGAAGAGTATAAAAAGAATCATTAAAATGCTGAATAGTATGCTTGTGAGTAATTTTTCGAATCCAATTTGGTCCTTCAAATTATGACACGATAATTATTTTTGACAGCTTAAGTTTATCGATATAAAAGTAGCACATCTCTAGGACATATATATATCGATTTATAAATACACTATAGGCCCATACTACACGGGCGGTTCTCCCGCCGCGGGAAACCGCTTCTGAACCGCACTAGACACAATTTTATATGGAAGTTGTATGCTGCATACTACACTGCGCGGTTTCCCGCCGCGGTTCACGGGCGGGAGAAATTCGACCGCCGCATGCAGCGTTAAACCGCCGCTGATAACCGCCGCTTCAAACTACACGGGCGGTTTCCCGCTATTGCGTCATTCTGTGCGGCGCGGGGCTTTGCGCGAGGGCGCTCGTTCGTCGTGCGTATTTCGTTTTTTTAGCATTAGAAATAAGGTAAACAATCTTGACGTGTCTTTTTTATAGAAAAACGCTTTTAAAAGAATATAACTAGGTATTTTATGAAACCAAAAGCGTGCAAATTAACATATTTCCTTTCAAATTGTTACATTATTAATTAAGCGCAGTTATCATTGGCGGATCCATGTTGAAATGAACAAAAGACAGCGGTAAACCGCGTTCCGTGTAGTTTGACGGTCTGCGGCAGCTCCGTCGAGCGGTTTCCCGCGGCGGAAAAACCGCCCGTGTAGTATGGGCCATAGTAAACTGGCTTCATTGAATTGAAAGCCAATACAGACAAACGTATATCTGTCTCTATTTGCAGATTCATTTAGAACGAGAGAGAATACCGATGGTTATATTTCGTCTTAAATATGACGCGTCTAGCCATATCCTTAGTCTAAGTTTCAAATATATTTTTTCTCTTTTCTTTATGCGAGTGACAAGGAAGTTGTCGAACATTTCGTTCTATAGCATTCTCTTTCTTCGCTTTCTGTACCTTACCTATAGCGAACAGGCCCTATACTACGAAGCGCGAAATTCGAACTTCGTTTCATGCCGTTCCGCTCACGCTAATGGTATCTATTACGAGAGTGAGAGGGACCGCACGATCCGAACTTCGAACTTCGAATATCGTAGTAACCCCACAGCCTATGATAGGCTGTAAAATCTCAGTAGTCAAATAAACTTAGCATAAAAAACAATGTCATACATATTAATTAAAATAAAGCAATCAAAAACATCACATAATGTAAAAATGTAAAAATACCCGAAATTAACCATAACAGCCAAACATTTTGCGACTTATTTTTAATTTTTGGTTTTCTGCGTAGAATATAATTAACATTATGTGGTGTTATATTACATCTCTAAACATATATATGCTTTCTGAAAATTGATAGTGAGCAATGGATGCTCCGGTGTCTCCTAGAGTTGATTCTGGTATGAATGATGTGTTTTTCCTTAAAATCGAAGACTCCGCATATCCAGAAAAGAAACGCACCGTAATCAAATACACCAAGTTGCCGGACTTCGACTATGATTCAAAAGGTAAGTCATAAATATTGTTATTGAAGGTCCTGCCTTGAACTGTTTTCGATGTCGTTGTCTTTATTTTGTTTCAAAAGCAAAAAAACAAGTTTGAAGCATCTGTGATGATGAAAGTGGCTTAATGGTTCATTGTTATTACAGTATCGTGGCCTAAACACGGCAACTACACGTTACAACCGAGACTTCGCAGAATTATTGAGCTAGATGACGCGCAACAGCAGACGACTCGATCTCTCAAAACCAGCACAGTAAAAACAAACTCTACTAGTCATACGAAAAGGAAAACAGTAACTATTTGTGAAAATGAAGACAGCAGTCTCAGTCAAAATCAGGGTTAGTAAACAAAAAATTAATTTATTTTGTTTTCTTTGTGGGACTGAGGCAGAGCCAAAACAGGAGGGTTATGTTTATCACTCTCATGTATGTCTTAGTGTTCTTTAGTTGTATATGACTTTATTGATTAGCTGTGTCACTGAGAGATAAGTCCAAGGGCCATTCTACTTTTAAGTAGCCATTAATCTTTTGTGAAATATAAGGCAAACCTGGTGATTTTTTTCAAGTGTAAATAACTAAATTAAAAACTGAAATAACTAAATTTAATCTTTTAAAGCAAAAAAACTTAAAATTTAAAGAAATTTTGTGGAAAAAATTGGTAACTCAGCAGTAAATATACACTAATTTCCATACAAATGGCGGGGACATGCATGTCAACTGCGTTACCTACTTTATAGATAATAATGATTTATTTTTATATGTAGTGATAATTTTAAATGTAAGCTTAATTATGTACCTATTTAAATGATTAAACCAAGCGCTTTACTGTTTTTGTAAAAAAATATTTGAAGAGCACATTACAAAAAAATACTGGTCAAAGAATAGTAGAATGACCCCTAAACAACATATATACTAATAAATAATAGCCGGTTACTACCTACCTACCTACCTACTGATAAATAATTATTTTTATTCCAAAATCAAAATCAAAATGTTTATTCTGCAAGTAGACCACAAAGGGCTCTTTTACATCTCACTTTTTTTAAACTTCCAGCACTTTAGTAAGGACCATCATAGCCAAGAAAAATGTGCTGCAGGAAACTTGGCAGAAAATCATCTTTTCATTTAAAAAATATAATTACAAACAAAAAAAACATACAATCTACAATTATAAAATCAAAGAAATAATTAGGTATATAAAAAAATACAGTGATTTAGGGGGTAGAATTAGTTAAGAAACTAAAACTATACCTACATCTTAAGTGGAAGTGTAGAATTCATCCAACATCAAAAAATAAAACAAGAAAACTATTGGAGATAGTCTTCCAATGTCGTAATAATTAAAAACCAGCCAAGTGCGAGTCGGACTCATGCACAAAGGGTTCCGTATAATTGTCTATAAAAATACGTAATACGTTTGTTGTATGGGAGCCCCCTTAAATATTTATTTTATTCCATTTTTTAGTATTTGATGTTATAGCGGCAACCAAAATACATCATCTGTGAAAATTTCAACTCTCTAGCTATCACGGTTCCCGAGATACAGCCTGGTGACAGACGGACGGACGGACGGACAGCGGAGCCTCAGTAATAGGGTTTCCGTTTTTACCCTTTGGGTACGGAACCCTAAAAATGATTCTGAAATACACATGTCAGGTCAAGTATCCATTAAGCTTTTGGATTCCAAAGACAAGCTTACCCCTGCCGCCCCAAAGTTGGCTCTCACACACTCATGTCCTGCTCTGAAAGCAGAGCGGTACTGAGGGCATGTATCACTTCCGTTCCCGTAAGCCCTATGGGACCGTTTTGGGAACTTTGACGTTGTGGGCCTGTAACTAGATATTAAAATATAAAAGTTTATATTTCATAAGCTTAACAACATACAGCTTTGTTATATTATATGTTTCCAAAAGGACAAGTATACCATCCTACAGGATCCAGACTAACGGCGAGCCCATCAGTGTAGCTAACCTATATAGTTCTCGAACTGCAACTGTGTCACTCACTACATATGTATAATATATGTCCAGTTCTACTTTCCCTACTACAGCATAAATGATAATGGATAGTGCTGTGAAATGGGATATTATTTGAATTATTTTAATGGTGTCATTGACTATTTTTTTCCCACTTTTAGATTTCATTTGATAATGTATGGTATAATTTAGCACTTTGAAGAACACTATGCCTAAAGGGATCCAAATATATAGCTTAAAAACTCTTAATTTAAAGTATGGTCCATAAAAGTGTTAATTTATGTCTTTTGTGGAAAATTTCAAACAGGAATATAAAATTATACTATGTTTTTCTTTGTTGAGGGAGATGAGTAGATCAGTCACCATAATTCTGCATAGGAGTTTACTGCTTTAACCTCCTGCGGCCCATGTCAAATTTTGTTCAATGAAATTTAAACTTTTTCACTAATGAGTTGAGTTCAATGTCATATTAGAATAAGTCCTAATAATAGGACATCGGACCTCAGGAGGTTAAATAAGTTGTATTAATAATGAAAACTCTCTACAGTAGTTCCCAAAGTTATGTGGATTGTCATTCATGTAATAAGTTACTAACAAGGAAAGGTACTGTCCGGCTCCGATTCAATTTATTTTGATATTATGTTAGAGCAGTCTAAAATAACAGACCCATATTTTTTTTATCTGCCCAAACTCAACCTATTTGGAAAAATTGGCCTCCAAAGTACTGAAAAGTGACTAAACCTTCTAACTTCTATAGAATTTTTTTTTCAAGCTGTTGCAAATTATTACTGGTTTGATTATATGTTTGAGAACATGAAAAAATAATGAGCATGTGTTTTATCGCCTTTAAATCATATTTTCATATAAAAGAATTCTCCAAGGTTTTATATTTTTCATTGGTGCTTTGCAACCTGTTTAAAAAAAAAATTTCTATAGAAGTTAGAGCATTTAGTTAAATTTCAGTACTTTGGATGCCAATTTCTCCAAACAGGTTGATTTTGGGCAGCTATAAAAAATATGGGTCTCTTAGTTTAGACTACTCTCTAACATATTATATCAAAATAAATCAAATTGGAGCCGGACAGTTGGGTACCTTTCCTTGTAAGTTTGAGACCCAGCTACCCTATACAATAGAAATAATATAATTAATAGAAAATTCGCATCATAGTCATCCCAGTCTATATACGTCCTACTGCAGGGCACAGGCAGGACTCATGCATGCCATGTACTTACGCGCGATATTTACCTACCGCCGGGACGATCTGCTGCGATCGAAATTCCATTAGGTTGTCACAAGCGCGCGCCGACGCACGTTCATTCGTGTTCCACGGAAAAAATATGCCGCCTGGACTTTTATAAGTGAATGGTGAAACAGGGGGCAAATTTTAATATGACTATGCTAGAATTAATAGCTAATATAACAATTTGGAAGTTCGTATCGTGCTGTCCCTCTTACTCTTCTATAAAAAGCTATAAGCGTGAGCGGGATGGCACGATGCGAAGTTCGAAAGTTGACCTTCGTATTTAGTATAACGCTAGGGTACTGTGAGCATGGCAATGTGTTCTGCGCATTACAATAAATATCCTTTTTTGTTAGGATTCCAGAGCTAAAATGGCAAAAACGGAACCTTTATAGTTTCGCCATGACCGTCTGTCCCTTTGTCCGTCAGGGCCTAGCTTAACGAATATTAGTGCTAGAAAGTTTGCATGGATATAATATGTGGGTGAATCAACTTTTAGTGACATCCGTTGCTATGGTTACGTCGCTTGGACAACCTAGAATTTTCTATGAAGTGTCACTTGGACAACTGGGGACAGAGTAAACAACATTAAAAAGTTGATTCACCCATATAGCAATTATCCCGACAAAATGGTAAAACAACATGTAGAATTTTTTTTTAATCCAAACTGCCAGCCCTTGTCACTGTCGGCACGCACACATTCTTAAGGAGACGGAGTAGTATAATCTGTGGCTACAATCGCGGTAAGTACCAAGATTTTGTACGGGATGCAGTATCTGTTACGAAGTAACTATTAAGTAAATCCCATGCGGAAATCAAAAAATCCTATAAGTACAAATAGCTAAAAGCAGTTTAATCTCTTGATTACCACACTGTGACATGCTATAAGTATTGTATGGAAAAGTTCTCTTTGATTTGTGGGTGTTCTAGTACTCTTACCTCAGTTGGTCTCAAAGAGTGTTTTAATCCTTGATAGAAATGGGACCGATTGGCATTTAAAAAAAAATTCAAATCTGTCGATTTTCTCGCTGACTGTACATTTTATCAAAAATCTGTGAATGTCGATTGTCATCTCATCACTCAAAAAGTTAGTAAAGGTCTCCTAAGAGCATTTTAGCGAAGCAGCAAGGGATCTAAACTACGATTTTTAAAGTTTTTGTTTTTTGCTATGTGTTATGTTTTTTAAAGAGGACTAATATCATTATGAACTGTCTCACACGTACCATGAATACACGAATCTCTTAAAAACCTATGAAATAAATATGGACTAATAAATGAAAACTGATAACTTATTATAGTAAAAGCTCTTCTTCACTATATTTATAATTAGTAATGAGCCTATTATATTATGTTTTTAAAATAATAAATAGATTTATAATGAGAAAAGGTTTGTTGCCTCTGAAACATCAAGATCTGGCATCTGGGGTTTATAGTGGTAGAGACATGTTGTAGCTAGCCGCTGAATCACGAATGGGCCGGCTCGTCCGGGGTAGTACCACCCTCTCACAGAACACCGCCGTGACGTGAAGCAGCAGTACTACCTGCTGCGTTTCGTACGGTCAGTGAGAGCGCCGGGGGCCCAATATCTCTCCCCCTCCCCTATTCCCTCTCCTTTTTCCTTAGGGCTGACAACGCACTGGCATCGCGTAAAGCGCTGCTGGTGTCTATGGACAGTGGTGATCATTTTACATCAGGTGACCCACTAGTTCGTTTGTCTGGCCTCTCTAACATAAAAAAAAAATTATCAGAATTCCACGAAAATAAAAATCGTAGTTTAGTAGCTGCCCTTGCTGCCCCATCTCAACTTTCCACCCTGTATAAAAGCACACTCGGTTTTTTTTTTAATTTCTTAATAATAATATTTCATTTATTACCTAGTTCAAGATAGGTGTGTACAAATAGTATTTTATGCAACGGTATCATAATAAGGGCCATTGAGACACGAGTGCGAGTTTATGACATGAGGCGAAGCCGAATGTCATAATAAAAACGCATGAGTGTCTCAATGGCTGATTATGAACAGTTGCATACATTACTTTTTCTACGAGTTCAAACTAAACAATTATTCAATAATGAATACTTACTTAACAGACAATAAATTATTTTTTCGATTTTAAAAGTAGCAAATTATGGCTTACTTCCATTGCCGCCTGTTTTATTTCTGGCGGCGTCAACATTTCTGCATCACTTAATTCACCAAAGTTACAAATTCTCACAGATAAAAAGTCATTTAAGTAAATAGACTAAATAGTGATTAACTGTTTTATTTCTTTCAACTAGAAAAAACTCCGTGCAAAAGCAAAACAAATTCCCGCTATTTTGAAACGTTTTTTTTTCACTAATCACACACAACCTTAGAATGGACCCGGGAACTTTGTCATACAGCCAAATTGAATGAAGTTAAAATATTCATATTTATTAATAACTTTAAAATTCATTTATTGTCCGTTATTTAAGTATTAATTATTTAATAATTGTTTATGTAAACATATTTTAATTAATGTATATAGTCGATTTAACAATAATTAAGTACTTAAATAAAATAGAATGGCTGTCGTCCATTAGACAATAAACTGGTGAACTTTTTTAATTTTTTTTAATTTTAATTTCCGCCATTTGCAGTGCGAAAAAGAACATTGTGAAACGTTTCATAATGAAATGTCAAAGTTGCGATCACACAATGCTCCTCATTGGACTACCGATAGCGATATCGATAGTAGCACATTGTAGTACGCGAGTAGAAAAAGATCTTAAAGCTATTATAAGTATCGCTTTGTTGCGCCGTTAGGCATACAAATATTCGTGATGTATGCACACAAAATATGTACATGGACATACACACATAATAAATTACAGGTATGTACTTAATTACAGTCAGTTAGAAATTCATTTATCGAATAATAATCTTTTTAACCCCCGACACAAAAAGAGGGGTGTTATAAGTTTGACCGCAATGTGTGTGTGTCTGTCTGTGACATCATAGCTCTTAAACGGGTGCACCAATTTGGATGCGGTTTTTTTTCATATAAAGCAGGTTTCTTGGCGATAGTTTTTAGATATGTTTCATCAAAATCGGTTCAGCCGTTAAAGAGTTATCAGCTCTTTTGTTAGCTGCGGAAGGGATCTTAGACGCATAACGGGCATTGACTTAATGTTCAAACATACGAGTGACATAATTGCGTTGGGGGTTTTTAAAATATTTAATTTATAGTTATGGGATGGCAGGAGCTCGCGTTGAATAGGCAAGAATGGAGCAAGAGAGGAGAGGCCTTTGCCCAGCAGTGGGACACCAAAACAGGCTAATAAAAAAAAAAAAAAAAAAATTTATAGTTATGTTACTAAAAAGTAAAATAAAGTTTTTTTATTTTATTTTAGAGCTAGAGGTACTATCTATCTTTGTTATTTCTTCTGGCACCTTATTATAAATACTTGGCGCCATTCCTAATAAACTTTTTCGAAATAAAACTGTGCTGCAAGGCGTTGCTCTTAATTAATTTCTAAGGCGTGTACTTTTAAAAGTTTGAAATAAGTAACAGTTATATCTCACAAAAATTACTACTTCGTATATGTATTAGCAGGGCAGAGTCAGTATGCGTAATGATTGAAAGTGGGGTTTACAGGAATCAAGATGGCGGAGGCCCCGCATGGCTCTAATACACCTTTTTTGTCCGTGTATTCAATACTACTACTGTCTTGTCTGTGGGTACTAGTCGTTATGTTAAATATACATGTTTTCACTCACAGTACTGGATGTTCTATGTTAATCTAAAAGTTATACCTAAGTAGTTACATTTGGTAACATTTTCGTCACACTTTTTATAAACCTTATGTCTAGCCCTTTTTACTAAACTAACATAAATTATCCCGTACTGTAAATCAAAACCTGTCTGCTTAACATTACGACTAGAACACTGATAGATATCGATTACCTACCCGGGATCAGGGGGTTTCACTCCGCAGTTTAGGTACTTTCGGCCGGCGCGCCTGCCGGGCAGGCGTAAGGCAGTAGGTTGTCGCTCGGCTTTCGGCTCGCACGCTGGCCGCGTCGCGCGTTATTAAGCATCTTTTTTTCTGTAATTTTTGCAACAAACAATGACTTCTAAACGATCTTACAATTCGTATAAAAGATACTGTTGCGTTTAAAGGTAGTTTACTAAATTAATACACACTGTTATCTTTCTTGATTTATATACCTACCTAAATATCGGCGAGTGGGAACCCTGTACTCTTGGTTTCGGGTCAGTGGTGTCCAACGGAATAAGAACGCTCGTATCACACGATAAGTTTTAATTTCGCGTGCATGCAGTTAACGGTCGTAAGAGTAGGCAAATTTTTATACCTAAAGTTGACTTTTGTTCGAAAGTGATCCTTCTGTACGCTAGTACTATTAGTTATTTTGTGCCGGAATTAAAAAAAATTGTACCCGGTTGTAACCACTCTATATTATGTCCTCTTGCGCAGAATACGTATTTTAGCTCACCTAATTCTAATCACTATTATTGGCTATTACCAACTTGAGTTGAGATTGAGATTTATTTAGTAATGCATGCGGTTATATCTTTTTGTTTAGCTTTATATGTTGTTTCCTATTGTATTGTTTTGTAAACGTCTTCTGTTCAATAGTTTGGAATGAGAAAATCTCTAATAGATCTGCAACCAGTGTCTCAAAAAGCGAGAAACATGTAATACAGAGAAGTAATTCTAGATTAATAACCACTCCATTAAAATGTAAGTAAAAACAAGATTTATTTTCTACATGAATATTACTCATACATGCTAACTTGAAGCATCTATCTTTAATATTTGCAGATGCTCGCGATTCCAAGCAAAGTGCCAAATCAAATAATCTCCAGACTAAGAGAGACAACAGTGTTCCTAAATTGAGTCTTAGTGGTAAATCATCATCTAATAATCGCTCGTTACCTGATAACACCCGAACTAGAAGTACCAGAGACAGAGGTATGAAATGTAATTTTAATTGTAATGAATAAAGGGGTTGGGTCCGGAAGGCCTTACTAGCATTTAGCCTTCGCATTCAAAACGTCTCAGTAGTACACTGACCAAGTATCCAAAATGACTTGTTTATCTAATGCCATGATTACAAATTTGTCTGAGTTTCAAGAAGACTTTCTTAGCAAAACGTCTAGGACGTGAAATGCACAAGTAGGCAGAATAACTCAGTATTGTATAAGGTCTTGATTGCATTATATTGGTAATGAAGGTTATCCAGACCATTTACCTATTGAAACATTATGACATTAAGTCGTTTTACAGTCAAGCCATTCAGTCTACTATGTCTTATAGCAATGAGGGCGTTTTACAGACCAAGACATTTTGCAACGCGGACAAATATACAACTAAGGTGCTCTGCTCACCAAGGCTTAATGCAAGTAAGGCCTTCAGGACCCAACCCGAATAAAGTTCGTTTTGAATTTCACTGTGCATCGTATTTATTTCAGAAGTACCAAGGAACTCCAAGTCTACACACAACAGTCCTAAGATAAATGCAAGCAAAAATGTGTCAAATCCCAGTGTGAGTGAAAAAGAAATATCTTTTTTGAACAAAAAAAATCTTGAGGAAGTTAAATATACAACTAATAAACAGCCTTCAGAAAAAAACCGTGCAATGAGAACAGCTCCACAAAGCAGAACTAAGATTGAATTGTTAAAGGATATTAAATCAAATGCTAGGCCTATCACTGTAATACATGTGCCACTTGATCATCAGTTTAACGATAAGAAATTAGAATTAGAAGAAACAACATCAGGGAGCACTGACGGTGTTCATGCTAATACAGATGGTAGTACTGATATGGGTACCGATGTACATCCTAAAGATGCAAATGTGGGGACAACTCCATTACCAATGCAGGTAAATCAAGCCACTGAAACACTAAAAAGTCAACTGAATGATATGTGTAATCTCCAGGATAGTGCTATTCAAACTGAACAAGTAAAAGAGGTCTTTGATAAACTTGATATACCAAATGTTTCTTTAACAAAGGATAAAAGTAATTTTCCCAAAGAAGATTTAGTTAGTTTTTGTAGTCATTCTTTACCGAATCTTCAAATGCCTATGACACCATCATTTAAAATAAGTCCTGAAGAAGAAAACAATGTCAACCATCATGGCTTTATTAACAACAAGTCCTTCATAATCGGTCGAGCCACTGTTACATACACAACCAAGCAAAAAATAAATATCCATGTTGTCGGCAGCAGTGACGATGGCCTATCTAACCAGTCGCCTAGTCCATTAGCTTACCCATTGAACGTAGTATCCGTCTTTAAAAAGAAGTTAAATGATTGTGAGATCTCTGAGAGCTCTGAAGAAGATAATTTTAGAAACGAAAAAGATAAATCTATGGATCTATGTAGCAATTTACGTGAACTCCGAGCTCTTGACTGCTCATATATTTTCAAAAATACTAAATTGGTAAAGCCGTCTGACTTAATAAGTACTATAAATGTCAATAGTGGTTTATTACAAAACGACTACATTTGCGAACAGTTCCAAAGAGAACTACATTTTATTGATTCATTTTTCGAATCCTTACAATACTTAGAAAGTTGTTCTCTATCTGAAAAATGCTTTCCTCTTGAGAAACCTGACACTTGGATAAGCAAAACCGGATTGGATTTTAAAAATTCGGAGTACAACTCCTTTTTGTCCAAGCTTGAAAATGGCGCTAACACATTGGCGCATGTTGACGATATCGAAACAATGGCGTCGAAAAGTCTTTGTCTGGTAAGTGCTATTCGTAATACCAGTAAATATTTTGACAGCAATGACTACACATACACAACATTCTGTTCTGCAAATTGAGTCATTACTTTATCACGTGTATGTAAGTGTGATACAGCTAGGAACATTGAGAGAGAAAATGGTTTTGTCTTGTTTAATTCGTTTTTAATGACATGATTTAACATTTCAGCTTAATTTACTTATCCGCGATGAACAGAGGCGAGCCAAGAATCTCCTTTTTGTATTAAAAATGCGAGAAGATGCCTTAAAAGATTTCACTAAGAGTCAGATTATTTGGTTAGAAAACAAGAAGAAGCAAGAAAATACGGACGTGTCGACGTTAAAGAAAAAACAACGCGGTGCATTATTGAAACTGCAGCATGAGTGCGGAGAAATGCAAAGGATGCGTAAAGCCTTGCTGACGTTGTCAGAGAAGCGCAAAGCGGCTCTAATGAAAACGAGAAGTAACATAGAATTAAAATTAAAGAACAACGTCGACGTAGATCAGATACTGCTAGGAAAGAAGAAGTTGAAGAGAAACACAGCTGCGGATCGTAATGTAGCACCTCTTAAATGTTTTGATTTGTCAAGCAGTGGGTGTGAGGAGAGTGTATCACCAAAGCACAAACCAGAAAAATCATACCTTCAAGAGCTCCCGCCCAAGATTTCATCGGCCGAGAAGTGTATTCAGACAGGCGACAGCATCTTAGAGGCTCCTGTTTTTGTAGACCAAATGACTGACACGGCCGCAGAAAACTTTATTGCAGTCGACGGTAGCTATTTAAATATTCTCTTCCAGAGCCTTTCGTTGCCGCAGATATTTAGTAGCGGGAAACAATACGAAGTGAATGAGGAGGCTTTGAGAAATATTGTGAATTCATCTAATAACTCTCATCACAAAAATCTTTGTGATGATGATGTTGTCGAAAATTTCATGGATAAAATTAAAAATAGAGAATCTGACAGGTCCACCTCGCCATCTACAGCGCACAGTCTCGTGGACGAGTACGATCAGTACTACAAAGGTCTCAGCGATGGGGGCAAGTCCCCAGTAGATTCCCCTGATATCGAGTACCACAATCAGAGCTCTGTGCTCGAAATCAAAGATTCATATGTTCAAGTATCTGACATTAAACTGGACCATTGTGATAGAGGTAGTGCACAGAGTGCTGGAACTATGACTAGCGGTAGTGTTGAGACTGTGTTGAATCGGTATGACTTTGAACAGGGTTGTGCATGCGAGGTGTTGTCTATTTCTGTAGAGACTCAATCAGTGAAGGGTAGGGATGTGGCAGAAGTGTTAAACCAAGCTGGGCCTCTGCCTGTGCCGCCTGGCGCTGCCGCCTCGCCCGAACCTCCTAATTCTGACGGGCCAGAATCCACATCTACAAGTTCAGGTAAGCTTTGGCTACCGTACCTACATCGAAAATGTGGCATTGCGCCATTTACTTTGAGGTATTCTAGGACCTATAGGTAGATAGACTATTCTTGTTGCCATTGACGTTCTAAAAGTTAATGATAAAGATTTACTTTAAATAAATAAAATTATTGCAAAAAGAGTATTTTATCATCGACACGGTAGCCATAGACAACTTATATCAAACAAACGGTTTCTGTAAATGCATCTGGCTAATAGATCAAGAGACGATCACCATTGTGCCTTGGAGATAATTAGTTATTTCTTAGGATTATGTTTCCTTACAGATAACTGTTTTGTTAACAGTTATCTGTGTGGAAATTTTAATTCCCAGCAATGTTCAACGATGCATTTGCAGAAACTGTAAGATTGTTCTTGCAATCATGTGCATGTCGCTCTATGTCTTCTAACTTTTTTGTTGGCATGAAATTTTTGTTTGAATGGGTCGTGTCGATGCATAAATGTCACTGTCCTACTTCAGATTGTTGCCAGAACGATTTCCTTGCTTTTGCAATTCTAACATTAGCCGTCCAAGTCATGTCATTATTTTTTTTTCAACTATTTATTTGTTATTTCAGAGAGCAGTAGTTCGAGTAGTACGGCTCTGTGTCCAAGCGTGTCATCTGTGTCTACGCTCGCTCCGGGCCACAGCGAGGCGGAAGAGTTACGCCGCCAGCAACTGGCTATAGAGAGAGAGGTATAGCCTTATTAATCTTTTTTTTCTGGAGCTCTTCAATTTCCAGCCGCTAAAGTAGCAAACCAGTTAAAGGCCACAGAATGATCCTCACACAACAGAGAAGGGGAGCCAAGCGTGTCTAGATCTTTTTAAGCTCTTCGTATGGTCAGTTACGTCTTGCGCAAAAAGTAAATTTTAATAGGGCATGCTTACATATCGGTAACACAAGAATTTATGGTCATCATGTTTTTTCTTCTTTTCAGCTTTAGCTGTACCTACCATAGATCGTAATGCAATTTCTCAAGAATATAGTCCTCTAGATAGACAAAGTACTTTTTCTATATAGTGGCATTTTAGGCGACAGTTCTAAACTAAACACACATTTGGTTTCGAATCAAAAAATTAAAAATATTCTCTATGATCTTTTCAGATAAAGGCTTTGGAACAGCAACAATGTCAACTATTAGCCGTTCGGGAGATACCGGACAAACCACCGCCCCCCTACACCCCGCCTCACACCCAGCCGAACAGGCCTTCACGCACGTTTCTCCTGGATGAAGCTGTAGAACAGAGAATAAAAAAATATGTCGCACACAGAGAACCCTTGTCTGTCGACCCCACCGATCCATTCGAAGTATTCATAAAAGACATTTGCGATGAAGCGCTGAAAAGGCAAAGAATGGAGTTTAGCGACGAACCGTGGGAAGCGTGTAACTTGTTGCCACATAAACAGAAAACTAGCCAGGAGAAAATTGCGACGAAAACAATTGCAGATGTTAAAGATCTGCTCTTTGGTGTTCCTCCAACGGTTGTCTCGGGTAAACACATTTATTTTTACATTTTGCAGAGGCCGGGAATGGTATCACACCACAGTTTTTAACCTGTGCCCCTAAAATAGTACATTATTGTCGTGGCCTGGAAGTAGGCAATTGCTGGCTGAGTAGGAGTATTAAACGGACGAGCTTGCGAGTCCGTTTAACTAATACGAAGCCAGCAATTGCTATTCCAGCCGTGACTAATATAAAGCTTTTCTCAAAAATGGTGAAGGAAAAAAAATAGAATAAACTTTTATTAACTTAAATAGTTACAAAGAATTGCAAATCACTTAACCTTTTCAACGCCACACCTTGACAAAACGTAAACCTGCTTTGAATCTTATGTCATTGTGTCAAGATCACTTTGACATTGTACTTTGTGGCACCTACAGTGGTGGTCATACAATTAAGAACGATTTGAAGTTTCCGATTTTTTTTTATCTAAATCATGTCATATGTCTAGTTGTGTTCCTTCTTAGAAGTAACAAGTTATGTTATAAAATAGCCACATGGATAGAGCAAACAGGATTAATAATAATAGTGTATAATTGCTAACATTTTTTTTTACAAATTTTATTTGTTCTCTATACTAATAAATTCAAATAGTAATGAAGCTGGACAAATAATTAAGAACGATTTATTAAACTGCTCGAGAGTTGTTTTATATGAAACTTAGATTAAATAAATCATATTAATGTGAAGTTGGTATAGAAAAAAAAGCAATTTAATACATTTGAACTAAAATTAATAGTTAGTAGCATGTCCACGGCTTTTAATTACGGCTTTACACCGGCGAGGCATTGAATCTATCAATTTTTGACATTTCGCAAGAGAAATAGAGTTCCATTCTTCTAAGAAAACGTCGTACAGCTCTCTCAAATTGCCACACTGTCAATTTGAAACCTTTTTCTTGACTTCGCACCAAAGATGATCTATTGGGTTAAGATCTGGGCTGTTGGCTGGCCAATCTAAGACTGAAACTGATTGTGATGTGAGGAATTCCTTAACGGTGCGTGCAGTATGCTTTGGATCATTGTCGTGCTGGAATGTCCAAATAACCGGAAGCACGTCTTCGGCATATGGTAACATTGTTTCTTGCAGTATATTTTTGTATTGGAATTGATCCATGTTTCCTTCTATCAGCCTAACAAACAGGTCCAACGCCATGTCCAGAAAAGCACCCCCAAATTTTCACATTTCCCCCGCCATGCTTTAATGTCACTTTTGTGTACTTTGGGTCGAATGATTTATTCGGAGGGCGTCGTACATATCGTTTTCCATCAGAACATACCCTATTTATTTTTGTCTCGTCAGAAAAAAGAACGTTTTTCCACTGTCTGACTGTCCAGTTTTCATACCTTCTTGCAAATGCAAGTCGGGCTTGCCTATGACATCGTTTCAACATAGGCACCTTCCTTGCTATCCTTCCGTTCAACTTATTTTCTACCAAACGCATTCGAATAGTGCGTGCAGAGATTGCTGAAGGGTTGTTTTCGCCAAAATATTCTTTTCTCAACTCATTAGACCCTTTAAAAGGATTTTGTTTTGCCAAACGAACGATATTTCGATCATCTCGACGAGATGACTTTCTCTGTCTAGGTCCACGCGGAACGTTTGAAGTAGTTTGATACATGGAAAAATGCTTTACGGCATGGAAAACCATTGTTTTTGAACATTGCAGATGGTCGGCTGTCTTTTTATACGACCAATTCTTCTCGCGAAGTTTTATTATTACTTCTCTTGTAGATTTATCACAACTTTTATTTTTCCCCATTGTTTTTATACAAAGTAATCACTTTTAAGACTTTAACAGCACGAAATAGCGCCAAAATTATACGAATACTAATCTACAACCACAGAGCCACACAGTGTTCTCTATTTAAATTTGAAAAAATAATAAACTATTCAGCGTTCTTAATTACGTGACCAGCCAGTAAGTACTAATACTAGGTTCAGATCGAATGTATAAAGTTTCTCTATTATTTTTTTAGCCAACAATGTTGCATAAATGAATGTACCGGTAGTACGGAAAAGTTTTGCAATACCGAGAGAAATAAAAAAAATACGGGCAATTAGTTATACTTGTTACTTTGAAAAAATCATCTCAATAAATAATCGTTCTTAATTATATGGCCACAACTGTATATGTGTCGTTGGCGTTGAAAGGGTTAAAATTATATGTCATTAAACCCTTTCCCGCCTTTTTTCATTAAAAAAAAAACTGCAGGTGTATTTTTCTACCGAACACACCACAAGCTGTTTCAAGCACAATAAAAAAAAGTCTGGAGTCCCTACAAAACAACTGATACCGGTCATTTGAATTGGTTGTATAGTATACGAATAGTGCCAAGTTATTGCCATGGCCGTTTTAACTTTATAAAAAGTTTGAGACTCGACAATAATGGAATTTGTATGCGACATTGTTGTCGAGTTTATCGAGCCTGCAATGTTTTTAACATTTTAATTTTTTTACTGACCATAAACTATGCACTTCACGTTCTGATATTTTATGTAAAGAATAATGTCAACTTTTACGGATATTTTTGAGAAAAAGGCTTTTTTCACGACACTGCTCGAAAATGTGGCCATAGATAACCTAAAACCAGTACTCAAAACTGCCTATATTACATTTAACATGTACATTTAACAGTTGACTCATTTATGGCGCGCAAACACGACTACAATGTTACACTAATCGAAAATAGGACGTATCTGTATATGTATTTCATAATACGATACGACTTTTTGAAAGATAATTTCTGAATTTCATTCCCGGCGTGCTGAAACGACATTATTGGACCAATCAAAAGTAATCGTCTGCTGCATGTGATGGATGGATGGATGGATGGACGGACGGACGGACGGACGTACGGACGGACGGACTGGATGGACGGATGGACGGATGAACGGACGGAATGGACGGGATGGACGGATGGACGGGATGGACTAGATAGACGGGATGGATGGGATGGACGGGATGGACGGGATGAACGGGACGGATGGACGGATGGACGGATGGACGGGATGGACGGGATGGATGGATGGATGATTATGATGATAATGATGATGATGATTTCCTCACATTAGTCGTGAAAAGCACAATGTTTAGTCTCGGCCAAAAGTGCAATAGATGGACTCGTACTTTCGAGACGGCCCTCAAACAAACTCGTCCATCTATTGCTTACTTTCCAGCCTCTACAACAATGTACTATTCTCGTTGTAATGATTAAAAAATATACCTAATCCGTTTTCTACTCTTATCAATCTGTAGTTGCCTTATTCAAGTATTTATACGAGTATAAAGATATAAATTGTTTATTTGGCAGGTGTCGGTGCTCGGCGATCGGATCACATCGACGACATACTGTTTGCGGAGTGGCGGCGCTGCGAGCCGGAGTGGACGGCTCTACACGCAGACGAAGCCACCGTCAAAAACCAAGTGCATGAAAGCATCTTCCAGAAAGTTCTCAACGACACCGTCGACCAATACAAAATAATAGTCCTCGGCCTTATAGACCACAAACACAACCCAGTGCAGAAACCAAGTCGAAAGAAAGATAAAGAATACAAAAATACATGAGCCAGTCAAATCACGGAAATCCCGTGCGTGCTGTCAAGGTTCAATTTGGAAAATCGTGATCTAAATTGAATATTATGTTACTGTATGGTAAATTATAACCAAGTTATCAGTGGTTTTATGTATTTATAGTGATTATTACAGTATAATAACGAAATGTATTTACGCTTAACATATTTAGGGAAAAAAAGAGTCATTATATTACATTATTTGCTGTGCAAAAACACGTTATACTTATTTACTCGCCACCTTCAATGTCAAAGAACAGCAAAACACGCTAAGAACGACGCAGAACAGAAATAGTATAACAATGTACAAATTTTATTCATCAATCTTAGCCAACTCTCCATAGTATAGTCTTAATAAGAAAAAGCTGAATTACTACAGTTCTGTCAAGAGGATACAATCGCTGAGAGACTTTTGAGAAATAGGTATTTTAATGTAATGTCGCTGTCTCGCCCGAACCCCTCCGCGTCAGTACAGCGAGAGTGGGACAACTGCAGCTCAGACCGTTAATAGGCGCGTAAAATTGATCAAAACAGCATTTCGTAGTCCCCTGTTTTCTTCTCGAAAACTGGACCAATAAAATTATTTTTTTCAAAAATAATTAAAGGACAGATTTAGCTATGCCACTATGTTTTCCTTTTTTTGTTTATATGAGGGATTCTTTTCTGGTGAGTGTCTGAAAATGACGTGAAATTGGGCAATTTTTTCAGTTTTTGAAAGATCATATTTCTTATGTTAATTGAAATATAGAAAAAAACGATACAAAGGGGCATAGCTGTGGTAGATATAGATTACACTGTAAAAAAAAATTGGCTCTAAAGCCATTATCCAGGGAGGAAACAGGGGATTACGTTTGTATGGAGAAATGGTGCGCAACGCATCCTCCTAAGGGTTCCCGTTACCAAAATGGCATAGATGACACTTTACACCTTCATGTCCGTCGGTGTCTGCCACACAGACATTTTGATCGAAAAATATAGCGGTTTCATGAATGAAATTTTGTAGGCAGTTAAGATTTCGTAAAGCGCTTTCTATGTATTTCTGTAGGTAGTAAAAATACGAAAAAATTGGAAATCTTGTACTCGTCCGTACGTACAATCGTGTGGGAGAATTAGTTTTAGGTAAGCTTACAGTGATGTGCTAGTGATAAATCATTAGATAGGTAGGTCTTCTAAAATAATAAATTTAGTTGGTTTGCGACTAGAAGCTCTGAACGCCGTACTATTTTAACCTTTTCAACGCCGCGCCTCTACAAAACGTAAACCTGCTTTGAATCTTATGTCATTGTGTCAAGATCACTTTGACACTGTACTATGTGACACCTATATGTGTCGTTGGCGTTGAAAAGGTTAATCGTGTCATGACATTAAAACATGCAAAAAATCAAGTTAATAGCATAAGAATAAATAATAACAGAGTAGAAGGGAAACTCCCGCTCCGGCCGGACTCAAGGTCACGATATTAGAGTACTCCCTAAGAGAGAACTCAGTCAGGGTGTCACGGCCGGCGTCGCCGCACGCGCGTTTGGCTGTTAACTGTTTGCGCGTTCGTTTTATTGGAAACAAATAACAATTAATGACGTCAAGTTATTGTGGTGTATTTGGGTGTATAAACAATTCAAAAACGATGCCAAGTCACCTTAAATGGCTTCTTTTGGTATGGCACTTGTAATAAATTCTTACTTAGAAGTACCTACCTATAATATGTAGGTACGTACACAGTCAAGGATTTTAATTGTTAGGCCACTTGCCACTGTTCGCATTTTAGCCGTGTAATGCAAATCGGGTGAAGCCGCTTATACTGGTATATGCTGATTTGCATTACACGGCTAAAATACTAACAGTGGCAAGTGGCCTAACAATTAAAATCCTTGACTGTACCTAATTTTTTGTAGTGGTAGAGCCATGTTGTAGCTAGCCGCTGCATCACGAATGGGCCGGCTCGTCCGGGGCAGTACCACCCTCTCACAGAACACCGGCGTGAAGCAGCAGTAATCCTGCTTGCGTTTCGTACGGTCAGTGAGAGTGCCGGGGGCCCAATACCTCACCCCTTCCCTCTCCCCCTTCCCCTATTCCCTCTCCTTTAGGGCCGACAACGCACTGGCATCGTGTAAAGCGCTGCGGGTGTCTTTGGACAGTGGTGTTCATTTAACATCAGGTGACCCACTAGTTCGTTTGTCTGGCCTATCTAACATAAAAAAAAAATGGTTTATAAATCTCATATTTTGTAAAACTAGAATAAAATAATGATTTCAAAGTAAATAATAACTTCATATTTTAGCGATATTATCTTTAGAGTAAGTAATATTTAACAGTAAGCAACCCTAGCAACACGCCTGGACGTCAGAGGGGTGAAACGACGTGAGGGGGGAAGTAGGTATATAAATGGCGGCGTTTGGGATGCAGTCAAAAGAGATTCCCTTCTACTCTGTTATTATTTATTCTTATGGCCGCGATCGTTTTCTGTACCCCACCACGCTTCACATGTAGCCAAAAATATAGGCTTAGCCAAGTTACAAAATGTAATAGTAAGATAAATAAATAAATAAATATTAGGGGACAATCTTACACAAATCGACCTAGTCCAAAACTAAGCAAAGCTTGTACTATGGGTACTAGATCGTTACTTAAACGAGTTCAATGTTGTATTTAAAAAAATGGTTGGTCATTTCGAACATTACTGAAATAAATGAAAGATATGAAAACAATGATTTTATTAATTTTAGACATCATATTTCATAGTAATATTTGCTGCTGAAGACCTACACAATCGATATCTAAATAGAAATAGCGTTACAGTACAGGTTTTTTTTTAATGTACGAATGCAGTTCTTCTTGTTATTAAAATCGATGACATGATTCCTAAGAACTTCGTATGTCTTATAGGTAGTTTCAGACTTTCCCATACTGACCGATCTAAATGAGCCACCCTGTATATTTGGAACGTTAGATACGTGGGGCATACTGAAAGTTTCTGGAACTGGTCACTTATAAAAAGAAAATAAAAAAACAAATAATAGGATTTGAAAAAATAACTCTCTGGCAGTATATTACTTTTTAATTTACGAGACTGTCATTTGTTTTTTCATCGTGGTGTTGGATTGAAATTTGTGTGTCGCTGTTGCAATGAATTTAAGTCGTGAAAATTTTCGATCCATGATTTTTTACGATTTCCGATGTGGATTAAGTCAGCAAGAGAGTTGTCAAAGACTTCTATTAGCATTTGGTGATGAAGCCCCATGTCGTAGCTCTGTCAATTCGTGGTTTAGTGAGTTTAGACGAGGACGTGACCATCTCCATGACGATGAACGTGAAGGCCGGCCAGCAACTGCGGTTACCGATATTAATATTAATACTGTACGACAACTAATTGAAACTGACAAAAAAATTACATGTCAGCAAATTCGTACTACCTAAGGAATTGGAATGAGCCAGGTCCAAAAGATATTGCATTTGCATCTGAAGGTTCGGAAACTTTGCACCCGATGGATACCGCATGATTTATCGGAAGACCAGAAACGACTGCGTGTAGAGTGGTGCCGCAATATGATAAAAAAAATGACGCAGGACAATCAATGGCTGTATATAACATCGTGACAGGTGACGAAACCTGGGTATACTGCTTTGAACCGGAAAGAAAAAGTCAATCGGCTGAATGGGTCTTTCCTTTTGAAGACTTGCCGATGAAAGTAAAAGAGTCGAAGCACAGAGGTAAGAAAATGGTTGCTTCGTTTTTCGGCAAATCGGGACATTACACCACTGTGTCACTTGAAAACCAAAAGACAGTAACTGCAGATTGGTATGTGAACACGTGCTTGCCCAAAGTGTTTGATAAATTCGTGAAAAGCGTCCCCGTAGCAAAATAGTCCTTCATCACGACAACGCGTCGGCACATTCCGCTAAAGCAACGAATGCGTATTTGGAGGCCTCAAATGTAGAATTAATGACTCATCCGCCATACAGCCCTGATCTTGCACCATGCGATTTCTTTTTGTTCCCAAAGATTAAAGATAAACTTAGAGGTTTACGGCTTACAAGTCCGGAAATGGCAGTGAATGCTTTCCACGAGGCCATCGAAGAAGTCCCTAAGGAAGACTGGACCCACTGCTTTTCACAATGGTTCCAGCGAATGCAAAAGTATGTAAATAGGGAGGGTATATACTTTGAAAAACAATAAATGTGTCATAACCACGGAACAGAAAAAACTAGTGGAAGTGCCATGAGTCCCGTTTTGTATCGAAACCAGGTGTGGCAAAACTCACACATACACACTCTTGCAATACATTGAAATCTTAGCAATCATTGGTCGTAACTTCTATTCAAAAAAGTCATAACTTCTGAATCCGGTAACACAATTTAAACTTTACTACCACGGTATAACGTTGAGAGTAAATTACAAGGGCACGTAAGTAAAATTGCATACAAAGTGCTGCCGTCTTTCATCGAGTAGCTGAATTAAAATGACAGGTGTCAAAGCAAAGTTCTGCTACACGCCGTCAGAGGTCGTTCAAATATTCCATTGAATAATGAACGCTATGAGATAGGGTTTGGGTTCATCACGACTGAAAAATAATATTCGTCAAGGATCTTAAATACTAGTGGTGGGCAGAGTACATTTTATGAGAATATCGATGTAATTCATAGGTCAATAATCTCTATCTAATATATAAAAATCTCGTGTCACGGTGTTTCTTACCGAACTCCTCCGAAATGACTTGATCGATCTTTATGAAACTTTTTTCTCTGTATTCGGTAGGTCTGAGAATAGGTCGTAGGCTATTTTTAGGGTTCCGTACCCAAAGGGTAAAACCGGGAACCCTATTACTGAGGCTCCGCTATCCGTCCGTCTGTCTGACTGTCTGTCTGTCACCAGGCTGTATCTCGGGAACCGTGATAGCTAGAGAATTGAAATTTTCACAGATGATGTATTTCGGTTGCCGCTATAACAACAAATACTACAAAATGGAATAAAATAAATATTTAAGGGGGCTTCCATACAACAAACGTGATTTTTATAGATAATTGTACGGAACCCTTCTTGCGCGAGTCCGACTCGCACTTGGCCGATTTTTTTTCTAAGACAAGAAAACACCGTGTAGATTAGTTTTAATTTTTATGCCTGACAACTAGGAAACGGTATGAAAATTCAACTTTAAAGGCCACCACAAACTGGGAATAAAATATACGGTGACACACACTGGCAGCGCGGAACACTGTATTTGATTCACTGTTATTAACCGCGCTGTTGCGTCAGCGCCCTGCGCTCCCGGTTTGTTGTGGCCTTAACACTGAATACTCAGAAATAAACATCGATAATTTTATCGACAACACCTCCGCTCTTTGCGAGTAGCGGAATGTTCCGGTCTCACAAAGTTCTGTGACACAGACAAAAATCGACGTTATCGTATTAGAATAAAGTCTATTTTTATATTACGCATTTCTAAAAAATGTCATACGGAATAGAAAAAATATAAATTAATCTAAATTAAAATGAAATACTACTTTTCGATGATACGAAATACCACAATGGGTGACGTTTTTGGTGCGGCTATCATTTTTACACTCTAAAACTGAACAATAAGGCATATTTCCTCAACTTTTCTCTATAATTGTCGTTTTGATTGCACAATCGCCCGACACAAGCCTTTGCGCGCAACTGAGCCGGTTGCGCGCAAGTTATGCAGAACTCCGCATAATTGTGCCACACTCGACATGACTGCATAACACTTCTATAGTTTTTTCTGTTCTGTGGTCATAACGATAATGCGTAGTCTTATTTTTTAGAATCCAGAAACTTTCAGTATGACCTAAGCATTTCAGACGCAACTAGCGTCCATTTTTTTACGAATGCAGAGGAAAATCGCTCGTGCTTAAAATACTTACCACGTTCCAGAAATACTGCACTACATATTTATTACATTCCCATTCTACCAGATGTCCAAAATAAGATATTCCACCAAAAAATCACATGGTGCAACGAGAATCTGGTAAGTTAGAAATGTGATAAAATAGGTAATGTAATATTTTTATTGTAGTATTTTGGGAACGTGGTTTTTTAGGCACGAGCGAGGAAAATGAATGGGCGGTTGAATTACAGTCAGTAACGGTCATGTGCATGTCAGTACTAGGGTACTTTTCCACCAGAGATGTGCTATGCTGGTATGCTCTAAGGATGTGAAAGCTACGCTACGAAACTGTTGATCTTTTTCACTAATGCTAATCTGTGTAGCCGTTCGAGGAAGATCCAGAGCATGCATCCACGGCCATAAGAATAAATAATAACAGAGTAGAAGGGAATCTCTTTTGACCGCGTCCAAAACGCTGCCATTTATATACCTACTTCCCCCCTCACGTCGTTACACCCCTCTGTCGTCCAGACGTGTTGCTAGGGTTGCTTACTGTTAAATATTACTTACGTCTAAAGATAATATCGCTAAAATATAAGTTTTTATTTACTTTGAAATCAAATTTGCGCCACTGGCCACTGCGCTGCGCGATCGCGTCGCGAGGCGAGGCGAGCGAGAAAAGGTCAAAGACCGATGGCGGAGCTATCGAAGATTTGACGAAAAGCAATAAAATGCTGTAGGTACCTACTCTAAACTAAATTTTACCATTGGGTGAAACAATTGGCTACACAAAAAGAACTGTTCATGTCTTTTTGATTAATTAGGTACGAAAACGAAATAATATTTAGAAAATATTACTTACCGCTCATCATCTTTGGGCTAACTAAAAAAACTTAAGTGTGGCATCGTTTTTCCATTATTTACACACCCAAATACACCACAATAACTTGACGCCTTGTTATAAAACCAACGCGCAAACAGTACAGCCAAACGCGCGTTCAGCAACGCCGGCCGTGACACCCTGACTGAGTTCCCGCTTAGCGAGTACTCTAATATCGTGACCTTGAGTCCGGCCGGAGCGAGAGTTTCCCTTCTACTCTGTTATTATTTATTCTTATGCCACGGCACGCATCTAGAGCACGCATCTTTCCATATAAAAACACATAGCTTAGTTGAACCCGTTTCCACCAGAGCTATGCTATGTGGATCGGATCAATTAATTTAGTTGTTGGATATCAAATGTAGTAGCAACATAGCATAGCACATCTCTTATGGAAAGGCAACCTTAGGAGTCGGTTTGCTATTTTTTTTTCTTACATTTGTGGGCATGTGACGGACGTTACCTATACTCTTGTTTTTACCCGACTGCCGAAGGAGGGTTGTTTTTTTTTGTTAACTTTTACTGAAACGTGTAGGTAGAGTCAAGTGCAAAAATATGTATCGATTTAAGGTGGAACGGCACGCTCTAGGCGCGAAATTCAAACTTTTTACAGTTTTTAATTTATTGTAGGTAAACGGTGTAACTGTTTAACTTCATATGGTATTTGCGCTTGTAAAACAGTGTTATTTATATTATTGTGTAAAGTTTTTTAACAATAAAACTATTAGCTTGAAATAAAAGTTGTCAAAGCGTTGAAAGTCCGAATTTCTATGTTTGACAACTTTTATATCAAGCTAACAGTTTTATTCTTAAAAAGCTTTACACAATAATATAAAGAACACTGTTTTACAAGCGCAAATGCCATATGAAGTTAAACAGTTACACCGTTTACCCACAATAAATTAAAACCTGTAAAAATTTTGAATTTCGCGCCTAGAGCGTGTCGTTCCACCTTAATCCGCTCATAATTATAAACCGTCACCTTAATTCGATGACATAAGAGCTATGGGACATATTTATGAGCAAGTTGTATGCACCCATATTTTTACACTTGACTGTACAAATTCGCGGTGTAAGGGCCTACGCTAGCTGACGCGGATTACCCGGAACGGACGCCAGGCTAATAAGAAATTGTATGAACAGCGCTTAACTGGCGTGGGCGCGTGTGACGGATTTTAGGTAGGATTTTTACGGAGCGGGACCCGCGAGCGTGCGCACGCGGCGGGCGCTTTGATCAATTATAACTGTAGATACACATTGCCGAACAAAATCCCCTTCAAAGAATGTCCGAACTTTTTTATTTGGTTGCGTAACAAATAAAATCATCACCTACACAGAAATTTGAACCTAGTCTTTACTTCATTACAGTCGAATTTCGGTAGCGGCAAAACTCCACTTGACAGCTAAACTTGACAATTTCACGCAACGTTCTGAGAAAAAAGAAGGCCACTTTTATCAAAGTGGCGCTCATTTGGCTCGGACATTTTCGGGCGCGCGGCTGTGGATCTACAGTTATACTTGATCAAAGGGCGGGCGTCAAAAATTCCGAAAATTGTTTTCTTTTTCATAATTCTGTTCTAGATGTATTATGAAAAAAAAAACGATTTTCAAAATTTTTGATGTTACGTTCATCTGGCTTTTACACCGCGAATTATAGACATGGGAAAATTACATGTGTCGTTGTACTAATCTCGGGGGCTACACTGAAATTCGAAAATCGAAGTTCGTGTCGTACCTACCATCTCGCTCACTCTCTTATTATTACTATTAGCGCGAGCGGGATAGCATGATATGAACTTTGAACTTCTTAAGAGGATACGATGCGCACCATTTCTCCATACAAACGTAATCCCCTGTTTCCTCCCTGGATAATGGCTTTAGAGCCAAATTTTTTTTACTGTGTAATTTGTATCTACCACAGCTATGCCCCTAGGTTTCGTATTTTTCCATATTTCAATTAACATAAGAAATATGAGGTTTCAAAAACTGAAAAAATTGCCCAATTTCAACGTCATTTTCAGACACTCATCAGAAAAGAATCCCTCATATAAACAAAAAAAGGAAAACATAGGGGCATAGCTAAATCTATCCTCTAATTATATTTGAAAAAAATAATTTTATTGGTCCAGTTTTCGAGAAGAAAACAGGGGATTACGAAATGCTGTTTTGATCAATTTTACGCGCCTATTAACGGTCTGAGCTGCAGTTGTCCCGCTCTTGCTGTACTGACACGGAGGGGTTGGGGCGAGACAGCGACATTTCATTAAAATACCTATTTCTCAAAAGTCTCTCAGCCATCGTACCCTCTTAATGTAAGGCCAGATATTCAATCAGCAATAGCGAATTTTGTTTTTTTTTGGCCGCAGCGAATAAAATTTTCATTGTACCTAATGGCGCCCAAAATACACTTACTTACGCAAATTACTAAAACTTCTAAATTATTCACACTGCAATACCGCGAATTTAAGCTCCGAAGACAATAGTGTCAAATAAAATGGGGCTAACAAAAGCGTCACTTAGCTGCCATGCCATTCTTAGAAACAACCACACTAAATTTTGGTAAAATCGCTGTCAATTGAAATTGCGAACAATGTAAATAAACCATTTAATGAAATATCCATATTTTAGCACTTGTTTATTGTTTTAATGGTTAAGGATAATGTTGTGGTAAGTGTTGATGATGATTAACACACGGATTTAGCAGTATTTGATGAGGGAAAAATGAAAATGGTAATTAAAGACATTTTAAATACAAAGTTTGTTTACATTGTTTGCAATTTCAATTGACAGTGATTTTACAGACAACTACAAAGAGATGTATCCAAGTTAATCTTACAAAATGATGTATATGACGGCGTCAGGGATGGACCAGATACTTCCGTCTCGCAGTCTGGGTCCGATGGTGTATCGCTCATGGCGTAGGTACTCGAGTAAGGACTTCAATAAGGACTCTTTTAGGAATTAAGGTGTTTTATTTCACCAACCGATAATAATTAATTACAGAAATCAAATAATTAGAAAGGTAATGGACAGACGAACCGACAGAATCGTTAGCCAGGTGTTGTCACCTCCGCAATCCGAAGTAGAGTGACTCTCTCGCCAACGAGCCCATCCACGTGCATCGCAACCGGTAGTTACGTCACACGCCGTTCGCCGCCACCTCAATATTAAAATAATCAACTAACAATCTAATATAACGCTTGATTATTGTTATCTACGACATATATTTGCGGATGCCATAATTAAGTAAGGCCACTTGAAAAAATGGTTGAAATCTACCTAATTGTTTGCCATTGTCATTTACTGATATTGCGAAATGCAAAATTCATTACAATCGACGAAAATGAGAAATGAAGTACCTACATACGATCATTAACAGAAAAATAGAAGCGTGTTAATGAAAATCTGACACCAGTAATACCAATATTATGTTAATTAAGTTTATTTTGGGATATTACAGGAACAAAATATTACGTAATGTCCCTCACGCATAAAACCCAATCGGAACTAATTATTGTTTAGCCAAGAATATATTTAACTGACTGTTAAAGTGGAACCACGACAATTTTTCACTTTTCTAACGGAACATTATGTACTAATGTATAAATAAACCATCCTGATGTAAAGGCTATAAAGTTGATACATCCGTCTCTGAAAGTTTTCATTCAATTCTCTTTTAATTTATTCTCTTTTTTTATTTCCTCTTTCATTTATATATTTAACAGTCACTTTGTATTTTACTGTGGCTGTCAATTTGCATAGCAAAACATCCAGTAGCTATCTGAAGAGTATCTGTCTTTAGCGAATTTTTATATTGTTTAACTAAGTAATAAAACCTAAATATTAAAAATCTACTTTGTATTTTATTATGAAGCGCGCAATGTGACTTGCATTGACTCGGGAAATAACATTTAGCTCAGTAGTTACATAATTTTGTTTATTCAGGAATAATTACAGTAGAGAAAATATCACATAGTTCATAAATTTTAACACTGACTACTTAAAATTATAAATACACATAATTCGTTATTGTGATTTGCAAAAATAAAGCGATTCGTTATATCTATTTCATGTGAATTTCTACTAAATAATGTTTGATAATCATGAAAAATAATTTAGGAAAAAACGTTTTATTAGGATAGATCACATAGTATAGGGTAAACTACTTGACAATCAGCACTGATTGCTTGCCTAAATAATATGACTAAATATCAGATCTATCAATGAAGGATGCCAACAATTGGCTACTTTCCTAACTAGTCAGTCTTTTAGATTATCAAAAAATATTGGACACGTATTTTTTATTTTGTCAATTAAACAAAAAATTACGAAGATATGGCGCGTTGAAGTTTCGCGTGAAGTCACTTGTTCCTACACTTTGTATGAGCGTTTTAGGAACAAGTGACGTCACGCGGAACTTCAACGCGCCATATCTTCGTCATTTTTTGTTTAATTGTCAAAAGAAAAATTACGTGTGTAACATTTTTTGATAATGTAAAATACGGACTAATAAGAATTATTATTTTTTTACCTAGGAAACATCCCTATTGATAATTTAATTGTTACTCATGTAATTTGTAAATAAGCAAAAAAAAATCATAGCAATTACTATGTCTAATAGTGTTAACCCCTCGTATGCTTAGACGCGGATCCGTGCCAGTTCATGAATTGCGTTACCACGTATCCGTGCCAAAGCTTTTTTATTTTTTATTTAAACTTTATTCTTTACCACGGTCGATAATCGATTGGCTAACTGAGCCGACGAACGAAGAAAAATTTTAAAATTCGACACTAACGAAAAAATAAGCGAAATGGCCGCTGACATAGCATTTGTGGGGTCACTTGACCTGTCACGTGATCGAGTCGCCGCAACCCAGCTATCAAAAAATAATATGCCTACCGCATGCATACGAGGGGTTAACACTTAGCCTACTTCTCTGAATCATGTTATGGCCTCATTTTAGATAAAAGAAACAGCTCAGCAACTTTTTATTTTACTTTAAATACGAGTTAGCTACACACCTCCTTGAAATGACAGAGGATTTTCTCATCCTAGCTACATCTACAGTATTATATTACGAAAGACAAAAACCGCATGGTGGCATTGCCACATCTTGCGTTCATTAACTACATTAAATACACTGTGTTTTTTTTTCATATCCGTTGACGCATTCACTGAAGGAGTCTCGAGTCTGACAACCGTGCCACAAGCAAGCGCACATATGCGTTCAAATAACTGCCAAACTATAATAGCGGCACGAAGTGAAAGTCACGAAAACGCGTATATGAGTTCCCGGCAGTGAATGCGTTTATTTCTACATATTAATTGATAATGCTCTGTAAAATATAAATTTATGTATGTATAAAATATAAATGTAAGTATGACAAATTATAAAACAAAAAGATTTACCAGGTAGGTAGTTCCTCTAGTTACCAAGCAAAATGTCGAAGGTAGGTAACATAAATAAAAATACATGGTGTAAACAAAGAAGTAAGTATTAGTGTAACTTTTTAGATTTATTTTTAAATGTAATAAACATTTTTGCAATAGTATATGCACGTCCATTTCTTTAAAAAATCTGTAATTTTCGCTTTTCCTATGACGTGTTTTTTGTAGTAGTAAGGATAGGGTATTATTAGCACCTCGCTCTCCTTTGGTGACTGGACCCAACAGACCGACACACGTTTACATTATGTATGACAGCAACAAACTTATTATGAATATTTATTTTTTATGTATGAGGCGACGAAGGGACGATGAGGCGTTACATTTGTTTTCTTATTGGTATTTCCAATCGTAATACCGGACTAAAATCTTAAAAGTTTATAGGAGTTTAAACAGATAACAAAAATACATTCGTGCCTCATTAATTAATAGCTAGTCTTTAAATACGTCTAGTCTCGTCAACTCAAAATCACAAAAAATTTTACTCGTATAAGACTAGTTAGTAGTTACTAACTTTGAAATAAATTATGTTACGCTAACATTAACTTAAATATCTTCGATGAAAACAAAATCCCTATAGTTATTACAGCACGTGATATTATGAAAAACACAGCTTTAAAATAGAACCAACTTTGCATTATATCGTATCAGTTGATTTTAATCCTCCTGCGTACTGCACATGACGTATTATACCAAGAAGTCTCGCACTTATATCACTACTATTAAAAAACTTGTCTGTTTCACAGGCACTGACACTGGTATTCATAAATTGTGATTATCGGCTGTACTATTTATTTCTCTTGCTTTTAGGCGGCGGGCGCAACCAATGTACAATTGTACAGGTATACCGCAAATATCAGCCTTGTTTGCGCAAATTTTGCAGTTAGTCATCGGCTTTTAGGATGGATTCAAGTGGATTTGGCCCTTTTCTTCTAGGGTTTGAAACCTTGGTCGTTTCCGCTGAAAAATAGTAAAGTGTTAGCTTCGAGATCATTAAATAATTACATACATTATAATGCGTGGCTAACGTAAACAGTGATTACAGTCGAGGAAACTAGGATACTGAGAGCCAAAAAACTGCAAATGAATGAATGTGCAAATGTCGTATGATTGATATTTTATACATCTGCCAACGAAATCATCGTGAAATTGATAGTGAAAAGGTCCACCATGGAGCGCGATTAAGTTTCCTCGACTACGCACTGGCTTTGGCCAGCATCAAATACCTATAAGGGGGTGGCCGAGGTATCAGATATGGATAAAGGACCATGTCAACCGACAGTTAACCACACAAAAAGGACTGACAAAAAAAATCCGTTGTGAAACGAAAATTACCCATGCAAATGTAAAGGCTTTAGTCAATTGTATGTCGCAGAACGGAATGGTTCATAGTAATTTTAACTACCTAGTGTTAAATATCCCTTTTTCTGAATTCCATTCCAATATCGTAACACTTATATCTGTTGTCAAGGATTTTAGAGCGCGTTATATATTTGAGCACTTTGGCCTCTCCCTTTTATATTTGATGCTGACTGTACAGACATTTTAATTAGGTTACCTAACAGGTAATTTAGATTTTCGTTACTAACATATAAATAATTATCCATTTTCGTATTAAGTCACACAGTAACTCGATTTAAATTAAACGAATGAACACCGAAACTAGTTTAAAGCCTTTTTAAGACGATGCGAGGAAAATCGTGCGCGTTTCGTTAAGTAAGTATATTGCAGGATCGGACTGCTATGGAATTACAAGTGATCGAGATTGATTTATACTACTATTATTTATTATTGGTAGCTGTAATAATGTGTAATGTTTTTGAATCCTACTAATATTATAAATGTGAAAGTTTGTAAGTATGGATGGATGGATGGATGTTTGTTACTCTTTCACGCTAAAACGGTTTGACGGGATGAAATTTGGCACACAGATAGTTTATAATCCGGATTACCATATAGGATCCTTTTTATCCCGGAAAATTGCATAGTTCCCGCGGAATAGCGATAAACGAATTCTTCGCAGACGGAGTCGCGGGCAGCAGCTCGTAATAAATAAATTATAAATCATTGACAGCGATGTACTATAACTAGCACAATATTTCTCGCACCTTCTAAACGAGGCTTAAGGTTAGAGCTGTCCGAGGTAGCTATAAGCGTCATGTGAAGAAAAACTTCTTTTTCACCTCAGCACCTCAAACAGGCAGGTTTTGCTACTAAAAAACAGTGAGCAAAATCCGATTTTGCTCACTGCGTGAGACAAAGTAGCTTTTTAAATATTTTTTTAAATGTCGAGGACAATGCCATCATTCATCCTTCCCATGTGCTGAATTCGAAAGATTTCAACTTCAGTTTGATCTGTCACTTTCATTTCGATACGAAAAGAGCGAGAGATAAGATCAAATCGATTCTAAGTTCGATTTCAATATACTAAAATAAACGAACGATTGGACGTTCGGATACTCATAATACGTACTTAACCTTAAAATTGTAATTCGTCTGTTAAGGTTTTAAATTTAATTATGGTACTTTATTAATAATTGGATTATATTTTTATATAAGTAATCAAATAGTAAAAATGTTGTAGAAAAATACAATGTTTAACATGTATCTATACAATTATTAATAATTTTAACAATCTTGAACATCGAGATAAATATCGGGTGCGGTATCGGAACGCATCTTTAAAAATAGCGGGATTCAAATTTTGATTCTTTTCTTCTTCTGTTTCGCTAGCTGCTAAGTTCGATATCTAGAGTTTGATACACGATAATGGCAATTTGGAAATTATAAGAATAGTAATAAGTACTTATTTAATAATTTTTTTTTACTATGATATGAGTGAGTCCAGTGACGAAGTCAACAATTGAACACCAGACGAATTAAGGCAGTAATACAAAATGCAGATTTAAGTTTCTTACTTGAAAAGTCTCGCTAAAAATATTTAAAAGCTTATGATATTTTTAAGCAATGGAGACTAGCAAAGGGTGCTAACACTTTTTCGGATACTGTATTGTTATATAGGAACAATTATGGAGTATTTACTCAATGTTGAAAACCACAACAAAGACAAAAAGACGACCTTTAACAATTTATTATGTTCTCGCTGCTGAGGTGAAAAGTTGTATGTGTCACACGAGACCAAAGTTTTTTTGCATCTCGTGTATTTGAATCACTCGCGCACTCAGGATTCTAACTTAGAATCACTTGCTCACGCTCGTGATTCAACTATAGAATCCTTCGCTGACTCGTGATTCAAAATCAACACTCGCAGTAAAAACCAACTTTGCTCTCTTGTTGCACAAATAACTATTACTGCTGATTGAATTTGAATTGCTGAATTTTTTCCTCGCATCACATGGCATCGCAAGATGAGGCAGAGCTCTAGCTAGTGTATGCTCAGCCTAAGAGGATATGGTGTCGTATATCTAATATTATTTATCTTGAGAAACTCACTTGTCTGCCCCAATGAAGCCTGCGTCACTTCTAAACACGCCATCCACTCTGTAATACTGATTTTCGAGTCGTGGTTGACGTCACAGAATCGCGGCAACTTGCGGCCGCACCTCCTGAGCGGTTCTACATTCGATATCAGCTGATGGAAGGACTTCCACTCCCGGCGCTCTAGGGCCTTATTTTTGTCTTTGTCAAGCATCACGTAGGTCCACGTCGCTGCTTGTTCCTCTTTTGATGCACCCCATTTCACCATTTCACTGGAAAAATTACCAGCCTATTACGTTACTAAGTTCTTACATGAAAGGAATGTATTAGGTCGGGGCAAAAGTATTTTCGTATTTTTCATACAAAGGAAAATGTTTCATACTAAAAACCTCATCTTTCACACTAAAATTTCCAATCTTGAAACGCTGGAACCACATTTGTGCTACTCTTATTGATACCGCATTAGGTCCATAAACCGCACAAATTTTATTCGCGGCGTTCGTCGTATTTTTACCTTTTTTTTTTAAACTTTAAAATGTACCGAATTTCTTCGTCACATACGTTTATTTTGCTTGCTTGAAAAACAGTAGAAAAATGGCGGGAGCCAGGAACTAGTTTTTTTTTTATTTATTGCATCTTCAGAATGCCAACATTTAATGGTATTAAAACCAGCCAGTTACATTCAGCACAGCCAAAGAGGTTTGATTTCTAATAATACATTAAAAATACGAAAATACTTTTGCCCCGACCTATTAGTTGCGTGAAATTAATTGATTGCTTACCCGGGGCCTGTTCCATTCGTGGTCGCTCCCATCTTCGTAATGAAGAATCTCATTAGGTCACGCAGGAAGTTGGACTTCATTGGTTCCGGACATCCTGAATGATAATAAAACCAATCAAGTGATAGCCGGACTCGGACATAAAGGGTTCCCCGTACCTCCGTACAATATTTTAAAAATAGTTCAGTAAAAAAAAACTCACAAAGATCGGGTTAAAAACGCTGAAAAAAACACGATTCTTATAGGTACGACGATTCCCTTTAATTTTTAACTTTATTTTATTTTTAGTATTTGTTACAGCTGTCACAGTAAGTAATACATACATAATCGATGAACATTTTACGGTTTAAGAGAAAGAGCCCAGTGACAGACGGACGGGCATACAGACATAGCGGAGTCTCAGTAATAGGGTCCCGTTAGCACACTTTGGGAACGAAACCCTAAAAAGGAAGAAAAATGTTCTGCGCAAAGCCTGGTTAAGGTAGAACAAGTAACGCTTAATTGGTTTTTACTAAAAAAATTCAACTGTCTAGCTATCACGGTTCATGAGATACAGCCTGGTGACAGACGAACGGACAGCGAAGTCTCAGTAATAGGGTCCCATTTTACCCTTTTGGGTACTATGTAACTATGAGATAAATATGCGTAATTTTTTGACCTGACTGACATTTATATATTAGCGTAAACGAAACTAATGCGGTGGTCTATTCCCCTCTTACGCACAAGATACCAGCTAGCGCTAATTTCGGTAGCCCACAATCAGCAGTAAAAGTGGTGGAGGACCACAACCGCTCATTCATTTCTATTGGTAATTGTTACGACGGATAAGTCCAATAGTACAGATACAAGCTAAAAATGTGGCGAGTACAATCGCATACAACGGGGTTGAGCGAGCGAGCCTTTATTGGGTAAGGAGCCATTTGTAGTATTCTCTACCTACCCGAAGGATGATAAACGAAATCCTGTTACTGTCGCTACGCTGTTGGTCTGTCTGTCAGTTACAGTCAGCAGCAAAAATATGAATACACTTAAAGTACCAAAAATATGTATACACGCCTTTATGCCCTGGTAATAGAGTCGTGAATGCATATTTTTGGTACTTTGGGTGTATTCATATTTTTGTTGCTGACTGTACAGTGCTGTATCACAAGAACCGTAATATTATAAGGTTACTAAGACTTGACAAAAAAATAATGGCTACAGACTCTTAACTTGTGCCATGTCCACAGGAGAGACGCGATCAAAAAAATATGTAAGGCCCATTTGTGGACCACAAAAAAAGGTTGTATATGTGAGAAATAAATGAAACCTCTCATAGGGCTAGCGTGTTGCGGCGCGGCATCGCAGTCCGGGCGGCGGTCCTTGACTGAGGACCCCGGGATCGGCTTGCCCGTGTCCTGGTGCACGCACCAGCAGTAGCCCGTGGACCGGTAGCACTGCGCACGCGCGTACCGCCCGTCGCCTGTGCATTCCGGAACGTATAGCGCAGCCGCACCCGCCTTCTAGAATTAAAAGTAAACATTGGAGCATAGCTTTATACCATACGTCAGTTGTTTTAGGTTAACGACATATTTCCTCATCCAAATCGATAATATTTCGTATGACCAATGGAGTTAAATTTTGGCCACGAGGGAAAGCGCGTGTTACCATCTTCTATCACATGTGCTCTGTAGATTGTCCAGTTAGGTATATACTTTATTCTAGTATGGGTAGAGTGCCCTAAGCTCTACCCGCATTACCCTTTCACTTCGTTTAGGAGTAACAATGGTGGTTTACTGAGACAAGGTTGTACTAGAGGTTGAGGCTTAAGGTGTATGGTCTACCTGTAATAAGGCTAAATTTCTCATTGATTTGTAAGGAAAATAGTATTTGATGTTATGGTGACGTTATAGTCTAGTCAAGGCATTACTTACTCGACTACATACAGAGTGCCCACCAGGTTTCCGCGAGACTTTAACAATACACATTAATCAAGCATAGCTTTATCTGAGATGCCAAGAAATAGACATATTGCATAAGGATAGCGGCTTTCTCTATTAATTGCGTAGCAAAGACACTCGATGCACAGTGATTTTCAGGCATCATACGCAATGTACAGAGAAAACGCTCTTCGTACCTACCGCAAGTCGCGCGTAGTCGTGGCTGGGCCGTAATAAAGTACAGCTCAGATGGACCAAGAGAGACGCATCAATATGTTAGAGCAGAAAGAGATATACTCCTTTATAAGAACAGGGTGTGCTTAGATATACTAGGGCCAAAAGGATAAGGATCTCATTAAATAAGGATATGTCATTATTTTTATTGACACCAGAAAAATTCGCGCAATGAGTATTGAATGTAGCGGTTTAGCAATATTTTACGACTAAGTATACAATATCCCGAGAGAACTTTATACTTACTTTTCCGGGATAAAAAGTAACGTACCTAGGTGTTAATTCAGGTTATAGATGTATCGCAGCTGTTAAAAATCGCCAAGTAAATAAGTCAGCCATAACCGAACATTTATTGCACAATCCCAAAATTCCCTCAACGGAACGTCATTTCTACTCTAGAATGGTGCATGAAGCGGTTGAAATTAAAAAGCACAAAAATTTCAACCGGGAGGATGGATAGAAGCTTTCCTCTTCGTGGAATCCTGTTATAAACAAATGTTGGCATCGGGATGAATGTTCAGAGAGATCGTCGGATCAAAAACAAAAACTTAATCAAGTTATTAATATGGTCACAGTAAAAAAAACTGATATCACATAGTTATCCTTCTTGGGAACAGTCTTATAAAAATCGCAATGCGAATAATTAACGGTCGCTGAGTGCATTACAAGCTAGCTATGCGTACTAGTAGTAGGAGAGATCATGTATAAAAACTAGTTGAGCGTACCTGTTCGTCCAGGACAGCCTGTCTGTCTGTGAGGCAGTCGTTCGCTTCGTCTTCACGGTGGGACTCCGACTCCGAACCGTCCGGTGCGAACGAATGTCGTATGATCCCTGGTAGCACTGGAACATATAGTAGAAACTTATTTTTGTTAGATACACTGAACTGTTAGCTGGATATATTATAGATATTCTTTTTATCCCGATATTTGTTTTTTCTTCAGCTTGTTACCATAACACTGTGGGTCTGGGAATTCGTAGAGACCTTCCGAAATGGCTGCAATATGATATTTTTTAAGTCGTCGACCCCTAAGGCTCCGCTATTTTGAAAAGTTTCCGAAAACTGAATTGACTATAATTATAGAACCTGCTTACAAAATTTAACTAGAATCAGTTGAGAAATTAGACCAGTAGGCTTATTGTCTAACGTTTTTGACGCTTGCCTTCGCAATCGCTATCTCTTTCTGTCAAACGGTATAAAACGTTGACAGAAAGAGATAGTGAAAGCGAAGGCAAGCGCCAAAAGCGTTAGATAATACGGCCTCAGTTGGGGCTGTAGCGGTGTGGGGGTTTGCCCAAGCTGAAAATGAAGACGCTTCGCTCGTGCTTCGTGTTCGCTCGGTCAAATACGAGATTTATCTGTGTGTGAGTCACCTGCGCTGGCATCTGGCGGCGGCTCCACCTCCGGGTAGTCAGGCTCTTGTTCCGGGCCGCTATCCTCGTCTGCGTTCAACGACATGAAGAAACGGAGAGAGACTATATATTATTATTATGTTTGCACATCCATTTGCATTTGGAACTGGCGATGTGACGCAAAACATGCCTAAACGCCATCTCACAAGGTCGAGACTAACGTGGCTCGAACTCTATAGGATTGTATGTAGATTTTCGCTATCAAAAACCGCATTTTTATGTTCTAGTCGTGTGAATATTACCGTTATTCTGTTTCTGACACCAAGTGGCATGCGATTCGAGTTGAAGCAAACCTATTTATTGGTATATCCAGTTAAAGATGAAATAGTCTAAGAAGTAACTTTTGATAAGTACATTTACAAGGACAAAGATTTTTGTTGTTTGGTTGTACAAGGATTTTTTTAATGACAAGTAATAATTATCGAATACCAATAGTTCATTCCTTAGAAAAATTGTCTACTTTTGAGGTAAATTATTACCGAATATACCTATATGTATTGTAGGTGACAGAATTCGAACCGACACACAGAATAATCGCATCCCATACAAAGGCTTAAGGTAAACACAGACACCTTAACGCCCAGTAGATGACACCCATCTGTCACCTCTCTTACTATGACAAGATTGAAGGTGCCATGTATTGGGTTAGTGTCGAGCACAGGGACGTTAACCTTGGGAACGTATCAAAATATACATATAAAGTTTAAAACGAATAATGAACGAAATACATAATGGTCATAATACATACTAAAATTTTCTATGAAACTGTTGATAAAACGAACTTTTTTAATCATGTAATCTACAGATTGGTTTAGGTTAGGTTAGGTTTATTTTATGAAAATCCTGTAAAGTTGAGAATTTCCAAGAAAATTGCATTATATCAAATGACCATTATGTATTTCGTCCATTATTAATTTTAAACTTTAGATATTTTGATACGTACCCGTTAACCTTAAAAAAAATAAAAAAAAAAAAATATTAGGGGACAATCTTACACAAATCGACCTAGTCCCAAACTAAGCAAAGCTTGTACTATGGGTACTAGACGACGATAAACATACTTATATAGATAAATAAATACTTAAATACATAGAAAACATCCATAACTCAGGAACAAATATTCGTGCTCATCACACAAATAAATGCCCTTACCGGGATTTGAACCCAGGACCTCTTGCTTCGTAGGCAGGGTCACTACCAACTAGGCTAAAGCGGTCGTTAAATAGGTAACTACAATGTCTATTTGAACATCATCATTACATTCATCGGCCGACTGGACTGAGAAATTTACCAATACTTAGGTAGGTATATAAGTACTGTATATCAATCAAAGCACACGTTTAATAGAAGCTGTACGTAGCTCACAACGGTGGGTGCCGGGTTTTCTCACCACATCGAGTATCAATTGAGGGAAATACTGTCAAGTGGTGGGAAAACCCAAAGCTACTCACAGTCCGGTGTCGGGGGCTCCGGGCCGGCAAGCAAGCATGCCGCCCACTCGGCGAGCGCGATCTCGCCGTCGCCGTCGCCATCGCAGCCTCGCGCCCATGCCCGGGCGCAGCGCTTCGGCTTCACCACCTGCATCAAGCCATAAGCTTTAGACTCACTGGTTTTATAAATTGTTGTATAACGTTATAAAACACAATAACATTCACTACACCATAACATTTGTTACAACTTGTTAGGTGATTTTAAACGCTCCCACATTAGTAAGAATGTAGGTATTATGTGTATAACACTGTATAACAAAAAAAAGGTTATAACTATTTTTTTTAAACCCGGACAAGAGGGTTTCTGTAACGCCTAGGATAGGGTTCCGCAGCCGTTACGAAAAAATCTTTGCATATCTTATTATTTATTTTACCTACTATTAATTATACCTACTGTCAGATACTGTCTGTAGGGACCCTAGTGAAAAAGGGGTTAAGTCTGCAGAAATTAAACAGCTATTTTCCCTTTTATGTGTAAAGGGGGTTAAGTCGAAATCAGCTGTTCAACTTCTGCAGAATTAACCCCTTTTTCACTAGGGCCCCAGTATTAATCAAGCAATATTTTATAGGTCAGGCTATTTACTCTTAAACTACTATACAAATCTCAAGCAAACTTAGCCGTTATAGTTTTCCTTGTTAATTTGACATATTTTCTTCCGTCCTGATTTTTTTCAAAATTTTTATACCAACAGTTTAGCTTTTAGAGGGGAAAATCCCAAAATTTCCTCTTTAAAAAGAAGTAAATTGCATACATTGAAATGAAACCCATTTACCTTTTTAATGAGCCTTCTGAGCCCTCTATATTCGGGTTTTTGCAACGCTCCGCTCCTGTCGCGATCGAGTTCCCTGAACTTCCATTCGGCGACAGCTCTCGGCTCCATGGCCGCGCCGCCGGAATCAGATCGGGCCCTCTCATACTCCCCGCTGAATATCTTTATCAGATTCCCGTTAAACAGTACGCGGTCAACGCGCGAGCAACCTGTTAAATACGATTTTCATTATTTTATAATCAATGTCATCCCACAGCTTGGCGCGCACACCTTTTCCCTTTTAGCTAACAATTAAAAATTAACAAAACAAATAAAAGATTTCACAAAAGGAAATCTGTCAATGAATGAGTCTTACGGAGAACTTACGAAGTCTTAGTATGTAACTGACGTTAACGAACCGGACCCAAACCGTATTTGCCCAAAAACGTATCTGTCGGATATCGTGATATCCGCTATCTCACAAGGAACCCAGTGTAGGTTGGGTGTTAAATAAGAACAAACGAAAAATTAAAGAATTAAGATTAAAAGAAAATAAACAAAACTGTATCTAACTACTTATATTACCTCTAAAACTTGCAAAAAAGTATAAAATAATATGATTTAATTGATGAAAAGGGCAAATATGAAACATATTGCGAAAAACCCCGGCTGAAATTCAAAATCATTGTAGGTACATTATATGTGTACCTACTAGATATAATCCGTCCAAATTGATCGTAGGCCTGTGCCACAGAAGCTTCACAGTTTTTGCTAAACCATGACTCAAATACTTGCTTAGTTATAAAAAATCCATTCCATCGATTATTATTCGCATGCATCTGAAATACTTAAGACCTTCGTCTAGAGCTTACTTCTTTTATTCCGTTGACCTCGGACCGATGACCGACGTCTCGTGTGCGATTTACCTGAGAGTAGAATGTCTGTGGTTAAGATTGGTTCGCTGTAGTAATTTAAACGAGTAGCGAGCACATTGCCGGTTCACAAGGAAGTGCGAAGATTAGATTCACCTTGCACCAAGCAATGTGCTGGCCTGTTAGATTAAATCACGAATAAAGTCCGTGGGGGTACAAAATTTAGTGGAGTCCGGATCGATACTCGGCTCGCGTAGGTAGGTATTAGACATTTCGCCCTCTAAACTAATGTGTTCAAAATGAAATAAAATTAAATCTGGACTGAATATTTTTTATTTAAAGCGATTTAGGTTAACTATAAGCGGTTACCTTGACCTTGTTAATACTTTTACACACGTCGCATATTTTTACAGTAAAAGTTTAGATTTTTGCAACACCCTAAATAAATCGGTAAAAGCCTCTAGCAGCTACATATCTATGTATTGGTATACTTAGATCTTATAGATATACAGTTGATATTTATGTAGATATCTAGGTATAGCTATGGGGAGCCGGAGGACCGTCTGCACAACCGGTCCACACGCAAACAGTGATGGGATCGTGCTAAACTTGGTTAATCGATACTTGTACCAAATTCATTCCTACAGACAGTCAAAGACAAATACAGTCAGAGTTCAGTTGTGGAAGTACGTATACTGTTTTATTCATTATTAAGTACTATACTTATTATTTGAATTGATTTTAAGCTACTCAACTGACACAATTAATTTTAGCAGGCATTTTTACCGTTAGTTATGTAGGTACATATTTAAAAATTAACAAATGCGTACTTGAATATAATTTTTAAGTGTAGGTAAGTATACAATATTTACTGTGGATATAGATATGTACGAATTTTTCATTTCGAAATGAAGATAATTTATTTTTAATTTTCATCAAAATACAATGCACAACATACCATACCATACCATGCATGAATTGCTTCCAATCGATTTTTTTTTTGACTGACTGTTGCTGTTTGCCTCGACGGCTTTTACAGCTTACCGGAGAGAGGGTGAGCTGCCAGACGGGCAGCTCAGCAAAGGGTGGTTTTCTTAGCATGCCAAAGGGTGCTTCTATTGAGCCGACCTCGGACTTTGGACGTTAAGTAGAGATTTGCAAGCAACCGGATTTTTACTTCCAATCGATAATCCTTCAGATTTTATTTATACTCTTTACATCCCTTAACACCTGTATTGTATTGTCCCATCCCTTAAGCGCACCCAAATGGTCGATAAAATGAAACAGAAAAAAGGGCCACAAAAACGCACCGAAATCGGGTTTGGTTACCGTCTGGGCAGACTTGTTGGCGCCTGGTGTTACCGAATTTGCAGACCAATTGCATACTGTCATATCCAAAACCAAAGAAAAATAGCACATTTTAAGTGTATTAATTTACGCTAACAATCAGTTAGTTAAGTGTGCACGTACCAAGTGATAACTCTAAGACCTAGGTTGGCATCTTTATGGTAGAGTAACTCTACAATGATCCCTGTGACAGTGTATAAACCTTCGTCAAGAAAACATTATCGACTTTTTGGCATCACTCTATAAGAGCTATCATTGTTAGTGGCGCAGGGATCATCGTAAAATGACTACTCCTAAGTGTGATGAAACCGTTAAATCCAGGATGAAATAGAAAGATTCTATATTGCGTATGTATAAATGGGTATGGGATACAGGGTGAAATCTAAATGGTGATAGAAAATTAGTGTTTTAACCCAGTTAATGGTGGGTAAGTAGGTACCTAACATAATGCATTCGATAATTAAAATTTGCCTGGTAAAATTTGGGATGTTCATACTTTGTTGCAATTGAATCACAAAGTCAATGTATGGACATCTCAAATTAAATACGACTTATTAAAACAAATGAGTTAGTGGGGTATATTGTCCAGCATTAACTGAGTTAGAAACGCTAATTTTGTATCACCAATTTGATTTCACCCTGTATATAGAGGATTACGCTTTGAATGTATGAACCACAACAAAGATTAGGAAGATATATATCTTTATTTTGAGGTATATTTCTTATTAATAATCTTTATAACGACTAGGCACCTAGGATAGTAGCTAATCCTAGCTAGATAGAGTTCTTGCTGCTATTCTATACTTTCTTAATTGAAAGTTTGCGTCAATCGTATCGTATAAATTTATAATTACCTACAAGCTCTTTGAGCAGAAGACTATAGGTAGCTTCATAAACACAACTTCCGACACATCATTCATTTAGAAATATGTCTGTAGCGTTTTTTTCCCGCATCTTAAACTACGAAGTGTTCTCTACGCCCTCGCCCGAAAAAAAAATCGAAACTCCATTGTATTTCGGCGTCAAGCTGTCTGAGGCGACCGCTGTTTCTAAGAACCCGACTTAAAAGTGTTGCAGGCTCACTGGTTTATAGTTTAGTTTATAATACTCTGTATTGTTATGATGAATTATAAAGCAAATGTATCATAGTTAAAATTATCACCGGACTATGGTTGTTATTGAAAAGTTGTTATTCGTTGTATGTGCTTCTTACAGTTTGGAAGTTTTTCTTTGAGAAATAGAATACTTAGTTAAGTTTAATAACGTCGGAAATAACATTGCTTTATATTGTTTAGATGAATGTTTACGTTACCTTCCAGTGACCCCGGCCCGACGAACGACGGGCGCTCGTCCGAACAACAGTCCGATCCGATATTATGGACGTAGTACCTACTACAATTCAACATCGGCAAGTAACGAGTTTATTTTAGATTGGCACCTATTTTATTGATATGTAACTAATAAAAGTCGTTACTTACTTGAAGTATATTTTGGCACGTGAGCAACGCAGATGCAGCGATCACTATTTCAAATACCTATCTACCTACTTACGAGTATAAAAATCAGCTAAGTAAGTATGTGTTGAACCACGAGCTGTATAGGTTTCTACACTAATATGAGGCAAATATTCAATATTAAGTTTTGAACAACTATTAATCGTTAAAAGCTACAAATGCCAAATTTCTGTCTAAAGGTAATAATTTCTCAAACTGAAGTCACTGATACAAAATCTAGTCTACCTATAGTTAAATCTACATCGAGTCCCCGTCCTGGTATGCAGTCAACCTCTGAAGAATTCTAAATACTTAGTCTCTTGTTGGTAACTGCTGAGATTACGAAACGAAATGACAGGATGTAAGTAGAGAGTAAAGAGCGACAGCGGATTCCCTGCAAACGGGGTCAACATAAGTGGCAATAAATGTTTAATTGCTTACTTGTGTAGGCATCAGTTAATCTCATCAGGCATCAGTGACTAATAGGGGCCTGGCTGCCCCAGCACTAACAGTCGCAGTTTCATCCGATGTCATGCAAAAGCAATCGCTATAAACCTTAAAGCAAGCCATAAATGGGCGACATGCGTTCGTTGTAGATATCAGCCGTTTACTAATTAATCAACCATTAACAGTGTTCCGCAACGAGTGTTTGATCTAAGAGCCAGCTATTTTATTATCTACTGGTATAGCACTTTATTTACATGCTGTTTAGATACTCAAATAGAGGATTGTTGCTGAAGTGTAAATTTGCGATACATTTTTAACGCGCATCAATAGAACTAAGTAAAGTTCCAGAAAAACTTATTTCAACTTTATTGATATAAAATAAAGCGCAGAGCAGACGGATGACTATAGTTCTTGAGTCATAGCGAATTTTTACCTGAGTTTATTTTTATAAATAAAATTCTCTCTTTGCTCCACCGCTGCAAATAAATTATGTTAGTCACTGCATCGTTTGATGAAATAAAACAACAAGACCAAAATAAACTGGACTGTAGACTGGAATACATAACAGGGTAGGTAATAAACAGATTTAGGTTCGCATATTTTCAAGCATGTAAGTCTAGATAGAGAATACTTAAATTTGAGTACCCCAAGTTAGTTAACGTTTGCCCACTCCACGGGGCCACTTTTGTTTCCGTATCAATTTACTACAAAACCGATAGGTATTTTTAGTCAAGTAAGATTCCCAAATATCCTTCGCAGCGCACTTACGAGTATGTTATTATCGACTTCCAACTCTTCCCAAAATCAACCCGGGAGGACTAGGTATTAGAAATCAGGGGAGGGATTGGATTGATTGTGTATGTAGTATCTAGTGGATAGCCATAAAGTTTTATGGTGACGTTCTTTTCAATATACACGGTAGCGCACTATCGTGGCGCAAGTCGCAACGTAGGCAGTTATTTGTTTCATTAAGTTTTTTATTTTTAAAACCAGAGCAACCGAACCGGTTCCGGAACCGCAAGACCTGGCAGCAATGTAGGAGTATAAAGTGAGGGTGTCGACTGAAAACCAGCGCTGCTGAGCGTCGCCCCTCGGAAACGGCGCCAGCAGCTTATGCTGACGCCGACACCCACTGTCACAAACTTCTACGACTATATTTTATGTTTATTGTGTATTGTTTAATTTGTTTTTGTGGCAATAAATTCTTTTTTTTTCTTTCTTTCTTCCTTTCATTAATGGTGACCGGGAGTTCGGGAGGTCGAAAATTATTCCCGGAGGCTCCCAGGCATTCCGACACATAGGAAAATTTTTACAGAAAAACTTATAATACCATCGCATTGCTTGACAATACAATAAAACAAAAGAAGAAATAAAATAAAATTAATCGCGAGACTTACAGTGAGAACGTTCTACGGTAGGTCAAGAATCTACAGGGCTCAGTTGCTTAAAAAGATACAAGTAACTAGTACATATTAAATAATTTTCTATTCAAATTCGCTAATTCTATTTGCCTGAAAGTACTTTATTATGTAACTGGGCCCAGATATGCCATAATCTTTAACGCGCGAGCGCTCGATATCGCATTCATAATCTGGTTCTACCCTCACACCCAGTATGTTGGAAATTAATTAAAGGTAACGCCACCAGAGTTGAGGCCACGCACACAACCACATCTCATGTAATGACAGCGGGATTTTGACGTTATGTTGACGTTTAACGACAACACAACGTCAAAATCCCGCTGTCATTACAAGAGATGTGGTTGTGTGCGTGGCCTCAACTCTGGTGGCGTTACCTTTAACAATCGTTTTTGATTAGTTGAATTTTGATAAAAATAAATATGAAAACAGGTAAATTAAAGTCTGATAAATCGAAAAATAGATAATCCTATTTTTCGATTCACATCCTTGCAAAACTTGTCAGTATTTTCGCAAAAAGGAGGACATCCTGTGGAACGTTTCAGAGTCCGAATAACCTAGCCTTAAATATTTGGTTCTGACTCATAGGATAGTAAAAAACCGGCCAAGAGCGTGTCGGACACGCTCAAGATAGGGATCCGTAGCAGGTACGAAAAAAACTTTGCATACTTTGTTAATGTGGTTGTTTAATTTGGTCCCAATTCCCACTGCGCGCAGAATTTCAACGTCGGCGGTACAGCGCCTTCTATCGGCGAATTGGGTATCTAATCTGCAGTCTACTAGAACTAGTATGTATGTTGATGGTTTTTCAGATGTAATTCTTTATTACATGACCCGATTTCAATTTTTTTTTTTTAATTGAAGGAAGATACTGTTAGCGTGATCTTATATGTACTAAAAGAAAAAGAATGCTTGCAATGGCGGTTAAATTACAATCTTAGTTAAGAAATATTTTTTACAACTGCTCAACTGATTAAGTTGAAAATAATTTTCTTGGAAAATTTTTATTAAGTTTAACTTACGTGATTTTTTCATATTTTTTAGACTTTCTGTTCAAAAGTTAGAGGGGGGGGACACATTATTTTGAACTTTCGGAGTGAATATCTCCGAAAATATTCACTTTATCAAAAAATCGTTTTAGCAAACCCCTATTTATTTTCAAATACCTATCCAATGATACCCCACACTATAGGGTTAGTCGAGAAAAAAAAATCACCCCTCCTTTACGTCTATGGGAGGTACCCTAAAAAAAATTTTTTTAGTTTTTTTTATTTAATCACTTTGTCGGCATTACTATTATATATATATTCATGCCAAATTACAGCTTTCTAGTACTAACAGTCTCTGAGCTAAGCCGCGGACGGACAGACAGACAGACAGACAGACAGACGGACAGACAGACATGGCGAAACTATAAGGGTTCCTAGTTGACTACGGAACCCTAAAAAATACAACTAATTCTTACGGCGTCCTTTTAACTCCTCGGCACTCTGGAGAGTCGCGATGGTTTGGTAGTGTATTAAATAAGTATACTACTAGGAAGCGATCCGTAATTACCAATTGGGGAAACGGGTCAAATGCACCAGGTCATAAAGAAGTGCGGGTGAAGAGACGATTACAAGTTACAAGTGGCCGAGATCGGGCTGCGGGCGTCGCCCTGCGTAGGCAGACCCTTTGTCTGAATCTGAAGCGAACTACGACTAACAATGCTTTACTTTATCAACCTATGCATTATAGGTATCGTATCTAGGGGAGAACTGATTTAATTTAAATCTAAAAAAGTGAGTGATAAATATCAATAGCTAGTGCGCCATAAGTATTGGTAAACTTACTAAGTGACCGACTTTATTAAATAGAATACGTACAACGGAACGAACAGTTCTTTTTTTAGGTTTGTGTACCGTATGAGTGCCAACGTAACCCTATGACTAAGGCTCCGCTATATGTCCGTCCGTCTGTAGTACTTATAATTATAGGGCTGCACATGTATCATTTGTATCGTAATAGACGCTTAAAATCTTCACAGTGTTATTGACCTGATACCTATTACTATGATCGAAATAAAAACAAATAATAGAATAAAGTAAAAAATCAAACGGGTCCTCCTTCATACAAGAAACTTGTTTTTGTTTCGGTGTTCTTGACTGATACAGTATTTTAATGACAAATACGCCATAGCGTACCTAAGTACCGGATTTTACGTGTGCTTGTCCAAATCGCTCTTAGCCAGTTTTTGTGTATAAAAAATTCGTCAAGATTTCATAGAAGAATCCACAGCAGTAAGTAATAAATAAAATTAATAAATGTTAAATATGTACGTATACTTACACACGTATTTACGGCTTGGGTAAAAGTTATTTAGGCAGGTAATGCCGTTTAGTCCCACTCTCAATGCGAGAATATTATTTACTGTGCCTTGTTCTGTCTTATTCTCTCTGTTTGGGGAAATAAATAGCTTTAGTTCAAGTCTAGGGTGAATGAGCATTTACTAGGCTAGCATGCTCCATCGCAGGCCTCATCTTCGCTTTCCATCAGGCGTGATTGTGTTCAAAGGCTAAAAAAACTGTGCTGAGCTATTCAAAACGTAATTTACCAGTTTCAGCCGACGCCCCAGCGTTTTTAAAAAATCAAATTATGGAGTGTTTTTATTGTCATACAGCACGCAAATCCGTGGCACGAATAACAAGTCCACGACTTCTTTATATCAATACAAAGGTCGCTCAATTCGATAATACCTGTGCACTAAACAGCTCTCGAAATTGCTGTCTTCCGCCTGCACATATGGGGCCCCTGGGCCCTTTTATTTCTGTTAATGTCGAACAGTCGAGTGTGTTGGTATTTGAGAATATTCTTATGCAGCCCCGAACTGCGACATCTATTGTTGAATACTGTTGCCTACTTGGTGAACAATAGATATCTCTGTCGTATAGTCGTGCCGATATGGAGACAGAAGCGCTAGTTTGATGAACAAGGTCGCGAACCACTATCGTGCTTGATCTTCATTATCTGTTTTACACGTTTTCTTTAGGCCCTATTAGACAAATCGCACATTGATGGATCGGCCTAGGTGTTACTCTATTTTTAACCGACTTCAAAAAAGAGGTTCTCAATTCGGTTGTATGTTCTTTTTTTTTTTTTTTTTTTTTAACGTGTCAGAACTCCGTCATAAATGAGCCGATTTGGAAAATTTTTTCGTTGTTAGAAAGCACATGCTTCAAGGTCAGTCCCGTTGTTATCAAAATCCAGTTCTGATGATGGGATCCATGAGAAATTGAAGAAACTCCTCAAAAATTCAAGAGAAACTTATAGCGATTTTAGTATTTTCGGTGACAAGTCGAGCATTCGCATTCAGAAAGTATCATGGAACTCTGTAATAAAACGACATAACCCCGTCGAGCATTAAAAATAGAATTTTCAACATAACCTTATTTCGAAGTCAAACTGATGATTTTATCCTACGCATCTATTTTATACAGAAACAACTAAAAAGCAAAAAATAAAAAAATTTAAATAAAAAATAAAACCTCCTTCAAAAAACATTCAAAAAACCATGAAATAATAATTGAACCGAACCGACTACAATAAGCATGAAAATATCTTTCTTCTAATCTGTTTTAAGTCGGTGCCTCAGCACGAGCTTGCAGGAGTGTAGAAGCCCTATAAGATAGTAAGGCATGTAGGTAAGTTAGATTACTAGGTCCACTCCTGCTGGCTCGAGCTGAGGCACCGACTTAAGAGGGTTTATACCTGCTGAGCTGGCAACGTTGCATTTTTGTTAGTTTTTCTCGATTATTCCATAAAAATTGAATGAAAATTAAAAATGTTTTGAATACAAATTGTTCTAATATATAAGTTAATGTGTCTACTGCAATAATAATTCGTGATAAGACTTTTATTTTCTTTAAAAACCGTTAGGTAATAATTTGTTCGTTTTTAAAGAAAATAAAAGTCTATCACGAATTATTATTGCAGTAGACACATTAACTTATATATTAGAACAATTTGTATTCAAAACATTTTTAATTTTCATTCAATTTTTATGGAATAATCGAGAAAAACTAACAAAAATGCAACGTTGCCAGCTCAGCAGGTATAAACCCTCTTAAAACAGATTAGAAGAAAGATATTTTCATGCTTATTGTAGTCGGTTCGGTTCAATTATTATTTCATGGTTTTTTGAATGTTTTTTGAAGGAGGTTTTATTTTTTATTTAATTTTTTTTATATTAAGTGCTGAACAATTTATCTAAAATAAATCAACGTCAAGCTAGCTATCAAGTAAATGTGAGAAGATACGGCGCAACGTAAACACTTGTTCGCATCTGGATCATTGTTTACGGCTTATTTCAAACATACTCCGACTGCTATTTACACTTTACGGCGTTAGTCAGAACAGATGTTGTAAATCCGGCTAGGAGGCATTAGTTTTACAAAATTTACAACTCCCAGTTTCTTTCGAAAACAATGTTTTTGCATTAGCGGTAATATCTTCACAAATAAATAAGGTGCCTTTCGATTGAAATATTGTGGTTAATATTGTAGTGATAGTGTCTCAAAACCTCGAACGTGTTCGGAATCCTCAAACGTGTTTGCTCCCTAGAAAATTTTGAGTATGAGATGTATTTAGTGTGAAAGTAAGCTAACCAGTGTTGGTACAGTTGGGTCGGCCATTTCTGACGGCGGTGTCCGGCAGCGGTTTCCCGTCCGGCGTGACGCACCAGCAGCCGGCGGCAGCCCCGGCGGCGGCACACTGCACGGCCGCATAGGTTCCGTCCGCGCGGCAACGCGGGACGAAGTTCGCCCGCCGACCTCTCTGCCCATTCAGCGCATAGCGCTGCGTTATCAAGCAAGACGACTGACCATCTTGATAACAAATAAATTTCACACTTAAACTTTGCATTTACATCCTACTATACAAAATACACCTACAAACTCCAAGCAGCAACATAAACTAAATCTCATTTTACTTAAACTCTCCCCCATTTCAAAACAGATACCTACCAACGGTACGGGTATGAGTAAATGCCTCAAGCCACTTAATTAATTATAATCAAGTATCCCTCAGTAAGTGCCTACATTTACCTATGTATATTTGCCGCGGATGAGGCAGATCTAGATTAAATGAAGGTCAGATCTAGACAAAGACTTATTTGATCCCAGCCAGTCGCTGTTAAACAAGGCCTCCTGGTACCTACGTATAGTTCTCGTCCGTAAATTTTTGCAATGGTGACCAAAGTGTCATTTATAATGCAGTTTATACCGGGTGTTTAGATTAATGTCCCAAAGGGTTATTTGAGAAGTTACCAGCACATGGTCCTTTCCTGGCGACAGCTACTGGCTCGCCGGCACACTGCGCTTTGATGAGATGGCAGCGAGTCTGGTAAGTCCGGCCGTCGGTACCGCATACGGCTCGCCGGGGGCCCGCAGACGTGTCACATGCCGATTGACCGACGCAGTTGTCGCTGCTTGTCTGTACAATGAAACATTAATAATCAATTAAAAGATGCATACGTAACTTTAGGGTAATAAGTATGTAGTAAAAAAATATTTGAGATAAGAATTTCCATGCCCTAACAATTTAATCGAGAAATGAGTAGGCTTAAAATAATTTTTTCACTATAGTTTACGAAGTGACCTAAATTTTAGGAATTCAGGTTAGTACCTCTACATTTTTGTTTTTACTCTAAAATAATTCATCAAAATAGCGTTGCATAAAAATGTTACCATAGTGTGCACATAAAATAAAATATTGAGGCCGCTATGTATTTTTTGTACAAATAATCGCATTGGGTCGCAACCTGTAATGATAATTACATGTATGGAAGAATAAATAAATATGTAAATAAATATACGTGACAGTGGCGTGGAGTGAATATTTTCACTAGGTAAGTACTCCGGAGAGTATAAGCAACGTGAGTTAAGCCCAGATGGACCTGCAAGAAAATACATGCAAGTTGCATTACATTGCGGCGCTCAATGGACCACTTCAAACTCGATGGCTTTACAGCCACGCAATGTAATGCAACTTGCACGTTTTTTCTTGCAGGTCCAGAACTGGGTCTTTGGTATCTCTTCAGTTGCAATGCAGCACTGTACAGTTAGTGTACACAAGCTTTGTTATTACTGACGTCACATAAAAAACGCACATCGCTACTGCTACTAAAATACAAATTACCTAGGTATAGTCGGGGTAAGAAAAGGTTCGTCACTTTTCGACTCTATGTCAACGAATTAAGGTCAAAAAGTGACGAACCTTTTTTTACCCCAACTATACATACCTACTGGTACAATTACTACCCATCACTTAATATTTAGCTTAGATTTTATCAATCAGCCTTTTAAAATACATACTTATAATCGATTGGAAAGGTCTTTCATCCACTATTCCTTGAATAATAGGCATGCGTACTTGCGAGGACTGTAAATCTTTTACTTATATTCATTTTCCTTATAAACGAGCTCGAATGTTTTGTTATGCCATCATTAGAATTCAATTCACAGCACTGGCGAGTGTGCGAACGCCTATCTTTATTCCTGATGCCAATTTTTGCTTACATTTAGATATAAGACAAATACCAAAAACACTTCGTTTAAAAAATGAATAAATGTTAAACAGTTAAAATGTGTTTTATTTATGGAAATTTAACTTTGCTGTATCAACGATAATGAGCCGGTATACATGTAAGATACATACCTAGCTACGTATATGTAATGAATGATGAGATAAAAAGATTTCTAATTAAAAGATTATTACTTTATGACGCTAGTGTAGTTAAGTAAAAAAATATTCTTCAGTGCATGAGAATTTATCATTGAACAGTTTTATTATTAACCAGAATGCGTCATTCATATCACGGTGGACAATTTAAATAGAATATTTATGACGAAACATCGCAAATAACAGAAGAAATTGTACGTCTTTTTCTTTCAAACTATGTGAATACTTATGCTACAGATCTTTGCACAAAGTCTCGAGGATCACCCTACTTTACTAGAGTAGAGAGGAGAGTTTTGTACTTGTAGGTACAGAGATCTTTATGAACTCTCTTCCTTTGCCTTTACTGCCTACTTTTTTGTTGTAACCACATAGGGACACCGCAGGGTTAAATAGGAAAATCTTGAATCTATACGTAACTGGAAAAAATAGGTTGCCTCTTTTGCGGCAACTAATTTTTTTCCAGTTTTAGATTTTTCTCATTTCACTAACAAGGGTACGAATTCAGGTCCAAATGATCGATTAAAAAAAAGATACGGACGAATTGAGAACCTCCTCCTTTTTGAAGTCGGTTAACAAAATAAGTAACATACAGAAAAACCCTGCGGCGTTGTGATGTCATGTGTAAAATTTTAATTAAAGCCCATTTCAAGCCTCCGAGAAACATCGCACACGTAACACATGTTGCATTGCGGCGCTTGAGGCACCACTACAAACTCGATCAATTTACGGCCTCACAATGTATGTAACTTGCACGATTTTTGTTGTAGATTGACTTCTGTCACATTTTAACCAAATAAGATATAGGAGTAGATGTAGAATTTTACAGTGGGATCTTAATATTACTGACAAACAGCAGGTGGTTCCATAAAAAGAGAAACCAGTGTTTTTAATTAGGTATGTTGTAGTCACCTATATTCTAAAGAACAAAAAGATAAAACATCATAAGACTTCTTATCTTCTATAATCTTTCTTAGGAAAATGTAAGTAACAAACTGTTTAATCTTTGGTACCTAGTCATAATTATTCACCAGTGGTATGTCCTTCTTCTCCTAAATCATGATAGAGTTAAGCATAATACCTGTAGGTCTACACTAAATTAAGTTAGAGCAAGAATTCAGTTCATTTACCTTGAACTCTCTTGAAAGCTCTTCTGGCGCCAACCGACCGTAGTATTGTGGCTTACCCTCATATTAAAAGATTAGGTACAATGCGCGAACAGCACCTATAGATTAAACGACGATAGATAACTTTTTCATTGTGACCCAATTTTAATGAAACAAGCTTAAATGTTGCTCCAATTTAAGCTTCAGCTATCTGCGAAAACCGCAAGAAAATCCGTTCAATAGTTTCGGAGATTAGCGTGTACGTACAGACAGACAGAGCTCTACTTTTACTGTTTTATTATAGTATAGATAGATAGATAGGGCATGTATGTAGGTACTTAACTTACAGGCATCCCCGCAGATAAATAATGTATAAAAAAACTTCGCTTTACAATTTTTCATACTGTTGTTACGTGTACATTGGAGCTCTATTATTTCATTAGGTAATAATTTAGTATTTAGTAGATTTAAAAACTGAGGAATTAAACTAATACTTTAGGTATTTAAGTATGAAAACTTACTTAGTTTAGGATACTCTATACTATAGATTAGTTTACAAACCAACAGTTTACTAAACAATTTAATCGTTGCTTTGTTATTGGACTTGAGCTTGACTTGAGGCAAAACAGGGTCTTATAATTTACCGTTTCTTATAGAAAGGACGGTGTTTCTGCTCTTTGAATAGCCATTCTTACTTTATTTTATTGTTAGCATAGTTTATCTTTTTTAAAGGATTTTGAAGATAAAGCCTTGACAAGGCAACAAAATGGCGTTTTGATTACATTTTGAAGTAGGGGATAGTTATTGGATGTTACTAAACTCCCTTGATATTTTCCAAAAATTACATCGTGGTAGGTAATACCCTAGTGCCCGACGCTGCACCAATAGTCGACACTTTCAACTTTAATTCGTAGCAATAAAAGCGACAAGCAGGGTGTCCATTATTGGAATTAAAGTGTCGAACACTTGGATATTTACCTTATTCGCTTACGTTCCATCAAGATCAAATAAAATTTCATTACTCTAGACTTACGTAGCGGTTGAGATTTCGGCATTTTATATGTGTTATAGGTATGTGTAAACCGCAATTCCTGAGAGTATCGAGATAAAAGGCAGGTTATGTCATTCCAGAGTCCAGTTACCTGTAACCAAATTTTATTCAAATCCGCCCACCATTTTAGGGTGAAAGACTAACATCAACTTTCGCATTTAAAATATTAGTGACTAGGATTATATCAATACTATCTGTTGCCCGCGACTCTGTCTGCGAAGAATGGGGTTAGGTATAATAAAAAATAGCCTACGACGAAACGGCTTGACCGATTTTTATAAAACTTTTTCTGCGTAGGTATTCGGTAGGTCAAGCCGTTTCGGAGGAGTTCGATAACAAACACTGTGACACGAGATTTTTATATATTAGAAGATTACGTATTTGCACACGTATTAAAAAAAATCATGATTTACATAAATCTTTATGTAAGTAAATTCGACAATATTATTTTCAAATAATAATGCCTAAATAAAATAAAGTTGTTAGAAACTCGAATACCAAATTTTATGTTATTGTGAGTGCGAAAGTGAGTAGAGTACCTATTACCAGAAGCTTAAAGCTCTATGGCATTTCACTATCTGTAATTACATACTCCGACGCATTTCCTCGGTTAATTGTAACATTTAAGGATAAAGCTTAGGTACACGTGAGTGAGTATGGCAGTTTAATACCAATTAATTTAACAAACCACATATTAAAACTGTAGCTTACTCGTAGTTAAATAACAACATTAATCTAAGAAGGATCTTAGCAAAGACAGTTTATAGAAAAGTTGCATTTGAATCAGCTACAATTAAGTACAAGATGAGATTAGCAAATTAAGTTAACAATATTATTGACATTAAAGTTTAAACACTTTACCTTAGCATTGGGCACTGCACCGATAGTACATATTTTAATCGTTAAAGTCAATAATTGGATGATTAAAACACTTAAATACATATTGCCAAAGTATTAATCGAAATTCTGAATCCGTGTTCTAATGTCACTTGTTCACAAAACTTGTACCGATCCGGGTAGAGTTATTTAACAACTGTCTGGTCATATTGACATAGCTTTATTAAGTATACGGTATTATTTTGGCACCGGTAATAATACGGTATGGGACTGACGCGAGACGTTCGTCTGGAGTGAGAGTTAAAACAGAATAAAATACATAATAACAAGGATAGAGCGATCCCGTGCGAGCAAAGCGGCGCGCGCGCACCCCGCCCCGCCCACCGCTTAGCTGATTTGCCACTCAACGGGAATAATGATGCACTATTAGTAATACTGTAACTGGTGCTAATCATTAATTTGAAAAAAACCGTCACGGCGTATTTCTTTTGGAAGAACTTAGTCAATTTAGTCATATATGTTAACTTTAACAAAAAAAGATTAGTAATGTATATTACTGGTAATGATTGACAAGACACCTAGACTAGGAAAATGCATTACGATTGGTATATTTTACACACTAAAAAGATAACTTAAGTATCTCATAATAAATTTTTTCGATCTTTAACTTGGAGCTTTGGAAGATTAGCTACCACTAATGGTCTGCAAATTTTGTTTTAAGACATGTTAAATTCAATAACGTTATTTGCACCTGAAATTAAGGCCACGGTTACGGTTAACTAGTTTTATACTGCGGCTTCGGTTCCGTGGTAGAATTAAAAACTAGTTATTTCTCTAATCTAACCTGTAGATTTCAAGTCTCTAGTTCCAGCGGTTTAGGCTGTGCGTTGTAAGTCAGTCAGTCTCATTACTCTTTGAGAGGTAGGTACCTATAGATTTTTAGTCTTTAGAATGATCATAAGCATACAATGTAAAAATGTAGTACCTACCTATGTATGTTACACTACACTCAGGCTTCAGTCAGGGCAATCCAGGCCAGAACTGTTTTTTTTACAGTTTGCAGCCCAGTTTAGATCTGCAAAAAAACGGCTTCAACTTCCGCTTGCTCCTTTTCGAAAAATGGCGGCATGTATTCAGAATCTCTGTGGAAGTATCTTTCAGAATTTTATTATAGTTAGCTGACTGACATTAGGTAGACTCAGACTCTGTTCCTGCAGTACCGGCGCAAAAAATATAACTTGGTTAGCCGGGCTTTTGCAGAGTGGTCTATTTGTCTTGAAATAGTGTGTGTGGGAAAGTAAGTAATATTAATATATTACCAATTTATCATCAACTTGGGCGTTGCGTGTTTCCTTGGGCAGTCGTGTAAATAGTGAACTTTGTTAGGTTCCGTAGTCAACTACTTTTTCATCAGAAGTTACCTACGTGATTTTAGTGAGAAAACTTCTTGTTTCATTTCAACATTTCTATAGGGATGTTGACGCCATTAAAAAATAATTTGAAGACACGACTCCAGTAAAAAAAAGCTTTATTTTAGTTCTGAAAACCAGGTTAATTTTCGATTAACTGCAAAATAAGTTTTTTTGTTGCTTTGAAACAAATAAATAGTTAGTTGATTGGGTTGGCGAACAAGTGACATAAGTTGCTACTGCCATTCAAACTCTATGGGAGAAATTGTGTTTTGACAGCTCATAAAAAGTACGTCAGTTGATTGGTGATGGTGATACATACTGATAGCAACATCCCTCCCTATTCCATACAAAGCAAAAGATATTTTATAAAAGACGTCGTGGCAGTATAGAAAGATACATATGTGCTATGATTTTTTTACGTTAATAAAAAGAAAAAAAAATACAGTTGAATTGAGAACTACCTCTTTTTTGAAGTCAGTTGAAAACTATACTGCTTGGTTGGCAATGCTTGGCGCGAAACCGACGAGAATGTATCCAGTTTCAACTGTTTTTAGGGTTCCGTAGTCAACTAGGAACCCTTATAGTTTCGCCATGTCTGTCCGTCTGTCTGTCTGTCTGTCTGTCCGTCCGCGGCTAAGCTCAGAGACTGTTAGTACTAGAAAGCTGTAATTTGGCATGAATATATATATCAGTCACGCCGACAAAGTGATTAAATAAAAAAAAGCAAAAAATTTTTTTTTAGGGTACCTCCCATAGACGTAAAGTGGGGTTGACTTTTTTTTCTCGACTAACCCTATAGTGTGGGGTATCATTGGATAGGTATTTGAAAATGAATAGGGGTTTGCTAAAATCATTTTTTAATAAAGTGAATATTTTCGGAGATATTCACTCCGAAAGTTCAAAATAAATAAATAAATATCAACAACCCCAGCAAGCTCTGGAAAAATATTAAAAATAACTTAGCCGAATTTAAATCAAAAGATGTAGACTTACCCGCACATCTCACTGATCCTAATCATATTAACTCGCACTTTTTAAATATACCCGGCAACAATAATGTAGATGTGTCATATATTAACTTCCTCGAATCTAATCGATATGGCCCTGCTGAGTTTCACCTTAAATTTGTCAATGAAACAATGGTTGCCAAGATTATTAAATCAATATCGACAAATGCTGCAAGGGTCGATGGTATATCCTTGGACATGCTATTATTGACGCTCCCAAGAACATTAACCATAGTCACAAGTATAGTTAATAAGTCAATAGAAACAAATGTGTTCCCCGAACTATGGAAAATAGCGACCGTTAAACCTCAGACCAATCAGTATACTGCCTCTTTTGTCTAGAATACTCGAAAAGGTTGTATGCACGCAACTAACCGATTTTCTTGAAGATAACAATAGGTATACTGCCGGTAAGGCAATCTGGCTTTAGAAAGGGACACAGTACCTCCACTGCCCTGCTGGATGTGGTAGATGAAATCTTGTCCTCACAAGATGCAGGCAGGGGATCAATATTGGCCCTTTTGGATTTTTCCCGTGCGTTCGACTGCATAAATACATCTGTTTTGCTATCTAAATTAACATATTATGGCTTTAGCAACACCACGATACAGTGGTTTGCTAGCTATCTGACTAATCGATCACAATTTGTCCAAGTGCATGGCTCAGACGGCACGACAACGGCGTCGGGATTACTTCCAGTATCACGCGGGGTGCCACAGGGTTCTATTCTGGGCCCAGTTTTTTACAGTCTTTACAGTGCGGATATTATAAACAATATAAAACATTGTAAATTTCATATCTATGCGGATGACATACAGCTTTTTATATCATTCAAACCAGAAGATACTCAACAGGCTGTGAGTGACCTAAACGAAGATCTGCACCGTATTGACACCTGGTCAGGTATGAACAGTCTAGTACTCAATCCTTCAAAATCTAAGTTCCTAGTTTTAGGCTCAAAAAAACAAGTTAACCGAATTATTGCCTCAAATCCTCATGTAAATATTTCGGGAAAATGTGTGCAGATGGTTTCGGAAGCTCGCAACTTGGGACTCCTTATGGATAGCTTCTTGCATTTTGAAAACCACATCTTGGAAACTGTTCGGAACTGCTTCTATAGATTAACGGTTTTCTACAGGGTGCGTAACTATTTAAGTGTTGATGTGCGTGTGAAACTGTGCGATACACTCATCCTGTCAAAACTTAATTATGCCGATACAGTGTTTGGTAACTGCTTGCTATCTCGAACTAAAAAAGTTACACAACGGCTACAAAATGCCTGCGTGCGTTTTTGTTTCCCTATACCCCCACGATCGCATATTACTCCCTATCTCAATAGTAACAAGCTTTTGAACATGAGTGGTCGACGTACCCTTCACTTTGCCACGCTCCTATTTGGTATCTGTAATAGTAGGAAGCCTGCATATCTGCATGAGAAGTTGGTTTTCTATCAACGGCATATCAGGCGTATTCCTAGACTGGTGTGCCCGAGGCACAGTAACGCTGCATTTCGTGGCAGTTTTCGTTATGCTGCGACGAAATGCTGGAATAACCTTCCCCCACCAATCAGAGAGAGCATTACTGTTGGTGTGTTGATGGGTTCAAGTCCAAACTAAAAAGCTATCTTATGGATCAACAAGGTACTGTTGCCCAGGCGTAGGGTATCACACTGTCAGATTCTGGGTGGCCGCCAAATAATTAAATTATTATATTTACCTTCCTTATTAATACGAGTAAGTACTATATTTATATTTTATTATTTTATATTTATATTTATTTAATTTGTCTGACGTAAGTCGCGCAGTATGCTGTCCCGCACACCTCGCTGGCTCTGCAGAAAACCAGCGCCGTTGACAACGCTATTCGTGCCAACGGCATTGCTGAGTGGAGACTATTTCGGCTTCACATCCTTATTTGTTTGTTTTTGTATTCTTTCTCATTTAGTAAATTATTTTTTGTTGTGATGTGTTGTCTGAATAAACGTTTTTCTATTCTATTCTATTCTAAAATAATGTGTCCCTCTAACTTTTGAACCGCACTTTTAAAAAATATGAAGAAAATCACGTAAGTTAAACTTAATAAAAACTTTCTAGGAAAATTATTTTCAACTAAATCAGTTAAGCAGTTTTTAAGTTTTTGTAAAAAAATATTTCTAAACTAAGATTGTAATTTAACCGCCATTGCAAGCATTTTTTTTCTTTAAGTACCTATTAGATCACGCTAACAGTATCTTCTTTCAAATAAAAAAAATATATTACATCTGAAAAATAATCAACATAAGTACATACTAATTCTAGTAGACTGCAGTAGATTAGTTACCCAATTCGCCGATAGATGGCACTGTACCGCCGACGTTGGGACCAAAACAACCACTTTAATAAAGTATGCAAAGATTTTTTCGTACCTGCTACGGAACCCTATCTTGGGCGTGTCCGACTCGCTCTTGGCCGGTTTTTTGTTTTGTTTCTGTGAAATCACGAAAATGAGAAAGATCGCGTATTATAATAAATTAACTGTTTATAACAACATTAAATTTAATTATTATAAAATAAAATGCATGAATCTTTTCTTATGACAGAAGAAGAATGCTTTATTTTTTTTTTAAAGTGTTTTTATGAAATTGTTGATGGCCAGTATCATTTGAGCCATTTATTAGAAAAAGTATTTATGTTACTAACATAAACATCCCCACTACAAATAACATAAATCAAAACAAAACAAAAAAGCAAAAATAAAATCTAAGTTAATTTCTTTAAAAACAAAATAATTCTTATTTACCTACTTAAACAAGGTTTAGAGTCAATCATAAAATGGTAAAAGGGAAACTTTAGTTATAGATCGTTTATGAATTTTACCATCAGGAGTTCGTACGTCTACAACCCGCACACGGTTATCAGGACCCGTAAACACCTTACATATCCTGGCCATGGGCCAATGTAATATAGGACAATTATCTAATCGAAGTATTACAAGCTGACCTTCTTTTAAATTGCTATTAGTCTCTTTCCACTTTGGTCTGCTTTGTAATTGACACAAATATTGTGTGGACCAAACTTTCCAAAAGCTTTGCTTAATTCTAGTGCATTGTCGCCAGAACGATAGCCTATTTTGCGGTACTTGAGTATAATTATTTTCAGGAAACATGGTCAGTGGCGAACCAACTAAAAAATGTCCCGGAGTCAAATATGCAAAATCTGAGATTAAGATCTAATTTTGGGCACCTACAGATGAGGAATTTAAGTGAAAACTCATACAAAACCGGTATTTTCTTTATTTTCTTTCCTCCAAGTAGCTATCGGCTGCTCATTACCGAAGCTCGCAGTTAAAAGTACACTATCTCTTTCTTTTAGGAAAGCATAAATGAAGATCTTATAGGATGTGACTAGGACATTTCAAGACTACTACGGCTGAGACAAAATAGAGTCTGTCTAATGAAAGCTGAACCTGCAAAAAAGCGGCAAATTCAAAAAACTTTCATATGGTATTACCGATCATAGTAGGACTAAACAATTGTGATACTTTCTTACTTTGTTCATTTCGGCGGACACTACGGGAGAGAAAACGCGTACTTTTTCACAATACAAAAGCCTTTATTAATAAACTACACTCAAATTACTACATTAACTTTTCTCAAGTGTCTGTTTGTCCATAGTGATCACACTTAATTCGGTCGATATCATATTTGAGTACCTAGTTTATTCATAATACATGCCTCACTAATACGTACAAACGGTGCGGTACCCTGTGCCCATTTGTATAAGTAAATACCTAGATGAAAAATAATGCAGACCACCACTAACATTCATATTAATTTCTGAGCCCTTTTAGTTAATAAAATCATTGGAATAAAAAGTCATGACATGAAGTCATATTAAAAACATTTTATTTATTATTAGGAACTGTAATCAAAATCGGTTTCCAAAAAAAAACTCTTCAGCCGAGTTTAGACTAGCAAGAAAAACCGTGCAAGTTGCATTACATTGCGGCGCTTGCTTGACCACTTCAATCTCGTTCGCCTTACTGTCATGCAATGTAATCCAACTTGCACGTTTTTTCTTGCAGGTCTAAACTCGCATTTCTATTCATCGCTTGAAAAAATTAGTCTCATTATTATTTATTTATTTAAAAAATGGCTTCTGTCTTACTTGAGGACAATTTCGCCAGTGTCAAAGTAAGCTCTCTCGCCGCATAAAACACTATCAAAATTATACTCAAAGAGTATTGTAATATTATATGAACAAGAGTGGCAACTCTATGGTCAAATATGCATGTATGGAAGGTGCTGCTACCCTACGGCTGCTCAAGAACTAATGTGACGTTTCTATAGATGTATACCTATCTATATGTATATGTTGGTAGTGATGTACAGCTATAGATACGCGTACCTATAGCAATGTATAGTCAAGGTTTTTAATTGATAGGCTAATTGCCACTATTCGTATTTTAGGCGTCTAATTCAAATCAGCATATACGAAGTATAAGCGGCTAAACCCGATTTGCATTATACGGCTAAAATACGAACATTGGCAAGTGGCCTATCAATTAAAGTCCTTGACCGTACAATTTGGTACGCCTTGGCCATGGCCGATGAATGACAACTGATAAGTTTGACAAGTCAACCAAGATGGCCGCTAATTTAGTTCTTCGGCAAACACCAGAGATCGCTGTAGTCGCATGAAAAGTGATGATATATGTAAGTGTGCCCCCCCTGATTATACTTCAACTAGCCAAAGAAACAGAAATACCAAAATTATATACTGTCTACATCCGTCATGTGCCTCAACTACTTGTTTGTCAGTGTCAAAATGACATTGGAATAGTGTTGCCACTCAAATAATAGCTGGGTTCAGGCCCTATAACTACGAAGCGCGAAATTCGAACTTCGTTTCATGCCGTTCCGCTCACGCTAATGGTATTTATTACGAGTGTGAGAGGGACCGCACGATCCGAACTTTGAACTTCGAATTTCGTAGTAACCCCACAGCTTTCATTAGACAAACTCTATATTTATTTTAGACTGTATAGGTTTTGTTCCTATTGTTTACAAAATTAAAAAAAAAAGATAAACATACGCGCCATAAGTCCATGCGCGCGTCGCGCTGACTTTGACGTTTGGTTGGTTAAATTGAATGGAGGGAGGGAGCTATAGTACGTCCATGGAATGGAGCTTATAGATCTTAGATCTGGAAAACTAGCGAGTAAACAAAAACAACTAACCAAGAAAGAAAATATTAATAATGCGCAGTATATCTTATTAGTCTGTGATAATGCGATTGCTTAATTTAATACATACGTTCAGTCAAGTAGACATCGAAAACGGATGATTCAGCATAAAGGTGAGTTTAACTAAGTTTGATCCAATCGTGTTGTGTGTATTTTACCGTTATTCAGTAAATAAAATCTAGAAAACGAAATATTATGAGAAGTATTGGCGGATAAACGATGACAGCGCGAATCATTATACACACATAATCGAATATTACACTTGTCCTTAACAACATACTTCACCAAAAGATCCTTTGACCGCTGTTTGTAAAATAATAGAATTTTATCTCACTTTAATCAATGTATTTGTGTCTTATTATCCCAATGGTACCTACTCTGTTTTTTATATGAAACACTGAGACATCTGAGGTGACTCTCACTGTTAATACTGCCAGTAAGAAAACAAAATTTACTGTAACTTCTTATATTAATGTCATGTATTCTTACTGTAATGTCATGTAAATGATTTTATCAATAAGTAAAATAAATAAATATAAATATTTTCTAGTAACACCAGTAACTCTTTTATTTATCCGTTCTGCACTGACACCCAATACAATACAAATATTCTTTGTTGAAACCCACAAAGCTGTACAGCGCAACCTATCCAATAACTTAATAACAACTTCTACCGCTACTGGTTTGCTTTCTGACTGATAAAGTAGTTTGACCAAATCATGTCTATATCTAGCTAGCCTAATTTAAGGGCTAACAATAAATAAAAATAAATTATCGCAACATTCAAAATTTGATTCCATTGATCATTGATTCTGTGACAATTTCAAATATAAAATTAGATATGCTGGTTAAAAGTCAGTTTCAAATATTATTTGAAATTTGAGGATCTTGGCCGCTCCCTTATATTTGAGCTGACTGTACCAGTAAAAGCTATGAATTTAATGTGCAGTCATCGGTAACTCAATTTACTTTTATGACTTTTCCAACATAACTATTTCGGTTTGTTTATTTAGTGTTATTGCATTATACTTGATCTAAGATCATGTTGAACAAACCTCGTAGTATATTGAGATGGCAATTTTGTTTATTGTTGACAACAATAATTGTTATAAATTTAACATCTGCGGGACATAAACACAGGCTAGGATTTTTTGTCTCAACAAAAAATCCATACACAAGGAAAATTTGTCTGGATGTGGAAAGAACACTAAGAGGTATTTTGTATAAGTAAATTGTAAAAAATGTTCTGATGTCAAACTAAACAATCAATGAAAAAACTATTACTAATACTAAGGGCCTGTTTCAGTACTCTATTAAGTTTGTGTTATATTATGTGAAAGATATCTGTGATGCCGCATCTGTTCATTCAAACAAAATAAACAGGCTGCACAGATATCTGTGACATAAGATGACAGGATCTTAACAGGGAATGGTAAAACATGAGAGTAAGGGGCTGTTTCACCACCCATTGATTATGGATAAATGTGATGCCGTCTCTGTCTATTCAAACAAAGCAAACAGAGATGGTATCACATTTATCTGTCAGTTAAAATTAATCTATGGATGGTGAAACAGGGGGTAAATCTGTATTACATGCTATGTTTGCTTTATAGCGTTCCTTCTGCCATATCCTGTGTCTTACGAAAGTGATTAATAATATATCAGTCAATTAAAACTCCCAGTTACCAGCACCATGCGTAGTGTGATGTGTAGTCACTGAATTTCAATTGGTTTTAGTTTATGAATCCTTAGATTTATGTAACATGCATGATACGGTAGATAGTTGAAAGCCTTCAGAGTACACCCTAATATTGACTCAGTTTTTTTTTGTTATTTTTAGCTAAGCACAAGAGTTGTTTTCTACGTCCAGATACGGGACCATGCCGCGCCGACATCATCCAGTACTATTTCGATGTAAAACAGAAGAGATGCTTCAGATTCTTTTGGGGCGGTTGTCAAGGAAATGGAAACAGATTTGAAACAAAAGATGAATGCTATTCCAAATGTCATTTAAATGCCACTAATCCTGATTGTAAGTTTTATTGTTTACATCTTTCCTCATGTTTCATTGTTTTTTTTTATCCGCATTTACTTAATATACAACCAGACTGGTTGAGCTGTGCAATTAATCTTTATTTTAATCTTCTTTTACAGCTGACATACCGCATTTCTGCTTTTTGGCTTTTGATTATGGAACTTGCTTTGGATATTATCATCGATGGACATGGGACAAAATAGCCAAGTTAGTATTACTTAAACTACCTCTTTTATGTTATGTACAGTCAAACCATTTAATTTCTGACCCACTCTAGTAGTTTATGATTCTTTCCAAAGAGGTTATTCTGAAAAGAGGTATGATAAAAGCAATCCAGTTCTGATGACTGTCTCCACGATTGGCGTTTCAAATCATAACCTTGTATCTGAGGTATGTAGTTATGAAATGGCGAAATGTACTTTACTACTTCTAACTCATTGTTACTAAGCTAAGTTTGAGCAGATCAAACTAAAGTTATTCTGTTTCTACTTTAACCAACTCTATTCAATATAGTCTCTATAGGTTTTTCAGTGTCATACATAACATCAACAAGATAGCCTCAAAAAATCTTAAATCAAACAAGGTTTTAGTCAGGTGGTTGTCTAATCCATTACCTTACCTTGCAACGAGTTTATAACATTAGGCGTCCAGCGGTCGTCTTATCGATTCATAAACATCTTGTCGATGTGTCTTAATGATTTTCATACCCAGACAAAGTTATGTCAGTGGGTCACAAAACAAATTAACAAAAATTTAGATATTTTCATCTTATTATGTCGTAGTTAATTGTTAATTTCGAATGTCAACGTTTGATGGGTACGGTCAAGTGCAAAAATAAGTATCGATTTAATCCTCCCATCGTTATATACCTATACCTTAATTCGACGACATATGAGCTATGGGACATATTTATGAGCAAGTTGTGTGCACCCATATTTTTACACTTGACTGTACATGATGAGTAAAATGGTGCCTTTATTTAATATTGTCTCTTCATTGTTAGAATGTTTGTAATTATAGTCAGACTAGCTGGTGCCCGCGGCTCCGTCCGCGAAAAATAGGGGTATAAAAAATAGCCAACTACCTATTCTCGGACCTACCGATTATAGAAAATAAGTTTCATAAAAATCGTTTGAGCCGTTCCGGAGGAGTTCAATAACAAACACCGTGACACAAGTTTTTTATAAATTAGGTTTTGCATATTTTTTAAACACCATGTCTACTTAAGGCCCTACCAAGCTTATGACGCATTTATTGCATTTATTTAATCTCATGCTGTATCATTTCATTACTAGCAAAGGGGTACGTATCAAAATATATAAAGTTTAAAAGTAATAATGGACGAAATACATAATTTAAAATTTGATATAAAGCAATTTTCTTGGAAATTCTCAACTACAGGATTTTCATAAAATAAACCTAACCTAAACCAATCTGTAGATTACACGATTAAAAAGTTTCGTTTAATCAATAGTTGAAACTAAAATTTTAGTATGTATTATGACCGTTAATATGTATTTCGTCCATTATTCGTTTTAAACTTTATATATTTTGATACGTTCCCCTAGCAAAGCTTTAGTCCTGAAATTCATGTGTAAGATATTTGAGGATTCACTCTAATGACCAGTGTTTATCGAAACACGATTACTTGTAGTTCGCTCAAAAGAAAAAAATCTAAAGTTGTCTCTAAAAAATAAAATAAGTTCGTAGTACGACGTAAATGCTGCACGGCAGGTCATGAGTTTTTGAATGTTAATAAAACAAGATGTTTTCTAGGGCGTATTGTTGCTACATTTTTAAAATATGTAGGTATTTGTTTTAGTAATACGATGAAAATAACTAAATACATGTGCAGTCTAACCAACCTATCTTGAGCATTGAGCCGTCGTGCTTCCCCCTTGTCCGATAGTCAGTTACGTCATTTCTCCTTCGGCCATCGGACGGGGAACTCTTGTCGCTTGCGCTTACGCACGGCTTTGATTCTAGCCGCTCTCACGCACACATACACGAGTGCATAGAATACCTAAAATCGATTAGCGCCAAAAGCTCGGTAGGGCCTTAATAATCACTTCATAACATATAAGTATAATGTATAACTTTTAAGTGTCCTAAAATGTCATGTGTTTCAAACATCAGTGCACTTTTTTTCAGGACATGCAAACGACGCCTGTATTCCGGCTGCGGCGGCAACCAGAACAACTTCCAGACGCGCACCGAGTGTTTCGCCACCTGCCTCACACCGCCCAATAACACCTTCAACAAACACAACCAATACACCACATGCATCCCCTACGTCATTCCAGGGGTCTCCTAGAATGTCTGTCCAATTCCACTTGATTCGCTTCCGCTCCAGAGACTAATTTGTTAATCACGTCACTCAAAAATAGATACCATCTACGAATAATAATTCTCTGGAAGAGTAATCGCCTCTAGTTACAGCTCCGATTGTGATTCCACTTCCGCAGACAAACTAACAGCAATTGAAACGTAACACTCACACTCTCATGGACAAAGCCGGCACGCGATTGGTCCGCGTTTAGATCGGCGCCCCGCCCCATTTTTATTCTGCGCCCCATCATGACAGTACAGCCATCCCCGTGGATGATATTATGCAGTATTACGCTAAAATAAATAAGCTTGCATAAATTTATTTTATTGAACTTTTTTTTTTAATGAAAATAATAGTACTGTTTTAAACTTTCGTGATTTTCACTCATAATTACTATACTAAACGGGTCTTATCACGCAAATAATATTTACCTCGACGTTTCGGCCACATTGCAGCAGCCGTGGTCACGAGTTAACTCTATTCTTATTTGCGTGATAAGTCCCGTTGCACGTTTCGTATAGTATTAATAGTACAAGAGCATGAAACGAGCCATTTTACCCGAGACGTTTACATAGCGTCGAGTTTTACACTCTTGCTTTTCACTTCGATTACAAGGAAATTAAAAAGCAACATTGAAAATAAAATTTACAATTTTTTTTCATGCATTGCAATATTTATAACAATGTATTAAATTTGCCTACTTTTATTAATTTTGTAATACAAAATACTAGTTATATAAAAAAAAAGAAACTTAAAACTTCTCCTGTTTGCGCCTGATTGCCTTGATCTTAGACGAAGATTTTACTTTATGCACTAGAGCATAAAAAGCCATTTTTATGCATAGAAATCCTATAAAATCTGATATATAATAACATTAGTAATAAATGATACGTTCGTTGTTTACCTTTTTGATGACACAAGAGTGCTGTTATGAGGAATAGAGTAAGTATAGACTCTTCTGAAGTCATGTTATCTATGCTCTTATTTATTTGTTCGCGACCATGTAAAAAACAGATAAAAGTACAAAAGTAGAAAAAAACATTTGTAATAATGCATAATACCATCCTTAATACTAGAAAAAAACAACATATTTTATTTGAACACATCACTTGAGAGTTATTATAATCAATGGAAAGAATAATCTTGGTTACATGTTACATAACACTTTCCAGAGTCGTCAAGTATGGTGTTCTAAAATATTTATTTACGTACATATGAAAGGTGAGTCCTGTGTTTTTCATATCTGAATGGCTTCAACACCACACGACGGCATATTTTTCAAATCAATTAGCGCAAAAACAATAATAAGCTCAATTGACACTTTCTACGGAGCGACTGCACGACTCACGTCAATCACGTCAGTGTCACGGCCGAACTGACGCGCCGCGCAGGTACAGTTTTTAAGCCCCGCCCGCCGCGGTACAGTATTGAGTGGAGTGATTTTTCGAGCTTAGTTTCGCTTCTAGAGAATTATTATTCGTAGGATACCATTCAAAAGTGGTACAAGTTTTTGTTCGAAAATAATTTTTGATACAAGCTTTTTGTTGACTGTACTGCATTGACATCCAAAGTACAGATCAGTACCAAAGTTCAAGTTAATCCGATCGCTAGAAATGGGTAATACTAACCCCTCGTATGCGGGAAGTGAAAAAAAAATCGCGCATTCTAGTCTCAACTGTTTCATTATCTATACATCCAATGATAAATATTTAAAAAAATACAAAAAGTATACCTTAAATTGGGCACGGATCCATGTCATATGCATACGAGGGGTTAATTCAACTTCCACGATGTGCACATAAAAGTTAAATAATACCTCGTAAAAATCTGTGTACCTATTATCAAAAAAACTGCAGCTCAACCAAAATTATCGTCTAGTCTACCAACTAGTCGCTAGATTGCCAGATGGACAAGATTATTTAGACTTGTAATTTTCTACTTCTCTCGTCTCGTAATTCAAATTCGGCAAAATTTTTCAACACTTTCGAATGATATTAACGAGTGATGTGATTTTATATACCGTTCGGGATTTTTTTGTTATTATGTGAGGGAGGCAAACTAGCAAAGGTTCATCTGATGGAAAATAATAACCACCGCCCATAAATATCAACAACTCAAAGAGAGTCTCTTATCTGTTGCCGGCCTTTAAAAAAGGAGAGGGTATTCCCTATGATGAAAGTTCTTGTCCTGTTTGTAATACAAGTGGAATACTAGTAGAAAGATCGCTGTCTTGTAAGAGTTGTATTTGGTAGCAGGGTTTCAACATTTTGAAATGGTATTGTCACATGCATGGTTTCAAAAATTGTCTCGCTTTTTTCAATACCTACCTAGTCTCGACCAAAGCAGAAGCGAGATCATGAACATGACTCTATAACACACACCTTTTGAATTAAATTATACTTATAGAATATTCCTTTGGTAGGTACCAAATGTTAAATGTTTTCACTTTAAACTATATCTAAATAAATAAGTGACAGGGGATAGCTAAAAAATATTTTTTATTCTGTCCTCAACTACACCATACAACGCTATCCTATTATCTCGCCTCATTCGTTTTTCATTTAATTCTTATTTCGTCTCAGTCTGTACGTTATTCGTCACTTCGTCTTGTTCGCTATCCGTCATTATCTTATTTGGTCAAATTCTGTAACTTGTCTGTATGTCTCTTAATAAGTCTTAATCGTTTTTCGTCACGGTCTTCCTTGGACACATTCGTCGTTCTTCCCTTTCGTTTTTTGTCTCATTTACTTACGTACATTTATTTACCAGCACCGAACGTATCGAAATAATTTTGGCGAATAAGTAAATGAAACAAAAAACGAAAGGGAAAAACGACGAATGAGTCCTTTGAAGACCGTGACGAAAAACGAATAAGACGTACTTATTAAGAGATAGACAAGTTGCAGAATTTGACCAAAAAAGATAGTGACGGATAGCGAACAAGACGAAGACGAATACAGAATGAGACGAAATAAGAATTAAACAAAAACAAATGAGGCGAGATAATAGGATACCCATATAACCACCATAACGTGTATAGTACGAATTTTTTGAGGTGTCTCGATCTCGTTAAGAGCCCACCTTTCGAACAAAGCCATTGTATTCTATTATGTCCTTAAGTGAATAATCCTCAGTTTAAAATGAACGTAAATATAAGATAAAATAGCTCATTGAAATAAAGACGTTATTATTTACAGTAGAGAGTTCATTTTAACTGAAACTTTGTTTGTTTGTTTTGGTTGTTTTGGCTGCATGTCTACGACGCATTCAATGTTGAAAATATTGTCTGCTAACAAAGTTTCATTTAAAATTAACTCTCTACTGTAAATAATAAAGTCGTTATTTCAATGAGCTATTTTATGTCATATTTACGTTCATTTTAAACTGAGGATTATTCACTTAAGGACATAATAGAATACAATGGCTTTGTTCGAAAGGTGGGCTCTTAACGAGATCGAGACACCTCAAAAAATTCGTGCTATACACATTATGGTGGTTATATGGGTATCCTATTATCTCGCCTCATTTGTTTTTGTTAATTCTTATTTCGTCACATTCTGTATTCGTCTTCGTCTTGTTCGCTATCCGTCACTATCTTTTTTGGTCAAATCAAAATACAGAAATAAATCTATCTATAAAACAGTTCTATGTCTAACTGACAACGCAAAGCTTACCGCTGCAGCAAAAGACGTAAAATTATGCAGACGAGAGAGTATCATAGATGTGAACTATGTTCGCCTCCGAATATCTCTATCTTAGGAAATTCCCACGTGATAGAGAACTAGCCCTGTTTAGTATTCAAGGGGGGTGAAGCCGCGGGAATAAGCCAGCAAAGAATATGGGACATACATCCCTTTAGCACAGAGATTCTCATGTCGCCTTCATGCTCTACAGGATTTTCCAAAATTTTAACTCCACTTGCAAGTCACTTTTAGGGCCTAAGCTAGCTGACGCGGATTACCCGGAACGGACGCCCGTCGTGCGCGCGTCTAATAAGAAATTGTATGAACAGCGCTAAGTGGCGCGGGCGCGTGCGTAGCGTAGGCCCTTAGACCCGCGAGCGGGCGCACGCGGCAGGCGTCTGCGTCAGCTAGCGTAGGCCCTTATTTGGGTTACTTTCAAATTATTATGGTAAAAAGCCCAGTGGTTTGCCCTATGACCTCTCAAGTAGGGGAAGTGCGTATGAATTTTACCACGAGGTTTAGGCGAAGGCAAGCGTCGTGAGGAAACCTGAATGAACCTCCGAAGTAATTCAATGGTGGGTGCTTGTGTGAAGTTTCCAATCCGCACTGAGCCCACGCTCAAGCCCAATCCCTCCCATTTTGAGAGAAGGTTTATTCCTAGTAGCAGTGTGACGTATTTGTATTGGTCGGAGATGAATTTATAGGGTGAGGCCACACGAGCGTAATTTTGTGAGTTGTGAGCGGCAGAATTTCGTTTGCGCCATACATTGTGTCACTGGAGTGTCACGTGATGGCCCACATATTGTATGGCGCGGACCGAAATACTGCCGCTCACGACTTACAAAATTACGCTCGTGTGGCCTCACCCTTAGAGTACTAAAAATATTGTGTGTAACATCTTACGTAACCTACGTATACGATATGAACCTTAACATGAAGCATTTCGCAATAATAATATGATAAAGGTGTAATAAAGAAGAAATAAAAATCGGATTGTTATGTTTCAATCTTTGCTGTTGTTTATAGTTTTAGGTACATAACCAATTCGCTCGCATAGAAGTAAACAGCGCAAAGCAAGATGAACTTTTTAAAACAAATTCAATTGTTTACTATTGCATTCATTATGGTCATGTACTTTGCTAATGCTGTAAGTACCTATTGAAACAAATATTAAGAGCCATGTCACACTGGCGATTTGCGATCGTATTAGAAGCGGAGCTAACGCGCAACGGATTCGCCGCGATTTCGCACGTGTTATAGTGATGGGACGCCATGATGTACCAAAACTGAAGTGGGTAAACAGATGTTTTTACGTGAGTTTATAGTCGACCAAGAAATTCCCTTACCACCCTAAAAGGTTCATTATCAGTTGCATGACTTTAAACATCAAAGGCTATTTTCACTTACAAGTCAATCTGACAATCAGCCTTATTGTTTTTATTCTGATGTAGGAACTGTCTTAATAAATGGTAAAGCACTTACTTGGTCGACTATACAGTCAAGGAAACTCAATCGCCACGATCCACGAATCCGTTGTGCTTTCGCTCCGCTTTTATACGTTCGCAAATCGCCAGTGTGTATGGCTCTAAAAGCCAACTAGAAATAAATTACTTGATCATTGATATTGATTACTGCGGAGTTTTGAGATACAAAATAGATCTTGTAACTTGACTGATGGACAGTCGGATAGACAGCAATGTCTCAATAACGAGTTGATGCTGTTTTGATCTGGGAGTGCGATATGTGCTCTTTGTTAGTGCATTTAAGTTTTCCGATAATCTGTTTTTTTTTTTTTTTTTTTTATTAAATGGCGTCTGTCCAATTGGACAATTTTGCCAGCGTCAAGGGATAATCTGTTTCAATACACCTATTCATTGACATTGACGTAGTATTGTGTATGTAGATTCGGGGTAGTTTGTGATCTACGGACTACCCGCAAGATCAGTCTGTAATGAGAGATTAAACAGTTTATGTGTACTCGGGCGTTTTATTAGTATTTAAATAGTTAAACACTACACGTAGCAAACATAAGTAGGTACTCTTTACAGACAGAGGCGTTTAATTGACCACATTCGGTTTTACGAACATTATAAAGAAATTAAGTAATTGTACGTGGTCGCCAAATCGCCTCTACTTTAAAAAGGGTTGGCTGATGATAGCTTGCTTCCCTTGACAGTTATATAGTGCATAAATTTACCATAATATTTACTTAGTTATAAATATTTACACTAGATTTAACTACTGATCGAAAAAGTAAGAATAAAATGTGAGAATAGAATGAGAGCGAGATTATCAGCTAAATAATGCCTACCGTTATTGTTAATTAAAAGAGTTTCCGTAAAATTTTCAGTGAATGTTTTTTATCTATGTGGTCGCTAAATTACCTCTGCTTTGATAAGGGTTAATCTTTGTATTCTATTGTCCCCAATAAATCTTGCAGTGTTCTAATTGTGGAGCTCAAAGCCAGGCCAATGAAGGAAGCCAAGGGAAACTCATTAAAGTACCTCTGCCCAATGGAAAATACATGTACCGCATGCGGACCATGGACTCTCCATATTAGCACAGCATAACGACGACGCCTGTAGTTTAGTATAAGCAATCTTAGTTTCCTTTCCTGTCATTTGACTTGTCAACTACTTCATTCATGTGGTTCTTCTACAACAGGCGAATTATCCAAATGTATATAAAAAACTACAAAACGGCGGTGCTCGTTCCACCACGCTGGCCATTGAAATACAAAAGATCATACACCAACTTAAGGAATCCAAGGTGTTAAAGAAAAAAGAAAATTATAAAAGCCTTCTGGATGAAATGAAGAAAGTTTTTCACACAACCACTGTAAAAGCTCGAGGTGGGTGTCCAAAATCAAAAGTATTGAAATGCAGAGGTTAAGCATGTTCAGACTGAACTGAGAGCGTAAACACGATAAAATAAAAGTATTCAATGAAAATACATCACCGGTTTTATTTTATTTATTTACACTACTCTAAAGTTTAAATTACTAGACACTTCGATACTTACGATATTATATCAGCAAACTACCTAATACCTAATGATAATGACGGTCAAAAATTGTACTTATTAACAATTTCATCTATCTTCTATTAAATAATAAACCTTTAATTTTTTTCTTGTTTACGACACCGAATAAGACAAAACGCTCTACAACAGTCAGACTCCATCGAAAAGTTATTATTATTATTATTCGCTAGTCAGTTAGTTCTTTTCAAATATAGATCTGTGTTTTGGAAGACAATTTTGCTAATGTCAAGTAAGTAATTCAGTTTTAACCTTTTCGACGCATATATCAGCACCGTAGGTTCAACGCCAACGACGGATATAGAGTCACAGCGAGCAGAGCGATACTACCTGCATACATGCATTTCTTAGGGTCCAACTTTGCGTTTGACATTCCGATGTCATGTCTTGATGTTTGATAAAGCGTTGAAAAGGTTGAAACCTGTCGACCGTTGTTTGGTAAAAAATACTGACACACCAGTCTTATGTCGGGTTATTAACTTATTAGCCATCAGCCAATGAATATTTCATATTGGCCAGGAAAAAATTGGCCGATGCCCAGGATGCACCGGCTCAAGCTCCCATCCCCCCGGACGGATCCAGAAGTGGACCGCAGCTCTTGGGCATGCGAGGAAGTTACCGGACAAGCATATCTTCATTGATGTCTTTGAGTTCGAGTGCAGTTTAGTTTATTATTAATAATTTATTATTAGTATTATTAGTAGTTATTACACTATGTAGTGCTTAGTTTTTAGCCAAAGAGGTTTTATGGGTGTGTTAACCTCTTTATTATTATTATTTTTATGAAAGAGCTTAAGACTCTTTCTCTCGGCCTCATTTTAGCAAATCGGCTATCAACGTTCAAAGAGCGACGTGAAAAATAATTTCATACCTGTCAATGTAAATCAGTGCGTATTTTGTAAAAAATAAATAAAAAAATATAAAATAAAAATGTATTCAAACGATTTTCGCCCTTACTTCATTCTCATAAGGAAAGAAGAAGAGAAAGGTGACAAGTTCGCGAGAATCAATATGGAAGTAAAACATAGGGCGATATCAGAGCCGCAGAATCCGTTCACAAAGAAGACAGTTTACACGCAGACCTATCCTACAAAGCTGGTGCCTGCTGCTCCGCGGAAAGCCTGCTGCTATTATTGCTCCTAAATCTCTGACTCCTACATATTATGCAAAACAGGCCGGAGGGTTTCGTCAAGCCAGACAATAAGCGACCCCTCATGCAATTACTATGCGTTGTGTGGACCAAGAGCCTCGGAAACATGTTGGGTGCTTCCATGAGACTGATATCCTGCCACAAAATGTCTACGAACGTCTACCTTTTCTTTTTGCAGTCTTATAGACATTTAGCCGATTATCTTGTCGTTGACTTAACTGATTTAGACAAGATGCAACAACAGAGTAAGAAGGAGCTTCGATAGTGGATCTGAGAACTTTTTTTAAGGATTATACTTTATTTTATTAAAGGTATATTATGAAATTACTTTTGCTTTATAATTCTTTACCTGTTGATGTTAAAGATAAATAGGAATTTGATATTTAAGTAAAATTTTGATCTAGTGAATAAATCCCCTGAACTACAGAGGTATTCTCAAAACAACCCATAGTCATAAAGTTGAAATAACTATTTATCATGAAATTATAGAAAAAATATAACTATTAAAAGAATTTCAATACTTACGTACCTATCTTATTTATTTTAATCAAAGAAATAGATATTGTTACCTAATGCTAAAAATTAGAACAACATAAGTATGTTGCCTACCTGACTACTTAGTCAGGTAGGCAACATACTCGTAGAGCAGCTAACGTTTAAACCAATTAACTTAGATATGAAGTGAATATAGGTACTATCGAACCATTTTATAGTTGACCTACCGTAGAACATTCTCACAGTAAGTTTCATAGTGATTTCTCTTGTCAAGCAAGGTGACGTCATTATGACTTTTTCTGCGAAAAGGTTCCACTGTGGATCGATGTTACTAACAGCGCTGAACTACCGCAGCTCTGCCTTCGTGTGGCGCTAATCACATCGCAGTTCACAACTATGTGACGCATCCGATTGAACATTTTTTTGCAATCGTTAAAGAATGACTAAGCTGAAAATAAGCATTAATTGACTTGTTATAGAGTCTTCATTCGCCGTGGCATTTATACGAATACACGCGCCTAAGTAATGTTCAAACAAAAACTGTGCTCGACGGCGTTATTTGAACTAATTATTTGGTTAGTTTTTTAGATAAATGGAGTAAAGTAAACTTACACCATACTCATTATCACAGTGATCGTATTGCTTTATCTCGATTATCAAGAATCTTCCTTGCCTACTGTGCAATCTGCGATTAGACGGTCGTTACCTACAATTAATAAACGCAATGTCGTCGCAAGAAGATGATGCTCGGCTGGAAGCTAAAGATCTACTGGGGAAACAAAAACAGGTGATGTAATTTTTGATTTATTCTAAAAACGGACTTATCTTAAGAGATAATACTAGATTAAGACTCACTCGCTAGATTGCACTGAAGTTTATTAAAAGTCAACGCCGACACGTGGATGAAGATTTGAGCGCTCTAGATTTTAAGTTTGATAAAATTAGTTACCTACGTTTGCTGTTATGATTATAAATACTTATGGCTTATACGATTATTTAGATGTTAGGATTATTTATCGTAAACATAAAGACGGATTCAAGCCAGTGCGTTTTCTGAATATGCATGAAATAAATTTTGAGAAACTGATCCGTTAAACCTACTAAGTACTTTTTAAATAAATAATCTGCAAAATAACGTTTCGTGTTTCTAAAATATTCACAAAATCCACGAAGTAAATAGTTTTTGATTTAACCCAGAATTTTAAAACATAACGTTCATTGACTCGAACCTTGATAACTACTAAAAGGTATGTGATATATCTGTGTCAGGATATGTATATTACTTAGTTGCATGCTAACAAGGTACAGTTAACGGCAAAGACATAATCTATCTATACATATAAAATCCTTTGTCCTGACTGACTGACGGATCAACGCACAGCCTAAACCGCTGATCGTAGAGACCTGAAACTTGGAGGGTGTGTTCTTTGTATGACGTAGGCATCCCATAAGAAAGGATTTTTCGTAGTTCTACTCCTAAGGGGGTAAAAAAGGGGGGCAAAGTTTGTATGGGACAACGTGATTCCTTGGTCCAATCTACTTCAAATTTTGCATAAACATTCTATAACAGAATTGATGGAAGACGTGTTTCTTATTTTTCACTTCTCATGCTCTTAAAATGTTACTTTAGTCTCTGCATATCGGGACTAAAGCTCTTTTTTGATCTCAAGGGATTAAAGTAAAATTTTTTTAATTGACTATGGAAACCCCTAAACTGCCAATCACGGTGTTTGTGAATGGAGGATTATCACCATTTTCAGTAACTGGGTATAGACAATTTTAAAGCTTTCCACAGACCGAAGCGCGCTGCGGACACACTGTAGCGCCCTGCGCTTCGGTCTGTGGAAACCTTTAGGGCGTGGAAATAACCTCAAAATGACAACTGTATAAAAAATATTTAAAAAATAATAATTTCGTGAAACACATTGAATAATTACGAATATTAATCTATTTAATTATAAAATATTAAAGATGAATTCATTTTATTTTGCACGTAAAGAAAGATTTCCTTTAGCTTAGGTGTTTTTAATTTGTTTTTTTTTTTAAAAACGCTGTCGGCAAAGCAGTTGCCTGCTCTGTCGATAAAATAGCAATCCGCACTGTCGGCAAAGCAGTGCTGGAGTGTACGGTAGATAGAGCAGTTACGTTTGAATGTTAAGGTGAAATTTTTACAGGTTTTAATTTATTGTGGGTAAACGATGTAACTGTTTAACTTCATATGGTACTTGCGGTTGTAAAACAGTGTTCTTTATATTATTGTGTAAAGCTTTTTAAGAATAAAACTGTTAGCTTGATATAAAAGTTGTCAAACATAGAAATTCGGACTTTCATCGCTTTGACAACTTTTATTTCAAGCTAATAGTTTTATTGTTAAAAAACTTTACACAATAATATAAAAAACACTGTTTTACAAGCGCAAATACCATATGAAGTTAAACAGTTACACCGTTTACCCATAATAAATTAAAAACTATAAAAAGTTTGAATTTCGCGCCTAGAGCGTGCCGTTCCACCTTAATATGGCGTGACTTCAAAATAATGCGATGTCAGTTGCATTTAATAGTAAATAGAAAGTATAATTAGATATAATTTAACAAAGAATTGGCATATAGAAAATAAACTTAAAAAGTCGTTTCTTTATTCACGGGTAAGTTTTTCAGTTAACAATATATTTTGTGTGTGAACTTAGATCAATTAGGTTAATTTATTTGCCGATTCTAATGAATGAACAATTATCATTCTCACATGCATAGTCCAATTAGTTTTAACATAGTCTTTAAGTTAGAATCTGTTGGCTAATTATGCAAGCATTTAAAGCGTCACTTTACAAAAAAATATAAAAGAAAAGAAAAGACAGCGGTATTTTTTTTGCTATTTGAATTTTGAACAGATGTCCATTGCTCGTATTGAGCATACGTTGTAAAAAAGTAATTTTGTACGTCGTTTTTTTCCTCGCATTCAAAGTGAATAGTAGAGTGTTTAACGCGGGACTAAACTACCATAATGACAACTCGAATTATAGCCTCCCTCGCTATCGCTCGGGTGGCTAAATATCTCGTGTCATTATGGCTTGTTTTAGTCCCTTGTTGAACAATCTACTATTATTGAAATTCATCCCTTGACGGGGTTAAAAAGGAGTAGAAAGTTATTTTGGGGGTGATTTGCTTCGAAGTTGATATCTATACTCCTTAGTGCTTTTGATTTAAATTACTTTTTCACGACACTGCTCGAAAATGTGGCCATAGATAACCTAAATCCAGTACTCAAAACTGCCTATATATGTACATTTAACAGCTGACTAATTTATGGCGCGCACACACGACAACAATGTTACACTAATTGAAAACAAGACGTATCAGTATATGTATTTCATAATAAGATACGACTTTTTGAAAGATAATTTCTGAATTTCATTCCTGGCGTGCTGAAACGACACTATTGGACCAATCAAAAGTAATCGTCTGCTGCATGTGATGGATGGATGGATGGATGGACGGACGAACGGACGGACGGACGGACGGACGGACGGACGGACTGGATGGACGGATGAACGGACGGACGGACTGGATAGACGGGATGGACGAATGGACGGATGGACGGGATGGACGGATAGACGGATGGATATTATATTTTAAAGATACTCTTAGATAGATAGATAGATAGATCATTGACAGACGAACGGACTATCGGATTCGGAACCTAAGACCCAATTTGCACCCAAAAGTACGAATGGAAAAAGACCTTATTATTTAATCCCTCGAGTGGTCAAAAAGCCGGCCTGTGAGTATATACTATATTTATGTGGGAGGCTGTATATGTTTACGTTTGAGGAAAAAACAATAAAACATTCTGTAGATTAACTAACAAGTGCGCAGATGTATTTTAATCACTTACTTTTGATTTTAGGTCATGCTTACTCATTACAACAAAATTCAGATGCCTTACTGTTATTAAGAATATTTTTGATAGCTGGTGCTAAGTAGGTATCAAGTAGGTATAGTCGGGGTAAGAAAAGGTTCGTCACTTTTCGACTCTATGTCAACGAGTTAAGGTCGAAAAGTAACGAACCCTTTCTTACTCCGACTATACTCACATGAAATAATTTACTTTACTTAGCAGCAAGAGTATTATTAAAAAAACCGGCCAAGTGCGAGACAAATGTGATTTCTTTCCGTTTTTATAGATAATGGTACGGAACCCTTCGTGCGCGAGTCCGACTCGCACTTGTTCGGTTTTTTTAAAGTTCATCACTTTGTATTCCACCTTTCAAGGTGGTCAAAAATATCTGAACACGACCGTGTTGTCAATGGGCTACGTGCGTGTTCAGATATGTATTTTTAAGCACCGCTCCGATGTTCATGATGTTGACTGTACCTACGTTGAAAAAAGGAACGGAAGGAATAATAATTATGGTGGATGGATTTTTGCATGATGGCATAAGTACATGTATCGCACAGACTTCGCTGTCTTGTACGTGGTGGTGTGTTATAGATAATTATGTAAATAATTAGTAATACAAATGGGTCAATTTTAATTGTTAGTCAAGTTTTGTGAACAACGATTAAATTTAATAAACACTTTACTTTCTTCGCCGAAGTCGGTTTAAAACAAGAATATACTTACCGTAAAGTGGAGCTATTTGAAACATGTTTTTTGTAAAATAAGAATTTACCAAAAGTCTACGGAATCTATTAGATTAAACAGTTTATTTTTGGTCAGTTTTCACAAAGACCTCTCGATTGCTATTAGCAGTATACGATTATCATCCTTAGATTCAAAGATACAAGTCTTCAAATGTGCTGTTCCAAATATCGCAACAATGGGGTAATTTGGTATCCGATGGAGATGGTGTCGGTTTTTCTCGTTTTATAAAAGCTGTGTCGATTTAAAGTGGTCAAGCGATATTTGGAACTATTTATGGATAAATTATTTTTGAGATTATCAATAAGTTCACTCTATTTGACCAACAAGAAAGGGAAAAAACATAATATATATTGGTATTCGAAAAAATATTTTATGATGAAATGGGGCTAATTAGAATCGTAACGTAAGTGTCATATCTTTGCCTACCAGGAGGCCAAGCAATATTTGGAATATTTAAGGGCAAGCCTGTATAAAGGCTGAGATGATGATGATGATTATGAATAGTAAGAAATCTATTTTATAATTCACTCTTTTGATTTGTAAATAAAATTTCATTATTATTTATTCAAAATATTTATTTAACTTGAATATGTACTGTAATCTAGTAGATTATGTAGATGGTGAAATTTATGAATTGTTTTAATTAAATAGGTACTTAATTGAAATAAGGTAGGTATATAATATATTTTTATTCAATAAAGTAAGTAAGTAATACTTATAAATAGGGAGACTTCTACGAAATTCGAAAATTAAAGTTTATATCGTACCATCCTGGTCACTCTCGTATTAAATAATATTAGCGTGAGTGGGACGGCATGATAGGCAGTTCAAATTTGCACTATATGAGTTGAGTATAAGGCCTGAACATAAAAACATTTTGAAATAAAAAAACTCAAGTAACCAAAATAAAAAATTTAAGACACAGGACCTGTTAATTTATGTTAATTTTATGTTTTTATGTACAATAAAGAGTTTAAATACTTACATACATACATACCTGACAAGAACATATTAGATGCATCATGGACTTAAAAAAAATCTCATCATTCTTTTCAGAAAGTGAGAATTCTTTCTCGTTCAATTAAACTAATTTTCTTTACAATCCGTATACTTAGCATTAACTTCGTCTCTATTTATTTTTGACAATGTGAATGCGACTTCCCTTTGCGTGAATTTGTATTTGTAATTTGTATGACTTCATCTCTGTACAAAAAAAATGTCTGTACTAACAAAGATTTTCAAAACCTCCATTTTGGAAAATGTTTACCATGTAGCCCATGATAACATATAAATGTGAAAAACATTTTAAATTTAAATATTAATTTATTTTATTACTTATTTAATTATGTATAGTTAAAAACTAGTTGAAAAAAATAAGAAAGCGCTCACCCTTAAATGAATCTTATTGGACGTTTGAGGCTATTTGAAGCGGTAAGTATATAATATCATATGGTAATCAATAGAAAAGCATAGAACGGGCTATTTAGTTCCAAATAACCCCAAATTCGCAACCAAATAGCCCCAATCAGAAAAAGCTGAAGACAAGTATATAGCAGCTCGTAAGAGATAGAAAACAGCAATTAGCACCTCCAAAATCAGCGGAAAACGCACTTATATATAGTTTAATTCACACTGTAATCTTTCTAGATTTCCAATCCGAGATGAAAGTTAGACCATTAAACAATTGGCTAATTTCAAGACCTTTTTAGGGTTCCGTAGCCTAATGGCAAAAAACGGAACCCTTATGGATTCGTCATGTCTGTCTGTCTGTCTGTCTTTCTGTCGGTCAGTCTGTCCGTCCGTATGTCACAACAACTTTTTTCCGAAACTATAAGAACTATGCTGTTGAAACTTGGTAAGTAGATATATTCTGTGAACCGCATTAAGATTTTCACACAAAATTAGAAAAAAAACAATAAATTTTGGGGGTTCCCTATACTTAGAACTGAAACTCAAAAATTTTTTTTCATCAATCTATGGATAGGTCTTCAAAAATATTCTAAATATTCTAATATCATCATTTTTTTCTAAACTAACTGAATAGCGCACTTCCAAAGTGGTAAAATGTGTGTCCCCCCCAACTGTAAACTTCCACCGAAAATTGGTTTGAACGAGATCTAGTTTGTTTGTCATTTTGCTTAGGAACTGGGGTCTGCTAAGACTGGATGTTCATAGATACATATAAATTTGTACGGAACCCTCGGTGCGTGAGTCCGACTCGCACTTGACCGGTTTTTTATATTCTGCACAGCGCCACACGTGATTCGTAAATTACCTCCAAAATACCGTCCCGACATTGTCAACTAGTCACTGTGTTGCGAGGTTGCAAAAAAAAAAATTCTTCTACTCATGGATAAAAAATATGAGGGGGTCAAATATATTATTCAGAAAATTCCAAATAACCCCGCAAAATCCAAAAAGCCCCATTTTAAGTACCTAGTTTTTCGACTTACATAAAAAATAAAAGACCCTACCTACTTAATTTAGAGAATGTTGAGAAAAATAAGGTGGGTGGGTCTGGGTAGTTTAGAGGTTCTCTAAATGTTTACTGGTTAGTATTAGTACGTCATTCACGTGTTTTGGAATAGTTTGGGTGCTCGGTTTAGAACGAAATCATAAAAGTTAAATGTTCAAAACGCGTTAGGATTTAGTGAGTTGTTTGTGATAGTTGGGTCAAACTTGAGTCTGTGTGACATAGATATGTATCAATTTATGTGGAAGTTGAGGAGGGCAGGTCTGCATGATAAGATGTATATTATGTGTCGCACAAATTTAATTGGCATGCAATGTGGTAGAGGAAGAGCCAAGTAAAAAGATTTGCATTTCATATCAATGGACCTCAGCAAAATCAGTGACCTGATTCAATAATTATAGATAAACTTATTCACCAATGATATGCAGCTGTCGAGATTTGAGTTAAAGTAAGGGATACATTAAGTATTAAAGGAGTACTTAATGGCCAAACAGGTGCATAAAAATATCTAAATTCAGAACCCGAACTAGTATTAGTTAGCCTGACAATATATAGAATCGTCTACGCATATGTTTTAGCAGATTGGTCGCTCCATTATGTATTTTATGTATGTAGGGTCAACAGCATAAATAAGTGGTCATTTCTGTACCTTGTCGTTTTCAATCGTTTGACAATTTTGTATGGCATTTCAAACATGACGTTAAAGTGACAAGGTACATAAATGATCACTTATTTATGCTGTTGACTGTACTATGTAGGTTTTTGATATTGCCTGTAAAATTTGTAAAGTAGCATAATTCATAGATTAGTTATAATTGTAAATATAATTGCACGTTATAGCTTCGTGGAACCATTATTTCATCGAAATCCGTGCAGTTATGTCCACGACGTTGTGAAACGCGCAAACTTTCGCATTTAACAAGGTTAATTGAGAATAAAACATTATTCTTAAATGCTTAAGTTAAAACAGACATTTAAACTGGAGCTCTGAAGGAGTAGTAGTGACGTCTCTATGCGCCACGAGTAAGATGAGAGTTAACGTTGAATTATTGAGGTAGTTTAAGTGAATAGTTTTTGGAGTGTTTGAGTCCGGACGTGGCGCGCGCGGTACCGCCGCGCCGCCAGTGGCACAGTAGCGCGTGCACAGACGGTTCGCGCGCTCGCGTGCGCCCGCGTCCATACCCACAGATAATGCAACGCGTAACTTTCAAAATAACCGAACAAATATATTTGTTATAAAGCTGTGTTTAAGAAACTTACTACTATTTAAATCTCCGAACTCAAACACGATGGAACACAAAACAGAGGTTCGTATTTTTTGTTGATTTTAAACATAAATTGGCTTTGGCGAACTGCGCGCTGTTTAAATCGTGAAAAGTAACTCTTACCTTTTCTTAATTACTTAATTTAATTACTTGTGATATTATTTCGTACATACTTAATATTCCGAGAACTGATCAGACATTTTACAGCACGTATTTTGAGGCAGCGTAAAATTTTGTTCAAGTTTCTTCTAAACACAGACTACCTGGCTTTAGGTTAACTGGGGTTAACCGACCCTTACGAGTATATGCAACAACTTACCGACAAATGAGCTGGCTTTTTCATTGTATTTTTTTTTCAGCTTCTTTTAATATTTATTCCTTTATAACGTCACCTTAATTTTCTTTTAATATTTTTGTAGATATCAGGATAAGTTCTAGATACGACAACATATCGAGCTTATTTAATTTTTTTCCTCGGATATAAAATATTCAACTTGCTTAATAAAAATAATAGATAATACCACATTAACAGGCTCATCTTTGCTTTTTCAGTGTTTAAAGTTTTAATAAACAAATGTTATTAGAAAATATGTAGTTAAATGGGACTTAAAGCGGTGCGTCTAAGAGCAATCTAATTTGTGTATTCTTGTTGTGTTTACTATGCACATTATAATACCTATCTAATGTTAAGTTTTTACCCATTATTACCGGAAACCCGGGAAGTTGGTTTATGGATACTTGCGCAGTAAGCGAATTATGTGATAGCGGAAAAATCACAGAACCAATAATAAGAGAAATATAAATTATATCGTGTGCCACATTTCCTTCCACTATCGATGTCGCCACTTTTTCGCCTCTTCCAGTGTCAATGAGACCACGTTTTTTCGTGTACCTAAGTACTCACCAATGAAATGTGATCCAATTTAAGCCACCATCTGAAATTACTCTTTTTTTTTAGCAGTTAACTTAGCTAGAAAAGTAAATATGGTCGCGTTCTGAGCTCGCGTAACACTTCTTTTCCTCTTTTAATTATTTATTTGGGAAAAAGCTTGAACTGATGAATCAATATAATCTGAAGTAGAGTTTTTTCAGGTCTTTTTAGTCTTTGCGGCATAATTTAAACTAAATGTCAAATTAAAGATCGGCTCCTTGAAATCCATCAAAGTAAACATGCTTTTATCAAAGGATCAAAAGTTTATTGTTAGGAAAATAACTTTCATTAAAATCGTTTCATCCAAAGTTACAATACCACAACTAGACACTCAAACAATCAACTTCAATTATATAACATCCTCGCTTATGTATCGAGATTTAAGTAATAAAATAACTTTAGCCGGATGCCAATTGCCGATCGGAGTTGTGCGCTGATGGTTCCGTCCAAATAAAAAATTAAACAGGTATTTGAAATTTCATATAAAAAAAAGTTAGTTTAACGCTTGTCAAAATAAAATTGAATATATATATATATAACATGTAAATCGATGGTTTTTACATTTTTTCGTTTACACTTGTGTCGTGAGATCTAAGAAGAAAGGCCAAAGTTCATAAATCTATGTCAATGGGAAGTACAGTCGACCAAGTAAGTGCTTTACCATTTTTAATGTCAGTTCCTACATCAGAATAAGAACAATAAAGCTTATTGTCATAGGTATTTATTTGTAAGTGAAAATAGCTTTTGATGTTTTAAGACGTAGAACCTTCAGAGTGGTAAAGGAATTTCTTAGTCGGCTATACTCTATAGATTTGATACCTACGGTTTTGTGCTGACGAAAATATTTTTTCAAAACATCGTATCTTTTGATTGCGTGGCTTTACAAATAAACTTTAATTACAGTTGAAGAGACCTTATATATTTCAAATTAATTTCAACTACCTACTTCTACCCGTTTTTGAGGAAAAAATGGTGACAATGACAAAGCCGTCGAAGTGATCTTTTAAGGGTTACATTTATAAGTCGTTTAAAAAAAATTGTACATGCTATAAAGGCTAAATGAAAGCAAAATCACGATCGTGTCCTTTGTGTAACGAAAGTTAGTCATATATATATAAACTATACGGGTAACTTTCGTTGCACAAAAGAGTCCATTAAGTTTTGTTTTAATCAAAGCCCTAATTAATGTTTTTTTTAAAACTTCTCTTTTACCGTTTCATGTACGATAACATAAAAATGCTGCAAGTTACTATCTTAAAATGGGAGTTACGTATCTTGACAATATGTCAATCAAGCAGTTTAAAATCAACCCATGGATACTTAATCTTTGCTCGATGCTCCATTCGAGGACATATCAACTTTTTATCAGATTGTACCAATCCTCAAATTAGGCAATCGTACCTATTCCTTTTATCCCAAAAGAACACTGAGTTAAATTTCAATATCAAAGTAGACCTCTTCTCTACATTTATGTTCACAAATACATACACACATTAAAAAAATCGTAACTCCTAAACTATTAAAAATCGGCCAAGAGCGTGTCGGACACGCCTAAGATAGGGTTCCGTAGCAGGTACGAAAAAATCTTTGCATACTTTTTTAATGTGGTTGTTTTTGTCCCGACTCCCACCGCGCGCTAGGGTTAACAACGCGATGTACCTTGAATTTCAACGTCTGCGGTACAGCGCCATCTATCGGCGAATAGTGTAACTAATCTAACTGCAGTCTACAAGAACTAGTATGTATGTTGATGGTTTTTCAGATGTAATTCTTTATTATATGAACCAATTTCAATTTTTTTTTTATTTGAAAGAAGATACTGTTAGTACTCAAAGAAAAGAAAATGCTTGCAGTGGCGGTTAAATTACAATGTTAGTTTAGAAATATTTTTTTACAAAAACTTAAAAACTGTTTAAGTTGAAACTTGTAACTGATTAAGTTGAAAATAATTTTCCTAGAAAGTTTTTATTAACTTAGTTAACTTACGTGATTTTTTTCATATTTTTTTAAACGTGCGGTTCAAAAGTTAGAGGCGGGGACACATTATTTTGAACTTTCAGAGTGAATATCTTCGAAGATATTCACTTTATCAAAAAATGCTTCGGCAAACTCGTATTTATTTTCAAAGAGAGACCTAAGTTCTCCTACACGTATACATACAACTCAGCTGTACCTCTACCATGAGTTACACTAGTTTACAGTGACCGTACTCGCTAGCGACGGCGTAAATGATTTGTATGGAGAATTGTACTTCCGTAAGTGACCGCTAGAGGCGCTGTACACAATTCTCCATACAAATCATTTACGCCGTCGCTAGCGAGTACGGTCACTGTAAACTAGTGTAACTCATGGTAGAGGTACAGGGCAACTGTACTGTCACGCGTGTAGGAGAGTATTTAAAAGTAAATTCGGCCTAGCCAGCCATATCAGAGCCCATGATAGGCGTCTTAATTTATAGAATAGTGGGGTCGCCGTCATCGAAACCGATGAGGAGGACTATATATATAATTATATATATTTGTTTTCAAATACCTATCTAATGATAACCCACACTATAGGGTCAGTCGAGAAAAAAAAATCACCCCCTCTTTACGTCTATGGGAGGTACCCTAAAAAAACTTTTTTGTTTTTTTTTATTTAACCACTTTGTCGGCGTGACTGATATATATATTCATGCCAAATTACAGCTTTCTAGTACTAACAGTCTCTGAGCTCTGAGCTTAGCCGTGGACGGACAGACAGACACACATGGCGAAACTATAAGGGTTCCTAATTGACTACGGAACCCTAGAAACCGCTAAACGTAGCTACATAGGAGTTATTTCGATAGGTCCTAGGCTAGTCTTAAGACGAGCCACCTAGTTTTTAAATATTGACCTCGTTTACTTGGCCATTCTGTTTGTTATGTATGAAGTAGGTGACATAGTTATGTATCAATAATTCAACGCAATAATATAGTTCTGTAAACAAAAAGGTGTTTTAAAACATGACATTTTACTTTCTATGCAATAACTCGGGAGTAAACGCGAGTTGCAAAGGCGAGTTGATTCGCTTTTTAAGGTTCCGCAGTTAAATGGTAAAAACTGATCCATTAAAGATTTGCCATGTCTGTCTGTTTGTCTCAGTTGTTAGCTCAGAGACTCTTCTTACTAGAAAGCATTTGGCGTGGGTGTCTATTTAATAATCATACCAACAAAGTGACAGAAATAAATTTTGAAAATCTCGTATCTAGGGGGCAGTGGCGAAGGCTACTAATAACCCGATTCCCCTCGGGTTGTCTAAACTTTTGAAGTAGCCAAACGCTTCTCTTCCCTTACTGCACTGCTTTTCAAGGAGAGGATAAATGGGTATGATTTTTTTTTGCTCCGGCTTTACTTGCAAAATTTTTCACGCCCCGACACTGGGGGAGGGCCAACCCCCGAGCAGCAGTTTCAGGGGGTGCCAAAATAATGGTATATGATTGAAAGTAAAAAAGTTGCTCCCCAAAGCGCCTAGCATCCGCAAGCTTGGTTGGCTCACCGTCGACTTAAAAATCGTAGATCCAGGGTGCTCGCAATCAGTCAAAACTTAGGTAATATTGGAGATTTGCCGCATATTAGTACATAAGTACATAACCCTACGTGGCGCGTGACCCGATACGCACTTGGCCGGTTTTTTTAAGTAAAAGTAACAACGATCTGTTACTTCCTGTGACTGTGTTTGTCTCATCAAGGTCAGCCAAAACCATTTTGGTTTTTGTCAGGCTAACTACAAAGTAAATGTCCAATGCTAAAAGACCAAAAGATGACATCCTGCTGTCACCTCTATTGCTAGTGACATAAATAATAAGATAATTACCATCAAGGATTTTTAATTGTTGAGTATATAACGTAGAAATAGTGAGATGATTGTTTGTTAGTGTTTAAAAACACGTTGCTAGTGATCAGCAACGTTACTACGAGAGTGTTTCGCAATGGCTCAATAATCTAAGGATTGACTGTACTATGTTTCAACATAAATAATAAAGTTGGCATAGGATATAATTGTCGTCACGATGTTAATTTATGTTAGACTGAAATATTACAAAGCGTCGTACCTACGAATAGTAGATTTTTGTGGATATCGCATTAGCGCTAATAATCGATTCTATTTGCTTGGTACCTATTTGGTTGTTTAGGACCGAACGAAAAATAGTTTATTTATAAAATTCATTTATGGTAGCTTAATAACCAAATTCTAGATATTATGTTACAAAACACAACACAGTTTCGTCAAAAGAAATATTCGGAATAAAACAACATGCTTTTAACATAATTGTTAAGCCCAGTTTAGACTAGCAAGAAAAATCGCGCAAGTTGCTTTACATTGCAGCGTTCGTTAGCCTACTTCAAACTAGTTTGCTTTGCGGCCGCGCAATGTAATTCAACTTGCATGATTTTTCTTGCAGGTCTAAACTTGGCCTTAGAACGCGTTTCGGCCGTCAACATCTACGTATAGAGACCAAGTTTTGACTACATTTGACACATGACAGTTCCTACATCAGAAAAAAAAGGTTGATTGTCACATTGACTTGTAAGGGAAAATCCTGAACCTAAGGGTACCAAGCCAAAGGAATTTCTTGGTTTACTAAACATAATTTTAGTAATTGTTTTCTTATGTTAAGGTGACCGTTTGCGGGGTCCTCTACCTCCAAAACTTGTTTTCGAAGTTTTTATCGACTTCCGACAAGAGAGGACACTGACACGCGACAGCTTTTTCCACAATATTAAGCAAATTGGTAACTTTTAGGGTCACGTACACCAGCACACAAGCTTATTGATAAAATTAAAATGAACTTGTTTGTCTGACATCTATAATGCTATTACTATTAGCCCAACCAAAACAAAACATACTTACTGTACATTTTTTCCAAGTTTTTTAATATTAACTTTTATTCAACTTGCAACGTAATGCTCATAATATTACGTAAGGAAGTAAACATGTTATCCGTTTTAAAGCACGTAATTTTTGACCCAGTGCCAATGCAGTGATCGGATCGACTCAATTTTGCTACAAGTACGGAGCTCTGGCAAAGCAATATTGAAGTGCCGTAAGCAAATAAGTTTTCATCTTTCGTACTTTCGTAAAACTTCATTTGGGATGAAATAATAAAACTAAGACCGGTGACGGAGGAATTTTCATTTATTTATTTAACAAAGCTAGTTTAGGTATAAGTAAGTAAATACTCAGTATTTACTGAAAATAAAAATAATTAATGTTCAAGAATAATTAAGATTTTCGAAATTTTCGCTATTAGTGATTTACATTTTGGTCAATTTAATAATTTTACCTTTTGTCAGATGTGAATTATAGCTAGTAGTAGGTATGAATAGCAGCATCCAGCAAACAGCTATTAAGGCACAACTCAATTGTGAAACGCCCGCGAGGCGAAAATTCATGTACCTATTGTGATCGCCAAAGCGTGGCCGTGACCACGGCACTGAGCAGATGGATTTTTATCTTGGAGTTTATAAAAAGTGACATGGTCGTCAGTATCATAAAGTAACCTGAGAAATACTATTAAGTAGTCGTCAAGCGATGTCGAAAGAAGCTACTAACGCCATCTTACGAAAATCCGTTATAAAATGGCTTTTCATAAGATGGCGTTAGATAAGGTTATCCTACTTACAAAAATGCATTAAAGTTATCCACTAGGATAACACAGTCGAAAGCATAAATATGTAAACAGCCATCGCGTCAAAATATGAAAACATCAACCTTATGGTTAGTGACATAGAGTTGTATAGATATTTTTGACACCTTGTTAACGAATGTTTGTTTTGCACGTGACCGTACATTTGTGCAATGCCTATTCAAACGCTGTCCGCAAAAAAAAGATGTTTAATAGTTCTAGATACCTAATAGACAAACGCGGATATGCTAGGCAGTAGGCCAGTGCTAAATGAGTTCAAAATCATACAGGAAACCGATTTCTGAAATCACATTATAAGTACTTGAACTTAAAAATCGACGTATTGCTGCAAAACTGCAATGGTCTAGTCAAATGAAATTTTCGACCAGTTGATTACTATTCCTCAACTCGTAAATGAAATGAAATATTCCCTATTTAACTTAATATTTCACCACTTTCGAATACTTAGTATTTTCGAGTGATGTGATTTCAAAAATCGGTCTCCAGTGCAGAATAATAGTAGTGCTTAGTGTGCTGGATGCGTACTTGGGAGATTATTTTACTTATTCTATTTACTTATTTGGATGGACACACAGTAAAACAACCATTTGTCTTAGACGGTAGGTATCTACCGTGCAACTTAAAATTTATTTCAAACAACTATTTATAATGACCGCAGCTTAACCATAGATTATACTTACAAGCTATAGAACACTTAGTACAGAGCAACTCAAGCAGAGGTAGTCGAACAGAGGTGCGCAAGCAGAATAATGAGTAATCATCATTGCGCGTTACCAATATTGATCAATATTCATACTCACACCTTTGCTTTAATTTGAATTAGGTGGTCCTAATAATTATAAATAGATTGTAGGCAGGTACATCACTTACATGGCACGATATTTTCAGGAAAGTCTCTCGCTCGTGGTAGAATCTTTGGGACCCCACGGCACCTACCAACCTCGGCAAGAGGGCAACGTCGGAGTGTTTTTAGTGGGTATACTCCCCCCTCCCCTTCCCGTTAGGAGAAGAGGACTTGAGAGAGAGCTCCACATAACCATCTGGGTCTCCCGGGCCCGGGGGTACACGTAAAGTTCGTTAGTTCGTTAAAAAAAAGGAAAGTCTCTCGTAACGTTGCCCTATATAATTCTAGAATGAATGCCCAGATATAAATATACCCAGGTGTATTTAACTAGGTAACTACATACTTAGTATTGCGATGATGAAACTATTTATGAACAATACAAGCATTAAGCGATTAAATAGTCATAAAGTCATGACTCGCCACGCCACTGAGAGACCTATGTAGGGTCAACGTCATAAATAAGTGATCACTTTTGTACCTTGTCACTTTAACATCATGTTGGAAAAGCCATACGAAATTGTGTAACGACTGAAAGCAAGAAGGTACAACATCACTTATTTATGACGTTTGACTGTACTTACGCTACGATAAAATTGCATTTGATTTTACCTAATACCTCGCTTTGTCAATATGTCCAAACACTTGAAGCCTGCTGCTGTATTTCTCAGACTGAAGTTAAGGTTTTCTCCAATAATAAAGTCGCTAAAATAGGGATAGCCTTAAAGCGACTACAGTCGTAGTCCCTGAAACTTCGTAAATAAAAATAACATGGCGTGGCTCCCCGGACAGCGTTACGTAACGGTCGCGAATAACACTCTTTTATGTGTACCTATTCAAAAATAAATTTTAATAAAAGTTTTTTTTACTGACTGTACTTTTGTCATTCAAATTGCAAATCCGTACCAAGTTTCAAGTCGTTGCATTGAATAGTTCCGAGAGACGATCTTGGTCGGACCACCATAACTCCACTACCAGGTTACTTTATAGTCACCAGACTTATTTAAATGGGTCGTTTTTAAAAATAATTGTACATAAGTAGTTAAGGGCTTAATGAAAACAAAATCACGGTCGCTTCCTTTGTATAACGAAAGTTAGTCATACAAATTATATGGGTAACTTGCGTTACACAAAGGAATCAATTAAGTTTTGTTTTAATTAAATCCCTTAATCGTGTACAATTTTTTTTGATATTGACTGAAATAAGTACCTAGATATATACCTATGCCAAATTTGATTTCAATCGAATATCAGAAAGTGGTCGAAAAATGGCCAGCGAATTTTCAACCGACGAAAAAAACGGAGGAGGTTCTCAAGTCGACGCGTATATTTGTTTTTTTTTGTTTTTTTTTTAATTAATGATCACGCGTAACTTTTTACAGAGTAGTCCGATTTTGATGATTCTTTTTTAATTGGAAAGCGTATACCCCGAGGGTGGTCCCATTTAAATTTGGAAATATTATTCCTACCCTAAGGGTAGGAAAACAGGGATGATTGATTGTTTAGTCACTGATTGTACTGTATGACCAGGCATAACTTTTTACAGAGTAGACTGATTTTCATAATTCTTTTTTATTGGATAGGGTATACCTTGAAGTTGGTATTATATAAGTTTGGAAAATAAAATTACCCCAAGGATGGGAAAAAAGTATAAAATAAAAACTATTAACGACCAGATGGCCTAGTGGTTAGAGAACGTGACTACGAAGCTTGAGGTCCCGGGTTCGATTCCCGCGTCGGGGCAGATATTTGTATGAAAAATACGAATGTTTGTTCTCGGGTCTTGGGTGTTTAATATTTATTTAAGTATGTATCTATCTATATAAGTATGTTTGTCCGTTGCCTAGTACCCATAACACAAGCTTTCCTTAGCTTACTTTGGGACTAGGTCAATTGGTGTGAATTGTCCCGTGATATTTATGCTGTGCTCGGGTGCCAAGTAACCTCGTGTGATATTGGTTATTTTCCTCCCTTGTTGAACAATCTACTATTTCATCTCTCATACTCGCAAAGTGAGGCAAATCATATCTGACATACGGGAGGATAACTATTATTTTCTTCCCAAAGGTAGAAATGAATTTAAAACAAGACCGGCCAAGTGCGAGTCGGACTCGCGCACGAAGGGTTCCGTACAATTATCTATAAAAATCACGTTTGTTGTATGGGAGCCCCTTAAATATTTATTTAATTCCATTTTTTAATTTTTGTGGTTATAGCGGCAACCGAAATACATCATCTGTGAAAATTTCAACTCTAGCTATCACGGTTTCCGAGATACAGCCTGGTGACAGACGGACGGACGACGGACAGTGGAGCCTCAGTAATAGGCTTTCCGTTTTTACCCTCTGGGTACGGAACCCTAAAAATAAAGGCATTGGCTGTCAATGGAACACATACGCATTCAGCCAAGCATTACGGCATAATATATGTACATGGAATAATTAAGTATTGAGTTTTTTTTTCTTAATTAGTCATATTACAAATTTTATAATGCCAGTGAAATATTATTAAATTAAATTATTAATTTACATTAGTTTCTTATTTAGTGACTTAAACCAGAAAAGTTAGAAAGTGTTAAGAAAAAAACACGGTAAACGACAATGTTATTGTCCACACAGCCTATCTCTATACAGCTTAACTCCTTGGTTCATCCTTAAAGTAAAAAACAGCAAAGACTTCGCGTCTTTGGCCCCTCTGGCGACTCATTCAAAAAAACTCCTTGGTTCAAATTGGTTACTTACATGTTTTATAAATAAATTTACTAAAACACCTACTTTATCTACTGTTTTCATTGATTATTATATTGAACATTCTAAATTTTGTTAAATTAATTACTCCTTAACAATAAACTCCATTGAAATATTTAACAATGATCATATTGACCAGTTTAAACATTTTTATTCTGTCTGTATGATATTTTATTAGAAAGTGATAACTATTATAACGATATTATACATAATTCATTACAGTAAATTAAATAAAAAATACCAAGCAATATCAATTTAGGATTCCAAGAATTTTTAACATTACATTATATATGAATAAAATTATGTTATTATAGTAGTCATCATGTGGCAATGGCAGTCTATTCCTCATTTTTATTTATTTATACTTATATTTTCTTACTTTCCTTGTAGTCGAAATGAAAAGCATAGTGTTTAACTCGGGAAAAACACCAATATCACCCTCGGAATATTGGCACACTCGCTGTGCTCGGGTGCCAAGTAACCTTGTGTGATATTGGTTATTTTCCTCCCTTATTGAACAAACTACTATTTCTTATATCGTACGTTGACGTTAGCTTATAAGAATTTTATACAAGGATGCCACATCAAGGTAAGTAAATGGTGGAAAATAGTTTGCAAAATACTAACTTAAGTCTATCTGGTAGAGTGGCATTGTTGCTCCTAGTGTGTCAAGGTGAATGGTATTCGATCATTAGAATACTAATAAGGAAGATGCCATATCAGGTTTGTCGTCTTGTTTGGAAGTAAACGCCTATAATAATTCGCCCTTTCTGTTTAAAGATATTTTACCTACTCGTAAAATACCTACTTGTATTCGTTATAAACGTGCGTACCCTTAGTAATAAAGTGTTAGCAGAGTCTTACTTCTAAGCAAAATGTACCTGTGCAATGTGGAGTTTTCTTAATATCTACTGCATAGTTGACTATCCTTAGTTTTTAATTGCTTTAATTTTTATTAATGAACTGAAACAATTACTGCGCTCACCCGCGAGCTTATAATTATAATTATTATTTTTATTGCAACGGCAATACTCGTAGAAATACACATTATAATGACAACTATCTACAAGTAAATTTGCTATAATTACTTATATTCTACTGAATTCCGAATTTTTATAACTGACTTGGAAATTATTCAAGCATAAGCAAATATATAGGTATGTACTTATGAACAATTAATAAATATAAGTAGGTAAGTAAAATAGAAACTGTTCCTAAAACTAAAAAATTACAAATAACATTGAATAATTACTTGTTGGTACTTTATATATTACATTCGGCAGTTATTCTTATAACAGATTTATTCTTTATATAGAACCTACCCTAGGACTCATCATGAGATTATTTTTCATTATATCATGAGCCTGTCCTTTTTCTTGCAACATTGCACACAAACAAAATAACGTTGCGCAGTATTTAATCGTTTGTGATTAAATGGCATAATTGATAATATTTTAAATGTCGCCTATTTTATTGCGTAAATTACCTAAAATTATTGTAAACTTAGCTAACAAAATGTGGGCGATAGTCGCCGCTAGCGTTACGGATCCTTGACAAATTACAACATAATGCCATTTAGTTCCATCAGGCCAACAACTGGCTTATAATAAAATATTAAAATTAATCCTGAAATCGAGCGATTCTAAAAACTACCAAAATGAGATGAATGTTGTACACGCGTTGTATTTTTAATGTACGAAACATTAAATAAATTTTTGACTAAAAAAAACTTACAAGCATTTTTGCTGATTGCATTTTCTGTTGTGTAGGATTTTTATGTAACAATTCTAAGCTAACTGCCACGACAAGTCAAGATCAGTCAAGATCAATGTTGGCTTACTTAACTTTTTTTTTTATTTAATCAAACGGTACATGCTTTTGGGTCGTTCTCTGACCAAGGCAGTTTTGCGTGACCTTCGGTGCACGATTTTTTTTTATGATTATCCGACTTTTTATAATTACATCGAAAACTAGTGTTTATTTGAAATGTTTTGCAGAAGGAGGCACCATTTTAGTCCTCACAGTTATCGAGATAATCAATTTCAAGATTATTTAAAAGCGTTAAAGTTTTTCGGGTGCGCCGGTGGGATTCGAACCCACGTCTCCTGGGTATGCGCCCCAACGGGTGTTCTACCAATTGAACCACGTCGCATCCAACCGACTCCCCCGAAATTCTTAATCGCTTACATACGCCAACAGTGGCGTGTGGTAACATCCATCGCAACTAGTAGAAGCTACGACTCCTACGTACCAAATTACACTGGAAATGCATAAGAAATGATGTACCACATCTATTTATTCAAATATTATTTATTTTATTAGCAGTACGGCTGCTCACCGAATCTAAGATTATTTAAAAGCGAAAAAGTTTTTCCGAATCTTAGATTCGGTGAGCAGCCGTACTGCTAATAAAATAAATAATATTTGAATCAATTTCAAATTTTCATATGCCACCGAAATCACAAAACTGCGAATAATGAAAGTAAATTACTTTTTCACTTCTCATGCTCTTAAAATGTTACTTTAGTCTCTGCATATCGGGACTAAAGCTCTTTTTTGATCTCAAGGGATTAAAGTAATTTTTTTTTAATTGACTATGGAAACTCCTAAACTGCCAATCACGGTGTTTGTGAATGGAGGATTATCGCTATTTTCAGTGTCTGGGTATAGACAATTTTAAAGCTTTCCACAGACCGAAGCGCGCTGCGGACGCTCCGTAGCGCCCTGCGCTTCGGTCTGTGGAAGCCTTTAGGGCGTGGAAATAACCTCATAATGACAACTGTATAAAAAATATTTAAAAAATAATAATTACGCGAAACACGATGAATAATTACGAATATTAATCTATTTAATTATAAAATATTAAAGATGAATTCATTTTATTCTGCATGTAAAGAAAGAATTCCTTTAGCTTAGGTGTTTTTAATTTGTTTTTTTTTTTAAAAGCGCTGTCGGCAATGCAGTTCCCAGCTCTGTCGATAAAATAGCAATCCGCACTGTCGGCAAAGCAGCGCTACGTACTTACGTACGTACGTAGTACGGTAGATAGAGCAGTTACCTTTGAAAGTTATTATGGCGTGATTTCAAAATAATGCGATGTCAGTTGCATTTAATAGTAAATAGAAAGTATAATTAGATATAATTTAACAAAGAATGGGCATATAGAAAATAAACTTAAAATGTCGTTTCTTTATTCACGGGTAAGTGTTTCAGTTAACAATATATTTTGTGTGTGAACTTAGATCAATTATGTTAATTTATTTGCCGATTCTAATGAATGAACAATTATCATTCTTACATGCATAGTCCAATTAGTTTGAACATAGTCTTTAAGTTAGAATCTGTTGGCTAATTATGCAAGCATTTAAAGCGTCACTTTACAAAAAAATATAAAAGAAAAGAAAAGACAGCGGAATTTTTTTTGCTATTTGAATTTTGAACAGATGTCCACTGCTCGTATTGAGCATACGTCGTAAAAAAGTAATTTTGTACGTCGTTTTTTTCCTCGCATTTAAAGTGAAAAGTAGAGTGTTTAACGCGAGACTAAACTACCATAATGACAATTCGAATTATAGCCTCCCTCGCTATCGCTCGGGGGGCTAAATATCTCGTGTCATTATGGCTTGTTTTAGTCCCTTGTTGAACAATCTACTATTATTGTTTAATATCACAATGTGTAATAACTACAAACTTACAATGATGGGCTTAAACTATAATTAAACAATTATCACCATATTTTTTGGAACGTTACACTAGTTAAATAAGTATCTAACTCTTGTTAGGTAATTACATTACTTTGCTCTCGTTTATAAGCTATTGTGCTTTAAATAGTACTTATTAGTATAATTATTTAACGTAGTTAAAGAACACATTTCATAAAAACAAATAATCTCTTAAAAATAATAATCATTCCCTACTTATTATTTATTTCAACAGTATTTATGAAATCAAAAATCAGCTAAACACAAACTAAATTTTTGTGAAACAAATAAATAATGAAACAAAAAAGATATAAATTTCAGAAATATTTGACCAATAATAATCCACCATCAATACATAATTAAATAATTATTTAATAAAAGCTGAAGACACGTTCAAAAATCAAAGTTTTTTTCGTAAAATCATTAATTTCTACCAATATTATCAACTGGCTCGAATTATTTTACATAAATATGTACAAGAAATAAACTTAATAGTTTCAAAAAACCATGACTAACTGTAATACCACCGGATTCATTCAAATCACCGAATTCACCGCCACCGAATTCACATGAGCAATTTAGTTTTTAACAAATTACTTCAAAACAGTTAACAATAGAAACTTGATTTTTTTTCTAGAAGTAGTAATAACACTGATTAATATGCCAAATTAATTTGAGTTCATATCAACAAATCAAGCGAGAAAAAATTGCCACTGATATCACTTTCAGAGGTACCAAAAATTTCATACGTGATTCTTACCCTCATAATTCAGCAGTGACGCAAAAAACCTTAAGTCCGCCCTGTTCAGCCGATGCAACGTGGATGGTTCTTTTTGGCAAGCCATCGTCAAATGTTCTTGAAGTGTGCGTAAGAACAGTATGACGAGTTTTATGAACGAAATTGGATAAGACGCTTTTCTCGGGACATTTATGTAATATGGTTTTAAAAAAAAGATAAGGTAAAAAGGAATATTTAAATAATTTAATCTAATTCATAAAGTAGTTGGCTTGCTGTGAACAGTAACATTTATTGGTTTTCTTGCATGGTTTTTGAAATAAACGGTAACACATAGTGAAAATTGGAGGTGGGACAAGGCCAAAATGGGGACTCCAGCGACTTTAGATTTTTTTTCTCTCATTAGACATAGCCTATATAAAACTGTTAGAAGTTTTTTAAGCAGAACAAAGTATTAACTATATGAGGTATTTTAATTATAAGGTTATCTGTTAAAATTAAATTTTTACAACTACTTGAAGTTGAGAACACGAAAAAACGTGAGACCAGAGAATGACCCTTTTACAATAAATTTTGTTATCGCCAAACTGTTACCAGTTTGTTGGCGATGAAGCACTCAATACTATAATTGAATCATGCACCTAGATACACAAAACAGTTAACAACTAAATAAACTAACATGCACAACTACATACTTACACTTTTTACATATTTTTGTAAAAGGTGTTTTTTCATTCTCTTTTTAAGGACCGGTTTACTAAACTTAGGTTTTTCTCTTAACCACCCCATTTCGTTAAACAGCCTCGGCACTAAATATTTATTTAACCTTTTCCCGTAATAATTGACTGCTGGAGGCTGTATTAATTTACCTTCTCGTACCCGCCTCGTGTTGTATTTATTAGTTACGGGGCATTTATATTCATCTAAATAATAGTTTTCTAAAGCAATCAGATACTTAATTTTCAACACGTTCCTTCCGTCCTTCTTGTAGCCCACCTACAATGTGTTCGTGAGGTACAGTTACTTATGCGTTCAGCCAGTACTCTCAATTCTTTTGTCATTCTGTCTATTGAATTAATTGATGTCCGGATTCCAAACCATTCATTGACATCATGTCACGTGATTTAAGTATCAAATAGATTTGTAGACTCATTAAGAAGATAACTATGGGTCGTACTATTGTCTCGCGCTGAAACTTTAACATTTGTAACTATGTTTTTACTTTGTACATAACAAAGTTATTTTTGCACATAATAAAAAAAACATATTTTATTAGTCTCATGAGTCGACGTCATAGTCTGTAAGGTAGTTCTCCGTTGAATGAATAACCTATCGGTGGCGAAGGGTACTAACAACCCGATTTCCCCCAGGTTGACTAAACTTTCGAAGATACCAAACGCCTCTTCCATTACTGCACTTTCAAGAAGAGGATAAATAGGATTTTTAGGTTTTTTTATTCCAGTTTTACTCGCAAAAAATTTCACGCCCTGCCACTGTAACCTAGGTAAAAAGTAAGGTTTCTCACACTCGGACAAGTAACCCTTTACTCAAAAATTACTGATTTAAATTTCTAATAAGAATAATAGCAGCAACGGGACCCTATTACTGAGACTCCGATGTCTGTCCGTCCGTCTGTCACAGGGCTCTATCTCTTGAACTTAAAATTTTCACCGATTATGTATTACTATGACCGTTATAATGTAACAATAAATTCTAAAAATAAAATAAAGTTAAAAATTAAAGGGGGTTGTCATACAAGAAACATGTTTTTTTAGCATTTTTAACTCCGGCACCGTTTGCTAGGCAACGCGACAGCCGGCAGGTTGCTAGGCAACGCGAGCGGCCCTATGCTGTTCGGATGATTGCCTACCTATGTATATGCTTGCGATTTTAGTGCTTACATTTTGGCGATTTTTACTGAACGGTTTCTAAATCTTCATGTACGAGTCCGACTCGCACTTGACCGCTTGTAATATTTTAAACCTAAACCTAGTGACATTTTCTCAACAAAGTATGATGGATAGGAGCGGCTAAGCTGTACCCTAGGAGTGGTGAACTGGTCCACTTATACGGACAAGGTCACAAAAAGCTTTTTTCGGCATAATTTAATAGTAGATCAATCGGTTAAAAAATCTGCTGGTAATCATTTTACTTCACTCTATTACAATACTTTTGGTGCAGCTCGGAACCGGTCCCTTTATAAACAACTAGCTTTTGCCCGCGACTCCGTCCGCGTGGAATTAGTAATTTGGGCAGCTTATTTTTTTATCCAATTTGCTTTTTCATCAATTATGGCTACGGAAGAAGTGAAACTTCATAATAAACCAACCCGCTCCCAATCCGCACCCAACCCGCTCCTAACCCGCCCCCAAACCGCCCCCAACTCGCTCTCAACCCGCCTCCAACCCGCTCTCAACCCGCCCCCAACCCGCTCGCAACCCGCCCCCAACCCGCCCCCAACTCATTCTCACCCCGCCCCCAACCCGCTCCTAACCCACCCCCAACCCACTCCTAACCCGCCCTCAACCCGCCCCAACTCACTCTCAACCCGCCCCCAACCTGCCCCCAACTCGCTCTCAACTCGCCCCCAACCCGCTCCTAACCCGCCCCCAACCCGCTCCCAACCCGCCCCCCAACTCGTTCTCAACACGCCCCAAACCCGCTCCCAAACCGCCCCCAACCCGCTCCCAACTCGCCCCCCACCCGCTCCCAACCCGCCCCCAACCCGCTCTCAAACCGCCCCCAACCCGCTCTCAACCCGCCCCCATCCCGCTCCCAACTCGCCCCCCCACCCGCTCCCAACCCGCCCTATCTAACTGGGCTATCTAACACTGAAAGAATTTTTCAAATCGGAGCAGTAGATCCCGAGATATAGAAGTTTTACTTCAAAAACCCCCGATTTGGAAACATTCTTCCGCTCCGCTCCGCTCCTATTGGTGTTAGCGTGATAATATATAGCCTATATCCTTCCTCGATAAATGGGCTATCTGACACTGAAAGAATTTTTTAAATCGGAGCAGTAGTTCCTGAGATTAGTGCGTTCAAACAAACAAACTCTTCAGCTTTATAATATTAGTATAGATTAAGGTTGCAGCACAAGTGACCAAAGTTACCAAAATTCCGTATTAAGCTTTCCAGGAAGAGTTGTTTGGGAAAATCAGTTATCGAATAACTCAGCTTTACAGCTTTTAAGTATATCAGTACCACTACCATGAGTTCACAGTGACCGCACTCGATAGCGACTGTCACTCTTTCCGAGTTCGTGTTTCGAGTAGGGGACTATAAGAATTAGTGGGCGGTTTCTCCCAAGATTACTAAATTACTTCCAATCCAGTTCGCGGCGGTTCTTCAAGCAGTAAACGAATTTATGTCAAGTCATGTCGTGGCCTAATTTTAGATCTATATCCATCTTGTTAGCCTTAATTAACCTCTTTACTATGTAAAGTGAGACCTGTCTCTAGGAGTTAAAGATATTGATTAATTAATGGATGAGACTATAAAAAGAAATGCGGCGGCAAAGACTGTTAGACACCAGAGATGTGTAAGGAAGCAGAGCGGTGTACGAGGAAAATGTACCAATAGAAAAAAACAGTGATGAGCGAGGCTATAAAAAATAAGTACTTACCTAATCCTGTTGTTGGATTTTTTCTCGCTCACACTCGTGAATATGCAGTCTAATTAGGCTGAGTGCATTTGAGAATACTTTACAAAGATCTTCCTAATCTTCAAATTGTATTGACGTTTGAACAAAATTAGTGTACGTGTGTTCATCCATTTTGTTGCCAGTAATTGCAAGTCATGGTGGCCCCCCGAAATAAAAACTAGTAACAGACTAAAAAATGGATCCATATGGCGTCACATACAATTACTTACCTACACTAAAATTAAAGCGTTGTTATGACAAATGATTCAGTTGACACATCTCAATAAAGATGTAAATACTTAGGTGTTTAGAACTATGTCGAGGGTAGTGCAACCATGCAGAACGAGAGGTCAGGCGACACTACTAACACAATCAAAACATCATTTTGAACATAAATAAAAATATCTGCTTGTTTTGTAAGTAGTTGCATAAGATTAACTAGCGTAGTCTAAAGAATAGATAACACTGTAACTTTTAGTTTGTTAATATTGTTTGAATGAAGATCATTCAGATAAATGATTACAAGCATTTTAATTTCGTAAAACAACTTGGATGTAATAATTAAGAATGAGTTTACTTGTATGCTAACCTTATTGTTATACAAAAAAATATTTCTAAAGCTAATGTTTTTAACAACCTTTTTCTTGTGTTTCAGAAACTACCTTACCCGAAGGCAGTGGGGTTTATAGTAACAAATGAATTCTGCGAAAGATTTTCCTATTATGGAATGCGAAGTAAGCGATTATTTAATAAGTCCATCTAGTATAGTACTACGTACTACTTAATTCATTAATTTCCATTTCTTCCAACAATAACAATAGAGATATTGATAATATTTAACAGGGTTCGAAATTGAGGATTTTTTTTTACTTTCAAATAATACAATGGAAGTTACGAAAGTATAAATCAGATAATTTATTGAAGAACATACCGCACGCTTAGTAAAAAACTGCATCAATTTTAATTATTCTTATTTCAAAACTAAACTTTACGTAGAAAAAATAAGGTTTAGTTTTGAAATCAGAATAATGAAAATTGATGCAGTTTTTTATTAAGCGTGCGATACATGAACAGTTTTATAATTTGCTATGTGAAATGACCGCCTCAAGTAGCTAAACTGCGTGCATAATATTCCTACACGTATAGAACGTTTGTAGAGTTATGTTTATCTTATCAAGTGAAGTTAACCGATATTAATGCGTTTTCTGTCCTACTTTAAAACCGGTTTTAATGGAGCATTTTTATTAAAATTAAGAAATTCTATGTTGTTGGTGTAATCCGTTTATCAGTAAGCAAATCACTTAATAAGTTAGCAGGTATGTCTCATTTACCCAGATGTAATTGATACAAGGCCCCGCATTATCAAATGAAGTGCACTTCAACAAACTTTAAACAACATTCTTTATAATGTTATTGAGGCAGCACTTAAACAATCACTTGTACTTGAAAACTTTACGGTTATTGCTCTATAGGTAGTTCTTGTAGAAATCTACGTCACCGCGTAATTCCTTCTTGAAACGTTAATCCCCGTTTGTACCTAGTTAGCAGTATTCTAACCGCAGGTAATCGATGTTTACATACACTTTTAATAGCACATTGTTCTTGTTTGATTGTTAATAGAGGATTTCATATCTTCATAGAATTTATATGAAGCACTATTGTTAGCCTTGCATCTAAAAGTAATCAATATTGTATGATTGAAGGCATACACAGGTCAACACACGTGTGGTAGTTGTATCTACTCGTGTTGCACGCGTTATCATTTAGATGAAGACAATAATACTTGTCAGAATCTTGCAGTTTTCTCAGTGAATATAAAGGCTATTAAGTACATGACCACACTAGCTCACCAAGCAAAAGTACACAATTGTCGCGCCAAGCGCCGACTAAATGTAAACTATAAAAATAATTACTATTCAAGTATAGTCGGGGTAAGAAAAGGTTCGTCACTTTTCGACTCTATGTCAACGAGTTAAGGTCGAAAAGTGACTAACGTTTTCTTACCCCGACTATACCTACTTAACTCATACTAAATGATCTATTTACCTATGACTTTTTAAACCTTAAATCACTAAATTTTCAGAATTGTTGGATAAACTTGTATCACAATTAAAAAGTAGAGAATGAATGACAATGCCTAATCTTTTCCTTTGTGTTTTGGTTTCTTAATAGTCAAAGATTATCAAAATATTCCCACTAAATTAAGTAATAATCACCTCATTTTGCTAATATTTAAAAAAAAAGCATAAACTAAAGCAATTGTACATTTAAGTAGATAACTTTTCATTATTTATTTAAATATATAATATAGCACGGTTCGATAATATTATTAAATATTTATGAATTCTGCTGTGAAGCTTGTAAATAAATAATTATCGATGCAAAGCGCTGACATTGCACCTGATTTGGATCACCTTAACCTACCTGGAAGACGCACAGTTGCATCTACAACTACACTGACGAGCAAAAATAAAGGGTCGGTAACAAAAATGTCGATAACTACAAAACTCGCTGTGATAGCATCTTCGAGTAAAAGAAAAAGTTTAATTGAGAATAAAAATCTTTACTAAACTCATTTTACTCGAAGAAGCTATCACAGCGGGTTTTGTAGTTATCGTCATTTTTGTAACCGACCCTTTATTTTTGCTCGTCAGTGTATGTAGTTATATAAGTATGTAAATTGTTATTAGGTGTCAAGTCTTAATGTTTTCGCTTTATTGCAAACGTGGGAAGGTATTTGTGTTGTTATTTTATATGAAGCGCCAATAAATTGTAGATTTCTAGAAGGTCTTGTTAACATAGAAAGATGTTTAATCTAATATATAAAAATCTCGTGTCACGGTGTTTGTTACCGAACTCCTCCGAAATGGCTTGACCGATCTTTATGAAACTTTTTTCTCTGTATTCGGTAGGTCTGAGAATAGGTCGTAAGCTATTTTTTATACCCCTAGGTGATATTATGGCAAAAAAACGTTTGCAGGGTCAGCTAGTAATATATATAATGAACTTGCAACTTTCGAAGAAAATAAATAAATTGTCCGTGACAAATGTTGTAACTTTGTAAGTAAATATTTGACTCGTTTTAAGTTTTTTAAGCGGTCGGATTCCTTTTAAATTTAGTACTTGTATATTGATCTGTGATCATACAATGATAAAGTACCGTCAACAAAACAGCTTGTGTTGAAAATGTAATATTTTAAGTAGGTTTTGGAATCAAAAATGCCAAAAAATATCCTTATAAGTAGTTTCGTTTAGTTATTACTTCAGGATAATTAAAAGCCTTACTTTTTTAACTTTGTGATTAATATTTTCCATAAAACCCTTTGTTTTTCGTGATCAGAGGCCGTATTGTCTAACGCTTCTGTCGCTTGCCTTCGCTTTCACCGTCTCTTTCTGTTATCCCTTTATACCATTTGACAGAAAGAAATAGTGATTGCGAAGGCAAGCGTCAGAAACGTTAGACAATAAGCCTGCTGATATGCAATTGGTCGTTTTTTTTCATATGTTTCATTTTATTGATAGGTATTTCAAATAGTTGTTGCTGCTGATCTTATTTTGGTTTTAAACCGGATTTCGATTATGTGGGTAGTTATTATTGCCGAAAGAGATTTCAAAACGTGCCCAAACAGGTTTTATTGTACTGCGAAACATTGATACATAAAAAAAACGAAGTGTGGGTACCACCGTAAAATCATACTGGTATTGCGTGGCCTTTATGTGGTTTTCTCCGGACTTTATATTATTATGATGTTTAAGAAGTGATTCTGTTAGTGTAATTTGAATAAAGACATTTTTTGCAATGAAATGACCAGGCATGATGATGATGATGAATGATTGATATCATACCAGGAGACCCATTTTTGAAATCGCATCACTCTAAAATAGGTAAGTACCATTTGAAAGTGGTGCAAATTGTTACAAAATAACAACTTACATTATTAATTTTTCGACTAGTTACAATAATCAACTACTTAGAGGTGAATTTTCTACTACTTACTCATATTTCAAATTGAACATTACTTACTTTCGAATGGCACTTTCGAATGATGTGATTTTAAAAATCGGTCCCCTAATGGAAAGTGAAAATAAGGCCAAAGGATTAGGTAACTCACTCACTGAAGTAATGAAATGACCTAAAAGAAGAGCTTTATTTTAACTTAACCTAAACTTTGAACTCATTACCCAATAAGTGATTATGTATTACTAACAAAAATTTTAAAAGTCTGAACAAATAATCATATTATTATTAGCTATACCTATTAATTTTAATTTCAATTATTGATTTCCTACTGCCGATATTTGATTTTCTACTGCCGTTTTAGCTCCTAATTAATTTATACTTACACCTTCTAATTAATCACGGCTTAATTATTACAAAAATTACTTCTGTGTTTCGGCCACACTGCGGCCGTGCGTGGTCATCTCAGTCTACTCTACGACGGCGCCTTTATAATGTGACAGAAATAAATTAAGTCCCTATTAATATAGTCCCCATTAATTATAAGGAAATTTAATATCACGTTTCAACTTTTAATAAATATTTTCAGCGATCCTATCTCTGTACCTGCGCGACAAGTTGGGCTACTCGGACAACGGTGCTACGGTTGTATACCACGTGTTCACCATGTTCGCGTATTTCTTCCCAGTACTGGGCGCCATGATTGCCGACGGCTGGCTAGGACGATTCAAGTAAGTAAATTTGGTATTTCATATTTGTAGACCTAAACTAAGTGACGCGATCGTTGCATGGCGTTATTCCCGCCGCTGGTTAGTATGTAAATATATCCGTGAGTAGTATGGAGAGCCACTCTGAAATTCGAAATTTTTTTTGCTAAGCTTACTTTGGGACTAGGTCAATTGGTGTGAATTGTCCCGTGATATTTATTTATTTATTTATTCAGATCACGCAGTATTAAAAGTATTAATTAAAAAAATTTGAGCTCCAGTGAGGGGAATCTGTTAGCAAGTATACTTGATTAAGAAAGTGCTTTAGGTTAAACTTTTTCGACCGTTACCATATCCAAAAAATAACAATCGAGCTAATTGTTTCATTGACTTGTAAATGAATTGATCCTTTCTGTGGTAGATAAAGAAATCTTTATCGACTCATCATCATCATCCCAGCCTATACATATACGTCCCACTGCAGGGCACAGGCCTCCTCTCCGAATGAGAGGGCTGGGGCCATAGTTCCTACGCGAGCCCAGTGCGGATTGGGAACTTCACACACACCATTGAATTTCTTCGCAGGTGTATGCAGGTTTCCTCGCTATGTTTTCATTCACCGTAAAGCTCATGGTAAATTACAAATGTAATTTCGCACATATATTCCGAAAAACTCAGAGGTGCGAGCTGAGATTTGAACCCACGACCCTCTGCTTGAGAGGCCATCAGTCAAACCCTAGGCCACCACGGCTTCGGCTTTATCGACATACATACGTATAAATAATTCGCATAATAGGTATAAAAAAATAAAGTGTACAAGTGTTGCTATTTAAACGGGCTACGTATTTTTCTATTTTATATTTGAAAAGCATTTCTGTAAAATGTTTCAATCGTAAACAAAAAGGGACAGCCAAATAAATCGAGTTTAATCGCAAGGAACAGCACACATCGCAACATATTTAAGTTAGGTATTGATAATTAAATTAAATTATTTATTCGTTTTCAGAACTATACTGTACCTGTCACTGGTGTATGCTTCCGGTAGCGTATTAATATCAGTGACGGCCATGCCTCCAGTTAGTCTGCCACAGCTGTAAGTACATGAAATAGCGAGCGATGCAATATTTTTTTCTTTTTTTAGCCACAAAACTTTTTTACTTTACTTTTTTCTACTTTTTTTTTTCTTTTTTTTTTTGCGCCGCCGGTTTCCTATCCGGCAGCATTTATGCTGAGCCTGAGCCTATTGCCACGAAGTTTTTTTTTGTTTTGTATGTTTCTGTTCTTCTTCTTTTTTTTGTGTTGATTGTGTTTCTTTTTATTTTGTATGGTCGTGGCAATAAATGAATTTTATTTATTTATTTATTTAAATGTTTCTACTTATGTCCGTTATAGATTTTGAAACCATTGAAACTATGTACCCAAACCGGTTTAATTTAAAAGGCAAAAACGCGAAGATAGTTTTAGACTACTAAAACATAGAACATTCGGCCCATTCATGCTTTGTATTTGCATGCTTTGCAAAAGCTAGGTACAGTCAAGGGCAAAGATATATATACACCACAAAATCTCAAAAAATGGCACCATCATTAAGATCATAAATTATGGAACATGGAAAGGTGCATAAATATGTATACGTTGTGTGAAAGATAAGTATATAAGCAGCAGGTGCAATATTATGTCCTCATCAATCAACGCATAAATTTAGACACACCATAATATTCATAAATATAGGTACACACTTAGGGCAAAATATGTAGTCGTACATAGTTTCAAAAAATGTATACACTACTTTATTAACTTAACATTTAGGTTGTGTATACATATTTTTGAAACTTTGAACGGCTACATGTTTTTGCCCTTGACTGTACGTACGGCAATCCTTCATTTCTAAGTGGCCGGCCATTTAATTGTGAAGAGTCTTCTTTTACATAGGTAAGACAATCATTGATAATATCGAGTCATATTGATTACTGGCATTTTAAATACTGTTCCTAAACACTAAACACTAAAAATATTTTGAAAATAGAATTTTTATGATTGACGGATTCTGTTGTATTAGTGGGTTGGTGGGTATCAGAATGCACTTTGGTTAAATTCAGCAGCTACGCAAACCTAAATAAATTAAAAAAAAAAAAAAAAAATCGCGTGTTTTATTAAAAAAAAACCGGCCACGTGCGAGTCGGACTCGCGCACCGAGGGTTCCATGCAAATTTATATGTATCTATGAACATCCAGTCTTAGCAGACCCCTGCTCCTAAGCAAAATAAGCGCAGTGTGGGATCATTGTAGATTTGTTACTGATATAGACAGACACACAAAAAAATTTATGCTTTTCGCAATTTTTCCTTTATCTGTGCTATAAGACTTAGCTTCGTACCAAATTTCAAGATTCTGAGTTCACGGGAAGTACCCTGTAGGTTTTGATTCCCTTGCGAGTTTCGAAAATATGCGGAAATTTGCGTCATAAACGGTTGTATCTTTTGATTGCGTTGGCTTAGATGTTTGATTTTTTCACAGCTCCAAGGGACAGTAGACTTGAGTATTTGATATAAATTTCAGCTTGATAACTCTACGCGTTCCTGAGAAAAAGGGTCTTGACAGGCAGACGGACGGACGGACGGACAACAAAGTGATCCTATAAGGGTTCCGTTTTTTCCTGTTGAGGTACGGAACCCTAAAAAACAATTAAAACTCATTCATATTTGTATCCAATCTTACCGTTAATTTGGGTATTTATTAAATAATGGTTAAATAAACAAAAGATAAACAAAATTATTTTTAAATTTCGAATTTAAATTTAGCGGCGTTTAATAAAACGCGAAATTTAGATTTTTATTTATTTATTTAGTTTTGCATAGCTGCTGATTTGAACCAGAATGCATTCTGATCCATCTTGATCCTCAACTTAGATAAGGTGGTAGTACTGGCTTAACGAGATTTGTTGGGTACTTAATGCTTTGCATGAAGATTTTTTTTTCCTGAAAATTTTTTTTGATAACCTATTTAAAATTTTTAAATGTCCACTAAACGGACATGTTTTAAGCTAGTAAGCTAAATAGTGGTCATGTAATTTTTTTCACTGTGATAAATCAAATCTTGACCAAAGATTAGGAGAAGAGGCAAAATTTAAATTGAAATGAAAATAAATAAAACATTGTAATAGTTTTTTAACCGACTTCAAAAAAAGGAGGACGTTCTCAATTCGGTTGTATGTTCTTTTTTTTTTTTTTTTTTTTTTTAACGTGTGTTACCTCAGAACTCCGTCATTTATGAACCGATTTGGAAATTTTTTTCGTTGTTTGAAAGCACTTGCTTCAAGGTTGGTCCCGTTGTTACCAGAATCCAGTTCTGATGATGGGATCCATGAGGAATTGACGAAACTCCTCAAAAATTCAAGAGAAATGTATAGCGATTTTAGTATTTTCGGTGACAAGTCGAACATTTGCATTCAAAAAGTATCATAGAACTATGTAATAAAACGACACAACCCCGTTGATCATTAAAAATAGAATTTTTAACATAAACTTATTTCGAAGTCAAACTGATGATTTTATCCTACGCATCTATTTTATACAGAAACAACTAAAAAGCAAAAAATAAAAATTTTAAATAAAAAATAAAACCTTCAAAAAACATCCAAAAAACTATGAAATAATAATTGAACCGAACCGACCACAATAAGCATGAAAATATCTTTCTTCTAATCTGTTTGAAGTTGGTGCCTCAGCACGAGCCAGAATATAGAAGCCCTATAGATAGTAGGTAGCTATGTAGGTAAGTTAGATTACTAGGTCCACTCCTGCTGGCTCGAGCTGAGGCACCAACTTCAAACAGATTAGAAGAAAGATATTTTCATGCTTATTGTGGTCGGTTCGGTTCAATTATTATTTCATGGTTTTTTGGATGTTTTTTGAAGGAGGTTTTATTTTTTATTTAAAATTTTTATTAAAAGAATTTTTTTTCATCTGATAACAAAACTATTCAAGATTATTTTTTAATAAAAATAAATTCAAAAAATAATTAATTCGGAATATCACAATTCAAAATATTCGTGCGGGTGTTACATTTTTCAAAAAATCAGAAAAATCAAAATTTCTCGAAAACGGCAACTTTTACTGAGGTCGTTTTTTTATATTTAGTAGATGACCTGCCCACCTATCTTCCATTTTTATTTGTCGTACTACTTACGGGACACCTAGTTTAAGTTGGCAATTTCAATATTATTACAAAATCCGTAGAAGGTCAAAAATATGTATCCGCTCAAAGTTGCAAAATATGTATGAAATGCACCAACCTTATTGCAGCGGTTATACATACACGCAGTGACGCATCAGTGACAGATCCAAACGTGAGACAGACATACGCAATGACATTTATGGTACCGTTTTCGTGAATTGTCAAAACATTCCATTCAAATTTGTTTCGTGTAACAAGATCATAAAGTTGCTTTTCGCAGATTTATATTTTGTATACTTATTTTGTAGCAGATACTGAATCTATATTTAGTGATATAAATATGACTACAATATTTTGCGTCTTTTGCAGATTACAAATTTATGCCATTTTGATCGTATACAAGTTTTTGAACTTGCCATATACATATTTATGGGCTCATTGACATTTGCATATTTTTGAGCATTTGAATGAGTATATATCTTTTTATCTTTATATGATTACTTATTTTCTTTCACATTACTTGCATATATATCTTTGCCCTTGACTGTACCTACTTAATACTCTTAATAGGGGAGTCATTATCCCCCCAGCGTTTGTTGCGAATGACTTTCGTGAACACATTTGGGTAGAAATGGCAGAAGGTTCTGATACAGTTTCCAGTTATCTGGTTGTTAACGGTTGTTCAGGACTTTTTATAACTACTAGACAATTACAAGGTCAGTGCGAGTCAAAGTAAAATTTGCAATAAACCGTAAAGAGTTTGTACCTACCTAAACGTTTTCGCTCTATGACATGAGAGGAAAAAGAAGTTTTGACTGACGACCAGTGACAATTCAAGTTATTAATACACAAGCAAACTCCTTTCCTATTCAATATCGTTGACACACGTTCGTAAAGATCGAGTTTGTCATCATGACACACATCACCTAATAATCACTGTCGTAGTAGATAAACAAATTGATTCATTTTGACATGGTTCTATAGTGACCTAGGAATCAAATTGGTTGACTGTACATATACTGCTTATTGAAAGAAGACTTTTTTTATTTACTCATCGAACTACATGGGATTTCAGATCGTCGTAGTTCGATTGATCGAAAAATAAGGACTTATAATTCCTCATGGTTCGATTAATCCAAATTGAGCGAACTGTAAGGAATTACAAATCTTCGTAGTTCGATTGATTGAACCATAAGGACCCAAAATTCCTCGTGGTTCGATTGATCGAACTACGCGATCGAACCTGGCGGCCGGAGGGGAACTATGTAACCCTGTACTTAGACAATATCATCGTATGTAACTCTGCGTATGAAACGTCTCTGAAAGGTCTCTGAAAAGCATTCAAAGTAACAATAGAATGGACGCCTTCCAAGCTCTGACCATCATTGACGAAAGATACATAGGTTAGGTACTTACTGTGTCGGTTTCAATCAAACATTCGCGTTCATCACTCCACACCACACTATGAACGTCTTGGCAAAGTGGTTTAGATGTGGAAATAATCGTGCACTGTGTATTTTGAGTATTAGGAGTGCGTCCGGGTACCAAAGGCTACCTATATTGCGATCTATTTGGAAACGCTTAAATTAAAGAGTCTTCAAATCTAAAAATTATGTTTATCTTTGCACTCGAAAACAGAACAGGTAACAAGAAGAAAACAAACATGTTAGAATCTTCCTTAAATATTCTGACATGTCATATCATAATAATTATGTTGGCATCTAAAAATAATCATTTACATTAAATTTACACACAAGCACACATAACTCAAAAGCCGACGTCCTTATCATTTAATAGTACACAACTGTGTAATAAAATCTTAACATTATAGTTATACGTCTAGCATTCTCGATTGGCAATAATAATGCTGTCCTTTGGACAGTTAAATCATTTACAGAGGCCATCAGCCTCAAAATGTGATCAGATCATGAGCATGAGTCATTTTCTCAGTGTGATTGTTGCGTTGCATATGCATGATCCAAAACGGAAACTACTATAAAAAATCACATATTTAATCAGTGCTACATTTTTAAAATTTTACGTAGTACGCTTAAAAACAAGATCAATAAGTAGAAAAACGGGCCAAGTGCATGTCGGGCCATACGCATCGTAGGGTTCTGTACTAACATGTAACAAATATTTAATAGGTAGTTATTAAGTTTTGATCGTTACCTTGCAAAGACTACTAGGTATGCTGTGATTAGATAGATAGATTTCCTTTTGAAGTATACTACTTCGTATTAGGTATCTATGTTTTTTTTTCTCTCAATTTTCAAACCAACGGTTTGTCTTGTACGACACTTGACTCTAACAAAAATTATCACTTTAGAGATAAATATTTTGCAAATGGGCCTCTAAATTGCAACAGTAGTCCACAATTCGCACCCTATGGGTTTAGAGAAGAATAAAAAATAAAAACACTCACTTAAAGTGTAGTGTAGGGGAGTTAGGTACAGTAAAAAAATATTTTTCAGGATGTTATTTTACCACTTTATCCGCGAGGTTCATATACTACAAGAAAAACTGGAAAACTATAACGTTTCCTCATAGGAATACGAACCCCTAAAGAAAGTAGGAAGTTACATATCTATTACGATCTGACAACATTTGATTTGACCCTGACAGCGAGAACAGTCAGCAAAAATCCAGTAGATACTGTTCATTGAGACACATAGTACTTACGAGAACAGTCGAACAGTTCGTAGAACGTTTTCACAGTAAGCGTCATAAATCATAATGATTGTCCTTGCCAAGAAATGCGATATCACTATGACATTTTCTGTAAAAAGGTTCCATAATGGTTCAAGTCACGATTCAGTTGCTTCGACTATACGTAACACGTGTGAAGCTTAAATTTTAGGTATGTATCAGACATCAAGCCTCTAATTTTGTTGCAGAGAATTCACCATAGTAGCATTGTTGCTGATAGCCTTCGGCACGGGCGGCATCAAGCCGTGCGTTTCGGCGTTCGGCGGCGACCAGTTCCGGCTGCCGGAGCAGGAGAGGTACCTCGGCTACTTCTTCAGCCTCTTCTACTTCGCCATCAACGCTGGCAGCCTGATCTCCACGTTCCTGACGCCTATACTTCGAGCTGATGTCCACTGCTTTGGTGACAACGATTGTTACTCCCTGGCGTTCGGTGTTCCCGGGATACTTATGATCGTTTCTATTTGTAAGGGCTTTTATTGCTAAAGTTTATCCATTCATACGACATAATTTTGTTTTTACACTCCTGGGGAAAGGAATGAAAACCATGGTGAAGTCCTCATTTGATTTACTTCTTTCTTATACTCTGGGTGTAAAAGCAAATCACGAACTAAACCATAATCACGACAAATCGGACTTAAAAATAATTGGGACTATATTAGGAGAGTAATGCAGTATTAATATTGTTGTTAAAATTTTACGGGATAAAAACTATCCTATGTCCTTCTCAGAGTCTGATACTATCTTTATACCAAATTTCATCTAAATCGGTTCAGCGGTTTAAGCGTGAAGTGGTGACAGACAGACGAGAGTTACTTTTGCATTTATAATATTACTTAGTAAGGATTGGTTTCAATATTCCGATAACCACCGTTTAAAGCGTGTTTGAGTTTCGGGCCACAACATTTAAGTAAATAAGGAATTTAGAATAGACAGGTACAATATCATTCGGATATTTTTGTTGTACTTAGGTACCTGTTTCAATTCCATTTAATTTGTTACAGTGTTCTTCGTTGCGGGCAAAAGACTGTATATTATTAAGAATCCAGCCGGCAATGTGCTTGTAAAAGTCTCCTCTTGCATAGGCGTAAGTACATAAATATTTTTCGTGTTACATTTTTAAATCGTACAAGAACGTTTAACATTCTTCTCGCCTGAACAGACGATATGGGGCCTGTTGCATAACAAAGTACAACTTATATTACAAGCGGAACTTCCTTTCTAGATATAACTGAAGCGAGAGTTCCGCTTGTAATATTAGTTGTACTTTATTATGCAATAGGCTTGTTATGTTTTAATTATAAGGTCATGATCATGTCAATGTTTTTGGAAATGAAACCTTTAAATTGTTATACTACATTAAGTGGGTCTAACACTAAAGTTTCTGACTGTACAGTCGCCATCATAAACATCGGAGCTATTAATGTACTCTACTTGATACATAATAAATATGTATTAATGTTATTGTCAGAGCCCAGATTTTTTATGGCAAAACAAAACACTACCGTAATCTGGCTAGTGATAGAAACATCATTTTATCGATATTGATAATTGTGTAGGTAATAGAATAAAAAACGTGACCGAATAAAATAACATACCTATACAACATAAAAAAAACATACATAGTTTGTATGAAATTATATGTATAGAAACATTCAATTTCTTCGTCGTAATCCACGTTAGTACACACAGCAGCACATGGCGTTTTATTCGTGTAATGGTGATAGGAGTATAATCATTAGTTTTTCAACATTCTCTGGGAGCAAACAGTTTCGTGTATCACTATAAAGCCTTATGTATACTAAATGTACGTTCAACTTCACTTGACGTCTAGGGAGCAAATTTATAAAATTCATTGTAATTGGTATAATTTTCAATTTGAGTACAATTTTAAGATATATCTCGTAAACTTATTATTGAATAAATAACTTTTATAAATAATACTCGATATTGACAAAATGATGTTTCTGTCACTAGCCAGATTACAATAGTGTTTTGTTTTGCCATGAAAAATCCGGGCTCTGGTTATTGTACATAATGTTAAAAAATACTGAAAATGACTTTAATCTACTCTTTGCCGAAAAATGAAGCAGAACTGCTGCTAAATTAGATGCCTACTTAAATAGATACTCAATTAAGACGTCACCGGAGTTACCGGAGGCCAGGTGGTTAACCTTGTACTTGCAGCTAATGAGAATGATGTACCTAAGTCGTATTGTACTCCTACGCCGTGATGTAGGTACTCGTACAACATCAATGACTCAAATCAAACTGTTATTTTTATCCACTCACTTGCTTTGTGCAACCATGGTGGCCAATTTATTTATTTGTTTCAATCAAATTTATTCCTTAAGACGATAATTACATTGCTTGAAATCACTTATCAATAAAGGACAGTAAATGCAAAAAAGCAATTGAGTGGAGGAACCTTCAAACGTTATTAGCGTTTAGGTTCACTTCGTTCACATTCCCATTTTGTCAACTTCCCAGTTCATCAGCAATCCCATTTCGTCAACTTTCTATTATGTCAACATTCCCATTTCGTCCATATTCCCATTTCGTTCACATTTATTTATTTTATTTATTTATTGCGTTTCACATTGTACATTTGGTGTTACACAAATAAATTACAGCTTCAATGTGAACCCCGTAAGGGCGCAGCAACAGTAGGACAGATAGAATACGCATTTCATTAATAACATGCCATTCCCACTTCGTCCACATTCTCATTTTGTAACAAAATAGTAACGAAATTGGTAGTGTATCTGAATAGTATTTACCCGCACCGTGCTTAGGAAGTACTTTTCTCTTAACATGAATTTGCTAGATCACAAAACCTTCCCTGAGAATTAAGCTAAGTGATAGCGAAAACCGTATCAAAATCGTCTAGGAATGTTGACGAAGTGAGATTGTGGACGAAGTGGGAAAAGGACGAAATGGGAATATGGATGAAATGGGAATGTTAACGAAGTGGGATTGTGGACGAAGTAGGAATGTGTACGAAATGAGAATGTGGACGAAGTGAACCTAAACGCTTATTTGATTGAAACTCCTTGCTAATATTGCCTTGAAGAATATTAAACGTGTTGAATTAATGTAGAATATTTTAACTCTTTCAATCACTAAGATAAGTGTCCACTAATCACTTTAAAAGTTGCATCTTTGTTCGTGTCAAAATGGCTCCTTAAGTTTATACTTTATGATTACACGCGGATAATAACAGAATCGAACACTTATAAAGTCATGTTAGGGTAAAGTAAAATGGAGTATAATTTCTAAAACGTTATGTTACTCACGCAGCATGCAGTAGTGAAATCTGTAAAGAGTACTGAGAAGCGTGATCACTGGCTGGACCACGCCGAGGAAAAATATGGGCCTGCGCTGGTTGAAGACGTCAAGAGCCTGCTACGAGTACTAGTGCTGTTCATACCTCTACCCGTGTTCTGGGCCTTGTTTGACCAGCAGGTACGAGCGTCACGTTGTACCTAAACGTCGTCTTTTTCTAATTAAATATAAACTTTTTTAATTAATGGATTTTGAAATGTTCAGGGCTCGAGATGGACGTTCCAAGCCGACAGAATGCACCAGGACATCGGTGGGTGGCAGCTAAAAGCTGACCAAATGCAAGTGCTCAACCCGTTGCTCATATTAATCTTTATCCCGCTGTTTGAAGTTGTAAGAACTATTTATTTTATTATGTTATTGATGATAAGGTATTTTTAATTTATGTCCAATTTAATTATTGCATTTTTTTAAGGCAATATATCCGTTCCTGACTTGGTGCAGACTTGTGAGGAAGCCCTTACACAAGATGATCTGGGGTGGAATATTAGCTGCTTGCGCCTTTATTATCTCTGGCGTCGTCGAACTAAACCTTCTGGTATGCATCATGACTACGTACCTATTTAAATGCAAAGTGACACCTGAATCAATATTCTTAAAAATAACACTTATTTTTTTTATTTCAGCCTACTTATGGTACTCCGGTATCAGCTGGTTTGGCACAATTAAGAGTGTACAATGGATACAATTGCAACTTGACACTTAATTACATAGAAAACAACGTAACTAGTGAAGTTTATATTGGACCACTGGGCGCATATGAGCGTCTTGATTTGGTAGCCGAAGGTACTATTGACCTGCCGTACTCTTTACAAGGGCAAACCAGTTCGGAATGTGCAAATGCAAGCTTTAGCGGAATTTTCCACCTAAAGGAAAAAAAAGCGAACTCCTTCCAAGTTACAAATGATGGAGTTTATAATTTTACGGACAATAATGACAAAGCAATTGATTCGGTCGGTATAAGGTAAGACATTTACTTTGTTTGTATCTACTTAAATATTCATACCAAATCACAACTCGTCATGAACCTTAGAGCACGACTCTTTTTTATAATACTTATCGTAAATACTATTCCAAAACTTGTAAGTTTTCTCTTCTGACGCAAAATGTACTAATTTGCTTTCTTTGCCAATTAGCATCAAGCTATTGTCTTTCGTAGTGGTTGCTGGCCAATAGTATTTATTCGCCTGTGTGGCAGGCGTAGGGTCACCCGTTTTTGCAAAATCAGTCCACCATTTTGCCATTTGTTTAATCATAATTGTATCTTTGTTGCTGGTTTCATTTTTGAGTAAAACGTAGTTTTCCCACATTGGCTCGCATTTTAATATGTAGCACAGCTCGTCTCCGCTTCCTGCTCCTTTGATGACTAAGTTGGCCCCAGCTAACGAATTTGCTTTCATGGTATTAAATTTTCCTACATAATTAAATTTATACACAAACATTTTGGAGAATTTTAACTCTAAAAGAGTTTTAATGAACTTGTACACGGGGTATTTACGTAGATCCGATGTATATTTTAAAAATCTTTCTAATGATTTTTCTGATATTCCGTGTTTAAAATATTCATTTTTTATAGTCATTGCAATTCGTTCGTATGCTTCCGACGTATAATCGTAATGGCAACCATCTGAAAATGGTACCATAAATTTAAATGATTGTTTAAACATGTTCAAATAATGCGGGTTGTGTATAAACGGTATAACTTCTGGAATACTTTCTTGACTGGTGAATCCTATGAGTATAGGCATACTGGCGTTTAATTTTGGGCGCCGCGAAAAAAAAACTTTTGTGCTAGTGGTTAGTAAGGATTTGTTCGATTTCAATTCTATTGTCGGCATGAATGGAATTAAAGGTCTTTGGTAATTCAAAGTCTCAACATTACTGAAAATCTTTTGAGACGCTAAAATAATTTCGTCAGTAGATGCTCGTAAAACGTTTTTAAACCCCCTTTTCGACAACTCGTCGGACAATTTTTTTAGCTCAATACTTTCACTGCGTTGAAAATTAGATGGTGAAAATAATGCACCACTTTGCAATATCATTTTTGAAAACAAGTTTTGGGCTTTCGTCATTAACAGCGAAGAAAGAAAAGTAGCAGCTGATCCACTGCCCATGATTGTCACTTTTGTTTTATCACCACTAAATTTATCAATATTCCTTTTTATCCATTTCAAAGCCATAACTATATCTTTCAATCCCATGTTTGCATGTGTATCTGTTTCATTCACTTTTAAAAAGCCGAACACACCTAATCTGTGCGTTACGGTAACAAGCAGCACATCATTATCTAGCAGGAAGTCTGCTCCATATATGTGGCTGAAACTTGAAGCAAATGCATACCCATGTATCCATACTATAACTGGTTTTAAGGCATCGGAGTCTGCTTTCGGTAACTGGGGCGTATAAATATTCAAGTAGAGGCAATCTTCATTTCCATACTTTGCATGTTTCTGAACGATATGTGGTTGTGCGCAAGCACCGTGAAACTCAACCCTGGCATCAAAAGGATATTTCCATTTTTTTGGTGCAACAGGATCCTTAAATCTTAACTTTTTAACAGGAGGCCTAGCATAAGGGACACCGTAGAAGGCATAATAACGCTTTCCTTCCAACACTGAAGCTTCCGTTGTACCAACAATTAGTCCTTGTTTCACTCTAACTTCAACTTCGTAGCAAGTAATTTTTGCAAATAACATTAATAAAATGAAAACCCAGCTTTCGTCCATAACTCATCTTTTACTGCGTATTTATAAGTATGTAGAAGGACGTTGGGTTTTTATCAGTCGGTCGAGATTAAAAATCACTCGAGTGTCAAATGTTTTGCTTAGTGTTTTAATTTTACTCTAGCTAAGGAACTAAGTGTTGTAGATTCAAAGTAGTAGGTATACTCGTACTGACGAGCAAAAATAACGGATCATTCTTCATACAGTTTAAGTTAAAGCGACCCTTTATTTTTGCTCGTCGCTATATCATTAATTAATGCCTATTAAATGCAATTCAATTTTGTTCCAGATTTTTGGCTAATACTCAAAGTATTGCTCAAATTACCGTGGTCGAGTCGTCGCGAAATAGAACAAGATTAATATTAAATAGTAGTGATAGAGAAGAGAAGTTTATTGAAAAGGGAAGGTGTGACGTGATGGTGGATGGTGAAAAAGTATTGATTGATTATTTGTTCCAAACTGGCGCCGTATACACAATTAATGTGTACGACGACGAGAACGGAATTTATGTACGTATTTATTTACTAAAAGGTCATCGAATTCTCAGTGTGTAAAAAATCATAAATTTTTATGCTTACATTACCACAATATCAACGCTAAGACACTCTCAACATGGAATGTAATGTAAGTTACTGTGATATTAATTTAATCTCTCGTGAGACATGATTTCTCCAACCTAAAAATTTAAGGGAATAAAGTAACTTACAATTCATAGGTAAACTAGCTATTGCCCGCGACTCCGTCCGCAAAGAAAAGGGGTATAAAAAATAGCCTTAGACCTATTCTCAGACCTACCGAAACAAAAGTTTTATAAAAATCGGTCAAGCCGTTTCGGAGAAGTTCGATAACAAACACCGTGACACGAGAATTTTAAATATAAAATTTATAAATAAAATTTAAATCGACTAATTTCTATATTTTTTTATTGATTTCAGATAGCAAACCCGGTAATGATCACTCCAGCCAACAGCGTTCACATACTATGGCTGGTGCCGCAATACGTGGTGATGACGATGGGCGAGGTGATGTTCTCGGTGACTGGACTCGAATTCTCCTTTACCCAAGCCCCGACGAGCATGAAATCTGTATTACAGTCCGTTTGGCTGCTCACTGTAGCTTTTGGCAACTTGATTGTAGTTTTAATTGTGGAAGGAAACTTCTTGGACGCGCAGGTATAATTATTATTTTATACGATTTCATTACCTAATGATAGATTTACTTTTGAGTTCAAGTTGTTGCCCGAGTCTGTGTATTAATATTGCTTGCTAGAGTTAATTTTTCCACTTCTCGTCTAAATTACTTATATTCTAGTAATAGAAGTAACGCAGATTTTTGTCTACCGTTTTCGTTTGGTATTTTAAAGGAGTTCCAGAACCGGGTCCCTGCTTATGTTTCAATTTCTAATAAAGACAGATTTTAGATAAAATTATAAAATTCGGAAGCTTTTGTTGAGTATTCTTCAAGTTCTTTGTGTCGAAACCTTACGGTGAAGCTACTGCAGTCCATACTCTTCTTTATTTCCGTTTGATGACATTATCCCTTGTACGCAGTGGAAGGAGTTCTTCCTCTTCGCGGGTCTGATGCTGGTCGACATGCTGATATTCACGTCGATGGCATTCCGGTACAAGTACGCACAGCTCCGCTCCAGTACCGAAGACCTGGCTGTCGAGGAGATCAGGATGCCCGAGAAAACGCTGTCGAACAAAGATATTGATTGATTCTTGTTACGATTCTGTATATATGTGTATAATAATAATTATTTTTTTGTTAACGAAGCCCATTGTTTTACTGCCGGAAAACACTGCACTGGGATGATAGTTATGCAAATGCCTATTACACGCTTTTAACAATGTCACACATACCTACACAAATAACATTTAAAATTCTTTAGGTGCACAGTCAAAGATTCGAAGACAATGGTGGATTATACACGGCAATGTGCGGACTGCGCTTCTGGGACTGCGTCAAAGAATATCTACCTATAATAACTAAAATAAACTGCGCTCATAGGTAGTGTAGTGTAGTAGTGTAGTGTTCTCTGCTCATTGCTTGCGCTGCAGGTAACCACTGGGCGGCAAGCGTCTCGGCCGGCAATAAATTGAGAAAACGCTGGTGCCCAGTCCGCGGCCTTGCGCTCAAATCTAATGCGCTTTGGAACATGGTCCGAAGATATGTACCTAAAATAACCTAAAAGTTTTTTGGAGTTTAGATTACAGTTTAGATAGTCGCGTGGAATGTGATCCAAACATAACACAAAAGATAAACAACGCCGCCGAGCTACATGCAATCACATTTTGTCCAGAATTATAATACGGTTAGTAACGAGGGTTAAAACGGCGCGAGACATACCTACTCCCCATCGATCCGAAGCTTAGGTGTAGAAGAACAGGAAAATCTTGCAACCGGCCCGTGCACCAAAAGCTCCGTGCTTCATAAACTTCAAGTGTTACACCAACGTAAAATAAAAATTGAACCGAGCCAATAATTAAAAACAAATTTTTAAATATCTGTTTGTACCTAATTGGTGCCTCAGCACGAGCCAGCAGGAGTGGACGGACCTATAGTCACCTACCTTACCCTAGATACATAATATTCTAATGAGCTTCTATCACTTCAAACAGATCAATAGGTAATAATTTTCATGGCTTTTTGGAGTCGGTTCAATATCTATACTAATATTATAAAGAGGAAAGATTTGATTGTTTGTTTGTTTGTTTGTTTGCATTGAATAGGCTCCAAAATTACCGGACCGATTTCAAAAATTCTTTTGCCGTTAGAAAGCTACATTACCACAGTGACATAGGCTACTTTTTACCGCGGGATAATACCTTTTCCTGCGGGAAAATTAATTTTATTGCGGGCGAAGCTGCGGACGGAAGGCTAGTGTATTTATATTTTAGTTTGGAAATCTACATATTCCAAACTAGCTGATGCACGTGACTCCGTCTGCGTATAATTTATTTATCGCTATTCCGCGGGAACTAGGTATTCAATTTTCCGAAATAAACATCCACACACATCCATATATCCATACATACAAACTTTCACGTTTATAATATTGGGAAGATTTAGGCTTATAAAAATCATGCACTAGTAAGAAAACCTCTCGTAAACCAGAATGTGCCGAGTTAAATGGCGTGAACACATCATACAATTGGTTTTGGGTAATTTGTGTGTTGTTCCCATCGAGCCGCGGGCGAGGGGCGCACGCGCAACCCTCACCGTCCCGGGATAAAATGGGAGCAGCGCTTCTAAAACTTTCATGTAAGTAGATATATAATCTGTGCATAATAAACATTACCAGATTCGATCCCAATTCTCAGTTTAAGGTTGACTAAAAACCTTAAGACGATTAGTCTTGTTGTTTTTTTTTGTAATGTAGGAAATATCATAAACATGGTTTAAACACATACTTGGTCGAGTAGGTACGCTAGTGAGTTACCAAAACATATTTAAGTATGTCATCTATACTAATCTATACTAATATTATAAAGAGGAAAGATTTGATTGTTTGTTTGTTTGTTTGCATTGAATAGGCTCCGAAACTACTGGACCGATTTCAAAAATTCTTTTGCCGTTAGAAAGCTGCATTATCACTGAGTGACATAGGCTACTTTTTAAATACCTTTGCCTACGGGAAAAATAATTTATCGCGGGCGAAGCTGCGGACGGAAGGCTAGTATAATATAAATAGATTAAAAACATAAATGTTCTTAACATTTGGAAAGACGGTGTGCCCGAGAATTTGAAAATGATGACAAGTAGGTACATATGCTAAGGCTTGTGTACACCAACTGCGACGTGTTGCATGCTGACATACCTAAGTAATTCACGTTTCTCTCATTCTTAGGATTGCCTAACAAATATGTTTGTTCCGCCCACTTTAATAGTAAGTTTTGTAAACTTAAGTCATAAAAGAAACTACTATCTAACATTATAAAACCACAACATTAAAGTAATTGTCATATTTATTATGCAAATCACTAATTAGAAATACGGTTGTACTTACGTGTGGTATCTTGCGTTTGTATGACACTACCTGTACCTCTACCATGAGTTACACTAGTTTATAGTCACCGTACTCGCTAGCGACGGCGTAAATGATTTGTATGGAGAATTGTACTTCCGTAAGTGACCGCTAGAGGCGCTGTACAATTCTCCATACAAATCATTTACGCCGTCGCTAGCGAGTACGGTCACTGTAAACTAGTGAAACTCATGGTAGAGGTACTGCTTCTGCGGCAACGTTGTGCTTACTGACTATTTTTACGGCCCCTTGCTTGATGTAGGTATATTCACTAGTGCTGTTAATTCCGCTGTCTAAAAATGTCTATTTATTCCTGTATGAGCAAATTTACTGCAAGTCTCTTAGATACATCACAAAATGCATAAATAAAAATACCACGGAAAAGAGTGCCGGTTTTGAGTACCACGGAAATAGGTGCCGTTACCTTAATGATATGGGACACTAAAGATGCGATTGAAATATATATTTTTGACGTGTTTAAAAGTTTCAGAAACATACCTTTTAAACAAACTACAAATAAAAGCGTCTGTACAATTATAATGTGGCGCGAAATTCGTGTGAACGAATCAAACACTTTGAGAAACAGTGTTGTCAATTGAAATGAAAGGGCCTGCAGACGACTAGTTGATAATTGCGTATAATAAATGCTCTAAAACAACAAACAGAGACAAATACGGGTTGGGGTTGAGCATTTTTTTATGCTGCTATAATAGATATGAACGTACAGTACGGTACGGTCGATTCCCTAATAAAGTTTCCATTTTTCCATACTAGCCGTGTAGATAAGTGGATACTTATGTTAGGGGACCGATCGTACCTACATTTTTTGAAAATACAACAGACATGGCTAAAGTTAAGGGTCTATACTATAGCCAATATTTTTCGTCAATTCTACATCCGTGTTTGGGACGCCTGCCCATGTGCCCAACTCTCAGGTTTGCTGACTCGGAGTCTCAGTGAGTCGCTAATTTTATGTCCACAGAAGAGACAACTTTTGCTTCTTACACTGTGTAAGACCCCCAAGTACGTATCTACTGGTTTACGTAAGTTAGGAAGTTATTTAGTTACATTTGCAGTAAATATTTCATTTACAAAGCAGAAACTTGCCCTGGTATTTTTGCAAGTAATGCTTATAACATAATTAATTAATTGATACATTTATTTTTATTTACTTATCGGTGTCGACCAAGTCCACCTTGGGTTTCGTTCTCATTGTAAGGATCTCTAATAACTGTGTCTTTAAACTGTAAGTAAGATAATTTTGCATACCGTAACTTCGGCGAGATTTCGGTCGATAATTTCTCTATAATTTCACTCAAATAACTGGCTGCGAGGAATAAAAAAGTTGATTTTGAGAACAGGTCGGTCGCGTCGATTAGCATTGCTATTTTTCTTATTCATGGACTAAAAAGGCTTATAATTATGTTAGATGTGGGGTCCGATTTAAAATCCACGAAGTTTAATGACAGTGTTCGGATGTAGTTCACGACACGGATTAATTAATTGTCAGAAAAACAGTTTTTGCGAAGGCGTCGGTACATGTTCCGGGCACTTTGAGCCGCGTGCGCGCGCGCGGCGGCCACGCGCCGCGCCGCCCGCGCACACGGCGCCGGACCACGTGCATCCACTCGCCGGATAATCCCGACCAGACCATATGCACGCAAATAAATAAATTAACCAAATCCAACCGTGGAATCAACCCGAACTTGGTTTGTGTAAGACTTTTTAAGACTCATGTGAAAATTAACTGGGGAGTGTTTGATTGAAATGGCTGCATTAAAATGTCAATCAGATTTTGTAGCTTAAAAAGTATGGCGTTGTTTAGAATTGTGATTGCTTTCCCATGTAAACTTTCAAACTCTCGAACACATGGTCTTTAATTTTCATGCATATAGACGTTGTGTTCGAGAGTTCGAAACTTGTTGTGATGAAGATCTTAAAAATTATACTTACGTTCAAACGAATTTAACAAACTACGATATTTATAACTATCTACCTACCTCAGTGAGAGTTAAGAGGAAGCTTGTTGTGGTAGCCCAATTAAAATTTAAACAGCAGAGACAGCTGTACGGTCTGTGGGTTTAACCTACCATCTTTTGCGTGAAAAGTTTTGGGTTCGAAATCAGCCTTGCACTCACACTCGGGGAAGAAAATCAATTAAGAGGATTATAAAGTAAAAGCGAAAACTAGCCTTGATATAAATGGTGATAACGGATTCCAATCCCTAAACGTTAACCGATTTTGAACATTTTGTTTGAATAAATGTCGTCAATCAGAACATTTATTACTTAAATACGTAGGTACATTTAAGTGTTGACTGACAGAATATAAAAAATTGCGTAGCATTGAATAACCTTTAGGAGGTGGAAATCATTTTCGCCGCTTGTATAAGCCGTGACTACACAATCCTCTAAAGTATATTCTGCGATTTCTGCGTACAATGTGAAAGCTCCCTCTTCCACAACAGATTGTGGTAACCATCAGAGCAATTAAGTGTGTTGTCAACCGTGAACTCAGTTGTGCACACATGCGTTGAACAACACTCTCAGGTTCTGTATCGCACATCCAACAAGAGATCTCACGCGTCCATCAAGTATGTCGAGGAGGCGGGGCGCGCGTGGCGGCGCGTGGCGCCAGCGCAGCCGCGACAAATCAATTACTAACCCGGGCTGGGCACGACTTCCGAAATTACCTACAAATTATATCCCATGCCAAAGTTGCCTGATAATTAATAGGTGCAGATCGGTTTGACCCCTTCAGCTGCGTTTAGCAAAAGTATGATGCACTGTTCCCCTGTGTGTTATTAGGTAGGCATTAACAAGCCACTCTCGTTTCGATTGAGTTCAAATAAGACTCATGAAATTTATTTGGCTTGTCTGTAAATAGAGAAGGAACTAGGACCACCTTTTTTACATAATTTCTCCTCCTTCCAAAGTAAAAGTTACACTCTTGTAACACCAAGTAAGTCCAATTTGTTTGTAGGCACCTAAGTTTTTCGGAATTTGTGTATGAATTACACTTTATATTTGCTATGAATTTAACGGTGAAGGAAAACATGGTAGGATACCTGCACCACCTGTGAAGAGTTTGAATGGCGGGTTAGAAGTTTGCCCGCGTGGGAAGTACCTACAGTCCAACCCTCTCATTCTGAAAGGAGGCCTGCATTAGGATATATATGTCTGCATATATATGTAGGCAAATATTAGCCATATTCTTTTGATGACATTACAGTAATCTGATTTGAATTTCAAAAATCTACCTTGTTCGGTTTCATTGAATACAAATAAGTATCGAATTTTTTCTCTTTCTTATGACCTCTACTTATGAAATCACCTGAGACAGAAACGTGACCCAAAATTCAACCCTTTTCACAGAAATTGGTCTGTCCGAAACATGACCCAGGAAAAATATCGAAAAATATTAAACATTTCTGATTGTGAGGTACGACGAGTGGTTAAATAAGTATATTTATTGCGCGTTCGGCAGCCGCCGCGACGTGTGGCTCCTTGAAGAAGGTCTACGGATTAGCCCGAAACATGTCGAACTAAACTCGATCATAGACGTGAGTTATCCGTATATTTTTTCACTATGAGTGAGTCTCACGGTAGTTTTATGTTTAAAATATATTTATTGAACTAAATGCTTACTGAAACAAATTTTCAAGTACTAAATAAAACAAAAAATGGTACATACTTACCTATCTATGGAATGCTTCAAAGTTACGATCCATATTTTCCTCAAGAGTTTTTCCCATTAAAAGCAAACCGGCGTCATTGAAGTGGAAGCCTCTTGGCAGTGTATTTCATGGCAGAGCTGTCAAAAACACGCTCACGTCCACCAATGGGAGAGTCTGCTAAGTATCGATCCACCGCGCCGCCTCCTGCTAATATCAGGTATGTGGAAAAGACGGTAACCAAATAATAGCAGTAGACGTTTTTGACAAAAAGTTGCTGAAGAAAGTGCTCGGAAAGGCCACTGAGCAGCACAAGTTGGACCGTACAACCATCAAATCTATACTTAATATTATAGAGTTGGAGAGTTTGTTGTTAGTTTAATTGAACGCGATTATCTCAAGAACTACCGATTCGAATTGAAAAAATATTTTTGTATTGAATAGTCCATTTATTGAGAAAGGCTATTGGCTATAGGTAAAACATCACGCTACGACCGAGCGAGTTTAGGAGCGGAGCATCAAAGATTACCTGACGCAGACGAAGTCACCGGCATCAGCTAGTTCTTTATATTACGAATATAGGAAAATTATCTGTTTTTATTTAATTTTTACTGTAATTCTAGAATCTCGAATCTCTAATTTTCGTATAACAAGTGGAAACTTTCCGCGGCCAGGTGGTTACTTTTTTACATATAGTATTTAAAAAGCATGAATTTATATTCTTAGTTACGTTATGAGTACTAGGCTGCACTGAAAGTTTCGGGAATCGACTATTTAATGGTACAATAGTGTTTCAAATTTAACCTTTTTATAACCATAGAGGTCTTGTCAACTCATTACAGCAGGCAGTTTGAAAAAAAAAGTAGGCACTTTTTAGTAATTATTTTTTTAAACGGATTCGTTGCCGCAAAATTGAAATAACGCGAGAAATTTTAAGAGTTTTTCGGGTGCGCCGGTGGGATTCGAACCCACGTCTCCTGGGTATGCGCCCCAACGGGTGTTCTACCAATTGAACCACGTCGCATCCAACCGACTCCCCCGAAATTCTTAATCGCTTACATACGCCAACAGTGGCAGTGGCAGTGGCAGTGGCAGTGGGTGGTGGTTTTTTCGCTTTTAAATAATCTTGGATTCGGTGAGCAGCCGTACTGCTAATAAAAAATAAATAATATTTGAATAAATAGATGTGGTACATCATTTCTTACACATTTCCAATGTAATTTGGAACGTAGGAGTCGTAGCTTCTAATAGTTGCGATGGATGTTACCACACGCCACTGTTGGCGTATGTAAGCGATTAAGAATTTCGGGGGAGTCGGTTGGATGCAACGTGGTTCAATTGGTAGAACACCCGTTGGGGCGCATACCCAGGAGACGTGGGTTCGAATCCCACCGGCGCACCCGAAAAACTTTTTCGCTTTTAAATAATCTTAGATTCGGTGAGCAGCCGTACTGCTAATAAAAAATAAATAAAATTTTAAGAGCTATGAAGTTTTATGATTTTAAGAGTGGTTTATCTCAAAAATAATGCCTTGATCGGACGACTTTTATGCATTTGGGGAGGGATTTGCATGAAAGACGACTGTGTATCGCTGGTTTTCCGAATTTTACAGCGATCGTGTGAAACTCAGTGATGATTTTCGTGAAGGGCGGCCCAAATCTGGGGTTCCTCAAGAAAACGTCGATGCAGTGCGAGACCTGATCAACAAAGATCGTCATGTCGCATATCGTGAAATTCAGTCATGTTTAGGGATTGCAATGAGTCAAATCCAAACTATCTTTCAAACAGAACTGGTCGTGAGAAAGCTATTTTCCCGTTGAGTCCCACACCAACTTTCTGATGAACAAAAGGGGGCCTGGGTCAATTGGTGCCGAATAAATTTAGAAAGGTTTAACACAGGAACTTCCAACGCAGTATATAATATCGTGTTGGGTGATGAAACGTGGATACATGCTTACGAACTTGAAAATAAAAACCAATCACGAGTTTGGGTGTTCGAAAACGAACTGCGACCGACCAAGATTGTTCGCTCCCGAAGCACAGCGAAAAAGATGGTCTCCACTTTTGTCTCGAAATAAGGGCAAGTTGTGACTTTTGCACTTGAGGATCGCAGAACGGTTAATGCAGATACTACAATTAGTCTGCCTGAAATCGTTGACATACTCAAAATAGAAAACTACAACCAATGCATCATTCTCATCACGACAACGCCAGCAGTAGTCACACTGTTCGTCAAACAAATGAGTATTTGGACTATTATAACGATGAATTAATGACCCATCCACCATACAGCCGCGACTTGAGTCTTAATGATTTCTATACATACCCTAAAATTAAAAATAGCTTACGCGTACAACGATACCTGTCACTCGAAGCAGCAGTGGACACCTTCATAAGTACCATTTCGGGGACTACATCTTTGAAGTGGAAAAGCTGTTTCAATAATTGGTCTAAGCGAATGAAAAAATGTATAAATATACTTGGAGAATACTTTAAAAAACAGTAAACATACATTTAACTCTTTACGCTGGTCCATTTTTTGTATTCCCGAACTTTCAGTGTTACCACGTACTATGCAACCCCAAGTAACTACAAAAATAAAATTGTATGTTTTATTATAAACAGAAATAATAATAGGAGAAATAGAAGATACAGGCAAGCCAAAAGCGCGAGGCGTCCCACGAGGAACCAAATGTCGTCGTAACCTTAGCCCTTTTAACCTAGAGGTAGGCTCTAAAGTCCTGGCGTTACTTTCCAGAGTATGGGATGTGACACTCAAAAGGACTCTACGGATGACTTCATTAAATCTCAAATTCAAAATTCAAATAGGTATTTCAAGTTCAATTTTAAACTTTTACTTTAGTAAAAGATACCGAAGACCTCATGGACACCATCACAGATTTCTGATCGGAAATAAAGTAAGTATTCAAAGTTAAACGACGTTGGTGTGCAATCTGAGAGACCTTTTAAAAATGTGGATCATTAAGATACTTAAATATACCCAAGTGGCGGAAGTGAAACCTGTATTTATCGACCACTAATAACACTAATTTTTCGGTTGCGTCTCTCCTGTAGACGTGGCAAAAGTCAAGGGTCTACAGCCAATACTTTTTAGTCAAGTCTACATCGACATGCGGGACGCCTAGCCAACTTTCGGCCCATTTATTAGATCTTAAGTTTGCTTAAGTCACTAATTTTATATCCACAGGAGAGACTACTTTTGTTTCTTATGCTTGTTATGCTATGTATGACACATACATAAATATATTACATGTACTGTAATATATTTTTCACTGGCTCCGCTTGTTCGTTTGCTTTTGCCATAGTTTGCCATAATTAAAGTTAATAGAAGAAAACATGGATGAAGTAGAAAATTGATTGTTTGCAACGGGTTATAATTTGGTCTAATCGGCTCGTGCCGTCTTTCATTCCGATATTCACTTCGTTCATATTGCAACTCACGACACTCACCTTTTAAGACCTCATGTGAGGTACAACCGTTGCATAAAATACTATAAACTATTCAAACAGGAATTACGAATTAAATAATTAAATTATCACTTACATACGTCTGCTCTTCAGTCGTGATAAACTCCGCCCATTCTGTCTTAGCTTTCAATAGCAACACCCTCTTTAGGGGTGGCGGCACCAGTAATCTCCACACGCATTTCAACTTTATATGGTAGATCGTAAGCGCTGAAATCATTTCAACAGTTTTGCAACCCCTTATCCGCCAGATAACAGAAGAGCCACCCCCTGTACTATAAAATAATGTTCCCGTTTGGTACAGGCTCACACCGATTCTGTGCCGTCGGCAGCCAGTGCTTCCCGGATAGTCGCATCAGTGACTGTCTGATTTTGTGATTATAGTTTAAATTATGTCAGGAGCGAGGACCCAGATTGCGGACTCATCAACCTCTCCCCCACTAAGGTAGGTCTTGAGTTTTTGTAATAAATCGGTATACAGCTTACCTATTACATGGGTATCTTTTATCTATACGCAGCTTTTGTTTTCTGTCTTCTTTGTTTTATATTATTCGGCTAGGTACTTATTAATTGATTATTAAATGTATAAGTACTTTTAGGGTTCCGGAGCCAAAATGGCAAAAACGGAACCCTTAACAATTTCGCCATGTCTGTCTGTCCGTCTGTCCTCGGCTTAGTAGGTAACTATTAGTGCTAGAAAGCTGTAATTTTGCATGTACCTACATGTGTAGTAAAAATCCCGACAAAGTGAAAAATAAAATTCAGAGTGTTTTTTTTTTCTCGTCTAACCGAAGTTACTAGTGTATCGAAAAATTAATCTGTACGAACGTAGTCCCAAATTATAAGGAATACTTTTGGCCGTGGTATGTAGTTAGATATGTAGTATTTAGTCTGTGAAATAAAATGTCGAAAAAAGGCCGCCGTTTAGTGGGTCGATTTTTGAAATCGCCATCGTGAAAATACTAGTATACGATGGCGCTAAAAATCTGTGTATTGCAATAAAACCACCGAATAATTAATAGTACGAGTACTAAGTAGTTAACAAAATTAATAAGAGCTTTAATTTTTTACTAAGTGAATACTTTATTTAAGTACTTCCATGTATTTCATATTTAGCACAATTTTTTTAATTTTCGTCACTGTCACTGTATTATTACAGTGACTGTAATTTCATAGATATAATAGATATACCTGTATGTATCTACTCTGGGCATATGTAATTAATTATTATTTAAACCGATTTAGATTTAGCTGTCAATTATTAAACAAGGAACTGTAGCTTTATTTCAAAATGTATTGCTAGTGACTCCCGTCGCGTGGACTATTCGGGCATGAAGTTCGCGTACGCGGATGGCTCTGACGACGAGACGCCGCTTAGTGCGGAACTGCCGTCCTGCGTGTACGCAGCAGCACGCAGTCGCCTCCAACTGCCACTAGCCGCCTACGTCCACCAACACACGCGCCAACTGCATTCAGGTGCGTGTACACCTACCTACCTACCAAGCCAATCCCATTTAACTGTTACCACAAAAACAATAAAAGGAATACAAATGCTGTTGTTAGTATTTTTTTTCAGAACCGATGTACCATTTGGTCTCCTCTCCTTGCTATTAATGCGCGCGGCTTTGTTTAGTGTTTTCATTGATTTTACAGTAAATTCCCACTGACCATTAAAATTTACCTATTTACCTACCTTAACCTAATCCTTTTTCAAGTAGGCACAACCGCTGCAAAAAACATGCATTAAGCGCTCAACTGAGCCGGAAAAAATATACATATTAAGCGCATGACAACAGAGCTTCCACTTTGGCTTTTGCCTTTTTAGATTTTCAAATTTACGTAAGTACCTACATACTTACATTTTACGCAAGGGTCGGAAAAAATTCGAACCCGTTATTATAGTTATTAAGGAAATATATTTTTATATGTATAGAGACTTAAGTATTTATGATGTGATGTTACACTATGCCTCACAGATTGTACCTACAAGAACTATGCAATTATAAAAAAAAACCTTAAAAACATTTACAGGGGTGGTCAGATAAACTAACCCAACCACTTTCTGAATTATTCCGGATTAATTTTTCTCTCGGTAAATACCAGTTTAACCCGTCTGTTGTCCCCCAGAGGTGCTGCTAGAGGCGTCAGTGGAGCCCGAGTACCAGTGCGGGGGCTCGCCGTACCGCGTGCAACGCGCGGCGGCCAACGTGCGTGAGCGCCGACGGATGCTGAGGTCCGGCCCCAATGGGTAGCCTTTGTTTGCACAAATTATGTTGACGCTTTATACCTATATTTAAGTACGTTTTTTTGAAATATAATAAGTTCCTACCTAGCCTTTTATTGGGTTAGAGCAAGGATATCTTGCCGCTTAAAAACGGCCATCAAAATTACCACCTGATTTTGGTGCCTCTCGCTCGCTTTAGTCTAGAACGCACTATCACAGATAATAGTTCACCCACTTAATAGTTACTTCGTGCATTACTTTGTCGAGCTCTTTGTTAAAACAATATGGATAAACTTTGAGATGTACTAATTCTCCTTTGTGAAGTAATGCGGTCGAACTATACATAATACTTAGTCGTGTTAAAATCGAAGAAACCAACCGCCGGAACGCCAGTTTGCCTCGGAGAGAGGTGAAACACGTGTCTGAAGTAGGTATTAGATATTATTTATTTAGTTGGTAGCGTTTGCACTGTATCCTTACTTATTAACAAGCGAAAGTGTAGCGGCAAAATTCGACGACAGCAAAAATTCGACACAAGTGCGGTTAGCTTGACCGCATTACTTCGCGAAGAAGAACATAAAGTTTAAACATTTTATATTCATGCCTGTAGGTACGCTTTAGATCTTATTGGGGTTTCTTGGACTAGATGTTGCACGAGTCCTTAACTTTCACGATACCTACTTCCTAACACGATAAGTCAGACTGGACAGGCAGGACTATTAAATTTTTGATAAAAATCACGTTTGTAAAAGTTTAAATGCAATAAAATTTGACATTTAATTGGAGAAATTATGTTCTATTTCTGGACTAAGATAAAGAAATATATTTTGGACCTAGTTCCGTAGTACAGATTTTATTTTTGCACTTTTTGACATAGCTTTGATTTGCTGCGTCCTATTTAATTTTGAGATACTTACTTAGATTTTATCACCTAAAACCGCGAATTTCCAATAAATGGCGAACAATATGACCAAAACGCTTGATTCGCTTGATACCTATGATATGAGCTTTATCAGAATGCAGGGTCTTTCCTGTCATAGACATGACTGTCAGCTCCGTTTAATCTTTTCATACACACCAATGTATATGTATGTATACTGTACTTACCTACTTAGGTATCACTACGTAGTATAAAACAAAGTCGCCTCAACTCACCTCCCGCTGTCTGTCTGTCCCTATGTATGCTTAGATCTTTAAAACTACGCAACGGATTTTGATGCGGTTTTTTTTAATAAATAGAGTGATTCAAGAGGAAGGTTTATACCTATGTATAATACATGCATAGCACTCGTGTGAAGCCGGGGCGGGTCGCTAGTAGGTAATATGTAAATAAAAAAGTTTGTGAGTATTTGTGTTGTTGTGCCTTTTACGCTCAAACAGCTAGATTTTGCGAATAACATTATATTGTATCCTACTTTTTATTATATGTGCACATGTAAGTAACGATCTTTAGAGAGATTAAATTTTGCACAGGCGTTCTTCATGCAACAAAGTACCTACTTAACGTACCTACTTTAATTCGACTGCCAGACCCAATTGATCACGTGAGCGAATTCGCGGGTAAATGCCAGTAATAAATATTGCTAAAATGTGCGTGTGTCGTTGTGTCTTTAGCAGTATAAACTCGGCGTTCGACGAGCTGCGCGTGCACGTGCCGACGTTCCCCTACGAGAAGAGGCTCAGCAAGATCGACACGCTGCGGCTGGCTATCGCCTACATCGCTCTACTCAGGGAGGTCTGTATTAAGAGGCTCAGCAAGATCGACACGCTGCGGCTGGCTATCGCCTACATCGCTCTACTCAGGGAGGTCTGTATTAAGAGGCTCAGCAAAATCGACACGCTGCGGCTGGCTATCGCCTACATCGCTCTACTCAGGGAGGTCTGTATTAAGAGGCTCAGCAAGATCGACACGCTGCGGCTGGCTATCGCCTACATCGCTCTACTCAGGGAGGTCTGTATTAAGTATAAGATCAACCACTCATCTGTCTTTAGTGAATCATTGTCATGGGCAGGGGTTAATCCACAGAACAAATTACTAACAGGAGTAGAAATGTTATCATGTGTATTTACATTCTGTACCGATGTAGGCAATTTTTTGATCCTTCTGCACACACGTTTTGTGAGCCTTAGTAAATCAGGTACCTACCTACAGCATTCGTCAAAGAAATATTATCCTCTTTGTGAACCCCAATCTCTGCAATCGCCCAATATTTGAGCAATTAACCTTGGCTTCGTTACAGACCGAGTTGAGAAAATACACACATTTGCCTTTTTAGCCGCATGCTCGGCTTGAAATTGTAAAATTTATACGAAAACTTATTTATTTTTCACTAATTAAGTATACCAATTTATTTAGAATCGGACCGACAATCCAAAAATTGGAACCAGTCTAATAGCTTTTGTGAAGACACTCCACACACGCACCACACACATTAGTTTTGCCTACATACCTACCTACCTACCTATGTACCTAAGTATGTACACCTGTACCTACCTAGAGTCTCGATCGATTTTATTCGAATAAAAACGCTTAAGTATTATTTTTCGCAGGTCTTGGATGCTGATTATGATCCATTGACTTATGTGGAAAAATGTTTACGTGGCGAAATCAAGGCAGACAGAGCGCACTGGAACACAAGCGGTACGTTTACTTGGGTACCAAATAGTAGATTGTTCAACAAGGGACTAAAACAAGCCATAATGACTTAAGATATTTAGCAACCCGAGCAGAGCGAGGGTGGCTATAATTCGCGTGTCATTATGGTAGTTTAGTCTCATGTTAAACACTCTACTTTTCACTTTGAATGCGAGGAAAAAAACGATGTTTTAGGTATACTTACTAATCTACAATATGTATTACTTTTATAAAACGTACGCTCAATACGAGCAATGGACGTCTGTTCAGAATTCAAATAGCAATTTAAATTTGTTCCGCGGTTTTTTTTTGTTGATTGACGCTTTAAGTGTTTAGCCAACAGATTCAAACTTGAAAATTATTTCATAGCTAATTGGACTAAGTATGCATATTAAAATGAATTCATCTTTAATATAATTAAATAGATTAATATTCGTAATTAAACATGGTGAATCACGAAATTATTATTTTTTAAAATATTTTTATACAGTTGTCATTTTGAGGTTAGGTATTTCCACGCACTAAAGGCTTCCACAGACCGAAGCGCAGGGCGCTACGGAGCGCTATGGATCGGGCGCAACGGAGCGCTTCCGAGCGTCCGCAGCGCGCTGCGGTCTGTGGAAAGCTTTAAAATTTTCTATGCCTAGTCACTGAAAATGGCAATAATCCTCCATCCACAAGCACCGTGATTGGCAGTTTAGGGGTATCCAAAGTAAATTAAAAAAAAATTACTTCAATCCCTAGAGATCAAAAAAGAGCTTTATTCCCGATATGCAGAGACTAAAGTAACATTTTAAGAGCATGAGAAGTGAAAAATAATTTGTTTTCATATCGATCCTAGTAATGCTCTTAAAATGTTGAGCATGAAAAGTGAAAAATATGTGAGATACTCGAAGACAGTCGTCCGCGGCATAATATGACGAAAAACAGGTCTTTTATGTGAGGAATTTTCGATTTTGCAACTTGCAACATTTCGTATGACTCCATTTAATAAAAACCAGAGGCCGTGTTTGCTAACGCGCGGGCGCATATCATCGCATTCATCATCTCTTTCTGTCACTATCTTAAATCGTTTGTCAGAAAGAGATAGTGAATGCGATAGCAAGCGCCCGTGCGTTAAACAATAAGCGTACCGTAGCGTTAGGATAAAGCTTGTTACTGGCCAAACAAAGAGGCATGATGGCCTTTTAACTCAGACTATTTGATGTCGATCTTTCTTTTTCAGATTTGACCGCCAGACTGTCCTGGATCAATTGGGAGAACCTGGGAGTGAATCCTCAACGCCGCAGCGTACTCACATCACTTGCACTTGGTTCTGACAGTCTCCAATACTCTCATAACTAGAGTAACATTGTCGTTATTTATAATATATATTTCGCACGCTTAATAAAAAACTGCATCAATTTTAATTATTCTTATTTCAAAACTAAACTTTATTTTTTCTACGTAAAGTTTAGTTTTGAAATGAGAATAATTCCAATTGATGCAGTTTTTTATTAAGCGTGCGATTTATATTTTGTAGTATTTTTAGGGTTCCGTAGTCAACTAGGAACCCTTATAGTTTTTTGTATATTTATTAGGGTAGGTTTCTACCTACTCAAAAAGTGTTTTCTTCCATATTGTAAGTACATTTTTATAACTGTAGATGTAGGTATACTTGTTTCCCAGTTTATAATGTAATTTATAATATCTTGTGTTAGTGGAGACCCGAGTTTAAGCCAGGAGAATAAACACTGAAGCAAAACCATAGCAAAACTCATTTAAAAGCAAAGATTGTCACACAAAATAGAAGTGTTAAAATTACAACAAACAAAGACGCGAGTCGACTAAAAATATATGTATGCTCTTTCTGGCATCAATCCATTGAAATAAGGCCACAGTACGATTAATAAAGAGTAGAAAAGGATGAAAGAGGAACATTTTTTAATGCGAAAATATTAATAATTTTTAAAGTCCGAAGTTTTTAAAATTCCGTTAAATGCCTATTTTGTAAGAGGTTTGAAGGTTTAAAGATAGGTATTTAAGGAGTGATGATCTGAGAAGATGAGAGACCTATGTTTGGGGGTTGTGATCCCTCTTCCTCAGACTGTCAATGATTTTGCGTCAAAAAGTAATTTAATACAGCCTCGAAGCGTTTCAACCGCCGTATCTTTTGCGATACTAAAATCGACAAATCGTAAAACCTTTACGTCGTAAAACAAGGTGAAAGATTTTAGTTAAAGGATAGGTACAGTCAAGGACTTTTAATTCATGAGCCACCATGGAACCTTTTTCAAAGGAAAAGTCATTACGATTTTCCTTGTTAATTAATGCTGTCACTATGACGTTTACTATGAAATGGTTCCATGGTGGCTCATGAATTAAAGTCCTTGACCGTACCTATACTAAAGCGAAAGATATGGCGGTCGAACTGCTTCACTATCTTACTCAGTTGCGAATAAATTGGCGCCACCATTTAGTTTCTACTCTTTATTGTCGTAACTTCTCATCGCTCGTCGTCATCGTTCATCGAAGGCAGGAATCTTACCTATTGTGTAGTTTTGCTTCTAATGTAACTTTTAATCTTAATTCTTATCTTCATACCTAGGTTGAGTGTTAACGTGAAACCACGAAAATTTTTTATGATTATGAATTTTAGGTAATTAAGGACTTTAATACCTTTTTATTTTCTTCACTTGTAACTAACAATGTTAGTAAATCTTGCAAGTTGATTTTTACTTACGTCCAGGGGTCTGATTGACTTTTTGGTACGTGCGTGTAAATACAATGATATTTTACTATTTATTCATTGAAAATTAAGAATACGTAGGTCCAATTAATGACAATGCAATAATGAAGTAACTGTACGAATAAGTATCTACTTAATCTACGAAAATTCCTTTACTATCTCAACGTTCTATGCGATTTGCAGCTTACAGGTAGGTAGGTACAGTTGAAAAACTAAATCGCTTAGTTACCAGAGTGGAAACTTTGCGCTGCAAATATCATGATGACATTCCATGCAAGTTAAAGAATTCATCGTGAAATTGATTGTGAAAAGTTTCCATCCTGGTATTTGATTAAATTTCTCGACTGTATATGAATGTGATTATTTTAATTTGGTGTAGGAAGCGTCATAAAAATAGCAGAAACGACTTTGACCTTAGATAATTTAAGACTTTCGATGCACGGTTCGACGATTATACAGTCAGCAAAAGATGTTAAAAAATATAATTTTTACTCATTGTAACTTTATCTATTTCAATACACATTTTCAGTGTTGGTAATTAATATGTAATAAATGTGAATAAATTTTTGTTCTTAAAGTCTAGTCACAAGAACTTGTTGTTCAGTCAGTCATCTGTGGATATGTTTTTGTTATCATTTTTATTGTGATGTTATGCAATGCACTCTGATTGAACTTACCTAATAGTTGATTGAAATCTGACTTAAGTATACATGTACAACGAAAATTTAAATACTTAAAATAAGTAAAAAGCCTAAGTTAAGTGTTAGTTAAGTAAGACATGATCAAAGTGCAATATTGTATTTATTTAAGAACTTAAGGTAGTGTGTAGTAAAAATAAATTTATTTTTCATTCAACGTCCATTTAGCGTTTTTCATTTTTATTAGGGTTCCGTACTCAAAGGGTAAAAACGGGACCCTATTACTGAGAATTCGCTGTCCATCCGTCTATCACCAGGCTGTATCTCATGAACCGTCATAGCTAGACAGTTGAAATTTTCACAGATGATGTATTTCGGTTGCCGCTTTAACAACAAATACTAAAAAAAACAGAATAAAATAAATTATTTAAGGGGGCTCCCATACATCAAACGTGATTTCTTTGCTCGTTTTTGCTCGATATTGATACGGCAACAGGTAGACGCTTGAAATATTCACAGAATATTTAGTTATATACCTATTAACTTTAAAAATAAATAATTAAATTAAAATAAAACAAATATTTAAGGGTGGCTGCCATACAACAAACGTGATTTTCTTGCCGTTTTTATAGATAATGGTACGGAACCCTTCGTGCGCGAGTCCCAATCGCACGTGGCCGGATTTTAAGATGTACGTAAGTCATCTCATTTAGAATCAAAGCAACAAATTTTGTCTCCATCAAGATTTTATAAAAGCAAATAAAACTTCTGTTGTTTATGTTCGACCCAATGATACTTACATTTATCACATTTCGATGAAATAAATAAATAATAATAGGGTAGAAATTTGTTCACTTGTAAATATAAAGACGTTTGGATCGGAAGAGATAGCTTGTTTTAATGACTTAGAGAGTTTTTACACTAATCCAACAGCCTGACACATGTCAACATGCCTAACCTTAGCTCAAGTCAGTTTAGAAAAGAAAAAACTTGATAACAGCGCATACCTATATTATTACAGTAAAATTACATAAAGTTTACCACTGACAGATGGTTTGCCTTCATTTCATATTCAACTAACGACCTACAAATAAAGGCAATTTTGCTGATTGCAGATTTTGTAATAGCTACATTATTTGTATGGTGTTAAAGTTGGAAATGAAATGAAGGCAAGCCAGGCAAGCAATCTGTCAGTGGTAAACTAAAAGTAAACGTATTGTACGTGCGTATGCGTTCAACTGTATGGGTGCTCAGACTAAATGGTTACCATATTGAAATATAGTTGATGGAAAAGTGACAGTACAAAATGGCAACCTTACATAAGACTAGCTGCTCAAACCGACTTCGCACAGCTGAACTAATCTTTTATTTTTTCATGCAAACCTTGTAACAGAATAAGAAATAGCCAAATAAGTACAGCCGTTCTGAAGTGATGACCTTACTTAAGCCGAGTTTAGACCTGCAAGAAAAAACGCGCATGTTGGATTACATTGCGAGGCAGTGAGGCGAAGGAGATTAAGGTAGTCAATCAAGCTCCGCAATGTAATACAACTTGCACGGGTTTTCTTGCAGGTCTAAACTCGGCTATACATTCGGTAATTGATTTTTATTTATAGATATAGGTAGATTAAGATTACAGTTACCGGTAATTATCTGACAGGACATCGCGCTTCAAAATGTCTAACGCAACTCCATTTGTAGTTAAAAGGTTATCTGATGTCCTTTAAAGTATTCTGTCCAATCCGATATTATTCCCGGTGACTGGTCTTCTTGTCAACTCAACTAGCCGGGAACTCAGTAGAAAGCAGCGTACCTAATAAGTTTAAAAAAAAGTGTAACAGACTTGAGAACAATGAAAACTGGTTAGAACTCTGTACCAAGTTCTTCTGACTCGTTTTTTAATTTTGACATGGGCAACACCAGCGATTTGTTATTTAGGTACTCTTACATTTAAACGCTTACGTCTATTTGCAGTTACAGCTTACAACTACACAACAAAAAATAAAATTGTTACAAAAATGGACGACATTCAATTCTTCGACATTACAGAAACGAACGAAAACCACACGTAAATAAATAAATTGTATACATTATCTTATATTATGTTCTATTGTTCAATATTGTATAACTAACTGGGAGTTGTAACGGTTACTAATTAAACAGATTTAATATTGGCTATGTGCGAAGCGGGTGGTGGGGCACAGAAAACGATCGCAGCGCACAACATGGCAAAAATTGGAAGTAAATGAGGAGGAAACGTTGTCAGCTCTACGCGGCGCCACCGCCGTGCACGATGTACACCATTTTTGTTAAAGGAATCTAAAGCGTGTACAGTGTTGCCAATTGAGCATATTTTCATGCCATTTAACATTTTTTTTAACACGTGTTTATTTTATTAGCTTCATATGTATGTTAGTATGTAACGGAAACTTTGATCATGATTTTGACCCCCTTGAAAACGTCGGATTAACTCGAAATTTGGCATTATTAACAAAGGACCGATGACAATGCGTGATTTTAGTTTTTTTTTACTATTTTTTATCGTTTAGCATATAGCATATTATTTATTAGCATATAAAAAAAACAATAAACTAAAAGCCAAACCATGAAACGAACGCCATTTTATATGTCAGGTTAGACCTCAAGAAGGCGCTGCTTTTCCAACATAGTCTCGGACAGCGTACTGTGCTCTACATATGGATACCAAGGAGAGTAACACTCACCCTTGCACATTTACAAGCACGTCAGTTACAGATAAAGACCGAGATATCAACATTTTATTCGAAAACAAAGTAGATTAAATAGTGTTCATCAAAAGTTTGATTAAAATTTAGTTTATTTATAAACGATTAAAATTAAATTACTGTTGTCTAGCATATTTTATATTACACTTGTTGGCAACACTGGGCGTTTATGGAGGACTCAATTAAATTTCACATTAACTTGAGAAAGTACCTATAAAACTTCTTGCATAATATATAGTGTACAGAATTGATATAGAACTCATGGAATTTGTTATTTGGAATGCCATTTGTCAGTACAGACACGATAGCACTACCTACTTGGCTCGTATTTTTTTATGAAGTTTAAGAGTATAAATAATATAATGCACGGCTTCAGCCAATTATAGATATGAAACAATCCGTACAAAAACATCTTAACCTGTCTACTTACAATTAATATATGTATCTAAAATAAAATTTGATAAAAATAAAAAATACATACAGACGAATTGAGAACGTCCTCATTTTTTTTGAAGTCGGTTAAAAATGCACCTACGTCTCAATTTATGACTAACTTTTATTTTATTGGAATCATTAGCCCCCGCCGTGAAGCTCTTTAATTAAAAAATAAGTCGAATAATTATTAGGATTACGGGTTTTATAAGACAAACTTCTAAAATCATCAGACTAATATTTTATACCAAAACGGGGGCTCGTATTTAGGAAGTACCACTGCTTATTGATGCACCTATACATCGCGAATCATAGCTATGAACCGCTATCACTTGCTTTATATAATTCAAGGCCAGTCTTCTGAGGAGTCGTGCACAGTATGCCACGAGAGTCCGGAGCCAACCGGTTTATGCGCCGATGGCCACAACACGTGCCGCACAAAAGTCCGCCCTTGCGTCAGACCGAGGAACAACTTCCAATTCTTCCTCCTACCAAAATCATAGGGATTCCTAAAACTATCACCTTGCAACTTTACCAGCGATGCGTTAATGTGAGCTTCTACGCTAGTTTCACCCCTACTCACATGCTTCCCATGCATTATGGTTAGCGTACCCAGAGCAAATAGCACAGAGATACAAGTAACTGCCATAAAAATTACAGCTTTCCGTTTCCAAGGATGCGCTGCGATGCGATGGGTTTCCGTGATTGGTGGGACGGGCAGGTCGTGTTCGCGGGGAAAGTTGATGGAGTCGTATTCGGCTATTATTTTGACTGGCACCAGGACTCCGCTTTGGTTCATACGAACAGGATGCCCGACCAGGTCAGGGTCATTGTGCGGAATTAAACCACCTGGAATGTAAGAAAAGAAAGGTTTTCGTACACAATACAACAACCTACAGTTAGATATTATACTGTTTAGCAAAATCAAAATCAAAAATCTACTTAGTTTTTTTTATATTTTTTATTTTGCTAAACAGTAGGTACATCTAACTGTAACGTAACATGATATGACATGAAGCACTTTTAGCATGGGTATTGAAGTATTTTTTTAAGTAGCCAAATAATAAGAAGAATTGAAATGTCATGCGAGCTAAACGCGAGAGACATCCGTGTGGCTAATTGTAAGAAGCGATATATTATTTTCCTAAATCTAGTTAAAAGCTCACAAAGGCTAGTTCTAAAGTTTATCAGTGAGTGAGTACCTTAATTTACTAAAACCTATGATGAAAAACACCTGAAACCGTATGCGTAATATCACTATCAGTGCGGAAGGCGAAAAATTGCCAAAATACACATCACATTCACATTTCTGTTCCTCTAATCTTTTGGCTATGTGATTTTTTCGAAAAGCCTTTTTTTATCATGTAAGTGTCAATTAAGTCTCAGCGTATGCCAGTATAACCAAATTAATAACTAACAACAGAGACGGCTCTGTCATTATGTTAAAAGTACTGGGAGACTAACACCTTCACATACAAGTGGCCGGGTATGTATTACAATACCGAAGTACGAAAGACCGAATGTATTAAAACATCGAATGGGTCAAAAGACCGACACGATTTTTTTCTGAAACCGTTAACTTTTTAAGATTGTTATAAAACAAACCTAACCTAACCTAATGGGTTTTGTATGATGCCGTTTTAATAAATTCTAAAAAGTTTACGGTTTTAGAAAAAAATCGTGTCGGTCATTTGACCCATTCGATGTTTTAATACATTCGGTCTTTCGTACTTCGGTATTGTAAAACACACCCAAGTGGCCCCACCTCAACTAGAAATATGTGATTAGTGATTCATACATATAATTTGTAATTATTACAACAGACCCAGCTGTTACAAAAAAAAATTGTTGGGGCAGATAAAAACTAAAATGTTATCTATTGAGAAGAAACGAAATAAATGAAAAAAAATTACAACACTACTCACCAGTATCATTAACCCATATCACTTGATATCCAATATCTAAGCCGGCAATGATAACAAAAGTAACACCGGCCACCATGTAGGCCATGTATAGATAGAAATGCCTTGCGTTGTTGTAGCCAACACAATTGTTTAGCCATGGGCAGTGGTGGTCCATGGCGAGAATACAGCGGTCACACACGGAGCAGTGATGAGTCCGAGGAGGCTTAGGAGATATACATTTCTTGCATATACTAGCTGCTTCCGCTATCATTGAGCCCTTTGGAACAAAAAAAATACATTAAGCATTTATTTCTATTAGCACAAAAATGTTTATTTATTATAATTATAACATTAACATACATATTACAACTATCCTAAAACTAAAATCTTACAAAAAAAGTAATACATTTAATATATAAAAATCTTGCGTCAAGGTGTTTTTATCAAACTCCTCTGACATGGCTCGATAGATTTTTATGATTTTTTTGTCTAGAAATTTTTTGTTAGGTCTGAGAATAGGTTGTAGGCTATTTTTTATACCCCTATTCTTAGTAATATTATGAAAATTATTTCCATTGTTCCTACATTTTGTGTAGTCTAGGTTTCATAGGGTGCCTTTCCACCAGAGATGTGCTATGCTACGTTGCTATGGATGTGTTTGATGTCCACAAAATCATATTCATTGGTCCACATAGCATAACACTAATGGAAACAGGTTCAACTGAGCTACGTTTTTTATATGAAAAAACATGCATACCCTGCATCTTCCTTGAAATCTAAGTAGGTACATAGTTTAAATCTTCTGAAATTAATTTATTATTGTTATTATTAGTGAAAACTGACACAAATATTTGTAGCATAGCACATAGTTGCATAGCACAGCTCTGCTGGAGAAACACCGTTATTCTTCAGAAATGTCAAAGTTAACCATGTAAACTTACGTGTGGTGGATATCCAGGAGAAGTCGCTACTCCCATATAATAATGGAAAACTATATTCAGCAGCAGCCAATTGCCAAATACGACGAGGAATGTGGTAGTGTACGGACATCGCTGCCACCAGTAAGGCAGCCCAATCCAGTAAGCTATTGCCACTACCGCAGCTGTTAATATTGTTACACAGAAAACAAACACCTGTAACAGGTTCCAGTTTTAGAATAACAGAATAGAAATTTCATGTCAAGTGCTCTTATATGCAGAGTTCAGAAAGGGTGAGCTGTTTTCAGAGTTTGCATAACATGGACATACCTTGTCATTTAATGGTAGATGTCAATGATTTTATTTAGGGTCCTTTTCTGCTACGAGCATTACGTCATTAATTAGAAATCTACGGAATGAAAGATGCTGAAAAACTTTTTGAAGTAATGGATGTGGACAGTATTTTAATGTGCAATTTCACCACTCACTTCAGTGGATGTGGAAAGATCTTTCTCGACACAAAAAGAGGGGTGTTATAAGTTTGACCGTTATGTGTATGTGGGCGTGTGTGTTTGTCTGCGGCATCATAACTCTTAAATGGGTGAACCAATTTGGATGCGGTTTTTTTATTTGAAAGCAGGTTTTTTTGGCGATAGTTCTTAGTCATGTTTCATAAAAATTGGTTCAGCCGTTTCAAAGTTATCAGCTCTTTTGTATGCTGCGGATGGGATCTTAGAGTTAATTGCGTTGGGGGTTTTTAAAATTTTTAATTTATAGTTATTTGGCTAATTATACGAGCGTCTCAACCGCCATCGTTTCCGGTCCTAAATAGTGAAGAAATAAGTCGCACCGGTTTTTGTAAAACGATAAAGTGCGCTCGCTGTAAAATAAAAATTCATTGAAATCCCATGCAAACAATAGCTCATTTCTTTGATATATGGGTCCTGGTAATGATAGCGGTAGAAACGCTCGAATAATTAGCCATTTTATTTATATGCGAATATTAAACACAAAAAGAAATGCATTGAAAATAGAAAATATAGTAAAACAAATATTATATGACAATCACACAGAAACTTTACAATGAATAAAAAAACTTAATACTTGTTTTGCAATGCAATGTAATTTTATTTTAATAGTTTCAATATTTATTTTCAGGGTGTATCCACATTCATATCTACACATGACTTTAATGATGTAAGAATAGCTCACACTTTCGTAGCTCTGGTAATATGACATTATATAATAATGTGACATTCGCAATAGGGGCCTAGCAAAAGAAGAAGATGAGACTTGTCCACTCAGATTGACTACAGCCATGGTTACGATACAATACAATACAATATAATGACTTTTGTACACCATGTAGAAAACAATACAGAAAAACAAGTACATGGAAAAAATACATAAGGTAAGTAATAGGCCTTGTAGCTTTTGACCAATCTCTTCCAGGCAACCTAAAAAATGGAAAAAAGTATGGAATTTACATGCTCTTTACACCATGCCACATTACATGACAAACCGATTTTCTACTTAAAATCCATTGTAGAAGGGTTTATTTCTAGTTGAAATAGTGGTCATGTATAGATGATGTTGGCGTGTGAGGCATTTCATTGGCTGTCACAACTAGATGACTGGCGGTTAAAGGGTTAAACTGATTGCAACTGTATTTCAATTTCAGCATGCATTTTAAAGTATTACTTACCTTTCCCAAATAATTAGCAAAATTATCAACAAACCAAAATATAGGTTCTAATAAGAAATCTATAGCATAGCTCTGACTCATATGTTCATTGTATGTTAGGGACCTTGCTGTCAGCACCGCTTGTGCATATTTCCAAACTATGTAATCTCTGGAATGAAAAGGACAAAATATAATGCACAAAATTGACACTGCTAAGCAGAAGACAGTAACATCCCATTTGTTAAACACAACATTGATTCATTTAATTTTTAACCCCCGACACAAAAAGAGGGGTGTTATAAGTTTGACCGCTATGTGTGTGTGTCTGTCTGTGGCACTATAACTCTAAACCGGGTGAACCGATTTGGATGCGGTTTTTTTTATTTGAAAGCTGGTTTCTTGGCAATGGTTCTTAGACATGTTTCATCAAAATCGGTTCAGCCATTTCAAAGTTATAAGCTCTTTTAACGGCTGCGGCAGGGATCTTAGACGCATAATGGGATTTACTTTATCTTCAAACATATGTGCAACTAAACTGCGTTGGGGGTTTTAAAATTTTTTAATTTATAGTTATTTACTTGTATGTCCAATGACAGAAAGTTGTGTTGCATTCAAGTTAGTTTTTAATGCTGAAACCACAAACTTACTTTAGTCTTTGGAAAACTTCTCTCCATTGCAATCTCCATTTGATGACCACCATAATTTAGGTTATTTTTTGAGTTCTGATAGAGTAACTGTAAGTTGAAAAAATATTTAATTTTTTAACCAACATCAATAACACAATCTTTTCTGTTGTTGGTACTTTAGTATTTACTGTCATAACTTGGGATATAGAATTAACTAGAAAACATGTACATATTATGTGTCAGTTAGTGAAGCGAAAATTAGATTCTAAGAGAACAATATCATGTTCAGCTGATAAATGGGGTATACAAAATAAAGAATCATAATAAAACATAATTTGTCCTCATTCTTAATTTCACCTAACGACTAAGATAATCCTGTTGTCTAACCGCACGCCTTTTTCACTTTGATTCTGGGCACGCTAGTCACAATAAGCAAAGATTGAAAGACAGCTCCTGTATATTCTATATTCTTTGTGTTACACAAATTTCAGTCAATCTGACTAGCGGAAGTTGGCCACAATACACAAATAAAACGTTGTAAAAAATAAACTGCACTTACTTGAAAATATTTATGCGCGTAACAAGATAGACGAAGCAAAACGTGCTAAAACTTCAAATGAACTAAACAATATCTATTACTATAAATTAATTACCGCTTAATTAATCCTAAATGAAGTCAACCGGCAATTTTGTACTTTTATGTTTCTCATTTATGTTATTCGGGACAAATACTTACTTTTTATTTATATATTATAACGTTGTACTTTAACGTTAGACATCTTCAGCGTATATTTAGCCGAGTAAATGAGAATCATCCTCTCCAGAGCTCTAACAAAATAAATACAAATTTAAATTAAATGCAAGGCAATGCAACAGCAAACAAGCAAGCAAGTACAGTTAAGTAGTACAAGTAATTCAATTTGTATTTGTATTAATTAATTACCAATATTACAATCATGACATGAGACTGTCACTGTCATTTTCTTGCTCTTTTTTCGGATAGGGTAAGGTCTGGGACCATACAGCCTCTTTATCAGTTTACAGGTTGTACTAAGTTATATTTTATTTTATTTCCAGTTCCACGTCGTCTCATTCGGTAAAAAATCCTTCAATATTTCTTTCGATGTTGTCACATACAATAAAGGTTCTTCAGTGTTTGCTTTGTATGTTTTCAGTGGCTCCACATGCCCCGTAAAGTGAGGTGTAGTTTAGTTTGGGGCATGGACCTAGGTAACGCCACCAGAGTCGTTAAACGTCAACACAACGTCAAAATCCCGCTGTCATTACATGAGATGTAGTTGTGTGCGTGGCCTCAACTCTGGTGGCGTTACCTTTACCTTGCCTTTACCTAATACTGGACTAAGTACTGCGACAAAAAGTGTCTCCGAAAATAAAGAAAATAAAACCTTATGCTAAGGTCGTAAGAGTCTTGTTGAGCGCAAAATAAAAATGAAGCCGAGTTTAGCCGAGTGAGAGGGCAACCAGTGAACGCTGTGTCCGTTCTAACAGTGACTTAGAGTTGACAGAGTTAAGTTGATTTCAATTCTTTCGTTTTTTGTAGAACAATATGCGATTGGTGTAATGTAATGAAGTAAAAACATTTACTTCTAAAATGTTTCTAAATATAAATAATAAATACAATAATTTATTACCGACATGTTAAAGCAATATTATTTGTTGCTTCGTGTAAAGCCTTATTAACGCAAAAATTTGGCGATTGTCGTATAGGTTTTCTTTTATTTATATGAAATACGGACACCTGTAGCGTTGAAAAAGCCGGAAAAAATCAAATGTTTTTTTTCGGAAGTTTTCGAAGTTTTCGTTTTTTTCCGATTTTTTCGGGTTTTTAAGAAAAATAAGAAATAAATCATTAAATTTTATTTATTTTTTATTCACTGTCACTCTCATTTATTTCAATAATTTCTGCCTCCATGTCGTCGGTGTAGTCCGTTTGTAGGTGTAAATTAGTCCGAATAAAAATTAATTTATTAATCGATTGTTTCCCAATGTCCCCAAACACCACTTTTGACACCCGGCATTTTAACCGAATAGAAGAACAATATACTTAATATTTATTATCAATATCAATTCCACTACAATTAAAATTAAAATTTATTTAGAAATAAATGCGTTCAAAAAGATATTTTACAATTTCTTTAAAGTGGCACTTATCTTTGATTGCTGATGACAATGTAAAAGCATTTAATTTCGTCCACATTCCCACTTCGTCAGCGATCCCATTTCGTCCACATTTTCCGTTTTTTTCGGAAAAGTAAGAGCGGAAACTTTCGTGGTTTTTTCCATAAATATCCGAAAAAAATGGGAATTTTTCCGGACTTTTTCAACGCTACTGACAACCCCACATAAACCATCCAACCAATCAACCATCGCCAGAGAGGGATAAGAGGTACAGTTACTGAGCTCTCGTTCGGCTTCAATTTTGCGACAACAGTTCATTCCGGTTGTACGTAGTACTTATTACTTCCATGGTTTGGGGGTATTAACAAAACAAAGGGAATACACGATTTCACTTTAGCCCCTCGTTTGCTGTGCACTATTACGGTATAAATTTGCGACTATATGTATAGGTAACATCTTTTTTATGCACGAGATTTTATATTAAATACAGAAACCAAAACACGATCCACTAAGAAAATTTCTCCCTAAAGGGCTCCACAAACGGAGCGCGGGGCGCCGACGGACCGTGTGCAGCGCGCCCTATAACACTGAATCATATATACGGTGGCACACAGTGGCAGCGCAGCACAGCGTATATGTTTCAGTGTTATGCAACGCGCCGCGCTGTGCTCTGTGGAGGGCTTCAAAATTCATAAAATGCCGATATTTTTAAACCATCTCTCCGTCTCGTGGTTAAAGGTTACTTGTGTGATTGCAGTATTAAATAATTATTTAAGAAATGATTGTATCAAACAAATCCTTTACTTCATGTCTACTTTCCCAAGCAAAGTTGCAACTTGTCCCAGCTTCACTCTTTTTCATATAGGTATAGAGAATATAATCACCTAAATAGGTATCAGAAGCGTTGCTGAAGCCATGCAACGTTCAGCCCTTTATTTAATCACTCCAAATTTAACGCTTTTATATCTTATTTCAAACCTATATACAACCCATAGTCGGACAAGTGCCTCCACTAGGATAAGAACGCCTTCGCTGGTGCATGAAGGTTCCTGGCTATGTTTGTCTTCACCGAAAATCTCATGGTAACCATTTATGTGATTACAAAAACTCAAATAGGTGCGAGCCCGGTTTCGACTCCACGGTAGGTACTCTAGTCGGTACGGTAGCGGCCACAGGTCAATGCAGCAGCTAAAGGATGTACAGCGAAGTGTTTACAGAAGTTCGAAATCCTGAAAACTGACTTGCCTTCCCTTCTTGATTGCTAATGGTCTAGAGAAAATAATACATACTTATACAATATTTTATAAATTAAACAAAAGTCATATTACAAGAACATGCATTTTAATTATGTATTTATCAATTAACTTAGGATACAAAACGGTGCTTTCGACTTGTCATTCCGCCACACTCGTTGCTTCGAGGGAAGTTAAAAGGCGGCTCGGTACGACCAATTCTGAGTGCTCAATCTTCCATTACTTGTATGGAAAGCTAAGTTCAGCTAATGGTCAGATCAGAACACATCAGAATTAGTTACAAAAATACAAGGAACTACGCAGTGTCCACTGGGTTTAAACGAATTGATAAATATCATCCTTTTTTGAAATCCACTAGCGATTTAAAAGGAAGAATGCATGCTGTCAAGTCTAATAAAATAATAATTGCGGTGTGTACAGTAGGTACCAATCGTGGTGCTCAAGTGATTAAATGAGATTAAAATATAAGATAATTTAACACAGACATTAGTTAATCGTATAAAGAATAAACAATCATTAGAAAAAAAAGATGGCATTTTGCCGCACCGCAAAGTAGCAACAGCCGAAATAATAGTGCACTAGCTTTTATCGCGCACACCAATTCAATGACAAATAACTATCCTTTGACAAGCAAAAAAACGTGTAAAACGGACCAATATACGCTAGCTCAAGAAGAGCCTCCTAAAAACCTGGCTTTTATACCTTGACAAGCTCGTGCGCGGCGCTCGGCGGAACCCTATCGCTGGGAGCCTCTGCTGTCCTTAACAAGATTGTTTTTAATAAGTGCGGCAAACGCTGACTGCGACAGGGTTCCGCGGAGGGTGGCGCACGAGCTTGTCGGACTATAGCGCGGTGGTCGACACAGCATCACTGGCGGAGCGGCGCCTCCACAATACTTATATGTACAACTAATTCCACTTTTGATAATGAAGCTGTAGCTAGCGCGGGTATGCCTTCTAAGAATCGCTAAAGATACACACAAACATATAAAGCAGGTTAAGCAGGGTACTTAATCACATTCATATACCAGTTTTACTATATATACAGATTAAAGTAATCTTTATTTGAGGGCAACTTAAGCGAATATGAATATTTTGTACTGTGATAGGTATATAAGAAGATATTCAATTTTAAATTTATAATAAAAATGTAACAAAATAGCTAAGAGATAGAAAAGGGTTCTTTATAAACGTCGTTTTATATCCAGACATTTTCATCACAGCGAGAAATCAGCTTTGTTGAACTCCTATATTTTATAGTACAGGTACTTATCGTAAGTTTTAACTAAATAACTCTACCTAAATATTATTCTGAGATTAGCCACAGAAAGATCTGTTGAGCAATGAGATCATATTATGTGCCTCTCTACACGGTCAATTGTTAAAACAAAAATTATTAATATTGAATATAACTTCAGAGTGATTTGATTTAGATTGAAGATTATAAAAAATTTAGACAAGGTATCATATGTTCTATTCAAATTTAAATAAGCAATATACGAATAATCGATGGAAAGTATCGGGCGTTCAATACCACCCAGGATCGAAAAGACTCAAAAGTGTAATAGATTGATTCTGATTTAAAAACAACCCTTGCAAGACCCATCATACACTGACTGAATCCACTAGCTAGAGTATTGTAAGAAAAAAATAGTGACATTGACTTTTGTCTTTTTATGCCAAAGTTTATTATACGTTTCAATTCAGATTCTGTTGACCACATTGTGAATACACCCAAATGCGTGCTTTGGGTCCTGAGTCCTGTGAAGGACATGGTTTAATTCTTTGGCGCTTTACATAATAGGTAGCATTAATCAACCATTATTGTTATAGTCTATTTTTCTTATCACTGCACAATCAGGTCAAATAAAACTAGATTGGTCTATAATTTAAAAGGTTTTGTCACTCCGAGTAGAATCACGCAACTATCATAGAATTTTAAAGTTTACGTTGCCAGCTAATTAGTAACGAACTTTTATAGTTTATTTATATCGTGTACGCCAGTGCACGGAACAGAAAAATAAACTAACTAAAGGCAATGCACATATTTACAAATCTTATTATATCTTGTATGAATTAATCATCAGCTCTCAGAGGGATCATTATGCTTTTGCTTTCATATCATTAACAATGTGTATCTAATGTTAAAATGTAACAGACAACATTTGCTACACAGTAGATGTATGTTTCATTATCATTAGGTACTAGTAGGCTACCGATTTTTTTTTTAGTAGGAAAAGTAGAAAAGTTTGTAGTTAAAACTACGTAGACAAAATATATACTAATTTAAGGCAATAATATATATTAAATTCCTCAGTGTCGCCAAATGTAAACTGTTCTATCAAGAATTCATATGTTGAAAAACCTAACTATATACACTAGCACATTAATATAATATTTTTATTATTCTACGTACGAAACGATATTTAATGCTAGAGAAATTATATGTCTCATTATTATTACTTATTAGATCTACATTATTATTATTTAATTACAGACATGCATATTAAGGCATTAAATGCAATCGATAAGAACTTAAACAAACCAAAGATCGCTAACATCCATTTTGCATTTTCTAATGCTCGAAACTTAACAAGTAAACCTTAACTGTTAACAGTCTTACGTTGGAAATACGAATTTGCAATGGTTAAGTAAAAGAACTATTCACTTCTACAAAAGTAAAAAAGGCAAAAAAAGTAAGTACAAATACTATTTCAAAGTATCGGCTTCAGATGAATTTCGTTTTATTTTAAGAATAAAGAATTAACCGCATGTATGCAGAAAATAAAAAACAACATGCACTTCAGGCTCGATAGTTTCAATTTCAATAATACCTATTATACTGATCCTTAATCCGCACTGGGCCCGCGTGGTGCCATCAGGCAGCCTGTTTTACCCATTCTTTAGTTTATAAAAGCTACTAAATAATCTAAGGTACTACTTCTGGACAATAGACTCCAAGGGACAATCGCGGTACCTAGCAATAATATTTTTCTTGCAGCCAATCTTATAAATTTCTAGTAGTATTGTAGATAAAAATATAAGTGCTTCCACAAAATTTGTAATAGTAGTTTCATTGCTGATTTTGTAATTCCTTGATCATATGTCAATGCTCTAAAATTTCTATCAAATTGGTCGCAATCTTTGAAACATATGCTTTATATATACAATGAACGTTGAACATAATGTAATTTTATAGGTTCACAATCACATAATAATTACATCTAATGTTACTATATATTTCTTTAACAATTGTTTTAGCTAAATTACGACGTTGAGAAGCCAATTACTTTAAAAGTAGTATGATAAAAACGTGTGAAACACAATTTCTAGCCAATTGCGTAACGTAATATACCTAGCACAAAAAATGACACATTATTACAAATATCGAATGTATTTATTAGCTTACCTAGATACAATCCATAATATCCAACGGAAATTACAATACATATGTGCCAACCAATTGGAATGTGGTATCAGGCGCGATAAGAAACAAAAACGACATGTCTCGCGGTCACTAAGCGAACTAGATGTAAACAATTGGCATGGAATGCTTATGATGCAAATGTATAAGTGAGCGCTGCTGTACTATTAAAACTTGGTACGATAACAATCACAATTACAACCCTGCAAATTTGATTTTTAAATTCAGTCGTGACCCAACGCGAATAGGTCAAGAGAAGGTCCTGTTTATGCGGAAACAGAACTTGCGTGCTTTTGTCCATTGCGGGCACAAAAGCACGCAAGTTCTGTTTCGCTCGTTCGAGCACCGCAATGTGATGCTATTCGCATGAATTTACACGGTCCCATAGAACAGGTCCTGAAGATGTATGTTCACCAAAAGATGCGAAACGCGAGATTTCTTTTACCTCTGCAATCTAGATGTATCATGATGAAATGCTATAGATACAATTGGTATTGCATGCGCATGTGTGAAATCAGGGCCGGATTTAGAGGTCTAGAGGACTCGGGGCATAAAAAGAGTGGATGCCCCTTGGCCACAAATTATGTTCCAAATAAAATGTCCATTCGTTAAACAATTTTTCGAAGTCTCTATTGTGGGGCCCTCTATTGTGGAGGTCCAGGATGCCCTCCCTAAATCCGGCCCTGTGCGATATTGACAACATTATTTCTTAATCATAACACAATTAAAAATCATACTACAGGAACAACAGGAACTTTAAAAATTCATTATAAACGAGACAGAACAAAAGAGCCTAGCCTTAAATTTTCGGAAATTGAAAAGAGAACGTTATCGCAATTGTTTCAAATTTTAAGTTGCCATAATGATTTAATCCCCAAGCTTAGGATTTTCTTCTGATGACCTCAAGTTGCCTTCAATGACTATTTTTTGTAACTTTAGATACAAATAAAAGTATACTGTAGGATGACGTCACAATAACAAAGTAACTTTAGTCAAGATCGTTATTTATGAAAGAATTACCATTCCTTTATTATTATATCAATTAAAAACTCAAGTCGGAGAACAAAAGAAACCCTGTACCATGGCGAATGGCATATTGTGCAGCTAATACCGGGCCTTTCGTTGCCTTATTATACTTAAAATGTAATGTTGTCAATTGCAGAGGTAAAGACACGGTCATATTTAGGCCGGAGCGATCGTTATTGGGTGTCGTCACGCATGCAGTCCTCATAGGCGGCGATGTCTAGAACCAGCTGCAGCGAGCGGCGCATCGCGGAGAGGCGAGTCATCAGTCTGCTGCTCGAGATCATCATGCCCTGCCAAACATGATAAATCATCAGAATCATCACAATAGATAGTCATGCCTTCCCAAACACAATGCCACAGATCAAGGAGCGTTCGCACTGAGAGCATTCTTAACAGAGCATTTGCAAACGAGCAATCGCCGGCACCGGCGTGTAAGCTTTGTACGCTCAACTCAACGTCCACACCGCTCGAATATTCGACGCTGAATGCTCATGCACGCGAATGCTGTACCCTGTGAATCCAATACACTGTAATTCCGATAGACAGTGTACTGAAGATACAGTGTATTGGATTCACAGGGTACTGCTCTCTGCGAGGGCGCTCTTAGACTATCAATATCATGGTATACCATTATTGACAATATTATACAATACTAGCTGTTGCCCGCGACTCCGTCCGCGAAGAAAAGTAGCCTAGGACCTATTCTCAGACCTGCCGAATGCAGAGAAAAAAGTTCATAAAAATCGGTTGAGCCGTTTCGGAGGTGTTCGGTAACAAACACCGTGACACGAGATTTTTATATATTAGATTATAGCGGATTTCAAAAAGAAATTCCTTAAGTTAAATGTCATTGCACGGCTTAAAACGTCAAAGCACGTTTTCACTTTTACAAGTTAATGTGACAATCAACCTTGTTTTTATTTTGATGTAGAAACTGTCATAAAAGTGGTAAAGCATTTACTCAGTCGACTTTACATACAGGGTTGCAGGGATAGATGTGTCCCGAAAATAGTGTTATTTAGGCCTAGTACTATATATTTTCCAGATTAACATGTTCACAGTCCCATACAAATTTCAAATACCTGGTAAGTCCAGCAAATCAAATTAATCATTGTACCATCCTGCTCAGTGTGTAAACAAGATATTGTACTAATCTGGATGAAAGTCTGTTTGTTTCTTAGTGCCCCATATGTGGGCACAGACCTGTGAAGCTAAGTCGCTGTGACCCTTATATGGGGCACTGGACTGTGAAAGTGTTAACTATGTTGATATTTGTAACCATTTTCGAATTACAGTTTGCTTAACTTCGACGATCGCCTTCGAAAATCTCGGCAGAAACTATGTTTGGGATCATATTTACTCTATAGGAGGTGCATCGCCATAGGAGGGCTCGTGCTGCAGCGTGTATTATATGTATTAATAACACATCAAGCTAGATCTCACCTTTAGTTCGGGCGCCAGGGGCAGGCTTGCAATGAGCCACCACAGCCAGTCGGGCCCGTCAGGGTTTTTCCACCATTCCTCGGCAGTGTATTGCATCTTGCCAAAAGCTTGCTCGATTTTTGAACGCACGGAATATTCCAAGTTCTTTATCCATATGCAGCCTTTGATGGCGACCTCAGTGCCGATCAGCTGCATTATTTTTATAGTGACAGGGTCTGTAGGTACTTTATCAGTCAGTATTTCTACTCTCGCAAGACAACTGAAACGAGAAAATTCCGATGTTTCATTGCCAATGTTATCATCTTGTATCGGCTTTCTCGACGATTGAATGCATTTTGAGAGCCACATTGCAATAAACAACTCAAACAAACCTAATCATAAATTCGAAATCTCGCTTTGTGTCAGACGTTTATTCACAAAATGGCAAGACTGACGGAGTTCAAATTTGAATAAAATATAAACTAAACTACCTCAGAAACATTGTACACTACAAACAGAATCATTGAAATAGGTTCACAGAAGGCGAAGATATCGACGTCTAACATACAAAAAAAAAAGGAAAAAAAATCTGTTTTGAAGTCGGTTAAAAATTTAATCACTCATTCATTACTCACCCATCCATGATTCTTTCTACAATTTTGAATCGCGAAATACCAATCGTAGATAAGATTATCCGCCCGTCATGGCACTCCACGCAGTCGCGTACCTCCAGCATCTGTTAATAACAACCACTATTTTTATTAAGTAATTTAAAGGCGTGTTTTGTTGTTAAATATTATTTAGTAGGGAACCTATCGATGTTTAGAAAATTTTATTTCCGAAGGTTTAGAATCCCGAAAACTTCATTTGTCCGAAAGCATTTTTTTCTGAAACTGTAAATATTTCAGGATTTATTTCAGGACCATCGTGTAGAATCCTTTAGGTTAGGTTAGGGTTGTTTTAAAAAAATCCTGAAATATTTACAGTTTCAGAGAAAAATGCATTCGGATAAATGAAGCATTCGGGATTTTAAATATTCGGGAAAAAATTTTTCGTGGATATGATAGGTAACCAAAGGTTAACACCAAACCTCTGGAAATTAAACATCCTTTATCATATCAGTTAAAGAGTACTTTTTTCAGGTCGTGGTTCGAAGGGTTTGATGCTAAACCAATGTTTAAGGCTCGGCCACGACTACGCGCGTTCGGCTGCGCTGCGTTTTACCAGTTCATTGCGCGGCCGAGATACTCGCCGCACAATTATCACTTGGCAGCACACGCAATAAACAGAGTAAGCATTCGCCACGCTGACGGCCGGGTCGATACAGCGTTAATGAACAACTCACCCCACTGCCCCCCCGAAGGAGGCGACTAAGCCGTTCCCCACAGAACACCACACGTGGGCGACCCCACTATTTTAACCGATACTGGCACGTCCCGGGCAGGTTCTCTCCAATCAGACCTCAACCTGACTGAGTTTCTTATCGTTTCATCTCAGTCGGAACTTACGTAGTTTTTCAGAAACGATGCTTACATAAAAAATTCGATTGCTTGCATAACTCTACTTAGCCCGAAAAGTCCGAAGTAGGATCATTAGGAGTACCCTTTGGCATGCTAACATAAATTTTCCCCTTGCTGAGCGGGCCGTCTGGCAAATCGCCCCTCTCTCCGGTAAGCTGTAAAAGCCATCAGAGGCTAACCAACAGTCCGTCCGAAAAAAAGGCCTATTATCCGGTTCGAAATATAGTTGTATTACCGTTCCATAGTCGGAATCGGTGTGTTCGTCATTCCGCGCCACCATGCCAAGTCGCCGCGTGCCGGATTCCAAAATTCGCCGGATGAACACGCGGTAGCGGGGATCCGATATCATGAGTGGACAAGGCACTCTGAAATTATGAAAAAATAATGGTTAGTAATGCAAGGGGAATGCGCGTTTAGATAAAAGTTTAGTTGGCATATTAAAATTGGCATCTACTAAAGTATTAAGGGCCTACCGAGCTTTTCGCGCTAATCGATTTTGGGTGGGCGATTTCGGGCGTGTGGTAGCCACGATGGCTCAAGATAGGTTGGTTGGACTTCGTGTGTTTTTAGGTATTTTCATCTTATTACTAAAACAAATACATATGTACAGTGTGTAAAGTTCATAAGGGCATATATTTTATCCAGACATAGTTAACGACCATACAAATCACGTGAAATAGATATTTTGTTAATAACTTTTGTTAATGAAGCGTAGTTAATTTTTTAAAAAAATCTAAGGAGCAATGTAACGCGTACAATTTCATTTGACATGAGTGTTTATTTACCTCATGTTATGTTGTCAAACCCTATTATTAGGCAGAAAGATCTTCTGAACTTATGATAAAATTGATGCTACGATCATAAAGCACAATACTGAAAACCGTCTTGCTAACTTTCTGCTAAGATCTTATCGTAATTTACTTATTAGTGACTGTCGGAGGCAATGGAGATACTTTCGTGTTAAAGTTCCTTTTGCGAGTCTTTACAAATCACTTCATTAAAAAAATGTTTCGCATTCCAAGCAGGTGGTGGTGATAGCATGACATGAGTTTTCAATTTCATTAGCACTTAAATAACATTCTTTACATTTAAAACTATCTTAATCAATAAGTACCTAATCTTGACGTTCCTTATTTGACACTTTCATAATGAGCCTAGATAACATAAATATCCAACGCCATGAAGGTAATTAGTACTAGGTAGTATTACAAATTCGTTGTCTTTGTCGCGTTTGTTTTCTTTTCTATTCAACCTTTAAGAATAAAACCACATAATTCAATAGCAAATGTAGAGCGAACTCATTGGTGGTGTTTCTTCTGACATAATTTGTCATGACGCCGCCGACACAAATCAATAAGATTGTTTTCGTAAACGATACGATAATCGAATATTAGTACCAATGAACTCTTTGATATAATAATGGCATATGGTGAAGCTGGACAATGTGGAAGAAGAGTATTAGAAATCTACAGAGAGCGATTTCCGAACCGGCGACCTCCGCGAAACTCACGAGTCATCATCAATGCTCTCCAGCGTATTCGCGATGGTTTGACTCTGACTGGGAGATTCAGTGATCACTCTTTACCAGCTGAAGAACGTGTGCAGCTTTGTTTGCTGAATACGTTCGAAATCAATGGATTGGGAGGTTCGGTCCTTGCCGATGGCCTGCATGAAGCGGATTTTTTTCTATGGGGAGCTGTGAAAAACGAAGTTTACCTACTCAAAACCACGAGTATTAGTGGAGCAGCTAAGGGAGAAAATCACGGAAGTTTTTCAAAAACTTCAAGAAGTGAATTTACGAAATGTGAGAACGTCCATCAGTCGTCGTAGTGTCGCCTGTATTCAAGAGCAAGGCAATGTAGAAAACAAATATCTCAGGCGAGTGAACAACATTTTAATTAAAAATGAAATAAATTAATGATCTTTATTTTTACTTTTATTTTTGAACTAAACAAATGTCGAACCGTTCGTGTTATGACGTTATTCGTAAACGTCATGTTCAGGTAGGTACGTTAATTCATCGACGGATTATGCTGTACATTGCTTGCTGAATTAATTTGTAAGAAAAATAAAATACAACTAATGTTGATTTTACACATGTAATTACGTTAATTAGTATGTATACTAAACGTTGTTAAATTATATGATCGTATGAAATTTACACACTGTATAGCGAACTATTAAGTAATCGTGTTTCGATAAACACTTGTCACTATAAAGAATCCTCAAATATCTTACACATGACTTTCAAGACTATAGCTTCACTTGTAATGATACAGCGCGAGATTAAATGAATGCAATAAATGCGCCAAAAACACGGTAGGCCCTTAAACGTCTGAAGGAGGGGCATAGAAAAACATATACATTTTAGAAAAACAGCATAACGGGATGTTCTAAATTGTTTTGGTCTGTATTTATAATCCCAACTAAAATTATAAACGTTAAAATATGTTTCCACGTTACCAAAAACAATCTAGACGGAATATGGCAAGCATTATAGCTTTTGAGGCGGAAAGAAGATAGGACTAATTTTACAATTCTTGTAGTAGGTATGCAGCTCATACGGGACATAATATTATAATAATACTAGCTGTTGCCCGCGACTCCGTCCGCGAAGAAAAGTAGCCTACGACCTATTCTCAGACTTACCGAATGTGGAGAAAAAATTTCACAAAAATCGGTCGAGCCGTTTCGGAGGAGTTCGATAACAAACACCGTGACACGAGATTTTTATATATTAGATTGAAAACTGTACAAGTTTTAAATTAAATTCGGAATGGAGATATCTTATTCCCTGAATTAAAAGAAAGACTACTTCTAATTTTGAAACAATCTTTACCGGATTAGTAATTCTAGGGCGATGAAGTCGCGGGCAGAGCTTCTGTAATGTAATAATTGAGCTTACTTGGGAAATGCAGTAACACAGACGAATACGGGCACGACGTTGGGATCAAGCGGCGGTGGCGAGTGCAGAATGTTGATGGAAGCTAGCGCCGCGCACACAAAATGCGTTTTTTGTGTCTGAAATATACACAAAAACAAAACAATTCATAAAAATGATACAAATATCTTGTGATGTTAGAAAATAAAAGACTGATTGACAGCATTAATAAACCACTGGTGCCCCAGAGACTTGGAATTTGGCAGACATGTTCTTTGAGGTTAATACTTAGACGTGCACAAAGTAGAGATTTTACAAAATTGGCACAGGATAGAGCTAGTTCATATTTTAATCTTCCACGGGAGCGAAACCGCTGGACAAAACTATTGTATATGTATACTAGCTGGTGCCCGCGACTTCGTCCGCGCAGTAAAGCTTCTTCATTTCTTTCATTGAATAAAACAAAAATCCGACAATGGCAACATCCAAAAATCCATCGTCTCATCATCATTGGTACTACTTAGTGTAAATAATAAATCCCGTTTATTCTCTATCCCGTGGGAATTTCAACAAATCTATACTTTTTTTGTTGCTCGATATTGATAACGGCAACAGGTAGACGCTTGAAATACTTATTCACAGAATATTTTAGTTATACATTCACTTTAAAAATAAATTATTAAATTAAAATAAAACAAATACTAAGGGCTCCCATACAAAAAACGTGATTTTTTGACGTTTTTAGCCGATAGCTGGAGATCACACGTCCTAGGTTTCTATTAGGATAGCCCCAGGGCCACAGGCATTGTACTCTCTCAATATAAGGAAAGCCACTCACCTCACCTCATCACAGAGTCCACAATGTCACACACACAATAATGTTCAAATTTAGTATCCCGATGACCGAAATAATATCACCGAAAAACCAGTACTTTGGTTAAAAGAACAGTACACACCAAAAACACGTGTGATCCGTACGTTCGTTTACCTCAACTATCTTGACAGCTCTTCTGCCGCCAACCGACCGTAGTATTGTGACTTACCGTCATATTAAAAGATTACAATGCCCAAACAGTATAGATTAAACGACGATAACTTTTTCATTGTGACCCAATTTTAATGAAACAAAGCTTAAATTGGAACTGACATGTTCAATTTACCTGATCAAATTTCCTTAAACTAAAGATTAAAAAAAAGCTTAAATGTTGTTCCAATTTAAGCTTCATCTATCTGCGAAAACCGCTAGAAAGTCCGTTCAGTAGTTTCAGAGATGAGCGTGTTTACATACAGACAGACAGAGCTCTACTTTTACTGTTTTATTATATAGTATAGATATTTAATTCCTAATGAGACGAGAACACATAATGAACAATAGAAAAATAAATCTGAATTCATAGCTATCTGCTGGGTTTCTTTTGCGATAAGACAGCCTGTTGTTTACATCAACTTTTAATCTTCTTGTATTGTATTCTATTGTATCGATATATCCTCTTGTACTATGTATATGTAGAGAACAAATCATTTATAAGAATAACTGCCGAATGTACTGTATGAACATGCTGTAAATAATTGCCAAAAATGGGAAACTTATGACTCATCCAGACCTTAAGCACGACATTATCAGTTAGAAAAAGTCGGGAATCAGGAGGATATATCCGAATCGTCCTAGAAAAATAGTAAGAAAACTTCAATCTCAGCTAATAAAGGGGGTAACTGACCAGAGCCAGACTGAAGTTGTCTAGTTGCCTCATGCATAGCGGGCACGTTCTCCGATAGTCCATCGAGTCTTCGATGCACCGGCGACAGTAGGTGTGTCCGCAGGGCGTGGTGACGGGCACGATCAGGGTGTCACGGCACAGCACGCATTCCAGGTCGCTGGAAGTCAACCAAGACTCCGCGGCCTGCTGGGCTACGAAACCGCTCACTTCGCGCGCCACTATCTCCGGCTCACGATCTTCTAGCAGTATCGCTATAGTCTGCAACCAGGGAGTATCTAATTGTACTATCTATAACACAATATTTTAACTATCGCGGTCATTACTAATTTTATGAGTTAAAATCGGGTTTTGTTCCGCGTACCTTGATTTTGAAGAAGCCCGATATTTCGGCACAGTTGCATGCCGTTAGTCGTCTCGTGATCATGGCGCATGCAACTGTGCCGAAATATCGGGCTTCTTCAAAATCAAGGTACGTGTACTATCTATATTTTATTTTTCCATGATCGCATCATCATCTCAGCCTACGTCCCACTGCAAGGTAACACCTCCTCTCAGAAAGAAAGGACTTAAGCCGTAGTTCCCACGCGGCCCCAGTGCGGAATGGGAACTTTACACGCACCATTGAATTTCTTCTCAGGTGTGTGCTGGTTACCGTACAGTCGAAGAAACTGAATCACATACCAGGGTGAAACCTTTTCATTGTAAATGTCATGTTGACATTCCATACATTTGCCAAAGAAATCATCGTGAAATTGGTTATGATATGAAAAGGTTCCACCCTGGTACGCGATTCAGTTTCCTTGACTGTACCTAGAGCAGCAAATTTCACCACTAGGCAACAAAAAGTTGTCTGATGTGAAGTTCACGCTTTCATCAGCACAAGATATCCTCTTAATAACAAGTTAATATTAAGATTGCTTTACTGATAATATGATTTATTAACTAGCTGTCCCAATGTCAGTAATCTAAATTTTTCCATTAATTTGACCCATTCCCGGCTGTCGCATTGCCTTAAATGTTAGCATACATATTTAATTAGGTAAACCGCAAAAAAGCATGAATTAAAAATTATTTATTTACGAAAAACTTATCATTTTGTCGTTAAATTTTACTAACTTCGCTTGACGCAAGCCTTTTATGCATAAAATATTTTCAGGTAAGTATAGTTTGTGTGAGGTGTTTCACACATTATAGGGGCTTTTCTTGTCTTACGAGAAATTTCTTATAAGAAATTCAGTCGCTTTGATTTGTATATGAGACCGTACACATTACAAGGCATGAGAAATAGTGTAATAATATGTATCGCCTCATATAACATCCAATGAGAATAAATTTCATATTAGAAATTTGTCATAAGACACAAGAAAAATTATTTTAATATGCAAGGCTTACGGTACGTATCCACCTAATCCGTTGTCGGCCGAAGTATTATTTTATTTATCGACATAGTCTCTGAGTAGCTCAAAAAACTTATTCTATTCCAGTCTAAAGCTGTAATGCCTTTCATAAAATGGCTTCTCTCGAGTACCTTTACAGCGGCTATGATTTCGTCATTTGTGGCAAATTTCTGTCCACCCAAAAAGTTTTGAGCTTAGGGAATAAGTAGAACTCCGATGATGCTAGACCAGGCGAATAAGGTGGAAGGGGCAGCAAATCATACTTCAATACGTTGTTTTTGGTCAAAGATTTTACACATGCGTGAATCCTAGCGTTGTCTTGGTGGAAGACGTTTGTTTTTGCAAAACCTGGGCGTTTGATGAACACATTGATGAAGCTTATGTAAAAAAATTGTGTAGTGTTCTCCATTAATAATTTAACCTTTGGGAAGGTAATATAGATTACCTTCCCAAAGGTTAAATTCCAATCAATCTAAACAGTGGACTCAATTGGGGTATTCGGCCCTAAAGAATTGAGTCCACTGTTTAGATTGTATTTTTGATCCTGGCGTATAATGATGAACACATGTTTCATCTGTTATTACAAATCGACGTGAAAAATAGGCTTTATTACTCTCAGAACGGTTCAAACGGTAATATAATAAAAGTATTTAAAAAAGTTGTTTTTTTTCTTTTAATCACCCGACTGTCAACAAAGAAGGGCTATGTTTTTCGAGCGTATGTATTTATGTATGTATCATTCTTTGGCACGCCCTGCAGCCTAAACGGCTCAATGGATTTTGAAGTGTGAGGTATTATTAGATTCGTCTCAATTCCGCGAGTGGCATAGGGTATATATGTATTTTCCCGGAATTCAAAAGTTATTTTAAATTTTTTTGAGCGTATATGTATTTATGTATCATTCTCTGGCACACCCTGCAGCCTAAACGGCTCAATGGATTTTCAAGTGTGAGGTGTCATTAGATTCGTCTCAGTTGCGCGAGTGACATGGAGTATATATTCTCCCGGAATTCCCATGGGAACGGATATTATACAGGCGGGTTTTTTCATGAGAGAGAGAGAGAGATGTTCATTTACACATATTCAATACAAACATAGAAAAAAAATACATTTGACAGGAAATTTACAAATTAAAAATATATATTATTTATTGATTGTTATATATTTTTAGGACAAAATAAATAGATAGGTAATTAGGTACTGACAGTTTGATTCAACGATATTAGGTTACATAAGCTCTCTTCTGTACTTGTGATTTAATTAGTTGCACCTGTAAGTTAATGAAAAGGTAGGACCAGGATGAGCCTAGGGGGCGCATATTCATAGTTCGCCTAGGGCGGTCAGTACCTCTACCATGAGTTACACTAGTTTACAGTGACCGTACTCGCTAGCGACGGCGTAAATGATTTGTATGGAGAATTGTACTTCCGTAAGTGACCGCTAGAGGCGCTGTACACAATTCTCCATACAAATCATTTACGCCGTCGCTAGCGAGTACGGTCACTGTAAACTAGTGTAACTCATGGTAGAGGTACTGAACTCTAAATCAGCCTCTGGATATGTGCTATGCAGCTATGCTGCGAAGATGTGAAAACTGCGCTGCGAAACTATGTGACCGTTTCCACTAATGCTAAGTTATGTAGCCGTTCGAAGATCGAGAGCACTCATCCACAGCACGCATCTTTTCATATAAAAAACATAACCCTCCTTCGACAGTCGGGTGAAAACATAGCTTATTTGAACCCGTTTCCGGGAATTTTTCATATAAAAGTGTACCCTTTTGTTAAAACTGTAGAAAAAAAAAACGTCACAAAACTGACAAAAAAATTTGACCATTTTCTTAGTATCAAAATCAATAGTGTTCTTGATTCTGAGTAAGAAAACACCAAATTTCCATATTTTGAAAATAAAAGTAAAGGGGTACACTTTTTTTTCACGTCCTTCCACCAGTGCTATGCTTTGTGGACCAATAAATATGATTCATCATTTCAACCGAAAGACGTCAACTGCTGAACATAGGCCTCCCGCAAGGCTCGCCAAACAGATCCTTACCTTAATCAGGTCGTTGTTCCATCTTGTTGGAGGCCTACCTACACTGCGTCTTCTGGACCGTGGACGCCACTCGAGAACCTTTTTTCCCCATCGGCCCTCAGTACTACGAGCGATGTGCCCGACGTGTGTGTGAGCGATGAATATGATTGTTGGATATGAAACACATCCATAGCAAAGAGGCACCGACCTGCACTAGCAGTCTCCTGGCAAGGTGGAAGTCTGCGTAAGTGGCAGCACGCGCGAGGTGCGCCGCCGCCTCCAGGTAACAATGCCGCCGGATCAGCTCACAGGCGTGGAGCACGCGAGCCTGAGAAGTATGCTTCGTCAACAACCAAGCCCAGTGCCAATGGGGACGCCCGCTTCAATCTGAGGGCGTCTGACGCTTGCTATCGCATTCACTATTTCTTTCTGTCAAACTGTGTAAGATGGTAACAGAGATTGTGAAAGAAATGGCAAGCGCCCGCGCCTTGAGACCTCTGGCTTATGCAAAGGGCTATTGCCAGTTGTCTCCACTCTTTTGATCGCACCTGCGCTAATTGCTGCAGGTGCGTACTAGGAATGTGGTCAGTGTGGACTGCCGGTTTTTTTTTCGCACATGTCCGCCGTGCGAACAGAGCGGCGCGTATAACTGGAAATAACCCCAATTCTATAGATGCCAAATAACGTAAGGATTGAATTTATAGACTTCACTCGCTACTTGTAATTTTAGATGCACCAGCTGCCAATGTGTAATTCTCTAATTGTTCTTTCAAAATCTACAACTTAATTAATTTATTCGAGATAACTTGACTATAACTTGAATTTGAGCAGGGCGGAAGAAATTTGGTAAATAAGTAAAAAAAAAATACTGCCTAAAATCCTTGCGCTAATAATAGTTCAATTCAATACGTAGGTAATTAATAAAAATGATCGAAAGTATTTTGTTTTACAAATTCTCCACAATCAGTTAGCGAGCAATGCGAGACACGATGGCGTCTTAACAGTCCTAATGCTATTTGGTACGCCTAGTACGCCTTAGTACTTTTTGTTTTGATGTTTTTTGTGTTTTATGTGCAATTAAGTATTTACACACATACATACATATTTAGTGGAACTTTATTGTGAACAACAACTAAAATATACAAGACCTTTATTTCTGTTCCGCTAAATATACACCAACACCATTGTGACTGTTCTGTTTATAGTCTAATAGTTTTGTAGAAATCATTTCCAATTCGCTTGTCACAATAAGCGGAGGCCAGCAAAGTTTTATGGCGAAACATCCCCATTGCGAAACAGTTTATATCATACTTCGCATTGCGTACATCAGCAATGAATAAAGTCAAACTTACTTATATAATGTGGCAATCGCTTAGGCAAGTAACTTTTTCTCAAAGATGCAATGAAATGTTAACCTTACGTTCCCAATAATATGCCGGGACGTATCACGTTGCGGGCGCGGTTAGACAAGTGCTATGTAATGGATTTCCATACAGAATTGCGGGCCTTGGCCGGGAAAGCGGTAGTCTATTGTTTCATGTGACACAGCATCATGACATATTTTATAGGTCTATAGCATCATGGCATTTAGCCATTAAAAAAAAAACTATAAGCAATATTTGCGTTTTGGTTCATTACTTATGACATTCTGCCACTAGACTATGCTTACGAAAAAAAAATGAATTATTTGTTTTCTAGTAAATCTGAGTTGGAAATGGATTGAAATGAATAGTAATAAATGTTGGTTATACTTTTATTGTATTTCTCTAGAAATAAACCTTACCTCGGCGGGAATGTAAATAGGTCAGCTCTTAGTTGTCAAAATTGACAAGTGTCGTTTTTTTTAATTAGGTACTAGCTGGTGCCCGCGACACCGTCCGCGGAGAATAGGGGTAGGTATAAAATATAGCCTAGGACCTATTCTCAGACGTACCGAATGTGAAGAAAAAATTTCATAAAAATCGGTTGAGCCGTTTCGGAGGAGTTCGATAACAAACACCGTGCGCGACACGAGATTTATATATATTAGATTATAATTATAAAGCATTGACTACAATGCCATCAGATTTTGTTTTACAAGTTTAGATTTAGTTGCCTTACAAATAAATGCTGTTTTCTTAAAGTTTTTTATTTATTTCATTGCATGTTTGAGAAAAGCAATATACAAGCCTCGGCCGGAACAGGGGTTGCCGGCCTCTGGAGTAATGTACTATTTCTCGTGATGATAAAGTGGTCTCCAATCAAATTTCGAAATGAACTAGATTAACTGACAAATATCAGTTTTCGTAGACGATTTAGCAAGCACGTTGAACTCGTGTTAAACACACTACAAATTAATTCATAAAAGGACAATCAATGTCACACACAGTTAAAAAGTCACATCATTCTGTTTTCATTAGGCAACAAGGATTAGTAAACTGCAAAACAATGTTAAAATCGCCAAGCAAACACAAATTCATAAATAACATTTGTCAAATTCAACAAAACATGATCGCCGTGCTAAATCCTAGCTCTTTAGCTAATTATGGCCCTATAAAGCCTTAGATTAGGCCTTTTATTTACATATTAGAATATCACGCTGCGTCGTTTGTGAGGATTGCGCACGACATGCTGCACAGTCGAAGGCATAAATGTCTATACAGCCAGCGCGTTCAATATATGTATTCACCAACCTTATGGTTAGTGGCATAGAGTTGTATAGATATTTTTGACGTACATTTATTTATTTATTACCTTGACTGTAATTTACCCAATAATTTGATATGGTGTTTACATAATTCGTATTTAGCTTAAAAATTACGTAGCAGTGGCAAAACTGGCAATACAACTGATATCGGCAATCATGAATGCGTGACATGGAGGCTGATACTTGTTTGAAAATATAAAGCGAGGTAGCAAGGACTCCATTAAACTCACAAAATTGAACTGAATACAATATTTTTTGCTAACGGTACTTCATTATTGTATTATTTATCATAGAAACTCTATGATACATGGATCAAATTTCACATCAATCTAAAAATTACAAATAGATTCAATGGAGTCGCAATGTTAAATACATTATTAAAGTGAAGGTAATATAAGGGTGTTAAAAATACTAAACTGATGCGAGCTATAAGGAGTCCTTACGAGGTTCGCTACACTCGTAGTGGCAACTTCGCTTAAGGATCGCGCTTAGCTCTCCGTCACGCGTTCATGACTAATGTCAATAACATTATAAGCGTATGTTTATTATGGAAGTGGCAAAAAGGTGTGAAGTTCACCTGAGGGGTCATTGGCAAGCGCGCCGGCACATCGGGCGCGGAGAAGCTATCAGGAGAGATGGTAAGCGAGACTCGAAGGCCACGCGACAAGCGTTGTGCAACTGTACGGCGGCGTGCCAATGCTTGACAATTCTCTGTTGATTAAAAAAAAACCTTGTGAGAGTGCGCAAATTAACAGAACTAACTAAAAGTCGCAGAGCATGATAAATAGTTTGATTAATTTCAGAACGCGCGGTCGTAATGAGGTAGGTACTTATTGGCGACAGTTAGGCTCATCCCGTAGTTCGTAAAACTAACCGAAACCGTGAGAGTTAGTCGAAAGATATTTAAAATAGTAAATAAATATTTAGGTACAAACTTTTTTGTACTTTACATAAGATTCCTAAATTTCTTTAAAACCTATTTTCTGCAATTTTGTCAAATGTAGGTAAGTTCACTGCATATAAATCCGGATGGACAGCAAAGACATTCCTTTATGTTCAAAATATGCAGTAGCGTTGCTTAACCTGCAGAAAAGTATGAGGGGTCTACCAGCAACGCAATACGAGCATGGTATTTCGTACGAGAGACATTTCACAACTGAGCAAAGAACGCAATGTCGTGTTGCACATCTTTTGATGGTTATGTTCTCACATAAAGCCGCCCAAATCCAATGATTTGTAGGCGGTGAGTACTACTGCAAAATACATTAATTGTTATAAATAAGCTACATCACTTATGGGCGTGCCTACATTATTTGAAGAGTTCCCTCGAATTCTCTGGGATCTAATCATCAAATCCTGTCAATGGGATCGGTTCCGGAGTGTAGGTACTAATTCGGACAAGAAACATTTTTGAAAATTAATCCACAATTGCCGTAGAAATCGGTGGACATGCATAAACACAAACATACAATGGATCATAGTACCTCCTTTTGTAAGTAGGTTAAAAATAATACATTTCTTTATATTTCGCGGTCGGAAACTCTAACAAAGTATATGTAAGATTCAGCAGCAGATATTGGCGCCATGTGTCATCGTCACGTACAGCAACCATCCTAGCAACAGGGTGCTTCAAAAACAGTCTGCATGGCTGTGACAGCGAATATCGACTTAGCAACGCTTCGCTAGGACGTAGGTATTAATCAGGCCCAATTCGTCTCTGACATTTGCCCGGCTCGCATAAAACAATTACATAACTCGTAATGGAGTCAGAGTTGTTTCATTATGTAACGCTCAGTTCAAGGTACAAGCGCAAAGCGGTAGGTACGTTTGATTCGAACTGGACTTTATTGGACTGTTATGGTTATGTCACACAATTCTTGACGAATAAGCAATACGCCAATCTTACACAATGAGACTTTGTTAAATTAAATTCATTTTTAAAAACTTATTAATTTACATGGTTGCTTGTTTTGGAAATTTATACGCTCGCAAACGATCAGTGTTTCTGTATTACATAATAATATTGAAGGTTTTTCAAAGTACCTACCTCATAGCTACAGCTCCCAAATATTAGAAATACTTTTTTGCAACACATTTTCCGGTTTATGTACGGAGGAAGAATTAAATTAATGCTCGTAATTTATTCGGCAACAAGTTTTAGGTATTATTCCTATACGTAGTGGTAATTTGTGAATTCGGCACTATGCAATTATAAAACACTAGCCTTCCGTCCGCTGCTTCGCCCGCGATATTATTAATTTTCCCGTAGGAAAAGGTATTTTCGCGCGATAAAAAGTAGCCTATATCACTCTATGGTAATGTAGCTTTCTAACGGCCAAACAATTTTTGAAATCGGTCCGGTAGTTTCGGAGCCTATTCAATGCAAACAAACAAACAAACAATCAAATCTTTCCTCTTTATAATATTAGTATAGATGTAACGAAAAAAAACTGTAAATTTAAAATTAAAAAAATTAATCCAATTAATCCTTTGGTTCCAAAGGAAGATCAGCGCCGTTCGCAAGATTGGCAATTTTTTGCTGATTTGGGACCATTTTGTGTTATTTTTGCTCTTATTGCTTATTCTGTTTTAATTTTCTTTTGTCTATGTTAGTTGTCACAAATAAATATTTCTTTCTTTCTTTCTTCCTTTCTTTAATAAAATTAATTAGATAGCGATATTTTCTAGTATGAAAACAACAAGGAGTATTCAAATTTGATTGCTCTAAGCTTTGTTAGACGCTACTGGATTTCCTATACTCCATATAAAGCTTCTTCCGGACCCCTTCCATGTCAGCTTTTTACGAACTTTTTTTTGACTTTCGTCTCCTTTAAGATACCTTTGACTTAGGCCCAATAATGCTCGACTGGGCTGCGACGAGGGACGTTAGGTGGATTGAGGTCTTTGGGTACAAAATCTATGTATTTGTCCTTTAAGAACTTTACAGTGTCCTTTGCATAGAGAGCTGGTGCGAGATCAGGCCAGAACAACGTAGGGACACTGTGCTTTCTGAAAAACGGCAGAAATCGCTTATATAAGCATTCATTAATGTAAATATCACAGTTGATAGTACCCTTTGTTACGAAAATAGAGCTTTTTTCGCCACATTCGCAGGTAGCCTGCCATACAAGGAAATTGCATTCAATGTTTCCAACGCTAACAGTCGTTTCAGAGTCTTCTGATCCTCGTATCAGCTTCTTAGGATTTAAAATCCGGGTAATTAATATAGGAATCGCTAAGTTAATAATAAGAGTTCTTAGATTGTCAACAAAAAAGTAGCCATCGAATTTTGAACCTAAATGATAGCCATTTGAAATTTACAGTTTTTTTTTCGTTACAAGCCTTAAATATATTTTATTTATTATTGAGAGGGAGGCAAACGAGCAAGCGGGTCATTTGATGGAAAATGATCACCATCACCATTGACGTACAATAAAACAACTAGACTCCCAATCGTTTAACAAAAGTTCCTAAAAAACGTCCGAGCGGCGTTGTGTGTACGTATACATCAATTTATACAGATAACATTAACAGCATTCATTCAAATTAACACCTTATTTCGTAGCAGTAATGTTTAATGTCAATTGAATACGATCGTTAGTAGTAGTGACATGACATCACGCGCTGGAAACCGCCTAAAGAGTAAAGAATGCAGTGGAGTGGTCATGCGAAGCGGAAGCTAGACTGTCTGTCTCTTTTTTTCTCGTGAGTTTGATTACGGTACGAAAGAGACATATACGAATACGGGGCGAGAAGCGACGTTGTAATCAACGCGCGGTCGAAACGCAACTGAACCAAAACTCTGCACAATAGACGCGTGTGCAGACTTTTGCTTCGGACAATTTTTGAGCGTGATTGGGAGTCTAGTTGTTTTTTGTACGTCAATGACCATCACCCATAAATATCAACAACTCAAAAAGAGTCACCAATCTGTTGCCGGCCTTTAAAGTAATTATAAACCCTTTTCTTGAAAGCCCCGATGTCATAGCTGTCTGGAAACGCTGCTGCCGGTAGCTGGTTCCACAGTTTCACCGTACGTGAAAGGAAGTGCCGGAGAAAACATACAGTGGTAGACTGCCATTCAGAGATGGTGACGATGGAACTTAGACTTTCGGCGGGAAGTGCGAAGGTGGAATTTTGCTGCAGGCAGCAAATTAAACAATTCTTCAGAACACTCGCCGTGGTAGATCCTATAGAACACACAAAGAGAACCTACGTCTCTTCGCATGGACAAGGAATCCAAACGATCGGAAATCAACAAGACAGACCAGTCGAGCTGCTCTACGTTGAGTTGCAATTAGAATTAGTTAGTTATAGAGCAAGAGCCCGTGATATATAAAAGTATATTATAAAAGCCGAAAGTTTGTCAGCGCATGCTCCCAACACTGGTAAGAACGATGGACCATTATGAAGTTTGGGTTACAGTGGCCTTGGCAGATAAACGGTACCAAAGGTGTGTAAAATACCGATCTACTTTCGTCAAATAATAAAGTGCGATTTTTTGGTATTACCTTCAGAATACTATTAAAAATTACGTTATTCATTGCCAGACACTTAACATCGTGGCAACTCCTTGCCAGACACCCTAGAGCCCGTGAACCCCAGACCTTCGTTATTTTATAAAAGCTGAAAGTTTGTCAACGCATGCTCCCAACACTGGTAAGAACGATGGACCATTATGAAGTTTGGGTTACAGTGGCTTTGGCAGATAAACGGTACCAAAGATGTGTAAAATACCGATCTACTTTCGTCAAATAATAAAGTGCGATTTCTTGGTATTACCTTCAGAATATTATTAAAAATCACGTTATTCATTGCGACACTTAACATCGTGGCAACCCCTTGCCAGACACCTTTAATTGGGAGCATGCGCTGACAAACTTTCAGCTTTTATAAAATAACGACGGTCTGGGGTTCACGGGCTCTTAAGCTATTACGGCAGGGGGGTTTCACTCCGCAGTTTAGGTATGTTCGGCCGGCGCGCCTCCCGGGCAGGCGTATGACAGTAGGTTGTCGCTTGGCTTTCGGCTAGCCGCGTCGCGTGAAATTAAGCATCTTTTTTTCTGTGATTTTTTCAACAAACAATGACTTCTAAACGATCTTAAACATACTGTTGCGTTTAAAGGTAGTTTACTGAATTAATAAACACTTATCTTTCTTGATTTATATACCTACCTACCTAAATATCAACAAGTGGGAACCCTGTGCTCTTGGTGTCGAGGTCAGCGGTGCCCAACGGAATATGAACGCTCGTATCACACGATAAGATTCAAATTCGGGTGCAAGCAGAGTTAACGGTCGTAAGAGTAGGCAAATTTTTATACCTAAAGTTTGACTTTTTTTCGAGAGTGATCCTTCTGTACGTTAGTACTATTATTTATTCTATGTTTACGGCACGTACAAGAAAGTATTCAGAGGGAAACGTTAATAATGATATGTACAAGATGTTTGCCCAAGGTAATGTGCAAGAGTGTAGGTAGTAAGCTAAATATCATGGTGTCTGTACATTAAAAATATTTGAGAAAAACTTTTACTAGGGCTATATATTATTACTAGCTTTTGCCCGCGGCTTCACTCGCGTGTACCATGAGTATTCCAAAGAACCAAGATATCAAGCAAGTAAGCATACAGGCAAGCAAGCAAGCATGCAAGCATGCAAGCAGCCATGCATGCACGCAAGCAAGCAAGCGTGCAAGGAAGCGTGCAAGCAAGCCCGACTAAACTTCAGGTAGATACGGTCCTTTACAGTATTTCTTTATATACAATGTTTTTCACTAATTCGTAAGGGGGCACTAAAATAACCAGGCTTGTTAATAATATAAATATAAATATTAAATAAATATTAGGGGACAATCTTACACAAATCGACCTAGTCCCAAACTAAGCAAAGCTTGTACTATGGGTACTAGACGAGACGACGATAAACATACTTATATAGATAAATAAATACTTAAATACATAGAAAACATCCATAACTCAGGAACAAATATTCGTGCTCATCACACAAATAAATGCCCTTACCGGGATTTGAACCCAGGACCTCTTGCTTCGTAGGCAGGGTCACTACCAACTAGGCTAAAGCGGTGGTCCATAAATCCAAGTTTTTTACTATTATAATTACCTACTTCTATGCCAAATTTGAAGAGTCTTAATAATTACAGTTCATAGGATTCAGTTGAACTGAATATATAAATCCCGTTTTTTTCCTTATCCCGTGGGAATTTTAAAAATCCTGAAATTAATGTTTTATCTAATATAATACCTACTTGTGTATCAAATTTGCAGAGTCTAGTTATTATAGTTACAGAGATACGGTCACTCGGAATCGAATATATAAATCCCGTTTTTTCCCGTTCCCGTGGGAATTTTGGAAATTCCTCTCTCAATGCTCCTCTACACTCCCCAAGCAACCTACATGCCGAATTTCAGCTTTCTACGACCAGTAAAACGATAAATCCCGTTTTTTCTTTATCCCGTGGGAATTTCTGAAAATCCTTAAAACTGTTTTTCACTATTATAATTACCTACTTCTATGCCAAATTTGAAGAGTATAGTAATTATGGTTCATAGGATTCCGTTGAACTGAATATATAAATCCGGTTTTTTTCTTATCCCGTGGGAATTTTGAAAAATCCTGATTTTAATATTTTAACTAATGTAATACCTATTTGTATATCAAATTTGAAGAGTAGTTATTATAGTTACTGAGATAGGGTCACTCGGAATCGAATATATAAATCCCGTTTTTTCCCGTTCCCGTGGGAATTTTGGAAATTCCTCTCTCAATGCTCCTCTACACTCCCCAAGCAACCTACATGCCGAATTTCAGCTTTCTACGACCAGTAAAACGATAAATCCCGTTTTTTCTTTATCCCGTGGGAATTTCCAAAAATCCTTAAAACTGTTTTTTACTATTACAATTACCTACTTCTATGCCAAATTTGAAGAGTCTAGTAATTATAGTTCATAGGATTCCGTTGAACTGAATATATAAATCCCGTTTATTCCTTATCCCGTGAGAATTTTGAAAAATCCTGAAATCGATGTTTTCATTATTGATACCTAATTGTGTATCAAATTTGAAGAGTCTAGTTATTATAGTTACTGAGATACTCCCGTTCCCGTGGGAATTCCCGAAAATCCTTCCTTAGTGGATGCCTACATTGTATAAGGAATCTATGTGCAAAATTTCAAGTCTCTAGGTCCAGTGGTTTGGGCTGTGCGTTGATATATCAACAGTCAGTCAGTCAGTCAGTCAGTCAGTTTAGAATTTTATATATATAGATATTAGCGCATTAGAACCCAAAAAAAATGATTTTTAGAATTATTGTCTGTTTGTTTGTGCGTTTGAGCACGCTAATCTCAGGAACGGCTAAACCTAGAGGAATGCGGTTTTCAATGATGTGTTGTCCTTTTTTTGGGTTAATATTTAATGTTTATTTCATTTAAATCGGTTCACAAATAAAAGATATGTTAATTTAAAGAATTGTATCGAAAAGTTTCGGAAGAATCGTTATTGATTTTGTAAAAACCTCGATTAACTATTAAAGTTTTGGTATTAACTATTAAAGGTTAGGTTGGTAATGCTTGCTTGCATGCTTGCACTGTTGCTTGCTTGCATACTTGCTTGCATGTTTGCTTGCAAGCTTTTTTGCATACTCGCGAATGATGCTTGCATGCTTCCTTGCATGCTTTCTTACCTGCATGCTTGCTTGCATACTCGCTAGAATTCTGCTTGGATTCTCACTTGCATGCTTCCTTGCATGTTTTCTTGCAAGCTTGCATGCTTGCTTGCACGCTTGCTTGCACGCTAGCTTGCACGCTAGCTTGCACGCTAGCTTGCACGCTAGCTTGCATGCTTGGTTGCATACTTGTTTGCATGTTTGCTTGCAGGCTTGCTTGCATACTTGCATAATAGCTTGCTTACCTAATTGCTTGCTTCTCTGAAATATTTATGGTTCACGCAAGCGAAGCCACGGGTAAAAGCTAGTAACATATTAAAAATGAAGAAGTGCCGTTTCTCGCGTTCATCGAAATCAATACCCACGTGATTTTGTGTTACAAATCAAATGACATGAAACATCGAAATCCAAATAGATCTCAATGTTAAGATTTTTTTAAACGAAAAAGGTTACAGATGTGCGGCGAAAGTGTAAGTTAAAGTGTTAAATTAGACATGGTTTCTGTTCATTAAGGGGCTGTTTCACCACCTTATTGTCAAACTACTGGTTACGTAACCAATGAATAAACTAAGTACTGCACAAATCTGTCGGCCAGTTTTTTTTCAGTTTCACCACTCCGGTCCTGTGCAAACTAAGTACCACTTAACTAATAGTCGGTTTAACAAAAAGTCGGAATAGCAACGTCCCATTTCACGACCACGGGTTCCTGTTCGCATATTTTCGATCATAGAGTCGCTCATTATTAAAGCAAAATAAATCGTAAACTATGTAATTTTTAAACACATCTATTTTTTTGCATAAACAAATGTGTAACATTATAATTAATCCAAAAACGGTATTTATTTACGATACTTTGGTTAACAATAACAAAGAAAAATAAAATCACGTAAAACGAATCGAAAAGTGGCGCCAAACCCTTTGACAGATTAACTTTTTTTTTTTAATGGCGATGTACAAGTTCAGGTAGAACAAACGATTGTGCCACTGAAAAACAGACTAATTAAAAAATATTACGAAATTTTGGATTTATTTTTAAATACTAAAAGCGTACCTATATTTTTTATTCAAATCTTGATATTTAAATTCTCGTTTGCAATTTAGCATGACTTCTTTCTTTAAAAAATAAAAAATACTTTGATTTATTTTTCTGAAACCGGCTGAAGGGCTCTCCAACCATGGCCACAAAAAAATTAACTAACTAATTAAAAAGATATGTGACGGATAAAAATGCTAAATGCCACCTGATCAGATGGTCAAATTAAGAAATAGTTTGTCCTTCACTTAGCGCTAATCAAGACTGGTGAAACAGAATTTTTTATTCCATGTGACAAATAAGGTTATGATCAAGCTAATCCGAACTTTAAAAAAAGTGGTGAAACAGCCCCTAAGTGTTCCGTCATAGTGCAGTGAAGTCGAGTTCAAAAATTACGTTAAAAGCTATTTTCCAGTTACTTATTTTACGCGATCATCTCCTTGCTAACGACATAAAGCGGCCCCAAAGAATAAAGTCTAACGGGATTAATTTATGAGAAGAGTACGTGGGCGAAGTCAATAAGCCATTTCACCAGAGATGTTAAGGTCAAGGCGTGGAATTAACATTCATTAAAACATTTAAAAATCTTGAGTAACTCGTGCTCACGTAAGACTGACCGCCTGCCGCTAATGATTTGGCCACCGCGTCACGCTTCAGAATGCTATGATTCAAGTTCGATGCCGACATAGTTTAATATGTATTAAACAATGAATAACCAATGACGGTAAAATATCGGCAATTACTCGTATTTAATAATAACACCTACACGTCGCATTAAAGGCATGTGTGTTATAATAGTTTTATGAGCCAGTTAAAAGGGACCAAGAGCTCTCAACCGGTCTTGGTGACCCATAAACTGGAACTGAAGTCTAGGTAGCCGAATTGAGAGAGCTATCCTGGGGGTGCGGGGCGCGGGGCGGTACATTCGCGACCAACTTGTTACTGCGCAGTTGCACGCAGCTCTGGGACTTAAACCCGACTTTACTACGCAACTTAATTGATTTTAACTCTCTTGTAGCCAAAAAACCATATTTTCGAAAAAAAAACTGCCACAATCATTCCCATGATTATTAATAATGTGCAACAATATTAGTGTCATTAATCGTTTAAAAGACTTCCTTTACGCATAGGCATATAATAGTACGTAATTTTTAACTTCAAGGTAACTTTCATGATGCTACCATAATAGTAGGGGTTACTTTCAAGCGCTTGTACATTTTGGAGAAGCCAGTCGTAAAGATCAAGTATGCCCATGGATGTTCCAATAGTACCTATCACCAAAATATGTGAATCATCCATATCGCAGGCGTACTGTACTTTAGACGAGCAACGTAACCTGCGACCCGATGCGGCCAGGAGGCGCTCTCGATTGCCTCGCTTACAATGTGATTACATAACTGCTATGTAACAAATGGACGATTTACATAATGGCTTTGTCAGTAAGCTATAATAGCGGGGGAGGACTGCGCGACTTTACTTTAGTAGGTAATTTGAAAAAGTGCTACACCCTCATTACTTGGAATGTCGTTAATCAAAGACGCGAGAAGGACAAGCCACGAATGCAACACAAATACCGCGTCTAAGGTCGTTCACCATCGACTAATCAGAGGGACTGATTAATGTCACCTCGTTACCGTGTCACTTCTAAAAACGATGGGCCTTACTTTCAGTACTTAAGTTCGTATGACTTGACATTTTAAATGCAAATATATTTAGCTGAATGTGTCAGAGATATTTTTTAAGGGTGACGTAGTGCGAGTCTAGATAAAGAGTGAGCGGAGTCATGTTGTTCAATGTCAGAGGGGCATTCACACGTAAACATTATACCTAAATATAATACGTTACAAAACACCTTCATACTTTTCTTGTATCATTCGTCTTGTTTGTTAGTTTGAAGCCGCTCAGATATCATTAAGGTGATTAATACAATCATAAAAGGCATACATGTTCCAAATTGTAATTATTAATTAAAATGGAAGTAAATGTCTATATTTGCATCGGCTGCAAATTCAGCACTATGTACCCACACACAAGTAGATTGTAAGATGATTCTTCTTTATTATAGTTATAGAATATAAGTTCCCTTAGGACATTTTGTAAAGGCGCGTCAATCTAGCCAATGGCCTTACGTCTGGGGGCGCGACCCAGCGTTCCCGCCGTAACCCGCCCGCCCGCAAATCAAATATTTTATTCATTTTGCGCAGACTTTTTTATTACTTAATTGAAAAGGATAACAAAGCTTTTTTTGTAGAAAGAACCGTAAAACAAGTTTTTTTTAGTTAGTAAAAATTGTCATCTTTAAATGCGGCCATAAAAATAAGAATAATAAACTTTGAATGTACCACACTGCAAAATACACTTCTTATAGCCTTTAACAGCAAAACCGAATTATTTTAATTAAATTACACTAATACGAATATGCGTTCAGAAAATTAATCAATAACGTTATCTAGCAGTATACCTACTATACCTACAAGCATGCATAGTACTATCATTACATTATACACTACAGGTGAAAACACGATATTTATTTCTTGGAGCACACACTGACCTTGTATAACCCTGCCGAGAATTGAGCAGACAAAGTCATGGAGTAGCTGCCCTCTGACAGGTGGTTGCTCCGTTGCTCTCAAAGCAACCCTAAGAAGAAAGAAATAAAAGTTACCAACCGACAATAATCCATAATTTATTTCAATTTTACGTTCAGAAAAACACCTGCCAACATTATTCTGAGGCGTCATACCGTGGCCTCTTTACATAAATAGGTGTTTATTGAATAGCAATAGGGATCCTAACGGGATTTTTAATGTTGTATGTTGTTTGTTGCATGTCGGCCATGATCTATTTAAATTTCAAACAACTCAATATCGATTGTTGCGCGTAACCGTGAAATATGGATATTTTATACGTGAAAATGTACATGTGTATCGACACATTAAATACCCATATCTTACGGCTCTGCTCTTCTCACTCTTTCCCCATAATAACTTTATTTTTACTTACCCGCTACGCTTATATAATTCGTATTCATAAACGTTTAATATTTTCGTCTATGTCTGACATTTCGACTTTCTAAGGAAAGTGTGTGTCTGTGTGGCTAAGGCCAGAAAGACTAAAAAAAATGACCAAATATTGGTAAATACTTTATGAACAAGGAGTTAGTGGTTAAATGATGTCTGTTTTGATATTTTGTGCGCTATTCAGTAGTATTCAAGAGTTAATTACAGTCAAGTGGAAAAATATGCTCATAAATATGTCCCATAGCTCTTATATCGTCGAATTAAGGTATCGGTACGTAATTATGAGAGGATTAAATCGATACATATTTTTGCACTTGAGAGTCATCATCATCATTTCAGCTGAAAGACGTCCACTGCTGAACATAGGCCCTCCCCCAAGGCTCGCCAAACCGATCGGTCCCGTGCCATCCGCATCCAAATACTTGACCATACATGTTGTATAAACTAAGCTTCTGAGGGGTTAGTATATGCGGTATCATAAGGTGACAAAAAATCGACTAGCTAAAAATGTGCATTCTCAGATTAAGACTGTACACAGAATTTTTCTCGGTGATAAAATAAATAGATAACCTCATCGGAATAAGTCGTGAATGAAGTTGATATTGATTGTGTTCGCCCAAATGCGTGCAATGCGTGGGTCAGGGGTGGACAAATCGTAGCCCGAGGAAGGTTTTATTAATCCGGCCCACCAACGTACCCTCAACTGTAGTAAATTTAGATATCATTCTCGACATAAACTAATGTAAGTTAAACCGCTTATGTAGCAGTGTATGTACGCGAGTCATAGTCAGTTACTTTTTTTCGTATTTTAAGACAAAAATGCAATTATCTTCGTAAAATTGCCGTCATTTTTCAGATTCTTGATATCAAAAAGTTGCCTACCCCTGTCTGAGATTATATACTGGCGAGATAGGTTGCCCAACCCAAGTTTAGACTATTCGGGAACGCGTTGTTAGACAGTTTACAGAAAAGCTCACTTACCTCGATGATTGCTTGTTGGCTAGTAACTTTCCTATGAGGTACTGCACGCAAGTGTCCACGTACAAATCATGTGGCGCCGGTGTCCCACAAGTACACGTAGCGCTGATTCTAATACATCTATAAATAATAATACAATGGTTGGAAAGAGTCTCGCGTTTTTTATATAATTCATATTTTAATGTCATTCAATTTCAATGTCATTAGGTAAATAATGCAATTCAAAGTTCCAATATGGCTGTGGTTCCAATCATTGAGCATGGCCACATAGCGCACATATTAATGACAGGAATAGGCAACGCGCGCTTCCCCCGCTGTCAAAGTATGTACATGGCTACCTAGGTCATGCATGAGAAACGCCGTTTCGCATTTATGTGTCGGTTTTGTTTTGATATGCGTTTATGGAAACGAAACTAATATTAACCTTTAACCAGGCAATGTACTATATAGGACCACATAAGATTCGATTTTTTTTATCGGGAAAAGTATCCCTGAGAACCATATTATATCAAACACTCATAGACAAGAAAACCCTCGTTGCCTGGTTATGGGTTAACACTAGTGTACGCAATACGCAGATGTATTCTGTACATAACATCACATACACGTCGCCCTCTCAAGAAATGGCAGAAAAAGTGCAGTGTAACGATAAGCTACATAAATGGTTTGCGGTTTTGGTCAAATTAAACAAACTAAACATAAGTAAAACAATACTATGATTATTAATTTTAGCTTGAAGTATAGGAACTTTTTAAGAGCTGTAAAGAAAATAACAAAAAAATCTTAATACTCACTCTAGGCACCGCGTATGACCACACTGTCCGGTAACTGGCAGCACTGGCAGCATCCCACAATCCAGGCAACAAATGTCCTGTTCATCAGGCATTTTTTTGAGACGCGCGTAGTTCACCAACTGTTCTGCTACGTGCATTGCCTGTTGCAACAACAGAGCCATCGGCATACTTGGCACGACTTGCCTCACCATCATACACGACACCATCAACTTCACAGTGAAGTCTTTCTTCCATCTTTGCTTAGCACGCCCAACAAAAGCCGGGATCCGCAAACTTCTTACAATACGCAGCAGCAACTTGTGCGGAATCGCATAGCTCTTTGATGTGTTGTTTTCATTCGAGTGTGCGACACACTTCGTCTCAGAGGAATTTGTGCGAGCTTCGTCGTTATAGATGTTCAAGTGTCTTCTAGCGAATTGCATTAATATATTTGCCGCTTGAATATCGTCATTTGTGATCCGTGAATCCAATGTCAGTTGTTGTTCTGGAGCGTGGTCGTGTGTCGGTTGGTGTCGCTGATTGCCTGAAGTTAAGTAAGGCTGTTGTCTGATGTCGGTGCGTCTGTAGAACGGCTCACTGCGAGCCACGCGACGCATAGAACGCCTTTGATCACGAATATATCTTGCACTACAGTTTAAAGGTTGCACTGAGCCTTCAAGATCTGCCTCAATATTCAGCGGAACCTATAACAAAATTAATGCTTAATTATCTATTCTATTCACCTTTAATTTGGTTTAAGAGGCAAATGTTAGTATCTCTTTAGTCGTTATAGGTTAAAAAATACACTATCACAATCATAATGTCAAGGCGTTTGTATTCAGTCAGATATTTTAAACACCTTTTCCACTCCGCTATACAAGCATTGAACAAATCATGTATCCTAGCGAAGAGGTCGTAGCCTTAACCTTCGTGTAGATACGTATTTACAACTTAATTTCTATGCTAGCAAAGGCTCGCAACAGGTCGGTACCCGTTAGCCCCGAATAACCTCCCGTCTCGACGCGACATCAACCCCGCAACGCTATCGATTTTCCCTATCCAACATTAATGTCTATTTTCACAATAAATATTAAACTACCAATTATACGTTTCTTGTATTGAAATAAAAACACCATTCATTCTACGTTTAATAGATACATCTTAAGATGTTATTCCTGTAAGTTTTAGATCATAATTTGTAACCAAAGTCACTTCAAGTGATATTCACTGAAATATTTTTAATAGTTTTTACTATAAAAAATTATGAATGCACTGGCACGGTAAAAAAATATGTTTTGGCACGACTCCAGCCGACAACCTGTGGAGTCACCTGTAGCTAAATTGGAAAGAGCAAGGCATGGAATGTTCTGGTTGAACCGCAGCAGGTTCGAGGCTTCCGAGACAAACCGTTCTTTGTTTCATCATTGCATGTATGGTTAAAAATAACAAAGCCGATAAACTAGCAAAATTAACAAGTGAACATTAGGTAAGTAAGAAGCAGTTGCGATTTCTTAGCCACTTTTGGAGCAAATACAGATGCGGTATCTGCTTACATTCTACATTAAACGTTTATTGGTTTTAGAACACGGACAAACGAGACGGTAAGAATAATGAATCCTAAACATTTTATAGTCAAGAAGTCAAGCGCAATGAAAACGAGTCTGATGACCTTAGGTAGTTGTACACAATTCTTACCTTATTTGAATGCAGTTAGATAGACTACACTTAACGTCGGGGACAGGGCAAATCCGCTTACCTGGCATTGAAAAATTCCGCGAATCTAACAAATTTCCAATTTTTACTCCAAATTCGTCAAAATAAAACAAATATGAAGTAAAACCATCCCCTGTAAAACTACATGTAGTGCAGATACACGGTATTTGGGTCATACATATTTTTTTGTTCGCGTCTCTCTTGTGGCCGGCAAACGTCAAGGGTCTATAGCCAATGTTTTTTATCAAGTCTACATCGGAGTGTGGAACGCCTGGCCATCTTATGCCCCATTTAAATAAATCTTAAGTTTGCTGACTCGAAGTCGCTAATATTATGTCCACAGGAGAGACAGCTTTTGTTTCTTACCCATTTATATGGTAGATAAACGGATTTACACTACCCCGAAGAAATGGAATTATATTTATTTTTACCAGTAATATGTACGTCGTGCATAATGTCTATTTTATTTTTAATCTCACCTACAACCTATGCAATGAAGACATCGAGCAGAATAAATCTGAGAAGCCGTACATGCATAACGTCACCGTAACGTCAAGTAAACTCTTACATAAAATACGGCATTGAACACAATCATCGTCTGGGGTTGGTGTTGCTCGCAACGACTCTTACGCAAACCCGCGAACGAGTAAGCGGTTCTTATATAACGCGACCTACTGGCACACTGACTCTGTACCGCACGCTTGTACTGCGGTTGCACTGCTTCTACCTACGTATAATTTATGTACCGTAATCAATGTAACAGACAATAACGATCGCCACTAAAAGTTAACATTTGTTTCCAGATATTGCCCGCGACTTCACGACTACTGCAAAAAATTCATTTGAAGAACTATACCATTTTCTGAGACAAAATGTAGACTGCGGGTTATTTTAAAGATCGGGCCGTTTAAGCGTAAGAGTAAAAAATACTGTCACACATTTTTGTATCTATAAAATATTAGTAGGGCCATGGTTCTAATTGCTTGCATGTAGGTACAGTCAAGTGCAAAAATAAGTATCTATTCGAACCACTCAAAAATATGTTACTACGGCCTTATTGCGTCGGAATAAGAGTCTGTGGTACTTATTTTTGAAACTTTGAATAAGTTCATATTTTTACACTTGTCTGTACCTACTTATTTAAAGATTTGAAAATTGACAACTGTTACCAGTAAAATAAAATAAAAAGACAGTTTAACTTTCTCAAGTCTTTTCTATACACATAATATTAGATAGGTACAGTCGGTTCCCTAACTTAAGTTAGGGAACCGACCCTACTATTATTGTAAAACCTACTTGTCTCAATCATCCTTATATTATTTATACAGATAAGTACCTGAAATGTGACATATTTTTTCAATATAAAATAATCTAATTAAATCCAATCTGAATTGATACTTGTCTTGTGATTGTTCCAATATCCAGGTGTTTGTGTTTATTTGCATAAGATTGTTTTTGTTTTTGTCTGTATACTGCACTGCGTAATGTCATTTCATTCTTTAATTCTTTATTTTTTTTAGGCTTCATTGTATGTTGTGAGTTTTTAACTTAGTTTAGTTTTATGTTTCTGTGGACCCACTGAAAATCAGCGTCGTGGCACCTCGTGCCGTGACACATGCTGAGGGGTGACCTTTTATTGTAGCAACTACATTCATGTTTAAGGTCTGTTATGTACTTTTTTAGCTGTATTATTGTAGTTGTTCAAAAATAAATATTTTCTATTCTATTCTATTCTATTCAATGTAATTAATAGTAAGTAATCCTAAAGAAAGAAAGAAATACATTTTAGAAAGAAAGTAATTATCGTATTCATCGTTCGATACGTTCCTACGGACAAAAAATATTTGGACTAGTTTTAATCTTATTCATCAATGCAAATTAGGTAGGTAATTTAGCGCGAAAATCGATAAGATATGCTTTGCAGATGTTATTGAGCTTTTTAAATAGTGTTCCAATTATCTGCGGCTAACTGTACGCGTACTTTCGTACGCAACAACGGCAACTCACTGTCATATTTTCGATGCCGGTAATAGATATAGTTTAAGTGCATAAGAAGCAGTGCAGTTGTCGTTTTCACAAATATTGTACACAATTAAGGGCTTTAATTAAAACAAACCTTAAGTGATTATTTTGTGTAACGTAACGAAAGTTACCCATATAGTTTGTATGACTAACGTTCGTTGCATGTATTTTTTTGCCTTTAATGTATGTATTTTTTTTAAGACTACTCATAAATGGTTCTATTTAGGCCATTCAAGTAAGAGTCACAACGCAATTGCGCAAGTACGTACTTTTCACCTTATAAGTGTTTAAAGAGGTAAACTTTGTTTTGATAGTGTTTAGTAGTGAACTCTGAAATTACTTAACTAATTCTGGAAATTCATTCACTAATATATAAAAAACCGGCCAAGTGCGAGTCGGACTCGCGCACCGAGGGTTCCGTACAAATTTATATGTATCTATGAACATCCAGTCTTAGCAGACCCCTGCTCCTAAGCAAAATGTGCGCAGTGTGGAATCATTGTAGATTGGTTACTGATATAAACAGACAGACAAAAAAATTTATGCTTTTCGCAATTTTTCCTTTATCTGTGTTATAAGACCTTGCTTCGTACCAAATTTCAAGATTCTGAGTTCACGGGAAGTTTTATGTAGGTTTTGATTCCCTTGCGAGTTTCGAAAATGTCTGTATCTTTTGATTGCGTTGGCTTAGAAGTTTGATTTTTTTGACAGCTCCAAGGGACAGTAGACCCGAGTATTTGATATAAATTTCAGCTTGATACCTCCACGCGTTCCTGAGAAAAATGGTCTTGACAGACGGACAAAAGGGTCTCGACAGACGGACAACAAAGTGATCCTATAAGGGTTCCGTTTTTTCCTTTTGAGGTACGGAACCCTAAAAAAATGTATAACTAAACCCCCTCTGATTCAATTAAGCTACCTTTAATCCCAAGAAAGTGTACAATTCACAGGGGATACAGTGTTGTGGGCATACAGCAAGTGTTCCAGATTTGTACTCAAATTTTAATCTAACAAAGCTTTATTTGATCACACTGAAATGTAGGCATATAAGCAGACTGTTAGCAATATCAATACACATGTAAGCATGTAGGTATTATGTCAACATTGCTAACAGCTAACAGGCTTTAGTTAGGTAATCAAAAGTTGTCAGTAAAAATAGTTTCAATAATGTGAACAAACATGTGGCAGGTGTACCTACTTCTGAGGTAACCATGCAGATAATTAAGTTAGTAATCCATCTTATAATAATAACCTGGTTTAAGTTCTAACTGTATAACAAAAAGTAATTTGTTGCCATGATTACTTTTTTATAAAATACCCAATTTATGGTTTTAGTGGTGAATCTTATTGAGTAGCTTACAACATGTTTATTCCCACAAAAAAACAATGATAGGGTATAAAGTTATTTTTTACAGCCTTACTATTTGGTTGCTAAATCACATCCAGCATGTCCCAAAACTCAAGACTAACCTGGTACAGGCAAGAAGTCAAGTTATAAATGTTCTGGAAAAAAACTGTTTCACTTAGTTAAGGGACAACATTTTTTTTTCGAAAATATGTAATACTAAAAGCAAGATGTTATGAACTTATGACACTATTATCGCTTAACTAAGGGACATGTTTTTAGGGTTCCATAACCAAAGGGTCCCTATTACTGTGACTTTGTTGTCCGTCTGTCACCAGGCTGTATCTCACAAACCGTGATAGCTAGACAGTTGAAATTTTCACAGATGATGTATTTTGGTTGCCGCTATAACAACAAATACTAAAAAACTGAATAAAATTAATATTTAGGGGGGCTCCCATACAAAAAACGTGATTTTTTTGCTCGATATTGATAATGGCAACACGTAGATGCTTGAAATATTCACAGAATATTTAGTAATATACTATTCACTTTAAAAATAAATAATGAATTTAAAATAAAACAAATATTTAAGGGGGGCTCTCATACAACAAACATGATTTTTTGCAGTTTTTATAGATAATGGTACGGAACCCTTTGTGCGCGAATCCGACTCGCACTTGGCCGGTTTTTTTTATTTCTGCTGACTTTGACAAATGTTTATAATTAGTAGGTACAGTCAACGTCATAAATAAGTGATCATTTATGTACCTTGTCGCTTTTAGTAGTTACATAATTTCGTATGGCTTTTCAAACATGAAGTTAAAGTGACAGGGTACAAAATAGCCTAGGATCCGCTTTTACAACGACCTACACCAATCTGGTTAATGGATGAAAAGTATTTTATATTAAATTAAATATGTTAACAAATATATTGCAAGTGGGTTGACTAAAAAATTTCAGTCCAGTATAATTTTTTTTTTACAGTTCAACATTTCGGTTAATAGACAAATGCAATACCTACCAATGAAAAGTATGAAGCCTATAGAATATGCAAACGTTAGGTTGACTACTTTTTTCCGGTCATAACTTTTGACCGGAACGGAATGGAACTTTTGAACTTTAACAGGTAAACACAGGTAAATCAATATATGCACTGGTCTGGTTAATCAACCTAACGTTTGCATATTCTATAGGCTTTATACTTTTGATACTTCATTTGTGTATTAACCAAAACGGTAAAATGTTTAAAAAAAAAATTAATTACTGACTGAAATTTTTTAGTTAACCCACTTGCAATATATTTGTTAACATATTTAATTTAATATAAAATACTTTTCATCGGCTTAGGATTTTGTATAAGCGGATCATAGGCTAAAAGTAATCACTTATTTATGACGTTGACCCTACATCAATCGAAACTACCAAGTAAATAACTTATTTGACTTATTTGAAAATAAAATCTCTTTTTGAAACAGTCATGATAAAAATATTAACTTCACTGTCACTGTAAATAATCCTTTAGAAAAATTTAGTACTTAATTAAGTACAATATGTTTATCTCTGACAGCACAGCTTAGCTTAATTGTGCATTAATGTACTGTGCATACTAAATTTAACTTAATTCTTGGTTTTCTTTTAAACAATAAGTGATAGGATAGTAGTGTCTTAGAAAAATTAACACATTTGACCTATTGAATGCACTCTTGTTAACAGAAAAGAAAAAAACAAAACATGGTGTATACAGTGATCTCTCAGTAACATTGACTTTGAATTTTTTAACCCTGAACGAACTGCGTAAGTGGCCCTAAGTCATTTATCTAATTTGGAACACCAATTTGTTTATATGGACATGGGAGTTGTTTTTAAAAAAATGTACAGTTGAAGAAACTGAATTACTTACCAGGGTGAACCCTTTTCATTGCAAATGTCACGTTGACATTCCATACATCTGCCAAAGAAATCATCATGAAATTTGTTGTGAAAAGGTTCCACCCTGGTATGCGATTCCGTTTCTTTGAATGTATAGTTGGGGTAAGAAAAGGTTTGTCACTTTTCGACTCCATGTCAAGAAATTAAGGTTGAAAAGTGACAAACCTTTTTTTACCCCGACTGTACATACATTAAAGGCTTAATGAAAACTAAATCATAATCGCATTTGTAACAAAAGTTAGTCATACAGACTATATTGCACCTTCTCATTTCAAAACTAAACCTGTTATTTTTTTTACTACACTATGTTTATACATATTTCAAATGAGAATATTTCTAATTGTTTCAGTCTCTTTAATAAGGTACAAAATATGGGTAACTTTTGTTAGACAAAGGAATCAATTAAGTTTTGTTTTAATGAAAGCCCTTAATAGTGTAATTTTTTTTTAATACTACTCATGTTACTACTGCATACAACACAACCTTTACTTAAGTTTTTCGCCTATATTACATCAATGATTTCAATTGATGTGGGTAGATAGCCAGGAATAATATAAAACGGCACTTATACATATATAATACAAGAATCCTCGGGTCCTAACTATAACCCGCCAAAACAACTTAAAAGAAAAGGACTGTTTTTTCTATGCTCACCTTACAATTTGTACTTGAATTCAATCACTAAAATTAATAATGACTTATATGGTTCAGATAAATTTAGAGGAAAATTTGACTTCATTATCATTAAAATAAAATGGTGAATGCAATTAAGACTCACTGACAATTGCTGGAACTGGCTTCATTTTTAAGCTGTTGCATTATTTTAAATTTCTTTACTAAGGAAATTATGTGGCTCTACGAGATGTTTATTTTGCTATTAAACAATAAAAAATTCTAGTAACTACATTAAGCACCGGTGTTTTCGTGAATTTGACATTCAAGTTTCTGTATAGGTACCTACTGATATTTGTCAGTTAATCGATAAAATTACATAATAAATTACGCAATCCCATTATTTCGTCAAGTCTGAGGTTTGTTTAAAGTCTACCTGTGGCAGGCGGCGACGGCCGCGAATGATATTTTTGTTTACGCTATCATACTTGTTTACAAACCGACGCGCGCGCCGATTTGCCGGCTCGAAACTTGGGCACTCAAAGTCCTGTTCGCATAATCATCACTGAATCAGATCAATTCACTATAAACGATATGCTATATTGTGCATTACACTCTGAACTCGTAATAGAAATTTCATGTGTTGAGGATATTTAAACATTAACGGTTGCGCGACGTCGCCGGCTAAGTAAAAATCATCCCCAAGTTTCATCCTTATATAATTTTCTTACGTAACAACCACGTGGCAAGAATGCAAGTATCTAGTAACTTACCAGGACCCTAAAGCCACGTAGAATTACGTAACATCACTCCATAACGTAAAATCATCTTGGATACCTATTACCTAGTCGACGATAGGGATTTCGGGAGGAGATCAAAAGTTAAAGTTTGTTACCTCAGTTGTAGTAATTGTCAACGGGCTTAGGCACCCGTTAACCGGTGGCCACATGGTCCAGTCTCTTTCCAACTATGTAAGAAGCCAAAATTTTTGTAAACTGTAAATCTGATATTATTTAACAATAGACACATCTATCAACCACCGCACACTGATCTGAACTGAATGAAATGCAAGAAAGATGGAGGGAGGGAACACAAAGAAAATGTTGCCAGTCTAATAAAATTTAAAATAGCTAAACAATTTCAAAACCTTGCTTTTGCATTAATAAAATTGGCAAAAGATCGAATCGAAGTCGTACGATGAATTTCTTTCCCACTTAGGACTATGGGCACATAGAGCCTGCCTACAAGCGTGATAAATTTTATTATTTATAAACTTCATTTATTGTAACATTTTTTTAACTTAACGGTAAAATTTGCATACGTTTTTAAATGAAACAACGAAACTAATTAAAATTGTGTTAACTTCTATAGTGAAAACCTTATAAATACCGCTAATAACGTACATTTAGGTATTTTTAGTCCATTTGTGTTCGAAATACTGAAAAACGTGTGTTACAATTAGACCGTTAATTCAAACCTTAAATTAAACGAAGTTATATTATATCATTCGAAAGCTGGAGATCATAATGTTTGGAGGTATGTTTAGAACCTTTTAGGTGGTCAAAATAGACCGTTAGAATAGAATAGAATTTCATTTATTTCCATAACATAGTGTACAATATAGAAAACTTATTACATAATACAAACAAATATTTATTACAAATTAATATTATTATTGTTACAATTATTAGTCAGACTAATACTTAAGATTTTCGACGGCTAATAAAATTCGCAGTTTAAATGAAAGTACCTGGGCGACCGAGCTCTGCTCGGGCTGAAACTCGGTACCAAGCATTTTCCCAGAGATAAGACCAAACTAGATCAATTTTTCATCTCCAAAAACCCCCACATACCAAATTTCATCGAAATCGTTGGAGCCGTTTTCGAGATTCTGATTATATATATAAGTATGTATGATATGTTTTCGTGAAGGCCCCTTTAATAATACAAAGATAGATAGATATTAGTTGATGTGTTAAAGGGCGATGGATACGTTGAGATTATTTTTTTTTTTTTTATTTTATTTATTTCAAACATTTAAACAATTATCATTACAGGCATTGCCTAATGCGATAATGTAGCCAAACATTACAATTTAAATTAAACTTACTTACAGTAAGATATCTTAAATAATGCAACCTTTGTGAACTCACTCAAAGTACAAAAATAAGTCAACATCTTCAGCAAGTATGTTGAGAGTGCGAAGCGCGCGGTTCCGCGGCGCCTCGTGCTTTAGGGGCTAAATTCAGGAACGGCCGAACACGCTTTGCGAGCGGTGATTCAATCGTTTGCGTGAGGATAGAGATTAACTGCTATTCAGGAACGCCAAAAATCACTGGTTACAAAGGGAATCAATAGGAAAATAAGGCTCATCCCAAGCTCAGCCCATCTCTATCCTCTCGCAAACGATTGAATTACCGCTCACAAACCGTGTTGGGCCGTTCATGAATTTAGCCTCAGGCACAGAATATATCATTCTGACGTACAGAATGGAAACGGTCCGCCCCGCACCGATTCGAATTACCCCACCCCTCAAGGCGCAGATAGCCGGAAACCGCCAGAAACCAGAAGAGTGCGCGCGCGATGAATGTAGGCGTACGCGTGTACAGACGCCGTCGTGCTTATGTAGATTCAAGAACGCGTATTTGTACGTCGTGTCCGCCGCGTGACACCGTGTTGCCTCATATAGAAGTACCTAATAAACTTATTTTGCACCATCTCCAATATGAGACTATATTTTAGTTCGTGCGGAGACCAGATTTCAGCACTATACTCTAACTGACTTCTTACTAAAGTATTATACAATTCAATAATAGATCTCGTGTTAGAAAATCCTTTGGCCAATCGTAGCACGAAACCGAGCCTCCTATACGCTTTTTTACAAAATATTATGTGATCGCGAAACGTAAGCTCAGCGTTAAAAAGAACTCCCAGGTCCCTCACCTCGGTGACCCTGACCATCGGTATACCGTCCACCACGTAACTGTACCGTGCGAGCTCGCAAAAAAGAAATGGCCATACATTAAGAAATGTTAAACTGCAGAAGATTGCTCTTGCTCCAGTTTACCACACTAAAAATATCTCTCTGACGCTTACAATAAACATCTTGGCTCTCTATAACAAGAGATAACTTAAGGTCATCCGCAAATATTAGACATTTCGCCTCTTTTACAACATAAGGTATGTCGTTTATCCTCAGCAAAAATTCCAATGGTCCAAGATTGCTTCCCTGACTCACCCCAAATCTCGTAAAATATAACGAAGACCGGGCTGCCCGCATAATTTATATATTATAATTCGAAAAAAAAGTAACAATTGGGGGGTAAAGCCAAATCCTGCTCACTTTTTTAGCAAGATGTCGTTATTGACTAGGTCGAATGCATTTTTAACCCCCGACACAAAAAGAGGGGTGTTATAAGTTTGACCGCTATGTGTCTGTGTGTGTGTGTCTGTCTGTGGTATCACAGCTGAACTGATGAACCGATTTGGATTTTTTTTATTTTTAATAGAAAGCAATTTTCTTGGCAATGGTTCTTTGATATGTTTCATCAAAATCGGTTCAGCCGTTTCAAAGTTATGAGCTCTTTTGTTAGCTGTGGAAGGGATCTTAGACGCATAATGGGCATTGACTTAATGTTCAAACATACGAGTGACGTTATTGCGTTGGGGTTTTTTTAATTTTTAATTCATAGTTATTAAAGTCAAGTAAGCAGTATCGACTTGGCGCCCCTGTCAACATATACACCACAGACAACAGTAACAAAGATAAATACATCCATAAAGTTCCATAATTTCTCTAATCTTGTTTAAACTGGCTAAGCTGGCAATATAACGATGGTGGCTTTTTTTTTTAATTTATCCTATCTAAAAAAGAAGCTAAGGGAACTTAGTCCATACAATTTTTATTTCATGTAAAGATATTTTAATATTATAAGGGGCTGTTTCACCACCTTATTGTCAAACTACTGGTTACGTAACCAATGAATAAACTAAGTACTGCACAAATTTGTCGGCCTGTTTTTTTTCAGTTTCACCACTCCGGTCCTGTGCAAACCTTAGACTAAGAATATGGCTAGACCAGTTCTATTTAAGACGAACAAAAAACCGTCATGTGTCTCTTTCTAGCACATGCAAAATCTCACTGTGAAAAAAAGAGTGAAGCATAGACAAACACCGCCATCTTAAACGTCAGTGTGTCAAATTCTGAGTCGTCGTGGTAGCCAGCTGGATACCAAACGTTGTTATCAGTTTTCCCTTGTTTTTATGTGTTTTATGCCATTTTGAAGAGTGAAATTTAGTTAATTTCATATCACTATAACCATGGATTGTGTGGCTATCGGTTGCAAGAGTAGAATGGGTGTATTAACAGAAAGTGACCAAAGAATATCTTTCCATCGGTAAGTTATCGACTATCATTATGAACTTATTGCGCAATGTTTAGATTATATGATCTGTTCTCAATAAATAAATTGCCGTTCTAAATATTGTGAAGTCATAAAGATCACGTCAGGCCAAAGATTTATTAAAATAATGAACAACAAAACATCTGTTCAGGCCGTTATGACAGTTCATGTACGTAAAATTTGATAATAGGGATGTGGTTAAATAAATCGATATTGTATGTCATCATCATTGTATTTCAGGTTCAGCTTTTGTCACTTTTATTTAAAATTAATATATATTTTAGTTAAACTTTTTATAGGCTCTGAGAAGCACTACAAGAAAAACTAATTAAGTTGTATTATGGCTAATATAATGCTAATTGTTGATGTGTATTGTTCTCAGGTTACCTAAAGATCCTGATTTATGAAAGTTTGGCAGAAAAATAATCAAAAATGTATTCTGTTTTTTTGAGAAATAAAAAAAATGGTTTTATTTAGTGGTCAATAAATAATAAAACTACGTAAAATAAAATCATAATTATTATTTCATAATTGTCGTTTTACTTTTCCCCTTATATCCATTATACTACTCGTACATAAATATACAAATAAATATAAATAACTAGCTGTTGCCCGCGACTCCGTCTGCGGACAATAGGGGTATAAAAAATAGCCTACGACCTATTCTCAGACCTGCCGAATATAGAGCAAAAGTTTCATAAAGATCGGTCAAGCCGTTTCGGAGGAGTTCGATAACAAACACCGTGACACGAGATTTTTATATATTAGATTGAAGATTGATACGCTTTATAGGGACCTAAGTATGGTCTCGTTAAAAAAATTGTACGTTGCACGTATTATTTGGGTCATTTTAGGCGATCGGCAGATGGCTGGCGGTAAGGCTCGGGGAGGTTAATTTGCGTTTTGTTTTTGTTAATAATTCTGTATCGTTTTTCGAGTTTGTCGTTATTAGATTTGACTAGTCCATACCGCCCCGCCACCAGCCAAGAGCGCCTCTGTATGCTTATTTTTAAACTCGCAGACTCTTATTTTACAACTTACAACTACTACTACTCATTCCAATATCAAACTGCTTTTCGTAATTTTAGAACTAAAGGAAAAGAGTATAAAATGAATCATTAAAATGCTGAATAGTATGCTTGTGAGTAATTTTTCGAATCCAATTTGGTCCTTCAAATTATGACACGATAATTATTTTTGACAGCTAAAGTTTATCGATATAAAAGTAGCACATCTCTAGGATATATATATATCGATTTATAAATACACTATAGTAAACTGGCTTCATTGAATTGAAAGCCAATACAGACAAACGTATATCTGTCTCTATTTGCAGATGATGTTTTCTTTTAGAACGAGAGAGAATACCGATGGTTATATTTCGTCTTAAATATGACGCGTCTAGCCATTCTTCGTCTTAGGTGCAAACTAAGTACCACTTAACTAATCGTCGGTTTAACAAAATGTCGGAATAGCAACGTCCCATTTCACGACCACGGGTTCCTGTTCGCATATTTTCGTTCAAAGAGTCGCTCATTATTAAAGCAAAATAAATCGTAAACTATGTAATTTTTAAACACATCTATTTTTTTGCATAAACAAATGTGTAACATTATAATTAATCCAAAAACGGTATTTATTAACGATACTTTGGTTAACAATAACAAAGAAAAATAAAATCACGTAAAACGAATCGAAAAGTGGCGCCAAACCCTTTGACAGATTAACTTTTTTTTTAATGGCGATGTACAAGTTCAGGTAGAACAAACGATTGTGCCACTGAAAAAAGTCTGTAATTAAAAAATATTACGAAATTTTGGATTTATTCTTAAATACTAAAAGCGTACCTATATTTTTTATTCAAATCTTGATATTTAAATTCTCGTTTGCAATTTAGCATGACTTCTTTCTTTAAAAAATAAAAAATACTTTGATTTATTTTTCTGAAACCGGCTGAAGGGCTCTCCAACCATGGCCACAAAAAAATAAACTAACTAATTTAAAAGATATGTGACGGATAAAAATGCTAAATGCCACCTGATCTGATGGTCAAATTAAGAAATAGTTTGTCCGCCACTTAGCGCTAATCAAGACTGGTGAAACAGAATTTTTTATTCCATGTGACAAATAAGGTTATGATCAAACTAATCCGAACTTTAAAAAAAGTGGTGAAACAGCCCCTAAGTCTCTCCGGTCTCAGGGCTTGTCTCTTTAAATTTTGGCAATATCTTAAGGTCGTTTTTTTATTATGTCGATCAAATGGTATGGAACCTTATAAATTATAAATTATAATTTCATTAAACAGTTGAGCCTAAATTTGAACATGGGTCTTCACGTTTCAAGTAAAGTCATTTGAGGGCCAAGAATAATCCATAACGTCATCCCCGCGCCCGATGATTTTACTTTACATTGTGAAAACCCGGCAAAATGTATGAAAAGGCTGTGACACAAACACAGTATAATAAATAATTATACTGTGACACAAACTATGAAAAAGTAATCGAAGGCGCCCATAGAGGAAACAAACATGGTGTGGTCCATTCTTATAGGCCTAAGTTGATGGACCGGTAATACCTACAAATCATACGTGTATACCTAAAGTTGTCACATAAAATGGCGCTCAAGGGTTGCGACGTCGAAACCAAAATAGTCGATATCGATATTCGAACTGTACCTCTACCATGAGTTACACTAGTTTACAGTGACCGTACTCGCTAGCGACGGCGTAAATGATTTGTATAGAGAATTGTGTACAGCGCCTCTAGCGGTCACTTACGGAAGTACAATTCTCCATACAAATCATTTACGCCGTCGCTAGCGAGTACGGTCACTGTAAACTAGTGTAACTCGTGGTAGAGGTACTGTTAGCGGATATTTCAAACAGCAATGGTAATATTTCGAGTATCTCAGTGGAAAAGTTAATTTGAAATTAGATTTCTTCATAATTACTTTGATCGCATATTCGTTATACAGGGAAATTAATAATGTTATGTTCCTTTGGAAATTATAAGTGGTAATGGTATCTCCCAAAGGTAAGTAAAGGTAAGTTCCCAATCCAGGTTGGGCCCGCGTGGGAACTGCGGCCCAAGCCCTCTCATTCTGAGAGGAGGCCTGTGCCCTGCAGTGAGACGTATATGTATAGGCTGGGAATGATAAAAGATATCTCAAAATGAGTAGTTACTGACATATTAATAATTTAGAAAAAAATAAATGTATGTGACTACTGAAAAATAATCGAAATTAAGCTAAGGATTATCATCACAACTCCTAACAAACAAGTTTGCAATGTCTATTCACATAAAGTCTTTTAGGTTAGATATGGTCACAATAATCACAAAAAAATTGATTGTGAAAATCAACTGCATAATGTATAATGTAACCGAACGCGTATAAATAAATAAGTAGCATTCATTAACACCTTGTGCTGACAAAATATATCAACAAGTATACATTGACCTACAATAACAACTAGACTCCCAATCACGCTCAAAAATTGTCGGAAGCAAAAGCCTGCCCACGCGTCTATTGCGCAGGCTTTTGGTTCAGTTGTGTTTCGACCGCGCGTTGATTACAACGTCACGCAATGACAAAGTTTTCGGTGAAAAACTGTACAAATGACAGCAGATCCACTCTTAAAAAGGATGGAGTGTCGTATTTCTGGTAAGTGTTACTTTAAACTTACAAAATTGCATAAGCATCTTGATGTTTTTTAGTATTTTGCTAAAAATTTACATTTTTCGCTCCCGCCTTAGCCTTCTGAACCTAACCTGTCCGAGTCGCTTCTGCCCTGAAAGTCTTGCTCGCTCGCTTCGCTCGCTCGCTGCCAGCGATATGTCTTACAATGTTTCTGAATAATTATCAATGTTCCTTTGGATGTTATAGAATTCAATGTAGATGGTTAGTGCATTTTAGGTAATGAAAAATTATGACTAAAAACAATTATTACTTTAAGATATATGCCCTATAACGTTTTTGAATAATCAACGATATTCCCTTAAATATTATTGATATCAATACTTACTTTTTAAAGTTATGATCAATGGGATTATGGCTCATTGCAGTTAGAACTATTAAGCGATATGCTTTACATAAATTATGACCATCGATATTAATGAGCAAGAATATTATGGACATCAATTTATGACTTTCAAAATTCAGATAAAAAAGATTATGGGAGAAAAGGGGCACCCACCTCTCACACTTGCGATTTGCAGATGATATCGTCATCGTGGCGGAAACGCTGCAAGATTTGCAACATATGTTGAATGGCCTAGCTGATTCTTCTCAACGCGTTGGTCTTCGGATGAACCTGGATAAAACCAAGGTTATGTTCAATGAACATGTAAATCCGGAACCAAATGCAGTTTAAGGCAATATTCTCGAGGTTGTTAAGGAGTATGTTTACCTCGGGCAAACTATGCAATTGAGTAAAAACAACTTCGAGAAAGAGGCCAACAGAAGAATACAGCTGGGATGGGCAGCGTATGGGAAACTGCGTCAAGTCTTCACGTCGCCAATTCCACAGAGTCTAAAGACGAAAGTCTTCAATCAGTGCGTCCTACCCGTCATGACATACGGTGCCGAAACATGGACACTCACTGTAGGGCTGGTCCACAAATTTAAAGTTGCTCAACGTGCTATGGAAAGGGCTATGCTCGGAGTTTCTCTGGAAGATCGAATTCGTAACGAAGTGATCCGACAGAGAACCAAAGTTATCGACATAGCCCACCGCATTAGCACGCTGAAGTGGCAATGGGCTGGCCATATAACCCGAAGAACCGATAACCCTCGGGGTAGACGAGTTCTTGAGTGGAGACCACGGATCGGCAAACGTAGCGTGGGACGTCCTCAGACTCGGTGGAGCGATGATCTTCGCAAGGCGGCTGGCAAAAGCTGGATGAGAGTGGCCGAGGATCGTGCTCAGTGGCGTGCCATGGGAGAGGCCTATGTCCAGCAGTGGACGAACATAGGCTGATGATGATGATGATGTAAGTATTCATTATTTAATAATTGTTTATTTTGAGCTCATAGAAATAGTAATGTATGCAACTATTCATTATCGGCCATTGAGACACTCATGCGTATCTATTATGACACACACTCGCACTCGTGTCTCAATAGCCCTTATTTTATTATGATACAGTTGCATAAAATACTATTATTTAATTCGGTTTTGTTTATTATTTTTACTGCTATAACATCATGTTATGTAATAAATTTAGATTAAATTCGATAGGATATGTTTTATGGTAGCATATATATATATATATATATAACAAAAATACTTAAATTTGCAGTGGTGGCAATCGATACACTCATGCAGGGTATCAATAATCACGAGTTTTTTTAAACTGCCAATATCTTGGTAACTATGAAATTTTCATTAAGGTTAAATTTGCTTAATTTGACTGCTTATGAGTTGTTCCATCTCCCTTCCTCATTTTGGCATTGGTTTTAGGGACAACCTGTATAAAGCAAAAAATCCTCTAGACACATAAAGGTATGTGTGTGACCACATTAAATATTTATAAATAGATTATTAACGCGTCAGTTTGCTTTTGAACATAGCAAAGTCGTCGTGGGACATCATGAATTTTCTTGTTTATCAATCTATCAAATGCGAAATGACTCTCTGGACACTAGTGGACACAGACCGAAATCCTGAGTAGAGTTCTTTCTCAGGAATGTAAAAAAAATACAATTAATACCCACAAATAAATCAATAATAGTAGGAACATATTGTATCAATTGTTCGCAATGAGTTTTGCGGTTCAGAGGTTGATCAAGTTGAAATACTCTGTAACAACCACGTATCTACATTACAGGTTGTTCCAAAGTATTAAATCGTAATCGTAAATCGGTCATTTAATTTTTACGTTAATACGGTGGCGTTTGGTGCGAGGCTTTGTATTGTACAGAGCACAGAGCTTAGAAATACCCTATCAACATGTCCTATTTGTCTTTGTCCAGAGGATAGAGACACGTTGTATTTAATCGTTTAATAAATATATTTTGAATGCCTATCATTTCAGAAATTCCCAAATAATAAGTAGAAAGTGAAATAAAAATGTTTGAACCTGTGGGACATCCAAATTTTGCCATGTAAGTACACTTTTTTGGAAAACGCTTACTTGTGCAAGTTATTCCGTCTATGGTATCGAGTACTCAGTATCGTGTATACTTAGCTATTAAAAGTATCGATACTTAGTCGGTATCGACAGTATCATTCGTTCGAACCCTATGTAGTAGGTATTACTTCTTCTTTCTTACCAGCGCAGCGCAGTCAGTTTGTGCTCGAGTTGAGACGTACATTTGGGTATCTGATTTACTAGTGATGTGATGTGTTAATAAATCTCAGGAAAATTCCAATGATCCAATCTAAACTTGTGTTTTAGACGTTGATTAGTGGACTGATGGTTCCTGGGCAGTGATCAATAGATTAGGTACAGCAATTTGTTTGTTTAATGGTATGTTGACGATCTTACGCATGCAGTACATAAATACGGTCATTTATCTTGTTATTTTTTGTAATATTCTCTTAATCAAACTAAGTCCAATCACTGAAGGTTTGTTCTGTACAGTAAACATCGAATCAACGGTTCCACTGATAGATACAATGGCGTAGGATCTTGAGCTCTCTGGATACCTTGGTCTGCTCCTAAATACCAAAATGGAAGACGACGGAGATGATAAAGATGACTCCAAAAGGCATGTACAATGATTTAATCGCAGTATCTATTTCCTTATTACAATCACTCTGCATAGGCATAATGTTATTCTGATCCATTTACTAACACAATTAGTAATTTTATTATGATATAATCACAACCTAATGTAAATAATATATTTGTCTAGATTTTGGCTATGCAATTATTTACACGTACCAAACAAGACAAGGTCATTAGACCATGATGTGAGTAGGATTAACATAACCCTTTCCTTGCAGTCGGATAAAAAGATCTGTCATTTTATATGCTTATTGACATAAGTATTCGGGATAGTGAACGATTTACATGACACCAGTGAAGTCATGCCAGTAGTTTTACATTACAGCACTTGATCAACTACTTGTAATTATGTGTTGCCCTGCATTGCATTGCAATGATATTGCCATGATTTTACTGGATTTGTGTAAACAGTCCGGATAGCTGTTATTTGCATCTCTAGTCTGATTGCAGTCTAATAATGTGTCTTAAGTGTAATTCCACATTCATAATGTATTTAAAACATTTAGGAGAACTAGGAATATGAGTGAAAAAAAGCGACGTGACCAGTTCAACTTGCTTGTGAGTGAACTCAGTACCATGGTTTCTGTCAATAACCGTAAGATGGACAAATCAACAGTTCTAAAGTCAACGATATCATTTCTTAAGAATCACAATGGTAAGTGTACCAGCTTTGATATATGGGTAAGGCTGTGGAGCGTTTCAACCGCTGCACTTATATGTAACAATTGTTGTCCATTGTAAGTAAAAAGATTCATAAAGTATGAAAGAAAATATGGAAAGATGCATTCCATCTAACTAAATTGTAAAACTCAGTGGCATTTTTCACTTTATTTACCAGTAATTTGTTACATAAAAGTACTGGTGGTTGAGACGCTCGGCGGCCTTACCCATATGTAATGCAGCAGTTTGTTTGGTTTGTTTTGACTGTAGGTATTTGCTCCTTTCGAATGATTGCATATTTTTTGCAGAAATAACAGTAAGGTCGCGTGTACATGACATACAGGAAGACTGGAAACCAACATTTTTGTCAAATGAAGAGTTTACTTATCTGGTTCTGGAAGCCCTGGAGGGTTTTGTTATGGTCTTCTCTGCTACAGGGCGCATTTACTATGTTTCCGAAAGCATTACTTCATTGCTGGGTCACAATGTGGTAATATATATCTCAACTCATATGTGATAATTATTTCATACAGTAAAATTACTGTTAATTTCAATATAATGATACTTTCTATGATTATTCTTTCTATTTTTCTTTTTTTTTCTTTATGTGTTTTGAGTTAATTCATTCTTTTTTTCTTGCAGGTGGATGTGGTGAATAAAAGCATCTTTGATTTAGCTTATGAGGAGGATCGACCCAACCTATACAGCTTGCTTCAGGGATCTGGATCATCGGTGGAATCAACTCAAAGAACCAGTCAAGGTAAGAACTATTTCATTTATTGATTTAATCTGCCACCCACTTGCAGAACATTCAACTCCACCATATACTGCGGTGACTGAAACATTTTATGTAATTTTCTATGTGTGTTGTAGCAGTACTTGACAATAGGGATGTTGACACCATTAAAAAATAATTCAGAGACACATCTCCAGTCAATGCTTTATTTTAGCCCTGGGAACCAGATTAATTTTCAATTAACTGCAAAATTAGATTTTTTGTTGCTTTAAAACAAATAAATAGTTACTTGATTGAGTTGGCGAACAAGTGACATCATAAGTTGCTATTGCCATTCAAACTCTATGGAAGAATTGTGTTTTGTTTGACAGCTTATAAAAAGTAAGTCAGTTGATTGGTGGTGTCAACGTCCTAGGGATAGAGTGCGTCTAAACTAACTGTTCATGATTTGCTAATTTATGTTACTAGTTTCGATCACCTTTTAACATAGGGTACTAGAAAAAAATAACCCAAAAAAGTCGCTGATTGTGCGACGGGTTCATGACATATTTTTTGTTAAATGTTATGTGTTACTTTTTACGTATGTAGGCGGGATGATAAGTAACTAGTCTTTACTATTTAAAAACTTTGAATTTTTAATAAAACTGTCTTGTATTTAATTTCATGTTCATGTCTCTGGCCATCTGTGTTCTAAATTTGAATTTGGTGGCTTGAAAATTTAATTTATTTGTTTTCATTTGAAAATATATTTCGTTAAAGCCTGACCAGTAATATATGACCATGCGCCATGTTGCGGATTTAATTGGAACTAATTTCTGGGTACTAAAATGTTTACACAAATGAAAATAGTAGCGCCCTCTTGACAATGCTCATAATATATTTCTGGTCAGGCTTTAACTGTTTTCAAATGGATAAAATTGAACAAAGAGCGGTTATAAATTTTCTTTATATATGAAGGGCATGAAGGAGAAAGATATTTATGAAGAGTTAAAGAATGTTTTAGGGGAAAGTGCTCTTTTTTATATGCCGCAATAAAAAATGGGTGGCTGAGTTTGAACTCTGTTGTACATTGTGTCCAACGATGGCCACCTCTGACGTCCAAAAAGCGTCATGACTCCATAAAAGGTCTCAAAAGTACATAATATGACTTTAGCAGATTGACAAGTGAAGTTATTTGAAATAGCTGACACTATAGGAATTTCAAAATAACGGGTACAACATACCCTAAGTCAGAAATGATATATGAAAAAGTTATCCGCCCGTTGGGTGCCGCGACTGCTTATGCACGATCAAAAAAGAATTTGGATACAAATCTCAAAAGAATGTTTGGACCGTTTTGAGAGTAATAAAGGAGATTTTTCACGTCGATTTTTAACAGCACATTAAACATGGGTTCAACATTGTACGCTAGAATTAAAAATACAATCTAAACAGTGAACTCAATCGGGGTATTAGGCCTTAAAAAAGCTATGGCTGTAAAATCGGCTGGAAAAGTGAACACTTCCGTCTTTTTGTTTTGTTGATAGATTACCTTTCCAAAGGTTAAATTATTAATGGAGAATACTACGCTAATTTTTTCCTTTGGTACCGTTTCGTAGCTAAAAGTTCGTAACCAGCTTCGAAACGGGAAAAAAACCCAATTCGTAACTGGCTTCAAAATGGGACTTTTCCATTACCGATTTGTAACCGCGGTTGGTCACCAGCCAATAACCAATTGGTTACCAAACGACACTACGCAGGCCCATTACGTTGCCAGCTACAAACAGGGAATTTCGGATTCCCATTTTGTAGCCAGCTACGAAAATTGGCTACGAAACGGTACCAATGGATTTTTTTAGTACCTAAGCTTCATCAATGTATTTAGCAAAAATGGCCAGGCTCAGCAAAAAAAACATCGTCTTCCACCAAGACAACTCTAGGGTTCACACATGATTATGTAAAAGCTATGGCCAAAAACAACGAATTGAAGTATGATTTTCTGCCCCCATCTACCTTATTCGATTGATCTAACACCATCAGACTTCTATTTATTAGCTAAGATCAAAACTTTTTTGGGTGGACAGAAATTTGCCACAAATTACGAAGTCATAGCCGCTGTAGAGGAGTATTTTGCAGGCCTCGAGAGAAGTTATCTTATGGAAGGCATTACAGCTTTAGACCAAAGCTGGAATAAGTGTTTAGAGTTGCAAGGAGACCCTGTCAAAAAAAAAAACAATTTTGACCCTGAAACTTAAGTATTTTCTTATTAGACCAGTTACTTATCATCCCACCCTCATGGCATAAAACAAGCTCTCATGGTTTATGTGAACAAACAGATGCTATAGCGATTTGTTGTAGTTATACTGGCTGATGCCGGCGACTTTATCTGCGACGAATTAGTTTATGCTATCCCGCGAGACCTACGCAATTTAAAATCCAGTTTACAAGTTCTAGTAGTTTGTAAAATTTCATCAAAATCCAGTCCTAATGCAATTTTATTCATGTTCAGTATCTTTTATATTGGAATGCATTGCGAATTTTTTTATCGTTCTAAGGTATAATAAGCTTAAATCTCTGCATACACTCTAGCAAGTGCCTTTGCTTAAGCGTAACTTTACTGTAGTTTGAAATTGATATTAAACAAAAACAATCATTTTTGACACACTGGCACTAAAGCCTTGTTGTTGATTTTTAAGTATCGTGTTATATTTACTACTAGCTGATGCCGAAGTTGATTAAAACGTGGTTTCCCGTGGGAATGAGATATTGTCCCGTGGTTAAAAGTAGCCTATGTCACTCTCCAACCCTTCAACTATGTCCATACAAAAAATCTCGGCAATCCGTCGCTCAGTTTCGAAGGCTCAGGCTCGTTCGGTCCGTTTCCTAACATGTCTGCTTCTCAAACTGGTCTTCTTCCAAAAAATGACTCTTTCCTATAATGTCAGCAAATGGTTTCCTATCATGCCACTGTCCTAGAATGATCGTTTCCTATTATGTCCGTTTCGAAAATTGACCTGCTTCCTATAATGTCCGTTCCTTGTGATGTCCTATTCCTACGATGTATGCTTCCTATAATGCCCACTATTTGTGTGTGTAATTTATATTTTTCCGTGTTCAGGAGGCAAAACTCTTTCGATTCCTGTAGTAATTTTCAGGTGTCAAAAAATGAAGTCTCGTCAATTGCGAAAGTTTGCTTGCGAAACGAAAGGGACTAAAATACTTTTAAACAGTGGGTTTGACCAATCTGAATGGAGTTAATCAAGTTTTTCTTTCTGTCAGGGTTAAGTGATTTTATGTTTTGAATGTTTGTCTTTCAGATAATGAAATAAGGTTTCAATGTCACCTGCGACGAGGCACGTTGGACTTTAGAGACACCATCACTTATGAGCTAATTGATTTTATTGGACATTTTCGTGAGTATGAGCGGATTAGAACATTTCTCAAAAATTTGTTCATTTCATTTTAGACTCCAACTTGGAAATTTGTAGGTAGCTGGGCGAATGTAAATGGGCCTAACGAACATACTTTTTCAAAATGTCCTGATCAATTTGAATGGTCACTTTTCATAGGTGAATTCTTTGATTTGGAATTTTCCATACAAATGAATTAAGACATTTTGGGAGACTTATGTTAATCAGACTCAGTTTCATTCATCGAAAACGAAATGTATAAATTATCTGAGAAATGCTCATTACATTTTTTTCCTAATTAACATATTTAGTTATAAAATAACCATACTTTTTAATTTTTCAGGCAATAATACAGAAGAAATCGATAACGACGACCACACGTATCGGCCGGAACACGAGTCTAAGTAAAAATACCAGTGTTTTCAGTAATTATTAATTAAGTCCGCGATTTGTAGTTTTAACCGACTCACTTCAGAACTCCGTCATCAGTAAACCGATTTGAATTTTTTTTTTTTGGTTGAAAGTGAATAATTCCTATCAGGTCCCATTATCACTAAAGTCAAGATCTGATTAGTAGTTGCTAGGTAAATCGAGGGAACTCTTCAAATGTTGAATGGAAACCTATAGTGATTTATTTGGGTATATTTGGTTGTAATTCGTGCAGTTGCTCTTGAAAATCGTCATTTGCTTAAAATTGATAAGGAAGACCGCAGTTGGCTATCGGAACTACTCAGCGTAACAAGTATTCACGAATGTGATTCGATTAACACAATTGATTGCCCCTGGGCGTCACTCTAACATTGACAGTTGTTTGTTTACATTTTTGAACTCCAATTTTTTTTTATTTCATCTGCGTTGTGCGGTAAAGTCGCGTACTTATTACCAAACTAGGTGTTGTGCGCAAGTTCGTCTACATCCCACCGAATCTTCGCTATTTTCCGGGATGAAAAGTAACCTATGTTAATCAGAGCCTTCTCAGGGCTAGCCGGGACTAAGTAGGTACATCAACGAATATGGGGGCCCCTGTGGAATGTATTAAAGAATTCATAACTAACACTCAAGATTTTCATATAACAGACTTGCAGGGCCACCGTGAGGTCGGAAGACCTGGTCATGGCCCCATGTGCCCTTAGGTGTAGGAAAGACGATAAAGTTAATAGAAATGATGTAGTCTTTTATCTAGACTTCTATTGATGAACGATTTATTATAATTGGTTCCGTAGTTATAGTGATTATCCCGCACACACAAGCAAATAAACACCCTAACACGAGCGATAAAATCGTGATAAATCTGTAGGCTTGTTAACGGATTTAGGGGAAGGGGGGGGGGGGGGTCTATCTGAGATAGAAAGTAATGCGATTGTGTTTGTGCACGCTTTAGTTACAGTGCCAGTTTCAGGTGCTCGTTCCCTAAATATCAGAATTGCAAAATACTAGATTGCTGACTTACACTATTTCTAAAATACCAAATTCCCAGAATACTAAACTATCCTGTCACCGTGTTTTTCTCTATATAGTATTGCCAAAAAAGCTTGTTTTCAATACACCATGTTTCATTCAAAACCGAATTCCCATAATACCAGATAGTGGAATCAACAGGCTTGTCAGGCAGGTCGTGGACGTCGTGGGGAGGTAAGGTTGCCATCCGTCCGGGTTTCCCCGGATTTGTCCTAGTTTAGAGGGCATCCGGGGAGCGTCCGCGGGGGGGGGGCTTCATTTGTAGTCCGGGTTTAAAACTTTAAAGTCGCTGCCAAGGCGATTTATGACATTTTCAACTGTTTTTTATTACACATAGTCAGTCTAAAATCCTGTTGACATGTCCGGGTTCTAGACTCTAAAATCCGGGGTTTTCACGCGTCTTGTCCTGGTTTCCAAATTTTAGAGATGGCAACCCTATGGGGAGGCCAGGGGTTCGTGTTTTACGAGCCTGGTGATTTCACTATCTGGTATTATAGGAATTCGGTTTTGAATGGAACATGGTGTATTTGAAAACAAGCTTTTTTGGCAATCAATCAGATATAGAGAAAAACAGCGTGACAGAAAAGTCTGATATTCTGGGAATTTGCTATTTTAGAAATAGAGTAATTCGGCAATCTAGTATTTGCAATTCTGATATTTAGGGAACGAGCGGTTTCAGGCTGTCAGTTTCAGAAATATGTATGTTAAGCCTTTGTTGTTTACTTTACGAGTCGTTTTCAAATAATTTGTAAGTACATAAATAAGTGATTTAATTGAAACTAAACTCAATTGATTGCTTTGTGTCGCAAAAGTTACCAATAGTTTATATGACTTTCGTTGCACTAAGGAAGCGATCGTGAGTTTGTTTTCATTAAGCCATTAACAATGTAATTTTTTTTTGAAAATTACTTACACGTTTTTATTTCTAATGCTCTTGTTTTCTCGATAAGTTTAATCAAATGAGTTTGCACGGAATTGTTCGCCTTTATCCTGGCCTCTGCAATAATGCACTGTTTTGCGGCACACAGAGTTTTGTTCGTGTGCACTGGGCGGTTGTACACGCCGCAACTGATCCGCGATGTGTCGCTGGCTGACTCGAGTCGCAGCGAGTTCACTTCTCGCCACAGTCTCGAGTGGAAGTTCCTTTTCCTGGACCACCGCGCGCCGCCCATAATCGGCTACTTGCCTTTCGAGGTGCTCGGCACTTCGGGCTACGATTATTACCATTTTGATGATCTCGAAAAAGTCGTCAATTGCCACGAGGAGTGTAAGTACACTTAAATTATGTTTAAATAAATTAAAAAAAAAACTTGACTGTCGGACCGCAGTTCAATAGGGTTAAATTCCCAAGACACAGTTGTTCGAAAAAAACTTTAATCCGGAAAACCGGATTAATTTTCAATTATCTGTAAAATTTGACCTTTAGAATTTTTTTAATGCAATATAGTCTTCGTTGTACTACAATCACGCCTGATAGAATGTGAAGATGAGTTCTACGGCAGAGCACGCTTGTTTATGAATCTTAGTAATAAAATAGTTATTTGTTATACAAGGGGGGAAAGTTGTATTTTACCTGCGAGTGTCCATTTGAAACACAAGCTATCGAAAGGATTCTATGATTGACCACGAGCGAAGCGAGTGGTTCATAAATAGAATCCTTTGGATAGCGAGTGTTTCAACACACGAGGCGTAAAATAACTTTTTCACCCGTGTATAACACAAAACTTTTCACCTCACTACAGCGAGGAAAATAAGAAAAAGGGTTTGTACTATCAATTATTATTTATTTATTCACTCAAAATAATTAATTGAGAAGTTTTGACTTAAGTTTTTTTTTTATTATTTCGGATGCGTTTTGTTCGCACATCGACTTATTTGGACTGTCAGAACATTTTATCCGTTTTTGCAACAAGAATGAAGGTTAATGATGAATGCTGATATTTATGAATTAAAATAAAGTTGTAAGACTGTATTTAGTGTTTTTTACTCGATGCAATTCATTAATTGTGATGTTAAAAATTCAGCACTTTTAACGTTTTACGTTTTGTTAGCTGTCAAATAAATATCACGTAAGCTGCCTTCAAATGTCAAAACTCTTTCTTCACATGTGGATAAAAAGCGATTTTCTCAATAGATGTCAAACAAACAAAAAGGGCTTTCCGAGCTAGTGAGGTGAAAAAAAATATTCGTCTTTTGAGTTGGATAATAAGAAAGTGACGTCACAGTTCCTCATTACTTTAGGTGCATAACTGAACCAATGTCCACTACTTTGACATGTTCCCATCTTCCATTTGCATAAAAAAAGTGTAAAGAATTATGGTAATGTTTAAAAACATAATCTTGAACAGCTTTGTTTAGCCTACCAGTGTTACTTTTGTCAGCTTATTTTATTTCATAAAAAATAAATTTCATTAGGTTACTTAAACTGTGCAGGTCGATAGGGGCTCTTAGGAATCGTTTTCAAAAAAATGTACACAATTGACGAGATTTCATTTTTTGACACCTGAAAATTACTACAGGAATCGAAAGAGTTATGCCTCCTGAACACGGAAAAATATTTATTATAATTTATTTCTCCATATTTAAAAAATACAAGAAATTAAAAAAAAAATCTGGATTTACCAATACTACCACAGAATAGATATGTTTCCTTTGCCTTTTTCACCAGAAAAAAGAGCTGTCATAATTTTAAATTTGACATTAACATTGTGACTTGACATATACATAAATGATCTATTTTTATTAATATTAATCAAATATTAATGCACGAACGACGTGTTATTGATTTGAATAAGTTTTTAAAGGAGCCCGTAGTTGTGATCGAAAAGCAAGAAAGAACCAAACCGCCTAAGCAAACCACACGCAACGTCAACGTCAGATTTACGTAATAACTTTTTCTCAAACATGCTTTGAAATGTATGCGTTAATGTCACGAAATGAAGCCATGAAGTTTGTTGTTTATGGCTCCCTACATTACTTCTTGGCCTAGGCCATAAAAGTAAGTATGAAAAACCATTATTGTCCGCTGCTGTAACTTTTTAAATTTGCTTACTAACATTAAACTGACAAAGGAAAAATTACATACAGCCAACTTACGACATTAAAAAAAAATCTATCTTCTTTTATTTCTATAAAACCGCCTAAACTACTGGTGATGGATGGATGGATGTATGGATGGATGTATGGATGTATGGATGGATGTATGGATGTACGGATGGATGTATGGATGGATGTATGGATGGATGGATGTATGGATGTATGGATTGATGTATGGATGTATGGATGGATGTATGGATGGATGGATGTATAGATGTATGGATGGATGTATGGTTGGATGGATGGATGTATGGATGTATGGATGGATGTATGGATGTATGGATGTACGGATGGATGTATGGATGGATGTATGGATGGATGTATGGATGGATGGATGTATGGATGGATGGATGGATGTATGATGGATGGATGGATGAATGGATGGATGGATGTATGGGTGGATGTATGGATGGATGGATGTATGGATGGATGGATGGATGTATGGATGGATGGATGTATGGATGGATGGGTGTATGGATGGATGTATGGATGGATGGATGGATGGATGTATGGATGGTGGATGTATGGATGTATGGAAAGATGGATGGATGAATGGATGTATGGACGGATGCATGGATGGATGTATGGGTGGATGTATGGATGGATGTATGGATGGATGTATGGATGGATGTATAGATGGATGTATGGATGGATGTTTGGGTGGATCTATGGATGGATGGATGGATGATGATGATGATGATGCATGTTTGAGAAAAGCTCTATACAATCCTCGGCCGGAAGAGGGATTGCTGGACTCGTTTTATCCGGCCTCGTCTACGACTCGGCCGTATACCCCAATTCTCGTCCATTAGTCCCTTAATTCACGGCCTCTGCAGTAATGTACTATTTTTCCTATACACTATTTTTTTAATAGAGACTAGATTACAGTAATGGGTCTATTGTGTGGTAGTTTTGGAGTTATGCCCTTTTAGAATAAGCACATCTTAAAAAAATTGTAATAAATTAGTTAATAATCCTAGTGAAAATTTAAAACTATCAGCGTCTTTCTCTTTCCAAACAGAATACAGAGAACGAATCAAATTATAGTCTTAGAAATATGAAATCTTGTCAATTAAGGGCCAAAAGTACACGGAAGAAGGAGTTTTAATTAAAACGAAATTTAATTGATTCCTGTGTGTAACAAAAGTTACCCATAAAGCTTGTATGACTAACTTTCGTTACACAAAGGACGCGATCGTGATTTTGTTTTAATTAAGCCTTTAATGTATGTACATTTTTATTGAAAACTACTCTGATTAATGGGGAGTTGCGTTTTCACAGCTCATAAAATGTATACATGCATTTATTAGTGGTGTCAAATAGCCTATTGCATTGGTAATCTTATTTTGATTACGTGATAGTGTCTTAGTTTAGTAATGTCTGAGGTTACGTAATGATTATTTATGCTGCAATATGGAATTAAAATGTATTCATAATTTAATCAATCAAAACTGGATGAAAGCTACTGCTGTCTTAGTCTGTAAAGTAAAATATTGTATTCGATAAATGAGTTATTGTTATTATAAGCATATTACTTACTTGATTATTTATTTACAGTGATGGAAAAAGGAGAACTAACGTCATGCTACTATAGGTTTCTAACCAAAGGCCAGCAGTGGATATGGCTGCAGACGCGTTATTACATTACTTACCATCAGTGGAACTCTAAACCGGAATTTGTTGTGTGCACGCACAGAGTAGTCAAGTATGTATATGAATTAATGTTTCTATTTACTAAGTATATAGTTCGAAAACCGACGACTGGTTCGTCAATAACTAAGAGCAAAGTAGTTCTTTCTCCAAGATAGTTTCACTGAGATTTGAATTAGGAACATAAATTGTGTTCTGCAACACAACCAAAGAGATCAAGCACTGATATTGTATGAGTACAAACTACAGGTTGGTTAGATCAATTTACCAGAATCGTTATTTCGTAGTAGCAAAATTTCCATTAGCATTTTTTCCAAATGTTGTTTTGCCACAATGGTTTTTTACTGAAGCCTATTTTCTCAATCGCGTTTTTCCCCAATTCTAATCAAAACAGAAACATAGGTAATAATAGGCCAGGGTAGGGGTTTTAGGTTATGTTATGTTTGCATCGGCCCGAAGGGCCAAAAGTACACAGAAGAAGGAGCTCTAACAAATCAAGTTACAGACGGGTATAGGATAGGACGATTAACGCGCTGCTGTGCGCTATGTGAATATTTTTTTTTTTTTTTTTTATGTTAGAAAGGCCAGACAAACGAACTAGTGGGTCACCTGATGTTAAATGATCACCACTGTCCATAGACACCTGCAGCGCTTTACGCGATGCCAGTGCGTTGTCGGCCCTTAAGGAGAGGGAATAGGGGAAGTGGGAGAGGGAGGGGGAGAGGGAAGGGGTGAGGTATTGGGCCTCCGGCACTCTCACTGACCGTACGAAACGCAAGCAGGATTACTGCTGCTTCACGCCGGTTTTCTGTGAGAGGGTGGTACTGCCCCGGACGAGCCGGCCCATTCGTGATGCAGCGGCTAGCTACAACATGGCTCTACCACTACTAAACGCGCGGACTACGTTCGTTCTTATCTGATCTAGTACTGTAAGGTTTAAAAAAAAAACTCATTGTTGTCGAGTATTATTCGGCATCAAAATATTTTTATCTCGGATGATTTGCATGCTGCGTTACGATTGTACTGTAGAATCCCTTACTCCGCTCTGGACTCAAAGTAACGCCCCTGACCTAAAATGAAAACGTTTTGCTCCTCTATGATTTAAGTGATATAATACAACCTAGTATTATTATTGTGTAGTTACGCGGATGTATCGAAGAGCGGTAAGCAAGAGACTACTGACGTGGATATGGAAGCCGAGGGAGCGCCTACCCAACCCTCTATCTCCATAAAAGACACTACCGAGGAGTCAATGTCAGCCGTTTCGCCGAATTACATGTCTGATGCTAGCGAAGCTTTTGCCATGTCGTTTCGATCTATAGCGCAGGTAAAGCCACCTTAAATACTAAATAACCCTTGTCTAACTTGCACCATTTTAGTATATGTGATAAATAAATAAAATAAATAATAAATAAATATTAGGGGACAATCTTACACAAATCGACATAGTCCCAAACTAAGCAAAGCTTGTACTATGGGTACTAGTCGACGATAAACATACTTATATAAATAAATAAATACTTAAATACATAGAAAACATCCATAGCTCAGGAACAAATATTCGTGCTCATCACACAAATAAATGCCCTTACCGGGATTTGAACCCAGGACCTCTTGCTTCGTAGACAGGGTCACTACCAACTAGGCTAAAGCGGTCGTTAAACTCAAATGTGGTGGCTCCATTGCGCGACAAATATGCTTCATCATCATCCCAGCCTATATACGTCCCACTGCAGGGCACAGGCCTCCTCTCAGAATGACAGGGTTGGGCCGTAGTTCCCACGCGGGCCTAGTGCGGATTGGGAACTTTACACACACCATTGAATTTCTTCGCAGGTGTATGCAGGTTTCCTCACGATGTTTTACTTCACCGTAAAGGTCATGGTAAATTTCAAATTGAATTATATGTATGTTTATTTTATTATAATGGATGTGGTCCCGGATAAATTTGAATCGGATACAGAAACACAGTCGGGTGATCATTCGAGCGTTTCAACCGCTTTATTTATCTGATTACATTTTTTAAGAAATGGCTGTTGATTTTAATGGAGCTTTCGTTTATATATTAGAACGTACGTCTACCAATATAACTTGAAACTGAATCAGAATTTTCTGCCATTTCTTAAAAAATGTGACCAGATAAACGAGGCGGTTGAAACGCCCTAATAATAATATCCCAGTCGTTGGAACGTGATCGAAACGTCGAGTTACACATGTTTTGTATGCGTACATAAAAGAAACTGACTGAAAGGCCAACATGTTACGGCACAGCCCAAATTTTGCGCAGGGCATTATCATCTAAATGAAAACTAAAAAAGGACGGATCTTGCGAAATATCACAAAAGGTATACAAGTGTTATCTGTAGGTGTTACCTCTTTTTAAAGTCAGCGTGTAAAGTTGACATAGAACCGGTTTTTTTAGGTTCGAAGCAGTACTCTGCTTACGCTGGATTATTATAGGTACGGCCGTTTATAGCGTAAATTTAAACCTTTTCACAAATTTGTGCGGAACCTTCGGTGCACGACTCTGATTTGCGCTTGGCCGGTTTATTCGTTTTAATTTTTAAAATGTGACCTTTTTATGGTAGGTATTAAAATCGGCCAGTTACAAACAGTACAACCAAAAAAATCTTACTACAATTGAATATAAGTACACTCATCGGCAAAAATTTGGCTCAAATTAGCAAGTTGCATTTATGTTTTCCCTCGATTTTCCTTGTGCTCTTAAATCCTTCTTCCTAAATTTCTTCCGTTTCAATGATTTAATGTTTATCCCATGCTAATCATACTTCTTAAACATAAGACCATCTAAAACTTTAATAGACAAAAAACAAAAAGCGACTTTCAAATTTGGGGCAAACTTGAGTGAGTGATAAAATAAGAAAAGCTTGCTAGCCACTGTTAAAAACCATAACTGGCTTTTTTCCCCGAATTATTTATCTTTGTCACATTCATCAGTGGAAAGAATTTTGTATTATTTTTTGGGTAGCCTGTGTCGACATCTTCGATGTGCACTTTGGCTGTGAGCACGCCGGCGCCGTCCTCCGTCTCGTGCTCCCGGTCCTGCGGCCGGTACACGCCGAGCTCGGACTGTGCCTCGTTCCAGTACGCGCCGCCTTCGGACGTCGCCTCGGTCCGATTCGCTGGCGGGTCGGACACGGGTTCGCTGTCCGGCGAATCACGATCCTCGCAGATGACTACCTCACAGAGTACTAAAACGCGTGAGGTGCGTATATTGATTAATAGATACTGAAACTAAGGCTTGCACTTGCACTGCACCAAAATTAACCGTGCTTACTCGTAAAATTGGAACTAGATCCTTTTTGGAGCGAAGTGGTCCTAAATTGGATGCTGATAAAGTCCCTGTAGTTAAGTAACCCCCCCCCTGTCCCTGTAGTTATTAAACGAAATAAAATAAAAACATAGACAATTTTTACTTTGCTTATTAAATAAATGATTTATACTTAGGTACATTCCATTTAGTTCCATTAAATTAACCAGCTCTGCATTATTAATGTAACTACTAGAAAAAAATAATCCAACTAGTTTCATTAAGGAAACCCTCTTCATTGAATGTAACTACTCGGAAAAAAGTCCAACTAGTTCCATCAATGGAACTAAAAATGGAACTAGTCGGACCGTTGGATGAACAGATGGGTAAATATTCAACGTTTTTACGGCGGTTTTTTTGTCATTACAATTTGAGCAGAAATTATTAAAATGGATGATGCTTACTTAGGGTTAACTTTTTATGAAAACTTAAGACAGTACCGATGCTGAATCTAGTTTGATGAAATTTCGCGCGATTCGTCCTTCGGTTGTGGTAATAATCGTCGAATGGTAATGACGTTTAACCGCGCGGTCAAAACGCTCGAATATTCACCCAGATGCAGCGGCGGCAGGTTAAGTCGGGCTTCCAGGACCGCCGTCGGAGAAGTCCTCACGCAATCCGTAGTCTCCATTATTGTGAAGGTGTTGAGTCACAAATTGTTTTTATAAATTGTAAAGACGACGAGGTACCTTTTATAATTTCGTATTTAAATCTCAATTTTCGAGTTTGTATGTTTACACTTAGTCATCCAATGTCATTATCTTATCAGCCAGCATCCAATTTAAGACCCATTTGCTCCAAAAAAGGTTACTTTTAATTTTAAATAAATAAAAATAAAATAAATAATTCATAAACAAGTCAGATATGAAGTATCTTTTTTATTTATTTTTTCAACTTCATTTTTTTATTACTTTTACGGTCATCCCATGAAACCATATATTTCAAACTAAATACAAACTGAAATATAGATGCACAGAAAAAACCCCAGAAAAAAGACCAATGCTGGGAATCGAACCCAGGTCCTCAGCGTTCCGTGCTGCGTGCTTTACCCCTACACCACCACTGGTCTAGAGGTTGGCGACTTTATCACTGCATAAGGTGATTATAACAGACTGAAATGTACGATGTATGGGAAAGATACGTCGCTAACCTCTAGACCAGTGGTGGTGTAGGGGTAAAGCACGCAGCACGGAACGCTGAGGACCTGGGTTCGATTCCCAGCATTGGTCTTTTTTCTGGGGTTTTTTCTGTGCATCTATATTTCAGTTTGTATTTAGTTTGAAAAATAAATCATAGTCATAGCACAATTGACACCAATTCACCTAGTCCTAATCTAAGCAAAGCTTGTATTATGGGTACTAGACAACGGATAAACATGCTTGTATAGATAAATACATATTAAACATCCCATACTCGAGCAAACATACTCGTATATATCATACAAGTATCTGCTCCGACCGGGAATCGAACCCGGGACCTCAAGCTTCGTAGTCAGGTTCTCTAACAACTTGGCTATCCGGTCGTCAAATGCGGTTCAATTTTGGTACGAGAAAACAAATAAGAACTGCTTAATTTGGAGTAGTCATGAAAATATTTACTTACATTCTTTGCAAGGCTGTGCATCTCACTCATCCATTTCTCATCATCAAACAAATGTTATTTTATTAATTGCTAGTTTTTTCTAGAAGCGAAGGTTACACCCCTACGGCTTTGACGGAGTCGGTCACGGTAGCATGATGACGTTCCAGCTGCCAAAGAGTGAGCCGGCGCTGGTGCCGCAGCGGGCGATCGGCGCCCAGTACCTCGAGCCGGTGCCTTACGTGAACGCAGTGAGAGCCGTTGGGGCTCTGGGCGCTGTGGGCACCGTGACACCCCTGGGCGCCGTGGGCCCGGTCGCCACGCTGGGTGTGGGCGCCGTCGCGCCCTTGAGCACCGTCGCGCCCCTGAGCTCCGTCGCGCCCCTGAGGGCCGTCGCGCCCCTGGGCGCTGTGAGCACTGTCGGCGCCTTGGGCTCAATCTCGATCCCCACGCTGCCGGTCATCGTGACTCCCGACCAGGCTCAAACGCAGGTGAGAGCGACTTTCCACTTTTATAATGTTTTAAACTTTCGTGATTTTCACTCATAAATATTATCACATTTGGGACTTAATCTTATCGCGCTAAACGAACTGCAATCCCGGGTGTGATAGATAATAGTTTCCACTATTATCGCCTAAAACCCAAGAAGATGATTCGTGTCACCTGCAAAGTGTGAACCGACTTGCAAGTTAATTTTATTGCTGAAGGATGATTCCGTTGAGTAACCTCAGTTAATGTTTGAGCGTGATTGCTGGAGAGTGAAGAAAAAAATATTAGTTTTCTGTAATAACTAAGACAGTATAATTTGATGTAGCTAACTGATGATAACTACCAGGTATATTTCTGAAACTTTAACAACTACGTTATGTGTGGATGCATTAGCATGTCGTGTGAAAATAAGAAAGACCAAATCCGATATTTCTGCATGGCTGTAATGTTTCCCCCTCGTTTGCTGAAACGAAGCTGTTATATCGATGAAAATAGAACATGATTTTTGTACGATAAACCTCGTTTCTTTAGCGGCTTTTTGATAAGTGCATGGTGACGTAATTTGGTTTGAAACCTGTTATACAGTCAAGGAAACTGAATCGCGTACCAGGATGGAACCTTTTCACAACCAATTTCACGATGATTTCTTTGTCAGATGCATTGAATTTCATCATGACATTTTCAATGAAAAGGGTTCACTCTGCTACGTGATTCCTTTTCTTCGACTGTATATTAGTGTAATCAAACATGAAAATTAATTGTAATGTTCATTGTTTCGAGAGGTTGGAAAACACATTATAGCAGCGCAACGGGAAATATAACCATAGCAACGGGTGGCATGAAAAAGTTAATTCACCCTTTATCGATATATGTATATCGGAAGTCGATAAGTGAGAAATCACTAAGACAGGTTAAAAGTGCCACCAAAATTTCGGGCTCTAATGTGTTTTCATTTTCTCGCGGACTGTGTTGATGTCTTATGTCGAATGTATACAACGCGTTTGAAGCGTCGTAGTACCTTCGCTTGTGCGTAATCCCATGTGATGCGAGCTAGTGGCCGTGGCAGGAGCAGCTGCAACAAAAACACGAGGAGTTGCAGCAGATGATCGTCCGGCAGCAAGAGGAACTGCGCCTGGTGAAGGAACAGCTCCTGTTGGCTCGGCTCGGCATACTCCCGCCCTTGTCCAACGTAAGTGCACCCTGAATACTGGGTTTTACATCACGACTCAAGAAATTTATATTAATACTAGTTGTTGCCCGCGACTCCGTCTGCGGAGAATAAGGTATAAAAAATGCCTACGACCTATTCTCAGATCTACCAAATGTGGAAAAAAGTTTCATAAAAATCAGTCGAGCCGTTTCGGAGGAGTTCGATAACAAACACCGTGACACGAGCTTTTTATATATTAGTTTAGATTAGAAGAAAGTTGAAGTCCCATTTCACCATTCTCTGTTAGTCCGGATGACGAGATAGAATAAAAATTGGAAGTAGTATTTATCCAGTCTAATTGAGAAACTTCGATAGTGCGATGCAGGATATGGTAGCTAATTTCTCATCTGATGACTAGATGACGCTAGGAGTACACTTACACAAAATGACCCAAAAATTCGATAGTCGTGCGACGGACGTAAAATTACAATCATGCTTTTCAGGTCTCACAACCGTTCATGACCGACGACATACAACACATGGGTCGGACGCAAGCGGAGATCATGTACGAAGAGCAGTCGGGGCGGCCGCTCATGACCAACTACCCTCCGCAGCAGCAGCAGCCACCGCACCACCCGCACATGCCGCAGTGAAAACCAACACCACCGGACGAAACTGAGTCTGAACAGAGATCTATGCAGTTTACTGTCGTATAGACATGCATGTAGATGGCGCTTGGCGAGAAATAATTCGCAAAATATTTTAACTGCAACTGCTTAGGTCAGTTCATATGGTAATGCTCGCATCACGGAATAATGACGAATTGGGTTCGATTCAGAGCCAGCTATAGTTTTCTCATTTTTCTATGTGATCTAGCGGAATAATTAGAAAAAAAATCTAATTGGAAAACCATAAAAAATAAATTAAATATATTTAGAAATTGATAAAGATATTTTTGTCTCGCTCTGGAATCGAGATGGCTGTAAATGTAACGACATGAAAACTGAGTAGACAGATGACTCGTACGTGGTAGTAAGTAGTCCGTGATTTATTTATGGAAATAGTCGCTTGCCTCAGCTAATATGCCATTATACTGCTTTTACTTCGATATACGCCGAAGTTTATTGAATTTAAAATATTTATTTAATTGAGAAATTGCCCAAGTGTATAATGTTTTAAACGATTGAGCAGGCGGTTAAGTGTCTTCAAAGATTTGTTTTCGGACACGAAGTTATTTCGATATCATAGCCGAGGCGATTTTCTTGTACCTACAGCGTGTGTGCCAATACCAATGAAACATAATGTGATAGTTTCTTTATTTTTTATACTTGATTCGTAGTTTTTTTCTATAAAAGTGTTATATTTTTAGTACAGTAAGATGTATCGTATTTTTATGTCAGATTTATTTATAAACGGTTATATATCTCATATTTGTAGTTTTCGAAGAGAACACGGCATGACCTTAGATATTTTTTAATTTAGAGAAATGTTCGGAAAAGTTTGTGCTATTTTATATGCCATAAAACTTTTATTTTATCTTATGGTGTTATTGATGACAAAATGTACTATTTTTTATACTCCGAATGTTTTTTTGTTACACATGCGTATAAATAAGCAACCATGGTAGATTTCGGTACTTACCACTTTTAAATAATACAATCAGAATCAGAAGATTTCTTGAAAGCCAAAATAATAATATCCTTAAATTGTATTAGACTAAAGAAGTCCATTTGATGTATGTGACGCTTAGATTTGTTTTGTTTTGGCCAAGAATATTAAATAAAAAACTGGATATTGCATGCCAAACATTCCTTTGAAGCCAGAAAAAATGACCTTGAATTACGTCACGCCGATCTTGCATCTCTTTCTTTAGGGTGTCCATAATTAAGCATACATTACGAATATCCCGCGGAATTTGACATACTTTTATACAACAGATTGATTTTGTAATTTATTAAATTCAACCAATTTCAATTCAATTCAATTTTTAGGGTTCCGTACCTCAAAAAGAAAAAACGGAACCCTTATAGGATCATTTTGTTGTCCGTTCGTCCGTCTGTCAAGACCCTTTTTCTCAGGAACGCGTGGAGGTATCAAGCTGAAATTTAAATCAAATACTCAAGTCTACTGTACTGTCAACTACTGTCCCTTGGATCTGTGAAAAATCAAACTTCTAATCCAACGCAATCAAAAGATACCTATAGCCGTTTGCCGCAAATTTTCGACACTCGCAAGGGATACTTCCCGTGAACTTAGAATCTTGAAATTTGGTACGAAGCCAGGTCTTATAGCACAGATAAAGGAAAAATTGCAAGCAGAAAGCATAAATTTTTTTGTCCGTCTGTCTATATCAGTAACCAATCTACAATTATCCCACACTGCGCACATTTTGCTTAGGAACAGGGGTCTGCTAAGACTGGATGTTCATAGATACATATAAATTTGTACGGAACCCTCAGTGCGCAAATCCGACTCGCACTTGGCCGGTTTTGTTATTAAATATTTATTCAACCGTTTTATCATGAAAGTGAACATCCATCCTCACAAACTCAAGTAAAAGGTACCAATTTTTTTGTCAGTCGTCAATATAAGGTCCATTTCTGGTTGCATTTCTATGCCACTCTGCAGTTACTCGGCCTTACCGATATCCGGAAAAAGGTTACCTTTTACCTGAGGACGCTACAAATACTTACTGCAAAACATAAGGGAAGTATTTGTCAATGGAAAAAAATAATAAAATACTAGGACGTTATAACAGTTTCTTTATTTTATACACATGTGAGAATAATATTGTTTTGTACTGAGTAGGCGTCCCGGCCTTTCTGGGTCATAGTCATAATCTTCAGGCTTAAAATGCAAGCTGCAAATTGTCAAACGCTCTACACCTTTCCCTTTATCGGTACAATCGACAGCCAATTTTGCCTCCTTCTTTCATCTTTTGGAAAACTGCAATGTAAAATATTATTCATGTTAATTGTAAAGACACAAACAATAAACATGTTATTATATACTGTGATATGAATTATGAAGATTGAAACCGTACCAAGTTGATAGATTTAGCTCCATTCAATACGAATAAATACCATGCATGAAAAAGGATTGGTCACCCTAGTAATAAAACCACACATTCTTCAATTTTTCATTTAAGGTCATGTTTAACTCCAAATAAACAAAATATACTTCTAACTTAACATTATAAATCTATTCGTGGGGTTTTTGAATAAAAACTAACAAAGCTTAGAAGCAAAATATAGGAAAATTGATTGCCGCTAAGATTTATGAACATTTTCGTAAAATAAGTACTCACCTGTGAAGTTTTATGTCGGATTTCGGCCTCCAATTACTCCTAAAATGCTTTACTATGCAATACATAGCGCATAACCCAAGTAAATCGACGAAAAACGTTTATTTAACGTAAAATCCTCTGAAATTGGTGAATGACTTCTGACAATTTTGACGTGATTCTGACATATCGGCCATTTAGTGTTGCCATAGTACGCAGGAGGTGCATACTGGTGAAATGAGGATTTTGACTGGGTTCTTTTTTTTGTATAATACAAAGAAAACTAAGTAAATTTTATTGCAGAAATTTTTATAAGAAAAATATAAATTTTTGTTGAAATTAGCTTAAAGTAAATTAATTAGGTGATGCCGGATAATTCGTATTTCTAAAAAAAAATAAGATTTTTTTATAAATAACCTGGCAATATATCACAGTGTTGAAAAGAGATAGAACATAGGAGCAAAGGTGAATGAACCTGGCTTCAACTCATAGTTCGGCAGGCAACATCCAGTTTTTTATTTAATATTCTTGGTTTTGGCTCACGCGGTTTGCGTATTTGCCACAGATGCGTGGATTTAAATGGTAAAAATTATAACTTGGGTATAGGGTACGTGCACATAAACGGTGCTGCCATCAATTTCAATGTTTTACCCTGATAAGTTTCTTTTACTGTCCGCATAGTGTCTCTTCTGTCGCATTAGTGCTCCTGCCTATAGTTTCTGCACGTTCCCTATAGCAGGTGTGTCAAATGGACCTCTCAACGCTAATACTGTTTCAGATTGTCATTGCTTTAATAAGTTCATTTCTCTTGCAGTGCTGCATATAAGGCTGCTTTGAGCGTTTTGCGGGCTTTTTGGTTGCGAACAATTGATAGCTTGACGCGTTATACTGTATTGTCTGCACTGTAATGAGAGAATAGACTAAAAGGGGCCTAAAGCCGCTTTCGCAGGACGCTAGCAGCACAGTTGGCGTTAACGTGGAAGCGGCCTAATACTCTTTACGAAGTAGTGTGAAGTTCGTTTATAAAGCGGCGTTGGTGTTTATGTCAGATTTTATAGTAGACTATAGGTTAAAGTGTCGAAATCTTGTCTAATTGTAAATAATATCTACTTTTTAGGATTCGGAACCCTAAGAGTGTCAACGGGACTGTATTTTTTGAACACACTTAAATTTTTCACAAGTTGACGGTTGTCATTGTCCGTTAAAACAACAAATAGAAATAAAATAACAATTGAAGTGGGTTCTCATACAAGAAACGTTTTTCGGCGTTTTTTTTTCTTGATTTTTATAATGGGAACTCATACAAATGTAAATATGATTAGTAAAGCTTCTCTTAAATAAAAACCTAAAATAAAAATAAAAAATTTAACATAAACCTTTCGTTCACAAGTCCTTCTTGGACTTGGCTGATATTTCTGTTTGTAAATTGAGGGTCTTTTTTTATGTGAATGAAGCCAGACAAACGAACTAGTGGGTCACCTGATGTTAAATGAACACCACTGTCCATAGACACTCGCAGCGCTTTACGCGATACCAGTGCGTTGTCGGCCAAACATAAAATAAAAATATCATTGATATAGGTATAGGAGGGAAAGGTGTGTTACTACCATAAGAACATGTCATGTAATGAAAGCGGGATCTTGAAATGAGTGTTCTCTTTTCGTATCTGTAGCTAGTTCAACTAAAGTTCAAGATTGTCTAAAAAATTCCTCAAGGACTTATTATTAAAAAAAAAACTGATTTAAATAAAATAGAGAGAGTTAATATATATGCGACATTACCCGTTTAAAACAGTTTCCTTTAAATAAATAGGGATCTTAATAAATGAAGTACAGGGATTGTTAAATAAATATATTAATCGTAAAAACCAAAGAGAAGAATAGGTACATTGATATATTTTTATATACAATAAAAAAAATCGTCTACATATATTTTCAATATTTCGTCATTATGTTACGTTATCAAACCTTTGCAACAATTATTGCATCATGACATGACGTACTTGTTTTATCGTTGTCATATTGGCAACTGCATTTTCTACTAGTAAGAAAACACATAGATAGTTAAACTATGGGTCGTGGGAAAATATTAAATGGCCAAAGTTAAATATATGCAATCATGCGGTTAGTCTCATTCGTTCATTGACTACCTTCTTTGCAAAGAGTACTTTACGTAGCTGTGTGACGATTATGAGCATGAATATTTCGTAAATCAATTTGTAAATTTTCGAAATTCGAAACAATAAGTTTGTTGGAAACCGAGGATCCCTTAATTGTAAATACATTTGATACGAAGTCATAGCTAAATTAATTATAATTAATCAACTCTTATTACGTACATTGGGGTGAAAAGAAAGTAAAAATAATTATTAGTTCAAAGGGGAGTTAGTGCCAAAATTCGAGTAGGAGTCGGATTAAAATCATAATGTTAACTCCAAAGCATTATCTTGTCACTGTATTTATAATCCATAATTTTACTGTCATAATCAATATTTTTATTGTTTTGTAAGGCTGTGCAATTCTGTAGATGATAGAAAATACTGAGAAAAAAATAACAATCTTCTGAATAACCTATCAGTTTGTTACTCTTTGAATGATTTTATTGAATGATAATTCTTATTTTAAGTCGCATTTGTTTTTCTTGTTACGTTCAGTTTTGTTACAAATAGTGTATAGGAGAAATAGTACATTACTGCAGAGGCCGTGAAGTAAAGGATTGATGGACGAGATTTGGGGTATACGGCCGAGTCGTAGACGAGGCCGGATAAAACGAGCCCAGCAATCCCTCTTCCGGCCGAGGATTGTATAGAGCTTTTCTCAAACATGCATCATCATCATCATCATCATCCATCCATCCATCCAACCATCCATCCATCCGTTCATCCATCCATCCATCCATCCATACATCCATCCATCCATACATCCATCCACCCATCCATACATCCATCCATACATCTATACATCTATCCATACATCCATCCATACATCCATCCATACATCCATACATCCATACATCCATCCATACATCCATACATCCATCCATCCATACATCCATCCATCCATCCATACATCCATCCATACATCCATACACCCATCCGTACATCCATACATCCATACATCCATCCATACATCCATATATCCATACATCCATACATCCATCCATCCATCACCAGTAGTTTAGGCGGTTTTATAGAAATAAAAGAAGATAGATTTTTTTAATGTCGTAAGTTGGCTGTATGTAATTTTTCCTTTGTCAGTTTAGTGTTAGTAAGCAAATTTAAAAAGTTACGAAAAATATTTTTTCTCAAACATGCTTTGAAATGTATGCGTTAATGTCACGAAATGAAGCCATGAAGTTTGTTGTTTATGGCTCCCTACATTACTTCTTGGCCTAGGCCATAAAAGTAAGTATGAAAAACCATTATTGTCCGCTGCTGTAACTTTTAAATTTGCTTACTAACACTAAACTGACAAAGGAAAAATTACATACAGCCAACTTACGACATTAAAAAAAAATCTATCTTCTTTTATTTCTATAAAACCGCCTAAACTACTGGTGATGGATGGATGGATGTATGGAAGTATGGATATATGGATGTATGGATGGATGTACGGATGGGTGTATGGATGTATGGATGGATGTATGGATGGATGGATGGATGGATGTATGAATGGATGGATGTATGGATGTATGGATGGATGTATGGATGTATGGATGTATGGATGGATGTATGGATGGATGGATGGATGTATGGATGGATGTATAGATGTATGGATGGGTGGATGGATGTATGGATGGATGGATGTATGGATGTATGGATGGATGGATGAACGGATGGATGGATGGTTGGATGGATGGATGATGATGATGATGATGATGATGATGCATGTTTGAGAAAAGCTCTATACAATCCTCGGCCGGAAGAGGGATTGCTGGACTCGTTTTATCCGGCCTCGTCTACGACTCGGCCGTATACCCCAAATCTCGTCCATCAATCCCTTACTTCACGGCCTCGGCAGTAATGTACTATAATTTTTTTTTTTTTTTAATCCTGGGGACTATTAAAATTATGAGAGATTTAGCATATTAATGATCATTTCAGATATTAGGATTTCACTGCGGTGATTATTTAAGGTAAATCATTGTGCTAGAACGTAATTTTATGTAGTTTATGTACGTCGATTTTCCAATGAGCGAAACTGTCTGCGGTGAGCTAAGTGAAATACTGATGCTTTTGGATCTGAGCTGATCTACTGATTGATAAAGAGGGGATGATTGTTTATGCTTTTTGTGTATACCGCTGGTGAGGTAAACATCTTTAAAAAACAGGGATGATGCTAAATTTCTTTTTAACTAATTATTTTTTGTATAGAGGTAAGAAAAATTGCCAGTCTCTTTGAAAGAGTTTTCTTAATCTTGTGTACGTCTGAAACTGGTGTTGGTGATTATTGTTACGACGAATTTTTTATAAAGTGTTTTGTGAAGGGTTTAAACTGCAGCTTTTATCTCTTACTGCAGAAGTTATTCGGCATGACAGGGAAATAGGTGGCCACCGCATCAGTGCATATGCATAATTACAAACAGTGCAATAGGACGTGCCAAGTTTCTATGCGATAATGTAATGGGCTTGTGTACGTACCTACGAAACATTTCATTTTCAACTGAACTTCTTAAGTACTCTTGTAGTGATTTCACTGCGTATAGTTCCAGTGAGTACAGCACATGAAATTAACTAGTCTCGTTTTGTTGAAGGATTTTAGGGAAATTTTGAAGAATTTTATTTTTGTTAATGTTTCGGTAATTAAATTTAAATTATGTATGGCCAAGTTTAAGACTATGATATTTACTCAAAAACTTTCGGCATAAGTTTGGTATAATATATGAGTTTTGAATCTGTAGCAATGAAGTAGTATTTCACGAAAATTGCGCAAGTATTCTAGAGGTATTTTCTAACGCGTGGGCGCATGCAATCGCATTCACTATCTCTCTCTGCCGCCGTCCCATACTGTATGACAGAAAGAAGTGGTGAAAACGAATGTGATTCGGAGTGCAATAGAAAATAAGGCATCTGGTTAGCTGTTGCTCACTTGTCGTTTTGCGTTTGGAAAGGACGCTTGTAATAAAAGTTTTCTTGATAAAAAGTTGTTGTTGGTAAAAAGTGGTCTTCTTGGAGTTGGTATTTCTGACTAGCTAGCTACATACTTAGTGCTAAATACCTTATGACAGGAGTGATTATGTCAAGGATGCTGTCAATGGCCGCCTCTATATGATTTTAGATAATCTTCATAAATACTGCTGGTAGAGTTAAAGTAAAGAATAACGATTGGTTAGTCTTGTGGTTAGTGACCCTGAATAAAAAGCTTGAGGTTGAGGGTACGATTCCCGTGTGACGTAAAAAAAAATTATGATGAAACAATTTTTTTAGATAAGTATGTATCGGCGCCAAAAAAGCGAAGATGTCGTACTTTTCAAGAATATAATGTACTCGACGACTTGTGGTACCAAGCTAGAGTTAGTTTATTGTCGGTACATGTTTACTTAGTTTCTATGTAAAAGTATCAATTATTATGATTGTGAGAAGCCACTTCGGGCAAGTTGGCCAATTTTGTACATACTACGGTGTATAAAAAGAGGGGATATTATTACTTATAAATGTTTTTTATTGATAAAATTGATGTTATTCTCGTTATACAAATATGCAGTTCATTTTATGGTTCATTTATAAAATTCTAGTTAATGCTAGTTTTTAATCCATTTTATTAAGTGACCGTCAAGATTTTCTTTGTAGGTCAGTATTTTTGGAGCCACTGTGGAACGTTGCACGTTAAAATTAACCAATCCCTAGCAATGTATTTGTAAACACTAATAAGCGATCATCTCATTATGACAACGTTGTTATTAAATTACATTAAATATTTTACATTGTTTTGTTGCAAACTTTAAAAAAAATGATCGAAATCTTTTTTTTAGAGTACTTTAAAGAGGTTCCAAGACATAGTTAAGCGGCATTTGGGCCACATAAAATGTTTGCTTGATACTTGAATGATCATTATAAATGGTCAAAAAGCTTGACTTTGCCTTGAAACCGCTTGACCATCTCGGGCAGGACGTCTTAAAGAAGTTGGGCTGAATAGTTTCATCAAATTAATTATAAATTTGACAGCTAGGTCAATGGTTTGTTTGACTATGTTTTTATGGTTTGTAGGGGAAGACCAAAAAGTTACACAATGTTAAAGCTGCATTAGCAGGTAGTTAAAATTACCATTAACTTTTTCCATTGTGACACGAAAATTAGCCATACATTTGTATACAATTGTATTGTTAATTTTCGTCGTTAATTTTCGAAAATTAACCATAGATTTGTATTTACATTGTATAAATTTGTATGGTTAATTTTCGTGTCACAACGGATAAAGTTAATGGTAATTTTAACTCCCTGCTAATGCAGCTTTAACAGTGTGCAACTTTTTGGTCTTCACCCTTGTACGAGGGTTTTAGTGCAATAATACTTGACTATTGTTTTTTAGACGGCCGGATAGCCTAGTTGTTAGAGAACCTGACTGCGAAGCTTGAGGTCCCGGGTTCGATTCCCGGTCGGGGCAGATATTTGTGTGAAAAATACGAATGTTTGTGCTCGAGTCTTGGATGTTTAATATGTATTTAAGTATGTATTTATCTATATAAGTATGTATATCCGTTACCAAGTACCCATAGTACAAGCTTTGCTTAGTTTGGGACTAGGTCAATTAGTGTGAATTGTCCCGTGATATTTATTTATTTATTTTATTCTTCCTATTTTACATGTACCTAATAGGTAATCTGTTAAATTTATCCTTGTTTTTATTATAATTAATTGGAAACGTACTTATGTTAGTATAATTATTTTTGTGAATAATACGACACAGCTACATATTCCTAGTGTAATGTCAGCGACTCGCCTCACTCACTCACTCACTTTGTACTATATTCGTATTCTCACATCTAACTTTTAAGATATTCCGTACGTGACTGTAAAGCGAAAAAGTACAAAACCGACCAGCTACTTTTGATGCAGACTAAATTTTTTTATCATATCACCGAGTTATTTTTTTTATTCCATCAATTTATTTTGTCAACTTTAAGGTACAATAGCTTAATATTATCTTTCAATCTTGAAACAAAGTACAAATCAAAATTGTTATCACAACCATCGCGAAGCGTAACTCAAAAGTGTAATTATGGTGGTTACTTTATTATGTGCTTTAAGGACAGTTTCTTTGAGGATGTCTCCAAAACTAAAAGATCTAAAGTTCTCCGATCTATCGATATCAGGATACAAAAGTAAAAGGGGAATGGGGCACAATTTTCATGACTTTCAGGGCTCCGCTTTATAGCTCCTTAAATAATAATTTACCCAAAAGCTTACGATTAAACTCACTGACCTAACATACAGACAGAGAAGACAAAACTATTAGGGTCCGATTTTTGCCAATTTGGCTACGTGTTTACACCAAACACCGTTGATATGCCAATCCGTTTCATACCTAATCAAATTTCTTATGCACTTAGCAACAGCGAAGCGTTAGCTACTTTTTATCACTTTACAGCAACATCTAAGATATTATTATCGTCCAAAACACTACGGAATCTTAAAATGAATTGCTATGCTATACTATTAAGAATGGAATTATTATTATTCAAATTATTACTAAATTAAAAAAAATATAGAGTTAAACGGCCATCAAAATTTTAACCTACCGACATTTTAATTTAAAATGACCTCCAATTTATTTTAATGAAGTCGCAACGTAACAACAGTAACATTTTTAACACCTTGACGCAGTTCCTAACCTAACCCATCGAGATAAGATCCCAAAGAAACGTCACGCTCTTTTAGATTTGTTGAACATTTTATTTTGAATATAATTTGAAATGCAGTTATGTATGATTCAAATAGCTCGGTACAAATTTTATTTTAGACTTTCTTTTTTGGTGAATGTTTTGTATTTTGTTGTTTAGTAATTTTTTCTATAAAAAAAAACTGTATTTTTGGTGGTCATTATATCTTTTTTGAAGTCTGTTTAAAATAATATTTATATTTTAGGTATTTCGTTCCTTTTTCGTTGTTAGAAAGGATGATATAGACTGGATTAGCAATCGCCATAGTACAGATCGGCCGCGGAAAAATAGTTCGATTATTAAATCTAGATGGCGCTGAAATATAGCCCGAGACTTTGAAAGCAAAACAATAAGACTACAGATGTTTCATATTACTACAAATGTATTATTTTTCAAGAATATTGCATAATAATACATTTGCAGTAATATGAAATATCTGTAGTCTTATTGTTTTGCTTTCAATCCCTGGGGTTGTATGTCAGCGCCATCTAGATTTAATAATCGAACTATTTTTCCGTGGCCGATCTGTGCTATGGCGATTGCTAATCCAGTCTATATCATCCTTGGTTGTTAGTCTAAAAACCAATGATCATGAAAGATACCTTTTGTTTATTTTGGATTATGATAACTCGAAGTGTAAATAAAATGAAATGTTACCTTCATACTTGTAAATATTATTTTTGTGCACAATGGTAATTAAAACACCATAGTTATAAAGATAAGATATAATATAATATGTACGCATAAACAGGATGTTACATTTGCTGCTCGTGACTTACATACCAACCTACATTTATTTTGAACCCATGCCTAACAGACCATTGAAGACTGAAGAATAACTAAGAGAATTGTCTATACCCGCAAGGGAGTGGTGTTTATGCTACATAAGTAAGGAATATTCTAAGTGTCATTTTTGTTCGGTCTTCGAAGGTCACTTCTGGTAGGAAGGTCACTAAAAAATGAGTCTTATTATTATTGGTAAGTAGATACTTGTTTTCTGATACGACTGTATACAGGGTAATCCCAAAAACACGATGTTTCATGAAGTGACGTGATATTGATTGTAGTAGATTTTTAGTATTGTAAACGTTTAGGTACAATGTAAGAAATAATTTAAGACTGGTGAATAAAGTTGACAACCAGCTACATGTGTTTTTTTTACCACCCTTAATGGTAGCAGCCAGGACCTATATCAGTTATACCAAGGATGATATAGACTGGATTAGAAATTGCCATAGTACAGATCGGCCGCGGAACAATAGTTCGATTATTAAATCTAGATGGCGCTGACATACAACTCGAGGGTTTGAAAGCAAAACAATAAGACTACAGATATTTCATATTACTGCAAATGTATTATTATGCAATATTTTTGAAAAACTAGCTGTTGCCCGCGACTCCGTCCGCGAAGAATAGTATTGGTTTGTAGTACATGCTATGTATCAGAGATGGCGCTGTATGTGAAAAAAGATTTTCCCGCTTTTCTGTTGAAATTTTACGACGCATTTGTGGATCATAGAAAAGAGGTTTAGTATGGCTGACCTAGATTCTCGGTTCCCACACAGAGCCATCTCGATTGCGAGTTTAAATAGAACTAAATTCGATTTTCTTTACAATGTCATGATTGACACATATACATCTCTAATAATACGTACAGGTCGATTCACAAGAGTTGGCACGAATGGATCGAATGAGAGAATGAAAGTATCTATGTGTTACCTATTTGAATACACTTCACACAAATATGAAAATGTCATGCATCAGTCAGTTTCCTACAAAAATGTCAAAGTGACATTACTTTCGTTCAATCCATTCGTGCCAGCTTTTGTGACTCTACCTGTAATATCGTGAATCGGTACCCTGTCCCCTATTATTTATCAGTTATACAGTCGATATAAAATAATTATGGCAGTTACAACACTATTTTCACATAAAAGCGAGGAATACTTTTTCTTGGATAATACTAGTGATGTGCCGAGTCGCTGTTTTGGTGGATCGAGTCGAGTCGAGTCATTTTATGTGGTAAGTATTCGAATCCTGACTCGATTGCGTGACTCGAGTCAGTTATATGTTATTCGAATCCTGACTCGATTCCGCGATTCGAGTCCAGTGAAGACCTAGTCGAGTCTATGTTTGGCATCTATTCACACTACTGTAAACAAACAATTAAATTCACTCACGGTAATAGTTTTCTGACGCAAAACAATTATATCAAAACAAAAAGTTGCAGGTTCAAACTTGTATTATTTTATTATGACGCGTCGTCACTTCATACTTCATTCATTGCTTAAGTAAAAAGAGATTGAATTCAAGCGAGTCAATCTGACTCGAATACTAGACTCGAGTCAGTTGTACTCGCATAATAGAATCGAGTCAGCGAGTACGAAACCGATTCTCTCTGACTCGAGTACCGAATCGAATCTGGCGTACTTACTCGAATCAAAATATTTTTGTACTCGAGTAGGCAAGTCCTAAGCAGGAATCGAGTCTGACTCGAGTCAAGCCGTACTCGGCACATCGCTAGATAATACGCTGTGCGGAAGATTTTAAAACACATTCTTAAGTAAGGTAAACGTACCAATGCTCGACACCTCAAAGCCCAGTAGATGGCGCAATACATAAGATTGTAGGTGCCATGTATTGGGTCAGTGTCCAGCACAGGGGCGTTTACCTTAATACCTAACCATCGATGCCGTTAAATTTAATCGCTGGCGAATTTAAGCGACATGCTGCCCTTTACTCATTCGCCAGTAATGACCCTGCATCGTTATCAGCTCCTCGTGCGTCCCTTTCTCCACGATTTTACCTGAAAAAATAAAACCAGTTTTATTTATTTATTTTATTTATTTATTTATGGAGAACCAACAGCTTATACATCATCTTAAACATTACAGTAAATACAGCAAGCCAATTACAGGTTCTCGCCGACAATTACAGTGTAACAATAAGGCAGTATGCCCACACAGTCCCTTCGGACACACAAAAAAGAAAAAAGAGAAAATAACTACTTAGTGACAAACAATTCAGCACTATTTTATCGGAGGAGAAAAATTAATCAAGTCCCTAACCTAACAAACTTAATCTACAGTAAGGTACAACGCTCAATGCACGCTCTCAAAAAATCGATTCACCAAAGTACGTCTCAAGGTGTCAGTGTTAACATTAAACACGTCAATATCAAGCTCCTTCGTTAGTTTATTTAATTGTCTACTTGCACGTATACAAAAACAGTTTTAATGTTTTTATGTAATAATATTGCTTACGTGAGTTAAGTAATAAAGAGTATCCTTAAAATATCTCAATTTCCCGCCCGAAAGAGGCCGGAAGATGTTTTTTAAATAGATACCTATCTGGGTAGAAGTAGATATCTCGAGGAAAGGTGAAATGCGAAAATGAGTTTAAAATCCAAGAGCTTTTATGTCTAGCAGATAATCAGAAACTTGTTACCTTTGTCGACGACACAGATGAGATTGGCATCTTTGATGGTGGAGAGACGATGGGCGATGGTGATGCATGTCCGGCCCTTGGCAGCCTTCTCAAGAGCCTCCGAAACAGCCTGGAAAATATCATATTTTATTGTAATTAAATTCCTACAAAAAGACGGATTCTATGTCAGATTGGGCTAGACCAAAACTCTTAATAAGTACCTACCTACTCAAAAACCGATTGCTATAAAATTACACCAGCCAAGTGTATGTCGGGCTACGGGCACGGGGCAATGTTAGTACTATTCAAATTAACAATTGTTAAATATTTGCAAACGGAAAAGTTTCTTCGATTCCGAAAATGGTACTCGTAAAGCTGCTATAATTTTAAAATTCCGGTCTAACAATGCGTATTAAGTACCTACTCTACATCATGGGGTAGACGAGCGAACGGCGGGGCGTGCGTACCGTACCGGCGCTCTGTCGCCGCGCCGCACACATTTAAGGCGCACGATATACCTACTATCATTGTTCGCTTACTGCTAACTCGTTTACGATGCCGTAGCTCTGCTAATATATATATTTTTTTATTATGAGAGGGAGGAAAACGAGCAAGCGGGTCATCGATGGAATTTTATATACTATTGGATACCCGCTTGCTGTTGGCGTTGAACGCGGAGGCGGCATCGTGCTTGCAGCAGTTATGTAAAAAAGTTACGTAGTTTAGTTACGTAAAAATTTCAATTCTATGGAAACATGGACGCGCGCGTGCGGAGGCGCTGTCCATGTTTCCATAGTAATTAATTTTTTTACGTAAACGCGATCGAGAAGTATTTTGGTGAAGTAAAACTTATACTAAGCATACAGGTTCGTGTCGTAGCCCTGACGATATAGTATAGTTTACCCGCTCGCTGTTGGCGTCGAGCGCGGAGGTAGCTTCGTCGAGCAGCAGCAGCCGCGGCGAGCGGATGAGCGCGCGCGCGATGCACACGCGCTGCTTCTGTCCGCCCGATAGTTGCGCGCCGCTCGAGCCCAGGCTCGTGTCGTAGCCCTGACGATATAGTATAGTTTACCCGCTCGCTGTTGGCGTCGAGCGCGGAGGTAGCTTCGTCGAGCAGCAGCAGCCGCGGCGAGCGGATGAGCACGCGCGCGATGCACACGCGCTGCTTCTGTCCGCCAGATAGTTGCGCGCCGCTCGAGCCCAGGCTCGTGTCGTAGCCCTGACGATATAGTATAGTTTACCCGCTCGCTGTTGGCGTCGAGCGCGGAGGTAGCTTCGTCGAGCAGCAGCAGCCGCGGCGAGCGGATGAGCGCGCGCGCGATGCACACGCGCTGCTTTTGTCCGCCCGATAGTTGCGCGCCGCTCGAGCCCAGGCTCGTGTCGTAGCCCTGACGATATAGTATAGTTTACCCGCTCGCTGTTGGCGTCGAGCGCGGAGGTAGCTTCGTCGAGCAGCAGCAGCCGCGGCGAGCGGATGAGCGCGCGCGCGATGCACACGCGCTGCTTCTGTCCGCCCGATAGTTGCGCGCCGCTCGAGCCCAGGCTCGTGTCGTAGCCCTGACGATATAGTATAGTTTACCCGCTCGCTGTTGGCGTCGAGCGCGGAGGTAGCTTCGTCGAGCAGCAGCAGCCGCGGCGAGCGGATGAGCGCGCGCGCGATGCACACGCGCTGCTTTTGTCCGCCCGATAGTTGCGCGCCGCTCGAGCCCAGGCTCGTGTCGTAGCCCTGACGATATAGTATAGTTTACCCGCTCGCTGTTGGCGTCGAGCGCGGAGGTAGCTTCGTCGAGCAGCAGCAGCCGCGGCGAGCGGATGAGCGCGCGCGCGATGCACACGCGCTGCTTCTGTCCGCCCGATAGTTGCGCGCCGCTCGAGCCCAGGTTCGTGTCGTAGCCCTGACGATATAATAGTATGGTTCCATAAAATATAGGTTACAACGATGCACAAGTGCTTATCAAGCATTTTGTTAGAAGACGAGTAAACAATTTGGCCAATTATAAGGCAGCGCGTTTTTACGAGTAGGTAAGTATTTAAAATCATTGGTCAAACGTACGGTCGCCATTGCGCAGGGGCTGCAATTTTGTTCGGCGGCGTCACTAGACTTTTTGAAAATAGATCATAAACTAAAACTTACCTTAGGGAGTGAAACGATGAAGCTATGAATATTTGCAGATTTAGCTGCGGCGACGACTTCCATCATAGTGACTTTCCGACTGTTGTCACCGTACGCGATATTCTCGGCAAGTGTGCGATCAAACAGCACAGGTTCCTGTTGCACCACTCCCAGCTGTTTCCGCAGTCGAGGCAATGTCAGCGAGCTGCTGATGTCGCGTCCATCTAACTCCTGAGAACATAAATTGAACTGCTGGTTAGTAATTATACTACCTACTTGCAAGACCAGTTATTACTCACTGCTAACAAGAAGATATAAAGTAACGCTACGCAATACTTAGCTTCTAGCTAATTTTGCAGATACTTAGCATTCAAGTGTAGGTAGAGTCGTCATCAGATACATCGGAGCTACTTTAAAATATTTGAAGAAGTCCATATCGTTGACCACCCAACGTTCAGTTCAGTGAGTGTTCAGATAATTTAAAGCATCTATTTAGACCGCTTCAACGTAAGTATGTACTTACTTTTCGAAGACAAGCACATATATGTATATATGTTTAAGAATAAAAAGATCTATACTCAAATGGATGAGGCCGTGAAGCGTTTCAACCGCCGTGTCCCGTGTGTAAAATTCCGAATCGACTATTTTTAGTACGTCCGTCAACAAAAAATCCTAGTGGCCACCACAACGCGTGCTATGGGTGTGCTATCGACATTATCCATCGATTTTGGTATCAAACGGGATACGGCGGCGGTTGAAACGCTTCGCGGCCCCATCTAAGTAAATATGTCCCGTGGCCATAACATATCTAGGAGTTACGTACGACGCCAGGCATGAACGGACAGCTTTCATGTAAGTAAACGTACGATGTTTCCGGAGTCAGGGTCATAGAACCGCTGCAGTAGCTGCAGCACCGTGGACTTGCCGCAGCCCGAGGCACCCACCAGCGCCACCGTCTTCCCAGCTTCCGCCTTCAGGTCGATGCCTTTCAGTACTCGGATGTGAGGACGCGTCGGGTAGCTGAACTCCACTTCTTTGAGACTGAAGTTCCCGGTTGCTTTCTTCAGACATATTGTTGTCATAAAGATAAAATAAATAAAAGATCTTACGAATCATGAAAACGTTCTAGTGATTTAACTTAGCTATGATAACAAACGAATGGAAATACTTTCACAATAAATATCTATCTATCTAATCTATCTATCTATCTATACTTATATATATAATCAGAATCTCGGAAACGGCTCCAACGATTTCGATGAAATTTGGTATGTGGGGGTTTTCGGGGATAAAAAATTGATCTAGCTTGGTCTTATCTCTGGGAAAACGCTTGGTGCTGAGTTTTAGCCCCAGCGGAGCTCGGTCGCCCAGGTACTATTAAATAAACACGATATTAACAGTTCTACGAGTACTCTACTTAGCTTAAAGTTGTTAGGAAAAATATGAAAATTTCAGAAGGTGATGGTGCTGTAATCTGGTACAAACGAATAAGAAATCACACCTGCCATAAGATACAACATAATGTCTGCATACAATCCAAATAGTTAGGTAGGTATCCAAAATCCGTAAAGCTATTTAGTTTTATTCCTCTAAACTTCCTTTTCTCGTAATTAGTGATTGACTGAACAAGTACCTAAAATACCAGTAGGTATGGTACTGATGCTTGAAACTTGTACCGAAACTTTTATTAAAGCTGTATTTTCCAGTTTCAGGCCCTGTGGCCAACGTACCCAATCTTTTTTATCCTTAACGCCAGATTTCGTTATGACTTTCGGCTCTCTGTTGATTACCGCCAGGATGCGAGCGCCGCAAGCTTTGGCCGAGTTGAAGCTTGGCGCATACACCAGGGATTGTCCGAGCATATACGCACCATACATGGACGCCTCAGTAACCCTGATAACATGAAATAAAAAAGTTAAAAGGTCCTTTTCGCAGCGTCGGTTACTTTGTTATAGCTTGATCGCTGGGCCAGTCTTAACTATCTAATCGTATCGTAACGTAAGTGCCCATTTTCATATTTCATACTAGTCCCTAGTGGTTGCGATTTCAGGATCCAGCTGTCTATATGCCAAATTATATCAACTTACGCACACTCGCAAACTTCCGCATTTAAGATATGTATTGGTAGGATTAAAAATAATAAATATATATTTTAAAAATGGTGGCATACCTATGAACTTTAATTAAAGTGTGCATCAAGGTTCAGTTTAGTATCCATATTGATTTGAGATACGAATTCAATGCTCGCTGCCAATAAACCGATCCGCCAGGGTCGAGCCCAAAAAGCAGTGCAGCTTATTCTAAAAGTTTTATTAATTTGATCTTTTGCCATGCCCAGTAGTCAAGATTCATATACGCGTTAGTCAAATCGCTGCACGACTAATATAATCTCCATTCACATGCGCTTAAGCTTTTAGATAGGAGTCTTGAGTAGACATACGAAAACTTACAGCAATACAGTCTTATAAGATAGGCCCTCGTAGGCAACCAGTACGGCCCCGTAGACCGTTGCACTGGAGTACGACATGAAAGGTACGTAGATCCCCAGTCCCAGCACCAGGCCACGCCAGCGTGTCTTCCTGGTCACGGCGGCGCAAGACTCTACCAAAGCATTGTTGAATTTCTCTAGGAAGAAAGACTCCAGGCCTAAAACAAACAACACATTTTTTAAAGTTAGATAATCATCGCAATTATAAAGTCCTTGTATCAAAAATCAATCTAAAATCAAAACGTTTTTTTATTGTAAGTAGGCCGCAAAATTTTGACATGTCGTTTTACTACCAGCGCTTTCAGAACGACCATCATTGCCAGAAGAATGCACTGCAAAAAAAATTGGCAGAAAGGCGTTCTTTTTGAACAAAAATGATAATACAATAAAATTTACTTGAAATACCATTCAACATCATCATCATCCCAGCCTGTAGACGTCCCACTGCAGGGCACAGGCCTCCTCTCAGAATGAGAGGGCTTGGGCCGTAGTTCCCACGCGGGCTCAGTGCGGATTGGGAACTTCACACACAACACACCATTGAATTTCTTCGTAAGTGTATGCAGGTTTCGTCACGATGTTTTCCTTCACCGTTTTTTAAATACCACTATTACATGCAAAACAAAGTAAATAAAAATATATCAAATCACAAAGGGCTCGTACCCAGTTCCCAAGTACAATTAAATTCATAGCAAATTTACTGATCTTACCTAAACTCTGCACAGTTCTAATACTGATGATTGCCTCTGTGGCGATTGCTGTGGCGGATTCCATGGCATTCCGCTCGTCCGTCTGCGACTGTTGAGACATGATACCTTCCAGCCAGATGCTTCCCACCATCTGTGTTCGATACAAAAGAATAACGTCACTTCAAATAAGTCCATATACAGGGTGTTACATTGAACGTAGTACAAATTAAGTAATTCCGGCTCAGTTAACGATAGAGAACAAAATGCACGAATTGAGTAATTAAAATACTTCGTAATTAACTTTTGCTTATTTGCTAACAGAATAAAGAAATTAAAATATCCTAGTGTTGTCACCCATCATGACGTCACGTTTACTTGACGTATCTATTCCTCAAGCTTTGTTATCAGTTATCAGTGTGTCAAAACATCAAAACAAATGATAAGGAGCAACAAGTGATATCTGTTAAAAATATTTTTTTATTAGAAAGTAAAATTAACTGTTAAGTTCAAACGTACTTCAGCAAGTGTTCGAAATGTCCACCTCCTTCCTGAACACATAGCTCTGCACGTCGTCGAAGATTTCTTTGCACTCTCCCGAGTACGACCTCGTTGGTTTTTACTACCTCAAACGCCTGGATTATTTTTTGGCGGAGCTCCAGAACAGTATCAGACTCTCGTTTGTATACCAGTCTTTTGAGCTCACCCCACAAAAAATAATCCAGTGGAGTTAGATCCGGGCTACGAGGCGGCCATTCCACTGGACCACTGCGTCCTATCCAACGTCTAGGGAACTCTTGGTCCAGGTAACTCCGAACCCGCAGGGAAAAATGTGCTGGAGCTCCGTCTTGTTGATAGTGCATGTTTTGCAAATTTTGTTCGGGAATTTGTTGCAACAGCATTGGCAACTCGTTTCTTAAAAAGGCTTCGTACTTAATTCCATTTAAATTACCTTCAATGAAATAAGGTCCTATGACATAATTATTGAGAATACCCGCCCAAACATTAACTGAGAAGCGTGTTTGAAACGAGTCTCGCCGTGTCACATGAGGATTGACATCACTCCACCAGTGCTCGTTGTGTATTTTAAACAGTCCTACTCTGGTGAAGGTTGCTTCATCTGACCATAAAATGTTAAGGTGTTGGTTTTGTAATAGCCAACGACAAAACCGTACTCTCCTGGAATAATCTGCTAAGACAATATCTTGCACCCGTTGAAAGTGAAACGGGTGTAATCCTTCGGCATTCAAAAGTCTCCAAATAAAAATGTGGGTTGTACCAAATCGTGCCGCGGCTTCTCTGGTGCTGGCTTCTGGGTGGCGGATAAAATACCTAAGTACTCGTGTTTTAAAAACCCCTGAGTACCTTGGACGCCGGCCTCTACCTTGGGCATGAGCTGGGACCGTAAACTGTCCATAGTCTCTCAAATTCTGTACACTTGTGTTGATCAATTGACGAGTGGGGATTGAACTCTCCGGGTATCGCTCATGAAACAGTTCTTGTGCCCTCATCGTACTCTGCGATGTGAAATAAAGTTCTACCATCACTGATCGCTGAATATTAGTAAACGGATAAGCAGGAGGCATGACTTCTGTTTAAAATTAAACTGCGACAATAAAGAATCAAACGAAATGCTGGATTGTTATGACAAATAACTTCAGTAATGTGTCAGAATGAATTTTACTCATAAATTATCAACATAGGAAAGCAAAAAGGTAAGTGTTCACTACAAAACTAGATTCAAACTTTTTTCTTTTAACTCTCTAATTAGGGTAACCACGATGAGACCAAAAAATAGGAAAAATTTAAACAGCAATATTAATTAATTAAGATGACTTTAACAACACGAGACCTAGTAGAGGCGTTTAGCATCAGGGAGACGAAATTAAAAAACAAGAGTTGTATTACGTTCAATGTAACACCCTGTAGTAAGATAACAATCCGCAATATAAGTACAGTCGTCCGCCATAAAACTGCCAATGCCAATTCGTGCATGTCGTAACGTAATAAATAAGGCTACGAACTCTGTACAACGATACAATACAATTGCAACATCCAGTTAAATACTGAAAAAGTATCACTGTTGTAATTAACAATTCACAAACTTTCTGTAAGCTGGCACAAGCGCCACGAGAAATTATTATTTTGATTGAAAAAATAATACGGAATACTTACAAGGGGCAAAAATGCAGTGCTAACAAGAGTTAGCTTCCAGTTATAGCAGACAGCCATGATGAAGCCGACCAGCACAGAACTCAAGCCCTGGAGGATTAGCCCGATTCTGAGCCCAGTGGCGCCTTGCACTTCTGCCGCGTCACCACTTAACCTCGAGCATAATGCACCTACTGTATTTGACTCCTTGTCAAAGTAACCAATTTCCTACGAAAATAAACAAAATGAAGACTATAGGAAGCTCATTATCATAGTAGCTTTAGCCAGTAAAAAGCAGCCTAGCCTAATTAAAAAAAAATCCGACCCTATTTGTTCAATTACTACATCGTATAGGTAGGAGAAGGTTTCTACTTCAGTGCAAAATTTTAGCTCAAATTCCTTCGTTTGTAAATAATTTAGAGTAATAACAATAACTTACTTGACTTAGCAAACTACTAAAATACTGTTGCCTCAATCTCGACGTCATCCGTAATCCAGCGTTAGTAAAGGTGGTGCTCTGTAGGCACATGGAAATTCCAGCGATTGCAGCTACCACGATAAACATTCCCGAGTACAAATCTGCTAGGTATCGTATCTCATCGTGATCTTTTAACGCAAAAATCTGAAAAAAAATTAAGAATAATAACCATTATAGACGAGCAAAAACATTAATCTATTTCGTTCATCTAATGCGGTTGCCGAACTTTTTTCAAATTACCTCAGTCAACAAAACGTCGTCGTTACATAGTCTGTCCGCTTACTGCAGTGGCCATAATTATTTAGATGGTAGTAACTGTCGCTTGTTGAATGCGGCCGACTACCGTGTTCAGCGCATGTTACAAGTAGCGACTTAATGTGATTGCCGCTTAGCTAGATATAACGAAAACGGGATACTTACTCCACCAGTATATCCGAAGAGAAGAGCGAATGCTGGAAAGCAAGCGCCCTGTACGAACGCAGCGATTGATCCTATTACCAGGTAAGGCCACTCCGGTGCATTCAGTTTCATCAGTTCCCAATCGCTCACCGGTTTTACATCCTGAAAAATTATTAGTTCTGTAGTTACAGATAAATTAATGGGAACTGACTGTGGTTTGATGCAATGGTAGTGTAATGCAGTGCGGCGTGATAGCAGCCGAAAAAGCATTTAGATACACTAGAAAACTGTTGCACTGACACTGACACACAGCAACTACATCGTCAATTACAATTCTTTCAATAACCGCCACGTTTGGATACTGAGACGTAGCAGTCATGCAGTTTTAAATAGAAATAATTGTGTGTAAATCCGGATTTTTTTTTATTATGAGAAGGAGGCAAAAGAGCAAGCGGGTCACCTGATGGAAAATGATCACCACCGCCCATAAATATTAACAACCAAGTCACCAATCTGTTGCCAACCTTTAAAGGAAGTATAAAACCTTTTCTTGAAAGCCAGTTGTCTGGAAACACTGCTGCCGGAAGCTGGTTCCACAATTTCACCGTAAGTGGCAGGAAGTGCCGAAGAAAACGTACAGTGGTAGACTGCCATTCATCGAGATGGTGGCGATGGAACTTAGACTTTCGGCGGGAAGTGCGAAGGTGGAAATTGGCAGCAGGCAGCAAATTAAATAATTCTTCAGATCACTCGCCGAGGTAGATCCTATAGAACACACAAAGAGAACCTTATTATATCGTTTATTTAAGTAGCTTACTTCATCGTCTTCCTTTTCTTCATCACTGCCGTCATTCTCAACGTTGTAGACAAAGTTTGCCAGACCAGTTGACATCACTGAACTTATAGAGCCTCTAGGAGTCATCCAATCGTGAGATTCTAAAACCAAAGTTAACAGAATGACCCTTTAACCGCTTAGAATTTTTCATCGTGCATGCTCATGTCGCCACCGATACGAAACTACAGTAGGTAATATAATAATCGTGTATAACTCAAACTTATTAAATTACGCTAGAGCGATGAACATCTTTAAAAAAAAACCAGCCAAGTGCGAGTTGGACTCGCGCACTGAGTGTTCCGTACTTTTTAGGTATGTCAAAATATACGCCGTGAACAGCCGTAACTATAATAATCTAGTGTTAGCGGAACCCTGCTTCTAAGTAAAATGTACGCAGTGTGAGATCATTTTATATTGGTTGGTCAAGATCCCCTTAATATATAATATAATTTTCACTTCTCATGCTCTAAAAGTAGGTCAATATAGCCTTACGAGGCGGGAGTAAAGTGAGTGCTTTAGTCCCTAGGGAGTAAAAGTAATTAATTTTTTAATTCATTTCGAGTGACTTAGATAAACTCAAACAGCCTGTACTTGCTTAGGCAAAACAAAATATACAGGGTTATTGGTAATTCGACATATTCCCGTTAAGGGGTTATGGGGGAGGTCATTTGCAATCATTTTTATCCCATAATGCCTTATGCAAAAATGAACCATTTCTGAGATAACTGAAATTTAAGTTTTTTGAAAAAAAAGTCGGAAACGCATCTTCAAAAATTTATTTAAAAAAAAGTTGGCCATTTAAGTAAACTTTTTTTATTTTTTTATGTACAAGATAAAATAGCTGTTTTTATGCAATATTAAAAGTATAATTATCTGTACACGTTTAAGAACGCAAGACCAAAAAGTAAAAAAAATATGATTTTTTTATAAGGTTGTTCAAAATGAATGGCACAATAACAGAAAATTTTATTACTACATTTGGCGTGCAGATTGTACGGAAAACATGCACGTATTTCTAGCTTTCTTCAAGCTACTAAAACTATCATTTTTGTAAATGGTTGCCAGAAAAAAATAATCACAAAGGACGTAGGAAGAAAATCACGACCAAACATTTCTCAAAATCAACTCATCAATGAAAAATTTATTAAAAAAAAAGTTGGCCATTTATGTCATTTTTTTTTATTTGGTTGTGTACAAAATAAAATAGCTGTTCTTATGCAATATTGAAAGTGCAACTATCTGTACACGTTTATGGATGCGAGACCAAAAAGTAAAAAAAAATATGATTTTTATCAGGCTGTTCAACATTAATGGCACAAAAACAGAAAATTTTACGTATGCATTTGGCGTGCAGATTATACGTAAAACGTGTTCGTATTTCTAGCTTTCTAAAAAGCTATTAAGTAATAATATGATTTTTGTTAATGCTTGGCAGAAAATAATTAGCACAAAGGACGTAGGAAGAAAATTACGTCCGAACATTTTTTTAAATTAACTCACACTGAATCTATCAATAATAACTGTTATAAATACAACTAACAACAATAACTAATGTAAAATACCAAATTGAAACAAAAAAACAATTAAGTTTGAAATCCGACGATGTTTTTATTTTATTTACATTTGATACCCATCATAAATGTTCCTTATTTGTTGCAGTTGCTGACTACGAAATTTGTAAGAACTTCCATTTCAAATTATAAGAAATAAAGAAGCAATTTGAAAATGGAACTCCTTACTTTGATAATCTTATTAAAAAAACATTGTGTATTTTTGAAAATCGGCGGCAAATTCGTTTAGTTAATGCACAACATTTTATTTACTAAGCAGATTACTATGTCTGGGATCATAATAATTACGAAAAATAAACACAGTTAATTATTTTTTTATAAGATTATCAAAGTAAGAAGTTCTATTTTCAAATAGGTTCTTTATTTCTCATAATTTGAAACAACAAATTTTAATTCTTTGTGTTTTTGTGCCATTAATGTTGAACAGCCTGATAAAAATCATATTTTTTTTTACTTTTTGGTCTCGCATTCATAAACGTGTACAGATAGTTGCACTTTCAATATTGCATAAGAACAGCTATTTTATCTTGTACACAACCAAATAAAAAAAAATGACATAAATGGCCAACTTTTTTTTTAATAAATTTTTCATTGATGAGTTGATTTTGAGAAATGTTCGGTCGTGATTTTCTTCCTACGTCCTTAATGATTATTTTTTTCTGGCAACCATTTACAAAAATGATAGTTTTAGTAGCTTGATAGAAAGCTAGAAATACGTGCATGTTTTCCGTTTAATCTGCACGCCAAATGTAGTAATAAAATTTTCTGTTATTGTGCCATTCATTTTGAACAACCTTATAAAAAAATCATATTTTTTTTACTTTTTGGTCTTGCGTTCTTAAACGTGTACAGATAATTATACTTTTAATATTGCATAAAAACAGCTATTTTATCTTGTACATAAAAAAATAAAAAAAGTTTACTTAAATGGCAAACTTTTTTTTAAATAAATTTTTGAAGATGCGTTTCCGACTTTTTTTTCAAAAAACTTAAATTTCAGTTATCTCAGAAATGGTTCATTTTTGCATAAGGCATTATGGGATAAAAATGATTGCAAAAGACCTCCCCCATAACCCCTTAACGGGAATATGTCGAATTACCAATAACCCTGTATATAAAAAAATAAGATTGTGTAGACCATTTTCATGACGAGAATGTTACGTAACGGCTTCGTAACTTTCTCCCACTCGCTACCAGGATTGCGCCGCTGGCTAATTCTCTTCTACTTCCTATTTTAGATTACGCCGATGTTTCCTTTTTAGATCTCACAGAGGAGCAATTAAATAAGCTTGAGCGTATCCAGAATGTTTGTATACTGTTCATTTTCGGTTTGAGGAAATATGACCACGTTTCCTTTTATCGTGCGCATCTCAAGTGGCTCCCCATCCGTTTTCGCCGTAATACTCATATTCTTACTCTTTTATACAGCATACTCTTTTAACCCTGCAACTCCTCCTTACCTTCAAGAGCGTTTTAAGTTCTTGTCCTCTCTTCGTTCTGCACAGAATTTTCTTCTTACCGTTCCTCCTTCTTCCTCTAAATTCTATCATAACTCGTTTACTATGACTGCCATTCGTCTCTGGAATTCTCTTCCTTTGGCGTTAAGGCAAGCTAAATCCCTACCCATTTTTAAAAACCTCCTCAAAGCTCACTATTTGTCACTAACTTAATCCTCAATCGTCGGTCCTTCCCTGTTCATTTGTTTACCTACATTGTGTCTTTAAATCCGAGTTCCTTTTCTCACGTGCGGCCTTTTGACATTTTCTCATTGATATTCTGTATATGTAGTGTATAAGTATTATATTTAATGTATATGTTTATTTATGTATATAAATATTGTTTATTTGTATTGTTTTTAATATTTATTGATTAATATCTCTTCATTTCTCCTGTCTGTTGTTTCCGCCACCTACATAAACCTGTTCATATTTGTACATGTATCCAGTATTGGTTGTCTGGAAGAGATCGCTTTTGAGCGATAAGATCGCCTTTTGTCTGCCAGGTTTTTTTTTATTGTTGTTATTATTTTTTCTGTACTTTTTTGGTGCTCAATAAAGAATATTGGTATTGTATTGTTCTTAGTCTACGTGGTCTTAGTTCTATACTTTTCCGCATAGAAGGTGGCGCCATTCTATTTTTTCCAGTTTGTTTAAGGACCATTTCGCCGATGCGATTTTGTTATATCTGTGTCTGGTTGGAAAAAAATACTTACCGCGAAAACTTTGAAATTGTTGTAGAGCGTAAATCGTAAACGATTAAAATTGAAATTGATTATTCTCACAATGTCGTCAAGTGATAGTGAAAATTATGATGTCTAGCAAAGAGCAAAAGACATAATAAATAATCTTTTTTTTTTCTCGGATTCGAAGTGAAAAATAGAGTTTTCACCTGGAGACTAAAAGTCAATATAAACCCTCGGATAAATAGACACCCTCGCTAAAGCTCGGGTGGCTAACCACCTCGGGTTGGATTGGCTTCTTTTAGTCCCTCGATAAAAAATATACTATATATTATTATTATTTGTTGTTAAAATACCGGCTACAGTAATACATAATCGGTGAAAATTTCTAGTGTCTAGTTAACGCCATTATAAAGATCAAGTTAAAAACGCTGAAAAAACACGTTTCTCGTATCACGACCCCAGTTTAAGGCCCATTTACATTACACAACTTTCTTGCACTTTCCATACAATACAATTGAGGCAATAAAACATTGCTCAGTCTAAACCTAACGTGATATTCTTGAATATTGAACGCAACTTAAATACAATACTGTCACAGGTGTAAACGGAGACCACGGACCAATATAATAGTTAATTGCATGCCAGAATTGCTGTCCAATTTATTATTTCAAAGATGGATTCCGTGCGTGAAGGTGTGTTCATTGTTGTTGCATAATGTAAATGGGCCTTTAAAAATGGTCAATCAAATTGTACCAGGCATGTTTTGGTTTATAAACATCTTTACTTCCGGATCTTGTACCCATAGAATTTTTCACCTTCTTCTATCAGCGTGATACTGTGTTCTTATGTTCTTAATTGTGTTGATAATTTCTTTGGGACCAAAATCTTCAAACCCAAATTCGATGGAAAATGATTTTAATGCAGCATCGCGGGCCTCTCGATCTTTATAATGAATGTTTTACGTGTACCACAAACACACCAATTTTAAACACGTTTTTGCTCATATTCACAACTCCTACAGAAAATTACAAAAAATCACAAACACAACCAACATTCATTGAATGAAAACTTGCGGTGGCAAATAAATGCAATAATTGCAGCAATACGTCATTTATTCTAGGTACAATTAAAAGGTTTAGACTTGTCAAGACTTGCATGCAATTATTTCCGTGCAATAATGTCATGAATGTAAACAAAGTAGGGTAGCAATTATTTCCAGGCAATGATTGCATTCAATGCAAGTATTTGATAATTGCTCATGTGTAAACACTATGGTTCAATTATTGAATACAATTTTTGAAAGGCAAGGATTGTATGCAATAATTGTCGTTTCTTGTACAAGAAAGTTGTATGATGTAAATGGGCCTTTAGTTTTTAACTTTATTTTATTTTTAGTATTTGTTGTTATAGCGGCAACAGAAATACACCACCTGGTGACAGACGGACAGACGGACGTACAGCGAAGTTTCAGTAATAGGCTCCCGTTTTCACCATTTGGGTACGGAACCCTAACAAACCAAAACTTGGTCTTCTTATTTATCAGACTGGCAAAATGAACTGGAAATTTTGTGTCTTATATATAAGACTAGGTTAGGTATAGGTAGGTACGGCGGTTAATACGTTAAGCGAAGTTTTATTATAACACAGAAATAAAAACGACGACGTGAGTTACGTGATATTTCGAGATTACTGCTGACCGCTTAATGTCAGAGGGATCTTGTGGTGTAGATGCAAGGGGCTGACATCAAAATATGTACTAATAAAAAATAGACAGACTGTGATAATAAAACGCAATTTTCGATAAGACCTACAGAGAGAATCATTTATTTTTTTGTTTTTGTCATACCTAGTTAACCTAATCCTCTAGCCATAAACGAGTAATATGCTTATTAGGTACAAGTAGGTACAAATAGTAAATGATGCTCACCTCTTTTCATAGAATGGTGTCTGTGAACTCGTCTATTGGATCGTCTTTTTGGGTCTACTCGAGGTGCAAGAGCCAGTGCCTCCTCGCCTTCGCCATCACCGTCTGCTTCTTCTGGCAAAGTTTCAATCACATCCGGTTCTTTGCCTTCATTTCCAGTCGTTACCAACTTATGATAAAATCCTTGAACGTAATTAAATATAGTTCATTATAATATTAATAATAATAATTCATTTATTGCATGAAAACGGGTACAGAAATTACCTTCACTTTGAAAATTATTTAGTAAGATTTAAATTATCAGGCAACCGGACTAACCTTTTGCCTTCATGAGCTCTTCGTGTGTGCCATGTTCGACGATAGCTCCTTGGTCCATGCATATAATGCGGTCAGCATTTACTATTGTTGATAATCTATTAAAAGTAACACATCAACACGTGAGTTGTTTTAAGATAGTTGGATGTAGACACATATAATCAAGATAAACAATACCAACAGATTATGCACATAGAAGTTTGCAAGGTGTTTCAAAGATTATTTATTAGATACCAACAACCAGTGTAAAAGGTGAAATCGTTGTTCGCTTTTCAAGCAAAATAAGTTCACAGTGAACTTATTTACTTGTATGTTACCTCAAATACCGCAATGTCCGTGATACCTATGTGACACTACGAGAGTAGTTCTTCCAACACTGGCACTGTCCAACGCCGCCTGTACTTGTCGTTCGGAGTGCGGGTCGAGGGCCGACGTGGCTTCGTCCAGCAGAAGAACCGGCGGCTCGCGCAGCAAAGACCGCGCAATGGCAATGCGCTGCTTTTGACCGCCTGAGAGCGTTGCTCCTCGCTCCCCAATCACGGTATCATAACCCTTGAAATAAATAAAGCGCCGTATTCAAAACGATAGTCATAAAAACGTAGCGTTGAGCAGCGAAAAATGGAGTTTTCTCGACTACACCGAGAAGAGTGTCGTCATCGTAAATTAGAAAAAGGGTGCAAAGCTATCATATGAACATGGATACGTGCGAAGTTAATATTTGTTATTAATGGAATGAATTAAAAAAAACTAATAAATTTCCAAAAACGCTAAAATAATTATTGTCTTGTAAAACTCTCAAAATCAATTATACATATAATTTTTAGTAATAAACTTACGTTAGGCAAATTGGTAATGAATTCATGAGCATAAGCTATTGTTGCAGCCTTGATCACATCCTCTCTTGCGACTTCTGGACAGCCTATTGATATGTTGTCATGGATAGTCCCACGGAATAAGACTGGCTCCTGTCCAACCACACCTGTGAATCGTCATAATATATAGGTACTCACTCATTGGTCTGAAGGGAAAAGGGCGAAAAGGACCAAGTCACAAAAAGTTTTACATTGACTAGCTTGTGTAAAGTTTTAATGAACTAAATTTTATGTTTACCTACTAAGTAGGTACTCGTACGTCGGACAATGAAGCGATACATAGCACGATGTGCAAGTCGCAAAATGTGCAGGCTAAATTAAAATGAGCAAATCGTAAAATGTGCAGATACCATAATGAGCAGATCGCAAAATGTGCAGATCTCATAATGAGCAGATCGCAAAATGTGCAGATCTCTATTGAGTCTGTGCAAGCAGATCTTATAGTAGGTTTAGGTTATGTTAAGTTTGCATCAACCAGAAAGGCCAAAAGCACACAGAAAAAGGAGCTTTGCGTGAGCGGAGCTCCGTCGACACTTTTTCTGTGATTATTTAAATTGGGAAAAAACGCGATTGCGAAAATAAGCTTCAGTAAAAAACCATTGCGATCTGCTCTTATTGCGATCTGCACATATTGCGTTCTGCACTTATTGCGATCTATGCTTATTGCGATTTGCACTTATTGCGAACTGCACTTATTGCTATCTGCACTTATTGCGATCTGCATTTAATGATATCTGCACTTTTTGCGATTTTGGACCACTGCACATTTTGCGACTTGCACATCCTGCTATGTATCCTGCTGGAGTATATATCTACTGTAGCCCAAAATTCTTATTCCTATAGGTATTTGTAGGTATTATCAAAAATAAAGAGTACTATATTCGTCAGCAAATAATGTTGCCGTTGACGCAATTTTTATTAAAGTTATGCTATGGTTATGGTTTTTAAATAATAAACAAATCGTAGAAGAGTAAATATAAAATAAGAAAAACACATTCGGGACACCAAACTATAGAAATTTTAATCACTAAATATTAGGATATGTCAAAAAACATTCAATAACCTAGTCTAGTTAATCTAGAAACAATTGGGATGCACCAAAAAAAATAACCTATAGTTTTTATATTTTTTTTGGAAAGAATAGGATATTTTAAGACACCATTTTCATCGATTTTGAATTTGGTTGAGTATTTAATTTTTTATATTTTTTTTTAGAAATACGTTGGATGACGTCACAGGGAGAGAGCCACGTTCCATAGCCTAGAAAAATTCAAGTCGTACATAACATAATCTGTGGCACTACCACGGCACTACTGAGACCCTACTACGAAGTGCATAATTCGAACTTCGTTTCATGCCATCCCGCTCACGCTAATATGATTTGACACGAGAGTGAGAGGGATGATACGATACGAACTTCGAATTTTGTAGTAGTGCCCCTGATTTGTCTTGTCACTGTCAATATTACAAGCACGGCTTAGGGTCCTAAATGAACCATGACAAAATAGTTTTATTTATTTCTCTTCTTTTAGCTTCGATTATTCCTGTTTGTTTAATGGTGTGATAGTAAATAGATATTTTTTATTAAAATCTGATATTTAAATTCTTTCATATTTACTTGTAACGTAGTAATTTAATAATTAAATTTGTAAAAATACATTGTGAGTATTGTATACATTTCGGACTTTATGATAAATGACAACTGTTTAAAGCCAGGTGTGCATCATGTGATTAAAGTTCTGTCTTTGTCACTCTTTGCTATTATAAGCAGGACAGCAACATTTCAAACTGTCAATTTGCTTTAGAGTGTAGACCTGCTTTATATCTGCCTATGTGACGATTCACTGCAGGGGTCAAATGAAGGTCATTACTTAAATTTTCTTTATTCAATTCAGTTTATCATATTTTTGGAATCTGATTTCTGAAAACGCTTCACAAAGCCTATTTCTCCAAACGGTTTTCGATTTATTATACGTTGTCAAAAATTGGGACATCCCAATTTTAAAGAAAGCAAAATAAATTTTAATTATTGAATATTTTAACACACAAATTACTTACCTAGACATGACCTGAGCCAGCCCAAATTCAGATGTCTCACGTCTCTACCATCGAGTTTAATCGATCCAGAGTGAATGTCGTAAAGCCGCTGTAAAAGTTGGAGCACAGTGGATTTTCCACAGCCTGAAGAACCAACCAGAGCTACGCATTCTCCAGATTTGATATAAAGAGAAAAATCTTTCAGGACCTGTTGAAAATCAATTTTAAAGAATCATCATCATCATCATCATCCCAGCCTATAATACGTCCCACTGCAGGGCACTGGCCAGGGATTATTTCTTTGAAAAATTCAGATAATTTTGTACTGTAACGCAAAATACCTGAGCTGAACATACAAGTAAATAAGCAAAAGACATGCACTGAGGAATTATGGCCAGGAGACATGCCGTCTCTAATGAACTTTTCACAGAAAACAATCCATACTGTGAAAACAGTTCATACTTACTGTGACATCTGGACGTGATGGATAGTTGAAACTGACGTCTTCAAAAGATATGTTGCCAACAACTCTCCGCGGAGAAGCACCCTCTTTACTCAAGCTGTCTATTTTTGGTTCTCTTTCTAACATATCAAATATGCTGGCGGCTGCAGCACGGGCTCCTGCGAATGCTTCAGCATGGGGCACGCAAAAGGTGATGGACTGGGTGGCCATGTACATACTGAACAGGATCTATAAGATGCACCAGAACATGACTGGATCATTAGGTAAGTATAAGGTAGGTACTCGGGTGAATACGAGTACTATGAACCGGAAGACGCAGCGATTACAGGCCTCCCACTAGGTGGGTTGATGATTAGACTCCGGATATTTGTCGCTATGACGTCACAATAAGGCAGTTTGGGGAGTAAATGGAACGGTGTTAATTCATACGAAAAACTAACGGGTTTTAACCGAATTAATTTGAATAAGTGATTCACGATAAAAATTACGTAGTAAATTGTATAAATTTACCAATGTAATTTTTTGCTATATTACTGCAAATAATACATTCGTACGGTAAACTCTCTTTTGACGAATAAAAAGTGAGCGGCCTAAAAAACGTCTTCCGGCTGCAGATGAGACAAGTAAATAGATCGCTTGATATAGGTACTTTTAGACTTTTGATGAAGATATGTCATCATAAAGATAACTTTTTCATACATTACCAAAAAAATGTATTTCATGACTGAATAATCAATAATCATTCAAGAAGGAATCAAGAATGAAAAATAAATTTTATTGCAATCAAGCAAAGACATACAGTTAGGTTTGAGCAATGTTGGTTTATTTTTATTTGCAGGGCTTAATTGTTTAATTATCACGCTTATGAATGAAGCTAATATAGAATTCATATATCATCTTCAGGGCCCGTACTTTTTTCATGCCGATGACATCAATTTGACGTCACGCTGCATATAGGATGATCCCAAATAGTTTTATTGTAATTATTAATCATTAGTCGTCAATCATTTTAATCATGTACAAATGACTTCAAAATTAATCTATTCACATGTGGAATAATAAATACCTACTTGATACGTGAAACGTTAGTTAAACTATTTGTTTTGTTTTATACATACATTTTATTAAATAATTACGTAGAAAATAGAATTCTTCTCTAACTTGAAGCACGCCATCCTTCTTGCATTAATTCCTACGCAAAGAAAATCTAAGTCATCTTCGTGTTCATACGTAATGCAATATTCATAAAAATACATTTGTTTTGCAATCGTATTCTTGTTTGTCGCGTCGCACATTTTGGTTCATTTTTAATGATTGATGATTAATGATTGATTATCACCAGGGTTCGGATTTTTCATCGCACGGTAAGATGAAAGAAAACTATGGAGTCGATATTAAAGTTAAAATTTAACTCATATTCATATTCACTCATATCTTACCGTGCGATGAAAAATCCGAACCCTGTATCACAACTACTCAAATTGCAATCATCCTGTACGCGGCGTGACGACATCGGATCAAATGTACGATGTACGGGCTCTGATCATGAGCATACCTATTCTGTTTTTAGGTAGCGGTTCATTGATAATAATACAATGTGTCATATCACATCTGTCATATGAGTATGTATAACGGCTTGGCCACGAGCGTTTTCTCTTTTCACTACGTGTGCTGCCAGGTAAAGAAAAAAGCATCCAGTATCCGCTCCGTCCGTATCGCTCACTCTTGTATTAAATACTATTAGTGTAAGTGAGACGGCACGACACGAAATTCTAATTTTGAACTCCAAAGTATAAGACCTGGGCCCTAATAGAACTACGGTAAGTGACATGAGTCTAGTCTCTTTCATGTCTCCTTAGCGTTGTCACACTGCATTGAGAAAGAAACAATTTCATACGCTGAATATTTCCCCGACAACGTATTTTCGTTCGTCTGTCTCGACTAGAAGGTCTCGAAGCACAAGGCGGGTGCCGTAGGTGAGGCCGATGGCATTGAGCGAGTAGGTGAGCACCCAGTTGAAGCCGGTGCCGAGCCCCGTGAACAGCCCGCGCCGCCGCCCGTACCGCTCTGCCGGCTCCAACAACTTTTTGTATCTAAAAGGGAAAACTGCGTTATTTATATACTTCTTACCGCTGATACTAATTTTCAATTTGATTTTTGGGTGGGGCCGTGAAGCGTTTCAACCACTATGCCCCGTGTGTTACCAAAATCGAATAATAGTACGTCCATCAACTACAAATCCTGGTGACCACCACCACGCCTGGTGTGGTGCTGGTGTGGTGTGTGGTCGCACAATGGCAATTAGTTTTAGTTTATCTAATCTAATCTAATACCTTTAAACGAGCAATTCTTGTATTATTTATTTATAACCAAAATCTCAGAAATGGATCCAACGATTTCGATGAAATTTGGTATGTGGGGGATTTCGGGGATGAAAAATTGATCTAGCTTGGTCTTATCTCTGGGAAAACGCTTGGTACCGAGTTTCAGCCCGAGCGGAGCTCGGTCGCCCAGGTACTGAACATTATCCTTAGAAGTTGGTAACAACAGGATACGGCGTTTAAAACGCTTCGTGGACCCCACCCTTTTTAGGGTTCCGTAGTCAACTAGGAACCCTTATAGTTTCGCCATGTCTGTCTGTCTGTCTGTCTGTCTGTCCGTCCGCGGCTAAGCTCAGAGACTGTTAGTACTACAAAGCTGTAATTTGGCATGAATATACATATCAGTCATGCCAACAAAGTGGTAAAATAAAAAATAAAAAACTATTTTTTTTAGGGTACCTCCCATGAACGTAAAGTGGGGGTGATTTTTTTTCTCGACTAACCCCATAGTGTGGGATATTGTTCGATAGGTCTTTTAAAACCATTGGGGGGTTGCTAACATGATTTTTGTATTCAGTGATCTGTTTGCGAAATATTCAACTTTAAAGTGAAAATTTTCATTAAAATCGACCGTCCCCCCCCTCTTAAATCTAAACTGTTGGGAGGAAAAATTTGAAAAAAAATCAAAATGGTAGTAAATATATTAAATTTACAAGGAAAATTATAGCGGCTAAGATTGCTTGGGAATTATTTGTAGTTTAAGAGTAAATAGTAGCCTAAGGTATAAAACATACCGTCACTACTTTGAAAAAGCTCGTATCTCAAATCAGCATGTAAACAAAACTGAACCTTGATAAGCGCGTAATAAAGTTCACTTAGCCAGATTATCGATTTTGAAATACGAGCTTTTTTCAAAGTATTGACGATACCTAAACTTGGAAGATTCCGTACACGTACGAAATCCTTAGAAAAATATTACTTGATTTTTTCGCAATGGCTACGGAACCCTATCTTGGGCGTGTCCGACTCGCTCTTGGCCGGTTTTTAATGATTACCAACAACAAAATAAAGTAAAAATTATGGTGCTAACATAATTTATACGCTGCATTTTACGTCACCTGTCGACTTCTCTTGATTCGCCGCCAAAAGAAACGATAGTTCTCACTGACTTCAAAACTTCTTCAGCTTGTTTACCGGCCTGGCTGTATGACATCATTTCACGAACGGATGACTTAGTTTGATACTGAGAAGAGATAATTAAAATTGTTACACATTAAGTTAGATATATATCATTCATTATGATTGATATATTTAATACTTTAGACTTTGCTGTGCAACCTAAAGTTTATGCAGTGTGGGGGACACGATAACGCATACACTAACTAGGTATGCGTGGCCGTAAGAATGAGACGAAAGTCTTGCTTGTGTGGTCTTAGCATCGTTGGAAAGTACCGAATAGAAGTCCATTCATACTTACATTTGACAAAATTATAGAAGCTCCAATAGAAAAGGGAACAACGGTCATGCAAGCGAGTGTCAACTCCCAGCCTAGGGGGAATGCTTGACAAATACAAATAATAGCAGTTCCAATTAGGTTTGAAACCACAGCCAGTTTTTCACCCATTCCTTCTTTCAATTTCATCATGTTCCTGAAATAAGAATATAGCTTTGGGTTTCATCAAGTAAGCAATACACCAGTCTGATCGTTAAGTGCATTTGGCCCGAAATTGTCTGAAGCACGCACACTTTTTATCGGTTTGTTAATTAATTTCTTCGAGCGTTGTTGATTTGTAGTTGCTCGAACACCTCGAATACAATAGACAAAGCAATATTTTTAGATATCTAAACCTTTAAACAGGTACAGGGGGTGTTGTACAATCATCTGAATAATTATGTACTTATCTCGAATGCAGTTGTGACAAAATTCAGACAAATAAGTAGGTATTGAAAATGGATGAAAGGTAGAATCTAGTGAAGAATACTTAGGTATATTTAAATTCACAAGAAGGTAGACTCCGTATAGATAGGTAGATAGAGTACGGATAGGATTGTTTAACGTACCTACCTACCTGCCCTCATAATCGGATAAAAAGAATAAATATCCGAATCTATTTCCACTATATTCACAGCTATTAAAAATCAAATCCATTTTCATTACTAAGAATATCTATCTAGTTAATATACAAAAATCTCGTGTCACGGTGTTTGTTATCGAACTCCTCCGGAACGGCTTGACCGATTCTTATGAAACTTTTTTCTCTATATTCGGTAGGTCTGAGAATAGTTCGTAAGCTATTTTTACACCCATATTCTTCGTCGACGGAGTCGCGGGCAACAGCTAGTTTTTATTATAATTACTTACTCGGACATTTTGGAAGCCAGGTTGAATTCAGAGTCAGTATCAAACCATGACATATCTTGTCTTAAAACAGCCTGAAGGAAAAGTTTTCGGATCCTCGATATCTGACGACAAGAAATATTCAAGTCGGTAACTTCGGTAAGTATAATCACTTGGTGTAATGATTTGAATCCATTCTTAAATTCTTATAAAAGGTAGGTTTGCTATCTTCTCTAGTTCCCCACTCACGAGCACCACTACATGCTTTCGTAATAGGCAGTTAAAGGTTTTTTGTCGTATCACGCATGGCAGTGAATTTGATAGGTATTATTTAAATTAATAATGTCATTGTTTTGGTTTGAAAGATGAGCAAGTACCAGTTAGTGGAACCAGAGGCAAGGACATCAATTAAATCAATTGTGATGTGAGCGTTTCAATAAAATATCATTCGGAGCTTCGGTACGCGTGTTCCGTAGGTACTAGCAATTGCATATTAACATTACTTAACACTTGTTGGGAGGCGAGAGCAAAGTGGAATCATAACAATCTAAATTTATTAACTGATTTAAAACAAAATTATAAATCCGCCGTATTTATCCAAAAACGTGTCGTTATACCCATCTCTTAAAATTGTAAAACAGGAAATAAATAATTCTAAGATCCCGTTTTACAAGACGAAGAGCGTTCTCCAACTTAAAAATAGTTGACCATTTTTTTTATAGGATTGGGATAGTATAAATATATCGCTCGATGCATACATATAAGTGTTAAGATCAAGCGTCTTGTAAAGTAAATCTAACTAATTTAACAACATGCTTTAGTCCGTTCCCGACCTGTCTCAATGCGCTCCAGTTGATGAGCGCGACGGAGCTCATGCAGAGAATGAGGGATATCGCGATGCTGACGAACATGCCGATGGCCATAGCCTCGGCATCATCCACCAGTGCCTCCATGTTCGCCTCGCGAGATCCATTCTGTCTGTAGGAAGCAAATGAAAATATAGTTTAGGACATAAGCTAGGTGGAGGTCTAGCATCAAATATACAAGTTATATTTCAACCAGTGATACGGCGTTGTAATTGAGATTGACAACTAGTACATTTAGACGCCGTTCAAAGTGTAATTTGTCAAAGACTTAACGACATCTCGATTGTTTGTTAATTTGGATAATGTTCAACCATTAGACGAAATATATCAGATTCATTGTTTGTGGTAGTAACGCTTCTTTTTTGCTAAGGTAACGTACTTACTTGCGTAGGTAGAATTATAAAAAAAATGTTACAGTCCTTACTGCCTATGCGTTTCTAAAGTCACCCAATAACGTAACCAAATAACAAATGGCTATTAGATTTTTATTTTATCGTATTTAAACAATTCTGTATTACAAACGCGTTTTATAGTAAGAGGACCACCTGTGATGTAAATGCAATTCCAAATGGATTACTAAGATGGTTATTAAAAACACTTTGGAAGTTTTGACAGTCATATTATATAGTGTAACAAAGCACCACCCCCCGAAGAGATATAAACCCGAAATTGATCAAAGATTTCTTATAATCACCCCTCTTTCTAAGGACAGGTAACGAACTCTTCACGTTATAAAAAAAGTAATAAAAATTCACATGGAAGATTTAACTCAACCATACCTACATAGGTACAGTCAAGGACTTTAATTCATGAGCCACCATGGAACCTTTTCAAAAGAAAAATCATTACGTTTTTCCTTGTTAATTAATGCGATGTCACTATGACGTTTACTGTGTAAGGTTCCATGGTGGCTCATGACATGAATTGAAGTCCTTGACCGTACCTACATAAAATGAATACTTTCTTAAAATATAATGAGCTGGCTGTTGCCCGCTACTTCGTTTGCGAAGAATTCTGTTATCGTTGTCCCGCGGGAACTAAGCAAATTTTCCTGGATAAAAAATATCCTATGGTCGTTCCTGGGACTTAAATGTTTCATTTTATTTAATTTATTGTATTTTGATTTAACTTGATTTGCGTAGTCTGATTTAATTTGATATTGCATGTTTTTTTTTTTAATTTTAAGTTTATTTTAATATATTTGTACGCCTCACGGCAAAATATGGCGATCTAAAACAAATGTAACACCTTTATACCTATGTTTTACAAATGAATAAATGAATAAATACCTTTTATCTAAATCGGTTCAGTGGTTTAAGCGTGAAGAGGTAACAGACACTTTCGCATTTATAATATTGTATGGATATGGAATAATAACGGATTCTTACAATCTCAGACCACCACCGAACAGGCGTGTTAGCGGTAGGTAGCTGGTCATATGTTCGCGGTACGCGGTACGCTCCACAAAGGCTGTGCTGAGCTCGCCGAACTGCACGAGGTTGTAGCAGACGCCGCCACCGCTCAGCAACCCGAATAGCACCCCCACCAGTGTCGCCAAGCGCTCCGTACATGTCGCATAGCGGAACTACAATAGAGAACATTAAAAAGTACTTTGGAATGGGTCATTATTTGAGCGTTTGCCCCGGATCACTTTCGTAGATACATTTTTGTAGAAATGGCAGAAGATTCTGATAACGGTTTCCAGTTTACCTGGTGGAAGTATAGAACCTCTGACAAATAACCGAAAACTCCATCAACTCTACAGCCAATTCGTCAAAATACAAGCACGAAAGTGAAACGGTTGAAACGCTCGAATAATGACCCAAATAGGTGGAGTGAACTTACAGTAACTCTTAATATATACGACGACCAAATGGCCTAGGGGTTCTCAACCTGACTACGAAGCATGAGGTCCCGGGTTTGATTCCCGCGTCGGGGCAGATATTTGTATGAAAAACACGATTGTTTGTTCTCGAGTCTGGAGTGTTTAATATGTATTTAAGTATGTATCTATCTATATAAGTGCGTTTATCCGTTGCCAGTACGAGTACCTACCCATAACGGTAACCTATCTCAAACACTAAATATCATTGCCTGAATTTACGGAATAATTTAGTAGAGTTACGAATATAGGTGCCAAGTTGTCGTAGATTAATAATAAATCTTGGGATGATTGACACCAATTTACCTAGTCCCAAACTAAGCAAAGCTTGTAGGTACAGTAAAATTACATAAAGTTTACCACTGACAGATGGTTTGCCTTCATTTCATATTCAACTTTAACGACCTACAAATAAAGCCAATTTTAGAATACTGTTTGTTACCCACGTTTGCAGATTTTGTAATAGCTACTTTATTTGTATGGTTTTAAAGTTGGAAATGAAATGAAGGCAAGCCATCTCTCAGTGGTAATCTAAAAGTAAACGTATTGTACTATGGGTACTAGACAACTGATAAACATTATAGATAAATACATACTTAAATATACGTATACTATACCTATACGTTCATATTAAACATCCAAGACTCGAGCACAAATATTCGTATTTTTTACACAAATATCTGATTGAACCGAACGGGAATTGAACCTCAAGCTTCGTAGTTAATCAGGTTCTCTAACCACGAGACCATCCGGTCGTCAAATTCATCAAAATCATTGTGGCATTTTTAGGGGGAGGCTAGTGAAAGTCTTCCGACTGATGATGATGGTGTGACGATGATGATTAGTTCTTGCCCAGGATTATAATCTGCGTTTAGTTTTAAACGTACACTGTAACAAAATGAGGAAGTAAGTGGCACCTACCAATTATTGACTATGCCTATGAAAGTGGTTGAGGTAAGTACTTACTATTTGAAAGTAAGATATTTCAGGCAGCTCCACTTCCGCCTCTCTGGAATAAAATTATACCATAAAACAGGTTAAATTTTCGCAGACAACATAATAAATTAAAAATATGCGCATTGAAAGCTGTCAATTGCGAGTCGAACCCGCTTATCCAGAGAGTGAGTTTGAAGTTGGTGACAAGAATTTAATAATAAAGTGTGAGTACATACTCGTAAGTTGGAATGTATTATATTCAGAAACAAAGTCACAGTTTTTACAATGTTGCTAATACCTAAGTGTGTTGCTATAGGTACTAATATTGACATGTAATGACGGCGTAGTTTAGATTTAGATATTTCTGTAATGTAAGAACATAGATACAGTAAAATTACATAAAGTTTATCACTGACAGATGGTTTGCCTTTATTTCATATTGAACTTTAACGACCTACAAATAAAGCCAATTTTAGAATACTGTTACCCACGTTTGCAGATTTTGTAATAGCTACTTTATTTGTATGGAGTTAAAGTTGGAAATGAAATGAAGGCAAGCCATCTTAGCCATCTGTCAGTGGTAAACTAAAAGTAAACGTATTGTACCTAACATTTCTTTTCAGCATGTGAGATGGTTAAGAAGAGTGGTGTATTCTTCTTCGTATCTCTTGAGTAAATTTTTTGTCAGAAAGTTACTGTGTATACCACACAGTAGTAGTTCTCATAAAGTCAGGACTATAATCAATGCATAGAGAGGTAAATTGTACCTATTTGGTAAGGATTTGAGATATTGAGATAGACTTCAAGCAACTAAGTACATAAGCAATTAATATTGATACACTCTGACCTCAAATACTTAGATCAATTGGTATTGTTCATTCATGATTATTTTCTCCGCAGAAGTTGTGAAACTTGTGAATGACTATTCGTATGTTTTTCAATTCTATTTTCAGAGATAAGTTTTCAACAAGGTGGTCTGATTTTAAATTGCTGAGAATTTGTTGATAGAATCGTATGAGATAAAATCTAAGTATCTTGTCTAATGGAGAGAATTGATTCTATCGTATTTAACTTTCAAAATAATAGCAAAATGCTACACTAGCTTCTTAAGTTCAAAATTTGATGACTTTGTCTGCAATTGAAGTTTTGATTTGCACGAAAAATAACTCCTGATTTTTCAATGTATACCTTGTACGTCTGTGCCAAGCCATCGGTGAAATGTGATATCAAATAAAAATTAAATTCGCTCCGCGTATTATCTTATGCCTACTTACTGTAGTTCAAAGGAATTCGCATAACTGATATAATTACATGAGTACTTACTTAGTTTTGTTCTTCTTTCCTTTTTTATTTCCCATTTTTAACGAGATTTACTCCCACAACAAAACAGATCATATGACATTAAAAAGACGCGTCCCGGAGAGACTAGCCATGCGCAGGCGTCTCTGGACTGAACGCGACCATCTAATTACAGTTGAATATAAGGCATCCGAGAATAAAGAAAATATCGCCATCAGTGATCAGGCCTGTACTTGAGAAGTACGCATGTCTCTAGTGAATAAACGATCAAGAAGAAAGCTTTGCGCTCTCGAAAACGGTCGGGTGACCGACTACTACAAAGGGAATTTCGTATCAAAACGCATTTTACTTCCTTAATTTTGAACATGGTAAAAAAGTAAGAAATTTTAGTGGAGCAAAATTTTCTTTTTATTATTAGCTACAGAATACGTAGCTAAGTTTTAACATAGGAAAGGATAATTCAAAAGTTAAAGGTAATTCAAAATTATGCAAAGGCTAAAGAAAACAAATTTTGAATTACACTTTTTTATTTAATACCGATCTTTGTTATTAAACGCATTTTGGTGGGGGCTTGCCCGCATTCTCTTTAATCCTAATTTCCCTTTCTCTTAATCTTCTCTCTCTTTCGAATTCCTTCATTCTGAGCACGTAATCTTCTTGTTCACAATTCAAATAGTTGTGCTTTTCATGATGACACCGTAGCAGGAAGGGCATATTCTTGTGGCGGCAAACCTGATATTCCAGGAGATGATGAGCGCAGAAGTCCCGGTATTTTGGCGGAATACGAGCAGATACAAGGTCCTCAGTTTTCGCCACCATAACTCGCGGCTTTCTCGCAAAGCTGAACCCATCTGTATGCTTGAAAGTTGGTGGCTGATTTGGAATTAAGTCGAGGTGGCGACTAGTCAATGAGCCTAATATTTGACCCATCCTTCTAAACTATTTTAAGAGATATTACCACTGTAGATTATGAATAATGATAGGTAATTATCAGAGTTATTAATTACCCAGGTACAATTGTAAATGTCATAATATCGCATTGACTGCACCTAAGGGGCATTGTCATACTCATAGGTAAAGTCATAACAGCCAGTTTCAAACAAAATGCTGTCTCGGACCATAGACAAGAATAGACTGCTGATAATTATGATGAAAATAAAACTTAGCCAAGTTTGGAAGCTGCGCCATTCACGGTACAATTATCGACAGTCATAAAGGTGATTAAGGTGTTTATAATTCAAAAAATAATAATAGATAGGTATACTAACAATTCACATTATGATAAAAAAGTACTTATCTATTACTATAATAAAACAGTAAAAGTAGAGCTCTGTCTGTCTGTATGTACACGCTAATCTCCGAAACTACTGAACGGATTTTCTTGCAGTTTTCGCAGAAGCAGAAGCAGATAAAGCTTATATTGGAGCAACATTTACTTAAGCTATGTTTCATTAAAATTGGGTCACAATGAAAAAAGTTATCGTCGTTTAATTTATACTGTTCGGGCATTGTAATCTTTTAATATGAGGGTAAGTCACAATACTACGGTCGGTTGGCGGCAGAAGAACTGTCAAGAGAGTTCGAGGTAAACGAACGTAAGGATCACACGTGTTTTAGGTGTGTACTGTTCTTTTAAACAAAGTACTGGTTTTTTGGTGATATTATTTTGGCCATCGGAATACTACATTATTTTGAACATTGTTGTGTGTGTGACATTGTGGACTCTGTGTAAATATAACAGCAAAAGGCGCCTGAGAGCAGACCAAGGTGAGTGGCTTTCTTTAAATAAAAAATAAAAATATCACGGGACAATTCACACCAATTGACCTAGTCCCAAAGTAAGCTAAGGAAAGCTTGTGTTATGGGTACTAGGCAACGGATAAACATACTTATATAGATAGATACATACTTAAATACATATTAAACACCCAAGACCCGAGAACAAACATTCGTATTTTTCATACAAATATCTGCCCCGACGCGGGAATCGAACCCGGGACCTCAAGCTTCATAGTCTGGTTCTCTAACCACTAGGCCATCTGGTCGTCAAGTCGTCGTTCTTTATATTGAGAGAGTACAATGCCAAGGACCCTGGGGCTATCCTAATAGAAACCTAGGATCAGTGATCTCCAGCTATCGAAGGGTTCTTTACACGAACATAATATACCTACTTATAAAACAATACCGTGACTGACTGACTGACAGACAACGCACAGCCGGAACAACTGGTGCTAGAGACTTGACATTACTAAAGAAATTATTTTTCGAAATAGGTACCCGTAGGATAGGAAAATATCTAAACTTTGATGGTTTTTTGTCCGTGGGATAGAAATAAGTGAATTCATCTTCAGGCTTGATTTTAAAAATTCTTTCACTAATAAGTATTACATTACCTAATGCTCCACATACCTAACATGTTATGTACTAATATAGTAAGACATAAAACTTACGAGTCATACAAAACCATAATTATAAATGCTAAAGCAGGCATCGGCAAACCGCAGCTTGCGAGGGGTATGTAAAAGATTTAGATTTTTTTTGCCCAAATGTTGAAAAAACCGGCCAAGTGCGAGTCGGACTCGCGCACGAAGGGTTCCGTACCATTATCTAAAAAAACGGCAAAAATTACTTTTTTTGTATGGGAGCCCCTTAAGTATTTGTTTTATTTTAATTTAATAATTAATTTTTAAAGTGAATGTATAACTAAATATTCTGTGAATAAGTATTTCAAGCGTCTACCTGTTGCCGTTATCAATATCGAGCGACAAAAAAAAATAAAAAAAAGTTTAGATTTATATAGATTTGTTGAAATTCCCACGGGATAGGGAATAGACGGGATTTATTATATTCACTAAGTACCAATGATGATGCGACGAGGGATTTTTGGATGTTGCCGCTACCGGATTTTTGTTTTATTCAATGAAAGAAATGAAGAAGCTTTACTGCGCGGACGAAGTCGCGGGCACCAGCTAGTATCTTACTATTTCTAACCCTTTGTAAACAAAAATTGATTAGAGCATATCAATGTTATGTAGGTACTCAGTTGCTACCACGCTTTACTCTTGTTTTTAGTCCGAGAATGTGGGTGAGGTATTTTGTTTAAGGTACTTCCCTATTAGTTCTTCAGAACTGATACATTTGCGTTTTTTTAACTATGTTTTTGCATAGTTTCATAGTTCAATGGGAAAAAGTCTTGGAATAAGAAAAGACTATAGGTATGTAAGCATGGTGCGAAGTGAGTGGAGTTTTTTGTTAGCTTAGCAGTATTAAGTAGGTAACCATAGCCGAATGTTCACCGTGACTTAAGAGTCTCCAGGAAAAGAAGTTGGTATATACATACCTACAGAATGCAGAAATGTCTAATAGGGTTTATTAATGCCCCAATGCCAGCGATGTCTCTATTCATTGACTGAATTGTCAGTTACATTTTATCATTGATTTTATTGTTGGACTAATTTAACGAGGACACTGTACTTAACTTACAGCAATTTTGTTTTTGATGTCACGCATTATTTCTGCCTTAGGTTGATTTTGCGTAGGTACCTACTAATAATGTTACTATTGACATTACACATGAAAATTGAAAAAAATAGTGGACTGATTTACAGACGGAACTTTTATAATGATGCAAAGAAATGACCAAATGTGTCCCTAAAAACATTAGTTTTAGTTAGGCAATATGTATTACGTATTCGTCTTTCGCTTGGTATTCTGCCTTAGAGTATAGAAATTGATGTAAACTAACGATTTAGTAGGTATACTTGTATGTTGTGTTGAAAATTTTCAAACTTATTTACTTATATTAAAACACAAAAGCAAAGCTATAAAATGGTCTTACCATTGTGAAATTGAGTATATTTTTCTTTTCAATTATTTAGGTGCATCGTTAATTTTAATGAGGCCTGACTTATTCTTATCCAAGTAGAAGTATAACTATACTATAAATTAAAATTTTTAAAAACTCCCAACGCAATTCAATCTAAAATCCCTTCCGCAGCATAGAAAAGAGCTGATAACTTTGAAATGGCTAAACCAATTTTGATGAAACATGTCTAAGAACCATCGCCAAGAAACCTGCTTTCAAATAAAAAAAAAACCGCATTCAAATCGGTTCACCCATTTAACCTTTTCAATGCCAACGACACATATAGGTGTCACAAAGTACAGTGTCAAAGTGATCTTGACACAATGACATAAGATTCAAAGCAGGTTTACGTTTTGTCGAGGCGTGGCGTTGAAAGGGTTAAGAGTTATGATGTCACAGATAGACACACAGACAGACAGACAGACAGACAGTCACACACACACACACACACACACACACACACATTGCGGTCAAACTTATACTTATAACACTCTTTTTGTGTCGGGGGTTAAAAAATAAAATGCGAAAGTGGTATAGGTATATATATTTATTTACATGAGATTGTCCGCAAATACATGGTTTGATAATGGAAAATTAATAAACAATTATGTTTACGCGAGTTGTTGTCCTTTTCCCATGCGGTAGTAGAAGCCTTGCATGTTGATCAGTTCTTGATGTGTGCCCTTTTCAATTATTTTACCTAAACAGGAGAGACAACGTGAGTCAAATTATACTCGCTTAATGGGTATTTTAGATCAATCTCGGTTTATACCTACATCCAAAAAATATTTTTCCCCAAAAAGTCAGATGTGACAGAAACTACCCAAGTTCAAGTTGAACGAAGAGTTTCGTACAACTTTAGTTACACATATATACAGTTCATTAGGTAGGTACCACATAGGTACTAAAATCTAGCAAACTATGAAAATATCAAGGACCTAAGTATTGTCGTAGCCAGATTTTTTGAGTACAAAAAGCGGAATTTTTTCGTCGCAAGCGGGACATATTAAAACAACGTATATCATAATATTCATAATATCATAGTAGTTTTTAAATACTTTTCCTTTAATTTGAGTCTCAAATTACGCAATTCCCCAAAAGCGGGACTGAACCTGTCCCATACGGAACATTTAATTTCTCGTCCGCAAAAATCTGGCAGCACTGCTAAGTACTTATAAATACTTAGTTGAAAAGATACAGTTCCTTGACGGACCCACGGAAAGTGAGTAGTAATGGTCCAATGGCATACTTTTCACTCGGAACCCAATACGTTATGTCAGAAAATATTTTAAGCATAATATCTTATTATACCTTTATCTAGCACGCAGATGATATCGGCATCTTTGATGGTTGAGAGTCTGTGAGCGATTGTAATACACGTTCGTCCCTTCGCAGCCTTTTCTAATGCCTCAGTTACAACCTAGAAAAAGTTTTTTCTAAGTTAGTTATAAGGTTTGCGGTAGAGCGGTAGTAAAGCTGCGAGCCAGTCGAGCTCATACAGGTTCGTTCCGTAGCCCTGGCGATATAGTATAGTTTACCCGCTCGCTGTTGGCGTCGAGCGCGGAGGTAGCTTCGTCGAGCAGCAGCAGCCGCGGCGAGCGGATGAGCGCGCGCGCGTTGCACACGCGCTGCTTCTGTCCGCCCGATAGTTGCGCGCCGCTCGAGCCCAGGCTCGTGTCGTAGCCCTGACGATATAGTATAGTTTACCCGCTCGCTGTTGGCGTCGAGCGCGGAGGTAGCTTCGTCGAGCAGCAGCAGCCGCGGAGAGCGGATGAGCGCGCGCGCGATGCACACGCGCTGCTTCTGTCCGCCCGATAGTTGCGCGCCGCTCGAGCCCAGGCTCGTGTCGTAGCCCTGACGATATAGTATAGTTTACCCGCTCGCTGTTGGCGTCGAGCGCGGAGGTAGCTTCGTCGAGCAGCAGCAGCCGCGGCGAGCGGATGAGAACGCGCGCGATGCACACGCGCTGCTTCTGTCCGCCCGATAGTTGCGCGCCGCTCGAGCCCAGGCTCGTGTCGTAGCCCTGACGATATAGTATAGTTTACCCGCTCGCTGTTGGCGTCGAGCGCGGAGGTAGCTTCGTCGAGCAGCAGCAGCCGCGGCGAGCGGATGAGCGCGCGAGCGATGCACACGCGCTGCTTCTGTCCGCCCGATAGTTGCGCGCCGCTCGAGCCCAGGTTCGTGTCGTAACCCTAGTGATGACACGTAATTTTTGTAACACATGTTTAACTCGTTAGCAATATAGTATATAGTTTTAGACGTCTTTGTAGAGCCATGGGCACTTACCTGAGGTAGAGATATGATAAAGCTATGGATGTTGGCGGCTTTCGCAGCATCGACTATTTCGTCCTTAGAGACGTTTCGACCGTTGTCCCCATACGCAATGTTCTCGCCAAGTGTGCGGTCAAATAGCACGGGCTCTTGCTGCACCACGCCCAGCTGTTGGCGCAAGCGCGGGAGTGTCAGCGACCTTCGGATGTCACGCCCGTCCAGTTCCTAAAGTGGAATTTTGTCCAAACCTCATCTCATTATTTTGATCCTTGCGATCGGTAAGCTACTCGCTTATAAAAAGAAATGGCATTATAAATAGAGGCTGAAGACTTACGACATTTCCCGAAGTGGGATCATAAAACCGCTGCAATAGCTGCAGCACGGTGGATTTACCGCAGCCTGAGGAGCCCACCAGCGCCACTGTCTTGCCCGCCTCTACACGCAAGTCTATACCGTTGAGGATTTTTTGATGCATGCGCGTTGGATATCTAAATTCAACGTCTATGACACTAAAGTTTCCAGTAGCGGACTGTAAATAAATATTAAATTAATTATGATCCCAGGTAGGGCAGTATGTCCTTTAGGCTGGTGTCGAAGTTATATCTTGAAGCACTTCTTTCATCTTTCATATATCAAATAGAAGTAGGTCGTAGGAGATGGAATCATTTACCCATTGTGATGTATCCTTAACTCCAGGTTCTGTGATGACGCAAGGTTGCCGTTGGATGACGGACAGGATCCTCGCGCCGCAGTCTTTAGCAGCGTTGAAGCCAGGCGCGTAAACCAACGATTGGCCTAACATGTAAGCACCGTACATTAGTGCTTCGACCACCCTAGATTAGAGATCAAAAGTTTGATTACAAAGCAGCATGGTTTACGTATTAGGCTATGGATGCAAAGTTCTTACAAGAATACGGTAGCATAGTCGATTCCGTCTGTGGCTATGAGTGTGGCACCGTAGACACTGCAGCTACAAAAGGCGAGGAAGGGGATGTATACTCCCAGCCCCAGGACCAGTCCGCGCCATCTTGTCTTCTTAGCAACCGCAGCACACGATACCTTCAGTGACGCATCGAACTTGTCCATAAAGTTCAATTCAATACCTGCACAACAGATAAATAAAGATAAAAACCGCCTCTGGAAGTCATGCCTACGTAATTAGGGCCTAAGTACACGGCGTTTTTTAAACGCGCCGTCGACACGCTTTTGTATAGATACAAACGCGATACGCACGCGGGTTATTATGGCTGTTCTATGGAATGAAAAACGCGCTGTAAACGCGCGTTCCTAAAATGCACGTCGACGGCACGTTTAAAAAACCGGCCAAGAGCGTGTCGGACACGCCCAAGATAGGGTTCCGTAGTAGGTACGAAAAAATCTTTGCATACTTTGTTTTGGTCCCAACGTCGGCGGTACAGCGCCCGCCATCTATCGGCGAATTGGGGAACTAATCTGCAGTCTACTAGAACTAGTATGTTGTTGATTGTTTTTCAGATGTAATATATTTTTTTATTTGAAAGAAGATACTGTTAGCGTGATCTTATATGTGATTAAAAAAAAAATGCTTGCAATGGCGGTTAAATTACAATCTAAGTTCAGAAATATTTTTTTACAAAAACTTAAAAACTGTTCAACTGATTAAGTTGAAATAATTTTCCAAGAAAGTTTTTATTAAGTTTAACTTACGTGATTTTTTCTATTTTTTAGACGTGCGGTTCAAAAGTTAGAGGGGGGAGGACACATTATTTTTAACTTTCGGAGTGAATATCTCCGAAAATCGACAAATCTTTTTCACGACAACCAGCCCCAAGGAGTTATTGAGAATACTTACAGTTTTCGCAAGGTTTGTGCTTTAGCGCCACCGGTCACCGTCTTTCAGTTTACGCAGTGCACAGCTAAGTACGTTTCAAACTACGTTAACCAAAGTGTCACCTACATTTGTCTTGGAATAAATTTATACCAATGTACGGAAGTGACAACTTTACCTAAACTCTGGACAGTTCTGATCCCAACCACCGCTTCGGTAGCGATGGCTGTGGCTGCTTCCATGGCCTCGCGCTCGTCTTGCTGAGACTTCTGCGACACGATGCCTTCCAACCAGATACTGCCCACCATCTATTTAAATACCAATTATTTAGTACAAGAGATCCTGTTCAAAATGTGTGATAATAAAACTTCATCAAAAAATGGCCTTCAAACAGAATAAGCGGGTTTCAGCTGTAATTTTCACTAGGAAACACACAGTCTAATTGTTTTCCTCACGATGTTCATTCACCGAAAAGCTCTATCACAGAAAATCTCAGAAACAATTCCGCAACTGAATTCCGTAAAACCCCGAGGTGTGGGCTTGAGCGCAAATCGCGTCAACAGCTTGAAGCCATAGGTCAAACTACTGGCTGCCACAGCTTTTTTGTCTTCTTCGACCACATGCTTACAATTCCATCAGGAAAAAATTTCAAGTCTTAAAATGTGTAGGTATCAGTTAATGCAATAGATAGTAGGTAAGCAAAAACCAAAGCATGGTAAACGAGGATTTCTCAAAAACTTTGTAAGTGCATTTAATTTTGGACTCCGACGCGCATAGAAGCTTACATACCTACAGGTAAGTTGCGTGAATGCATTTGAGCCTAATTAAATTAACATAATACAATTTCCGTAGCCAAAGGGTAAAAACGGGACCCTATTACTGAGACTTCGCTGTCCGTCCGTCCGTCGGTCTGTAACCAGGCTGTATCTCATGAACCGTCATAGCTAGACAGTTGAAATTTTCGCAAATGATGTATTTCGGTTGCCGCTATAACAAAAAAATACTAAAAAACAGAATAAAATAAATATTTAAGGGGCTCCCTTACAACAAACGTGATTTTTTTGCTCGTTTTTGCTCGATATTGATATTGGCAACCGGTAAACGCTTGAAATATTCACAGAACAGATTCACAGAATATTTAGTTACATATCCACTTTAAAAATGAAATGAAATGAAAGAAAAAAAATAATTAAATTAAAATAAAACAAATATTTAAGGGATTATTTTGCCGTTTTTATAGATAATGGCACGGAACCCTTCGTGCGACTCGCACTTGGCCGGTTTTTTGTCTAAGTATGGAAATTTATTTTTTTGGTATCAGTCACGAAACAAAAAAGTAAATAACTAGTAAGGTAAACGTACCCATGCGGCCATGCTGGACTCCTGAACGCGCGGTAGATGACATCCATCTGTTACCTCTCTTACTATTACCACAGAATATATAATAGTACTAACGTACAGAATGGACACGCTCCACCCCGCACCGATTCGAGTTATCCCACCCCTCAAGGCGCAGATTGCCGGACCCCGCCCGAATCCAGAAGAGTGCGCGCGCGATGTATGTAGGCGTACGCGTGTACAGACGTCGTCATGCTTATGTAGATTCAAGAACGCGTATTTGTACGTCGTGTCCGCCGCGTACTATTACATAAGATTGTAGGTGCCATGTATTGGGTCAGTGTCGAGGACAGGGACGATTACCTTAAGTGGTTAAAAAAAGGAAATTTCCATACAAATGATTTAGACAGTTTGGGAGGCTGTGTTAGTTAGGCTCAGTTGCATTCACGCTACATACCCATACATCTCAATACAAACGCACAAAGTAGAACATAGCCATAAGAAAAGACACGAAATAAAGAACTGTAGGACACGTACGAGTGGCACGAACGCTGTCCCGACCAGACCAAGTTTCCAATTGTAGCACATGGCGAGAACGAAGCCGATGAAAACGGAGCTGACTCCCTGCAGGATGAGGCCGATGCGCAGCCCCGTAGCGCCCTGCACCTCGGCCGCGTCGCCGCTCAGCCGCGCGCAGATCGCGCCCACCGTGTTGCTCTCGCGGTCGAAGTAACCTATCTCCTGAGACACGAATTGGGAATGTCTAAAAAAAATTACAATACAATGCAATGACTCTTTATTGTACACCAGAAATAGTAAGCAATACAGAAAAAAGGTACACAGAGAGAAAGTTACAAGGTAAGCAATAGGCGGCTTTATTACCAGTGGTTTTAATATTTTTTTTGTATAGAAAAGTCAATTAAAAGACAATAATTTCAATATTTTGTCATTTAGATCACTACTTTTTTCAAAATTTATTATTTTAACTATCTTGGTTGATGACGTCAGATTATAATTGAGGGCCAAATTTCTAAATCTATCTAAATGCGTACGATAAGGCAACCCCTTTAAATATTTTTTACGTAGTGGTATACTGTAACTAGTGTCACTTTACTAGCGCTGTCCAAGTGCTAGATGTCAGACAGCGGGTCCAAATCAAACTCCGTAATATACTCCACAAATTGTGGATAATTCTAACCACAGTGAATAAAGTATGACTTGGACTGGTCACGCAATTTACACCAATGTCAAATAAAGGACATTGCTTATTTGTTATGTAATAAATTCATTACATAATATTAAAATTAAATAACTACAGAAAACGAGTTAGAAAGCATTTATCTCGAAATATTTTCGATTTACTACTTATACATTGCAAAAGTTTTAATTCAGAATTCATCATAAAAGTATCATAAGTTTGCATTGCGCGCTTTTTAAAGACTTCTTTTGTTTTTACTTTGTCGTGTTAAGCTGCGTACGGACTGCGGGCACTGCATGCGTACCCGGGAACGCGTAGTCGGGATACGTAGTCCACGCGTACATTGGATAAGCGTACAGCTCCTGTACGGACCGCCGCGAACCTGAACGCGAGTTCAATCGATCCACTGCGAGCCGAGCCCCAGTCATTCGCCATGAATCGAAACAGACCGTCTAAATACAGCGTACCTACCCGGGCGCACGCGACCGCTTTGACGCGCGACCAAAAACCGACAGACGGCGGCTCGCTGGAAGCCGAGCTCGCGCGGCACGCGTTCCCCTAAGTGTACGCGTAGCTGCAAGTACGGACATGGCGTTCCAGGACACGCGTACCCGGGTACGCGTACAGTGCGCGCAGTCCGTACGCAGCTTAAGTGGGCATGTATTTGAGCGTTTCAACCGCCTTTTTAAAGAAATGGCAGGTTCTATTACAGTTTCCAGTTATACGGTGGACGTTCAGGACCTCTAATATTACAACCAAAAGCCCCATTAAAATCTACAGCCATTTCTTAAAAAATAATTGTAAGCTGCGTACGGACTGCGCGCACATTACGCGTACCCTACGCGAGCCCGGGTACGCGTACCCGGGTACGCGTGTCCTGGAATGCAATGTCCGTACTTGCAGCTACGCGCACAGTGTACGCGTACATAGCGTACAGACATGGCGTTCCAGGACACGCGTACCCGGGTACGCGTACTCGGGCTCGCACAGGGTACGCGTAATGTGCTCGCAGTCCGTACGCAGCTTAAGGCTCGAATAAACGCCTTCCAGACTGTTACCAATGTGTGTTGGTAAAATTTAAAAAATCGAATTTAATCCACTTCCTGTGGTTGGATCACAGGGTCGCATAAGGTAAACGTCCATGTGCTCGACACTGACTCTTATGTCATAGTAAGAGAGGTGAAAGATAGGTGTCATATACTGGGCGTTGAGGTGTCGAGCATTAGTACGTTTAACTTTGATATTTTGGATCGCAATTAAAGTATTACATTCCGAAAAAAAAAACTCAATTTGAAAACGAAGATTAACTAATTTTATTTTGGGTTTTAATATTTTAAATTTATTTTAGTCAAAAATCCTACCTGTCTGAGTAAGCTTGTGAAGTATTGTTCTCGCAGTCGCGTGGTCATGCGCAGCCCTGCATTGGTGAAGGTGACACTCTGCAGACACATCGTGGACCCGGCCACGGCCGCCACTATTATGAACATACCCGAATACAAATCCGCCAGCTGTATGATACGGGCATTGTCTGATAATGAGAATATCTGAAAATAAAAGATAAATAAAAAGGTAAATGTCCCTATGCTCGGCTTCGGCGGCTCCCGTCACCGCTATTGTTAAAACATAAAATAGATGGCAACTAGTGGGACAGTAACCAGCACTCGGACGTTTAACTTAAGTTTTTACCAGCGTTAGCAGTTGGTCTAAATCCGATGAATAATAATTAAGTACTACTGGTTAAAAAATAACAATGTTTTAATGTATGTAAATCGAATTAAATGCACTCTGTTACGTATTAGGTACTAATACGGTAAAATAGTTTTTTAATTCAGGTATTGTTTCCGTTACAAGATATACCTGTGGTATCAAAGTTTACGGGTGCCTATTTCTTTTATGCTTATATATTTATCATTAAACTAGCTTTTGCCTGCGACTTCGTATGCGAAGATATAACGTTAGTTGTTTGGATGAAATTTGGCACACAGGTAGTTAAGGTAGTTACATTAACACATAGGATAATGCCCAAAGTTCCCGCGGAAAGGAATAAGTGAATTCTATAACCGCTAGCCGTGGTGGCTTAGTGGTTTGACCTAGGGTTTTTTAAGAAGAGGGTCGTGGGTTTGAGCCTGGGCTTGCACCTCTGAGTTTTTCCGAATTCATGTGCTAAATTACGTTTGAAGTTTAACATGAGCTTTACAGTGAAGGAAAACACCGCGAGGAAAGCTGCACACACCTGAAAAGAAATTTAATGGTGTGTGTAAAGTTCCCAAATCGCACTGGACCCGTGTGGGATCTACGGCCCAAGTCCTCTCGTTCTGGGAGACCTGTGCCTGATCGAACCGGGCTTATTTTATCGCCGGAAAGTGATAAAAATTTCCCGCGGGATAGAAGTAACTGTTTTGGCCTATTTTTAAAATCAGAGACATAGTAGCTTTTGTCATCCGTGGGAGTTATGAATTTTCCCGGAGAAAAAGTAGTCTATGTCAATCAGGGATATTGTAGGTTTCAATCGGTAAAATATTTTTTTAGATCAGCTCCAAAGTTGAACTTACTTACCTACTTCTATTTCACGGGAATTTTGCATTTTCCCGCAGAAAAGTAGCTTATGTCAATCAGGGAAACTGTAGCTTACTATTAGTGAAAGAGTTTTTAAAATCAGCCTAGTTGTTAGAGAACCTGACTACGAAGCTTGAGGTCCTGGGTTCGATTCCCGATCGTGGCAGATATTTGTGTGAAATATACGAATGTTTGTGCTCAAGTCTTGGATGTTTAATATGTATTTAAGTATGTATTTATCTATATAAGTATGTTTATTCGTTGTCTAGTACCCATAGTAGCTTTGCTTAGTTTGGGACTAGGTCAATTGGTGTGAATTGTCTCGTGATATTTATTTTTATTTAGCTTCTCTCCGCTACGCTCCCGCATAAGCCTTTGAATCTAAAACCATTCCGAGTCGCTTCCGCCCCGTACCGCCTTGCTCGCTCGCACCGCGTCAAACTTAGCTTTATTATCAAATTGCCCTTTTATCACGTAGCAATATAATAATGACCGGGCAATATTATACATAAATAATGAAGCTTAGATAGCAATTAATCACTTTGCCCGATAGAGCTAGACATTATTAATAATGCCCGCATTAATCACTTGGTCCATAACATATACATACATACCTATACTTAAATACATAAATAACATCTATGACTACCGTGCAGATATCCAATTTCATTGCACAAAATTTAAGTCAAGTTCAAAGTCAAGGTCGCGCTAAACACTAGGGCCCATCTGAATTAATCTGCATATGTATATTTTCTTTTATTTTCAATCCGTTATGATAATGAATCATACGAACCGCGACAGAGTAGCCGTACAGCGTTGCAAAGCAAGGGAAGCAAGCTCCCTGAATGATCGCTGCAATGGCGCCGATAACTAACAGCAGCCACTCCGGCCCGTTCAACTTCAGTAACTCCCAATCACTGACGGGCCTTAATTCCTGTTACAAGCAAAATAATTTTTCATCTCTCATACTCGGAAAGTGAGGCAAATCATATCTGACATACGGGAGGATAACTATTATTTTCTTCTCTAGGGTAGAAATGAATTAAAAAAAAAAGGCATTGGCTGTCAATGGAACACATACGCATTCAGCCAAGCATTACGGCATATACATGGAATAATTAAATATTGAGTTTTTTTTTCTTAATTAGTCATATTACAAATTTTGTAATGCCTGTGAAATATTATTAAATTAAATTACATTAGTTTCTTATTTAATGACTTAAACCAGAAAAGTTACAAAATGTTAAGAAAAAAACACGGTAAACGACAATGTTATTGTCCACACAGCCTATCTATACACAGCCATAAGAATAAATAATTATGACACAGCTTAATTCCTTGGTTCAAATTGGTCACTTACATATTTTATAAATAAATTTACTGAAATATCTACTTTATCTACTGTTTTCATTGATTATTATATTGAACATTCTAAATTTTGTTAAATTAATTATTCCTTAACAATAAACTCCATTGAAATATTTTACAACGATCATATTGACCAGTTTAGACATTATTATTTATTTATACTTATATTTTTTACTTTCCTTGTAGTCGAAATGAAAAGCAGAGTGTTTAAACTCGGGAAAAACACCAATAACACCCTCGGAATATGTGATGTGTGATATTGGTTATTTTCCTCCCTTGTTGAACAATCTACTATTCTAACTTTCATATCAGAATCCACCACCATTTATGTTAAAGCGTAAATGTTTGAAAAATGAATAACCGGGGGTGTGATTGTCTAAGCGCACACGTCTCATGATTCTCTAAACGCTAAAGGATCACACGGCTAAACGCGTTCCAACATTGAAAAGGTAAGATTAAGAATAAAGCCAGCCTAAAACGGTAGGTACTTTATATTAGCGTTTAAAATTTCGTTTTATGTTTCTGCTTACAGAAACTTAAGTAAAAAAGAAAAAAACAAGCAACTTAAACTACAACTTAATCCAAACCTAAAAACCTATATTTAGAAGTATAGCCCAGGGGCCTGTTGCATAACAAAGTACAACTTATATTACAAGCGGAACTCCCTTTCTAGTTAATATAACTGAAGTGAGAGTTCCGCTTGTAATATTAGTTGTACTTTGTTATGCAACAGGCCCCTGATCGCTGGCATGGGATGGGTGATGTGATGGGCTGTCAGCGTTTCTTTGTTGAATGGCTGTTTCTGTTATTTGTGTTGTTGTGTGTTCTGTTTAGTCAATGTATAGTTTTACAGGCAGATGATTCCATTTCATTTTTTTCAAAAATAATAGCAATAAACGCACCATAACCCATAGGCCTTTGAATCTGCCTCCAGCAAGATTAACTGTATTCAAAAGGAACTCTTATTATGTCGTTAGCAAGATTTATAATGCAGTGCCAAGGTCTATAACTGATTTGACTGGTAACCAGTTCCAGACAAAACTAAAGGCATGGTTACATGATAAATGTTTTTACTCTTTGAAAGATTTCTTTGAGGATTGTAAATAAGTTATGTGTAAAATTAGATTGTAAGAATCATTTGTATGTCAGAAATAGCAGGATGGTTGGGTTTTATATTGTATTTATGTCTAACACCTAATTGTTACCCATTCAATGCAAATAAAGATAAAGATAAAGATAAAGATAAAGATAAAGATAAAGATAAAGATAAAGATAAAGATAAAGATAAAGATAAAGATAAAGATAAAGATAAAGATAAAGATAAAGATAAAGATAAAGATAAAGATAAAGATAAATAAAAAATAAATAAATAAATAAATATCACGGGACAATTCACACCAATTGACCTAGTTCCAAAGTAAGCTTAGCAAAGCTTGTGTTATGGGTACTAGGCAACGGATAAACATACTTATATAGATAGATACATACTTAAATACATATTAAACACCCAAGACCCGAGAACAAACATTCGTATTTTTCATACAAATATCTGCCCCGACACGGGAATCGAACCCGGGACCTCAAGCTTCATAGTCAGGGTCTCTAACCACTAGGCCATCTGGTCGTCTAAAGATAAAGATAAAGATAAAGATAAAGATAAAGATAAAGATAAAGATAAAGATAAAGATTCATTTAATTCTATCCGCCTCGGCGTGCATAAGCATAACATATAAATACAAAATGATATATCATCAGGTATACCTCATCATCAACTTTAGTTTCCAGTTCATCGTAATGACGTGAAAAATTTTGCATTCCTGCCGAAACCACAGAACAGACGGAGCTGCGAGGTGTCATCCAGTCGTGGGAGCCTGTAGTACATAAAAATACTATAGGGTACTTATAATTTCCCGGAGCTCTCAAAATTCCACATTAAGTAAAGAACTTATTTTCATATGCCATCAGACAATATCTAAGTTCGCTAGAAGAGTTCTTTCATTACTGTTAAACTCGCTTTTTCGAAATTTTTCGTGGGTCATACGAAGGCAGTGTAACAATAAAGAGCCATTATACTTAACTGGCAGAAAAGCAGATGTATCGCGATTAATGAAGTGAGTATTTAAGTTTATATACCTTTTCTATTAGAAAACCGCCTGATCATTTTCTTAGTCGACCGCCTCATGACATCATTTCGAGGTACTTGCACTACTTCTTCTGGAACTTCACCGGCTTCTTCGGGCAAAGATTCAATAACGACTGCGTCTTTCCCTTCTTTACCGGCAGTAACAAGCTTATGATAAAATCCTGGAAAGACGAATTGATTTGAGCCTTAAGCTACAAACGCACAAACAGCGGAATCGTGGCAGTGACGGTTGTAATATTCTAACTTGTATGAACGAGTTCGCGGTACGGTACCGCACAACCGTTCATACAACTTAAAATATTACAACCGCCATCGCCACCGCACCGCCACGCCTCCGCTGTCTGTGCGTTTGGAGCTTTAGTCAGATTTCAAAAGGCTTTCCACTCTGTTCATGATAACTCCACTTGCCTTTAGCTCTCATAAGCTCATGATGTGTACCCGCCTCTATAATGGCACCTTGGTCCATGCAAATTATACGGTCTGCGTTTATGATTGTCGATAACCTGGGCAAATATATGTTAATGATTAAGTAAATAGGTAAACACTGTCCACACGAATATTATGACCCTAAAAGTAAATCTACATGCTGTGTCTTATCCAACCCCGACGTTGGTAGAATCATCAAACAGCTGATAAAGCCACCTATATCTAAATTTGAATTGGATTGAGTCTACAAGTGAAGTGAGGCTCTGAAGAGTTTAGTGACAGATTACTTAGTCGATTAGTTTTCTATTTTCATTTATTTGGACACCAGAAAAAGTCTTACCTATGAGATACGGTGAGAGTCGTTCTATTTTGACTCGCAGTGTCCAATGCCTTCTGGACTTGCCGCTCTGATTGAGGGTCGAGTGCTGACGTGGCTTCGTCCAACAGCAGGATCGTTGGCTCGCGCAGCAGCGACCGCGCGATAGCGATCCGCTGCTTCTGCCCGCCCGACAGCGAAGCACCGCGCTCACCAATAACCGTATCATAACCCTTCAAATACAAGCAAACTTTGTGCAAGGAGTGCTGGCTACGTATAGTGCATTGGGCTTGCTTTGTCTCTAAGTTACTTTAGATTTTAAACTAATGTCAGAACGGAGAAGGCATATGCGAATGGGATAAGAGGTCGTGTGTTTGTATATTTGTAAGTCTATTACCATTTTTCTCGATAACTACGGAACCGCTTTGGATGGTAATGAGCTGATCAACGGCTATGTAATTTTGTTTGTGAAACTTTTACCAAGGTAGTTTTTGTATGTTTGGTGGGTGTCCTACCCACCTACGTTCCAGTAAAGTTATTTCCTTTTGGAATCTATGATTCAATGATTTCAATTCAAAACTATTACTGAAAATGATGTACAACATTTGGTTTTAAATTATTACCTACTTATTTTTAAATTTAACACATCCGTGCGTTACATATGGGTAGCAGGTATACGCGATATTGTTGCGAAAAATATATTACTTACATTAGGTAGAAGAGATATAAAGTCATGGGCGAAAGCCATTGTTGCTACTTTTTTTATTTCATCATCAGTTGACAAAGGGCGTCCGATTGCGATGTTGTCTCGAATAGTACCCCGAAAAAGTACGGGCTCCTGACCTACCACACCTAAAACGATATGTAAAGAAAAGTTGTAAATACTTAATACACAATAATACAAAATTGTTTAAAACTCTTACATTGGATAGTTGTAGGTTGAAGAAAGTACAAACCTAGAGAAGATCTCAGGTGACCAACGTTTAAAGTCTTCAGGTCATGGCCATCAATTTTGACGACACCAGAGTGTGGATCATACGACCTTTGCAAAAGTTGAAGGATAGTGGATTTACCACATCCGGATGACCCGACTAATGCAACGTTTTCACCAGGTTTCACGTGAAGAGAAAAGTTCTTTAATATCTGTCAATAAAAAAAGAATTAGAAAAATTACAATTTTAATAAACTTTAATACTCAGGTTTTAGGCAACTTAAAAACTAGCACAACACTTCTTTTTATGATATAGGTAAAATACAAAAAAAATAATAATACAAAAACACACACCTAGCTTTTCAGCTACCTTACTACCCCTCGGTAGCGGCGCTCGGAATACTACAGGAAAATGATTAGAAAATGCAAGGTCCGCGCAGGATGCGAGATTCCATAAAAAATTATACTAAGTACTATCAACGGTGACGACAAATTTTCGTTCTCTGATTTGCCTCTTTTTATGCATAATCTGCAACTTTATAAAAGCCTTCGGGATCCCAAAATCCTGCGTATTCCTGCTCAAAATTAATCAAAGTGGTCTTGATATTAGAATAAGAATCAGTATACCTTAACATCAGGTCTTGCAGGATAACTGAAAGTCACTTTTTCGATGGATATTTCTCCAGCCAGTTTGCGAATCTTGATGCCATGTGGGTTTAAGCTGTCTATTTTAGGTGTCCTGTTTATGAGTGGAAACACCCCAGCAGCTGCACCCCGGGCCGCGGCGAACGCTTCCGCGTGGGGAACGATGAATGTTATAGATTGAACCGCCATGTATGCGCTAAACAAGATCTGGAAAAGAAAAAGTATGGTAAACGTACCAATGCTCGACACCTCAACGCCCATCTGCCACCTCTCTTACTATGACATAAGATTTATGGTGCCATTTATTGGGCCAGTGTCGAGCACAAAGTGACGTTTACCTTATCCCTAGATAATTGGCTAAGTAAAGTTTTTTGAAGAGGTGCTAATTATATTTTTTTTCGACAGTGGTCGACTTCAACACTAAGAAACTGCAGGTGTTTTATTTTTATCTCCTTTTATTTATTAGAAATATTTTTTTAAGTGTTCGAGATGACATTTGTGAGATTTTACGGCTGACAAGCGGTTCGTGCTCAGTACTAAGAAGAAATAGAAAAAAAACGAAGTCAACTGTCGCTTCTGTCAATGTCAAATGAAATATAACCGTTTGCGTTTCGTTTGCTTTGCGTTGTCCAAGAAGCAGTTCCAAAATAGTGATCGAAAGTATTCAATCGTGATCCAATTAACGTGCATAGGTCGTGGAGAAATGCGGTAAAATTAAAAGTCCGGATTTTATGCAGAGGTCGATAAAAATAGTCCAAAAATCACACTGAGCACACCAAAACGCAAAGCAAACGAAACGCAAACGATTTGACATTGACAGAACTGACAGTTGACTTCGTTTTTTTTTCTATTTCTTCTTAGTAATGAGCACGAACCGCTTGTTAGCCGTAAAATCTCACAAATGTCATCTCGAACATTTAAAAAAATATTTCCAGTTAACAACAGGAGATAAAAATAAAACAGCCGCAGTTTCTCGATCTCCAGAACGCCGACTGTCGAAAAAAAATATAATTAGCACCACTTCAAAAAACTTTACTTAGCCAATTTTGAACATTTCAATACATGCATATGACTATGGAGTCAAAACATGAAATTTGCCTAGTGATATTGTGTACCTACCCCAAGACTTTTTTTTATATGTGTAAACGTCTATTCCTAATTATGTGGAAATATCAAATAAATTGACTTATGTGTTATTCCCGAGAGAGAACTTTCGTGTTCGTTAATTAGTAGGAATTACACTGAATATTTTCCCCACGACGTATCGTTGTTCTTCCGAGTCTTTGGCTAAATCCTGGAGCACGAGTCGGGTGCCGTAGGTGACGCCGATGGCATTGAGGGTGTAGGTGAGCACCCAGTTGAAGCCGGTGCCGAGCCCCGTGAACAGCCCGCGCCGTCGCCCGTACTGCTCCGCTGGCTCCAATAACTTTTTGTACCTAAAATTAATAGAATTCTAAACATTTTCCTCAATTCCAAACATTTTCTAGTGTTCGATTTCCATCCTCAGATTATAGGTACGTTTCTGGTTTTTCAATGTATAGTCGCACCATTGGATTTCCGAACCATCGTAGAACGTTTTTACAGTAAGCATCATAACGAGTCACTGTGACATTTTTCGTGAAAAGGTTCCATAGTAGGCTTCGATTCAATTGGTTCGACTGTACGCTAGTTTCGCTACCCGTATATATATATTACATATTCATAATCCATGTAAAAGGGCATTTTATTACGTTTACTGTTTTCAGAATACAATATGTTTGTAGGAGGTACCTATCTAATGGCATGGCATTTTTAATCCTCGACAGAAAAAGAAAGGTGTTATAAGTTTGACCGGTAGTGTGTGTCATGTGTCTGTCTGTGGGACTGTCTGTGGCATCCTAGCTCTTAAACGAGTGAACCGATTTGGTTGCGGTTTTCATCAAAATTGGTTCAGCCGTTTCATAGTTATCAGCTCTTTTATTAGCTGCAGAAGGGATCTTAGATGCATAATGGGAATTTACTTTATTTTCAAACATATGTACGTATACTATACATATATGAGTGACCTAATTGCGTTGGGGTTTTTAAATTTATAGTTATTAGGTTTATCATAAACACATAAACACAGCTCAGATGACAATAAATATGATATTGTCATTTGTACTCAGTCTAGCAAAATTACTGAGTCATAAATTATGAGTGATAATGATAAGGGGCATAAATCCAATCCTTAGGTAAATGAAATTAAGAGCATGAGATAACGCTTCATAGTAGTTTCCCACTTGGACAAATAATAATTGTCTTCATACTGCCAGATGGGGAATATAAACTGACGATTAAGAATATTATGGCGTACCTAATGTACAGCAACGATTTTTAAAATTACACATTAAATGAACCGTGAAACAAGCTGAATTTTACTGCACTGCATAAACAACTCCTTATCACATTCAGTCTACCCACTTGAGAAATCTACATAAGTAGACAGGGTGTCCCGTAAGTAGTACGATCAACGGAAATGGGAGATAGGTGTCAGGTCATCTACCAAATATCAAAAAATGACCGAATGAATGAATGATGATGATTTTCGAGAAATTTCGATATTTCTGATTTTTTGAAAAATGTATACCCGCACTAAGATTTTGAGTTGTGATATTCCGAATTAATTATTTTTTGCATTTATTGAATAATCATTTAGAATAGTTGTGTTATCTTATCAGATGCAAAAAACCATCTTTGAAAAACTATTTCAGTTTTTTATTTATTCTTATTTAAATTTAAATGTTGCCTCTTCTCCTAAACTTTGGAAAAGATTTGATCTTTCACAGTGAAAAAAAATCATATGACCACTGTTTAACCAGTCTGCAATTTTATAACTTAACAAAACCTTGTCTAAGTTTTACTAAAAAAAAATACTGACCGCAAAGACTTCGCGCCGCTAGATTGAAATTCGAAATTTAAAAATAATTAAGATTGGGTTCAAATATGATGAGTTTTTTTTTAAAATAAATAACGCGCAATTCAGTTTTTTTTTAATTTATTTAGTTTTGCATAGCTGCTGAATTCAACCAGAGTGCATTTTGATCCATCTTTAGCCTCAACTTAGATAGGGTGGTAGTACTGGCTTAACGAGATTTGTAGGGTACTAAATGCTTTGTATGGAGATTTTTTTTCCTGTAAATGTTATTTTGATAAGTTATTTATCATTTTTGAATGTCCATTAAAAGGAAATGTTTTTAAGCTAGTAAGCTAAACAGTGGTCATGTAATTTTTTTTCACTGGGATAGATCAAATCTTGACCAAAGTTTAGGAGAAGAGGCAAAATTTAAATTTAAATTAAAATAAATAAAAAACTGCAATAGTTTTTCAAAAATGGTTTTTTGCATCTGATAACACAACTATTCAAGATTTTTTTTCAATAAAAACAATGTAAAAAATCTCCTCAAAATATAAGTGCGGGTATATATTTTTCAATAATTAAGAAAAATCGAAAATTTTCGATAACGGTGCGACTTTTACCAAGGTGTTTTTGATATTTGGTAGATGACCTGCCCACCTATCTCCCATTTCCGTTTACCGTACTACTTATGGGACACCCTGTATGTTATAATCAAACCTGTGTATCTCCTTTTCTTCACCAGCAAACGCAACTATAGTTTTAACTGATTTGAATACTTCTTCGGCGTGCTTCCCGGCTTGACTGTACGACATCATTTCACGCACTGACGATTTTGATTGGTACTAGAATAATAAGGTTTTGTAAGAAAAAAAAATACATTTTTACACAGGCTTTGTAGACTGTACTTGAATTTTTATCTAAACAACATACATAGGTATCATACCAAATTTCAAGTCAATTTGATCACTATACCAACAAGTTCGTCCGCGGCGCTCGGCGGGGAAGCCTGTCGCAGGGAGCCTCTGCTGTTCTTAACGAGATTCTTTTTAATAAGTGCGGCAAATGCTGACTGCGACAGGGTTCCGCGGAGGGCCGCGCACGAGCTTGTCGGAGTATAGCAGTGGGAGAAATTCCACGTGCATGATTTGAAGATAACTTACATAGGTACAGTCGAAGGCATTAATATCTATACAGCCATCGCGTGAAATATACTTATGTTAACATAAACCTTATGGTTAAGGGTATAGAGTTGTATAGATATTTTTGACGTCTTTTTAACTGTACTACATACGAGCATCGCAAGTTAAATAAGCTTGTTAAAAGTGACTGTAAGTACATAACATTATGTAAATTAGTTAAAAATTATTAAATACATAAACTATCAAATACTCACATCAGATAATAATATTGAGGCTATTAATGAAAATGGTAGCACAGTGAGACATGCGAGCGTGAGCTCCCAACCAAGAGGAAACGATTGACAGATAGATATTATAGCTGTCCCTAATAAATTGGCGACTACTGCCAACTTGTCGCTCATTCCTTCTTTTAACTTCGTCATATTCCTAAAAAAAGTGAATTATATCGAAATAATATGAACAATAAAAATGAACACTAGGTATCATATTCTTTTTAAGTGGGAATATTATTGTAAGTTATACTCACTCAGACATTTTCGAAGCAAGATTGAAATCGGAATCAGTATCAAACCATTCCATATCTTGGCCTAGGACTGTTTCAAGAAATCTTTTTCGTATTCGTGTTATCTAGAAACATAATGCTATTACATAAACAAGTTGATTTCAAATTAAACCGGAATATATTTCATTTGGTGGTCGGGTTATTTTGGCTGAATACCACTGTTAATGTTTTGTAGTTTTTATTGTTATATTTTGTTGTCAATTGGCCGATGTTCAAAGTGTAGGTATACAGCGTCAAAGGGGTTACTACATTTTGAAGCAAAAATCGCAATGAAAAACCTCTATTATACCAATTCAATCAAACTAACCTAACCATAAACTTGAATATTCCGGATTAATGGAAAAAAGCGCTAACTATCATCAAATTATTTTACGAGCCTTACGATACTAAAATGGTAATACTCGTACTTTCTAGACTATTCTACGAAAGTTGGTGTAAGTGTGTAATTTTTTTTCTATGTTTGGAAAGTAGGTAGTTAACGGACTACGGCAACGATAACGGCTAATGACTTGCACAAAAGATGGAAATGTAGCCCTAAGATATCATTTTAATCTAAATGTTTCTTTAATAACGCTAAGCCCTTCGCTCAACAGTGCTGAGGCAGTCGTTGGATAATGTTCTAATCTTTATGTGCTAGATCTTCTTAGACGATTTCACAATAGGTATACGTCTAACAGTCTATAGTTTATAGTTGGGTGATACTTCGGTGTATCTACGTAGTTTGTGACTAAGTTTATGGCTAAGCTTCATTTAAACGGTTAGAATAATTGGTGCGATATATATTCTTTGTATTGCTGGGTGGGTACAATAATTTCTGAATCACTGAATCACTAAATCATCGATGTTTCCATCGACGGCAATATATTGCAACTTGCACGATACTTCTTGCGTCATATAAATGAGCCTTAGTCACAACTGTTGATCGTCTTCTGTCACCTTTACTCCTTTCCTGATCCTCAAACTCACCCCTTCTTTCAGTTAGGCTATACTATAGGTATCGTTTGACATCAAGGTATGATTACCTAATAAGGATCAGGTACTAAAAAGTTGAAAGCTTAACTACAACATAAATAACATAATTTATGCGGCTGAGGCCATTAACTATTTACCCTCGCCTACAGCTCAGGTGGATGTAAACGTCGCGGGTAAAACGACGCATTACAGGCACTTGATGTACAATCTGCTAATTTAGAAAACGAACCTGTCTTAATGCGCTCCAGTTGATGCACGCTACCGAGACTACACAAAATATTAGCGATATCGCTGTACTGACAAACATTCCAATAGCCATAGCGTTAGCATCTTCAATGAGAGCCGCCATATTTTCTTCATGAGATGCATTTACACTAAAAATAAAAATGAGCGTTTATATTATGAGTCATATTACACGATGGAAGTGAAACTTAGGGCCGGATTTAGGGGGGGACATCCGGGGCCTGTAAAGCCACAGCGCTCCCACAAGGGCAGACCTCTCACAATACAAAAAGCTAATTTCGACGGACCCTCCGCTCCTTCGGTGCCTCAAGGCTACCAAACCTCCAAATCCGGCCCTGTGAAAACTTGCAGAGAAAACACGTATTTTTTTGGTACGATATCTAATTTAAGCAAGAAAATAAATATTTTGTATCATGGTCTAATGGGTGGAGATCTTATGTAAGTATACTAAACTCACAGCCGCCTTCCTCCACCAAAGGCTTCAGCTAAAGGCAAGTAGCTGGATAGTCGGTCCGTTTGTACGGTGCGTTGTACAAATGCAGTGCTGAGCTCCCCAAACTGAACAAGGTTGAAACACACGCCACCGCCACTTAGCAGGCCCACAAACACGCCGAAAAGAGTTGCACTGATCTCCAGCCAGGTAGCGTACCGAAACTATGGACATTGGGATACATTTTATTTTATCGGTACTTTCAAACATATGCTTGCAGTTGCATATGCTTTATTTCTGATTTTTTTCGTGATGTTTTAAAACTTATCAGACAAATTGCAAAAAAAAAATCATATAACGTAATATATATATATATATGTTTATTTATATGTATATTTTGTCCGATGACAGTAAGTTCGATTATAATAAAAATGGTTTGATCTCCTTGATTAAAAATTTTTCATGTTCATTTTTCATAATGTATAAAAACATAATTAGGTAATATCTCATAAATCTCGAATCAGACTTTAAATGGTCGCTCGGTGCTTCCTTTTCCATCAACCGACAATAGCCCGCCTCATGGTTGGGGGCTTAGGCTGCGTATCCACCGGTGCTGTGCGAGGATGCGTTGCAAGGGATATGTTTGTCATAAACCAATAGAAACACTTCATTTAAAAGGTCCTAAGTGAATGAAGTGTTTCTATTGGTTCATGACAAACATATCCCTGGCAACGCATCCTCACACATCTCTGGTGGAAACGCAGCCATAAAGTGGTTTACATTTACACGGTCGCGTTTAGAGCTAAATAGATCAGTCATTAAAGGACTTATATCACGAGCTTAAAGTGGTTTACATTTACACGGTCGCGTTTAGAGCTAAATAGATCAGTCATTAAAGGACTTATATTACGAGCTTAAAGTGGTTTACATTTACACGGTCGCGTTTAGAGCTAAATAGATCAGTCATTAAAGGACTTATATTACGAGCTTAAAGTGGTTTACATTTACACGGTCGCGTTTAAAGCTAAATAGATCAGTCATTAAAGGACTTATATCACGACCGATGATCGGAAAAATTACACTCTTGCTAATTGTGAAGGAAGGGGATTAATACTCGTAGCAGCTGTACATACAATTTGGAAGTAAGAAACATCCGCGGGGGCTTCGTTTTCTCTGAAACAATTATAAATATATATAGTTAGTCAAGTACCCACCTACTTCAATTTCGAAATGGGAAGACTACAAAAATTAATTCGCTGTTCAATAATTAAAAATTACCACCACGAAACTATAATTTTTAAAGTGTAAGAATAACCTGAAATGACATGGAAATCAAAGAAAATAAAGAATGCACAGTCAATGTTGAGGATTTCAAACCAAAGAAAAATTTTGCTTGAATTTTATTAGTTACATTTATATAACTACCTGTAGAAAACAGAAATAAGATAATAACTTCGCACAAGAAATCGTTCTAACAGGCCGAATCTAAAAACACCCAAACCATTTAATTGTTTTTTATGACCTTAAAAATAGACAACACCAAAGAAACCAAAAACTGCATTTGCAAAGAAAATAAATCCAAAAGTAATTATATCGCATGTATACTGAACGGGACCTACGAGTATGTCCTATAGGTAATCGCGGGTAAGGAACAGTCCGAATTTTAAGACTGTCAAAGGAACGTACTTAACTAGTACAAAATGACGGCAAAAAAATACTCCATTAAATATGGCAATGTTTACTGAATATAACATATTGAAAAAGCACAATATCCACAGGGAATACCAATTCATCATTCACGAACATGTTATAGCTGTACTAGGTAACTAATTTTTATAACCACTATAAAAGTATTTCACTCCTTGCACACCTGGTGCTGTAATCGTACACATGAAGTGGATACTTTACTTACTTTTTAACTTCTTTTTTTAATCCCATTTTTATTGATGAAACTGTAACTTGTGAAGTGGTGGCCACCTCAGGGCGGATTGAAGCTTGCAGCTCGTACGCTGAATAGATCAGTTTTGGTTTAGACACCCACATATATAAAGCCTTATTTGAACTATGATTATCTTTTGCCAATCACTTATACCATCACGCATTTACAACCGTTTGTCAAGTAGGTACCTAACTGCTTTCAGAGATACTCATATTTAAATAGCTAGCCACATGTTTTAGTAAATGGTTAAGTAGTAGTAATTATTATTATTATTACATTCGATTGTTTATTGTAAGAGGGAGGCAAACGAGCAAGAGGGTTATCTGATGGGAAATAATCACCGCCGCCCATGAATATCAGCAAATCAAGGAGAGTCACTGATCTGTTGCCGGCCTTTAAAGGAAATAAATAACCCTTCTCTTGGAAAGTCCAATTGAATGTTTTTTAATTTATTTTTATTATTATTTATTCATTACTAGCTTTTGCCCACGACTGGGCCAGCAGGAGTGGACCTAGTCATTGTCATCAAACTACTTCCAATCTATTGGGTTTCTACCACTCTTGCTGGCACGTGCTGAGTCACCGACTTTAAACAGTTTCATCGTCATCGTCATCATTCAGCCGAAAGAGTCCACTGCTGAACATAGGCCTCCCCCCAAGGCTCGCCAAACATATAAGAGGAAAGATATTTTCATGCTTTTTGTTTGTAGTCTGTTCAATTTTATTTTTTGCTTTTTAGAGTTTGTTTTTATTTAAAGGCGGTTTTATTTTTTATTTAATTTATCTTGCTACTCTGTTAACAAGCGGTTTGTATAGCGGAGCAGTAAGGTAAGTTTTTGATTTCATTGATTTTTTTTAACATATTGCGGCTAAAAATCCATAGGACCATGGGACTTATAGTACAGGATCCCTTATACGTGTCGACTTGCACTTTTCAAGTAACTGAGTTAAATTATTTTTTTATGAAGTAAAATACCTATGTTAATTAAAGTAACGTTATTAGTTTGGAACTAGGCCAATTGGTGCGAATTGTCCCATAATTTACTATTATTATTATTTTGCTACGTCTTTTTTTGCGAATCAGGTGTGAAGACTGCTTTTAATCAGAGATTTGATGAGGGATCTGCTTTTAATCGGGTAGATATCGTCGTAATTACGCCTGGAGGTTGTAAATGGTTGTGAATATACATGACAAGCAAAAATGATCATCCTTCAATAATTGTAAGTTGGTATTAAGCCAAACACTGGCAGTTGCGTCGAGACTAGCACGAGTAACGCTACGAAGAATCCATTTCGAAAATTTCGTTAGAAAGAACTAGACGTACTAAAAGGTGAGCGTCTGCAAGGTAGGGTTTTATTTAAATATTTTTACATCTTACTGATAAATTTGTTCATGGATTTCAAATTTACTTTAAGAATCGACGTTGGAGTTTATAGTTCTATCATTGAGAGTAGTGTAAGTCAGACAGGATTAAGCTTTAGTTCTGCTATCAATCGGCCCTTTTAAAAATAAAGGTCGTTGTAGGTGAATTATTATTGCATGTGATGATTTTGAAATACGTTTTTACTTCCTTTAAAGGCCGGCAGCAGATCAGTGACTCTCCTTGAATGGTTGATATTTATGGACGGTGGTGACTATTTCCCATCAGATGTCCCGCTTGCTCGTTTGCCTCCCTCCCATAATAGAAAAAAAATGTTTAAATTCAATGCTTGTGATATTTCCTTTCGCTTGAAATAAATTGTAACCTTTTCTTAACTAAAATATTAAGATTCTACTTAGGTACCGTATATTTTTATGTGGGTACGGTACAGTCGTCCTCATAAACTTCAGGGCTGTCTAGGAGATCAAAAATATCTGAACTCGCCATTAATTATTGACAATTAGGTCGTGTTCAGATACCTATTTCTGAATTGAATTTTGTGATTCTCAAGTCTCATGAATTTCTGTCTCCTTGCCTTTTCTTACCAATTGCAGTTCCATTATTTTTAAAGTTAAGGCTCACGGTCCATAGCATACTTAGGCTTAGCATTAATGAGAATGATTAAAAGCGTCAACTAGTCGTTGTTGGATGCTCGAGAGATTTTTTAAGTATTATCTTGTCTCTTATTTCGTATTTTTGAGGTATCTCTCTCTATTAATGACACTGATGTACTAACTAGCGCGTTCCAAGATTGTTTTTTTTTACACGTGAGCTTGATGCGAGTTGTGTGACATTGCTCTATTGCTTTTAGGCCGATAGCCCCGCGGGCCAGCAATGTAAAGCCCAATTCAGACCTGCAAGAAAAATCGCGCAAGTTGCACTACATTGCGGCACTTGATTGACCACTTTAAACTCGTTCGCCTTACGACCGCGCAATGAAACGTTACTTGCTCGATTCGATTTTATCTTATCGGTATTTACAAGGCGAATTCAAATACACAGTATACATAGTACCAGTAATGTTTTGTGTGTGAACTTTCTCATATAACTACATACGACATCGCCAAATAAAATCCGATACGATAAAACGGACCTGTTAACAGGACCGCTGTGTGAATCAACTGAATTTTGACTCACTGCGGAACTTTTTCAGAGAAAATGTCACAGTGACATCGCATAGCTTGACAAGGAAAATCATTAAAACGCTTACTGTGAAAACGTTCTACGATAGGTCAGAAATGAAATGGTTCGACTATACCTACGTACCAATTACTAACAAAGGTTACCTACTAGCTTTATCCCAGGACTTCGCCCGTGTTAGAAATCCACGAAAAAAGGTTATGGTAACACTTATATTATAAAGCATAAAATTCGCACGGACAGTGCTATCCTACCTTTGATTGTAGATTTGAGTACGATTTGAGAAGCTTACGTACCTACTTCAACGTTTTTGGACAGCACCTTATATTTTTGCTTAAAGGAATAAAAAAATTAAATAAAAAAATAGAACCGTCTTCAAAAACACCTAAAAAAATATGAAATAAAAATTTAACCGACTATAATGAGCATGAAAATATCTTTCTACTAATCTGTTTGAAGTCGGGCCTCAGCTCAAGCAAGCAAGAGTTGTAGAAGCCCAATAGATAGTAAGTATGTATGTAGGTAAGTAAATTACTACTATAAAGCTTGAGGTCCCAGGTTCGATTCCCGCGTCGGGGCAGATATTTGTATGAAAAATACGAATGTTTTTCTTGGGTCTTGGGTGTTTAATATGTATTTAAGTAGGTATGTATTTATCTATATAAGGTATGTTTATCCGTCGCCCAGTACCATAACATAAGCTTTGCTTACTTAGAGACTAGGTCGATTGGTATGAATTGTCCCGTGATATTTATATATTTTATTTATTTTTTAATTACTAGGTCCACTCCTGCTGGCTCGAGCTGAGGCCCCACTACAAACAGATAAGTAGTAAGATATTTTCATGCTCATTATAGTTAGTTAAGTTTTTATTTCATATTTTTTTTGGGTGTTTATGAAGGCGGTTCTATTTTTTTATATATATTTTTTTTTTGGTTTTTTAGTTGTTTTGACATAAAATAGATGTAGGCGTAGCCAGTAGACGAAGCCCCGCTTCTGTTTCCGCTCTGAAGGACGCAAGGTAACGAACGAAACTAACCAGGTTATATGTGGGGTGGTTTGACAGTATTTTTTTACTGTGAGGGGCTCCGCCCCGAGCCCCCCTTCAGTAGCAAGGGTTTCATTTCCACTCTTAGGGATACGAGATAACTAAAGAACCTAACCAGGTTAAACGTGGGATGGTTTGAAAGTATTTTTTATTGCGGGGGGCTCCGCCTCCCGAGCCCCCCCTCTGGTAGCAAGGATTCCATTTCCTCTCTTAGGGATACGAGATAACTAACGAGCCACGAGAGCGGGGTTTCTATTTCCGCTTTGAGGGACGCAAGGTAGCTAACTAACTTAAACCAATTAAACAGGGGGTGGTTTGAATGTATTTTTTATTACGGGGGACTCCGCCCCCGAGCCCCCCTTCCACTACCAATGCTTTAATTTCCACTCTGAGGGATGCAAGATAACTAACGAATCTAACCAAGTTAAATGGGAGGTGGTTTGCTAGTTATTTTTATTGCTCCGACCCCCGCCCCCCTCCAGTAGCGCAGCTTCTGTTTCCGCTTTGAGGGACGCTAGGTGGCTAACTAACCTAACCGGGTTAAACGAAGGGTAGTTTGAAGGTATTTTTTATTGCGGGGGGCGTCGCCCCCCGTGCCCCCCTCCGTTGGCTTGGCTTCTATTTCCACTCTGAGGGACGCAAGATAACTAACGAACCTAATCAGGTTAAACGGGAGATGGTTTGTAAGTATTTTTCTAGGTGCCATACCTACCATAGTTTAGGTGAATTAAACAATTCTTAGGACTGCTTTGGCCAATTAATATTAGGAATATTACGTTGTAGGTAATTCGATGTTCTTGTTTGACAATATAAGCACGAACAAATATGCTTAAGACTTTCAACAGTATACCAAACATTCTGGCCAGAAAATTTTAGAACAATCAACTTTATGCGATACGACAGGCACTCTTTGCTGACTGTACTTTTTGCCCCTGGTTACCAAAGTTCTCGTCAAGACGAATCAAACGAGCCCAAACTTGATGGGGTTATGTTGTTTTATTACGGAGTTCTTATGATCATATTCTAACTCCATCTTCAGACCCCAGTTATCATCTAGGATCAAAGTACTCGTCAAGACAAATCAAATGAGCACAAACTCAATGCGGTCGCATCGTTTTATTACAGAGTTTCTATGCCCACCTTCCAGCTCCATTATCAGATCAGCTCCGTGCCATAATAATATTGCATTATCATCTAATTTTGCACGCAATCTAATTTTACACATGCGTGCAAAATTTCAGTTCAATTGGAAACCGGGAAGTGGGTCAAATTTTATTTGCAGGATTTGAACCGTTGAGGAGTTCCGTTGGCCATGTGCGGTCTTCTTCATTAGGTTCAGTTTACCAAATTACCTTTTCTTATTTACTTCTTAATTACTTTTTCTGAATGCAAATATTTCATTTGATGCTAAAAACGCTAAAATTACCATAGGTTTGCCTATAAAATTTGAAGGTTGCCCTCGATTTCTCTAGAATCCCTTAATCAGATCTTGATTTGGTGCAAATGGGACCACCTCAAGAGGATACTTTTTCAAACAAAAATTAAAATTTCGAGAATCGGTTCACAATTGAAGGAGTAATCGCGTAACAAACATACAGACAAATTGAGAACCTCCTTTTTTTGAAGTCGGTTAAAAAAAAATATACAGTCGAATTGAGAATCTTCTTTTTATTGAAGTCTGTTAAAAATATTATCATTATAACAAGTGCCATTTTTGAAGCGTGATTTTTTAAAAATTAGACAATAATAGCATTGCAATAAGAACTAGGTACGGCACGAGTCATTAATTCATTATTATTATTACATTCTAAAACTAATTCAATGGACGCAAATAAAATTTCGTCGATATAAGTATCACAATCTTTATTTAATCTCATAGGTAGGTAGCTAACCATAGGTATGAACGTGTGGCTCTGAAGTTAGTTACCTATATGTGCGCAATACATAATTATTACAATTTTATAAAGAACTTTCTCCATTTTTATGACCAAGTACTCAAAAAGCTTGCAAATTCCATTGCAAAACCAATTCATGTTTACGAACCACAAGTATATCCATCGTTTGTCGTAATGACTGACATGCAACCAACGAGTCAGAGATGAGAGAAGAATCTCCAAATCAATAATTTTCACCAATAAGATGGAAACCTGGATATAATTCTTTATCATGTCATGTCGATTGCATGTTAATTTCACGAATTATTATGGAGATTTAAATAAATGAAATAAATTTAATACTATTTATTACTTACTAGTTAAATCATTTAGCCTTACTTTACGTATAAAACAGACTCAAGTTAATGGAATTTAACAAAAAAAAATTGTCTATTCAACTTTGTCTGGTGAGCCTTATGAACCTCGTCAAAAATAGTGCTAAAAGGTTCGAGTCTTCACAGTCCAAGAATGATCGTCAATGCTGCCTTACGCAAGTTGTTGTCCTTTTCCCATGCGGTAGTAGAAACCTTTCATATTGATTAGCTCTTGATGTGTGCCCCTTTCAATTATTTTACCTGAACAGAAGATTGAAACTGTTAAATAACTGTTGTTATCATTTTTTTTATGATATTCGACAACGTATAGGTGGGTCGCAAGTGAGAGCATCCAGGTTCATTATTATACCTTTATCCACTACGCAGATGACATCAGCGTCTTTGATAGTTGAGAGCCGGTGGGCGATTGTGATACACGTACGTCCTTGCGCAGCTTTTTCCAGTGCTTCGGTTACCGCCTAAAGAAAAAATTTTGAATATTAGTATTAAAACCACATTTGTATTTTTCTAGACTAAGCTCGCTGACGAAGCTAATGCTCGACGTCTAGCTCGCGTTGAAACGCTGTTTGCACCGAGCACAGACGCAGCGGATGATGAGCGCGCGCGCGATGCACACGCGCTGCTTCTGTCCGCCCGATAGTTGCGCGCCGCTCGAGCCCAGGCTCGTGTCGTAGCCCTGACTATATAGTATAGTTTACCCGCTCGCTGTTGGCGTCGAGCGCGGAGGTAGCTTCGTCGAGCAGCAGCAGCCGCGGCGAGCGGATGAGCGCGCGCGCGATGCACACGCGCTGCTTCTGTCCGCCCGATAGTTGCGCGCCGCTCGAGCCCAGGCTCGTGTCGTAGCCCTGACGATATAGTATAGTTTACCCGCTCGCTGTTGGCGTCGAGCGCGGAGGTAGCTTCGTCGAGCAGCAGCAGCCGCGGCGAGCGGATGAGCGCGCGCGCGATGCACACGCGCTGCTTCTGTCCGCCCGATAGTTGCGCGCCGCTCGAGCCCAGGCTCGTGTCGTAGCCCTGACGATATAGTATAGTTTACCCGCTCGCTGTTGGCGTCGAGCGCGGAGGTAGCTTCGTCGAGCAGCAGCAGCCGCGGCGAGCGGATGAGCGCGCGCGCGATGCACACGCGCTGCTTCTGTCCGCCCGATAGTTGCGCGCCGCTCGAGCCCAGGCTCGTGTCGTAGCCCTGACGATATAGTATAGTTTACCCGCTCGCTGTTGGCGTCGAGCGCGGAGGTAGCTTCGTCGAGCAGCAGCAGCCGCGGCGAGCGGATGAGCGCGCGCGCGATGCACACGCGCTGCTTCTGTCCGCCCGATAATTGCGCGCCGCTCGAGCCCAGGTTCGTGTCGTAACCCTAGAATTAAAAAAAAATCTTATACTCATCAATTTATAATTTAAAAGTAACTTTTATAACATTCAGTAACCGATTCTTTGTCATTATTGTGTGCACCATACTTAGCCGAGCTAACCTGAGGCAGGGATACGATGAAGTTGTGAATGTTGGCAGCTTTAGCTACGGCAACGACTTCAGCCATTGCGATGCGGCGACCGTTGTCTCCATACGCGATGTTCTCGCCTAGCGTGCGGTCGAACAGAACAGGTTCTTGCTGCACAACGCCCAGCTGCTTGCGAAGCCGCGGCAGCGTCAGCGTTCTTCGGATATCTCGCCCGTCTAATTCCTGATAGTAAAATATGAACCATAAGATAATTCTCAATCTGGTTACACTCATGTAAGTGATCAGTGTTCCCAAGTGAAAAAATAGAAATATCTAACGTGATAATATAGTCATTGCGTAGTCAAGTGTATGATTGAATTTATTGGGTCGATGATCCTTACGATGCTGCCAGTGTCCGGGTCATAGAACCGCTGCAGTAGCTGCAGCACCGTGGACTTGCCGCAGCCCGAGGCGCCCACCAGCGCCACTGTCTTGCCAGCCTCCACCTTCAAGTCCAAACCGCGAAGTACCTTCTGATGCTTACGAGTTGGGTAGCTGAACTCGACTTCCTTTAGACTGAAGTTACCAGTTGCGGACTGAAAATAAGTAAATTGAAAAAAATGTTAAACTTACCTATTCATAATTTTCCTTGTCCTGTAAATAACTGTCCCTGATTGTAAAGTAGGTTTCTGCTCTTATCCCCTGAGGGAACAGCTTTTCGTGAGATGAATGTGTCAGAAATATTAAAAAAGAATATTGTCTATGGTATTTTCAAATGTTGGTGACAATGTCTCAGTCAAGAAAAATAATGACTATCGTGTTTTTTTCTTTTCCTTACGTCTCTTGATATTATGTTTAATTTATTGTGTTTTTATCTTTTAATTATATTAAAGAAAGAAAGAAAGAAAGAAAGAAAGAAAATACATTTATTTACAACATCACAAGACACATCATCAATATTTTACAAAACATAAGGCAACACTAAAGCTAAAGATAGAATGTGTCATTGCGGTTGCAAATCGGACACTGGCTCAGCATAATGCTGAGGCGTTTAAAACACCCCAGCGCTGATTTTCAGCCAGTACCGTTGGAGACACCCGGATCGCTGTTTAGATAGATAAATAAATAAACTGCACACTAATAGCTACATACATAAGACTACATGCGTAAATAAATAATTTGTAAATTGTAAAAGCAAATAATAATAACAAAATTTCTTGAACATAATTAGTATATCTCACTTGCCAAGTATACAACCCTGCGCGGACTAAAACGAAAAATGAAAAATGAAATAACCGAGACAATAAAAATCAAAGAAGTTTTGTGAAATAGTGCTGGAAAGGAGAGGAAATTATGGTTTTTGCAATGACAACAAATAGCCTTTAAGCTTTCGCCCAAAGGTGTACCTGCTAGTCACACTTAGGATGGGAGGGGGGATGTCATTCCAGCACTTAGACGCCGCAAACCTAAAACTCCCTCGAAACGCCGCCGTCCGGTGCGGCGGCACAATAGCCTTAAGTCTGCGCAAACTTTTCAACCATGAGATTTTTTTAAAAAGGTAGGAAGGCGTCTTGTGTCGCACTACACCGAACAAAAGAGTTGCAAGGTGCAAGCGCCTCCGATTGTGCATCTTAAGCAGATCAGCAGCGTTCAAGTACGGAGTGACATGGGACCGAGGAGGGACTTTGAAGCAAAAACGAGCAAATGCGTTTTGAACTCGTTGGAGCAATCTCCTAGAACGACCAAGTATATTCTGCCAATACTACTGCGTGCGTGTATGATTTCTTGATATAATATACCACAATATATCAGGTTATGGGCTACTCAGCAACGAAAATGCAGAATGTCTAAAGAAAGCGGCAACTGTTCAACTCCAGTCATCAGCAGTAACACAAGTATTTTAAACATTGGAACAATGAGTAATTCCCCGACTATCAAAAACTCGACGGTAATTCAAATTATTCAACATGGAAGTTTCAAATGGAGATGCACCTTATAGATACAGAATAGGGTAGTGTCCTGGGTAAAAAAAACACTATTACAATTAGTCCGACATTTAAATTATCAAAAAATATTGAACACTTTTTTTTTCTTTTGTCAATTGAACAAAAAACGACAAAGATAAAGCGCGACAAAGTTCGGGAGTGGGGGCTCGTGACGTCACGGTTCGCTAAAAAGTGTAGCGAATCGTGACGTCACGCGGAACTTCAACATACTATATCTCCGTCATTTTTTGTTCAATTGACAAAAGAAAAAAATACGTGTCCAATATTTTTTGATAATTTAAATGACGAACTAATTAGATTTTTTTAGGAAACTAGCCTATTGTGGGAGTACACGACTGTTACTCCTGCAGTTTCGGATGCAGAAGGTAAGAGAAGAGACCAACGAGCGAGAGCAAAGATTTGCTTGATGATCAAACCACATTGTCTGGTTCACGTGAAGAAAGTCACGACAGCTAAGCAGGCATGGGAAGCCTTACAGGCTGCCTTTGAAGACAAAGGTTTGAACAATCGGTGTAGACTTCTATCAAGGCTAGTGAGCTACAAACTGGAACAATTCTCTACAGTGAGAGATTACGTCACAGCGGTAATGACAACATCTCAGGAGCTGTCAGACCTTGGAAAAGAGTTAGACGATGAGCTGATGGCTGTTTTACTGCTTCAAGGGCTAACCCCTGATTTCCAGCCGATGAGACTAGCGATAGAAAACAGCAACATTACCCTTACTACAGATTACGTAAAGACGAAACTTTTCCAAATGGAAGACACGTTTTCAGCGCCAAGTTCAAGTAGAACTTTGACGACTTCGGCATTGCTATCGAAGCAAAAAGGCAAGAGCAAGCCAAAGACAAAGAAGAAAATAAAGTGTTACATTTGTGATGGTCTGCATAAGGCATATGAATGTCCGAATAAACCACTGAATCAGAAAGAAGAGTTAGTAACTTGTGCAAATGGTGACAAGGTATATGGAGAAGGAAAAGGTACGGTACAGTGCGAGTCAACAGGGATGACTGTGAGCAATGTCATGTATGTACCAAAGTTATCAGCTAACTTGATGAGTGTGAGTGCTATTGCTGAAAAAGGGTATGTAATAGTATTTTCTCCTAAGCAGTGCGAGATATTTAAAAGAGATGAATGCAAAATTAGTGGGAAAGCAATCATTAAAGGTGGAGGAGACAGAGGTATATACAAGTTAAACCAGTGCTGTTTACAGAATGCTGCACTCACGTCAACAGCGGAAAGCAGTGAGCTTGACCTGTGGCATCGCAGAATGGGACATCTAGGTATACGTAACCTCCTTCTACTGAAAAACAAAATGGCGACTGGGGTAAGTTTTCCTAACTCTACCTCAACATTTGAATGTGTATCCTGTCTGATGGGAAAGCAAACCAAACTTCCATCAAAGAAGAGTGGTGCAACACGAGCAACAGAGTTATTAGGTTTAATACACTCTGATGTTTGTGGACCAATGAATGTCACTTCATTTAGTAAATGCCAATATTTTCTTACGTTTATTGACGATTTTACGCGAAAAACATTTGTATATTTTTTAAAGCAAAAAAGTGAAGTTTTTGAGAAGTTTAAAGAATTCAAAGCACGTGTTGAGACGCAGACCGGGAAGAAAATAAAGGCATTAAGAAGTGACAACGGAAAAGAGTTTGTTAATAAACAAATGGATGATTTTCTGAAAAACAATGGTATTCAGCACCAAGTCACAGTGGAATACACACCGGAACAAAATGGAGTCGCAGAACGTGCAAATCGCACCATCTGTGAGAAGAGCAGATCGATGCTTCAAGAATCAGGACTAGAAAAGCATTTTTGGGCAGAAGTCGTCCATCATGCAGTCTATCTGAAAAATAGATCACCGACTATTGCAGTCAGAGATAAAACCCCAGAAGAAGCGTGGACAGGAAAGAAATGTGACCTGAAGAACATCAAAGTTTTCGGATGCAGAGCTTTTATGCACATCCCAGATCAAAAACGGACCAAGTGGGATCCAAAGAGCAAGGTTTTAGTGCACACAAGTTTTTGGGACAATGCCAAAGCCTATCGACTTTTAAATCCAAGAATTGGTCAGGTGTTTAAAGCCAAACATGTGGTATTCTTTGATGGGCAAAAATACCAATCCAAGAAACAAGAATCAGTCACGGAAGAAGTGCCTATCACTATTCAACATGAGGAGCATGAGTTTCAACCACTACCCAGGCAGGAAGAAGTCCAGTCGCCTCACGTGGAGAATGACACGAGGGAGGAAGTTCAATCACCTCGAGTGGAGATTGAAATGAGGAAAGAAGCTCAGCTGCCTCAAATTGAAATTGAAGAAGAAGAAGTCACACTCGAGTCAAATGATCAAATTCAGTGTCTACCACTAGAAACAGTGGCGATCCTTACATAGAAGCCCAAAAGCCGGGCTTGCCTTATAAACCGAACAACGTACAAACGAAAAAAAAAGTTCTAATAAAATCACTTTAATAATTTAGCGCGCTTTATTTTACGTAAAATACTGAATTGCATAAGTAATCCACGGCACGGCCAGTGGCGCTGATTGCGACCGGCGGCGGCGCGGCGAGTCTATACGACGCGGCTATAGTGGCGTACGTTGTAAATAGCATGACATCTCGCTCGCTCTCGTGGGCTTTTACGGGGCTTCCAAACGCTCTCTTCATACTTAGGAAAAAGTTAGTTTTGCAAATATCTATGTTTAGCTGCATATATAGCACTTTCTTTGCGATTTTGAATCTGGCTTACGGTATGAAGTTTGTTGCGTTTGGTAACAACGCGAGTGCGCGGGCGGGGCGAGATGAATAACTTCTAACTTCATGATTGTTTATTTCGATCCGTGGGCCGTAGCGTTGTGATTTGATGCAATTATATTTCAAAAACAAATAAGTAATTAGTATTCTGGTTTTAGTGCGGTGTAAAGTGCGGTGCTTGTGAGAGAGAATGAGTTCGGAAACGGACCAAATTGTCCCTTGTGTGGACTTGTGTATAAAAGAATTAATAACAGATGGAAAGGTAAATACATTAAGTTTTATTGAAAAGAAAGATCTCATTGCGTCCCAAAAGCCGACTCCTGACTTGTGTATTTCACAGACTAGTAAGTCTCACAAAAGGAAATTTAACAGGTCAGTGTATAAAACTCGATGGATAGCCGGTTGCTCTCATATCAACAAATTATTTTGTTGGTACTGTATTTTCTTCTCCAACGATAAAAACGTTTGGAACTCGACAGGGTTTGACGACTTAAATAATTTAACAAACTCCACGAAAAGACATCAAAATACACAAAAGCATTTGAACGCTGTTATATCTTTTCATAATTTTGGTAAACAACGAATAGAAACTTGTTTATCTCGACAATTGTCGGAAGAGATTACCAGACACAATTTAAAAGTAGATCATAACCGAAGTGTTTTTCAGCGTTAAGTTGATGTTGTTTGCCATCTAGCCCAACAAGAGCTACCTTTTCGAGGACACGACGAAACCGAATCTTCGTCAAATAGAGGGAATTTTCTAGAACTCGTTTCATTGTTGTCAAAATATGATATTGTTTTAGAGAAACATATGCAACAATTACAACAAAGCAATAAACAGGGTGTCAGTTATTTGTCCAACAAAATTCAAAATGACATTATTCATGCCGTAGCCGATGTGATGAAAACTCGTATTGAATCCGAAGTCAAAGTAACAAAATTCGTTTCAATCATTATTGACGAAACTCCTGACGTCAGTCACAGAGAACAATTGTGCTTGATTCTCAGGTATTATTTTGGGAACGAAATTCATGACCGTTTTTTGGGGTATATCAATGTGTCTGATAGTCGCACTGCAGACGTACTTTCTAATATCGTTCTGGAATTACTCAATAAACATGAGTGCGCGGAAAAATTGGTAGCACAAAGTTATGACGGTGCTAGTGTAATGTCTGGTGTACGAAATGGTGTCCAACAAAAAGTAAAAGAAGTATGTCCACAAGCAATGTACATTTGGTGTAATGCACACGTTTTAGCCTTGGTGTTGTCTAAATCATGCAACAGAATTGGGGAGGTCAGTTCGTTTTTTTCAGCCCTTCAGTCTTTGTGTAACTTTTTTAGTCACAGTACTAAACGAGCTGCTTTCTACAACACGCACTGTACAAAAAAATTGCCCAATGCTCCCGCAACTCGTTGGACGTACATGTCACGACTTGTAAACACAGTTTATGAACAAAAAAATAATCTCATTGCGTTGTTTACTGACATGTGTGATAATCCGCAGGACTGGGACGGGGATACGATACTAGCTGCAGAGAATTTTGAAAACACCTTGCGATCGTTTAATGTAAATTTCTTACTCTCAATTTTCCACCGGATATTTGAAAAATCTGACTGCCTGTACAATATTCTACAAAAATCACAAGTTGATGTCGGTTATTGTAGTAACAAAATAAAACAGTTTCAATCGTGGTTGCGCGTCGAATTTCAGTCTGAATTCGATAAAATTTATAATGACACCTTGCAAAACTACTCTGCTCCTCGTTTGAGACGCAACGTAGGCTGTGCTCAAACAGAATATAAACGACTTTATGTTCAAGTAATCGATAACATATTTGCCGAAATCAATGATCGATATTCCGAAATTTTTAAATTAAAGTTTTTTCAGTTGTTCAACAACAAAAAATTCGAGAATTACCGCTCAGACTTTCCTACAGAGGCATTCGATTCATTGTTCGACTTTTACGCAAGCCATTTCGACAAACAAATTTTAAAAACACAATTGATTTGTTTGTATTCCTCCCCTGAATTAAAAGATCGTAATGTTTTCGAACTCATTGATTTTATTAATGAGAATAGTCTTGAAGATGCTTTTACTCAGCTGTTAAAGCTGGCCAATCTTGTTGTTACTATTCCAGCTACAAGTTCTTCAGCGGAACGTGCTTTTTCGTCTCTTAAGCGTATTCATACGTATCTGAGAAATACTCAGGGTCAAGAGCGTCTCTCCGAATTATCAATGATATCTATTGAAAAACAGTTGTTGGTAGAGTTAAAACGATCACCAACATTTTACTCTGACGTAATTAACTCATTTCTTAAAAAAAATAGACGATTCGATTTAGAATATAAATAATTAAGAAATATAAATAAATTTAGTCAATTAACACAATTAATATTATAGTATCATTTACATTCAAAATTAAAATTAAAAACAAACATCGAAATAAAAAATAATTAAGTAGATACTAAACTTTCTTGTATACTTCATTTAACTTATTGTTCCTCTCACTCTCTCTCACTGGCAAAGCAAGAGTAAGAAGTTGAACCTAAATTTCATTTTCTCAAACAAATCAAACGGCTTTTCTCAAAGCCACCGAAGGTATGTAGTTGCTGATATGTCTGTAAAATTCTATCTAGTAATAGCATGCCTTCAGTGCGCTTTGGTAAGCTCGTCCAAACTGAAGATTGAAGAGCGGCAACAAGATGGATTTACCTACATTAAATGATAAAAAAAAATACTAAAACATATCTCTCGGCTTGCTATAGTCTGATACCCTAGGCACGCCACTGACTAGAAAGACCTGACTATGAATCGGAAATAGATAACTTCATATCAGCTGACGAAGAACAAAACGAAGAGCCTGAAACTGAAAGAAGGTATTCTTTAAGAGAAAGAAAACCTAAGCAGTTTCCAGACTACATCTTGTACAATGCAACTGAATCGGAGAAAGAACCGACTACGATTCAAGATGCTTTGACTAGACGAGATGCTGACAAATGGAAAGTCGCAATTCAGGAGGAGTTAGGTGCCCTTAAGAAAAACCAAACGTGGACCCTTGTGAAGCCCCCGAAGAAGTGTAACGTCGTTGATTCTAAATGGTTATTTAGAATCAAAGAAGAGGCGGGAAATAAGCAAAGGTACAAAGCACGACTGGTGGCTCGAGGCTTCAGCCATAGGTGACCATTATGAGACTTTTGCGCCAGTTGTCCGTCATAGCTCACTGAGAACCTTAATAGCGTTGGCTAGCAGGATCAATTTAAAAATTGATCAAATGGACGTGAAGACTGCCTTCCTAAATGGAGATCTACAGGAAACAGTCTTTATGAAGCAACCTGAAGGTTTTGAAGACAAGACAAGAAAGGAATATGTGTGTCAGCTCAATCGTTCTCTGTATGGGCTGAAACAAGCTCCACGAGCATGGAACAGCAAATTAGATTGTGAGTTGAAAAAACTTCAATTTAGACAGTCTAAAAACGAGTCGTGTGTCTATATAAGGTCTAAAGAGTCTAAGATCACAATAATAGCGGTCTATGTAGATGATCTACTAATCTTTTGGAATAACGAAACCGAACTTAAGATTGTGAAGAAAGACCTTATGTCAAAATTTGAAATGAAGAATCTTGGTAAGGCTGATCTTATATTAGGAATGCAGATCACTCAAACGAGAGACGTGATCAAAATCGACCAAGAACGGTATATAGAGAAACTCCTTAGGACGTTTCAAATGGAGAATTGTAAAGCAGTTGCCACACCGGCAGTCCCTGGTTCTCATCTAGAGAAATTGGAGAATGGATTGGAACCAGACAAAAGAATTCCATATCAAAATTTGATTGGATCCTTGATGTACCTTGCAGTGTGCACTAGACCCGATATAATGCACACGGTAAGCTTCTTAAGTCAGTTTAACAACTGTTACACTGAAGAAATTTGGACAGCAGCCAAAAGAGTGCTACGGTATTTGAAAGGAACCAAAAGCTATGGAATAGTATATTCTAGAAACAAAACATCTAGAATGGTTCAAGGGTATGTTGATGCTAGTCATGGTGGCAAGGAAGACGATAGGAAGTCTTGGACTGGTTATGTCTTCTTAGCTCAAGGAGGAGCTATATGTTGGCAAAGCAGCAAGCAGAAGACTATCGCTTTATCAACTGCAGAAGCAGAATATGTGGCTATGTCAGAAGCTGCAAGAGAAGCTATATTTCTAAGGAGATTTATAGCAGAATTGACAGCAACAGAGGAAACATGTGTGAACATCCTCAGTGATAGTCAGTCGGCAATAGCCATTGCACAAAACCCAGTACATCACCAACGTACTAAACATATTGACATACGCTACCACTTTGTTAGGGAAGCAATTGTAAATAAACAGATAGCTGTTAATTACATTGAGACGAGTCGCATGGTTGCTGATGCACTGACCAAACCTTTAGTGAAAGGGAAGTTTGGATGGTGTGTAAATGCAATGGGTGTGAGAGCATAAGAGACAAAAGAGAATGTAAAATATTTGAAAATAACGAGTGTTAGAAATATTAAAAAAGAATATTGTCTATGGTATTTTCAAATGTTGGTGACAATGTCACAGTCAAGAAAAATAATGACTATCGTGTTTTTTTCTTTTCCTTACGTCTCTTGATATTATGTTTAATTTATTGTGTTTTTATCTTTTAATTATATTCTGCTAATACTACTGCGTGCGTGTATGATTTCTTGATATAATATACCATAATATATCAGAATGCGATTCTCTTTATCGTAATCGTACCTACTTGTATAAAAGTACCACCAAATTGATATTCAGATAAAGCTTCGTTTAAAATTGACGTGTGATCTGATTCATCTTGTTTAGCTCTGCGCAGGCATGCCCGAAATACGTATTTTTTCATGCTTACCCATTGTGGTGTATCCTTGACTCCAGGCTCGGTGATGACGCAGGGCTGCCGGTTGATGACAGATAGGATCCTCGCGCCGCAGTCCTTGGCTGCGTTGAAGCTGGGCGCGTATACTAGCGCCTGACCCAACATGTAGGCGCCGTACATTACCGACTCTGTCACTCTGGAATGGAGAACATGCAAAGGTAATAAAATAACCATATTACTACAATACAATACAATACAATGACTCTTTATTGTACACCAGGAATAGTAAGCAATACAGAAAACAGGTACACAGAGAGAAAGATACAAGGTAAGCAATAGGCGGCCTTATCGCTTAAGAGCGATCTCTTCCAGGCAACCCTTTACCAGAAAGAAGGAAAGACTAGTTTACAGCAGGTGGTGCATCAACAGTGGATCAGAAAATTAAAACGCAACAAAAATAGTACATCTACTCATGCATATATAGTACTTACATTATAATAGGTACACGTCTAAAACAAATATAAGCAGTGGGATAAACAGACACTACTTAGGTGTTTTATAATTACTAACCTTGCCTAGTTGCCTTCTTAACTATTCAGCTGTTAATATCAATAAGTTACGTCAAATTTTACCTAGAGAACAAAAATATCGACAATGTATTTGCCTAACTACCTAGTACTACAAGCTTTGCTTAGTTTACTTTGGGACTAGGTCAATTGGTGTGAATTGTCCCGTGATATTTATTTATTTATAATTCAATAAAACTCTATTTAGAGGTTGACTGGCAAAAAGTTGTAATTTTAGTTATAACTTTAGTTTAAACTGTAAGATTTGTTGACGGTACACTTGAGTGTTATTGCCCCGTATTTCAGAATAAATTACAGAGGGTTTAATTATTCATTCATGAATCATTAAGAAATCAACTGTATGAATTTCGAGTGATTAAACTTTCTCTGAACTCAATAATCTATTCTAATTTAGAAGAAATAAATTATAAAGCGCTTCTTACAAAAATACGGTGGAATATGGGAGTCCTTCGTTGGCGACCAACGTGGAGCCGTAGACGGTGCAGCTGATGAATGCGATGAAGGGTACGTAAACTCCCAGCCCCAGCACCAGCCCACGCCACCTGGTCTTCTTTGTGATGGCAGTGCATGACGTCTTGAGCGATTCCTCGAACTTATTCATAAAGTTTAGCTCAACTCCTGTGACGATACGAAAACATTTGAGCATTAGATTGTGCACCCACCAGAACCGATGCTCTTGCTTACAAAGTACTTCCCACCACTATTCTAGGTTAGATACACTCAGTGAAGAATATTTTGCATTCCACAGCAGTTGGCTTTTAATGTCGAAAACTGAGAGGACTGTAGAGAACCTGACTACTCATCTATGTGCTTATGAGAGAGCTTTGTCAAATAAAAAGTTACCTGATCAGGAAGTTTTATCAGCAAGCACTTCTAACAAGCATAAGAAGTTGCAGGATAAGAAATTGAAGTGCAATTACTGTCATGAGGTGGGACACCGTGTAAGAGATTGTGCAAAATGGATCCAAGACGGAAAACCACCCAAGAATACCACTTCAAAATTCTCTCATCCTACAAATCAAGGTGCAAACATTTTATTGACACCACTTAATACACAAACATTTGCGATTGAATGTGACAAAGAAAACTGGTTCATTGATAACGGAGAAACCACCCATATCACAAACAGAAATGATCTATTCATAACATTCAAGCCTTTTGATGTGACCCACCAAGTAACTACAACCGATGGAAACACCATATGTGCTAAAGGAAAAGGGAACTATCATCATTAAGTCGAACACGAATACGTTTACTCTACAAGATGTGTGGTACGTTCCAGAGATCAAGAAAAAGTTATTTTCAGTACTAGCGACACACGATAGCAATCCAAATATACTGCTCACGTCCAGGATAGACATGTGTGAGATGAGCATCAACGGCAATATTTGCTTAATTGGAAGGCGGTGTCGCAGAGGCGGCCTGTACAAGATAGATGTTCAGAATGTACAACCAGCTCAAGCAATCGAAGTATGCCTGTCTATAGCCACTTTAAAACTGTACCATGAAAGACTTGGACATCAGAATAAGAGGCATGTCAAGGCAGTTATCAAGAGATAGTTAGATATCGATCTACCTTTGGATAAAGATACGTGTGAAGGCTGCGTTTATGGGAAAGCTTACAGATTAAGGTTCAGTTCGAGAACGAGAGCAACCGAACCCGGAGAATTAATCCACACTGACGTCTGTGGACCATTTAAACGAAGCTATACCAAGTGTGGCGACCGCACATATATGTATTATATTATATTTGTGTCATCATCTTAAATTTCTCGGTGGGTAAACTGAAAACGACAGAGTTCAATCCACCCACAATTTATGATTTCGCATGTTGTACGAAATAGCAATAGTTTTTATTTCTGTCTCATAATTCTTTGTTTCCTATAGTATATAAGTACGCCCGTTTTACATTAAACATTCATTGCAAACTGGAACCTTGTCTTTGTTCATCTCAACGCTTGCCACGGAACCCCTACCTCAACAGTGGTGACCTCGAAGTGATGGGTAACGATACAGAGCAACCTTCTGGCTCCGCATTAGGCTCTGCGAGCACCTCGCAAACTTCCACGAAGAACGAACACCTCAGTCATGCTGAAGTATCCGGCGTTTCTGTCGGGCTCCGAATCCCGCCTATATGGCGCGACAAGCTACGAGCCTGGTTCGCGCACTTCGAGGCAATTATGTCGGCACAAAAAAAGGGAGACCAGGCTATGTACGAGCTTGTATTGGGGCAACTCGAACGTCAAGATATCGACGAAATATACGACATTCTACTAGATCCACCAGATTCAGCCAAATACGAAGCCATCAAGCAGAGATTACTTGACGTCTACGAGGAAACCGAACAGCAAAATGTGCAGCGCGTTCTCGCCGGTATCGAACTAGGTGATTTAAAGCCGTCGCAGCTAATAAGAAGAATGCAAAATTTGTCCGGAAAACATCTTTCGGAAGAAACATTGCGCGGCTTATGGTTAAAACAACTTCCAAGTAACATCAGCACCGTATTAGCACTCAGTGACTCGGCCAGCCTACGCGAATTAGCACAAAAAGCAGATAAAATGATGGAACAACAAGCCCAACACGAAGTCACAGCAATCCAGCAGAAATATCACTCTCAGACTGCAACCACATCACAGCAAGAAGCTTGCGCCGTTAACCAGCCTTACTCACCGTCGTCCGCACCTACAAAACAAAGCATACTCGAAGATAAGATAGATAAATTAACGGAGGCAGTTACGCAGCTCGTTACCGCGCAGACGCACAACCAGCGCGGTCGCTCACCGCAGCGCAACTGGCGCGAGCGCGGCCGCGGCCGGGAATGGTATCGAGCCCGTTCACGATCGCAGTCGCAGGAGCCTCGCGGCCGCCGCTCACACCGTAGCGCAACTCCATCCAGTTCGGTGTTTTGTTTTTATCACCGAAAGTTCGGCCGACAGGCATATAGGTGCGAAAAACCCTGTTCATTTTCACAAAGATCTTCAAACCTGCCGCAGGAAAACTAAAAACAGCGTTGGATGAGACGGGACCCAGCGCCAAAAATAAATCACACCGTCTTTTTATCACGGATAAGAAGTCACGATTAACCTTCCTCATCGATACCGGGGCAAATATCTCCGTTATCCCGAAAAAACAGAACGTACAATCACGACCGACAACGTTTAAATTGTACGCAGCAAATAATACTATCATACCAACCTACGGTGAAAAAACTATGGACCTGGATTTTAACTTGCAGCGCTCACTTCGGTGGAAATTCGTCGTAGCTGCAGTAAGCAAACCCATTATTGGCGCAGATTTTTTAAATCACTATAACATACCAGTCGATGTCGCCGGCCGAGCGCTAATTGACAAGCAAACAAACTTATCCATACAAGCATCCATTAGTAAGAGCACAGAACCCACTGTGAGAAGTATAGATGTTAAACAGAAGTATCACCATATACTCCGCGATTTTCCTGACGTCACCCGTTTATCATCAATGAAAGAAGCACCAAAACACTCTGTTCAACACTACATTGAGACGACTGGACCACCTCTGTACTGCAAAGCCCGGCCCATTCCACCACATCGCTACGCAGCTGTAAAAAATGAATTCGAAGTCATGATGTCGCAGGGGCTCTGCCGTCCAAGTATGAGCCCATGGGCGAGTCCGCTGCACGTCGTATCAAAGAAAAATGGCGACATAAGGGTATGCGGCGACTACAGAAGATTAAACACTGTCACCAAACCAGATCGATATCCTGTACCACGACTTAAAGATTTCACCTACCAACTAAATGGAAAAAAAATATTTTCGACACTTGACCTAAACAGAGCATACCAACAATTACCGGTATTCACCGAACATATAGAAAAAACAGCCATTATAACACCGTTCGGCTTGTTCGAATTCCCACGGATGTGCCCAGGGCTGAAAAATGCAGGACAGACTTTTCAGCGATTTATTCATCAAGTACTGAAAGGGTTAGATTTCTGCTACCCTTTCATCGATGACGTAATAATTAGTTCGCGAGATGAAGATGAACACACCAAACACCTACGCATGGTCCTGGAAAGATTCAACGACTACGGTGTTACAATAAATCCATCCAAATGCACATTCGGCGCACAAGAAGTAAAGTTCCTGGGATACATGGTGTCACCAGCCGGCATCAAACCACCGGCAGACAAAGTGGCAGCTATCACAACTTTCCCGAAGCCTGACACAATCGAAGAATTAAGGAGATTCCTGGGTATGCTTAATTTCTACAGAGACGCCATACCGCACGCTGCACATCTCCAAGCACCACTAAACGCATATATGCACAACAGCAAAAGGAAAGACAAAACCCAGATCATATGGACTGAAGAAGCAGATAAAGCGTTTGTCCAATGTAAAACCAGCCTCGAGAGCGCAGCCCTACTCGCGCACCCATCGCACGACGCACCGATTGCTCTAATGTGCGACGCATCGAATCTGTCCGCGGGAGCGGTATTACAACAATACGTCGACGACAAATGGCAGCCGCTAGGATATTTTTCGAAAAAATTTTCTACTGCGCAGCAAAATTACTCCACGTTTGATCGTGAATTATTATCTATATACATGGCTGTCAAATACTTCCGAAAAATGTTTGAAGGAAGATCGCTGATAATTTACACAGACCACAAACCGCTCACATTTGTCCTCAATAAGACGGTATCAGACAGCGAAACGCCTAGACGTACCCGCCAGTTACTATTTATCAGCGAGTTTACTAACGACATACGTCACATAAGCGGAAAAAACAACATTGTTGCCGACTCACTCTCACGCATCGAGACCATATCCTGCCCCACTACGATCGACTATGCACAGTTAGCGGCCGAACAAGACAAAGACGGAGAGATACAGAAACTAATGCGACAAGACAATTTAAAATTAAAAACAATCACACTACCAAACACAAATACTAAAATATATTGCGAAGTTTCAACTCCAAATATAAGACCATATTTACCCATTAATTTTCGACGCATAGCTTTCAACGCCGTGCATAATCACAGCCATCCAGGTGTGAGAACAACTCGCAAACTAACAACGGAGAGATTTTTTTGGCCATCAATGAACGCCGACGTCGCTAACTGGACAAGAGAATGTATTCCATGCCAGCAGTCGAAGATTCACCGTCATACGAGTAGCGACTATGGCTTATATCAACACGCCGAACGGTTTCAACATATCCACGTCGATATCGTTGGGCCCCTGCCGCCGTCACGTTATGGACATCGCTATCTCCTTACTATCATCGACAGAAAAACACGGTGGCCGGAAGCTGTACCGTTACATGATATAACGGCGGAAATAGTGGCCAAACAGATATATGAAGCGTGGATAGCAAGATTCGGATGCCCACTCACTCTTACATCCGATCAAGGACGGCAGTTCGAGAGCCACCTTTTTTCATCGCTAACCAAACTACTAGGTATAAAAAAAACAAGAACCACTTCGTATCATCCCCAGTGTAACGGGATTCTGGAACGTTGGCACAGATCATTAAAATCAGCACTAACAGCTTGTCTAGTCGAAAAAAATACAAAATGGCTCGAAGTGTTGCCAACCGTACTATTAGGACTCCGAGCGGCAACTAGAAGCGACACCGGAGTTAGCGCAGCGCAATTGACATACGGCTGTGGTGTTAGACTGCCCGGGGATTTCTTCGACGCGACTGACACTGGCACAAAAATGGATTACAATTACGTCGATAAGCTACGTCGTACAATCAACGAATATAGAGTAGCCGGTTATGCAAGAAAAAACCCTAACACCTACGTGCATAAAGACTTGCATACATGCAAAAATGTATTTCTTCGAGTCGACACTGGACATAAAGCCCTAACGCCGCCATACGAAGGCCCATATCCTGTACTGCATCGAGACAATAAAGTATTTAAGCTGCAAATGCCGGGCCGTGAAGCAAATGTATCAATCGACCGGCTAAAGCCCGCTTACGTCATCAATGACGACACCCCGGGTCCCTCCGGCGCTGACGGCCGCGTAAGAGTCTCACGATCTGGGAGACAAATCAAACCCGTTGTACGCTTCGCTTGAGGGGGGAGTAATGTGGCGACCGCACATATATGTATTATATTATATTTGTGTCATCATCTTAAATTTCTCGGTGGGTAAACTGAAAACGACAGAGTTCAATCCACCCACAATTTATGATTTCGCATGTTGTACGAAATAGCAATAGTTTTTATTTCTGTCTCATAATTCTTTGTTTCCTATAGTATATAAGTACGCCCGTTTTACATTAAACATTCATTGCAAACTGGAACCTTGTCTTTGTTCATCTCAACGCTTGCCACGGAACCCCTACCTCAACACCAAGTTTCAATATTATGTACTTTTTAAAGACGACTACTCTAGCTATCGAATGGTCTATTTCATGCGCAATAAGATTGAAGTTAAAGACAAACTTGAAATTATGATTCAGTCGTCAAAACTCAAGTCCATACGATTAAAACTATTCTGAGCGATAACGGAGGAGAGTTCGACAGCACAAGTGTCAAACATATTTTAGATAAACATGGTATCAAGCAAAGGTTGGTTATGCCTTACACTCCACAGCAAATGGGCGCGAAAACCGAACTCTTGTCGAGACTGGAAGATCACTTATGTACGCGCACGAGCCAGTTCCACAGGAGCTATGGGCTGAAATGATAAACACATCGGCCTATATACTAAATCGAACAGGTGCATCAAGAATAGAATGCAAGAGACCTTTCAAAGTCTGGTTTGGAAAAAAGTCGAACATAAAACATCACAAAATAATAGGGAGCAGATGTTTTGTACACATTCCAAAACAAAAACGAAAAAAAAATAACAAGAGAGCCATTAAAGGATATCTTAGCGGATATGACGAAGACGGCTACAGAGTTTGGATTACTGACGGCAAGAAAAATCGTCTTGTTTGGTCGAGAGACGTCATTTTTGATGAATCACCTCTATCATCAGAAGATGCAAAGACTGAGATAGGTAATGAAAACGCGATAAATGAATTTCAACTGAAAGTGTCACAGGATTGCAATACTTCTAGAGATGAAATCATAGTGGAACGTACAATTGAAGATGATATACATTCAACAGAGCCAGTGGAATTTACAAACGATGAAATAGAACTTATTGAGCCAGAGAGAGAAGCTCAAGTGGAATCTGATAATATCTATGATCCGTTGCCAGAAGAACCAAGAGAATCACTTGAATTAGAGAGAGAAGATTGTGATGAAGATGATAATATCAAAGATGACGAGTTTCATGACAGTATCAACCAAAGTCAAGAACAGAGGTATAATCTGCGTGATCGATCTTCACTCAAAAGATCAGAAAAATTCAACGACTATGTAACATCATTAAACTATGTATTGTGCGAAGAATCCGTAACTTTTAAACAGGCTTTTAACAGTAATAATAAAGAAAAGTGGTTGTCTGCAATGAAGGCAGAACTATCATCTTTAAAGGAGCATCATACTTGGACTCTTCAAAATTTACCAGCCAATAAGAAATGCATACCTTGCAAGTGGGTATTCAAGCTGAAAAGGACCAGTGATGGTATGATCGAACGCTACAAGGCACGCCGTTTAAATTGGACAAGCTCTACTGTCGGACATGCAATAGCCATCCGAATACCATTGTCTCTACGTATATCTACTTAGTTGGGCTCAGTGTACTTAGTTGGTGTCACAATATGCAACCAAATGATTCCGACCGGATTTAAAATTAAAGAAATGTATTACCTGTAAAACTTTACAAGTTGATTTTGAGTTGGGTTGTGGGAATATAGACCGAAAAATTGATATGCTTAATTTTTATTATGTAGCATTGGCTGGCACTCTTCTAGGCATTTTGCGTTGTTTTTTGATGTAAAAAGCGTGGACGTAGCACCAATTTCGATCATCTTTTATCCGTTTACTTTTCGACAATAGTATCTGTTACGTTACGAGTGTCGATAATATATGTATGTAATTAATGTGATTTCTAGGTCACCTTGGAACCTTGTACTCATGGAGACATTTTCGACATTAGCTAAACATTGTCAAAGACAAAATTATTTGCTGTGTATGACAAGGTTCTCTGGTCATCAGTGTAATCAAATTAAAATAATAGACAGTTTGTGATAGGTCTCTAAATCTCCTACCTAGACTCTGGACGGTTCTGATGCTGACTACAGCCTCGGTGGCGATGGAGGTGGCAGATTCCATTGCATCGCGCTCGTCTTGCTGCGCCTTCTGCGACACTATGCCCTCGAACCAGATACTTCCCACCATCTATTTAATAAAAAAATAGATAAATGAAAATCTTAACAGCCTATTGGTATAACGGAAGTACAGATTGAAAACAGCAGTAGAAACAGTCGGTAAGATTAATATTGTAACTGCTCAGCTTAACATCAAGCATTTAATCTTATCCTCTTTTGTACACATATTGGCGCAAAGAGTCACTGTCCATTGCTTTGTTGTAACAATTTTTCAAGCTTCGCACCGAGCACTATAAAATGTCAATAAATGTGGAGAGCTAATACCATCCACAGGTAATTTCGTCACACCAATTTTGAAAATTTTATGACCCTCCCCACTTCTTCCTTGTCACTCAACTGTGAAAATCATTTCAGGACAGCACCTACCTGTTCATCAAACAGTATGAATTCGATGATGTTGTATATTTGCAAGCATACTCACGATTGGTAAGAACGCGGTTCCAACTAGAGTCAGTTTCCAGTCGTAGCAGATGGCTAATACGAAGCCGATGAAGACGGAGCTGACTCCCTGCAGGATGAGGCCTATGCGCAGCCCCGTGGCGCCCTGCACCTCGGCCGCGTCGCCGCTCAGCCGCGCGCAGATCGCGCCCACCGTGTTGCTCTCGCGGTCGAAGTAACCTATCTCCTGAGACAGAAAGCTCGATTATAATCAGGCAAGTACTTTGTAACATTCATTACAATTCCACATCGCCAACTACGGGTAAGATGGTGGCTGCGCTCTAGAAACGTAAGAAAAACCGGCCCATCGGGCACGTATGCGTACCTATAGTGCTACTAGTGTTTCAACCACTATCAGTTTCCTGTCACATACTTATATTGAAGGAACGAGCTACAGTTACGAGTAGCATGAAGTTTCAACAAATTGAAACTGTACCGCAAGCACAGAGTATCGTTTTAAACAATTTTTTCTCACAATTTGGCTCATTCTCATTATTTCAATAGATGTATGCGACATGACAGTGCTAACGATTGAAACTCTAACAGAACCCATGTATGTACGGAATATTATCAAATAATAGCCGTTTCCCGCGGCTCCGTTTGAGAAGAATACGTTTATCGCTATCCCGCGGGAACTGTATCTACTATTTTCCGAGATAAAAAGTATCCTGTGTTAACCTAGTTTATAAATTATCTGTATGCCAAATTTTGTCTGAATCCGTCGCACCGTTTTAGCGTCCATCCATCCATTCATATAAACTTTTATGCTCTAGATATTTTGCGCTCTAGTAACTTTAGAAAAAACTGGCCAATCCTGCAAAAAGGATTCCGTATACAATTGCCACATTATAATCTAAACTGCGCGTGAGCCGACACGTATTTGGCCGAATTTCACTTTCAAGATATCTCAGGACTCTTTAATGAAATATTGCATTTTTATACATTTTGAAGCGTATGCAAACGCAACCACAACATATTTCGGTGACCATTTAGGGAAGATATTTTTCACTAACCTGTTTGACTAAACTGGCAAAATACCGGTGTCGTAGTCGGGAGGTCATTCTTAAGCCTGCGTTAGTAAAAGTGACGCTTTGCAGGCACATTGCAATTCCTGCAACGGCCGCGACGATCACGAACATTCCCGAGTACAGATCAGCTAAATATATAATGCGATCGTTGTCTTTGTAGCCAAATATCTGAAATATTAAGTTTTTTTATGACTTGATTCTTAGATATACTCTATTTTATTTTATTTTTGACATTAATTGTAAAAAAGACAACAGACCGCGCTTGTTAATCCGAACAGTACAGCGAAAACGGGGAAGCAAGCTCCTTGAACGGTTGCAGCGATGGCTCCGATTGTGAGAAGCGGCCATTCTTTTCCATTCAGCTTCAGCAGGTCCCAATCACTCACAGGCTTTATCTCCTGCGATAAAAGTTCAACATTATAAATAACGAAGGGAAGCAAAACTTAAGCTATGCGCAAAGTGAACATTAAAATGTGACCTCCTCATCATTTTTGTCTTCCTCTTCTTCGTCGTAGTGACGTGCAAAGCTTCGTATGCCAGTCGAAACTACAGAGCAAATGGACCCGCGAGGTGTCATCCAATCATGAGATTCTACAACAAGCGAAAGTTTAGAACTTATTATCATACCACAATCGACAAAATAATATACTTTATTTAATGTTGCTAAAAATAAATTATCGACTTTCTTGATTTGCGATTTTACCTTTCCTACTAGAATATTGTCTGATTATTTTCTTAGTGGAACGCCTCTTGACGTCGTTACGAATTATTTTTGCTTCTTCTTCAGGGGCTTCGTCCTCCTCCTCGGGTAAAGTGTCAATCAGATCCACTTCCTGATTCTCCCTACCAGCTGTTACTAGCTTATGATAGAATCCTGAAAGGATTTACAAATGTTTATAACAATAACGCAACTGATTGACGCACAACGCACAGCGTAAATCACTGGGTAGATATTTGACTGACGTTTGTATGTAAATTATAATTTTTCGATGCGTGGAGAAAATTACAGCAGTACTATAAATATAACGAATTTTAAAGAAAAACTATCATTGCTAATTAGTCTTTACAATGTCTAAGTAACGAGTAATAGTCGATAGTAGTAACGGATTTTATATTATTTTACGGGACGAAGTCGTCGAGGGCATAAACTTGTATTTGTCTGTAATTACGAGAGTTTTATGTTAGTCAATGCGTGTATACATGCCACGATAATGGTTACTTTATTTTACAAGAAAATATTTTCTTAAAATATGTTCGCAAAAGTCTGCAGTGATGATGATGATGAATGATACTTCCTTATGTCTGTCTGTTTAGGAAAATGACTAATTACCCACGGGATAGTGATAAACGAATTCCGCGCTGACGAAGTCGGAGATAAGCAAGCTGTGTAAGAGATTTCTTATGTTTATCACACTGACCTTTAGCTTTCATAAGCTCATCATGAGTACCCGCCTCAATAATAGCGCCTTGGTCCATGCAAATTATACGGTCTGCGTTTATGATTGTCGATAACCTGAAATAAAAATTTACAACTTTAGATTTCTAAGACCTACACGCAAACGCGAATGAATGAAGAGTCCTGTTACAAGAAGAGTCAACACGGATATTTTTCTTCTTAGACTAACCTGTGGGACACCGTTAGAGTAGTTCTGCCTTTGCTAGCGCTGTCTAAAGCGATTTGAACTTTTCGTTCCGATTGAGGGTCGAGTGCTGACGTGGCTTCGTCCAACAGCAGGATCGCTGGCTCCCGCAGCAGCGACCGCGCGATAGCGATCCGCTGCTTCTGCCCGCCCGACAGCGAAGCACCGCGCTCACCAATAACCGTATCATAACCCTGCAAATACAAACATTGATTAATGTAGCAAATCGACTAATTGAGTATGAAAGAAAATCGTAACAAGATTGAGTGCGATTGTACTAACGTTAGGCAAACGTGATATAAAGTCATGTGCGTAAGCCATGGCGGCAACTTTTTTTATTTCCTCATCCGATGCTCCAGGGTAACCAATTGCAATATTATCACGAATAGTCCCACGAAACAGTACCGGCTCTTGGCCAACCACTCCTAAAAAATACAAAGTAAAAGAAAAATAATGGTTTTTATGTTCTTATATAATTTATAGGAATAGAGAGGTTTTTTCAATAACTAACCAAGTGATGATCTCAGATACCCTACGTTCAAAGATTTCAGATCATGCCCGTCAATTTTGACTGAGCCGGAGTGTGGATCATATAATCTCTGTAGAAGTTGGAGTATTGTTGATTTTCCGCATCCAGAAGATCCAACCAAAGCCACATTTTCACCAGGTTTCACGTGAATTGAGAAACCTTTTAAAACCTGTAAAAGAAAGAAAACGAAAATAAGTGACAGTTATCATTATAATATAGTTTATTTGGAAAGAAACAGCTGAATAATACACAAAGTTAACTATAATCAAAATTTTCTTTCGTGTTCCTTTTGTGAAGGACTCAAAGGTCAGTTTTCATGATTAAAAATTAGACAAAACAAATACTTATAGAGTGCGATCCTTGGAAAATGTTTAACATAATGGAAATGGAAACAGAAGTAGCTACTACTAACTACCTACATGGCGAAAGTTAAGGGTCTATCTATAGCCAATATAACTATAGTTAGTCAAGTCTACATCGGCGTGTGGGGCGCCTGGCCAACTTTCGATCCATTTTAATAGACCTTAAGTTTGCTGACTCGGAGTCGCTAACTTATGTCCACAGGAGAGAAAACTTTTGTTTCTTACGGTATGTATGACCCTGAACCTTGATCTTTGTAGGACGCTAAGCCAGTGCACTCACTTTGACCTCAGGCCGTGAAGGATAGCTGAAATGGACGTTGTCGAGGATAATATCGCCGGTAAATCGCCGCGGTTTGGTCCCGCCGGGGTTAAGGCAGTCTATTTTCGGTTTCCTGTCCAGCAGCGTGAAGACTCCCGCGGCGGCCCCGCGCGCTGCGGCAAACGCCTCCGCGTGTGGCACGATGAATGTAATGGACTGAGTTGCCATGTACATGCTAAACATGATCTGAGACAAACAGGAAATATATGATACCGATCCATAGGTACTAAAATTAGTACAAATGCGAAAGCTGCTTCTTCACGCTTAAATCGCTGAACCGATCTAGATGATTGAAATAGAGATAGTATGAGGCCCAGGAAAGGACATAGGATAGTTTTTATCCCAGAAAATTGCATAGATCCCGCGGGATAGTGATAAACGAATTTTTCACAGACGGAGTTGCGGGCACCAGCTAGTATGTAGATAAAAAATAGGTATTGGTAGACTATACATATCTATGAGTTTAAATATTACTTAACCAAGGGACTCCATAGATCCCTGTAAAAAGTAGATGTAGTATGAAATCTCTATTCTAATTATTATTTTTTGGTTGTAATTAATTTATAGGTAAGTAACCGTTCTGCATTTTTTTTCATAATTTTAGGTCATGTTTTTAGTGGGCCCAAAATGGGGTTGTGGTAAATTTACTAATGGGGATTTTCACCTTTTTTACCTAGTTATTAACTATAAAATACATACACACGAGTGATTCTACAAGAATTCCGTTTTTCCTGTTAGTGTACGGAGCCCTAAAATTTACTTTCTTTCTGACTTGCCATGATGGTCTTTCCAAAAGTGTTGGTAGTAGTACAAAAAGAGAGAAATGTAAAAGAGCCCTTTGCGGCCTATTTATAAAATAAACGTTATTTTTCATGAATGAGCTCTTACGCTGAATATTTTTCCCACGACATATTGCTGTTCTTCGGGAGCTTTAGCTAAGTCTTGGAGCACAAGGCGGGTGCCGTAGGTGAGGCCGATGGCATTGAGCGAGTAGGTGAGCACCCAGTTGAAGCCAGTGCCGAGCCCCGTGAACATCCCGCGCCGCCGCCCGTACCGCTCCGCCGGCTCCAACAACTTCTTGTATCTTAAATGATAGCATTAAGCAGTCATTATCATAATATTTGTTTATTTACCACCACGCTAAAACCAAAAAATAATCTTAAGCAATCAAAGGTATTAAATTTTAGATTTACTCTGCAAAACTCTACCTCAATGAACCTAATCAACAAATCGCACTTCTAGATCTAAAGAGGGTCAACTCAAAATAATATACCATTCTAATTTAGACTTCAGTCGATTTCTAAAAGGTCTGAATTAAAATGATATATTATTTTGAGTTGACCATCTTTAGATCTAGATGTGCGAATTCATAAAAACATATTTTTCTTCTACATTTAATTTCCTTGGCATGAATAAAAACATTTCTTTTAAATTTCGGTTTAAATGTACCTATGCAAAACCGATTATGGAGAGATATGAATTGACACTAAAATTAATCATTTATTAATCTCCTCAATGTATTCGTAGCTTCAGTTGATTCTTTAACACAAATGTGGCGAAGACTAAACAATATTTTTTAAATAAAAAATAAAACCGCCTTTAAAAATCATCCAAAAAGTAAAAAGCAAAAAAAAAAAGAAATAGAATTAAACCGACTACAAACTTTTAGCGTGAAAATATCTTTCTACCTACTAATCTGTTTGAAGTCGGTGCCTCAGCACGAGCCAGCAGGAGTGGCATAAACCCAATACGTAGTATGTAGGTAAAGTAGAGGATTAGGTCCACTCCTGCTGACTCGTGCTGAGTCACCGACTTCAAACAGATTAGTAGGTTGAAAGATATTTTCATCCTAAATGTTTGTAGTCGGTTTAGTTTTTATTAAATTTTTTTTTGCTTTTTAGTTGTATTTGTCTAAATAGTTGCGTAGGATAAAGTAATCAGTTCAACTTCGAACTTTTTTTTGCTGACTGTACTTTTTGCCTCTGGTCACCAAAGTACTCATCAAGACAAATCAAACGAGACCAAACTTGATGGGGTTATGTCGTTTTATTACGGAGTTCTCATGGTCACCACCGTCAAGGATCAAAATACTCATCAATACGAATCAAACGAGCCCAAACTCGATGCGGTCGCATAGTTTTATTACAGAGTTTCTATGGCCACCTTCCAGCTCCATCATCAGATCAGCTTCATGTCAATGATATAGCATTGTCATCCAATTTACACATGTAAGCAAAATTTTAGCTCAATCGGAAACCGCAAAGTGGGCCTAACTTACAAGATTTGACCCGTTGAGTAGTTCCGTTGGTCATCTGTGGTGTTCTTCATCACATCCAGTTTACCAAATGACATTTTCTGAATGGAAATGCTTGACTTGATGCTAAAAATGCCAAAATCGTCATAGGGCTTATAAAATTTGAAGGTTCCCCTTGATTTCCCTAGGATTCCATCATCAGATCTTGATTTAGTGCCAATAGGACCACCTCAGAAGTATACTCTTCCAAAGGAAAAAAAGAATTTTTAAAATCGGTCCACAATTGACGGAGATATTGATAAACATACATAGAAAAAAAAACACATACCTACAGTCGAACATAGAACCTCCTCCTTTTTTTGAAGTCGGTTATAAATACACTATTATTTTTGTACTACGAGCACAATTTATTCGTAAATAGTTGATAGATAATAATACATAGAAATATTTTTTTTGTACTTAAGTGGACACACATACATAGAGGAAAACATTATTTATTAATGTTAGCACTGTTCGCCATAATGTGGTCGAAGCGAAGCTTTCGAACCCTAAACTAGGTGTGCACCTATCGTTGTCGAAACAATAACAACAAGGGTTGGACAGTGTAACAGCCAATAAAAATAATAAATCAATAACGAAGAATAAATAACAGTTAAACTGAGAAATAAAAGAATCAAAAGAAAAATGGCATTGGGCTGATTTACAATATCCGTGTGTTGATGAGAAAGCGTTAAGACAACAAATGTGAAAATAAACCAATGTAAAAATAAATATAGCTCGCTATTAAGGTTGCTGTTAATACTTTTATTTACTTATAATTATTCATACTTAAAATTATTTGCACGCCGTCTACCAAAGATAGTGAACCACATAAGTATAACTCCGTAACTATAATAACTTGATAAGAATAAAAAGAATAAAGAACATTATAAGGCAATTCTTTTAAAGCTTTATGTAAATGCAATGAAAAGTAATGACGGGTATAGCTGGAGTCGCAAACAAAGATACGCTTGACTTACGCGAATTGATGAGATTAGGTTTACGTCTATACTTTATCTTCCAAGGAATTTTTTTTTTTTTTTTCAGATTTTAACAAAATTTTACTGACGCTTAAAGAGATCCCACAAATGTTTAAAGGTAAGATTATTGTTGAAAGGTTTAAAATACCTAATACAATGCAAATAAAATAATCAAAAATCGGAGCAGAAATGATTCGCATATAAAAATATAAAAAAGTTTTTTAGTTAGGAGCTTAATAATATGAAGAGGCTATGTAAAGACTATAAGTGTGATATACCTTTCGATTTCTTTGTCTTCACCAGCAAAAGCAACTATAGTTTTGACAGATTTGAAAACTTCTTCAGCATGCTTGCCCGCTTGACTGTATGACATCAATTCACGCACTGACGAATTTGATTGGTACTGAAATAGGATCGAACTAATTAGTGATTCGGTCTCACATTTCTTAAAAACCTGAATATTATTTATTTGACACATACCTCTGACAAATAAATAGATGATACCAATGAAAATGGTAGTACGGTCATGCATGCTAGTGTGAGCTCCCAACCAAGAGGAAACGATTGACAAATACAAATAATAGCCGTTCCTAATAAATTGCAGACAACCGCCACCTTGTCACCCATTCCTTCTTTTATCTTCATCATATTCCTAGAAGAAATGATCACAAAGTTATTACGGATGTTAGTTAGTTTTCGTTAAAAACATGAAACGTGCTGATTATATTTGCATTGTCATCTAAACTACATATCCGTATTATAAAATCAAAATAACAACGGGATTCGAGAGCACCGTTAGCACAACAGTAACATAAATGATTAAAAATATAATCATAAGTCAATCTTTGATTATCTTCATAATATTTAAGTGCAGACACTTTTTGAAAATAGAATTAATAGATTTAGAGAGTATCCTTTGCATATTTGGATTCTATTCTCGGTAAATATTGTCATTTGTTTTATAAAAAAACCGACCAAGTGCGAGTCGGACTCGCGCACCGAGTGTTCCGTACAAATTTATATGTATCTATGATCATCCAGTCTTAGCAGACCCCTGCTCCTAAGCAAAATGTGCGCAGTGTGGGATCATTGTAGATTGGTTACTAATATATACAGACGGACAAAAAAATTTATGCTTTTCGCAATTTTTCCTTTATCTGTGCTATAAGACCTTGCTTCGTACCCAACTTCAAGATTCTGAGTTCACGGGAAGTACCCTGTAGGTTTTGATTCCCTTGCAAGTAGTTGCGAGTTTGAAAATATGCGACATAAATTGCTGTTTCTTTTGATTGCGTTGACATAGAAGTTTGATTTTGTTACAGCTTAAAGGTATTATAGACTTGAGTAATTGATATGAATTTCAATTTAATACCTCTACGCGTTCATGAGAAAAGGGGTAGTAACTTTAAAATTATTTTTATTATGTGATGTAACTAAAAATTTACGGTTTTCGCAATTTTTCCTTTATCTGTGCTATAAGACCTTGCTTCGTACCAAATTTCAAGATTCTGAGTTCACGGGAAGTACCCTGTAGGTTTTGATTCCCTTGAGAGTGTCGAAAAATAAAGATTGGTTAGTGATATAGGCAGACAGACAAAAAAAATTATGCTTTTCGCAATTTTTCCTTTATCTGTGCTATCAGACCTTGCTTCGTACCAAATTTCAAGATTCTGAGTTCACGGGAAGTACCCTGTAGGTTTTGATTCCCTTGCGAGTTTCGAAAATATGTGGAAATTTGCAGCATAAACGGCTGTATCTTTGATTGCGTTGGCTTAGAAGTTTGATTTTTTCACAGCTCCAAGGGACAGTAAACTTGAGTATTTGATATAAATTTCAGGTTGATACCTCCACGCGTTCCTGAGAAAAAGGGTCTTGACAGACAGATGGACGGACGGACAACAAAGTGATCCTATAAGGGTTCCGTTTTTTCCTTTTGAGGTACGGAACCCTAAAAATATTAATATCATATCAGACAATAATAATATAATATATAATATGTACTTTAAAAGCTTTTATTTAACTAATTTTATTAATCTATAGTACGCAGTATTAAGCTCAGCCATGCAGCCTAAGTTGTAAAAATTTTGGAGCTGTTCAAAAATAAATAACTGATTCACATTTAAAATTATTTTTCTGTATATTTGTGGCTATTATTTACTAAAATATTTAAGATCCGTACTCACTCGGACATTTTGGAAGCAAGATTGAATTCAGAATCCGTGTCGAACCATTCCATATCTTGACCTAACACGGCTCTAAGGAATTTTTTTCGGATTCTTGTTATCTGGAAGAAACAATGGATGTATACAGTTATAAAATCAATTAATATTGATCTACATTTATTCCGTCATGGTAACTTCCATCATGCCACTCGTGTCACTAAATGAAGGCAAGGATAACATTTAATGAGTCAATGTTGCTTGTACGGAACTGAATCGCACTAGGTATATCATAACCAAATAACCGGCAAGCGCAATATACTCGTAGTTTTGACAGATTTGAAAACTTCTTCAGCATGCTTGCCCGCTGGCATCCGTGGTAAATCATGCTGAATGGCTTCCGTAGCTGTGTAAATTGGCATCAAATTTTAAGGATATTACTGATACTGTTGTAAAATATTGCTTAAATACTACTAACACAGTATGCCAACTAAGCAAATTTCGAAGACTCACACCTATGTAATATATATTTATCAACGCGTAATTAGAGTACTTAAATATTGCCTGGATTATTTGTTCTGTAATCGGAATCCACTCTTTATGGACTTTCAACCTCTTACATGTAAGTATCCACTATTCTTATCTTCTTTACTCATTTCTAAAACATGGTATCTTTAAGGTGATTGGTGAAGATATTAATATTTTTCTCAACAAGGTGCACATACCTGTCTTAGTGCGCTCCAATTTATGCAGCCGACGGAGAGGACACAAAATAATAGTGATATTGCTATACTGATGAACATTCCTGCGCACATGGACTTGGCGTCTTCGATAAGAGCCTCCATATTTTCTTCATGGGATGCATTTACACTGAAAAATAATAACATTTTCAACAGAGCAGTTATTTATCAGCAAGCGTTTAGAACATTTAAAATTCGGGTACCTAATCGTTAAGAATAGATCTAGAAATATTTGTATCATTCATTACGACCAACCACACCAATGCATTAAGTATCAAAAAATTATGACGATTTATTCATCATCATCATCATCATTTCAGCCGAAGGACGTCCACTGCTGAACATATAGGCCTCTCCCAAGGCTCGCCAAACAGATCGGTCCCGTGCCATCCGCATCCAACGCGATCCCACAACCTTAACCAGGGCCCTATTGCATAACAAAGTACAACTAATATTACAAGCGGAACTCTCGCTTCAGTTATATTAACTAGAAAAGGAGTTCCGCTTGTAATATAAGTTGTACTTTGTTATGCAATTGGGCCCAGATCACAATTTTCACGACTTACTATTATATTATAATATAATATAAAAAATAATACAAAATCAATAGTCAAATTACATAAAAGATATTCAATATTAATTATTGATCGAAACTGAATGTTGTTTAAAAGTAAATATTTCGCAAACGAATTTATGACTTGGAAAATTGTTTCCGCCGACCTGCAACATTTTTGATATAATGATAATAATACGATGATAAACCTGTCTACTGACAACCTACACTACGAGCTTGTTGAAAAAAAAATCATACTTTATTTATTTGTCAGCATAGTTAGTTTTACTAGACCCCGCTATTTTACCTAAATGAAACTGTACACCCGAGCCAAATTATAGCTACCTATATCTAAAACTAAGAGTTTTTGGGAAGGCCTTTAAAAACTGTAAAAGTTCTATTGTGCTATTTTGACTACAAAATCTTAAAAAATGATAAACTCGTGCGGAGTTTTAAATTATACGAGTTCCAATTCTCTCCACATAATCGATTTCGTTAGGTACAAATCGAGCGATGACGTCTTTCCGTGATAATTGTTATCTTTAACCGCTGTTTTATTAAGTTTGTTTGTGATTTTTAAAAGTAAGTATAATTTAACTCCACGTGTAGTTAGGTGCCCACAGCTACTAGGGCTAAAAATATAATGCCCATAACGTAAGGTAGACGTCCAAGCGTCATTGTTCCAGTTTTTGCAAATTTTTCATTTAACAACTCAATTTCAATAACAAAAAAAACACATATAAAATGTCACTTTATTCTCTCTAAAAGCATTTTTGTTTTCCATAACCTGCTGCGGTCTTTTCTTTAGTGTAGTGTTAATCAAAACGTTAACGTTACGTGTTAACGTATTGACGTTTGCATTTTACAGAATTTTTCTTAAATTAAGAGAATTCGTATAAAACACATACAAAAAACCTAACGAATGCCAGAAGTGGCAAGTGAGGCTGCCGCCTCACTTACCGCCCTTAGGCTGCGTATCCACCGGAGCTGTGCGAGGATGCGTTGCGAGGGATGTGTCTGTCATGTACCAATAGAAACACTTCATTTAAAAGGTCCTAAGTGAATGAAGTGTTTCTATTGGTTCATGTCAGACACATCCCTCGCAACGCATCCTCGCACATCTCTGGTGGAAACGCAGCCTTAGCCTTCAGACTAACCCAACTGTGTCGGATCCGCTCCGCCTCATCGATATCGTTTGCTTCGCTTCTAGATCCCGCCTGTACTTACTTTACTAGATTAGTCTAGTATCAAAGCTTTTCAACTAGATCTTACTGGTGTCATGCATGGCTAAGTTACATACATACATAAGATAAATAACTATATCCATTGTAAATCTCAAATTAAATATACCAAGGCTTCAACGTCTTTCTGCGACATATTTATGACGCGTTCGAGTTGTTTTACTTACAGTCTCCGCCCTCCTCCAAAAAGTGAGGTAAGTGGCAGGTAGCTGGACAAGCGGTCTTGCTGCGTGGTGCGTTCCACGAAGGAGGTGCTCAGTTCGCCAAACTGGACAAGATTGTAGCAGACGCCGCCGCCGCTCAGTAGCCCGAAGAGGATCCCGAACAAAGTCACGCTGATCTCCAGACATGTTCCGTACCGATACTGTACACACAGGCAGTTAACATCAGCTAACGTATAAAAGAAGATATCATTAAGTGGCAAATCAAACACCGGGCCGGAAACTAGGTTAGGTCTTTTTGAACCGACACCCGCGGCTGGCAGCGGTCCATCGCCCGCGGCCTTCGATTAACAAAACAACCGCGGCGCGGCATCTAACTGCTGTGTTCGAGAATGTTAGGGACTGGTCGTTCTGTGACCTCCATCCGCTGGAGGGCGAGAACAACCAGTCCCAAACATTCACGAGCACTCTATTTAGACGCCCCGGGCGACAGGCCGCTACCCTTTATGGGTGGCGAGTCAGAAAGATCAGGACCTTAGTGGTTCGAATTCCGGTGGGAGCAGGTATTTGTATTATAAAAATTAATTACAAATTTTTGTCCCGAGCCGTGGATACATAACTATAATATTTAACCTTTTAAATTAGGGAACTTCATACAAGCTACAGATACAGATGCCATTACAGATGGCCGTTGGGGCTGAAAAAATATCGGAAAAGTTCACGCAGCAGACGGCAGACAGGGGACGTCCATCAACGAGATGACAAATGATTTGGTGAAGGCTGCAGGTTCACGGTGGATGCAAGTCGCTTCCAACCGTAATGATCGGGTACCAATGAGGGAGGCCTATGTCCAGTAGTCGACGTACTACGGCTGAAATGATGATGATGATGACATACAAGCTTGTCTGAGCTTGGGACTATAGTCTGACAAGTCAGTCCTGGGACAAGAGAGTGGCGGAGCTAGCGGTAAGAGGTAACAGTGCAAGTGTAAAATTGTTATAAGAAGTTTCTTTGCTTGTCAGCGCCTGCTACACCTTTTCCTATGGTACCTAATCAATGTGTAAGATCGCTTGATCATACACATCAAATTCCTTTCCTTTTTAAATTAAGTCAGGTAGCGCTAGCTAGCACCCGCAACCTTACAGGTAACCCACAGATTAGAAACACTATAGAGCTTGTTTTCAGCTTTTCAGTTTTTCAGTTAATTTCTTTAAAACATACGAGTTTTAATTTTTTTTAAAAATTAGTTTGTTTGACACTTTTTAATTTTTATTGATAAAAGAGTAGGCTAGTGAATCATAACTAATAAGATTAAATAGATGGACGACGAATAAAACCATGTGAATATTGGTTTGCAGAGTGCAAATTTTGTAGACGTTGAAGCTCCTTGAATTATTTATTTTTCAAGTTCCTGTAAACTTGGCAGCCTTAAAGTATTTGCTTTACAATGCTTGTGCTACGAGAAGCTTGCAAGAATCTAGATAAATTGGTGTAGATTGTCTTACGATATTGATTAATTTTAAGTATACGTATTGTTTACTAACGCATTTAGTGTCGGGAACGCATGTACATGCGTTGCATTTGTTCCGTGGCGCAGTCCAACGACAACAACTCGTGATCTGAGGAATTATCAGCCAAGCTTGAAAGCAACATGGTTTATACCATGTTAATGAAATGACACACTGTAAATGATTTCTGTCTGTTTGAAAATATGTAGGTATAGCGCCAGGATTAAAATTCAGAAATTATTTTTTCACCTAAAATTTAAGTTAGGTAATCGAATTTAATCTTTTGGACACAACATTGTTTAAAAAAATGGCAGGCAAACCAGTTATATGCAAATCGGACCGAGGGTTCCGTCCAGTCAGTGGCAATTTTACTGTTCATAAAGTTCAGCCTCTGACACAGTGGCGTAGCGTGCCTTGGCCCCCTCGTATAAAAATTTGTTTGGGGGCCCCTTATGAAGGATAAAGATTTCTCACAAAAGAAAAAAAATGTTTGCATAAAATTAAAAGAAATATTTATTCATCATAATTATATATCACTTTTGCGTTTTTCGACTTTTGTCTTGTCATTTCAGAAATAAAAAAAAATTTGGGAAGTTTTTATTAATCTTTGCTTACGCACGTCGGGGGGGCCCGTGGCCCGAGGGCCCCGTATAATTGATATGGCAGATACGGCGGTAGCTACGCCCCTGCTCTGACAGACAAATTGCAAAGTTTTAATTTTTTTCCCTTTTACCGACTGATGCAGTACATTTATCACTATCATCATTCCGATTTTGAGGTTTGCATGTTTAAAAGTTATAGAGATACATATGTTACATATTATCATCATCATCATCATCATCGTAATCATCATCATCAGCCTATGTTCGTCCACTACTAGACATAGGCCTCTCCCATGGCACGCCACTGAGCACGATCCTTTCCGATCCGATTTAATTTAACTTTTCTTATTTTTTGTCTGTCTATCTATTACAGTTCTTGAGAAACATCCCTTGGACGGTCAGATAGCGTAATGACATTCATAGAAAAAAATTCCTTTGGGAGCTAAACCCTCAAAGTATTGTTTCTGTTCAGAACTCTAGACACGACAGTGTATTCATTAACAAAAGCAAACGAGAATTTCTGTGAATTTTTAACAATTACAGATAATTCGCATTCATTTTTAAATATATTATTCATATACTCACAATTTGGAAATATGCAACACTCTCTGGTAGTTCAGCTTTTCTGAAAAAGGAGCCTGTGGTGAAATTTCTAATTTTAACTTTTAATTGAACACTATTAGGACGACCAAATTTCATTGAATTTTCAGCGAAACCTGTTTAATTAAAATTCTACTAGGAAATGTAAGAGTGACTTAAGTTTTGTGAGTTTACGCAACGCGAGATTGTAACCAAAGATGCGCTCATGACTGAATTCTTCGCGGTTTAACACGCATTATTTATGGCATTGGAAATACTGAAAAAGGTTCCAGCACAAAAGACAAAAGATCTTTTTAAGAATATGTAAAATAATACGTACGTTTGAAGTCCACACATTAAATTTAACAATAAGTAACCATTGTAGACGTAATAATAGGAAAACTAACAGTAAGTACATAGGTACACACATATTTTCTTCTGTTATAAATTTCTGCACTAAGCGAAAAGCTACATATCTATCGGCCGTTTTGGTTTGTACGGGTACATCTATATACATATAATAAATCTGTAACAAGTCGGTGTCTGTACATTGAAGATATTTGAGAAAAACTGTCACTAGGAGGGCTATTTATTAGGGCAATAAACCCAAAACAAAGATTTTTAGAATTATTGTCTGTTTGTCTGTTTATCTGTTTGCCTGTTTGTCTGTTTGTCTGTGCGTTTGTGCGCGCTAATCTCAGAAACGGCTTAACCTAGAAGGATGCGGTTTTCACTGATATGTTGGTATTTTCTTGGATTAACATTAAGTGTTTGTTTCATTTGAATCGGTTGACAAATAAGAAAGATACGATACTTTCAGTGTTAGATAGCCCATTTATCGAGGAAGGCTATAGGCTATTATATCATCACGCTGGGAGTACGGTGGTGAATGTGAACGCGGGTGTGCGAGGGGTTGGGGTTGAGAGGGGGGGGTATTTTTTTTTTATATCGAGGAACTAAGGAGAGCCATAATTGATGAAAAAGCGAATTGGATCAAAAAAACAAGCTGCCCAAATTACTAATTCCACGCGGACGGAGTCGCGGGCAAAAGCTAGTATATAATATGTACAAACATACACTGATTAACTAAATGCATTTTTTCAATTTATACCTACTTTAATTTTTTTTACTAATCAATATTTGTGTCTAATAATTATTTCTGCACGTACAGCTGTTAAGGGCTCTTTTACATGTCTTTTTTTCGAGTCTACCCGCGTTTACGGAAAGATCATGAAAGATTGCCAAGAAGAATGCACCGCATGAAACTTGGCACTAAGTAATTTTTTCTAAAAACAGATTACAATTTAATCATCCACACTATAAAATACATTTCATGCAATATACAAAGAAAACTCATATACTTACCTACATATATTATACAAGTAATGGATAATGTTATCTATCGAAATGTTAAAAACTTAAAATGAATAACAATCATTATCCATAACGTAAAGTACGTTTATCATAATATTTAAAAACATACATTTGAAATTACATTGTTTTTATTAGTTTGTTGCATTAAAATTCAGTAATATATATCGGTTATATAGAGCCTCAATTACGACGAATAAGTGCTCAAATTTTGTCACGTAGCTGGTCGGGACTATCGTTATTCACAAAATTATTCTTTCATAATAACCGCGTGTTGGACACACCCAGGATAGGGTTCCGTAGCCGTTACGAAAATATCCTTGCATATCTGAAGTTTATCGCGTACCGTAATCGCCTTCACCAAGCGCCAGACACTACTTATAATACAATGTGTTGTTATTTATTGAACGTTAGCTTTGATTATGATTGCTACTATTTTCCATAATTTTACTATTAATTATATTTAAGTATTAAAAAGAGTACTTCATATTTAAAAAATAAGTGGTATTTTGTACGGGATTTTCCGAGTAGGTATAATTTATATTATAAATAAGTTAGGCTGCTAGTTACTAATAACTGTTAAGCAAACTTAGCCGTAATAGTTTTCCTTGTTAATTTGATATATTTAAGAATAAGAATAAGAATTTACCTACTCTTATCATGAACTTTTTCAAAATTTTCAAATAAAAATTTTACTTTTAGTTGGGGGCGCTCGATTTTAACAAAAAATTGCACCTTAAAGTTAAATATTTCGCAAACGAATCACCGTATCGAAAAATCGTCTGCACAACCCCTGAAAAAAACCTATCCAGCGATACCCCACACTATAAGGTTAGATGATAAAAAAATCACCCCCACTCTAAATCTTGCGTCTTTAGGATACTTTGTCGGGATAATTACTACACATATCCATGCAAAATTACAGCTTTCTAGCACTAATATTATCTAAGCTAAGCCGCGGACGGGCAGACAGACAAACTGACGGACAGACAGACGGACGGACAGACAGGGCGAAACCAGCCCCAGTACCAGTTTGGCTCCGGAACCCTAAAAACGTTACATGTACTAAATTTCGAAGTTTTGACTTACTTAAATACTTTAAATCGTATGTATTATGGATACGTACCCGTTTCTACAAAATTTTATCACGCACTATGATCAAGCAAATTAAAATTAAATTAGATACGCACTTGTTTAAGGAGAGCGAAATTATCTTTAAAAATTAGGACACCTTATTACTTTATTAATGAATTAAATTCGCATTAGCTAAAAATTGCACAATAATCTGCTCGGCATAAATCAAGTTCAACTTACTTTTTATCTTCCTTGTCTTTTTTGAATCCCATTTTTTTATTGTTTTGATGCACCAATCCTCGTAGTCACCTCGTCAAAATCTCACATTAGATTGAGCTGCGTGCCGACGGCCAGCTTCCTCGTACGCCCAGCACCGATACGAACTCGCACATTACCTATTTCTACTAACGCTTAAGTACCTTAGACCGTATCATTTATACGCTCACACATTAATAAACACTTTACACATATCATGGGAGATACAAGAGTGCCATTTAATACTAGTGGGTACAATAAAAGAGATAAAACAACACTAAGCAAACATAACAAAATTACATTTTAAATTTCCTGGGAAATTCCTGCCAATTTTAAATGAACGGCCCTCTACTCGTAACTACCAATTGATTAAGTTAAGTTGTCTACGCTGTAGTAGAGTAATACCTATAATGATTATAATGATTATAACAGAAACTCGGGGTTTAGGTGCCCGCGGTTTTTACTAAATTGTGGGGGTGCGGTAAATGTACAACCTGATAATATGTGTCCCTATGGAAAATATACAAGATACACTTTGAAAGTCGACAAATACTAGGTGGTACATTAGCTGCGACCCCTTGTGGAAACTATGAAGTTTATCTCTTTAGTTCTTAAATTCACATAAATCCGTGCAGCGTGTTTGATACCGAAACAAACCAAGAAACTTATCAATCAATATTCAAGTAAGATTGAAGATCGTCACCAAAGGTCGAATATTTTATGGCTCGCGTATAGGCCAATTATTTTTGGACACTCCGTCGTCGACAGACCCAAAGATTGCAAATCAGAGAAATAAGAAAAAAAACCGTCTTAATCATTTTTTTCTGAACTATACCAATATTATAAAGAGGAAAGATTTGATTGTTTGTTTGTTTGTTTGCATTGAATAGGCTCCGAAACTACTAGATCGATTTCAAAAATTCTTTTGGCGTTAGAAAGCTACATTATCACTGAGTGACATAGGCTAGTTTTTACCGCGGGAAAATACATTTTCCTACGGGAAAATTAATTTATCGCGGGCGAAGCTGCGGACGGAAGGCTAGTATATAATATTTTTTAAGCACTTGCTCGTATTAATTTTAAATAAAATAAACAATTGGTCTAAATACATAGCTTCAACTCATCTTCACGACATCTGCAAATATAAATTTAAACTAAACAATGAATCATTTCACTAATTTTGTAATTTCACAGCAAGACAGTGAGATAAGGAAAACCCCAGGTAATTTTAATAGTACATATCTCTATCATAAACATAATTTCAATTAAATTGTACATTATTGTGCAATTGATACGATGGTCATTTACATTAGAAAGCGCATAATTGTAAAAGTTGCTTGAAATTGTTTAACCGTCGTAATTATGTAAATACAAGGCAAAATACCTGCAATTTTCTGAAACGTTAACGTCATTTCTGGAATGCTGAAATAATTCTCGGCATTATTACGTGGATAAAGAAGCTTTATCGTAGCATTAGTAATACATTAAATGATGACAAGTACACGAGGATTGGTCGTGATCGTGACCGTGGAATACTACCTACTTTATGTCTTTTTTTCAGGGAATCAGATACACGTGTAAAACACAGTTTAACTTGCTGACATAGTATAAACTATTAGGTATTGAAACGCGTAGTTTTAACTGTGTATAAATCAAGGGTAGGAGAAAAAGGAGAGTTCTTGCAGGTATTATTTTATCATGTAGAAAAGGATGACAAAAACCAGGTATGGATGTATTTTATAAATGAAAAATGGATTAAAATTCAATACACGCTTCGCTTCGCTTCGGAGCTGATAAGAACAGCGATGAGGTAAGTTGTTACAAAGTAAAGTACCTATCTATAAGTAAATATGCTTGAGAAAATTAACAAAGAATAAGTAAGTAAAAGGATCAAACACCAGTTAATCTCGTGTTACACTGGTTTGTACTACAATAAATTTTTTGTGCTTTGTTGTGTAGAAATAACCAAAAAAAATCTTTCGCTTAGGAAGGATCTCAATTCGTCTAATTTCATACGCTTCGAGCACTAATTCGTCTAATTTCATCATGTGCAGGTTTATCTTCGAATTTTCACTACAATTAAACAAAAACAAAACAATCAAAGAAGCGCTTTTTAGCACAGATAAAATTATTAGGTATATTTTTAATTTGTATTGTTTGTTATCATTATCGCCACATTACATGTTTTTTATAAAAATATCAACCAGCTGAATATTACAACTCAAATAAAAAAGCCCTTTAAAATTAGAGCCTACAGATGAACGGACCAACATCTGTACCAAAGGTATTTTAGTCATAACAATAAATATTAGGTACTCAAGCAAGTAAAATAATCTCTACAAATATAAAATGCTTCGCAGAATATAGCAGGGCATGTATTCAACACTAGTACAAGGACAAGGATTATCTAGCGATAACGAGATTCTGTCTTTCTCGTATAAATGTATCTTGTTGATCCCCAGCCCTCAATCAGGTTTCATAATAAGCTTTGCAACTCTCGTAGTTAATCAGTAACAACTTACCCCTGCGACTCTCCTTTGTCTCTACTGTTAAATTATTATGTTTGCTATCAAAGAAACCTTTGAGTCGGTCGGTTGTACTTTATTACTGTCACTAATTTGTTAAATTCTTAAGAGCTGGGTAAAAAGGCTACCGTTATTTCTAAGAAGTTAACACGGACGCTCGTGTCTGTCGAAATACACGGATTAAGCAATCCGTATAATTTTAAATACTCAGACAAGCGTATGAAGTTAGTAATAGAGTTCCGTATTCAAATTTTATTAATAAATTTACGTCGGGTGTTTGTCTGATATTAAAGATCACGATCTTATAAAACTTACTTTTCTTGCTTTTGAATAGTTGGCGAATATCTAACTCAGTACATAAATAATACAAAAAAAAAACTAAATCGCGGCAGTTAGCAGTCGGGCTACTACCGCTACAAATTTATTCGCTACGATTTCGTAAATTCAATGATTTCAAAGAAGGTTTAATATGGAATATCTTTCGATGACGCGCCCTATGTTCGCCTTACTCTTACTTGAACTTAGAGAATTAAATCTTTTTCATTCTTCTGAATAGTTCACTCTCATAGGACATTTGAATCATTTGCTAGCGATCCGGTTGATGCAGGAGGCTGCGAAGTCAAAAATTCCGAGCTGATGAGTTGGCTTTCGGTCTTAAACGAAAGAGAGGTGACTTTTCGTTCATGAATGGGATTTGGATCAGACACAAATCTGATTTAGTTTACTAGTTCAGTACAAATGTTGAAACAAATAATGGGATTTGGACAGTTTTCCATTGTTAAAGGAAATTTTACAGATTGTTTGGTGGTCCACTGTCCTAAGCTTCGACCTCGAAGATCCTATGCTAGGACTTCAAAATATTCTGCTTTTTTCAGTTTTTGTTTTTTTTTTCTCTTAAACTAAGCAGGTTTTGTGTACCATATCAGCTGAAAGTTCCTTGGTAAACCAGACTTTAGGCCCAAATAAAGTCGGCCACAATTGGGCAAAGTTTCAAGTGGGATGGGGTAGAGGTGATATTAGGGTACAATAGTACTTTGTTTATTGATATCTATCTGTTACCTATGACTTCGTCTTCAAACCGTACCCCGCGGGAACTATTCAATTTTACGGTATAAAAGTAGCTAGGTTCCATTGTGTGCCTAATTGATTCAAATCAGTTGAGTCCTTTTTGCGTGAAATCATAAGATATGGGCCCTCCAGCTACTAGGGCCCCAAACCCGTGTAAACAAAAATTCACCGCAGTTAGAAGGGCTCTCAACAAATTTTGATACAGGGCCAGTCTAGTCCAAGCTAATACATGTATTATAGCAATATCATACATGTGAGAGTTTGGATGTTTAGATGCTTGCTATCCCTTTGTGGCATAACGACAGACATTGGACGCGTGACCGACAGCTAAAGGGGCTCCGATGGGACTCTTTGGGTACGGGACCCAAACCAAAAGGATGAGATTTATACGATGCATGCCTTCTTTGGGCGTTTTCCTTGCGATCTTGACAAAAGTTGGCAATATTTGCAAGTAGGTAGGTAAGAATCGTTGCGCCCATCTCATTTATATTATACGGTACCAAAGACCTCTTCATGTTGGCTTCAGCTCCATGAATGCCTTTCAAATGACCGGGTCCCCATGGGTCCGTGATCGGAAAACCGTACCAACAATAATTATAATAATAATCTACTAGATATGAATCGATTTGGGGACTGCAAGGAAATAAACTCATTTGTATCGTACGGATCAATAATGCGAGATTTCGACACACACTTGGCGATAGATTCAGTTGTAAGCAACATATTATAATGAAATGTATTTACACACCTGTTAGCGGTATATAAGTATTACAGAATATGAAACTAACCGAAAGGAGCGACTTGCGAGTACATAATATTTAGATTCGACATGTGTATGAAAAATTGCTACTTTTGCCAATTGCTTAATTTTTTATTCATCTTCTAGCAAAGTTTATGTACCTATACACACACAACAAGGGCAAAAATACATAATGGTTAATTAGAGTAGGAATAGAGGTACACTTAGTAAGTACATACCTAATTTTTATTGGTATCAGAAATGATAACCGTGAGAAAACGTGCTGGGATTAATTTTCTGCAACTTCAATTATTACAATGCTGCCCAATATTGGGTTGTTGTTGGTAGGTAATAATAAGTATATTTCTAAAGCCATGCATAAATTGAATAAATAATTAAGTAGGTAGTATGTAAGTAAATATGGATCGGAGTTGTAATTTATTTTAGAAAAACTGTCGTAGTTTTAAGAGTATGCTTTTTATGTGGTTGACCTTTTATGAATGTCTGTCTAACTAAGCCATTATTGTCTTCTTTCTTTTTTAGGGTTCCGTACCCAAAGGGTAAAAACGGGACCCTATTACTGAGACTTCGCTGTCCGTCCGTCTGTCTGTCTGTCCGTCCGTCTGTTACCAGGCTGTATCTCATGAACCGTGATAGCAAGACAGTTGAAATTTTTACAGATGATGTATTTCGGTTGCCGCTATAACAACACATACTTAAAAACAGAATAATATAAATATTTAAGGGGCTCCAATACAACAAACGTGATTGTTTTGATCGTTTTTGTTTGATTTTGGTAACGGCAACAGGTAGACGCTTGAAATATTCACAGAATATTTAGTTATAATTCACATTAAAAATAAACAATTAAATTAAAAAAAAAAAACAAATATTTTAGGGGGTCTCCCATACAACAAATGTGATTTTTTTGCCGTTTTTATGGGTAATGGTACGGAACCCTTCGTGCGCGAGTCCGAGTCGCACTTGGCCGGTTTATTTTAATTTATAAGAAAATATAAGTTAATTTTATTTGGTCAACCTTTATTTACCTGTTAAATAAAAATTTTCAAAAATAGTCTAAAAACGTACACGATTATATTTACCTCCCTAAAATTACTTACCATGTTGTTTGTCGAAGCTTTACCATTGTTCAGGTAAAAGTTCGCACCGTGTTGTGATCCATCTTATTCAATAAGATTAAAATTCATGGTGAAAATTGCTTGTTGCTACTTACCCCTGTTACAACGAGCCCTCTGCTCCCCTACTTGCGTAACTGGGCTTACCTACTAAGAACACACAGTTTTATAATTACGGCACTCATTCTACGATACATACATGACGTTAGTTTATACTGTTCGTGCCTTTTCATGCACTAATGAATTTTTTAAATATTCCGTTGAGGTAATATTGTATGTACTAAATATCATTAACAGGACTAAAATAGGTACCTTACATAAAGAACTTATTCATTTGTTTCGACACTTTTAATTTGACGCGGATTTACCCATAACATGAGGCATGCAACACGTGGAAATGGAAATGTACGTCAAATTCTGCATTCGTGTTAAGGCTTTATTGCAGTTTTGCTTCCATTTCAACTAGATACATGTGCGAGTTGGACAGTACAATTTCTCGTTAAAGAATAATAGATATAGACGTTCGATTGATATGATAACCAAGGAAGCCTTGTACTTTCATGAGCAGTTGTACAAATGATTGTCAATTGCGCCGAGACGTCAAGGGCGCGCACACTATTTAATTCATTTTGTAGAGATCCAGTCTCGGGTGAACACGTGTTGTTTCTATTAGATCCGATATTTACAGGATCTTACATACTCGTATACTGCGACTGTAGCTATTCTGCGGGACAGTTTAATCATTTAAATATTGAAACATAACAATGATATAAAAACAAAAAATATAATGATAATGATACATATATTATTATTGTTATTGGATAGTGAACTATTTATTCATAAAATCTATACATAAAATAACATAAAACACATGAAATTAACAGTTAAAAAGAAGAAAAAGAGAACTTACCTAAGAAAACTTAACTAAATATATACATGTTACTATTAAAATAAAAATTATAGTAAATAGAATACCCCGCATGCACATGTACATGCTGGCCAAATTACCCCTTTAGACCGCAGGTGCGATCCGCTGGGATAAATATGCGCCAGCTCTTGGGTCCCCTGAGGTGTTGACCAACCGGGAAGAAAGGGCCTTCATGAAAGACTTCATGTCGGCTGACCAAGGCCCTAAAATCTCAACAGCAAGCGCCGCAAACTCGTAATCCTTTAATAAGGATGAGTTCTTGCGGCGCTTGAGGAGTTGGGCCTGATCAGCCGCAGCGCTGGCTTGCGCCATATCAAAGTGTTAGATATTAGCCTGCAGAATACTCCTGCAAGCTTAATATCACGGTGTTAATATTAAATACTTACAGGTTAAACTTTTTGAATCGTAACCCATCCTCCACCTTAATACTTACGTACCTATCTAGATATTATTTTAATCTTCCTTTTTCAAGCATTGCGATGTCGTGATTATATTTTTGTAAAATAATTCTAAAGTAGGTCATTCCTGATTCGAAGGTATCCTATCTCGCCTCATTCGTTCTTCGTTTAATTCTTATTTCGTCTCATTCTGTATTCGTTTTCGTCTTGTTCGCTATGCGTCACTAGCTTTTTTGGTCAAATTCTGCAACTAGTCTATCTCTTATTATATCTTATTCGTTTTTCTTCACGGTCTTCCTTGGACTAATTCGTCGTCCTTCCCTTTAGTTTTTGTCTCATTTACTTATTCGCCAAAATTATTTCGATACGTTCAGTGCTGGTAAATAAATTTTCGTAAAAAAATAAAGGGCGGAACCTTTTTGCTGCAAGTAAGTCGCATGCTTAGTAATAAACGGGCTTAACTCAAAATCGTGAATTATGGTAAATTGAGTTTAAACTTTAAAATCGATTTACCATAATTCACGATTTTTGAGTTAAGCCCGTTTATTACTAAGCATGTGAAGTATCAAATCAGTGATTCACTTGGGGACAAATGTTCGCCAGCGGCGTCGAGCGATCTTCGCTCGACAATGTCTGGCGACATTATGTCGAGCGAAGACCTTCTGTGTTGCGCCACTTCAACCTACGTCGCTGTGTAACCTTACAGACGTCAATCTGTAATGTTCCATCTTATGTGAACATAGTTTAACTTATTAATTTTATCAAATAAAATTATTTCATACTCAAACGAGACTATTGAATTATTAATTTATCAAAACCAAGCATTTTATTAATAAAGTATCTGTAATGAAACGATGTTTCTCAGTTAAATCTTTTTAATGACTGAAGTTGTCAATAGGACAAAAATATATTTAAAAAAAATACAATTCTAAAATTAAATGTCATGTTGCCAGAGTTAGCGACATCCTCCCCCCTCGTGTGCAAACACATCGATATTCAAGGTGACATCACGCTGATGGGAAGCTCCTGAGGATCTACGTGTAGTCGGACTAGCTTTTTTGTAGGTCGACGTAGAACCCCATGAGCAGTGCTCACGTCGGCAATTCGGACTACACCGTCTGAGCCTGGTAGTACTCTTAGGATGCGACCTCGGGGCCACACTCCTCGTGGAAGATTCCCATCTGCGATGAGCACAAGGTCCCCAATGCTCAGATTCTTACTAGCTGGCGTTGCTGTCCTAGGAATAAGAGCTGGTAAATATTCTTTAAGCCAACGAGCCCAGAAGTGATCTGCTAATCGTAAGCCTTTACGCCAACGTATACGGCGGAGCAGATCAGCTTCATTAACCTGAGCAAGGGAGGAATAGGTTGAAGGTGAACCCAAAATGAAATGGTATGGCGTTATGGGCGAATCGGAATCTGGGTCTGTGTCTACATGCGTTAACGGCCGAGAGTTAAGAATGGCTTCTACTTCTAACAGAAAGGTAGTGACCGTCTCTTCAGTAGGAGTACGTGTTTTAAGAGTCGTAAACAACGCGGTCTTCACGCTTTTGACAAGACGTTCCCAGCATCCTCCCATAAATGGGGAAGCAGGCGGTATAAACTTCCACCGAACCAAATGGTTTGTAGCAAACTCGTGGACTGGCTCCTCATATAGCTTGCGTAGTTCACGGTTGGCTCCAACAAATGCTGTCCCGTTGTCGGAATAAATGGTTTGCGGGGTACCTCGTCTTGCAATGAATCTTCTTAAACCCATGATGGCAGAATCTGTGCTTAAACTTCCAACGACCTCGAGATGAACAGCTCGGACTGACAGGCAAGTGAAAAGTGCCACATAGCGTTTCTCTGATCGTCTTCCGACGGCGACAGTAACTGGACCGAAGTAGTCCAGTCCCGTGAGAGTGAAGGGTCGGACATGATGAGCAAGGCGTTCTGGCGGGAGATCTCCGACTAAGGGACATGATGGTGTGTCTTTTCTTAGCCTGCATTGTAGGCACGCCTTAAGCACGGATTTCACAGCCAATCGGAGCCCAACAATGTAAAATCGCTGCCGCAACTCACTGATGACAATGCCTTCACCTGAATGCGCTGTTTTCTTGTGATGAAAGAATATTATGAGCTTTGTGATGTAGTTGTTGCCATGTAGGATGATAGAGTCTTTTTCTATGTTGACATCTTGAGCAGCAGTTATTCTGCCTTTGAGTCGAAGTAAGCCATTGTCGAGATATATCGTGAACTTTCTTATCTTACTCGTTTTATGGAGTGGGTTTCCTCCCATCAAAGCAGTGTACTCTTCTTCAAAGGACTCTATTTGGGAATAAATGAAGAGATTTCGTACAGCCTGCTCTAGGGTGCCTACTTCAATTAACGGGAATTTTGGAGTGGACACAGACACAGATTGCCCACTATACCGAAAAGTCAGATTGGAATGATTTAAGACTGCCCGGAATTGTTTCGCGCATTGTATCACACGAGCAGTAGCGCGTAACAAACGTAGCCATTCACTGAAGTGGTCGGGCTTAGCAACTAGTGGCCATTTCAAATTGTGAACGTTAGTATGACTTACTAGTTGTAAGTAAGTTGTTGTTCAGTTTGGCATTTTACAAATTTAGTTTCATCTGAACCAAACGTATCACGCAGGTTGTTACTTGATGGTTCTTTGGGCCATTGAGACGGAGGGTCAGTTAGAAACGATGGTCCAGAGAACCATCTTGAGGACATATCGAACGGACGGTTGACTCGCGTAGCGTCGTCCGCCACGTTCAGGGCAGTTGGTACGTAGTGCCAGTCTTTTGCGTTGGTCAACTCTAAAATTTCACCGAGTCTATGGCCCACAAAAGCCTTAAATGAACGGACATCGCTACGTAACCACTTTAACACCGTTAAACTGTCTGACCAAAGATAAATCTTAGATGGTTTTCGATTATGCGCCTCTACAACATACGAAGCGAAACGTGCTGCCAATAATGCGGCTTGTAATTCAAGCCTAGGAATAGATATAAGTTTTGTTGGCGCAAGGCGGGATTTGCCACCTACCAAGCTCAGCAGCACACCTCCGCCAACGCAGCTAAAGCGCCAATATGCGACACAGGCATATGCTAGTTTGCTAGCGTCTGCGAAAACATGGAGCTGCGCTGATTCGGCCTGTCGCTGGGCTAGGTAGTGACGCGGAATAGATCCCGACGATAAATTAATTAGCTCTTGGAACCAAGCGTTCCACTTGGTCGTCACCGTCCAAGGTAGCTCTTGGTCCCAGGTTATTTTTGATTTCCAAGTTTCTTGGAAAATGACCCTACCCTTAAGCACTATCGGCGTGAGGAACCCTAGGGGGTCAAATATACGCATTAAAAAAGCTAATATGGAACGCTTGGTTAATGTAGTTGGCCGGTCCCCAAACGATGAGCGCAAAAAACGAAGCTGGTCATCACCTGGAGACCAAAAGACACCCAATATACGGACAACTACAGAGGACGCGTTGGGCATGCACAAGGCTGACGGTATCGATGCAAGCGCTTCGGGCCGGTTTGAGATCCAGGACCTCATTTCCAGACACGCTTTAGCATGAACAGTCACGATCTCGGAGACTAATTGGGCCGCTTCTCCAACCGAATCAACGCTGCCTAAATAATCGTCCATATAATGGTCGTTGACTATGGCATCTGCTGCAGCAGGGTAGGTCGATCTATGTTCCTCAGCGTTGCGATTTTTCAAGTAAATCGCGGTAAACGGGCTGGAAGTGGCCCCGAAAATCACCGAGGACATTCGAAACTCCTTGAGCGGGAGGGAAGGATCGTCGCGCCATAGGAATCTTTGCGCATCACGATCTTCCAGCCTGATTTTAGTCTGAGGGAACATTTCACGAATGTCACCATTAAGACCCACTGCTCCCTCTCTGAATCTCATTAAGACCGCGAGAAGTGGCTGTAACAAATCTGGCCCAGAAAGAAGCAGTGAATTTAAACTCACGTTCGATGACGTTGCTGCAGCATCGTGCACTACTCTAAGTTTGCGCTTCTGGGGATGGAAAACTCCAAAATGAGGAAGGTACCATATTATGCTGGACTTTGACCGCTCGTAACATGGTTCTGCGTATCCCTTTTGGATTATGGAATTGATGTAGTCACGGTAAGCGTCAGCATAAACCTTGTCCTTTTTCATTTTATTCTCGAGACTGATAAAGCGAGAGTGAGCAAGATTGCGGCTCTCAGGCACGTTATTAATATTAGCGCGCCATAATAAACCAGTTTAAAATCTTCCGCAAGGTAGTCGGGAAGTTGTTTTGTCCAAAATAGCAACTGCTCGCTTATCATTCTCGGACATATATTCTTTTTTAGAAATGCCGATAGAGTCCACACGAAAATACTCTTTCAATTGGTGGTCTAATGAATCAGTCTCATTAATAACACTGCAGTGATTGACAAATTCTACCGGAGAAGACTTAGAATTCGTAAATCCAAAAAGGACCCAACCAAGCGAAGTCAATGCTGCCACGGGTTGGGATTGACTACCTCGTCTAACGGAACAGGGCACTGTTAGGTGCCAGTTGTCAATCCCTATCAACAGCATTGGCTTTGCGTCATCATAGCTCACCTCATCAACTAAGTCGGTTAAATAATCGAAAGAACGCAAATCGTCTGATTTAACTGTCTGACTAGACAGATTAAGATTTGGAATTGAACGAACGTTCTGCAACGTGAAAATAGATGAGCTACGGTGACCTTGGATCTCAAGGGATACAAAAGTTGCCTCGGATTCTTGAGACATGCCTCCAACCCCGTTCACTCGAAGTAAAGTTCGCTTTCCGGTGGCACCAACAGCGTTTGCCACAGAAGAGTCAACCAGGGTAGCTGTGGAACCATCATCCAGTAAGGCGTAAGTCTTTACCGTCCCTTTGGGACCGGAGACACTAACTGGCAGCACTTTTAGAAGTGGACGTCGTGATACGGATGGAGTAACGCTGTGGGTAACGATGGCAGTAAGGTCGTTATTGGCAGCCTCAGCGCTAACTACGTCGGCATGATGAAGTGCGTTGACAGTTTGCGTTGGTTCCTTATGAAGTAATGAATGATGACTTCCCTTGTTACGACAATTTTCGTTTTCGCAACTAAACTTCTTACATTTGCGATAAAAGTGAGTGCCTTAAGTAAGACATTTATGGCATACCTTTTTTGAAGTTCAGTGGGAGAGGCTTGCCCAAGTCTGGATGACGTGAGCCATCTCTAGAGACGGGGAGTCATGGGTCTCTAGACTCAGCCACTAAATAAAATACCTTTACCTAATTAATGAACATATCATAGACTATGGACATACGGCTCTTATGACTATAGGAAATTATCATCTTAACTTTATTCGTCATTAACATATCTCTATTATAAACTAGATTATAAAACTATAGGCAATTGTCATCTTCATTTATTCATCATAAACATATCTTTATTCTAAACTTAAACTATATGACTATCAATTCCTTTCCCATACTCATACTAAAAGTTCCGAGGGTTATTTTACGGACACAACGTGGGTTCCTTATCTTAGACCGCTAACGATCACTTGGCCAATTTTGTGACGTAAACAAGGTAAATCAACTAGGTATTTTAGGTAGTGTGGTAGGTGAGGGCTCATACATATAGATATACATATAAGTGTAGGTAGGCATACATAGGAACTATAGGTAGATACATATATAGGCGTACAAATAAGTAGGTAGGTTAGTTAAGTCAGTTTGGGGGACAGTTGAGCGTAAGGGGGGTTGGGAGGGTGTTACAGCTGGTCACACGTGTTGCGGGACATTTGTCCCCTAGTGAGTACCTGGCTTTATGTTGACATTCCGTGCATCGGCCAAAGTAATCATCTTAAAATTGATTGTGAAGAGATTCCATCTTGGCACGCGATTCAGTTTCCTCGACCGTACATTCGCTTGCAGAATTAAAGGATTTTATTAAACTATAGAATTCAAGTAATAGAAAATGTCAATAATAAAGACGGCAGTGACGTCAAAAGACGCAATTACAAGTCATACTACGTTGTACAAAAAACAACTGATTCGATTTATCCGGGCCATATTTCTTAATCCACGGGGAGAGCATGTCGTCATGATAACCGTTGTAAACTGAACATACGGAAATGTTTATCTTTGTATACCTATTACGAACGTACTATTTCTTTGCTAATTACGTAGATACTCTGTACTGATAAACTGAGATCCACAAATAGAACTTGACAAGTTCAAAATATTGTTTTTAAATTATGTAGGGTAAACGTCATACATAACATAAATAAGTAAGTGCTCACTTTTGTTTCTTGTCACTTTATTGGTTAGATCGGTTAGATGATTTTACCAGAATCGTTATGTACTAAGTAATAGTAAAGTTTCCACTCGCATTTTTCCCAAATGCTTTTTTTCTCACTATGTTTTTTTACTGAAGCTTTTTTTCACAATCGCGCTTTTCCCCAATTTTGATCGACAAAGAAACAGAGGTTATAGGTTATGATAAGTTTGCATTGACCCGAAGGGCCAAAAGCACACAGAAGCAGGAGCTCCGCGTGACTGAAATAGTCACCACAGGTAGCTTAATTTTTTTGAGTTAGAGTTACTATTCAGTGCTGAATGCACTATATACCTATACGGTGAAGGAAAGTACTCTGTCAGATTACAATACCCTATTCATCATTTTTACTACTGTTAGTTGTAACGGCCACGTAGCAATATGCGAGGTTTGCCTACAGATTGAGGCAAATTCAACTTTGACGAAAAATCTAAGTTGGACATATTTATGAGACGCAAGACAGGCTGACTGGCGTCCTCCAAGTGGATGATACGTTTATCCATGTTATGTTACGTTTTAACGTGTTTCAGTTCATGTGCACCATTGTTGTAAAAGAAGTAGGTTGTCTGTAGGTTGTAATCTTTTGCTTATCATTAGTACCTATAGTTAGACAGAAATGGATAGATAACGGAGCAAAATAGGTTCTTAAGGCTTATCTGCATCACAAATCAAATAATGAAATATTAAAAATTAAAATTATATTAAGATGGTTTATTGACGTGCTTTTGCACTCCGCAATTTACCATGATTTCTGACTCCATTTCTGTAGTAATGTTGGCAGTTTATGCAGAAATATTTAAGTCGAGCCCCCAGAACCCGTTGAATAAACAAATCCTTTTTTCACTTCTCATGCTCGTAAAGTTGTTCTTTATGTCGAGAGAATGCTGCTTCAATTTGTTTTTTATGCACTAGTGCATAAAGTAAAATCTTCGTCTAATACCAAGGCAATCAGGCGCAAACAGCCTTAAACAGTAGAAATTTATAAAATGTATGTTTCTTATTTTTTTTTTATATAACTGGTTATTTATATTACGAAATTAATAACATTAGGCAAATCTAGTACTAATATAGAAAGGTCTAGGTTAATATAGAAATTGCAATATATGAAAAATATGAGCTTGAAAATTTTATTTCCAATGTTGCTGTTTAGTTTCCTTGCAATCGAAGTGAAACGCAAAGTGTAAAACTCGAGCATTAAACCCATTTTTGCCTCGACGCGTCTATCCTCCCTCGCCGTACCGGCTCGGGTGGCTACATGAACGTCTCGGAATAAAATGGCTCGTTTTATGCTCTTTTTTACAATCTACTATCAGAAACGAGGAGATCCGTAGAAGAACCGGGGTCACCGACATAGCCAAACGGATTAGCTCGTTGAAATGGCAATGGGCAGGCCATATAGTACGTAGAACAGAAGGGCCAAAAGTTCTGGAATGGAGACCACGGACTGGCAAGCGCAGCGTGGGACGTCCACCAACGAGATGGACGGACGATTTGGCGAAGGCCGCAGATTCAGAGTGGATGCAAATCGCTTCCAATCGTAATGATTGGGCATCAATGAGGGAGGCCTATGTCCAGCAGTGGATGTCCTACGGCTGAAATGATGATGATGATGATGATGATGATTGTAAAAAAAGTAGTCACGTAGTCCGGTGACATGAAAATTTGCAAGTGAAAAGGTCCAAACTGAATAAAAAATATTTACAGGCGTGTACGGATCAGGATTTATTACTTTTTTTAGTAGCACTAATAAAAAATACGGAGAATATATTTTTATAGCATAGGTAGGTAGTAGACAAACCTAAGCGACTTTATCATGGTAAGCGACTCCATGTACTTATTCTGGAATTACGGCGTGCTTCCTGGCCTAGAAATTATAATTTAACAGCTATTTAGCTGACCACACGCAGTCAATACACTATAATAATACAATTCGAGACATGAAATACTGACCAATTAATCCAAGGAAACATTATACTCATTGTTCCAAGGTCATCTCCGCTGTACATACATTTATACCAAACGATTTATTCTTTAGCGCGTACAACGCGCGCGTTTTGATTTTTAATATAGGTACTTATATTGTTACCAAGTCTTTGAGAAAGTGTCGCAATTATTTTGCGTGAACCATTTTCTAACTTATGTATTAGCACCACAACTTGTTTATGATTTCAAGTATCGTGTTGTAGGTTGTAGTATAGTTGTAAATATTCCAAATGTAAACACACTAGCTTTTGCCCGCGACTTCATACGCGAAGACCATAACGTTAGTTGTTTTTCACGACCCCTGCTTGAAAATGTGGCCATAAATAACCTAAATCCAGTACCCAACTCTGCCTATATAATTATGTACATTTAACAGCTGGCTCATAAATGGCGCGCAAAACACGACAACAATAATGTAACACATTGCGAAAACAAGACGTATCAATATATGTATATTTCATAATAAGATACGACTTTTTGAAAGATAATTTCTGAATTTCATTCCCGGCGTGCTGAAACGACAATTGGACCAATCCAGACCAATCAAAAGTAATCGTCTGCTGCAGCTGCATGTGAAATTAAATTGACCAATGAGAATGCGTCATTCATGACTTTAATGAGGTGTTTTTTTCCTTAAACGCATAATAATGCAAAAAATGCTTTAATTTTTTTAAGTATGAAAAAACGCCACAGCATTAACTTTTTAAGCCCGCTGCACACTGCACTGTAGTGGCTGAACAACAGCCAGGCTCGTCATGTTCATCGTGCTGCCGCAGCCAGACTGCTCAGTGCGCGAGTATGTATACATCCTCGTCATGCCCGACTTGCTGCCGCAGGTCGGACATGACAAGACGAGGATGAGGTTTTTATTTTTTAATTATGTGGTTTTGGGCCTTCGTTACCCGTGTTACTACCCATCTTACTACCAGTAGTAACACGGGTATTTTTTTTTTGCCCGTGTTACCACTGACTGCTCTGATAGTTACACGGGACATTTTTTATTTCCTATATTACTACTGCCCATTATCATGGTTGAAACTTCTTCCTTTTTCCGTGGGACGCCAAAAGTTACACTTACATCTACACTTTGAATACCATCTATTACGACATACTGCGTACGATTTGTGAGATAAGTTCGAAACACATCCAAAGCAACACCTCTCACACCAATGTGTTCCAATTTACGCATTTATGCTGATGATGATGGTGATGAATGATGATGATGAATGATGATGATGATGATGATGGTGATGATGATGGTGATGAATGATGGTGATGAATGATGATGATGATGATGATGATGATGATGATGATGGTGATGATGATGGTGATGAGTGATGATGATGATGATGATGATGATGATGATGGTGATGAATGATGATGATGATGATGATGGTGATGATGGTGATGATGATGATGGTGATGATGATGATGATGATGGTGATGAATGATGATGATGATGATTGTGATGATGATGATGATGATGATGATGGTGATGAATGATGATGATGATGATGATGATGATGATGATGATGATGATGATGATGATGACGATGATGATGATAATGATGATGATGATGATAATAGTGATGATAGTGATGATGATGTTGATGATGAAATATTTCTCTAGGCAGATCACCATTACCATCACCATCACCATCTTACCTTACCTTAAATAAGCGTAGTGGCAGAATGTCATAATGAACCAAAACGCAAATATTGCTTATAGTTTTTTTTTAAATGGCTGAATGCTATGATGCCATAGACCTATAAACATCATTCATGGTGCTGTGTGACGTGAAACAATAGACGATCGCATTGCCGGCCTAGGCCTGTAACTGTGTATTTTGAAGCCTGTTTTAACGAACACAACGTAAACATTACATAGCATGTTTGAGAAAAAACAAGTTAAATGAAAATGTCAGTTTTGGAACCACAAACATTACCTACACTGAATTTATAGTACATTACTGCAGCGGCCGCGAAATAGGGGATTGCCGGCCGAGTAGTTATAGATGGCCGAGTGTTAACGAGGCCATCTAGAGATACGAGGCCGGCAATCCCTGTTCGTGGCCAAGGCTTGTATAGAGTTTTTCTCAAACATGCATCACCATCACCACCATCATCATCATCACCATCATGATCAACATCATCATCAACATCATCGTCATCACCATCACCATCATCATCATCATCATCATCATCACCATCATCATCATTACCATCATCATCACCATCATCATCACACCATCATCATCATCATCATCATCTTACCTTACCTTAAATAAGCGTAGTGGCAGAATGTCTTAATGAACCAAAACGCAAATATTGCTTATAGTTTTTTTTAATGGCTAAATGCTATGATGCCATAGACCTATAAACGTCATGGTATGAAACAATAGACGATCACTTTGCTGGCCTTGGCCAGCAAAGTTGTATGAAATTCCATTATTGACCTCTCGTCTCGTCGTCCTCCACCACCGGCTGCACCTGCACCTGCAACGTGACCCTTCGTGGCGTATTATAAGGAACATAACGTCAATATTTCATAGCATGTTTCAGAAAAAGATATTATTATGTGCATCAAATGCGGCCAAGATAAAAAACCTGTTAAGAAACAAATACTTAATGATAGGTACCAAAAAACTATACTTGGGCAAGAATTAAGATACGCCTATCTTACCTCTAATGCTGTGGCCATCACACCCGCAGACCTCAGGAGAGATGGCCAATTGTGATTTTACAAAAAATATTTTTTTTTAAAGCGATCTCATTGGAAATTGTTCCTTTAATAATTTATGTTTAATATTTAATGGGTACCTTAACCAGCAGGGCGCATTGGATGCGGATGGCGCAGGGCCGATCTGTTTGGCGAGCCTTGGGGGAGGCCTATGTTCAGCAGTGGACGTCTTTCGGCTGAAATGATGATGATGATTTAATAGGTGATGGGTCAAAGTTAAATTACAATTAAGGATTTTTATTATAACGCGTAAGTTTTGTTTTTAACGGCGTTTATGAAAAACTATGGCCAACTACCCCGGACTTACACTAGGTACATACGACATCGCCGAATAAAAACCGATACGATAAAACGGACCTGTTAACAGGACCGCTGTGTGAATCAACTGAATTTTGACTCACTGCGGAACTTTTTCAGAGAAAATGTCACAGTGACATCGCATAGCTTGACAAGGAAAATATCACAGTGACATCGCATAGCTTGACAAGGAAAATCATTAAAACGCTTACTGTGAAAACGTTCTACGACGAGCCAGAAATCAAATGGTTCGACTGTACCTACGTACCATTCTACTAACAAAGGTATGTACGGTCGCGTGCTTTAATTTGGGACCCATTTCGAAAAAATATCCTTTGAATTCCTATACAATATGACAGGACTGTCAACCTTAAGTGGGTCCCAAATTAAAGCTCGTGACTGTACCTAATAGCTTTATCCCGCGGCTTTGTCCGTGTTAGAAATCCACGAAAATAGGTTACGGTACCTAACACTTTTAAAGCGTAGAATTCGCTAAGACAATGCCTATTGATTGTACAAGTAGGTACTTCGTCATCATGAAAGCCTACGTAGGTACTGCAACGTTTTTGGACAGCCCCTTATATGCTTGTTTAAAGTGAAAATACTAACAATATAGCTACTTAGTGCCATATATGAAGACGCGTTATTTTTTGTAAATTAGACATTAATCCAATGGCATTGCAATAAGAACCACGGAACGAAGTCATCTCATGAATGACTCGATCTATACAGTTTTGCAGTATTCTATTCAAAACTTTCTTTTTTATTTAGATACAAGTTAGAAACTAACTCAATGGACGGAAATAAAATTTAGACGATAAAAGTATCACAATCTTTATTTAATCTCATAGGTAGGTGTAGGCTAACCAGTAATGAACGTGGCTCTAAAGTTTGTTATTATGTGCGTAATACATAATTATTACAATTTTATGAAGGACTTTCTCCATTTTTGTGATTAAGTACTCAAAAACCTTGCAAATTCCATTGCAAATCCAATTCAAGTTTACGAACCACAAGTAGGTATATCAGATATACTATTCTATCGTTTGTCCAAATGACTGACATGCAATTAACGAGCCAGAGATGAGAGAAAAATCTTAAAATCATTAATTTTCACCAGTAAAATGGAGACATGGATTATAATTCTTTGTTATGTCGATTGCATGTTAATTTGTACGAATTATTATGAAGATTTAAATAAATTTAATAAATTTAATACTATTTATTACTTACTAGTTAAATCATTTAGCCTTACTTTACGTATAAAACAGACTCAAGTTAATGGAATTTAACAGAAACAAAAAAATTGTCTAATTCAACTCTGTCTGGTGAGCCCTGTGAACTTACTCAAAAAAAAAATAGTGCTAAAAGGTTCGAGACTTCACAGTCCAAGAATGATCGTCAATGCTGCCTTATGCAAGTGGTTGTCCTTTTCCCATGCGGTAGTAGAAACCTTTCATATTGATCAGCTCTTGATGTGTGCCCCTTTCAATTATTTTACCTGAACAGAAGAGAGTAATGTATATCAGATAACTGTTGCTACTTATATCATATTTTAGTGTTCCGTACCCAAAGTGTAAAAACGGGACCCTATTACTGAGGCTCCGCTGTCCGTCCGTTTGTAGGTCCGTCTGTCTGTCTGTCCGTCTGTCACCAGGGCCCAATTGCATAACAAAGTACAACTAATATTACAAGCGGAACTCTCGCTTCAGTTATATTAACTAGAAAGGGAGTTCCGCTTGTAATATAAGTTGTACTATGTTATACAATTGGGCCCAGGCTGTATCTCATGAGCCGTGATAGCTAGATAGTTGAAATATTCACAGATGATGTTTTACAATTGCCGCTATAACAACGAATACTAAAAATCAGAATAAAATAAATATTTAAGGGGGCTCCCATACAACAAACGTGATTTTTTTGCTCGTTAATGCTCGATAACGGCAACAGGTAGACGCTTGAAATATTCACAGAATATTTAGTATATATGCACTTTAAAAATAAACTATTAAATTAAAATAAAATAAATATTTAAGGGGGGCTCCCATACAACAAACGTGATTTTTTTGCCGATTTTATTGATAATGGTACGGAACCCTTCGTGCGTGTGTCCGACTCGCACTTGGCCGGTTTTTTTATGATATTCGACAGCATATAGGTTTGTCATAAGTAAGGGCATCCATTATACATTATTATACCTTTATCCACTACGCAGATGACATCAGCGTCTTTGATAGTTGAGAGCCGGTGGGCGATTGTGATACACGTACGTCCTTGCGCAGCTTTTTACAGTGCTTCGGTTATCGCCTAAAGACAAAATTTAGAATATTAGTATTAAGAACCACTTTTGTATTTTTCTAGACTAAGCTCGCTGACGAAGCTAATGCTCGACGTCTAGCTCGCGTTGAAACGCTGTTTGCACCGAGCACAAACGCAGCGGATGATGAGCGCGCGCGCGATGCACACGCGCTGCTGCTGTCCGCCCGATAGTTGCGCGCCGCTCGAGCCCAGGCTCGTGTCGTAGCCCTGACGATATAGTATAGTTTACCCGCTCGCTGTTGGCGTCGAGCGCGGAGGTAGCTTCGTCGAGCAGCAGCAGCCGCGGCGAGCGGATGAGCGCGCGCGCGATGCACACGCGCTGCTTCTGTCCGCCCGATAGTTGCGCGCCGCTCGAGCCCAGGCTCGTGTCGTAGCCCTGACGATATAGTATAGTTTACCCGCTCGCTGTTGGCGTCGAGCGCGGAGGTAGCTTCGTCGAGCAGCAGCAGCCGCGGCGAGCGGATGAGCGCGCGCGCGATGCACACGCGCTGCTTCTGTCCGCCCGATAGTTGCGCGCCGCTCGAGCCCAGGCTCGTGTCGTAGCCCTGACGATATAGTATAGTTTACCCGCTCGCTGTTGGCGTCGAGCGCGGAGGTAGCTTCGTCGAGCAGCAGCAGCCGCGGCGAGCGGATGAGCGCGCGCGCGATGCACACGCGCTGCTTCTGTCCGCCCGATAGTTGCGCGCCGCTCGAGCCCAGGCTCGTGTCGTAGCCCTGACGATATAGTATAGTTTACCCGCTCGCTGTTGGCGTCGAGCGCGGAGGTAGCTTCGTCGAGCAGCAGCAGCCGCGGCGAGCGGATGAGCGCGCGCGCGATGCACACGCGCTGCTTCTGTCCGCCCGATAGTTGCGCGCCGCTCGAGCCCAGGCTCGTGTCGTAGCCCTGACGATATAGTATAGTTTACCCGCTCGCTGTTGGCGTCGAGCGCGGAGGTAGCTTCGTCGAGCAGCAGCAGCCGCGGCGAGCGGATGAGCGCGCGCGCGATGCACACGCGCTGCTTCTGTCCGCCCGATAGTTGCGCGCCGCTCGAGCCCAGGCTCGTGTCGTAGCCCTGACGATATAGTATAGTTGGCGTCGAGCGCGGAGGTAGCTTCGTCGAGCAGCAGCAGCCGCGGCGAGCGGATGAGCGCGCGCGCGATGCACACGCGCTGCTTCTGTCCGCCCGATAGTTGCGCGCCGCTCGAGCCCAGGTTCGTGTCGTAACCCTAGAATTAAAAACAAATCTTAAAGTCATCAATTTATAACTTAAAAGTAATTTGTCATTAATGTGTGCACCATATTTAGCTGTGCTAACCTGAGGCAGAGATACGATGAAGTTGTGAATGTTGGCAGCTTTAGCTACGGCAACGACTTCAGCCATTGCGATGCGGCGACCGTTGTCTCCATACGCGATGTTCTCGCCTAGCGTGCGGTCGAACAGAACAGGTTCTTGCTGTACGACGCCCAGCTGTTTGCGAAGCCGCGGCAGCGTCAGCAGTTTTCGGATATCTCGCCCGTCTAATTCCTGATAATCACTACATAGTATAAAACAAAGTTGCTTCCCGCTGTCTGTCTGTCCCTATGTATGCTTAGATCTTTAAAGCTACGCAACGGATTTTGATGCGGTTTTTAGGGTTCCGTACCCAAAGGGTAAAAACGGAAACCCATTACTGAGGCTCCGCTGTCCGTCCGTCTGTCCGTCTGTCCGTCTGTCACCAGGCTGTATCTCGGGAACTGTGATAGCTAGAGAGTTGAAATTTTCACAGATGATGTATTTCGGATGCCGCTATAACAATAAATAGTAAAAAATGGAATAAAATAAATATTTAAGGGGGCTCCCATACAACAAACATGATTTTTTTTGCTCCTTTTGCTCGATATTGATAACGGCAATAGGTAGACACTTGAGATATTTTCAGAATATTTAATTATATATTGACTTTAAAAATACCTAAATCATTAAATTAAAATAAAAAATATTTAAGGGGGGCTCCCATACAACAAACGTGATTTTTATAGATAATTGTACGGAACCCTTCGTGCGCGAGTCCGACTCGCACTTGGCCGGTTTTTTATTTTTAATAGATACAGTGATTCAAGAGGAAGGTTTATATGGTATAATACCTACATGCATTGCACCCGTGCGAACCGGGCCGGGTCTCTAATAAAATATGAAACATAAGATAATTCTTCAATCTGATTACACTCATGTAAGTGATCATTGTTTCTATTTGAAAAATGGAAGTACCTTACTTGATAATATATAGTCATTGCGTAGTCAAGTGTATGATTGAATTTATAGGGTCGATGATCCTTACGATGCTGCCAGTGTCCGGGTCTTAGAACCGCTGCAGTAGCTGCAGCACCGTGGACTTGCCGCAGCCCGAGGCGCCCACGAGCGCCACTGTCTTGCCAGCCTCCACCTTCAAGTCCAAACCGCGATGTACCTTCTGATGCTTACGAGTTGGGTAGCTGAACTCGACCTCCTTGAGACTGAAGTTACCAGTTGCAGACTGAAAATAAGTAATTTTAAAAAAAATCATAATTTTTTTGCCCAGTAAATAAGTGACCCTGATTGTAAAGTAGATGGTTTCTGCTCTTAGAAGACAGCTATTCGTGACATGAATGCGATTTTCTTTATCCTAATCGTGCCTTCTTGTAGAAACTACCACCAGCATTAATAATTAGGTAAAGCTTCGTTTAAAATTGATCGGTTTTGCGTGGTTCCACATGTTCAGTTCTGGGCAGGTATGCCCGAAAGACGTATTTTTTTCATGCTTACCCATTGTGGTGTATCCTTGACTCCAGGCTCGGTGATGACGCAGGGCTGCCGGTTGATGACAGATAGGATCCTCGCGCCGCAGTCCTTGGCTGCGTTGACGCTGGGCGAGTATAATAGCGCCTGACCCAACATGTAGGCGCCGTACATTACCGACTGTGTCACCCTGGAATAAATAAAAATAATAAAATAAATATTAGGGGACAATCTTACACAAATCGATCTAGTCCCAAACTAAGCAAAGCTTGTACTATGGGTACTAGACGACGATAAACATACTTATATAGATAAATACATACTTAAATACATAGAAAACATCCATAACTCAGGAACAAATATTCGTGCTCATCACACAAATAAATGCCCTTACCGGGATTTGAACCCAGGACCTCTTGCTTCGTAGGCAGGGTCACTACCAACTAGGCTAAAGCTGTCGTCAAATGGAATGGAGAACATGCAAAGGTAATAATATAACCACATTACTACTTAGGTGTTTTATAATTACTAAGAAAAATGAAGTTGTTTTCTTAACTATTCAGCTGTTAATTTTATCAGTAATTTATTTCACCAAGAGAACAAAAATATCAATAATGTATGTATTTGCCTAATTAGTACCCATACCACAAGCTTTGCTTAGTTTATTTTGGGACTAGGTCAATTGGTGTGAATTGTCCCGTGATATTTATTTATCTATATCTAATATATAAAAATCTCGTGTCACGGTGTTTGTTACCGAACTCCTCCGAAACGGCTTGGCCGATTTTTATGAAACTTTTTTCTCTACTCTCGGTAGCTCTGAGAATAGGTCGTAGGCTATTTTTTATCCCCCCCATTCTTCGCGGACGGAGTCGCGGGCAACAGCTAGTCTAATATATAAAAATCTCGTGTCATGGTGTTTGCTATCGATCTCCTCCGAGACGTCTTGACCGACTCTCATGAAACTTTTTTCGCCATACTTGGTTGGTCTGAGAATAGGCTATTTTTTATACCCCTATTTTTCGTGGACGGAGTTGCGGGCAACAGCTAGTGTATATATAAAAATCAAAGTCCTGACACACTCACTCACTCACTCACTCATTAAATTTAATTAAATTATTGTATTTCTTTAATAAATGGATATATATTTTTTTATTTAACACATTCACTGTCACCGACGCATATATGCGTTTTCGGAACTTCGCCCAGTGCCGCTGTCATAATTATTCATACATTTTGAACGCACATATGCATCGGTGGCACCTGTGGAAGTCAGGTGGCAGTGAATACGTTAATGAATATTTAAATATGATATGAGTGAGTCCAGTGACGAAATCAACAATTGAACACCAGACGAATTAAGGCAGTAATACAAAATGCAGAGTTAAGTTTCTTGCCTGAAAAGTCGCGCGAAAAATATTTAAAAACTTATGATATTTTTAAGAAATGGAAACTAGCAAAGTGTGGAAGCACTTTTGCGGAGTCTGTATTGTTATCTACAATATGGAGTAATTACTCAATGTTAAAAGCCACAATAAAGACAAAAAGACGACGTGCACCATCATCTTTGTGACCTTTAATAATTATTATGTTCTCGATGCTGAGGTGAAAAGTTGTACGTGTCACATGAGACCAAAGTTTTTTTGCATCTCGTGTATTTAAATCCCTCGCGCACTCAGGATTCTAACTTAGAATCGCTCGCTCACGCTCGTGCTTCAACTATAGAATCCTTCGCTTGCTCTTGATTCAAAATCAAGACTCGCAGAAAAAACCAACTTTGCTCTCTTGTTACACAAATAACTATTAAAAATTAGGACACCTTATTATTTTATCAATGAATTAAATTCGCATTAGCTAAAAATTACACAATAAAATTCACTTCTGCTAGGCTTAAATCAAGTTCAACTTACTTTTTAACTTCCTTGTCTTTTTTGAATACTATTTTTTTATTGTTTTGATCTACCAATCCTCGTACGTCGTAGCCACCTCGTCGAAATCTCACATTAGACTGAGCTGCGTGCCGACGGCCAGCTTCCTCGTGCGCCCAGCGCCGATTCGAACTCGCACATTAGCTATTTCTACTGACTCTTAAGTACTTACCGTATACCATATCATTTATACGCTCACACACACGCTCACGCACACAGAGTATCATGGGAGATACAAGAGTGTAATTTAAAACTAGTCTATAAATTAATCTATACTTTTGAACCTTTTGTTAATTTTATCTAGTTTTAGTTTAGGTTAGTTTTATTTTATTTATAATTATAGTGTTAATTTATTTAAAGATATTATGTTATGTACGTATATTTTATTAATATAATGTAAATGAACAAATCAAGATTAAATGATTTAGTCTATAAAAAGCATGATCTATACTAATATTATATTTCTGAAGAGTTTGTTTGATTGCTTGAACGCGCTAATCTCAGGAATTGCAGGTCCGATTTGATCAGTGTTAGTTAGCCCATTTACCAAGGAAGGCTATATAGGCTATATATCATCACGCTAACACCAATGAAAAGACAGTCTATCTTTTAAGGTCGGCTCACTATAACCTTACCAAATTTTTTCTAAAATAATGTATTATTTGCGAAGGTGTTTTTAGTCATAGTCATAGTCGTTAATTGCAACCATAGTGTTGTACAATTCTTAATAACTAAGTAGGTACATTTAGTTTATATATGGGTCCTGGTCATGTTTAAAATTACTTTAACTAAGGGATCCCATATACGTACATCCCTGTGAAAACCAGATAATAATTATCTTAACTTTTCATGTGTATGTTAGTTTTTATCTTTTTACACGCTTTATATTAGCTTCACCTGTATGTTTTGTTTGTATGTTTGTTTGTATGTATGTTTGTAACCGACTCCTTAGGGCGCGATTTTGACCCACTTCCAGGTTTCCGATTGAGCTGAAATTTTGCACATATGTGTAAATTGGATGACAATGCAATATTATTGTAACATGGAGTTGATCTGATGATGGAGCTGGATGGTGGCCATAGGAACTATGTAATAAAACAACACAATCCCGTCGAGTTTGGGCCCGTTTGATTCGTCTTAACGAGCACTTTGATCCCAGATGGTAACCAGGTTCTGATGATGGTGCTGGAAGATGGCCAAAGGCACTCCACAATAAAACGACACAACCCCATCGAGTTTGGGCTCGTTTGATTCGTCTTGACGTGCACTTTGATCCCATATGGTGACCAGGGTCTGATGATGGAGCTGGAAGATGGTCAAAGGCACTCCACAATAAAACAACACAACCCCATCGAGTTTGGGCTCGTTTGATTCGTCTTGACGAGCACTTTGATCCCATATGGTAACCAGGATCTGATGATGGAGCTGGAAGATGGCCAAAGGCACTCCACAATAAAACGACACAACCCCATCGAGTTGGGCTCGTTTGATTCGTCTTGACGAGCACTTTGATCCCATATGGTAACCAGGGTCTGATGATGGAGCTGGAAGATGGCCAAAGGCACTCCACAATAAAACGAAACAACCCCATAGAGTTTGGGCTCGTTTGATTCGTATTGACGAGTACTTTGGTCTTAGATGGTAACAAGGGTCTGATGATGAAGCTGGAAGGGGGGTAGGTGGCGGGGTTGGCGGGGGAATGGGGTAAGGGGGTCGGGGGTTTAGAGGGTTTTTTTTTTTTTTTTTTTTAAATGAGTCGCCAGAGGGGCCAAAGACGCGAAGTCTTTGCTGTTTTTTACTTTAAGGATTGGAAGGGTGACTTGTGCTCGGGAAAAATCCCTTCGGACGAACTGGGAATGGAGGGCCCAGACAGTGTCCGACTTGCACGGACTAAAAAACCCGGTCACAAGTCCCCTTCTCTATTGGTTATCAAAACAAAAACGTGTGCTTTAAAATTTTGAGGAGGGGAGGGGTAGGGAGGGGACTTAATCTACCCACAGTGTCCTGCCTCAGCCATTTGCTGGAAGGCCGGGAGAGGAGCATGCATTCTCCCGCTGGGCACTGGGGGTGCTTAGGTCGGTCTTTTATGTTTTTACCCGTTGGTTACTTCCTTGACCGACCCTCGCCCGTTTCTGTACAATTACTTAGTACTATTGGTTGGGTTGGTGGGATTTCCTGTCATATGCATTTATCTATAACTACGGGCTTCCTTTCTTTTGCCCTGCGATGGAAGGGTGGGTCGGAGATCTTTTGGACCCATTGTGTGGCTTTGGATGCCATCTTTTGGGTGGGGCTACCCTTTATGCCTGGTGGTTTTTTGGCATGCTGTGTGCTTTTTTGCGCTTGTCTCCTAGCGCTACCCTCCTTTCGTTTCCGCTTCCATCGATAGTTTTTTCTGCTATAATAATACGGAGGGACGAGGAGTGTCCCCCGGACGGCTGGACGCCCCAGTGTCTTAAAGGGATCATGCGGAGCTCGGCAGATCCCTACCCCAGCCAATGCTGAAGGGCCATAGAAGAAACTTTTAGTCTCGATTCTCTGTTTAGACTTCCGCCGTTGCTCCCACGAGGTCCCCGCTGGGACTGCCGGGTGCGTCCTCCGTCCGGAGATCACCTGTCGTATGGGCGGGAGATGCATATGTCAGGAGTTCTTAGATCTAATTACATACTTATCAACATTATACAGAAACCAGTGTACAATTTAATTGACAATTTTTATATATACTGAAAAAACAGTGCCTAAGTCCAGGAGAAGGATTGAAAGAAAATTTGGATTGAATGTGTGTGTATGACGTGTGTGTGTGTGTGTGTGTGTGTATGCGTGCGTGCTATTTATTTCGAAGACATGCCACGCGAACCACTCTTTCCAGGAACTCCTTAGTGTGGTCTCTATTCTTGGCCGATCCAAGCAAATCACTCCAGGTCGAGCTATCTTGAGTTACCTTGACTCCGGTTTTTTGCTCTAGCTCGAACCTTTGTGTGTCAAAGCGGGGGCATTCACAGACAATGTGCCAGACGTCCTCGTCTTTAGCCGGGTCACATATGCACGAGGGTGCATCCTTGATTTTGAAACGGTGCAGATAGGCTGCGAACCCTCCGTGCCCGGTAAAGGCTTGAACCAAGAAGTTTGTGAGTTTGAGTTTCTTTATGATGCTATTTGCATCTCTCACTTGTGGGAAGAACTTCTTGGTTGTTGCACCGGTCTCGGAGGCTTCGTAACGGATCTGCCATTTTTCGACCGTTTCTAATCTTATCGACCTTTTGACGTAAGATATCGGCACTCTGTCGTAATTCGGGGCGGTCTTTTTCCTAATTGCTGCTTGCTTTGCCAATTCATCTGCCCTCTCGTTTCCTGGCGTTCCAATATGAGCTCGCAGCCAAAAGAATTTTATGTCCACCCCTGCCTCCCTCGCTTGTGTAGTTTGGGTCTTTATTGCTTGGACCAGTGGGTGCGTCGTGTGTGGCGTTTTGAGTGCCTCCAGCGAGGACTTGGAGTCACTGAGAATATTGACGCTTTGCACTCTGTGTTTCATTGCGATCTGCACTGCTCTGAACAGAGCGTACAGTTCGGTTTGATACACAGTGTTGTATGGTGCTAACTTGAAGGTCGAGTGGCGGATTTCTTTTCCACCCTCCCACCATGCGAGTGCCGCCCCCGTCTTTCCCTCAATTTTACTACCGTCGGTGTAAATTTGTGGGCCTCCTAGACTGTACCTATCAACTATGTCCTGGTTGTATTCCTCCAGGCTAACATAGTCGATAGACACGGTCTTTGACGGATGTGGTCTCGCCAGAGCGTCTGTCCTATTCTCAATTTCCCTCCCCGGTGGTAGGTGATCCTCGCTGAAGCCCCTCTTCACCTCGTAGAGTCTTGGGGTTTAGAGGGTTGGGGGTAAGGGTGTGGCGGTTGGGGTTAGGGGTTGGGGGGTGGGTTTACGGGAAATAGGGTGGGGGTGTTGGGGGGTTCGGGGTTAAGTGATTTTGGGGGGTTGTGGGAAATGGGGAGGGGGTAAGAGGCCTAGATGGTAACAAGGGTTTGATGATGGGGCTGGGGGTGGGGGGGAGGAGTTGGGGGGTGGGGGGGGGTTGGGGGGAGGGTTTGGGGCGGGGTTGGGGGGTTGGGGGTGGTTGTGGGGGGGGTTGGGGGGTCCGGTGTTAGGGGGGTTGCGTTTAGGTGGTTGGGGGTTTGTAAAATGAGGAGAGGGGGTAAGGGGGGTTTAGGGGATTGGGGGTAAGGGTGTGGGTGTTGGGGTTTGGGGGGGTTGGGGAAATGGGGTGGGGGATGTTGAGGGGTTGGGTTTAGGGGGTTGGGGGGTTGTAGGTGAGGGGGGTAAAGTTAGAAAGAAAGAGGTTTAGTAGTGTAGAGCAGTGCACGAGCACCAAAGACCAAGTATAAGATGGACTGATTTTATTTAAGACGAGCAAAAAACCGTTTTGTCTCATTTTAGCACATGGAAACTCTCACTGTGAAAAAAATGCAACTAAAAAATAGAAAATAAATAATAGTTTAAAAAACTAAAATAAAATTTCAATTCACTACCTATTCTTATAGTGCAGTAAAAAATCTTATTAAGCAATTATTATATTATCTGGAGCACCCCACGCTTTTTTTACAATAAAATATTTTAAACTATTATTATTTATTTTATCAATATTTAGAATTGTGTACAAATTTTGATCTGGATATAACAATATAATAATTGCTTATTAAGATTTTTTACTGCACTATAAGAATAGTGAATTGAAATTTATTAAAATTTATTTTTTATTTTTTAAAGCGTGTTTTTTTTAATTTACGTTCTTTTGCTTGTATTAATAGTTAAGTGAATTTTACATCATTTTTGTTTTAAAAGAAATACTTTGTGGCAAGTATTTTGCGGCGCATTGTTCTTATTCTTGGCATTGATGGTCTTTCCACAAACGGTGTTAGTATAAAAAGTGTACCTCATATCATTATAACAGAATAACATAACTAAAAAGCCTATACCAAATCAGGAGCAACTATAAATTGCAGACGTTGGCCTAATAAAATAAACAGGCGCTTCTTAACAAAAAGCTTTCAAACTCAGCTCTAACTCTTAAAGAGTTATAAACTCTAACTCTTTAAGATTAAAATATTGTCATGAAGATCTTCAAAGGTAGGTACAGCTTCAACATTTACCCTGTAATGGCACAGCAATATACATAATAGTACTATTAGGTACTATTCTAGTTCCTATGAACTAAATAACATATTATATTCCAATTTAGCCTTAAAATATTAACATTTGCTTTGAAAGGAATTGAAATATCTAAGTTGTTATATCATCAATGGTCATCCCTAGGAATTCCTGTAGACTTTTAGTCCTATTAAGCGAACTCATCTTCTGTAAAATTTTCGCTCAAAATTCACATAAATTTATAACAATTATTACGTGTACGAGGTGACTCTAACACCAAAGCTAAAACTGAGAGGGTTGATAGAGCAATGCGCGTAAGCTATTAGATTAAGCGAATTTGACCTTAGTATTTGTTGCTATAGCGGACACAGTAATACATAATCAATGAAAATTTACGGTTTTAGAGATAGAACCCTGTGATAGACGGACAGACAGTCAGCGGAGACCCAGTAAATGGAAGTTGGCACCCTTTGAGTACAGAATCCTAAAAATAGGTAAATAACTAAAATTACTATTAGAACGTAAAACTATCAGAAATTATAATACCATGTTAATAGTATTGTAATTGTTCGTTAAACAATATTTAAAATATAGAAATTTATGATTCTTTTTTTATCAAATCAAAGCAAAAAAAATAAAACTAAGTATGCATAGATACATTATATTTTTTTCGAAGTAACTAAACGAAACAAAAAATACATCAAATTTTAGGACACCGTAAATTAAAGTATTTTATTTTGATAGTTTCGATGAACATATTGTAGTACCGAATAAAGGCAAATTTGAGAATTTCTGACACAAAAAGTACAGATATGTAACTTTGTGACTAGCTGACTGGAACCAGTAACATCATTTACAGTTTGTTCCGGAACATTTACTTATGTAATTCCCACAGTCAACCTCAACACGAGTTATTAAAAAATTAAGCTCTAAAGTGAAGTCGCATCGTACCTATAGAATAGAAACAATATTTTAACTTCGGTAGGTACATTATATGGCGCAAAAGTCCATTAATTAAAAATAATCCACCATTTTAATTCATTTAGATTATGTTGTGTTTCTAAGGAAGGAGAAGAAAAAAGGTCTAAATAATTAAAATGATGGATTATTTGAGTTAGTGGAGTTAGTGGAAGCTAGTACTTATATATATAGACAGATGGATAGACGCGGAAAGAGGCTCTGTTTAATACTATATAATAATAATAATTTATTAAAAAAACTTACTATACATCAGTAGCTAAGAAGTAAAACTTGCTACAAGAGAAATATAACAAGTGAGTGCTTCAACTAGGATTCCATGTGTTTCACTATGTATGTATGTAGGTACTTATAGAATATAAAAAGTAAGTCACTGAACATTCACAATGTTACTAAACATCGTAACACTGTGTGTGTATGTGTTGTGAACGCTACTGGTCTACTACTACTTTTACAATTTTGTACCACTATTATTGTTATATTATACTCCTGCGACCGAAAATGGTTGAATGGACGTAGTCTCTACGATCACAAATTAAAAATTACTCTATTATCGTGCCGTCGTGCATATTCTTATGTATACACCCATTTAGCCAACAAAACAGTGTATTTTTTAAAAAACAAGTTTCAATGAACAGAGAAGAAGAAAGTACTAAATCTTGACAAACATATTCACTGAAGCATTAAAATTGTAAAGGTTAAATGAAAAGCAAATCATCAGATCAAGAAACTAAATTTATCTTTCCTGTGACCTGTGGTTAACGACTTGTGATCATTAAATTTATGTTTCTATAAACGGGCTTAAACTTGGCCAGGCGCCGCAAATGTGGATGTAAAAAGAAGTAATATCAGCTAGGTACATTACGTGCAAACTTAATAGTCCACGACACTAAAAAATAAAACTGTCAATTTAGTTTCTTGTTTGCTTAAGGGGGTACCGTGTTTTTGGCGCATTTATTGCATTCATTTAAACTCGTGCTGTATCATTACTAGCAATGCTATAGTCCTGAAATTCATATGTAAGATATTTGAGGATTCACTCTGGCGACTAGTCTTTTTCGAAACACGATTACTTGTAGTTCGCTAGACAGAAAAAAAATCCAAAGTCGTCTCTAAAATATAAATTAAACTCGTTGTACGATGCTAATACTGCACGGAAGGGCATGACTTTTTGAATGTTAATAAAACAAGATGTTTTCTTGGGCGTAATCTGGCTACATTTTTAAAATATGTATTTGTTTTAGTAATATGATGAAAATACCCAAAAACAGGCGCAGTTCAACCAAACTATCTTGAGCCATCGTGCCTCCCCCAAGCGGCCCCACGCTCGAAATCGTCCACCCAAAATCGATTAGCGCGAAAAATCGGGTACCTTTGGCCCTGTGGGGTTAACTCCGTCCAGAGGCCATATTGTTTAACGGGGGCGTTTGCTATCGCATTCACCATCTCTTTCTGTCACCATCTTATACCGTTTGACAGACAGATATTGTGTATATGATAGCAAGCGCCCGCGCGTTAGACAGGATGCGTACAGGGTTTTATAACTGCATTGAAATTATGGCACATTGCCTTATAGTTACTTCAAAAGAAAAAAAACGGAACCCTTATAGGATCACTTTGTTTGTCCGTCCGTCCGTCTGTCTATCAAGACCTTTTATCTCGGGAGCGCGTGAAGGACAAAATCAAAATTCTAAGTTAACGTAAAAAAAAGATGTGGCCGTTTATGCCGCTCAAAACGTAAATAACGACACTGAAAGGAGTCAAAATTTATAGGGTATTTTTCGTTGACCTAGAACTATGAAATTTGGCAAGTAATACCGTCTTCTAGTACTTGTATAGGGAAAATTCTAAAACTGTACATTTATAATTTTGTAATACGGTCCTAACTAATAAAATGATCCCACACTGCGTACATTTGACTTTAAAGTAGAGCTTTGCTCTGCTAACACTGGATAGCTACGGCTGTTTACGGCGTATATTTTGATTACTTATCTACAAAGTACGGAACCCTCGGTTTTCGAGTCTGACTCGCAATTGGCCGGTTTTTGTGTTTTATTAGACCTTATATGTGGTCTTCATGTAGGCTAAAGTTATCCTTTATTTATTATTATTATTGAGTCAAAGTTCCTTACGGCACGTTAGTCTAAATTTGAGCTTTTAAAGAAACAACATAAATAAATAAATATCACGGGACAATTCACATCAATTGACCTAGGTAGTCCCAAAGTAAGCTAAGTATAGCTTGTGTTATGGGTACAAGGCAACGGATAAACATACTTATATAGATGGATACATACTTAAATACATATTAAACACCCAAGACCCGAGAACAAATTATACGTATTATTCATACAAATATCTGCCCCAACGCGGGAATCGAACCCGGGACCTCAAGCTTCGTAGTCAGGTTCTCTACCTACTAGGCCATCTGGTCGTCTAAACAACATATATAACGATACGCATTTTGTAAACGCCCTTTTAATAAATATACCTGCCCCAGTTTCTATGTGCGAAAGCTGACGAAAGGTGTTCAGCTTTTACTCGCCGCTAGACCCGTTAAACTTACCACTAAGCTCTACTACGAACAAAATGAGTGTAATATACATACAATATGGAATAAAAGATACTGTAAATGACGTTTTATGAAAAAAAGTAGGTACTACCTAATATAATTTTAGATGACCTTCCTTACATGTATGATATATATCTATCTTAAGCCCGGTTTTTAGGGTTCCGTACCCAAAGGGTAAAACGGGACCATATTACTGAGACTTCGCTGTTCGTCCGTCTGTCACCAGGCTGTATCTCAGGAACCGTGATAGCTAGACAGTTGAATTTTTCACAGATGATGTATTTTATTTGCCGCTATAACAAAAAATACTAAAAAAAACAGAATAAAATAAATATTTAAGGGGGCTCCCGCTCCCATACGACTAAAGTGATTTTTTTTGCTTGTTTTTGCTCGATATTGATAACGGCAACAGGTAGACGTTTGAAATATTCACAGAATATTTAGTTATATATTTACTTAAAGCACTATGAAAAAAACCTAAAAACAATAACAATGAATAAAACTTAACTATAAACTAAATATCTAACTTAAAAACATAATAATAATAACTAAAATTAATTTAAAACTATAGAAATGATTAACAATAAGTACCTACAATAACAATTATCTTAAAACTAAAAACCTTAAAAAATACAATTTAAAAAAAAATAAGTTGTTAGTCAAATAACCCACCCCGGATCGTACCAGGCGCAAAGGTGCCAAATATACTTGTCGCATTTCCCCGTTGTACCGCGATAGACAACCTTTGCACCAGGAACGACCCAGAGCGAAATAAATAATTAAATTAAAATAAAAGAAATATTTAAAAGGGGCTCCCTTACAACAAACGTGATTTTTTTGCCGTTTTTTGTTTTTTTTTTATTTGTTGTGCTTTACCCGCAATGTGAACTACCTATAAAATATGGCAGTTGAGTTCAAATTATGAGATTTATGTAGGTAAACTCCCATTTGAATTCCCGAAAATTTCATGGTGTTCTTCATTTTCGTTGCTTAGTGGTTGTGATTATAGACAAACGCATATACTGATCTCGCGGGAATATTGGAATAAAAATATCTATGTTTATAAGATAATGTTGAGGTTATATTTAATGTAATTAAATAAATGAGGTTAATGAGCTGTGAGGTTATAAAATTGATTAACCTAAAAATAATCAGTTCCTAGCTGTCCCGAGAAAAAACTTAATGTGACGTGTAACAAACAGAGTCTAAAAAAAAGTTGTGCAAATTGTGTTTTCCCATTGCAGTGTCGCTGCCGGCCTGACTCACTGCCTTGATTCAAACCTACATGGACTTCATCCGCAAGTACTTAGGTTACCACAAGGTTATATAGTCATAAAATTATATTATTGTAGAGTTCAGAGAAAATCACGCTCGACCAGTATCTAAAGGCGCTAATGCCTATCAGCTTAACCGAATGTAACTTGTGCCTAACCTAACTTAGCATTAACATAAACCTGGCTTTAAAATTAAATACAATATATTAAAGAAAAGTTATACGTTTATTTATTTCAATTAGTAGATGCAGATTACATAAACAATTACGGTATTTCAAGCCACTGATTGCAACGCGCTGCAGTGTCGCGGTAGCCTCAGAAAATTCCTGAACGCATTGTTGTACTGCACCCGCAGGACGTTGTAGATTTGATTTAGCGTAATTTGTCACGTCACCCGAACATCGGGTAAATCTACGAGTCAGCACATTATTTCGCAACGTCAACGCCCTGGCTCCCAAACCTACATCTAGATCGTCCTTTAAGTCACCCGTAATAATAATATTATCAGCTTCAATAGAAAAGCGACACAAATAATAAAAAAATGCAAATATTTCTGCAATAAAAACCATTTTTTTTTGTGTCGCTTTTGTATTTCAACAGCGATTATACATATCCTAGAAATTTGAACTTTTCCATCACTTTCAAAACTAGATACCACCAGAAAGCATAACAGAGGGTAATAGACACAAAATACTAGGTCATAGGTCAGGTACAACCTCGTCTATCCTTCTAAAGTTAGAAAGGGCGCAAAGAGCGGTGCTAAAAGTAGCTCTGAAGAGACCAATGAGGTATCCTACGAAGGACTTATACAGGGACGCTCAAGTACTCAGTGTTCGGAAACTCTACCTTTTAAGGGTTGCTTTGTCGGTACACAAAGGGATTCTCAACTCACCGAACTACAATAGCTTGCTCAAAAAAAGAATATTTAAAATTCCTATAACAGCTGTCAAAACCCAGTTTGCACATCGATTCTCAGTCTTTTTGCACCCTCTAATCTACAACAGACTTATAAGACTATATAATTTTAAAGAATACTCAGTCTTCGAAGCAAAAAAGCTTTTAATAATTAACATGATGATCTTATCCTATTCAGACACGGAAAATATTATTAAGATAACATATTAAAAACACACACACATACACCACACACATACACACACACACACACACACACACACACACACACACACACACACACGCACACACGCACACACACACACACACACACAATATTCGCCCTCACATAGACAACTTGTTGACACACAATTAAGAATATAATTATAATTTTGTTTTTAGTTATTTATGTTTCGCCTTAATTATTAAGGCTTTAAGAGGCTTTAAGAATTTATTTCAGTTATATTGGTTTATGTCCGTTTTGTTTTATTTTATTATTTTATTCTTTCTGTTCCTTAAATATGGTTGCAAATAGCCGCTAATGTAATATATTATTTTTGGAAACCGTAACATTTACCCCACGGGACAGGCTATGCCTAGTGTGGGGTTCAGTAAATATGTAACTGTGTTTTATTGTCATTTTTTGGAAATAAACTATTTGTATTTGTATTTGTACCAGTATGGCGGTTCTTCAGGGGTCTAATTACGTAATGACAAAAAGGAAAATGATGGTCATAGCGCTGGTACCGGCGGCCCAACCGCGTGGGCGTTAATCGAACGTGTCGGATAAATAACGGGAACCGAACGATTTGTTCCACAAAAATTGTTGTATTTTCCGATAGTCGATCAAAAAACAGAAGGCGGTTGCGTAATGCCATACTTCTCTGGTGTGGCTTACAGCCCGCCATACCGACGCGAACACGTTAATTTAAAAACAACAATTGAACCATTTGTACCAAGCTAATTTTTGCACAGCTAATAATCGTCGAGTAGCCATTCACGAAAATCACCATGCCATACTTTTCGGACGGTTCCAAATGGGCGCAAAGGAGTAAATTGAATTTTTTTTTTAAGATTTGTACCAGTATTGCATTTGGATTTTTGGAAAGTACGTGATAAAATGTGACCGTTATTATATTTGCCAAAAATCCAAATGCAATACTGGTACAAATCGTTTTGCATAAAAAAATAAAACTTACTTCTTTGCGGGCGGTATGGCGCCCATTTGGAACCGTCCGAAAAGTATGGCATGGTGATTTTCGTGAATGGCTACTCGACGATTATTAGCTGTGCAAAAATTAGCTTGGTACAAATGGTTCAATGTTGTTTTTAAATTAACGTGTTCGCGTCGGTATGGCGGGCTGTAAGCCACACCGGAGAAGTATGGCATTACGCTACCGCCTTCTGTTTTTTATGAATTTTTGTGGAACAAATCGTTCGGTTCTCGTTATTTATCCGACACGTTCGATTAACGCCCACGCGGTTGGGCCGCCGGTACCAGCGCTATGACCATCATTTTCCTTTTTGTCTTTACGTAATTAGACCCCTGAAGAACCGCCATACTGGTACAAATGATCTAGTACTTTGTGTCACCACCCCCCGGTCTATAAATAAGACCACTGAAGAAATCGTTCGAGTCTGCATATAAGTATTTAAGTAAGCAACAAGTAAAAACTTTTAATTAAAAAAAAATGTACAGTACTTAATCTATTTGTCAATATTTTATTTTGTAACTTTACTTTTAGAAATGCACCAATTTAGTTTGATATTTATTTAAACTTACTTCAGAAAACCTTCTGAATATTAATAACATAGGTAAAGTCGTGTCAAATATTTACAGAAAATTACTCAGAAAATCTAACTAGTTTATGTTTGAAAATATCTGAACAACCTCTTACACGTCTTCGTGATACTTACCTACCTACTATATTTAAGCACTTTGCCCTCTTTGATTCGTAACTCACCCGATTTCGACAGTATACTAGTTTAAAGCTACAACTACAAGAAATTTATAAAAAAAGTGTCCAATATTGTGTTTCGAATATGAAACGCAGTTTGATTCGAGTATTTTAAACAAAATACTTACCTACATCTAATGAAACAATCACAAATAGGTATAGGCATAGCCTAAAATGAATGGCCAGTGATAATATCAATGCAGATACCTATACTACCTCTAGTGATTACAATCAGCCACGCCACGTACACAAAGAGCCAACTGGAACGCGCCGAAGCGAGCTAGCCCTCGTTATCAGTCGCGCAAGAACCTAATCACTTTCATTGCAACCCCGCGAAGGAGGTCGTGCGGCTATCACCTATCGCACGCAGTCGGTTCCGCGCAGCAGTCGCGCGCAGGCGTGCGCCATGCCCCCGCGACGCGCGTGACAGTTGCGGCCCCGCACTCCACGCGACGCCCGGCCCGCCGGGAATGGAGGCCTGCTGCGCGCTCAGAGCTGCCGAGGACCTTGTGGGCGACCAGGTACGCCTCTCCACCCCGACACCGCCACTCACGGATCACTGCTTCAATTTTTTAAGTGTACTTCGTCAAGTTGAGTGCAGTTTTGATAGAGCTCGTACCAAAGTGCATCTGACTCGGGATCTTTGCGCTGGCGCTGATTGCGATGCGATGCGATCCGTGCCGGCGGAGGGCCGGCGCTGGTTGGCGCTGCCGCGCGCTCGGCTCCCGGCTTGAGGTTCCCCTTAGCACGGTGCGCTACATACTTGTTTGGTACGGCGCTGCAGCAACTGGGCTGATGTTCGATACGCTGCGAACAGGACTATAGGTTGTTGTTAATAAATCCGTCAATTGCTGAGCGTCACATTGATCAAAGTTTAGCAGATTTGATAACAGTTTTTCATACAGCTCTACGTTTGTGCAGTGCAGTTCCAACCAAACATATGTATTACCATACATACCTACCGGTCGGTATTACATTACTAAACTGCGATTTGATTAGAATTGAAGGATCTGACATTTGATACATATTTTGACGTATGCATAATTGTCAGTTCTATACATAGTGTCATCGCGATTTAGTAATTATTATAATAGTGTAAGGTAGTTATTACAATTGTTCCTTTTCTGTGTTTATTAATTTGTACTTACTTCCAGGACGGTGGCACTTCAATCATTACTTATTCTGTGATTGTGGTATAAAAGTATATGTTTACTGTTATGCAGCGAATTTATTTATATATTTTCTCTTTTAATCTGATACATGATTGATTTTAAACTTGAAAACAAAACTGCAAGTATGGATTGACAAGAGTTGACACTCATCCAGTCTTAAGTGAATCTTTTGTGTTAGAAATTATTAGCAATTCGATTTTAAATTTAAAATATAAACCATATAAGTGCACTTTAATATGCAATGTACGCACTGGCAATAGCGCCGACTTTGTCTACCAGAGGCATCACTAGGAAGTTATAACACTAAATAATTTTACAATATTTACATTACATCAGGATATAATCCAATAATGTACTTCTAAGTAGCATCTTTACAGGTAACTTAATCAAATTATATTTTTGTAATGATTACGTTTGAAACATATTTCGTTACTGAAAACATAACCAATAAATTTAATTTCCTTTAAAAAAGTTCAACTATAAATAATTAACCAAGCATCTTATTTAGCTTAAACAAGTTTGAACAGTTAGAAAACAAAAGTCAATATGTATCTAACAGTAATGCCGATTCGCTTTTGTGGCCGCCGATCAAATTACGTGTAAATAAATCGTGTAATACGCTATTTTATAAATTATTTGAGAATAAAGATAGTTTTGTGTAAAGAATTATTATAGGATAGTCTGGTATCATAGTGTTACAAGTTCTGAGCGTGCGCATAGAAAAGACATCAACGCTGTCCGACGGCAAGCGATGCAACCGAGGCTACACGATACTCGTATAAGGACTGTTACACATACTCATAACTAATAATAAGACGAATAGAAATATTATCATTATCACGTATTTCCTTCCACAATCGATGTCACAACTTTTTCGCCTCTCCCGCTGTCAATAAGCAAGTTTCTTCGTATTTTCGTAGTAGATTTACAATACTCACCAATTAATTGTGATCCTTTTTAGATTTTAGATCCCTGCAATAATTTATTTATTTGAGCAGTTATAAACTCGTTACAGACTGAGTTGGAAAAGTAAATACAAACATACATGACTGTTTAGCTAAGTACATAAATATATGGTCGCGTTCTTAGCGGACATTTTTATTCCTCTTTCTATAAGTTCTGTGTACTTTTACTTAGTCTATGAATAAAATATGTATATATATTTCTTTTTTTATATAATTTAAAGGGTACTTACCTCCGTTTGGCAATTTTTTTTTCCCAAACTGATTCATTTGGCAAATGTTTCATTTCCCAATTTTTTTTTTCTGAAACTGTAAACTATTCAGGATACATTTCAGGACTACACTGTAAGTTAGGTTAGGATTGTTTTATAACAATCCTGAAAAGTTTACAGTTTCAGAAAAATAAACAGTTGGGAAATTAAACATTTGCCAAATGAATCAGTTTGGGAAAAATAATATGGAAACATTAGTAAAACCAATTCAAAGGTGAGCTTAAATTTCAGTGTATTAAAATTATAATGATACAGCTGATTATCTGTGTAATGAAAGTAGAGTTGATAGAAGTGTTATAAACTTATAACTTATAATTATAACGTAACATTTATTTCTTTTTTTTAAAGAGACATTAACGTTTTAAATTGTGAAGCCATTAAAATTCGAAATAAATAATGCCTGATAATGTAAATAATAAATAAATAAATAAATATCAGTTCCAAAATAATTAACTAAGTATACAAATATTTACTGGTAGTTTAATTAAATTAATTATACACAGAATAAAACATCAGATATAAACATTGTACATATACGTACATAATATTTTACAACTTCTGTAGGCAACTGCGAACTCATCCGCAATTATAGCACTTTAGTTCAACTTTTAACTTTTTAATTAAAAACAATTAATTTTTCGCATAAATTATGTTGATTTAAAGTGACAGTGCTTTACTTTTTGTCAATATTTAAGCTTAATAATTTGAATTTGTAGTTTTATTAGGTAAGTACATAAAAATGTACTGATACTTTTTTAAATATTTGAAATACATTAATATTACTGCCACCTACTACTGTTACCAGTGGTCCTATGATGTGCAAACCTCGCGTGTTTTTTTAACCCGGATGGCTCCGTCATACTGAAAAATTTTCAAAAAAAACTTAAAATAATTCTATACATATATCATCATTGAACCTGCTTACAAAAATTTAAGAGATTCGGTTAAGAACACCTGTAGAGGAGAACAGACAACTCGAAATCATTTGTGCCCAATCTGAAATGGAGACGCTTCGCTCTCACTCAGTCAATAGAGAGCCAAACCTTGTTCTATACAGTAAGAATATAGTTAATCCCATTTTTTTCTATCTTATATTGATACTCAGACTACTTGAAGAAAAGAATCTCAAAGTCCTAAAGCTCATGCTAACGCGGCATGATGTCATAGCAGGCGAATAAATTACCATTCTCTTCAACGGTTAACGGAACAAAAGGGAAATATTTAAAACTTTGCATCATCATTAACACAATGATTATTTATGTTGCCCTTTTTTCTTATTTAACTCGTGTAACTCAAAAATTTACTTTTTTCAGTAAAATGTTTTGATAACTTATTTATTTTTGAAATATTCTCTGTCATAACTAAATACTTACTCGAAGGTAATAGTCATTTTGACAAAGACCCTTGTCAAAATGGTTTTAATTTTTTACTAATAATTCAAGAGGTCACCATCTGAAAGAAGAATTATGGCTGAAATGCAAAACATTCAGTCATTATGCTTCTTAGTTAATACTAATACAAAGGTTTGTAAAAAAATAAAAATAAACTAACTTAATTTTAACCTAAAAACCTATTGGCACCGCACGTGCGAAGTAATAAGTGTGGTAATATAATCTATCGCAGCGCTCATAGTGGCCAAAAGTAGAAATAATGTACTAACTATGTAATGTAAACTTTATTCACAACAAACACGTACAAAGCTCAAAGATAGATAATTTACACAGAAAATTCACAAAAACAAAAAAAAATTAAATTAAATTTAGACAAATGAAATAAATTTTCTTACTTAATGTCAAAGTAATAGTTGTTTGTTTTATGATGCGAGCTGAAATTATTGAACTCTATTCCTGTTTTGTTCTTAATTTCTCTACGTCCCGCATGTCAAACTAATACTAACAATTTTCCTTTGAAGATAGTTTGTGATTGAAATTTCATATCGTGAGTGACACTCACAAACCTGGCTTATAGAAATGATGGGTACACATTTAGATCTGAAATCGATATTTAATTTATAACTAGCGAAACAAGTAGCTTTATCTTCTTGTTTTACACGAAAAATACAACTAAACATGCAGTAAGCAAACCCTAACATAACAAAAATAAAACACACTTTTTGAATAATTTTTACTTAACTCATTTAGTTTCAATGGCAACCCTTTCTCCACCCAAATCACGGTATTACAGTAGTAACATACATTAACATAATAATATACTTTTTTTAATTTTTGTCACAATGACGCGATGAAATTTAATGTCATTGCGTCAGAGCCACAGATCCAATCTATTTTCAGACGCTAGATGGCGCTGAAGTCGTGCACAGAGCTAATATTTAAACATCTATCATAATATGATAATGCCCGAAAAGTATCTAATCTACCTGTAGATCAGATACTTTTTAGTGTTGCTAAGCAATCTACAATATCCAAAGTTAATATAAAATACCCTTTAACTATTCTTAAGCCAAAAAGCATGGAGCACTGATCGAAACTCAAACGCCACCCATAAATCGGTTCTTCCACTTTTCCCTATGAAAGCTTAAGAGTACGGTTATGAATAATACGAATCGTTTGTTGTCCACAATACAGTGTCGAATGGTTTCCAATCTTAGCATTTGCATAATAAGCTGATAGTTTTGAATGAATGGCTTCGATGTCAGATTTTTATTATTAGCCTCAAAATAGATAGAATCGATGTCGATTCGAGAGCCATGAAATAAAGATTTGAATTGTTAAATACATGGTTTATAAGCGGCATGATTTGTTTGACACACTCGATCCGACTAATAAACATTAATTAAGTGGCTACTCTTAAGGGCTCTTGTCATTATGCACTCGTAACTTTATAACTTAGCTACTTTTACTAAAAAGCTTTTACAGTTTAGATAGTAATTTGGATGTAGCCATCGGTACATCAGACAGTAAATTGTTAGTTCGTGGATAATACTTTTAAGAGACCTAAGTAAATGGTTTCTCTATGATTTAATTAACATTTAATTAATAAATTACCATTTAGTTTTTTTGTGCTTGTAATATAATAGTACCTAAAGTTCGAAGTGGTCTCAAAAAAATTAAATAGAAATAAATTGCTACGTTCATTATTGGTACAGTAAAGTCTGGTTACTTTGGCCCTGAAGGGTAACTTTGACCATAGGGATTAACTCTGTCCAGATTTTATTACTGCATCAAAATTAGGGCAAATTGCCGTATGGTTTGTTTTAGCTGACTGCTCACGTTCTTATGTTTTTTACTAGACTCCTCTTTATTTAGTTTTATATGGGCCAAAGTTACCCTTTATTGGATCAAAGTACCCCGACTTTACGGTAGTAATATTCAACCAATAGCCGGAATTTCTCGGGAATAGTTTGATTGTGAAAAAAATTGCGATAGGCTTAGGCTTATTGTCTAACGCTTCTGACGCTTGCCTTCGCAATCACTATTTCTTTGTGTCAAACGGTATAAAAGAATGACAGATAAGCATATAAATAGAATGTATATATAAATATATATAGAATGAATGATAAGAGACGGTGAAAGCGAAGGCAAGCGACAGAAGCGTTAGACAATACGGCCTCAGGATGTTTTACTAGAATCGGTAGTAAAAAGACATTACAAAAATGAAAAAATAAGACTTAAATAAACATAAATTAAAATTCTCAACGAAACTCTAACAAATTTCCCAGATAAAATTTTGAACCTCATTAAAATGTTCCATAAGCTTCAATATAAAATAATCCTTGTTCGCCGGATTTAATTTATGTGCTAATTAGTGGTTTTATGTTCAGATCGTCCCTGGCGGCAGTCGCTGGGGTGCTCCGAATGCCTCCGGGCTCCTCGACTCCTGGTTTCAGATGCAGATGCAGGTTAGTGTTTAACTCATTATTCCTGAATAGAACTTTAGACGTGTACAACGTTGTACAGGTAATTGATAGCCAAAGTACTAATTTACCACTTACAACGCGCGGAAAACATTTGCGACCTCTCTACACCTCACTTAGACTGCGTGTCCACCAGTGCCATGTGAAGTAGCTAAGCCACAGATTACATAATAGTTACTTTACTGTGTAACAGACCCTATGCTGGCTTTGACAACTGCTGTAGTTACCTACTAACCGACCCAGCACCAACACTGTAAGTAGCAGTCACTGAGTAACTTGAGGGGTTTCAACTGCCAAAGCGTAAAAATCACTACGTGATAACGATAATGATGGGCAAGTACTCTATATTGATTGACTAAGCTAGGAAAAAAAACAATAGGATTATTTAATTTCCCTAGCCTCGGTCAGTACTGTTCTGGTGAAAAGGGCTTAACTGAGAGAGGTTTTTCTACGAACCAAGCTGCACATGTGAGCACAGGACGCTACCAGACATGCGTTTCAGATGAAAAGAATCTGCTGCGTATCCACCCAACGCTTTTTTGCGCATGGTCTCGTAGCCTTGCTACGCAAACTGGTACTCATCTTCTTCGTACATCTCTGGTATTACCGAACACACCGCTTCACAATTTTCCCCACAGCTCCGCTACACCGCACAGCTCCCAATTTAGTTGTACCTACGCCTAAGGTCAGACAAGCTTAAGGGAGACCCTCTTGGACTGAACGCCTCCAATGTGTTTACACTCCCTTTTGTAGGTACGTTCATAATCGGTGCATAGCAGGAACACACGAATTGGTCTTCGACATTTGTCATCACCTAGATACGGAGGAATAGAGAGAAAGGATATTTTTAGGGGCGTTTCGCTCGGCAGCAAACTTGTTTAAAAAAAAGTCTTGCCTTGAAGCCTTCCCTTGCTAGGGCTTCAATACACGCACTTGAACCAAACAGTAACTTTCTAATCTTGGATGAAAAATACTTATTAGTATGTATATCAAGTTTTCAGACACAATTATTTCACAACAAAAAGAGGACTGGTGTATTTTCAAATTTTATTATATGTATATGCCAACCCGTTATCAAATTAAAACCGTTAAAACTCACGATAAAATGATAATGATTTACATAAATGAATAGTAACATTGTCGTCTAATTAGATAACTGCAAGGATTTAAAGGTAAATAAACTTCTTATCGCGTGTATTGAAATTACTATGATAGGACGTCATTCTAGTGACGTAGAATTTTCGTGAAAAAGAATTATGGTTTGTGAGATCTAAGTTCCAACATTTGACACATCACAACGCCCATATAACGTAAATGCGCTCGATCCAGTGCAATTATAAATAAAATCCCGTAATAATATTAGGGTTTACCAAGTACTAAAAAAACCGGCCAAGAGCGTGTTGGACACGCCCAAGATAGGATTCCGTAGCCATTACGAAAAAATCAAGTACTTAATATTTTTCTAAGGATTTCGTATGTGTACGGAATCATCCAAGTTTAGGTATGTTTTATACCTTAGGCTACTATTTACTCTTAAACCACAAATAATTTCCAAGCAATCTTAGCCGCTATAATTTTCCTAGTAAATTTGATATATTTACTACCATTCTGAATTTTTAGTTTTTTGAGGGGGGGGGGGGGACGGTCGATTTTAATGAAAATTTTCACTTTACAGTTGAATATTTCGCAAACAGATCACTGAATAGTAAAATCAGGTTAGCAACCCCGCAATGGTTTTAAAAGACCTATCCAACGATACCCCACACTATAGGGTTAGTTGAGAAAAAAAAAATCACCCCCCTTTACGTCTATGGGAGGTACCCTAAAAAATAATATTTTTTATTTTACCACTTTGTTGGCGTGACTGATATGTGTATTCATGCCAAATTACAGCTTTCTAATACTAACGATCTCTGAGCTTAGCCGCGGACGGACAGACAGACAGAGAGACAGACATGGCGAAACTATAAGGGTTCCTAGTTGACTACGGAACCCTAAAAACAATAGGGTAGACCGAGGCGAATCGGATTAATTTTTGGTTAATGTCAAATAAATACAACTTTTCAAAGTGATACATTATTTATAATATTACTCTGGACCCAAGGGTTATCGGTTTATAGAATCAAGAGGTCAAATCAAAAATCAGTCTTATGATTTAATTTTGACCAATAAAATAGAAAGACACTAAAAATATCCGATTCGCCCCATTTTGAGAGGCAAAACGGACCGAAAAAAACTCCTTCATAAAATATTGGTTTTCATTTAATAACACAAGCAAGAATAAAATTAGAAACATTCAATGTCATATTATTAAATTAGCTAACATTAGCATGACCAAAGCGACATTTTTGTAATATTTCGACTTCCCTTCTATAGCAACATTTAGGTAAAGTTAAAATCATTCGTTAAAAATGTAACATAAAATTTAATATTTAAAGCTAACTTTCGTATTGACAATTTATGTACTAGATTTTAATAAATGCTTATTAACACATTTAAGTATTAAAAAAAAACTGAAATAAGAGTCAATTTCATAATTCTTGTAGTTAGTTTAAGGCCTTAAACGAGCCTTAATTCGTGAACAAAATAATTAATGCCTTTGTGTGACGAAATATTCTCTTACAATTTATATAGGTATCCTTCGTTACACAAAGGAATCTTTAACTTTGTACATAAAATATGAAATTCACTCATATATCTCAAATTATTATTTTTAGCTAACCGATTTTGGTGCGAGCCTAACTATAATCTACGGGCTGCTAACTACAATAATCTATCAGCAAACAATTTTTCTGGTCCTTTGGCAACTACTATTTTTCCACCTCGTCGCTTTATTACACCACGGGATAGTGTAACTCTTCGTTGCAAAGATGTGAACGGCATATTGTATAGGTATGATTCGGCCGACCGACGTAATGTCAGCACTTTGCTTACATCTTGCCAACTGCCTCTGACATGTTTTCTGCTCTTCATTCTCCTTGCTGTATCTTTTTTTAAACGTACGAATCATCTTAAATACAGGGTTATTTTTAATTCACTGACATCCTCCTAACCCTGTATTCCTATCACTCAAACAAATGTTTTTTGTTTGACGACTTTTTAAAATGAAGCACTTTTTTTCCCACACAAATACACAGAGTATCGTAAAAATAAGAGAAAATCTCAAATTTTCAAAAAGTTATTACACCAAAAATATTAAGTTATGACAAAAGCCGTAAAACAAAAAACATTTGTTTAAGTGGTAGGAGTTTAGGGTTAAAAGGATGCTAGTGAATTACAAATAACCCTGTATAAAAACAATGAAAAAAAAAACCGTGTAATCCACTTCGCCCCCAAAATGGTGATCCGAATTGCCCCAAATCATATGTTTACAATATTTAACCCAACGCCAACATGACTTGAAATACAGTTTCAGTCACATCAATTACGACTACAAAAAAACATTAAGAATATTTAACAATAAACGTAGAACTTCAGCCAAGTTAATTTGATTTTATAACGAATATTGTAACCACGTTTTTTACATCGGTGGTAAAATCGTAGCACACCGAAACGAGTGACTTGACGTGAAGCATCGCTGAACCTAACACTCGCGGTCGAGCTAATGGCGGCCGCTGCCACGACGTGCGTAGAAGTCAAACCTAACGCGGGACACTAATTGGAAGCCCGTAGCTAGCGGCGATCTTTTAAATTTGACAAAAGTGCTTAACATGATCCGATTCCCCCAGTGATTCGTTTCGACTCGGTCTACCCTATTTCGCTTTCCTTAAACATAACTTATGTAAAATTTTCCGATAATAATTTATCGCGTGAACAAGATACCTGTTATGTCTTTTCTTTTTGAAAAACAGTGTTGTGACTACAAGTGTGTCGTTTAGATTATATGACATTTCCGTAAGTTGATCAAAATTTGTAATAATAAACGATACGTTTAAAACTAAAGCAAAATGACAATAATATTAAATACGATGGTCCTTAAAACAAGTTACATTGAAGTGGGATTGATTGTTTGCGGAAATTACTAAATGAATAGCCTTTGGGAAATTCAACTTTCCAAGTATTCGTTTCCCTATGCCAAACACATTTTTGTTTGAGGAGACTGTCATAGATGAATGTCATATGTGATAATTGTGCCAAAATCTACTGTAAAATCGATTCGAACAATTCGTTAATAATCGCTAGGTTTGTCAAACGATACGTCTTAGCCTCATCACTACTAACTTCAGTAGACAAATGTCAAATGCTGGACGTAGATCTCACAAAGAATAGACGTGCATTGAAAAACAGTGTGGCAGGTACTGTTTTAAAATAGGTTTGGATTATTCGCATAGTCATACATGAAGTAAACACAGCTGTAGAAGTTACGTGTAAAAACTTCAGAAGTTACTAAAAAATGTTCAGTGTATCAATATTTACATTGTTATTCCTTAATTACCCAAATACCGATTACAAAGCAATATGAAAGAATCGTGTTTGTTTTTATAACTAGCAATTTGTACATAATTAATACAGTTAGAAGGAAGCGGCTGTTTTATATTGGTTGGACAGGAAACTTACGTACATTATCGACTACAGAAAAAATTGACAGAAACGAGCACCAAAGGATCTTTTCAGTAACAGTACAGTATCTAAACTATGAAAGCTGCAAATATTGCTCTGAAGATAAAATAAGCTGAACTGAGACATAAATTTACCATTGCAGAAAAAATCCATTATCACATGAATCTACTTCTGAATACGTCTAAATAATCAACTCACAAACTGCCAATGTATGTTTACAATCTTTAAAAAAAAGGCCAAGAGCGTGTCCGACACGCCCAGGACAGGGTTCCGCAGCAGTTACGAAAAAATCCTTGCATATCTCATTAATTGTACTATTAATTATACTATCCGTATTAAACCAGTAATTTAAATATTATTGTACCAGGAATTTAAATGTTATTATTACCTACTCGTGAATTTTAGATTGATTGAGGTATAATGGTAAAGACTTAGTATACAGTTTTCCGTCTGTGATCGGATATAATCGATTGATAGCCTCAATAATTGTCGATTTCATTACTACTTACGTTAGATCGGATTGGCGTTTTTTGTGGCGGCAATGATATTAAGTAATTTCACATGTTGCAACTTAAATGCTCATGAAAACAATATCTAAATCACTTCAATTTATTGCGGACGGTTTGTGCTCAGCTATTACGATAATGTTATTGTATTTTGTGAACAACGAAATCGAAACTTATTGAAGTGTAGAAAGGAAGTCAGAATTTTTATTCGTCATTAGGTTGTGACCAGCGGCGCGCGACTCCGTATACGGTGGAAACTGATTCGAATGGTCAATCACACCGACCCCTGCCTTCTGTAACCAATTATTATTATTATTATATATCACATGATTATACTGATTCTAGTAATTTAGCGGCTTGTATAAAAATAATCCCGTCACTTTTCTGGCGGTTAATTAGTAAGTTTATTGATAAGTTTTTGCTAAAAACACATTTTTAATACAAGCTTTGTGTGTATGTATATAAATGTATGCATATAAATACATAAAACACAAAAAAATAATACAAACAACAAAGTACTAACTGCCTTTATTTAGCATCGAACCTTTGTACAGTCACAAATTGCAAAAGAATATATCGAAGTAAGATTTCCTAACTAGACTCTGGCCAGCGTAAGTTGGCAATGGGAAATAGCGGCAAATTTAATAAATATGGGATTGGCAACCCAGATTTTAACGAAAATAAAATCCGTCATAATTAATTTTAACACTGGTAATCCTGTGAATGAATGGAATAAATAAATTTGATACTTAGTTTTGATTTTTTTTTTCTGATTTAAATAATAGCAGTCTGACTACATGCTTTAAGTACATTGCAAATTACATAGGTAAATATATTCTTTTGCACATGAGTAAACGTTTACATATCAATGCTCGTGACTGTACGAAATTTAAAGTCAATCGGAGTAAGTCAATATTAAGATGCATGATTAGAAGAGTAAGTCCTAAGCGAAGCATAACGAAAAATTCGCTAGCCAAAGAGTGAGATAAAAAATAGGTACGCATGCTGTGACTACTACTTAGATTTAATGAATCGTAGACAAAGGCAGAATGATGAAATTCAACATATTTACTCGATTGATTCAGGCGTTTACTTTGCGGAGGTCCATATCAGTGAGTTAGGAACTACTACAAAAAATGTGGTAGCGGAGGAGTAAGTGAAGGGTCCACGGAAAGAACATGTCTAGACACCTAAACAACTTTTTGAGTTATAGCGGTTTGAAAGTTAGTCATCACGAACAATTACTATGGTAACCATTTCTTTAAAAGTAAAAAAATATATATTATTTGCTGATATCACTATTTAATATAATGGTAAGTTAAGTATAGTGCTTTGCGAGCTCTACATTTTGAGATTAAAATCTCAATTTTCAAAAAAAGTGATTAGTCATGTTCTTTCCGTGGACCCTTCAAGTGTAAATAAGTTTGTCGTTCATTTGACAAAAGTGTTTTAAGCTTTTTTCACGTGCAGCCTGTGGGTTTCATGTACGAAGTTGGCGCACTGCGATACGTGTCTGAATATAATGTCGCTTTCAGGATTCAGTTGGGGTTGCCATCGCGGTATAGCGTGTCAGCGATGCTTCGCGTACCTACTCGTATCTATAAATAGACGGAAACCTTCGCAACCATAGTTGATTCAACTCCAGAATATGGTATATTTTATTTATTTCATTCATTATACCTACTTATTATGATATTTTTCACTTCTCATGCTCTTAAAATGTTACTTTAGTCTCTGCATATCGGGACTAAAGCTCTTTTTTGATCTCTAGGGATTAAAGTAATTTTTTTTTAATTGACTATGGTAACCCCTAAACTGCCAATCACGGTGTTTGTGAATGGAGGATTATCGCCATTTTCAGTAACTGGGTATAGACAATTTTAAAGCTTTCCACAGACCGAAGCGCGCTGCGGACGCACTGTAGCGCCCTGCGCTTCGGTCTGTGGAAGCCTTTAGGGCGTGGAAATAACCTCAAAATGACAACTGTATAAAAAATATTTAAAAAATAATAATTTCGTGAAACACATTGAATAAATACGAATATTAATCTATTTAATTATAAAATATTAAAGATGAATTCATTTTATTTTGCATGTAAAGAAAGATTTCCTTTAGCTTAGGTGTTTTTTAATTTTTTTTTTTTTTTAAAAACGCTGTCGGCAAAGCACTTCCCTGCTCTGTCGATAAAATAGCAATCCGCACTGTCGGCAAAGCAGTGCTGGAGTGTACGGTAGATAGAGCAGTTACGTTTGAAAGTTAATATGGCGTAACTTCAAAATAATGCGATGTCAGTTGCATTTAATAGTAAATAGAAAGTATAATTAGATATAATTTAACAAAGAATTGGCATATAGAAAATAAACTTAAAAAGTCGTTTCTTTATTCACGGGTAAGTGTTTCAGTTAACAATATATTTTGTGTGTGAACTTAGATCAATTAGGTTAATTTATTTGCCGATTCTAATGAATAAACAATTTTATTATCATTCTTACATGCATATCCAATTAGTTTTAACATAGTCTTTAAGTTAGAATCTGTTGGCTAATTATGCAAGCATTTAAAGCGTCACTTTACAAAAAAATATAAAAGAAAAGAAAAGACAGCGGTATTTTTTTTTTGCTATTTGAATTTTGAACAGATGTCCATTGCTCGTATTGAGCATACGTTGTAAAAAAGTAATTTTGTACGTCGTTTTTTTCCTCGCATTCAAAGTGAAAAGTAGAGTGTTTAACGCGGAACTAAACTACCATAATGACAACTCGAATTATAGCCTCCCTCGCTATCGCTCGGGTGGCTAAATATCTCGTGTCATTATGGCTTGTTTTAGTCCCTTGTTGAACAATCTACTATTTAAAAATACTATACTAGAGAGAAGAGAGAACTATATCTAAAATTATGTGCGCAATCTGAAATATTTTTTAACTCATTTTGATTATGTATAGTTAAGGCACTTAGGTACTCTCTTTCACAGTAGCAATATCTAATTGAACCATTTCTATTTTGACTCAAAATTCTAATGCAAATGCAAAATATAAACCAAACAGTGAGCGACGCAAAACGCAAACAAAAGTGCACCAAATAAAAAAAAAGCTATTACTTTAAACTCAAAAACTAACCACAGAAAACATTTTTCTAGTCAGCCTCTAACTGAACGTTCGATTGGATTCGGTAATCGTGATACGTTACATTTTCCCGTGCGTAGCGCGTGTAAAATAATATTAAACGCACCATTAGCCCCTCGCGCACTGTGACATCGGCCATTGTTCGCTTCCTCGCATCCTCGTTACATCACGATGACGGCTCCTGTGCGCAGCGAACGCTGTTGGCTTAGTACCACTAAAATAAAAAAAAAACAAGCGCAATAAGGGAGTTTTTATTGAAAAAGGAATAGAGAAAAACAGAAGAAGCAAAGAGCGACTAATACTCATGCACATACTCAGAATACTTACCTAACTGTTATTTATTTGTATACGTATCCATTCAACTTTGTATTTGGAATCTCAGGAGTGAAACATACGTATAAAGAAATTACTTTTTACTGTGAAAAAATACCCGTAACCAATTGTTATATGTATAAGCAAAATCAAAAAAATAAATTTCATTACAAACGAAAAAAAAATTGTTAAATTCAAATTATCCTTGATAAGAGTTAAATTGCCCCCAGTTTTTGTATAAAAAATAAGGAGACTGGTGTGATGACTGATGTCTTCAGCTTCTTTTATTTTTCAGCTTTTAATAGGTACATTATCTGCATCATTAGTGTTTTTACAATTAAAAAAAAGACATGATTTTTTATATGTCTGTTTATTTTTAAAGAAAAGTAATCACTGTCGGGACTATGTTTACCTGCACGAAATTACCATAAAAGTTCTCTCTGGAAAATTTCTTTCTTCGTACCTATAACATCAATCACTTGTACCTAATGTTACATGATCTAACTTTTTGCCAATGCTATCAATTAGCTTTACACACTTCAGTGACTTTACTCAGTTGCGTAAGCGCAAACGTAAATGAGATTCATAATATGATCGGGGGGAGGTGTAAGGGGGGGGGGGGGCAACAGTGACAGGATTCACGGTCCAACTGACGAACACAATGATCGCACTCAATACCTGATCGATTATGCCTTTGTGTGTAGCTATGTATGTATGTAACATAACATTACCTAATAGTAAAGTTTGTACCCACAGGTTAATAGTAGCTAATCACAATTAGGTTTAAAAGTGGTTTAGTTTTAGATTTTAATAATAAAATATACACTAAAATACAAAGATTAGCATTAGTTTCATAACGGAACCTACGTCTCAAAATACTGTTACTGAAAAAGATGTAACTCTGAACTGTAATTCAATATAAATTACTGTTATATAAAAAAATATATAACAATGAAAAAAACCAGTTACTGTTCTTTTAATAGAATAAGTACTTTAGTTATTTATAATGGATTGATGAGATATTTACAAAATCAGTATCTGGTCTTGGTAGCAGATTTCAGGAAGCATGAAAATTTTTCTATAAGATGAATATAAATATTCGTCAGTTTAAGTCAGTCTGACTACTGAAAATGCATGGAGCGAGAGACAGGCAGAAGATTCGATCATGATGCTGATTGACACGAATAGGTACGTAATAAATGTCCTTATTAATAGGACCTACCAATCAACCTTAACAAGCGATAAATCGCCTTAAATTTTGCACAATATTAATAAGACATGGAACCCTGCACACTCGGGTGACACTATTTTATTTCCATATCTCACACAACTAGGTAAATGTAACTGTTAAACATTAAAGACACTGATAAAGTTAAAATCCGCGAAGGTGGTGTTAGATACCATGTTTAAATAGCGATGAGTACCGACTTTACCCCGTACTGTTATCGCAGCGTATCAATAAGCAAACTTAACGAGACTCTATTCACTTAGAATATGGTGTTTGTTTACCATCGCACTATCTTCATACAATTTTTAAATTGTGCATGAATGAATCATCCATTACGTACCTAAGTACTTTACCGGAATTTGTGTTTCCAATAAGTACCTACTTTGAAAGTCCTGAGTAAAAAAATTCATGAATGATTGAGGGTTTATCCCACTTCCCATAATACTTGAAAATGAAGACGATGACTACCTGCTTCATAACGTAACGATATTGAAATAATCCGCTGGAATACCGTCCACGGACAAAATCGATTCCAGGCGGTCTTAGAGCTATAACATCTACCAAGCCCAGATAATCTAGGTTAGGGCGACGCGACCCTAAATCGAACTTGTAATCTCTGTCTGGCAGCATACGTGCGAGTGAGATAGCGCGATGCGGGCTGACCTAGAGTAGCAGGTTGGGAATCCGGAAGGTATGAAAGAACCGGCTTCGGAGCGCATTTTTCCATTCAAAGGAAAGCTCGCTCAGACTACGCATCGATGGGACTTGGATTTTAAATTTCATTTTGTAGAAATAAATTATCTCATTTGTGATTTCATAACTATCATTAATACAATTTTACGTTTGTCTCTTTGTATTGCTACATAAGCAAGCGTTGTTAATTAGGGAGGCGATCGTCTAATTGATGTAACAGTAAAATGTTGTGTGCCTCTATTTAATGTTAGTAAATTCCTCGTATTAATATATTTTTAAACTAATTATATTGCAAACAGGTACCATTGTCCGACGAGTCGATAAGTCCTACAATTACTGAGTGAGCTACCATACCTACTTATTGAATTATTTATTTTACAGTTAAAACCGTGTCACTTCTAACTCAACTGCACGATCACATTACAAAACTGGCTTGAGTGATCACAAGGCGGCTATAATACGAGTGTGAACCACAGTAAAATTTTTGTAACCCAAATATGATTAAGTAAATCGGAAGTCTTTAAATACTTAGATAAACAGTGTGGCTATAGTTAGCTGCTAAGTTCGCGAAAATAACATCGTGCATATTACTTATTCGATTTGCAAACAACGAAACTCGTCCAGCCGATATCACTCGTCTTGCTGCTCATGCTCAAAACTAGGCTCTTGAACAAGACAAGCTTTATGCACTACATATTTCATAACTATAGTGCTTTTACAACCTATGCCACTGTACGTCCAATTAAGCAAATTAACTAGATTAAAGGTCAAGCCAGGCTTGTGCTGACGTTCCTGACGTGTGCAACGGATTCCAAAGGGCATGTGGCCCAATTACCACCGTGTTGGCGCAGAGTTCGCGGCTTTCTACCCTGAGGCGAGCGAAGCCAGTGCGCGGCATCGGCAGCGCATTCTTGTTTGTCTACCCAGATTCATAAAAAAACAACGTCATGACATTTTATGAGTTATGTTCTATGTCCTGATTGGCACATAATAAACACTTAAGGAATTGGGAATCAAAAAAAGAATCGTAAGCTAGAGAAGTTCACAAAAATAAGATTAATTAATACAAACTAAAACATGCGTAATTTTTTGCTGTTTTATTTCTACGAAGCTCAAGTCATTTGGAACCAAGAAAGGAGTAGCATTTCATTTTCATACTAATTAAGTACTACGAAAAAGTTGTTTTTGATTTATGGCGTTTATGGGTCATACATACTGTAAGAAACAAAAGCTGTCTCTCCTATGGACATAAAATTTGCGACTCCGAGTCAGCAAACTTAAGATTTATTTAAGGGCCGAAAGTTGGGCAGGCGTCCCACACGCCGATGTAGAATTGACTAAAAAATATTGGCTGTAGGTAGACCCTTAACTTTTGCCATGTCCACAGCAGAGACGCGAACAAAAAAATGTGTATGACCCTTATCATTCTTACTAAGATGGACGTAAAGAAGATTAGAATGAATTCAAATATATTTGAAAACATACCTACAAATACTTTCAAGTATGAGTTCTATGAAATGCAGATTAGCTTAATAACTTAAGTACCTGGGCGACCGAGCTCTGCTCGGGCAGAAACTCGGTACCAAGCGTTTTCTCAGAGATAAGACCAAGCTAGATCAATTTTTCATCCCCGAAAACCCCCAAATACCAAATTTCATCGAAATCGTTGGAACCGTTTCCGAGATCCTGATTATATACACCGGAGGGGTGGGGGGGGGTGAGAGGGGGGGGAGGGGATGCGGGGGAGGGAGCGCGGGGGTATTAAAGGGGGGATGAAAATTTCATTGATTTTGCCGTAGGATGCACCGTTTTCAAGATATTTGACAAAAACACCGGAGGGGGGGGTGAGTTACGTTAAACTATCGTCCGTAAACCGACTTTACAGACAACCGGCTTTTCCTGTTCTGTGCTCCCAATAGGGAACGTGCACATAGACGGTGCTGCCAACTGGTGCCATAAGGGTGCCATCAATTTGAATGTTTAATAAGATAAGTTTGTTTTACTGTCCGCATAGTGTCTCTTCTGTCGCATTAGTGTTGCCGCCTATAGTTACTGCACGTTCCCTATAATACTTTTTCTAACAAAAAAGTAACTTTTTCTCACAAAAAGTAACTTTTTCTCACAAAAGAAGAAACTTGACGTTTTCTCATAAAAAATAAACTTAAAAAAAAAACTAAAAATCTTGAAAAAAAACGTGGTATCGAACCGAGGTCGGCTGGATCCGCGACCACCCCATTTCTAATGTGCCATTATGATCTGCTCGAAGTCGACGAAATTTAGCTTTATATTCTAATGCAAACAAAAATAGCCGGAAAACACGAGTAAAAGCGATTTTCTGAAAATGAAACATAGCTAGATCAGTTTTTCATCCCCGAAAACCCCCACATACCAAATTTCATCGAAATCGTTGGAGCCGTTTCCGAGATCCTGATTATATATATATATATATATATATACATATATACAAGAATTGCTCGTTTAAAGGTATTAGATAGATTAGATAAGTAAAAAATTGGATGTGGTCTTCCAAGATGGTTTTAGGTAACATGTCATATTGGTACCTACAAATGCCAAAATGCATAAAATATTGAAATGTAGCATTGTCAAAAAGAAGAAAATGTTTGTGCCACCAGGTCATTTTTAACCGACTTCAAAAAAGGAGGAAGTTCTATGTTCCACTGTTTATATTTTTTTTTTTTTTTTTTTCTATGTATGTTCATCGATATCTCCGCCAATTGTAAGCCGATTTTCAAAATTCTTTTTTTGTTTGAAAGAGCATACTTCCGAGGTGGTCCCATTGACACCAAGTCAAGATCTGATGATGGAATCTTGGGTAAATCGACGGAAACCCTCAAAATTTATAGGCACAACTATGACGATTTTAGAATTTTTAGCATCTAGTCAAGCATTTTCATTCAGAAAATGTCATTTGGTAAACTGGATCTGATGAAGAAGATCACAGATGGCCAACGGAACTCCTCAACGGGTCAAATCTTGCAAGTTGAATTTAACCCACTTCCCGGTTTCTGAATTGAAATTTTGCATGCTTGTGTAAATTGGATGACAATGCAATATTATTGCAACATGGAGCTGGTCTGACGATGGAGCTGGATGGTGGCCATAGGAACTCTGTAATAAAACGACGCAACCCCGTCGAGTTTGGGCTTGTGTCATTCGTCTTGACGAGCACTTTGATCTCAGATGGTAAACAGGGTCTGATGATGGAGCTGGAAGATGGCCTAAGGCACTCCAAAGTAAAACGACACAATCCCGTCGAGTTTGGGCTCGTTTTATTCGTCTTGACAAGCACTTTGATCCCAGATGGTAACCAAGGTCTGATGATGGAGCAGGAAGATGGCCAAAGGCACTCTACAATAAAATTACACAAACCCCGTCGAGTTTGGGCTCGTTTGATTCGTCTTGACGAGCACTTTGATCCCAGATGGTAACCAGGGTCTGATGATGGAGCTGGAAGATGGCCAAAGGCACTCCACAATAAAACGACACAACCCCGTCGAGTTTGGGCTCGTTTGATTCGTCTTGACGAGCACTTTGATCCCAGATGGTAACCAGGGTCTGACGATGGAGCTGAAAGATGGCCAAAGGCACTTCACAATAAAACGACACAACCCCGTCGAGTTTGGGCTCGTTTGATTCGTTTTGACGAGCACTTTGATCCCAGATGGTAACCAGGGTCTGATGATGGAGCAGGAAGATGGCCAAAGGCACTCTACAATAAAATGACACAAACCCCGTCGAGTTTGGGCTCGTTTGATTCGTCTTGACGAGCACTTTGATCCCAGATGGTAACCAGGGTCTGATGATGGAGCTGGAAGATGGCCAAAGGCACTCCACAATAAAACGACACAACCCCGTCGAGTTTGGGCTCGTTTGATTCGTCTTGACGAGCACTTTGATCCCAGATGGTAACCAGGGTCTGATGATGGAGCTGGAAGATGGCCAATGGCACTCCACAATAAAACGACACAATCCCATCGAGTTTGGGCTCGTTTGATTCGTCTTGACGAGCACTTTGATCCCAGATGGTAACCAGGGTCTGGTGATGGAGCTGGAAGATGGCCAATGGCACTCCACAATAAAACGACACAATCCCATCGAGTTTGGGCTCGTTTGATTCGTCTTGACGAGCACTTTGATCCCAGATGGTAACCAGGGTCTGATGATGGAGCAGGAAGATGGCCAAAGGCACTCTACAATAAAATGACACAAACCCCGTCGAGTTTGGGCTCGTTTGATTCGTCTTGACGAGCACTTTGATCCCAGATGGTAACCAGGGTCTGATGATGGAGCTGGAAGATGGCCAAAGGCATTCCACAATAAAACGACACAACCCCGTCGAGTTTGGGCTCGTTTGATTCGTCTTGACGAGCACTTTGATCCCAGATGGTAACCAGGGTCTGGTGATGGAGCTGGAAGATGGCCAATGGCACTCCACAATAAAACGACACAATCCCATCGAGTTTGGGCTCGTTTGATTCGTCTTGACGAGCACTTTGATCCCAGATGGTAACCAGGGTCTGACGATGGAGCTGAAAGATGGCCAAAGGCACTTCACAATAAAACGACACAACCCCGTCGAGTTTGGGCTCGTTTGATTCGTTTTGACGAGCACTTTGATCCCAGATGGTAACCAGGGTCTGATGATGGAGCTGGAAGATGGCCAAAGGCCTCAACAATAAAACAACACAACTCCGTCAAGTTTGGGCACGTGTGATTCGTGTTGACGAGCATTTTGATCCCAGGTGGTAACTAGGGTCTGATGATGGCGCTGGAAGATGGCCAAAGGCAATCCACAATAAAACGACACAACCCCGTCGAGTTTGGGCTCGTTTGATTCGTCTTGACGAGTACTTTGATCCTAGATGGTAACCAGGGTCTGAAGATGGAACTGGAAAGTGACCATAAGAACTCCGTAATAAAACGACGTAACCCCATCAAATTTGGTCTCGTTGGATTCGTCTTTATGAGTACTTTGGCAAAAAGTACAGTGAGCAAAAAAAAACTTGTATTAAAAATAGATTTTGTAACAAACTTATTTCGAGGTCAAACTGATGATTTTATCCTACGTATCTAATTATACAAATACAACTAAAAAGCAAAAAATAAAATAATTTTTAAATAAAAAATAAAACCGACTTCAAAAAACACCCAAAAACTAAAACGCAAAAAATAAAATAAAAATTGAACCGACTACAAACAAAAAGCATAGAAATATCTTTCTTCTAACGGTGAGGCCACACGAGCGTAATTTTGTGAGTCGTGAGCGGCAGTATTTCGGTTCGCGCCATACAATATGCGGGCCATCACGTGACACTCACATGACACAATGTATGGCGCAACCGAAATTCTGCCGCTCACAACTCACAAAATTACGCTCACTCACGACTCAGCACGAGCCAGCAGGAGTGGACCTAGCCATCGACCTTACGTACGTACTATCTATTGGGTTTCTTTCTACCACTCCTGCTGGCTCGTGCTGAGGCACCGACTTCAAACAGATTAGGGTGAGGCCACACGAGCGTAATTTTGTGAGTTGTGAGCGGCAGAATTTCGGTTGCGCCATACATTGTGTCATGTGAGTGTCACGTGATGGCCCGCATATTGTATGGCGCGAACCGAAATACTGCCGCTCACGACTCACAAAATTACGCTCGTGTGGCCTCACCGTTAGAAGAAAGATATTTCTATGCTTTTTGTTTGTAGTCGGTTCAATTTTTATTTTATTTTTTGCGTTTTAGTTTTTGGGTGTTTTTTGAAGTCGGTTTTATTTTTTATTTAAAAATTATGTCTGAATATTTTAGCGGCAGAATATGTTTTGGTCAACACGTTATTTTAGTCAAAATGGTCTAAATAGTTAATCTACATATTTTTCGGGATTGGTATGATTAAAGGAAAAAAAATCCATTCTAGGATCACCTTACGTTGCCCGTCTGTTTCTTTGTCATGGCCTTTTTTTCGGGAATGCATTGAGGTATCAAGTTGAAGTTAATAAGGAATTCTCGGGATTTAGGCTCTTGCAAGTGAAAAAAACTTTTTGGTTTACGCTATCAAACGTGACTATCAGAACCTAGAATTGTGAAATTTGGCTAGTACTTTCAAAGTTATTTTTTACTGGTATGTATTTAAATTTACAAGAAATCTTCAGTGCGCTACAAACTCCTACGTTTCTTTGATAATAATTCCGAAACTTTGCTTTTCTTTTAAAGTGCTATCCTCATTCTCATCATTCTTCTTGCTTACTCGCCTCGTACGATGGAACCGCGACCGCTCTGTCAAGAGTGTATCGACTTTGGGGGGCGCTGTCCTAATTGGACATCGCTTGCAGAATTATTGTGCGCCCCATTGGGCATTAACTCTCGCTCGCGCGACCATGCGAGCCCAAGTCGCTACGCTCCTGAGCGTTAGGAGTTGGTAGCATTGAACCATCATGACATTTTTTGGAAAAATAGTGTGTGGTTAGATTACCCCTTGCCCTGCACATCGCACTGGAGTCCGGAGTTCGTAGTTGGCCATAGAGAGCGCTACTGCCCGCTCACATCATTTGCCTTATGGTGGCGCGGCATTTTATTGTTCGGAAGGTCTGAGAATAAGTCGTAGGCTATGTTTTGTATACCCCTCTTCGCAGACGGAGTTGCGGGCAACGGCTAGTTTTAGTATTGTCTACTAGTAAATTTATATACCTACATTAATCAAATTATTAATGAATGAATACTAATTTGTATAAAATTACACTTTCGGCTACACAATACAATTAATTTACGATTCGAAAAGTCGAAAAAATTGGTCATTCAGGGTCAACCCTGAATGACCAATTTTCGACCAAATCTTTAGTTAGATATAACTTCTATACCAATCGAGATTATGTCTTGGTTTTTTTAGTATACATTAACCATAGTCTGGAGTTATTTTTTGTGTAATAATTTTGTGCTAATGCGACTGGTTTAGACCAGTGGAAAAAATTATTAATTTCTCGTGTTGTACTAACTGTAGAAGGTTCCAAATGGTCTCTAAAAATGCAGCTTTAACCATTCTTTAATTTCGAGGGATCATTAAACTATTCAATCCCAAAATTTCGGAGAAATAATTTTTTTTTCACTTTTCGACCAAAGATTTAGAGCATTTTACAAACCTCGATAAGTTGGAAAATATACATAATTGTCACTCGGGAGTTCTAGTTTACCCTTTTAAATATCAAATACTAGCCAATTCTGGAAGAAAACAACCACGTCCGAAAAAAAGGTCAAATTCTATACTGTGACAGGGTCTCAAACTATCTCTACACCAAATTTCATTTAAATCAGTTGAGCGGTTTCAACGTGAAGAGGTTACAAACAGACAAACAGTCCGACAGACACACTTTCGGTATTTGTAATATTAGTATAGATATGGATATTGTGTATCTGAATAATAATAATAATAATAAAGGCATTTATTAACTCCACCACAGTTCACAAATAAACAGTTCGTAAATTTTCACTATACGATTTACAATAAGCTACAAGACTTGTGCGGTGGAGACTGGTGCCTGAACTAGGGGAAACCTGTATTTCAGGTCACCAGGCCAAAATCTATCTATCTAATCTATTTATGTATCTATCTAATGCCTTTGATTGGGCAATACTTGTGTATTTAATTAAGTAGTTTGGGAATCTTGGAAACGGCTCTAACGATTTCGATACCATTGGCAATGTAGGGGTTTTTGGGGGCGGTTACCTATATCTATGGGTCTGGGATCTGTTTATACCTACCTGTGGGAAAACGGGGAAAGCACATGATTTTGAGTTTTATCCCGAGCTGGACTCAGTTGGCCAAATACTTTTCTTAATATATACATGATATGTAAGTACACATTTAGTACCTACTTCGGGAACGTGTAGCGTTACTGCCTAGATGCCTACTTTAATTATGTAACGCAATGTTAATGTTATAATTATACGGAAGCAAAAAAATATACGTACTTGTTGCACTAAAACATTAAAAAATTGGTTCAATGAATGAAAAACAGATGAACTAAACGTTTTCCGTTTGCGTGCGCACGGTTTGTATCTAATGCTTATTACTTTGTTTACTTACACATTATGGTTATATATCTTGGTGTTGAGTTTTTGTTACGGATCGCCATCGCCATGCAGCGTGTCGGAGGATGAAGTATCGCGTCTTGGTAACTGCAGAGTGAGTTATAAGCGAGCGGGACTTTTAATATCGTTCACTGCGCATACCTCTACTGTCTTGATACTAATAATAAATGTGTTAATTAACTCTTTTGAATAAAATTTACGCGGGTAAAAACGCTAGACAACATTGTATAGTGCAATTGACTCTTGCAAATTACGAACATGTAATGATAATGAAAGCAATAAAGATGTGTCGGTTGATATAGCTTTCCTGGAATGGACGATGATAGATATGTAACCTAAACAAAAATAGAAGGATACTTTCATACAACTTTGCATTGAGAATGATCCTTTAGTTTTAATTGTCAGCGTAGACTTCTCCCCCTCGCTCATTCCAAATTTTAAACTCGTTGTTACTTACACCAGCGACATGCAAAGATTATGATAATTTTGCAACCGCACTATATACATACAGATACGTAAACCCTTTTTTAAGTAATATTGTAAACGTGAAAGTTTGTTTGTATGTGTTAGTAACTTATTCCCGCTAAAATACCTAATAGATTTGTGTAAATTTTTGAGATATCTCATACCCCAGTAGTTTAAAATGTAATAGATTTGGTGACAGAGTATTTAGCACACCTAACTTACAAAGCTTCAATAGGAGTATTTAAGTACCTACCTACCCGAATATTTAGCTATAATTAATCTCACCCTGCTCCATATCTATGTAGGTTGTTTGAAAGAAATAAAATGATAATTTTTAAATTCCCATATAATTTAACATCTGGACAAAGATTGCGTAAGAAGGTATTATATTAAAAAAAAATCTCCTGTAATCTAATTCAATCTGAAAATTTTAATCGTAATAATAAGCATGCGCCAACAAATACCTGCAAATCAAAGAGATAAAATAAATAAATAGATGAAGAATAATATATTAATTTACACTGCATAGAAATAGCATTTTTCCTGTTGAATGATTGTCATTTGGCTAATTTTGTGTTTTCGAATGCACTCCTGTGTAAATTACCATGTCATGCAACTTGCTGAATAAAATATTTAGGTAAACCGAAACACCAAAAAACAGAACTGTAAGTTTAATCAGTATGAGGGTGGGGTATATGTATAATTGGTAAATATCAACAAATTTTTCTTGCTTTGCTGTTGATAACAATTTTATTTAAATTGAAGTTACATAAAACAGACAACATTCTTATAGTTCTTTGTTATTAAAACTACGAGTATTGCCACCATAATACGCCTGATTAACCTAAATTGTAATTGGTTTTTAAGTTATCTGTATTTTTTTCTTAAATTACCTTCTTCTGATTTCATTTAGTTTAATTTAATTTAGCATTCTTTATTTAATCTATTTATTTCTTATGTTCGTATATTTGTTAGTTTAAATACTAGTACTTTCAAAACATCACTATCCTGCTGGGCGCCCTGGCGATGCTGTAAGTCCACAAGATCATTTTCTGTCAACAAATAAATAGATAATTGGCTAAGAAAAGTTTTTTTAAGAGGTGCTAATTATATTTTTTTTCGACAGTCGGCGTTCTGAAGATCGAGAAACTGCAGCTGTTTTATTTTTATCTCCTATTGTTTATTGGAAATATTTTTTTAAGTGTTCGAGTTGACATTTGAGAGATTTAATGGCTGACAAGCGGTTCGTGCTCAGTACTTAGTAGAAACAGAAAAAAAACTAAGTCATCTGTCACTTTTGTCCATGTCAAACCGTTTGCGTTTCGTTTGCTTTGCGTTTTGGTGTGATTTTTGGACTATTTTTAACAACCTCCGCACAAAATCCGGATTTACAATTTTACCACGACTTATGCACGATAATTGAATCACGATTGAATATTTTTGATCATTATTTTGGAACTGCTTTTTGGACAATGCAAAGTAAACGAAACGCAAACGGTTAGATTTCATTTGACATTGACAATTGACTTCGTTTTTTTTCTATTTCTGCTAAGTACTGAGCACGAACCGCTTGTCAGCCATTAAATCTCACAAATGTCATCTCGAACACTTAAAAAAATATTTCCAGTAAACAATAGGAGATAAAAATAAAACAGCTGCAGGTTCTCGGTCTAGAAGAAGACTACTGTCGAAAAAATATATATTTAGCACCTCTTCAAAAAACTTTACTTAGCCAATTGAGCAATACCTAGAACCTCTCTTTAAAACAAATTCTTAAAATAAACTTATACAAAGTTTTTTAATTTTTTTAATTACGACAACTTGTTAAACGGATGCAATGACATGTAGGGTGACCAAGCAGTGAGTTAATTTACCTACGATTGAACTTTTTGTTAAAATTAAATAGTTCTCAATTAAGTAATTAAACGCGTAGTTAACTTTTATTTTGCCTTGGTTATGTAAATGTTTACAAATACAAAGCCATCTCTGACTTACGTAGACATATTCATAAACCCACTTTACTTTAGTAACTTTTTATGTGAGAGAGAAAAGGATGGACATACTAATTATAATGTATCAGACACTGCTTTAGGGTCATCTAGCAAAGTTATGCTTTAGTCTGTGTCTTGCGAAGGAAGGCGACAAAATAAGTACTAAAGAGAAGTAAGCCGCGGTGGTGGTAAAAGCCTATATACGCCCCACTGCAGGGTAGAGGCCTCATCTCAGAATGCTTTCATTCTGAGAGGAGGCCTGTGCCCTGCAGTTGGGCCCTCTGGGTTTGGCCATAGTTCCCACGCGGGCCCAGTGCGGATTGTGAACTTCACACACACCATTGAATTTCTTCGCAGGTGTAGGCGGGTTTCCTCACGACGTTGTTTTTTTTCACCGTAAAGCTCATGGTAAATATCAAATTCAATTTTGCACATAAATCCGAAAAACTTACAGGTGCGAGCCGGGATTTGTACCCACGACCGCGCTTGAGAGGCCGTAGGTCAAACCACTAGGCTACCATGGCTCTTAAAACCAGTAGACTATCTCGCACGGGACTTCAAACCAAGAGTCTCTAATAAATGTACACGTGACATAGGCATTTGCCTTTATCCTGTCGCATAGGTACCTACTTAAAATAATTACCTACTCATACCTAATTACTTGGAGAAACCTTTAAGTCGATCGTAAGTTAAATTTTTCGTCCCGATTACCATAAAGCCAAGTCATCGACTCCACGACTTGCTCCACTATTTGCGTAAGTTATCTTTTGTTGACATATCCGACGACTTATCGGTCGCCTTAGTCTGAAAATGCTTATCGACACCGCGCGGGTTCATACTGTGAAAGGGTAATTTTTTAACTAAACTAAAAATCTTTGCGTAATTTTCAAGTGTCCAATAAATAAAAAATGTCATATTTCAATATTGCAATTATGCAATCGCAAATTACAAATTATTGTTCAAGCCGAATTTGGGAATGTCTAAAAAAATAACCTATGGTTTTTATATTTTTTTTTGTATAGAAAAGTCAACTAATAAACTACTTAATTTCAATATTTGGCATTTATTTCTCTACTTTTTTCAAAATTAATTATTGAAACTATTTTGGTTGATGACGTCAGATTATAATTGAGGGCTGCCAAATTTCTAAATCTATCTAAATGCGTACGATAAGGCAACCCTTCTAATTATTTTTGCGTAGTGGTACACTGTAACTAGTGTCACTTTACTGGCACTGTCAAAGAGCTAGATGTCAGACAGCGGATCCAAATCAAACTCCGTAGTATACTCCACGCGTAAATTGTGAAGAATTCTAACCACACAGAATAAAGTACGACTTGGACCGGTCACGCAATTTACACCCATGTCAAATGAAGGTCATTGCTTATTTGTTATATAATAAATTCATTACATAATTTTAAATTAAATAACTACAGAAAACGAGTTAAAAAGCATTTATCTCGAAATAGTTTTTGATTTACTATACATTGCAAAAAAATAGACATCCCCAATTGTATTTGTGCAGAAACTGTTTTCACATAATTGGGATTGTTCATTTTCTTCTAACTCCCCCTTTTTATTTTTTTTATCGAAAATATAGAGCATTTTAAGAAACTGATTTGAATATTTCAGCAATTCATCACTCCAATATTTTTTATAATTTATTGAAAATTTGAGATACGACTTCTCGTAAATTACATGCCGCGGCAGAACCTGTGTATAAACCACAGACATAATGACAAAAAAAAATGTATCACAATCGATGCTTAGTTGTCATCTGACAATGTCACTTTACATTACAATAACAATAACACTAAAGTTGCCGATTCTTCCAAGAGAAAAGGTAAAAAAAACGATTTACGGCTATAGTATTTTTTGTACGCATAAAATAAAATGGTCAGAAGTGTTCCCTTGAAAGTTCTTTGGCAGATTTAATCCATACTTACATTAAAATGATCCTCGCAACAATAAGTACATCTTGTAAACTTTGAATTAACTTTGCGGCACCACTTCTCTTGTAAATCTTCTCTAATGCGAACAATTAATTTGTTTGGGCTATTGACAGAATCATTTCCACGAGTAGGAATGAAACACTTCCTGTATAAATCCATTATTAAAATATGAAAAATGCGAAGAATGTTCTTCAAAATAGTATCCTTAAACTGACAGATGATAACTACGTCGAAGTGACAGAATAGTATAGAGAAACTAGACGGACGGCTTTTTTTTCTTGTTGCAAAGAATTTCAAATTTAATGCCCACAGAAAGGTCAAACAAAGGTCAAACATTATTTTGCAAAAATACACTCGATCATTTAATATTTTTTTTACTACAATGTTATAAAATGATTTAATAAACCTATTCCTCGAAATGGTTTTGGAATTAGACCACATTGTAAAAAAGTGATCAATGCCAATTTGATGTCGCCGAGTTCTATCACGCATAACTAATTTTAACCGAATTGTTTTTACGCATATTTTCTGAATTCCAAATAGTTAACACAACTCTAACCTGCTCTGTTTTTAGCATGTCAATATTATGCTAAAAACAACCATTCCTGAAACAATCGGGCAATATAAATTTATCCCAAATAAATTTCGGGATGTCTAAGATTCAGCGTAAATAAATTATGCAAAACTTGTTATGTATCTATTTAGTACGTTTCAGACATTAAAAATTATGCTAAATAAATATAATTAAGTTAATTTAACTTCGGGGTAATTTTTAAATTCTTTCGCTAATAGACAGAGACTGACTGATTGATAGTCATTTCTATCCCGCGGAAACTTTAAACTTTCTCGGACAAAAAGTAGCCTCTGTCAATCAGAAACAGTAAAGCTTTCTATGAATGAAAGATTTTTTTAATACGTCTAAATGTAGAATTCACTTATTTCTATCCCCGGGAATATTGGATTTTCCCGAAGAAAAGTAGGTAGCCAATGTCTGTCAAGAACTGTAGCTTTTCTTTTAATAATAATGGGAAGTTTTGTTTTTGTCGATCTAAAGACTTACCTATCTACTTCTATCTCGCGGGAACTTTACACTTTCACGGGACAAAATAGGTAAGTCTGTTTCAAACAGGGACAATGTAATTTCTTTAGAATTTACTTATTCGTATCCCGCGGGAACTTTGAACTTTCCCGGGATAAAAGAAGCCAATTTCAATCAGGAACAGTGTAACTTTCTATAGAATCTATAGAAACGAATACGGTACGAGTATAAGTTGTACCTGTGCCGCGGGAAATTTGCATTGTCCTGGAATTATTCTATGTGTTAATTCATGTAATTAACTACTTGTGTGCCAAATATAACCCAAACAACTAACGTTATTGTCTATGCGTACGAAGTCGCGGGAAAAATCTAGTACAAAATATATAAAAACAATAAATTACATACCTACAGTTAAAAAGGGTGTAGGAATAAAAGGGTTAAGTTCTACAAAAGGAATCAAATGGTACAGTACTTAACTAATTTTTTGTTACTATTAACTTTAACTCCTCATTGATGAGGCGCATAATGCGTCCATTCCATACAAGGAATGACACAAATAGTATTTGCTTAATAGAAAAGGCATGTGTATACTTGCGATTACAGCGATTAGAAAAACATGTGTATACAGCTTGATCGCGTGATACACCAGCGTTTATCCCGGACATAAAATTCCATCCCTTTAGCTCACGTTTGCTAACCGACCAGATTAAGGGAAAACATATGCTTAGTATGTAAGTATACATATAAGTTACCAAGGCTACTCTTGATAGACTAAGTGCTTGGTTATTGGTCTTCGCAGTAAGTAATGTACTATTTTGAAACTAAATAGCTTTAAGGCCTGATTAGCATAACCGTTAACCGACATGTTATTTTTCAACTCGGCGTATCTACCTATTACGAAACGTGCACTAAGAGAAAAGTCTTAATCGCTACCATGATTAGCGATTCGTGAAATGCGTTATCACACAAATGGAGACTTAGCTGATTATTAGTTAAATGAGTTATTTACCTCATAGAGTGTGCGAGTATTTACTGCGAGAGTAATACAATGTATGTGTTGACTTTTCTTAACAAAACGCACCGTTAGTTGGCAGTGGCGGTGCGGCGCGCGGGGAGGGCGGGACACCTGCGCGAGCGCCGACGAAAGTGATCGGCACAGCAGACCTCACCAAACTTAGATATGGCAACTCCATTAGGATTTCTTATAAATATGTGGCGCTCTAAAACTCAGAAGAGGCTTGAAATAATATTACAATTGGTTGCGATGTAAACTGCGCTATAGCCTGACAGTTTATTTTCATGTTGAGATAAGTGATACAGAAGTGGAGTAATAACCGGCCAAGTGCGAGTCGGACTCGCGCATCGAGGGTTCCGTACAAATATATATGTAACTATGAAAATCCAGTTTTAGCAGACCCCTGCTCCTAAGCAAAATGTGCGCAGTGTGGGATCATTGTAAATTGGTTACTGATATAGACTAGATCTCGTTCAAACCAATTTTCGGTGGAAGTTTACATGGTAATGAACATCATATATATTTTTTTTAGTTTTATCATTCTCTTATTTTAGAAGTTACATGGGGGGGACACATTTTACCACTTTGGAAGTGTCTCTCGCGCAAACAATTCAGTTAAGAAAAAAATTATATTAAAAACCTCAATATCATTTTTGAAGACCTATCCATAGATACCCCACAGGTATGGTTTTGATGAAAAAAAATTTTTGAGTTTCAGTTCTAAGTATGGGGAACCCCTAATATTTATTGTTTTTTTTCTATTTTTGTGTGAAAATTTTAATGCGGTTTCAACCAAGTTTCAACAGCATAATTCTTATAGTTTTGGAAAAAAGTGGCTGTGACATACGGACGGACAGACAGACAGACAGACATGACGAATCCATAAGGGTTCCGTTTTTTGCCATTTGGCTACGGAACCCTAAAAATCAATAGCAATGTAACTTTGACGTTTCAGTTGATTAAAAGCTTTAGCTGGCACCAGCTTAAACAATACGATGACAATTCGGTGCTTGTTTTGAATTATAGATGGTTTTAGTTTAGTTCCTTTATGCAGTTCAAAAATAGAAGTCTTGAATGTTTTTGAATATAGTCCTAGATACACATTATGCCTAGGACTCACACGTAATGAACTAGACACAATAAGGTGAGATTTTTGCATTATATTTTGTGATGACGTGCCGAGTCTGCGCGCGGATGAGTCTGCGTCCGAATGTTGGTCAGCGCGACCGCACACGGCAGGTTACGTGCCCGATAAACACCGCCGATCGTAATGCCATTCAAGACTTAACAGCCTTTTTAGACACCGCCGTTCGACCAATAACTCAGCCGTCCGATATGAACACTTTTTCGTAAAGCACCTAACAGTTGGGCAACTGCAGAATCGCTAAGTGTGGGTGCTAAGATAGCAGTAGACTTATAGTGATGGGTTTTAGGATGTCATTTACTTGAAAATGGTGACGCGTTGTTGACCGTTGTTGCGTGGTCGAAGCCCAAATAAGATTAAGTACAATACAATGCTATGCTGACAAGCAAAATTAAGGAGTTACTGGAAAGTAATCCGTTAATTTTGCTCGATAGAGTACAAAACTCGGGGAAAACGTAATTTATTCAAAACAAAAACTTTAAGTCTTACAATATTAAGAGAAGTGTTTATTAAAAGTTGTTATTCGGTAAAAATATAAGTCAACCGTTTTTGTGCTTTTGAGGAAAGTTCATGCTGCATAAAATTATGTATTTTTTAATCCTTTCCATACAAGTAAAAATTAATAAAAAGTAGCACTTATTCGAGGTCGCAAACTTTTTATCATTATTATTATTTTCTAGGCGAGAGAAAATGTAGGCTCTGCGCTGTGGCTACGGGCAGACTTTGGTATGTATAGATAATGTCGTGACAATGGTTGGAATTCAAGCGGAGTCGTCGGTGGCGCACTGCGGATACTGGTCGGTCTTGACGCCGGGTCAAACATTCTAAATGTTCCATTTGTATGACGCAATGTGCCTCGAACTGGATTTGCACTCGTCTCACAGACACTCGACCTATGCATGTGTGCTGTGTGTAGCCATGATTTAATCGAAACCCTAGTCAAGCAATTTGTTATTCAATTTGGTAAGCAACTTTTTAATTTAAGTCCTTTGCGCCGCGTCTTATTCTATGACTTATACCACATAAGGCAAAAGCTGATGGTCCTGCTACCGTCCTGATACATTGCTGCATCGCCGCGCATCGTCTCACGTCTCGACCGCAGTATGCGTCTCTCGTAAACACGGCATTGTAAAAGTTGTTTGTATCAGATGCGTTGCGTGGTGCCGCCACCACGCTGATAGCAGACAGCTTGGCGCGCCACTTTTTTAACTATAACTCTTTTTCCATACAAAAGTCGGACGTGGAAGTGGCTACGGGCAGAGGCGGAAACCGCTAACTTTCTATTTTAAGATGATGAAGCATGCATCAAATTGAATAAATGTAATATTTCCTATTTTAGATAATATCGCGCCTAGCAGTTTTCATTATGTAATTTCAAAAATCTTTTTAGTGCCTGAGTAGGTACTTCTAACTACTGCTGCTGCTTTATCTACCTGTTTATGTTTGTTTGTTTGTTTGAATACAATCCCCTCCCCTCTTTAAGAGTTTTGTTCACCTTTGCATGTACATCTGTTTCTTTTGTGAACTGTTAATTTCATGTTTTTATGTAAGTACAATAAAGAGTTTTACATGCATACCTACATATATACAAACTAAACTGTAAAAAATTGTTGTGGTTATTTTAAGTACCGATAATAAGAGTCAATAAATTCTTCTACAAACAAAAGTATTTAATAATAATAATAATAATAAATATCACGGGACAATTCACACCAATTGACCTAGTCCCAAACTAAGCAAAGCTTGTACTATGGGTATTAGACAACGGATAAACATACTTATATATGTCGATAGATACTTATATTTATTTATGCTAGTTATTGAATACAAAAACAATTGTTTCAGAGCAAAGCAAGAAAAAACATTAAATAAAAATTTGCTCAAGCAACCTTACGATGGTTAATTTATTGAAAATCAGATACATTATTTATCTAAACCATGTTTATTAAAATTACTGTGATGATTCACTCAATCTCATCTTGATTATTTTTAAATACATTAAATTTACAATTATGAATGTATTACAATATTTTTGATGGTGAGTCATTTGACTCTTAGAGTAGATATTACGCAATGCCCATTACTAGTTTGTCTTAATAGCCACAGGCAATAATATACAATGACTCATAACTATAGAAACACACGTGGCATGACAAAAACCTCCTGTATGGTAATAAGGCAATATATTTTAATGAATATAAGAGTAGGTATCACAAAAAGTTCATCCGTAGAGCCGCTATAAGTATTAATTATTCGCATAAGCGGGGTTCTGATAGTTAGTATTGGCTCTCTTCTGCCGCGCCACGATGCCGGCCTGTAGGTGATACTGGCGGTAAAGGTACTCCTTGGTCATGGCCTGCGCCGAGAACATGGCGCGGCTGCGCCGGAGCAGCTCGCCGCGCGGCCGCCACGCGCCGCCCAGCCGCACGCACGCGCAGTACCGCTTCTGGCACGCGCTGACAGACAGCCTTATAATCAGTATCAACAATACAAAACACACTGTTACTGTTAGCAACCAGGGCCCAATTGCATAACAAAGTACAACTAATATTACAAGCGGAACTCTCGCTTCAGTTATATTAACTAGAAAGGGAGTTCCGCTCGTAATATAAGTTGTACTTTGTTATGCAATTGGGCCCAGAATTCAACTGTTTCTATCAGGGGCAGAGGTTCCTTTAAAGATATACCAGCATAATATTGTTTAAACTGATATTAACTGAGTAAAGCGTTTGTATGAGTGTGCTTGTAAAACTTGCACGAGTCGGCCAAGGAATGGTAATGTTATACAGAACAAACAGAAAATACAAACAAATGTAACAAACTCTAGAATATTTAGCTGCTAACATTTCTAAGAGGTTGAAAGATATCAGTGAAGCTGACCTTAGGCCAAACATGCATGACAACTGTATACAACAATTTTATTATCCAAAAAGTAATTGTTGTCGTATTCCCGAATCATCCTTGGAACTTTTTCGCAGTTCAGTTCAGTTTCATCAGTTTTCGCATAAATAGGTCATTTTGGCGTTCAATATATGCTTCGGCGAATTGCCATGCTTGTATGCATATGGACAGGACATCATGGCCGTTGTGCAGACAGACAGCAGCGAGAAGGGGGAGGCCACGGCCACGCTGGCGGCTGCGTTGGCGCAGCACGGCGCGCGGAACGAGCAGCTCGCGCCCAGGTTCACCGCCAGCCCCAACCCCAGCCCTAGGGAAAATATCACCTGCTCTACTAAGCGAATCAAGTCGCATTCTGTAAAAAATTGAATCCAATCCAAATCAAAGGCTTCTTCAAAATTCATTACTATTCCTTTTTGTAATAGAGTTCCCATCATAAATATTATGAAACCAAGTTTAGGATATATTGTAAACGCTACAATAAACCATGACATGGATTTTCTTCGTTTAAAACAGCTCAAATATATTACAAAACAGGCTATACCTGACGCTGTGCCCAATTGCCACAATGTGCTGCTTCCATATTTCTGATGCTGTTTCAAAATCACGTTGTTCCAATATTGACACTCCGGATATGTAGAACTAAGATTTTCACAAGTTTTCCTTATCACCTCGGGACAAGGTGTTCTTAAACAATTCTGATGAATTGTATAGTTCCGCACAAGAATGTCACAATCTTTCATAGCCCACTTGCCACAAGTATAATGGTACATTATTTTCAAAACTTAACAGAAAATAATGAATGCAAAATGCAGCAATTGTGTAGTCTATAAATAAAGTCAGAATTTGTCGAAAAATTATAACGTAACTAAAGTGAGATAGACAAGGGCGGACCCTCCAGATGTTGATCGAATTCAGTCCCGTAAACTGGCCGATTATTAACTCCATATAAAGAAGAGGAATACCCAACAATATGTAAAATGTCACGTACGCTAAAACGTACATCACTGTACCATTATTTATCGCAGTATTTGGAACATTGACGGATGCCGTTAATCCAAAAGTTTAAAACATTAAGTATAAATGGTCTTTTTCCCCAACGACCTGCGTCATGTTCATGATCACTATGTAGTTGACATCTTTGCACTGCACAATTTAATCACCAAATATCTGCGAAATTTTTGAGTCATGACATGGCCATGCAGTTTCAATCACGTGACTGTTTTGTAGGTATATATTACCTTACTGGTTATTTATTTCACCTCCATCAATTTGCTTTTTAAATCTCCGTACTCATGTATCGATGGTTTTATGGTAATTTCGCTTACAATTCTAATAAAAATAAACTTTTCTTTTACTTAGGTATGTTGTTTTATGAATAGAATAGAAGAGAATAAAAATTTATAGTCCTACTGCGTATAAAAGAACTAAATACAAATTTTAGATTCAACAGTTACCTGTTTCAGGCGTACAATATTATATGTGTCATGGTTTATGAATGATAATACAAACTTTAGCACAGCATGCTAAACAGTTTAAAGACATACAGTACCGGAAACCGGGGGGGTACCTTTGATCAAATTCGGGCCGGGCAACTTTGATAGTTTTAAAATCGCTATAAAGTAGACATTGTCCATATGAGGCAAATAGTTGACATGTAGACAAAAAGAAGATCGATGAAGACATCGATAGCAAATTAACAAAAATGCTACAGTTGATCAGCAAACTACTTTTTAAATTCGCCCCGCAGTTTTAAGTGTCCCCGGTTTACGGTAGGTACCTACTCGATTTAAGTTTTGGTATTGTAGGACGATAGGCGCGCTAGGGAGGTGTCTGCTAGATAATGAAATTGCATTGATAAGCGGTTGGCTGCAGTTTCACTTTATATGCTCCGATACAAGACTGGGACCTGTTCTACTTGTAATGTTTCCACAAGGCTTTCTTGTTTCACACTTGTCCACTGGAGTCATAATATTAAGTGCCCACGTCTGATCCCTCACATAAAAGTTTTTCTACAACACCCAGTTAAAAGTCGACCATTTGTCATACATCGTCTATATTTATTTCTATATTACTTACCTATAGTTCCACATTACCTCTGTCGACTGTAGTGGAATTAATAGGTACCTAAGTACCTAGGTAACTAATTTGTTTGCAGCCTTACTCCAAAAAAATCCAACAACCAGTAAAATGTTCAGTAAATTAATATAAAATTAAGATAAAAATGTTAAATTAACAGGAGCGTAATTAACGTTTATTAATAAAATGGTTATTTTAGAATCAGTTTTATCCCCCGACAAAAAACAGAGGGGTCTTTTAAGTTTAACGTGTGTTTCAGTGCGAGTACACGCGTCTGTCTGTAGCATTGTAGTTCTTCAATTAAAGACCCAAGTCAGGCCTTATAGGGGAGACCGAGGACAGTTGACACAGAGGAGAGTAGACACAACGTCGATTTTTTAGAACTTATTAACTGCTAGCGAGCTCGCAATAGCGCGTGTTTGATAGCTCGAGACTTGAACTAAAAAACGCGCGCTATTGCGAGCTCTCTAGCAGTTAATAAGTTCTAAAAAAATCGACGTTGTTTCTACTCTCCTCTGTGTCAACTGGCCTCGGTCTCCCCTACTATGTACGAAATTCGATTTTCGAACTTCGTATAGTGCCATTTGGTTCACTCTAACTGTATGAAATAGAAGAGTGAAAAGGACGGCAAGATATGAACTTCAAATTTCGAATTTCGTAGTAGTTTTCAGATAAGTTTCACCAAAACCATTCCAAACCGTACTTTGATTTTGATTTTCATTCAAATTTGGTGGTTGGTTCTGCTCGCGACTTTATTCGCATATAATTAATAATTCAGTGAAGATCTTTGCCAGCAGCACATTTACGCACACCACACACCACACACACACACACGCAAACGCGCGCGCGTGCGCGCACACGCACGCGGTCGCGAACAAACTTTCAGATTAAGGGCCGATTATTCAATCCCTAGATAAAAATATCCGTCAGATAAAACTATCGCTTTCCTTATCTCAAGTCATAGGAAAAAAAGGACAGAGCTTACATTTATTTGACAGATACTGTTAACTGAGCATTGAAAAACCAGTCCTTATAATATAATAGTAGTTAGGAAGAATAGGATAAGATACTTATTTAGTTACATATTTTTTTACTTTTTTAAATGTAGAATGTTTTAGTAGATGGCCCATTCCAGCAGGGGTGGAGTGTCAGGCATCTGTCTTCTAGTTTAAGTTAGTCTGTAGGTATATTGTTACTAATATAGTCAATAAGGGTCTTTGTTACTAACACATTATGGATGCAATCTGAATTAAATGATTATTATTATTATTAATAGAAACCTTATTTTCCTAACTTTCTTCGAGCATTTTACTCTGAGTATCTGTACTTACCTATTGAAATTGCAAAACTTAGTCAGTTGCACGATGATTGAAACGTTTTCGTTAAACTTGTAAATTATTTTAGTTTATTTGAGATGTCACGAATGCAACATAAACTTCGACCAACATGTTACATGAAAATAATTTAAACGAGCTCTTGAGGTAAATATTCTAGTGCTTGACATGCTATAGTGCCCAATAGATGACACCCTGCTGATATCTTAAATGCTAATTACATAAAACTAAAGATAGCATTACTGCGTCAGCGACCAGCCTTGCCGTCTTTATTATTTTAAGATATCTAGAATTATTTCTAACGCTGGTTGAAAATTCAACAAAAATATTGCTTATTTAATAATTTAGGTGACCATAAGGCTCATAACAAGATACATGCGTACAAATATGCATCTTATATTTGCACAAGCATTTTTATCTGTCGTTATATCTTATCGATATTTCTGCAATGTACTAAAGAAGATAAACTCGAAAAACATACTATTTCGCGAACCCCACCTTTGTTTGGTGACCTATATTTCGTTTTAGAGTTCAATTATTTTTAACTAGTTAGGATAAGTGATAGTAACTGTTGTACGTACTGGTAGGTACCTGAAAAAAGCGTTATCAGCCAGTTTTAAAGTGTATGAACTAGAACTTCAGTTGAGCTCAATGTCTACTAAAAATAAATTGTGAATTAATTTTGTGGGATTTTCTTAAGATCCTTGAGATTTTTAGGATCCTCGTTTAATTATTTTCTGGATGACACTACGCACGCATATCATGTTATACTAAAATGATAAAAAATTCTATGCCTGCTTATAAAAGTTGTATATTTTTTCAAAAACGTATTTAGTCATGTAAGGTATTCTTACTCGTATGAATCAATGATTTCTCTGGCAATTCGTGTTTACATCAGAAATCTTACAAGCTAGATAAGTTTTACAACTAAAACCCGACAGTAGAAAAATCACGCAATAAAAGTAGCAGGACAAGGAGAGGGGGAGGGGGTTACAATTTTGACGACTTTCAAAGCACATAGGTACATAGTATTCATAGTAGGTAGTTATTTAATAAATAAAATTGCTTAGAACGTAATAGCTTTTAAGTATGTCGAGCGAAACTCGATCATAGACGTGAGTTATCCATATGAATGAGTCTGACGGTAATTTTATGTTTAAAACGTTTTAATATTTTAAATCCTTCACAAGCACACATTTGCTTGAAAAATTATCCTTACGTCTTATTACTTGGATCCATTGTGAGGTTCGTCATGATTATTTTGTCCTTAAAATTATAGAATAAGGTACCAATCGATTATTATGTCACCCAGCCAGAGCATTAACGAATCGATGGGTACTATATTCTTTAAAATTAGGAGAGTTAACAACAAACACAGTTTTGGATTTACAATAGCTACACAACTTTCAAGTCATGTGGAGTCACTACATTCGATCGAGCAATAAAATCGTAGACTGTAGGTATCGGGCGTACCTACTCACAATTGATACACGTATATTATTTCAATTTGTGAATGCAATTCGTTATCAATGTTATCAACCACGCGAGTGTGACGATGCTTCATTAGATTACAACCAGATACAATTTGAGATTATGTATTCCTTATGTACACTTGTAGGTACAAAATTAAATCATGCAACAAAATGTTTACCGAGTTAAAACAGCTGTTTTTAAAGTCTTCGTCAAAGTCTTCGTCAAAGTCTTCGTCAAAGTCTTCTAAAACTTTTAAGAAATGCGTTCCGCCTGATGCGACAGTTACATTACTGAATAATTATTACCTAATTAAAAAAAACTCAATTATTAAAGCTCAAGAACACACAGCTGTAACGTCACTAATTCATTTGAAAAATAGTAAGCGTCAGTAAATTCTCAGGTTATTGTAGTTAGGTAGTTACTCAATGTGCCCAACTGCAAGACATGTAAAAGTCACTTTTAATTGTGTAATGTTTTACCGAACGAAATTATTCACGATATCGTATACATACCTAATCGCTTGTTTTATCGCTGCTCAACAAGACAAGCATATCGATTTGATTTTATCGTCATCCATGAGAGACGATGATGTTATGAAAAAAGATTTAGAATAATCTGGGCTTTTGTTGTTTAATAGGGCTCAGTACTTCAAAAAGAAACCTTATAGGTTCACTCGACTGTCCGTCTGTAACATTTTGCTCCGAATGTAGAGTCGAGGTCTTAAATATATACACACAGCCATCGCGTCATACATACGAAACATCAATCTTATGGTTCCTAACGTGAAGGTTTAAACTAGCATAATTTCGTCAGCACTGTACCAGAAAAGTTTTGCTATTATTTAGAAATTAGATAAAATTTACCCTTTTCAACGCTTATTTCCTAAAAATGACGCCTAAAATTAAAAAAAATACGGTAAATAGTTATTTTGTAATAGATTACAAAAAAATATATAACCTAAGTACTTAAGTATTCTATGGTTATAAGCAATACGTATACCTCCTAATAATGCGCGTACCTACATACGAAACCTTGGTTGCTCGAGTCTAACTCACAGTTGGTCGGGTTTTTTCACGAATTTCGTCGTGAAGTTGCATTGCGTTATCACAAGTACAAATAAGCCAGTTTGGAAGTGCCTTATTGATTTTGGCTGATACGCGCCCGAAAGGACTACGAACCCAGTAAACAATGGTGCAAGCGTTCTTTCACTTTGGCTATATGTATTATCGTAGAAGATCTTTTCACTTTTTCCACCACAGCCAACAACCTCGAGTTCCAACCACGATTCGTTTACCACCCTTCAAGAATATTTAATTTGGTCTTGGGGCAAGTCGGTTTTAAAAGACATACTTAGATTTTTTTAGTTTTTCTATTTCTAACTATCTTAGAAAGCTCTTTTACATTTGACGTGATAGAAAAACTTAAAACTGGTACACACAATTACACATCGACATATCTAACCACTTTCTAGAATAATCTAATCTAGTATGGATTTGTGCTACTCGATAGGCATCATAATGTAAAAATTGAAACTGAATTTACGAAACTAGTACCTAAGTATACCTAAAAATAGTGCTCCCAGACGTAGGTCTATCTTGATCTATCTTGACAAGCAATACCTAATGTTCATGTAACTGATTGATTAGATAGTTCGGATGCCTATTATCGTAAACGTAAACGCTTACTAATTTACAAAACGATGTCATTACGAATTAACCATAACGTCATAATAATCACCAGCTGTGTTAATGGTTTTTAGAAATATTTCAATAATAATGTAATACTCTGCATAAATTACAATAATATACACAATGAAATGATAGACTTCCTGGCCGAGCGGGACTATTGAGATCGTGATGTTTCTCAACAATCTTAATTTAAACCTTATGTTAGAAATTAAAGAGTCTCGTTTGCATTGTTAGTTTACGCTACTAGCTTTTCACTATCGATAATTCTATCTCTGTCTGGTGTTGGAGGCGTGATTCGCCATTTCGAGTGGAATGGCGGAGCGTAACTGAGAAATCTATACCTGTCCTATTCTAGCTTGTAGGTAACCTTTGACCTAAAGAATCGATTTAAGCGAATGCGGCCGGCGCCGTTTGTGAGTCGATTAATTAGCCAAAGTAGCGAGACTGAATAGCTAATCGCGATACTGCCGTTCAGATTGTGTTATGTTCGATGATTTCCACGATTTCCCCGATTTATGGCACTATTCGTTTAGACGCTCGTTTGTTTAACCGTCGCCACGTCGCGGTCATTTCCTGCGCTACACGTTCCTTACGCAGAAGGCAGACAAAGATTTCTCAAGTGGCCAACAAGCAACGAGTAGACGTACCCAATGGATAATAAAATGAAATCTAGTTGCTTTTGCTTTATTATTATTAACTAACTACATACCTTGTCTCAAGCGACAATAAATGGTTATAAACATTTTTCAATATTGTCCGATAGTTGCTACGGAATCCCTCGGCTTATTGCGAAACTCGTCATAGTGCTACGCCGCGTCGTAGCAGCGTTACGGCAAATTAAGAATAATCAAATTAGCAATGTGCTTTTAAGTAATGACATTATCAATATTATGAAAAAGATCTTTTTTTTAGGGTTCCGTACCCAAAAGGGTAAAAACGAGTAACTATTACTGAGACTTCGATGTCCGTCCGTCTGTCTGTCAGTCTGTATCTCATGAACCGTGATAGCTAGACATTTAAAATTTTCACAGATGATGTATTTTGGTTGCCGCTATAACAACAAATGCTAAAAAACAGAATAAAATAAATATTTAAGGGGGCTCCCATACAACAAGCGTGATTTTTTGCTCAATTTTGCTCGATACTGATAACGGCAATAGTTAGACGCTTGAAATATACACAGAATATTTAGTTATATATTCACTTTAAAAATAAATAATTAAAATAAAATAAAACAAATATTTAAGAGGGGCTCCCATACAACAACGTGATTTTTTTGCCGTTTTTATAGATAATGGTACGGAACCCTTCGTGCGCGGGTCCTACTCGCATTTGGCCGGTTTTTTAGTAACTTTGTGATATGCTTCACGACATCATATCAACTTAAAAACAAAAGCTTCCTTAAAAAATTCAATGAACTAAGTAGGTATGTAACATTCATAACCATTCTTGCAACGCAACTAAAGAGTCAGATTTAAATTCTCCAATTTTTTTTAGGGCCACTTTCACAGTTCAGGGTTTAAAATAGTAGATTGTTCAACAAGGGACTAAAACAAGCCATAATGACACGAGATATTTAGCCACCCGAGCGATAGCGAGGGAGGCTATAATTCGAGTTGTCATTATGGTAGTTTAGTCCCGCGTTAAACACTCTACTTTTCACTTTGAATGCGAGGAAAAAAACGACGTACAAAATTACTTTTTACAACGTATGCGAGCAATGGACATCTGTTCAAAATTCAAATAGCAAAAAAAATACCGCTGTCTTTTCTTTTCTTTTATATTTTTTTGTAAAGTGACGCTTTAAATAATGCTTGCATAATTAGCCAACAGATTCTAACTTAAAGACTATGTTAAAACTAATTGGACTATGCATGTAAGAATGATAATTTTTCATTCATTAGAATCGGCAAATAATTAAACCTAATTGATCTAAGTTCACACACAAAATATATTGTTAACTGAAACACTTACCCGTGAATAAAGAAACGACTTTTTAAGTTTATTTTCTATATGCCAATTCTTTGTTAAATTATATCAAATTATACTTTCTATTTACTATTAAATGCAACTGACATCGCATTATTTTGAAGCCACGCCATACTAACATTCAAACGTAACTGCTCTATCTACCGTACACTTCAGCACTGCTTTGCCGACAGTGCGGATTGCTATTTTATCGACAGAGCAGGGAACTGCTTTGCCGACAGCGTTTTTAAAAAAAAACAAATTAAAAACACCTAAGCTAAAGGAAATCATTCTTTACGTGCAAAATAAAATTAATTCATCTTTAATATTTTATAATTAAATAGATTAATATTCGTAATTATTCAATGAGTTTCACGAAATTATTATTTTTTAAATATTTTTTATACAGTTGTCATTTTGAGGTTATTTCCACGCCCTAAAGGCTTCCACAGACCGAAACGCAGGGCGCTACAGTGCGTCCGCAGCGCGCTTCGGTCTGTGGAAAGCTTTAAAATTGTCTATACCCAGTTACTGAAAATGGCGATAATCCTCCATTCACAAACACCGTGATTGGTAGTCTAGGGGTTTCCATAGTCAATTAAAAAAATTTTACTTTAATCCCTTGAGATCAAAAAAGAGCTTTAGTCCCGATATGCAGAGACTAAAGTAACATTTTAAGAGCATGAGAAGTGAAAAATAAATTGTTAACCCTAGGTTAAGAATTACATTTCCATACCTTTTGACACTTCTTAACCCAGGGTTAGCAGTTAACTCGGAGTTAAATAGCTAACCCAGGTCCGAGCAAGCCCACCTTAACAGCTTAACTAGATTTAGGCCTTGCATTAGGTCAACCTTTTTTCTGCTCTACTTACCTAAGTCGTGAAAGTTTATCGTCATTTTAAACAATTTTCGATACGAGCCCGCTCTAAGGTTGTATTCGATCGACGAATGGACAACCGGTAACTTTTAACGAGATTCACTTCAGCAGCCGTAACATTTGCTGATTGAACTATAAACCACACAAACGGGCAGTTTAACTAGAGTTTCCGACGAATTTAGTCATTCCGACGACCTCCGTCATGCTCACGCAACACGTCGACGTATTCGCCGAAAAATTAACGAGAGTGACAGAAATTTACCGAATAGGCTTCGATTTTGTAAATAATTAGTTTTATTCTTCAAGCGGCGTTATTTTGTCAAATGAAAATTCGTGAAAATGAAAATGTGATGCTTGAAACAAATGAAAATCGCTGAACATAAATGGGGGTCGATTCGGTAGCTCGTGAGGTCCTCTACCTTTGGTCTTCGTTTGATCCACCCACCCGTATACACCGTGTCCAATAAGTTCAAATACACTTTTTCTAACATTGATTTGAAAACTATAGTCAACTTTCATACAGTTTTGTCATTATAATTCGAAGTTTATATTGTCATGAACATATAAGAATATTTTTAAAATATTTAGCTAACGTCGATCACGTTTAATCCATGATGAAGCAGTTCCGGGAACCTATTATCTCTAAATTTCGTAAAAGCGATAGCCCCAGTGCAATTTTTGCAGCATTGAAATCTTTAGGAGTTAAGCGTAACCTGGTTTATACTACAATTAGAAGATACAAGGAGACCTCCTCGTTAGAAGACCGCAAGAGATCTGATCGCCCGCGTTCAGCAAGAACGGATAGGGTCGTGAGAGCGTCTTCGCCGGAAAAAACACCGTTCCATCCGAAAATTAGCTGCAGACTTAAAGATTTCAAGAGGATCAGTACACAACATCTTGAGAGCAGACCTTGGGTGTCACGCTTACAAGAAAAGAAAAGTACACGGTATTTCCGAAGCTACAAAGAAAAAAAGGGATGAATTCGTTTTTTCGGACGAAAAACTCTTCGTTTTAGAGCAATCTCAATACTCAAAATTATCGTTTGTGGGCAGCAAACATACAGGATATTCCAGATAGCCAGAGGAAAGTGCCAAGATTCCAAAGTGCACCATCAGTGATGGTTTGGGGAGCAGTTTGCTAGCGGGGTAAACTTCCTTTGGCATTTATTGACAGACGAGTACTATAAAACAGAAGTTTTGGAAAAAAATGTTGCTCCAAATTTAAAAATGATGTTTGGGAACGACTACTATTGTTTCCAACAAGACAGAGCTCCGTCCCACAGTGCAAACTTAGTTCAAGCGTGGTGTCAGGCCAATTTAACGGATTTCTTGCCAAAAAATGAATGGCCCCCAAGTTCTCCAGATTTAAATGTACTGGACTTTTTTGTATGGTCGTACATGTTCTCAAAACTTAATAACTATATATAAAATTAAGAATTAAGAGCATTTAAAAAAATATATCGTGCAAATTTGGGACGAAATGCCGATGGAGGCAGTGCGTGCCGCGTACGACGGATTCGAAAAACGCTTGAAGCTGGTGATGAATGTTTTGTATGGATTAATTTTTCGACATTAAATAAACAATTACCTTCGCTTTGTCGATATACCTAGACGTAGTAAGGAATTTTCTTTCCAGTAAGCAAATGATTACAAACTCAACCTGTATATTCTTAAAGGTGCCAGCGCAGGCGCTGCGGCTACACTCAGCACTGACAGCACAAAGGCACAGTAACGTATTTCTGTAATGTTTATAAATAGTTTGTTATGTATTTCTGGATAACCTAACAAGAAGAAAATATTACCCATTGTCGATTCGACGAACATTGACTATTATCTTTCCGATGACAAATGAGCTCAAAACTCTGCGCACCTAACATTGAGCAACTCCGACATCAACTATAAAGGGTATTTACATTAACAAGATATACACTGCGTGTTGAAGGCCATATAAAACCATTAAGCGACGGCTGCCCCGCACTGTATACAACCATATTTTTACTCTCAATCAAAGCGCGTGTTGTCGTTGTAAAGGGATAAGCCGATTTAGATCGGAACAGATAGAAGGCGTCTGATGCTAATTCTAAATTTAAATTTGTGTTCATTTAGGTACCTACAGCAGCACACAATAAGAATTCCGTAAGAATGAAATCTCTTCGTTGACAATATGCATTGTCATACTTGACAGGTGACGTATGATTGGTTTATCAAATTCTGGCTAACCATTTATTTTTTAGCATACCAGGAGCGAAAAAATATTTATCCTCTCGATATTGCTGTTATGTTTTAGTTGGGAAGCCAATGATTACGTGCTTCGACTCTACAGCGTATTATAAACGGCCTGCGGACATTTCTTAAAACTGATGATAATGTGTTGCATTAGTAATTTATTTTCAAGTGCAACAAAGCTTAATTCACTTATAAAAACTTCACAATTTGACTTTATAGATACTAACTATGAATTTTCAACTTAGTGCAAATACTGTGTTAATTTGTAATCGGAGTTATGGAAGATATTTATAAGTTTGGAGATGTTGACCGGTTGGATTTTTATATTCAATTTAAAAAGTTGATATATTGAAGTCATCGATTTACAATGAAACTATGCTCGCTGTAGGTATACATAGTCGCGAAATGAAAAGGTTCGTCACTTTTCGATCTTAACTCATTGACGTAGAGTCGAAAAGTAACGAACCTCTTCATTCCGCGATTGTATATTGCTTGAAAAACTTTTTTAGAAAAAAAAACAACCACTGTTTTTTTTAGTTTCGATTAAAATAAATTCATGGTTAGGTACATCTACGGGATGTACCTATATTAATTCAATGTATCAAGAAAATGACCGCATACCACACCGGTAACTTATAACAACACATAAAACAGTCAAAAGACTCTTAACCTTGATAGAGCCCTTTGGACCTAGAAAGCATCGTTAAGGTATGATTTAGCGCTATGGCCAAGGGATGAGGAGTATTCCCTACCTACTGGATCTCGTAAACAAAGCCAAAGGTGCAAGCTAGTCCACACTACTCTTAATATATACATATAACACGTAAGCTTTGTGTTTGTTTTTTGTAGGAGCAATCTCTACACCTACAGAACCGATATATATTTTTTTCATCACCCTTGCTCGTCAATGGTGTTATTCCACGCCTGTATACTAAATGACAATGGTCTAAATTGTTCTTAAGGGAGTTATGGATTTACGTACAGTTTTTCCTCTCGAGGGAGTTCTAACTTTAGTTTTAAAATTTGCAAACAAGTTAGTAGGTATGTCATTTCACACTAAGGAGGTTTCATTCAAGTCAGCCAACGTTTTATTTATATCTTTAAAACTAAGCTATAACCCAATTTTACAACACAAAACTTACCAACGCTTCATGAAACTTCGTTATTATTAATTTTTAATTTATATCAAATAGTTTTTCAATAATTTTAGTTAGTAAATTTTAATTTTAATTGTAGTGGAATTGATATTGATAATAAGTATAAAGTATACGTGGGGCATACTGAAAGTTTCTGGAACAGGCCACTTATAAAAAGAAAATTAAAAAAGCAATAATAGGATTTGAAAAAATAACTCTTTTAATTTACGAGACTGTCATTTGTTTTTTCTTCGTGGTATTGGATTGAAATTTGTGTGTCGCTGTTGCAATGAATTTAAGTCGTGAAAATTTTCGATCCATGATTTTTTACGATTTCCGATGTGGATTAAGTCAGCAAGAGAGTTGTCAAAGACTTCTATTAGCATTTGGTGATGAAGCCCCATGTCGTAGCTCTGTCTATTCGTGGTTTAGTGAGTTTAGACGAGGACGTGACCATCTCCATGACGATGAACGTGAAGGCCGGATAGCAACTGCGGTTACCGATATTAATATTAATACTGTACGACAACTAATTGAAACGGACAAAAAAATTACATGTCAGCAAATTCGTACTACCTTAGGAATTGGAATGAGCCAGGTCCAATAGATATTGCATTTGCATCTGAAGGTTCGGAAACTTTGCACCCGATGGATACCGCATGTTTTATCGGAAGACCAGAAACGACTGCGTGTAGAGTGGTGCCGCAAAATGATAAAAAAATTTGACGGAGGACAATCAATGGCTGTATATAACATCGTGACAGGTGACGAAACCTGGGTATACTGCTTTGAACCGGAAAAAAAAAGTCAATCGGCTGAATGGGTCTTTCCTTTTGAAGACTTGCCGACGAAAGTAAAAAAGAGTCGAAGCACAGGTAAGAAAATGTTTGCTTCGTTTTTCGGCAAATCGGGACATTACACCACTGTGTCACTTGAAAACCAAAAGACAGTAACTGCAGATTGGTATGTGAACACGTGCTTGCCCAAAGTGTTTGAAAAAATTCGTGAAAAGCGTCCCCGTAGCAAAATAGTCCTTCATCACGACAACGCGTCGGCACATTCCGCTAAAGCAACGAATGCGTATTTGGAGGCCTCAAATGTAGAATTAATGACTCATCCGCCATACAGCCTTGATTTTGCACCATGCAATTTCTTTTTGTTCCCAAAGATTAAAATAAACTTAGAGGTTTACGGTTTACAAGTCCGGAAATGGCAGTGAATGCTTTCCACGAGGCCATCGAAGAAGTCCCTAAGGAAGGCTGGACCCACTGCTTTTCACAATGGTTCCAGCGAATGCAAAAGTGTGTAAATAGGGAGGGTATATACTTTGAAAAACAATAAATGTGTCATAACGATAATGCGTAGTCTTATTTTTTAGAATCCAGAAACTTTCAGTATGACAGTATTGTTCTTCTATTCGGTAAAAATGCCGGGTGTCAAAAGTGGTGTTTGGGGACATTGGGAAACAATCGATTAATAAATTAATTTTTATTCGGACTAATTTACACCTACAAACGGACTAGACCGACGACATGAAGGCAGAAATTATTGAAATAAATGAGAGTGACAGTGAATAAAAAATAAATAAAATTTAATGATTTAAACTTATTTTTCTTAAAAAACCCGAAAAAATCGGAAAAAAACGAAAACTTCGAATACTTCCGAAAAAAAGCATTTGATTTTTTCCGGCTTTTTCAACGCTACAGGTGTCCGTATTTCATACAAATAAAAGAAAACCTATACGACAATCGCAAAATTTTTGCGTTAATAAGGCTTTACACGTAGCAACAAATAATATTGCTTTAACATATCGTTAATAAATTATTATTTATATTTAGAAACATTTTAGAAGTAAATGTTTTTACTTCATTAGATTACACCAATCGCATATTGTTGTACAAAAAACGAAAGAATTGAAATCAACTTAACTCTGGCAACTCTAAGGCACTGTTAGAATGGGACACAGCGTTCACTGGTTGCCCTCTCACTTGGCTAAACTCGGCTTCATTATTATTTTGCACGCAACAAGACTCTTACGACCTTAGCATAAGGTTTTATTTTCTTTATTTTCGGAGACACTTTTTGTCGCAGTACTTAGTCCAGTATTAGGTAGCAGGTCCATGGTATTGGCGAGTAGCCATTATTTTATTCAATTTAAGTGTTTAGAGACAAAATAATTTTATTTTTGGATTTTTTTTTTCCTCGCAATGTGATGAAAATCATTGTGTGTATCACGGGCAGTAAGGGGATTACAAACTCGAGTCATTAAAAGCCCTCCGCCTTCGGCGACGGGCTTCTAATAGACTCCCGTTAGTAATCCCCTTCTTACGGCCCTTGATGCACAATGTACTCTTTTTTCATTCGCTAATTCAAAGTAAATACTTTTAATACTTTTTGCCCCGGAAAATAACACAGTGCCCGCGGGAAAGGGATTAAACGAATTCTTCGCAAACGGACATTCAAAGTTAGACATCGATGTACGAATGTAAAATCTAAAAATCTCTCTACCGCTAAGTTCGGAGATATGTATGAAATTTTAAATGGGCGTTCTTTATATAACTTAAATAAATGAGGACCATGTAATTTTTGGGAATTCCAATGATACAACTGTCATAACATGAACTACGGCGGCATCTCAGGCACGCCGCTACTGCCCTAATCAATATTAAAGGGTCCAGTAAAAGACCACACACGTTTTTTGCGCACGCGGTGTAATAAGTGAAATTATCTGAGCACATCGATTGTGGTCAGACCGCATAGAAAGTGGCGCGGCCGCCCCGCCGCGGGCCGCAGCGCCCGCGGCTCTGCGCGTGCGACCCTAACACGCACTTGCGCGAGGATCCAGTTTGATTATATTCACTAGCGTTTACCGGCGGTACTAGCATAATATTGCATTATCTTTGCCCGCTGCTTCGCTCAGTTAGCAGGCAGTTGATTTGAAATTCCCTGATTTAAACGGAGAATCCCCAAAAATATATGTCGTGGTCCTCATTAACGTTGTAATGTAACGAACACCCGTATAATAATTATAAAAAGCTAACAAAAAATCGTCTCGTATCAAGCAATTTAACGGACCAATGAACACGGTGCTGCACATCTACATATCTGTAAGAGTAGTTTAATTCAAACTCTTTCAGTTTATTGATACCTCTGTTAGAAAAGTAACAGGCGTGTTTTTTATTGATTTCTTTTGTGAGTGGTAAAAAACAATATGCAGGTACCCATTTTTAGTAAGCGCAAATGTTTTTATTTCATTAGTCCAACTAGCCTGCTGTTATCCAGCATTTGAAACGATTATCGAGATAATCCGTCTCTGTGACATCAAGTCGGTCTTAAAGCTGCCGTGGTCTAACAATACTTGTATAGAAACTTCGTACCTCCGCGCCAGTGGCCAACTTCGGACAGGTGTTTCACCTCGCGACGCCCTCAGGGCACCCGTCGTGATGATGGCGGTGTTGACCGCCCGCCGCCGCGTTTTACTATCGAAAAATTTGATTCCTGACCCACAGTAGGACGTTCTCTCAGAAAGTTTCATATTTATTTCCCTTATCAAGCAACGGTATTTCACTACGACATTTTCTGTGTAAAGGTTTTACAGGGGGTTCACTTGGTTTGATACTATTTTACAATTCAGTTTCACTGTATAACTTGCTGCTAACTCTACGCAAATTATAATTGATCATTTGTTGCTTTTTCACCGTCATCATCTGAAAATAGATGTTCTTTTTGTTGAATAAAGCATCCCTCAAAGTACGCCAGAATAAATGGTCACTGGGCGTCTACGTCCATCTTCCACGAGCTTCTCTATAAGAGCTGTGTTTTTAGTAACTTAAGCGAATAATTCGTTAAATAAGTGCTAATAAAACTAGAAAAGCTACTTCTGCTTATACTCATGAATGGAAACATCTCCGCGGATGACTCATCAATGATAGAAATTTATTCAACACAGGAACTGGATATTTTACCATCGGCCGGCCGTTATTTATATTATTATGTTTGTGGCAAAATTTATTTTTGCTGCCTTACCACAGGTAATTGCGTTGCTTATTGATATCAGAAAAAGCTAAATTTATTCATTAAAGCTAATATGTACCTATACTAAACTACTAATATGTACATAAGTAGATACTTAATTATATCAACACGTCAAGGTGATTTCTTCTATGTGTGAAAAAGTTGAAACTGGTAATGAATACAGTGAAATAAAGCTCCCTTTTGTTCTATGTCGTTATTTTTAAAGAAAATATGCACGCAAAACCGTAGTTAGTAACTCAACGTTACGTTTCACAAGTCAGAATGCTCTTCAAAACATGTCACGTCTTCATAGTAAATCTTCGCTTTTTAAATCGCCTTTGAACCGTCTACATTGGCTGAACAAAGTAAACCAGTCCGTTTATCGACATAACTGCTTTATCTCCCGATCAATCTCGCCACCTGTTCAGCCCAGTCGTAAATCTTCATTATTGTCCGTTTTTACCATTTTACTGTTACACAGGCCACTCATATCGCGGGTCGGGCGCGGAACGCCGACCCAACCGTTGATGGCGATTTCGGATGTTCAACACGCATTTGTCTCTTACAGATTACCAATAATAATAAATTGAAAATGATTTAATTTATGGTAATTGTTTTAGGATATCGACATGTAATCTTAAATAGAATGTAAGTCATCTTAAATATTGTTGCAACTAAATTCGATCAATAATTATTAGTAGGTAGGTATGTAACATTCCGCGGGCAGGACTTGCCGTGCAGATTACTGCCACATTGCTTTAAATGAGCGATTTACTAAGAGTTTGATCTCCAGTTTTCTCGTCTAAGTGATTAGTTCTCAAGCTATCTACTGCACAAAACATCAAGTTACTATCCATCAAACTGGCTATATGGTAAGACAGAGTCGGTACGTCATTAAATGTGACCGAAAAGGATTTCTTGGGCCTTAATAAGGTATGGTTTGACCAACAGGGGTAAAAGTACCACTGGTGACGTTTGCGCTACTGATGCCGACATTATTACTGTGTTGCTGCCGTTCGGAAAGAATAATTATGTATAATATAAACTCGGTATCGTGTCGAAAACCGTCAAACTATATTTAATTAATTGATCATTAAAAGATAAATACGATATAATGATCCACGGGTTTCAACTATATTTCGTCGTAACATTCTTATAAATCTTGGATTTATTCATTAAGTAGGTGTAAAAAGTAACTAATCGTTTGACGATGTACATTCTGTCAATAGTGAAACAGCAGAAGCTTTAATTCGATTCTCACCCTACCTCGCTGAGTTTTCAGAATCAACGTGGTTTAAATTTTTGCATTTGTCTACGAGCTTTTCACTGAGGGAAAGTATCTAGAGTAAGTTTGGGTATAGTACACCACCAATGCTAGTTATCATGATTGACGAAGTTCCCTGACCACAATGGACCCGTATGCAAACTAAAAAATCCTTAGCTCTCTCTATGTAAGAGGAGGCTTATGTCCAGCACCAGCTGTTACGAACTAGTTTAGTTCTTCGAGAATGTTTTTGTTTTAGCTGTTTGCTGGTCTGCTGCTTGGCGAAGCACGCCAAATATTTTGACGAGACGTGGCTAAAGCTGTCATATGTTGCCCTACTACCTATACAGTTATCAGTGGGCCTAGTACGGAGCCGTGCCGCGGCTGCGCCGACGGCGCGTGGGCGGCCGTGGCGTTCCCATGTCCCGTGCGCGAACCGACAGTTATACCAATACGCTTCTTACCACTTACATATTAATGTTATCCTCCTTTACTCGTTCGAGTGACAGTCTTTTTAAAGGTTTTGTCAAACATTGCTTAAATTTTTTTTAAGTAAGTATGTGAACATTTTAGGATTTGTCCCGTAGTCGTCATCTTCTTTTCGGTCATGTTATATTGTGTAGTTTGGCTAGTACAGTCGTATAGTGAAGTCGCAATCTGGGCCTTGCACTTTAGTGGATTAGTAATTTATTAAGTAGGTACGCGAAGAGGAGGTTAAGTTATCAATCTAATATACATATAAAAATCTTGTGTCACGGTGTTTGCTATCGAACTGCTCCGAAACGGCTTGACCGATTTTTTTGTCTATATTCGTTAGGTCTGGGAATAGGTCCCAGACCTACGTAATATAGACAACACCCTATCCTTCGCAGACGGAGTCGCAGGAAACCGCTAGTTTTACTATAAAAAGCTTAAAGGTATCGAAAGTGCAGTTACTAGGTACTCAATATCATTATGCAAACAGGAACGGACTCTTATAAGATTTGATTTGTTTATCTTCCGGGATATGCGTGTGCATCGAATCGGAGAATCGGATCAACATACAGGGTGACCCAGCAATTGACGATAATAATAAAAAATCAGGTGCTCGACCAAGGAGACCGAAATAATCATAGATTATCAACTTCTACTAGAATGATTGGGTTTTCCAACATAATAAAAGTTTTGCTAACTGAAGAAGATGGAACAAAACCAAATTTCAGAAAGTTAACAAAAATTTAACCAACCAACGATCTTTGTACCTCAATTTTGTTGGACTGTCACAATGATAGCATACTTTTAATTTTGTTTGATGTAAGTATTAAATCAGCTTTGGAGCCGACGTACGACTTTGTGTCTGTTGCGGTCGAGACGGCTGGTACCTCGGGGGTGAACGGCTGGTACTTGGCAGTCATTGGTCGCGGAGATGGGTCGCAGGTTGCGGGACAGAGGAGGTGACCCCCGTTCCGGGTCGTACTTGGTGCAGCGTATGTCGTTGGCCATACAGCGAGACAAAGCCGCAGGGGTGATGGGCACGTTTGAGCCAAGTACCTACAATGCGGACAGGTAATATTTAGATTTTATTTTGTTTTTTTTTTTTAGGGTTCCGTACACAAAGGGTAAAAACGAGACCCTATTACTGAGGCTCCGCTGTCCGTCCGTCCGTCTGTCCGTCTGTCTGTCCGTCTGTCTGTCCGTCTGTCACCAGGCTGTATCTCAGGAAACCGTGATAGCTAGAGAGTTGAAATTTTCATAGATGATGTATTTTGGTTGCCGCTATAACAACAAATACTAAAAAATGGAATAAAATAAATATTTAAGGGGGCTCCCATACAACAAATGTGACATTTTTGCTCGTTTTTGCTCGATATTGATAACGGCAACAGGTAGACGCTTGAAACATTCACAGAATATTTAATTATTATATTGACTTTAAAAATAAATCATTAAATTAAAATAAAAAAAATATTTAAGGGGGGCTCCCAACAAACGTGATTTTTATAGGTAATTGTACGGAACCCTTCGTGCGCGAGTCCGACTCGCACTTGGCCGGTTTTTTAATTTTAGCTTTAAGGAATTTTTTTTTTTTATTAATGTAAAAAAAGTACTAAATTTACAATTATCAAAATGTGTAATTGGGAATTAAGTCACTAAAATTCATTATACCTAATTATGTACGTAGGTAAGACATAGGTAGGTAATCTACCTTTCTTATTTCTTTCGTTGACAAAAAAGAATCTTATTAAGCGCAGGCATGAACATTTCATTCGTTAATTATATCTAGGACTATACCTATCCAAATGCCTATTTAGAAATCTTAATAAAATTCTGTTCATTTTATGTAGAATATGTAGAATGCGCAAAGATGAGCCGAATTTTAAATACTTTGTGTCAACTCGCGATATTTACATCAGAGCCAATTGACTGCGTATAACTTAATTGAAAGGCATTGCTTCGATTTGCTTAAATGGTCAATGGACCTAAGAAAAGCATAAATAAGTAGGTTGCGTGGGTATGCCGCCAGCGTAGCAAGTGCACTCCAATTCATTGTCACTGTGCGATCGAATCCTCTCCTTCAAAATAACCCTTCCCTCTGGAAGCCTCTGCAGGAATAAAAAATCTAAATGGGAAAAAAGATTTACGAAAAAAAATATTTGACTGAAAAAATCCTTGCTCTCGGTCACTCTTAATAAATAGGTACAAATAAATAAAATCGATGAAAAAATACCTAGGTACCTATTCAAGATTCCTAATTTTTTATGTAGAAAAAAAATTATGTTAGAAATGGCGTTTATTTAAAAGCAATGTCCTTTTGAAAAAAAAGTCCCTTAATAAGCTAATTTGTGTGTACACCTGCAGCGATTCAACTCGACTCGACTCGCAGATGACTGACCGAAAAAGTTGGCCGCGGAATAGAAAACACTGCTTTGTCCGTTAACTCCGGAGGTGACATCACCGCTAAGCCATCTCAATTTCTGAACTCGATACCAGACGCATAGGCATAATAAACACAATACGCATTATCATAAAAGCACCATTACAGCCTTTAAATCTACCTCTACATCGCTATAGTTTCGTAATTAAAGCATCAAGATTCATTGCTTTCATTCGCCATACTTACTTGCAAAGCTGTCTAGCCAATTCAAAATTAAAAACGTTTTATTTTTACTTCATTTAATTTCATTTTACTACACTGTAAAGTTATGGTCAAAATATATTATGGAAATGTAAAAAAACCTTCATCCTTCATTATTATAAATGCCTACAGGTCGATAATAACTCAATGTTAGCCATCGTAATCCGCCATGAAGTGGATGGCGACTATAAAGCCTCCGAATTGAGAAGCTTGGAGCGTATTTATGATCTGATGCTAATGGGGTATCAATAGCAAATGTTCCGTTACAATATGGACGGCTGACATCGATTCTATTCCATTCATTAAACTTCTCCGCATAAGTACAGAAGAGACGCCATAACTCTACCAAGCGAAATTACAATGATGATGATACTGCCGCGGCGCGGACTTAAAATATGCGTCGAAATCACAATCATTTATCTATCGATGTTTGTAGCATATAGTAATGATTTAGATAGTACTTAGTCGGTCGTTTGCTAGGAAAATAGACATGAGCCTACACGTATGGTTTGAATAACGTTTTAAAAACAAAAACATCAATTCAACTAGGTGCTACTACTACTACTTTGTCAAATCTTTTTATGTTACAAAACTTTCAACGACTTAACCAAACTTTCACGTTATTTTAAAACTTATATAAGTACTAAGCCTAAAAAATGCTAGACGCAGTGTAGCGAACTTTGAATTTATAGAAGATCATATTGTCGTTAAATCAAATAAAAACGGAACACATACCTACGGAACATAATCATGCCAACTTGATTTAAGTTATGGTCTACTTAATTCTGCTAAAGAAAATTGTTCACATACCTGCTTCTGAAACTTAAATTGTGTAAGCCTGTTGTTTTTTTTAATGGATAATTGCGTGATGTGTCAGTAAAATAAATTGATCCTAAAAAGTCAGATGTTTACTTTTCCGGTTCAGTTGGTTTTGATACGAACGAAATGTAACGTAGGTACTTAGCGTTCAAAAAGTGAGTGTTGTGAAGAGACTGTGGTTCAAAAGGTTTACATTTCGCTGATGAGTGCCGTTATTTCGGAAAATCATTTATAACAACACAAAACACGTTAACTTTTATTAACTTTATCGTTAATATATAACGATTCAAAGGAACAATTTAGGAATCACGTCGTATTGTTCCTGAAATTTTTATCAAGGTACAGCTAGGTATAGAACAGAAAACTCACAGCCTAAACGCAGACGCTGCCGGAATAAATGCGGACGTGGCCATAATCTAGTTAGCTTATAAAGGATAAAGATGAGCTTAGAGTGAAAAGGTTAAATCTGAATTCTGTTTGTTTACACCTTAAGGCAAGTAAAGGTAATTTTTTCTCAGAATATCAGATCAGTGTAAGGGACTGATAATGATCAAGTAAGCTCATAGAAACTTAACCATTTTTTACTTTGATTGCGAGCATACGTTACAGGCTCTCGTGATAAAGCGATTTCCCTGTTTTGTGACAGACGACAGACGTGCATGCTAGCTAACGTGCATGACATGGATTTAATTTTATGTTAATTTAATTTTGGATTACTAATGTAATAGTTCCGACCTTGTTTGAATTTAATTTCTTGGAAGGCATTCGAACCAGTTCAAAATGTGTACCTACCTACCTACCGATGATTATTTTCATTAATCATAAAATATTGTTTTCCCCTGATGGTATAAACACATCGATGCATTCATTTATGTGTATATGAAGTGTGTAATTATAAGCAACCATAAAACTCCAAATATTTTATATAACCTATATGAAATCTATTTTGGAAGCTGACATAGTTTTGGCATTTACTTTTTGCACTGCATTTTGTTTATTCGATAATCCTCCAACATTGCCTTCTTTCTTGTTGGTCTTTCTAAGCATTTGTCATGTCTCATTCTAAATTGGTCGACCTTATCATAATCCAACTTCCTTTCTTGAAAACCAAAAAATGCGCAATTCTTACTAACGACGAAATCGTGAGCCGTGAATGCACTCCGCAACGATAGGATCTGTCAGTAATGATATTTCCGGCAGCGCGTGGGCGTCGCGGGTACGTTTCCCGGTCCTAAACGGTTTCAAAGATAACTTCACGCGCTCTCGACCACCTCACTTCCTCTTGACATGGGGTCACAATCTTTCATCTACGGGTACAAAAAATTACGAAAAACGGTGATTTTGAAACTTCAACTCAATTCCTCGGGTAAATGAATACGTTTTGCTATGGCATAAATCATGTTTAAGGCTTTTGGGCATTATTGAAAGAGGCACCATTCATTGAGAGAAGTAACGGGCAAATAGTAGGCCCGACGTCTCGACGACACCATTCAAGCAGGCTTGTACATTCAGAAACTAAATTGAAATATAAAAAGATGAAACCTATAATTATTAATGATTTGACATTAGTTTCATAAAAGCCACCTTACTTTCATATAATTTTTGTTATTACAGCCCTACAGCTTATGTACAGCCCTCTGCAAAATGTTTTTGGTAATTTATTTTGAACACCCTCACGCTCTCTAAAAAGTTTATCTGATGGGGATCGTATTGTAATAAATAGAGGGTTGAGCGGGCGTTTTACCTTAAACTCCTTAGAGGTAAGTAGTACAAAATACAGGAACATGGCAATTGCTCGACGTTTAACAAAATACATAGACATAGCAGCTTTAACTCAAAGTATGTATTGTCTAAAATATGTACAATAAGATGCTTGCTCCCAACCAAAAATACAGCTTATTTCTGACTGCAACCAAACTACCCCCTGAAAATTAACAATTATATGAAGCAAGCGTGAATGAGCTTAAGTTGGCGATAGTACCAAAAATTGTGTGTGTATGCGAGCCCGCAGACAGTTCCATTGTGTACATGTGTGTTCAAAATAACTTGTTTGCACCGTCAATGTGTGAGTATGTCTACGTTTACACGCGATGGTAGCACGTGTGTGCGAGGCGCGTGCGCCGCATTCCTCCGCGTACTCATTCATACTCATACATATAGATACAAACGAATAAGCTCTGGCCTTTTATTAAGAGCTTTTTCACAACATTCGTCATAATCATAATCGTAATAACATTAGTTAGACATAATTTGTTAAAGTTCGTAATATAATTGGCTTGATAATTCTGAGAGTCATTCATAAGTTAAATTTTCTATTCATTTATGTTATCACGTGGTTTAAAATATAACGTGGATTATGTAATTTGCAAAGAAAAAAACCGGCCAAGTGCGAGTCGGACTCGCGCACGAAGGGTTCCGTACAATTATCTATAAAAATCACGTTTGTTGCATGGGAAGTGTCTACCTGTTGCCATTATCAATATCGAGCAAAAACGAGCAAAAAAAATCATGTTTGTTGTATGGGAGCCCCCTTAAACATTTATTTTATCGGTTGTCTAGTACCCATAGTACAAGCTTTGCTTAGTTTGGGACTAGGTCAATTGGTGTGAATTGCCCCGTGATATTTATTAATTTTATTTATTTATTATTAATTCCATTTTTTGTTATAGCGGCAACCGAAATACATCATCTGTGAAAATTTCAACTCTCTATCTATCACGGTTCCTGAGACACAGCCTGGTGATAGACGGGCGGACGGACGGACAGCGGAGCCTCAGTAATAGGGTTTCCGTTTTTACCCTTTGGGTATGGAACGGAACCCTAAAAAGGATTGATCCATTTAATTTTTATTTAAATTCTATTTATAATATTGGACATGTAGAGCTATGTGAAGTCTTACTCTTTTGTAGGTATGCAACAAAAAGATCCAAATATGTTGAGTGGACTCCTTTTTCGAGACAACTGCCTCAATACATTTTTATATTTAAAAAATTTGTAAACTGTTTTTTTTTGTTGTTGTTTCGAAATAAATTTTCTTCATTTCATTTCATTCAAGACGACATTCATGTAAGTGGCCTTTTGTTTTCGTCGGTTGAAAAGGCATTTTATTGGTGAGTAGATACTGTAGTTTCCTAAAATCAATATGCAAAAAAAATTTAAATAAAAAAAATAACACCGCCTTCAAAAACACCTTAAAAAAAATTAAATAAAAATTTAACCGACTATAATGAGCATTATAATATCTTTCTACTAATCTGTTTGAAGTCGGGCCTCAGCACGAGTTAGCAGGAGTGGTAGAAGCCCAATAGATAGTAGGTATCTATGTAGGTAAGTTAAATTACTACTATAAAGCTTAAGGACCCAGGTTCGGTTCCCGCGTCGGGGCAGATATTTGTATGAAAAACACGAATGCTTGTTTTGGGTGTTTAATATCTATTTAAGTATGTATCTATCTATACAAGTATGTTTATCTGTTGCCTGCCCGGGATATTTATTTATTAATTTAATTACTAGGTCCACTCCTGTTGGCTCGAGCTGAGGCCCGACTTCAAACAGATTAGTAGAAAGATATTATAATGCTCATTATAGTCAGTTAAATTTTTATTTTTTTTTTTTTTTGGGTGTTTTTGAAGGCGGTTCTATTTTTTATTTAAAATTTTTTATTTTTGGCTTTTTAGTTGTTTTGGTATAAAAAAGATGCGTAGTCGTACCCGGTAGACGAAGCCCCGCTTCTGTTTCCGCTCTGAGAATGGCAAGGTAACTAACGAACCTAACCAGGTTAAACAGGGGGTGGTTTGATGGTGCTTTTTATTACAGGGAGCTCCGCCTCCCGAACCCCTTTCCAGTACCAAGGCTTCAATTTCCACTCTGAGAGACGCAAGATAACTAACGAATCTGGTTAGGTTAAACGGGAGGCGGATTGACAGTACTTTTTACTTCGGGGGGCTCCACCCCCCGTGCCCCCCCTCCTCTATTTCCACTTTGAGGAGCGCAAGGTAACTAACGAACCTAACCAGGTTAAGCGGGCGGTGGTTTGAAAGTATGTATTTTTTTATTGCGGGGGGCTTTGCCCCCCGAGCCCCCCTCCGGTAGCTGGGCTTCCATTCCCACTCTAAGGGACGCAAGATAACTTACGAACCTAACAAGGTTAAACGGGAGGTAGTTTGTAGGTATTTTTTATTGCCCCCTTTTCTTTGTAGGTGCCATACCTACTACAGTTTAGGTGAATTACTTACACAATTCTTAGGACTGCTTTGGCCAATTAATATTACTAATAATACGTTGTAGGTAATTCGATGTTCTTGTTACTAATATAAGGACGAACAAATATGCTTTAGGGCTTTCAACAGTATGCCAAACATTCTTGGCCAGAAAATTTTAGAACAATTAACATTATGCGATACAACAGGCACTCTTTGCTGACTGTACTTTTTGACCCTGGTTACCAAAGTACTTGTCAAGACGAATCAAACGAGCCCAAACTCGATGGGGTTATGTCGTTTTATTACGGAGTTCTTATGGTCACCTTCCGACTCCATTTTCAGACCCTAGTTACCATCTAGGATTAAAGTACTCGTCAAGACATATCGAATGAGCCCAAACTCAATGCGATCATATAGTTTTATTACAAAGTTAGCCATAGCCATATTTCAGCTCCATCATCAGATCAGCTCCATGTCATAATAATGTTGCATTGTCATCCAATTTACACATGCCTGTAACATTTTAGCTCAATTGGAAACCGGGAAGTGGGTCAAATTTAACTTGCAAGATTTGACCCGTTGAGGAGTTCCGTTGGCCATGAGCGGTCTTCTTCATTAGGTCCAGTTTACCATATGATACTTTCTGAATGCAAATACTTCATTTAATGCTAAAAATGCTAAAATCACCATAGGTTTGCCTGTAAAATTTGAAGGTTGCCCTCGATTTCTCTAGGATCCCATGATCAGATCTTGACTTGGTGCCAATGGGACCACCTCAGGAGTATACTCTTTTAAACAAAAATAATTTTGAAAATCGGTTCACAATTGAGGGAGTAATCGCGTAACAAACATACAAAAAAAAAACATACAGACGAATTGAGAACCTCCTCTTTTTTTTGAAGTCGGTTAAAAAAAACGTACGCTTATTAATAGCAGGAGAAATGTAAAAATTACGACATCGTTATTAGAAGAAAATTCACATGTATAACAATATTTATTTATGGAGAACCAACAGCTTGTACATACATCTTAGAAATTACAAAATTAATTAATTATTTTGCCTGAATGTGGTCGGTTCTTGATATAGACGGTCACAAATGAGAATAACTCGAACACATTGCTAATGAGCTTCACATTTCAAGAAACAAGCTTTCATAGGCATGGGAAAATAAAATGAAGGAGTTCTTTATCTATGATTTTTCTAGAGTTTTGCTAAGTAACAAGTAGAGGTACGTTTAAAGTTGGTTTCATGCGCTGGTGGATTCTATGGGTGAGCGCGCATCATAATAACTACTCGCAACATTAATATTACAAACTTACTTATATCGATTGCTGCTATTTTTTTTTGTTGATTGTGTGTAACTAACAGTAATTGAGCTATAGAATGCTTTCTACTTCGGACGCATTGTTAGAAAACCAAGTTGTTTCTAGATACACCCGATAAATGCAAGCATATAATGAGATGATTAAAAACAGATAAATCAAAATCCAACACATTGCTTCAATAAATTCATTAATTCACGATTCATTTGGTATATAACTATTAAACGTTATGAATAATTAAAATATTCGTCTTTAATGAGCTGTGTGTTCTTTTATGTCCTTATATATTGTTTATTTATAGCACTTGTTTACTGCAAGCTTGCAAGCAACAAGCTTGCAGATCCTACGAGTACGCGTAAAAGCTAGCCGCTTATAGAACACTACTCGTATTGCCGCGAAAACTTAGACAATCTTTAACAAGGGCTTAATATGTACTAAGCCCTTATTACATTTGTTAGTAAATAGAAAACTGTAATTTGAGACATGTCTAAGACGAGTGTTTTTGTGTTAAAGCAACTTTTGTTATAAATATTCCAACGCCCGAAACAGTAGGTACATGAATTCTATTGTATACGTACATAGTTCATTATGTAGGTACGTAAAATTATTCACCGCCGCGTTCATTTTTCACCATTTCCCCGAGTTGGGCCCAATCAGTGCGGAGGGCGGGCGGCCAGTCGATACGTGCGCGCGCATTATTTCACAAAACTCGACCTTTTCCTATTTCTTTCTGCATAATAGGTACTGACTGATTTTACTAATACATATCTATGGCATTGTACTTACTTTGTCTTTAAAGGTTAATTAATATACAAGTACATGTAAGTAAAAAACTTTAAATGTAAAGAACGGTACTTACGTGACGATTTTCCTGTGAATTAAATAATGTGGGTTCCTCATTAACAGATTTTAATATGTCGTAATTAATATTATTATCGTAGTAATATATAATCGTGACTAATATTATAAAAGATGAAAATGTGTTTGTTTGTATGTATGTACAATATTTGATCTTAAATGCCGTAACTAATCTTGACGAAAGTTGGCATGCCATGCAATGTGTCTAACTATACACGGCAAAGGACATAAGTAGGGTACCTTTTATTTAAATTCCAAAAGCAATTCCTGAGGGACATCCAAATAACAGATTTAAGTGAATCATGGGTGTTTTTTCTAGTATTACGGAAAACAGAAGACAACGGATAAAAATGTACTAAAGTTTTGTGTACGAAATAGTTGCTATGTTCAAGAAATTGACGCCAAAAAATGTGAAAGTTAAGAAGAAAACGAGAAGCTCATTTTGTAATCTTCTTTTTTTAATTTTTGTGGACCATTCTCAATGGTAGAGAGTTATTAAATTTCTTCCGAACAAACGGAAAGAACCTAGAGTATGGACAATCCAATCCGCATGCAATGTTTGATATTGGCTCTAAAGCGCCCGTCCGTAAGCGTTTGTGTCGTTTTTCGACTGGTCTCTGATTAGAGATTATAAATAAATAAATAAATAACACGGGACAATTCACACCAATTGACCTAGTCCCAAAATAAGCTAAGCAAAGCTTGTGTTATGGGTACTAGACAACGGATAAACATAATTATATAGATAGATACATACTTAAATACATATTAAACACCCAAGACCCGAGAACAAACATTCGTATTTTTCATACAAATATCTAACAAGGTAATACTGTTTGCGAAAAAGTATCATGATTAGCTTCTAAGCTTACAACAAAAGATTTTTTCAAGTATTCAACTGAACTAAAATAGTTAATCGATCGCAACATTGCGTCCATTCCGACTAAGTTACTTTTCCTACCATTTTTCTACCCCATACTGTTTTATCCGTCAATTCCACCTACAAACCGATATGGCTCCTACGCCTTGTACCTAGAGTCTAGTTACTATTTAAGCCACGACCACAATTCTCCTTCCGAGTCCATTCAATTTGCGCCGGCGAGAAGTTATGCGTTTTTTATTGCAGTCAACTATAAAACTGACGCTCGATCATGATGAGGAATCATTCGGGCGACGCTTGTCTACACCAATAATTGCTTAATCAATATCGATTCAGAGTTCTGAAGACAGTCTACGTGGTTAATGTTTGTTTATTATTTTATTTTTCACTTTTCAATGAATTTGAAAAAAAAAAATTAACTAAATTTGTGAGGTTACGACACCGACAAAACATAGTTATAGGAATGACAACCGATTACTTTCTTTTAGAAATTCACATTAACGGCGCAATTCATGTTGCTCTTGAGTTTACTAGTATTATCTAGATTAATAGGTAGTCGATGAAATAAAATTACGGGAAACGTTGCCTGTTAACTACGTAATCGATGAAAAATTTAGACAATTAATAATAGCTATTAATACAAGATGAATATGTATACCTACTGGAACCTAGTTTTTTACTACCTACCTAGACAGAAATAAAGTTAACTAATGCGTACCTAATTTATTTTTCTTAATCCAGATTTAGTTAATTTAAACTCCTGAGACCCAGAAAAATGACATTGATTGTGTATTTCAATTAGGAATCCCTTTGTTTTGAAATCTGTACAAAAAATTGTACGCGGGGTCTTAGGAGGTTAAGTAGCTATATTAAAAAGCGTAAAACCAATACCTAACTGCGTGGTCACCGTACATTACATTTCATCCATTCATCAAGTTTAAAATAAAGTAATTTCTCACTTTACTTCCTTGTTCACGTACCTAAGTATGTACTAACTTCTTACATTTCCTACAACTCGTGCAATTTCTTGTAAGAAGTTTGTATAAGCAGGTTAATTTTAGAAAATTGTTAAATATAAAGATTTATTGCTAAACTTACTCGAATCCTTAGAAATCAGGTGTAGGGTGACAACAATTGCAGCTAGAAATTTGAGTAAAAAAAACTATTCTATCTAATCTAGTTTGTTAATACCTAATGTTAATTGCAACCGATAGCAAAGAAAGAGAAATTGGCTAGTATATAAATACTAATCATTCTGTATAGTACGCATTGTTATTAGATTATTAACGGTGTTGCCCCAAGATTAAACTATAAAACCGATTAGTTGAGTGAGGCAATGCGTTTAATTGGTCATATTCCGTCTCGGCGGGGACAATACAAGTGAATGATGACAATGCCGCCGTAAAATTGACGATTATTGTTCACCTTATTGCTAACTACTCACTTTTATTACCAAACCAGTGGAAAATGGAGGCTCACTATTTGGTGAGTACACATATACGTCGCTTATATAATGCAGATAAGGGCATCATTAAACTGAACTAATTACTAGTATTCAATCGCTTGTGGTACCTACCTATGCGCAAGAGGTAACTTTGGAATCTAGACATGCTGATATAAAAATTACCCTTTTCCACTTAATATTCTAAACCAATTCAAATTACCCAACCAATTATTTGTCATTAGACACGCGTAAGTACTATTATTGTAATCAGTGAAACTTAAATATGACCACAAATCCACAACGTTCAGGAATTGTCAAGTGTCGTTATTTTGGTACTTCTTTCTTTACTTTTAAAATGTACATGACTTCACAGTGTAATAAATAAATAAATATCCTTTCGGCCTTGTCAAGCATTTCCAAGCAGTTCTTTAACAAGCTCCTCGACACCTCAACTTCTAGATCTGCCAAGGACTTAGGTAGTAACTCCCTGCTTTACTTTGAAACAACACAATAGAGCATGCCGTCTTAGTCGACATTATGCTGCTTCTTTTTTTATGTCTGCCAGAAACATATTATGTATAGATCCCTGGGTTTGGGACCATTGCTCTTTGTCGTGACGAGACACCCAACGGATGGGTCATGCCGTTTTTGCTTTGCAATCTAGACGCCCTCATAAGCACGTTATCTTACGCGCATATATGGAATCTAATTCTTATTATTTACCTACTTGACATCTGTGAATAAATACCTACAAAATAAAATTGAGTGAAAAAAATGTAACGGAGACAACTCACGCTCAGCACCAAATTAAATTCCCGTCACACAACACAAATGATAAACGAGTACTTATAAAGGAGGGCGCATTAACCTAAGTACACATGAGGTTGTCCAATGAAACGCTAGCGAAATCCGAGATGCGGCCTTAGTGGCGAGCGTGCTACAATCCATTACGTACAGCGCCGGTGTGAGAACCGGGGGCGCTTCCATTAGCTAATTAACAGCCGCCTCCGACCCCTTTCTTAGCCAGATTGTTACCGGACTGTCTCTGGTTGCTAATTGATTTTAATAAAAAACCTTCACCTGCTACACGAAACCAGGTTTTTTTGACGATTAACTTTACTATTACCAAGGATTATACTGCTACGTATACATAACATACTTACATCTTCCGTGATCTCTAATTTAACTTCAAACCAAATGCGCAATCACCATCACCCCACAGCACAGCCGCTAACATTTATTAACCAAAAACCACATTTATTTCGCATTTAAATCCTCATCGAAACAATGTAAAATCACACCCCTCACTCCACGTTTCACCGCGGTCATCAAATTAAAAAGTTAAAGTCACCCCACGACCCACGAGCCGATGGTAGCATCGCGAGCTAATGGGGTAATGGCCAGCAGGCAGGGACGCGTGGCGGGCACGCGACCGACGTGCACCAACGCGATAATTTCATTATAATAATAAAATGAAGTCAAATGTGTAAACGATGACGCCGTGCTGTTTGTCAATGTGTGCCCGGGTCAATTCGACCCCTTTAGACGAGCATGCAGACAGGAGCTGTAGGTCATACACAACATACACAGCCCACAGCGTATCCCGGGAATGCAAAGTAGGTATGGTGTATCATTTTATTGGATTAAGCTAAATACATTCGAATCTCATTATATTTTCATGCAATTTGTACCTACCTACGTGAATGATTATTTTCATTAAATTAATTTTAAATTAAAGCAATATGTGGTATTTGCAAAAATTAATGTGTAATAAATGTGTACAACAACATGTGGTATTTACAAAAATTAATGTGTAATAAATGTAGCTGCAGGCAATTTTAATGAGGTTTCGTTTTACTAAAACTTGTACTATGCCCAATAAGGCAATTAAACTTCTAATCTAGAAAAAAAAACAAAGTATAGATAAGTATATAACTACAAAATCAAAACCTATCCAGCACAAAACAGACTTGCTGTCTTGTCATGTCAGTTACTTAATTTATAAATTGATAAGTTAGGAGCATTACCCGAAAAGTGCTCAGCGGGTACAATAAACATTACGGGCGCATTCATTAATAGAGCTGACCGCTGACAAACGGTGCCTTTGCCCCCCACTGGCCCCTCTTTACCCTATTATCCTCATAAACCCCTCGTCGCCCTCCCTCTCTTCCTCCTTGCTCCCTATCTCCCCATCTGCCAGGTGTAAAACTGCCCGGTCACGGAAAGACAGACATGCGATGCGGCTAATATGTTTTTATTATTAAAACTATACGTATTGCTCATCCCCCTGACACGAGGGGATGACCCATGAATATTCATACGGCGATTTGTTTATGGCACTTAATATTGTGGTGGCATGAGGAACCTATTACAATATAACTTCTATGATCAATAAAGGCGTAATTTTCTTTTACTTAAAATTCTTTGTTTTGTTTATGCGTAGAATCTGTTTGTCGCAGAAGCAGTACTTGGTAGATATACTTATCAATTTTTTGAAGGAGGTAAATCCGTCTGGGTTGGACGATTTGGTGTCGCAAAGTCTGTTTCTGTGTCGCTGTGACTAAGAGCTTACTTTTTCCGTTTCGTTATTTCTGAGTGGTACGATCTCCGCATATCTCGTAATTTCTTGAAAGCTTGCTGTTGTGAGTAATGCCTACATAGAGGAAAAGACGTGCCACGAGTAATGTCAACTTTATTGCCGACCTAATGTGTTCAGTTATCTTTAGCTACTATCTGCGGCTTTATTCCTACCTACTTCAATACGGGAAGCGATTGCTAAAAAGATAGCGTTACCATCAGTTTATGTCCTTTGCACTGCGTTCCAACTACGACGTCTACGGTGCTTGAGTCAATTAATACATCTTTTGTACAGTCGCGCTATTAAGTAGTTCATTAACATTACACGAAAATAATGAGATGTCTTTTTTACATAATACTAAAGACAACGTGTGGGTTCAACAGTAAAATGGGACCCACTAAACGATGGGTCTTAAATTTACACTGAAAAAGTCAAAAGTTTAACACAGAAAAGTGATTTTTCTCCCCCATGCAAAATTCCAACCCGATTTCAATTAACTTCGTAGACAGAGTCACAAAAATATTATTATGCTATTCTGTCGTCTTTTAAATATATACTTACATAATTACAATGTGATTAAACAATATGATAACGAACTAATTGACTGACACGTCAATTTTTATTAATATTTTCACCCAAAAATTCAACACGTTAACTCATTCTCCCTCCATCGACCTCGCCTCTCCACCCTCGGCTCGACATTTACCGAAAATTATGGGAAAAGCAAACAGAACTCGAATTACAATGTCTTTTATATTTTTCAATTTGGCTGCCGTGGGACCAGCGTTATGGTTATGACCTCGATATATACACGTTTATACAATAGAATGTGTGTCGCTCTTCGTTATGTCCGCGTCGTGAATGCCGCGTTTGTTTATCGATGGTCGCTTTTCACTGGAAAATAAGAACAATGCGAAGTGGCCTGAAGTTTCTTTGCAACATAAATTCCGAAAAACTAAAGAGGTGCGAGCCGGGATTTGAACTCTTCACGGGATTAATTGTTAAATGAATTAGGTTAACTTGAATATGTACTGTTTTTGCCCATTAAATTTTGCATTAAACATGTGTAACTGCTGATGGAGTTAATTAATTTCAATAAAGTATACCTTAATAAAATAATAATAAATAAACACACACAATATGCACACAATATTGGAAAATATTTAGTAGCCTAGGGTCCATCTTTACATGCACCATTTCAAAAACTTGAAAAAATATTCATACACTGTCGTGTGAAAATGATTAAGTATTTCAGAAAAAAAATATTAAGCATGAAAAATTACATATAAATTAAAAATGAAGAAGTGATTCATACTATAATTACTTTGTCTACACGTATATTCACACGTACGATGTGTGAACAGCGCAGACATATATACATACCATGGTATGTTTTGCAAAATATGAAAATACCCGGAGCTGTAGTGTCAGCGGCTTGGCACGCGATCTATTTACAAAGAGATTTATTGGCACAAGTTATACTTCTATTGATTTTTTAAGGCGTTCAGTGCCTATTGAAAATTCACTATGTGTAGAATTTCAAGTTAATTTCCACACGTACGAACAATTACATAAAATGCTACGTAGGCATCTTATAATAGTTATTAAAATTTTTAATCAATTAAAATCATTTACCCATTTAGTAAATGTTGGGGAATATTCTTCGATAGCAAAAGAGAGAAATGCAGACACTTACCTAGGCTTCAGGAACGCAGCTCCTGGGGGCCCCCGGTGATTTGTCGTCCACAGGCGTATATCTGGATTTGATGGACGCTTACGTCTGTTTTGCGCTAGTTTTTTTGAGTTTTTCAAATTTGGAAATTGGATTTTGAGCGGAGCGGCGACGCTGCACGCACACGGCGGTAAGAGGTTTTTTCGAAGAGATTAATTTTACGTTGGCAGCACTGTCTTAGAGGTGCTGCGTTTCGTTGTTCCTTTTTTGGAAAGCGTTTGGTTCGCATCTGCGTTCCATCTTGCTATCGACTTGTATGGATTAAAAATTAGTTAGAAAACAAATGATCGCCTTGTGCTAGCTAGACGATAAACTCTAGAAATACGGAACAGTAAATATACCATTTAGTATAGTGTGGTAAGTATTGATTAAACAACACACGGATTTAGCAGTATTTCATGTGGGAAAATTGAAATTAAAGACATTTTAAATACAAAGTTTGTTTACATTGTTTGCTATTTCAATTGACTGACAGTTTAAGTAGGTTTCCACAGTCAAAATGCCAAAAACGGTAGCTTTATAAGTATTTCCTCCACGTCTGTTTTGTCTATTTATATGTCTGTCCGCGGCTTAGCTCGGAAACTCTTGATCACACGTGCCGAGCAAACGGGTGAGACAGTAAAATGTTTCTCGGCCGAGACAGTGATGTAAGCGAGTAGCTGTTCACACGTATTTTGAAATTAGCACAGTCAATTCAGTTCTCATGTGGCCGAGTGGCGAGACAGTGAACGTTCAGACCTGCCGAGTGAGCGAGCGAGACAGTGCCTGATACGTGCTGGCCTAGTAGATAGAACGGGGGCCGAGCTACTGTCTCGCCGCTTCGTTCGGCCGAGCGCTCAGCCCAGCACTCGGTGCTATGTTTATACGCACCGAGTACTCGGCCGAGAGCACTGTCTCGCCCGTTTACCTACTCGGTACGTGTGATCAAGGCATTAGTACCTACTAGGAAGCTGTAATTTACTATGGGTACAGTCAACCACTTTGATTCATAGGCCACCATAGAAACTGTCATCCTGACATTTGCGTCATTAGAAAAGCATTGTTATAAACAAATAAATTAATATAGTATGATACGATAGGGTTCCGCGGCGGCTCGTGAATCAAATTGGTTTACTGTACGGTCAAGTGCAAAAATAAGTATCGATTTAATCCTCCCATCGTTATATACCTACCTATACCTTAATTCGACGACATAAGAGCTATGGGACATATTTATGAGCAAGTTGTGTGCACCCATGTTTACACTTGACTGTACATAAAAAAACCGGCCAAGAGCGTGTCGGACACGCCCAAGATAGGGTTCCGTAGCCATTACGAAAAAATCAAGTAAAATTTTTTAAGGATTTCGTATGTGTACGGAATCTTCCAAGTTTGGGTATGTTTTATACCTTAGGCTACTATTTACTCTTAAACTACAAATAATTCCCAAGCAATCTTAGCCGCTATAATTTTCCTTGTAAATTTAATATATTTACTTCTATTCTGAATTTTTTCAAATTTTTCCACCCAACAGTTTAGATTTTAGAGGGGGGGAACGGTCGATTTTAATGAAAATTTTCACTTTAAAGTTGAATATTTCGCAAACAGATCACTGAATAGAAAAATCATGTTGGCAGCCCCCTAATAGTTTTAAAAGACCTATCCAACGATACCCCGCACTATAGGGTTAGTCGAGAAAAAAAAAATCACCCCCACTTTAAGTCTATGGGAGGGGTACCCTAAAAAAAAATATATTTTTTTTTTATTTTACCACTTTTTTCGCGTATCTGATATGTATATTCATGCCAAATAATAATAATAATAATAATAAGTCTTTAAAAAATCTAGCAGCTTTGCGAAGCGCATTTTTTGATTCAGGAAACCGTTAGAGAAACAAAAGTTTATAATGAAGTCCGTTTTTCCCTATTTCCAGCTAAATGTTTGTATTGGGATTTGTAAAAAAAATCAAGGCATCAGTACATATATAATGCAAACCTTAAAAGGAAAACTTTTACAGCTAAGTAGTATCTATGTAGGTTAGACAAGTTAACAAAGAAAAGTTCGACCAAATCTTAATATTGAATAATTGCTGCATATTAATACGGAACCCTATACCGCGCGCGGCCCGACACGCACATGGCTGGTTTCTAATATTTTATCCTAGAACCATCCATACTGAAAACATCAAACTATGTGTCAGTATCTATAATGATATTAATAGAGTAGGTACATAACTAAGGAAAGAAAATTATTTTCGGGAAGCTTCGAGACGCTCCTGTTGTCCCTTTACGGCGTTTCACTGTATAACCGTGTCTTATATTCTAAGTAGTATCAAAAAGAAAATCAGTTGGTTTCAAATTAAAATAGCGATCGTTACCTTCCACGTGGTTCCCCACCACCGGCCGCGGTGGGCGGCGCCCACTATCGACCGGCCGCCCGCCCAGCGCCGCCCCCCGAGCTTGTCATATCCTCCACAGCGGTGCCAATGTGTGTTCACTGCCTATAAAATGTTATTGCTATTAGTTATTGTTGCCGTAAGTTTGAAAGCGATAGTGGCTTCACAAACCCCCTGTAAGTAAGGGCAAAGGTTTTTACCAAGGTACTTATGTTTGTTTGCTGGAGATCAAAGCTAGAGGCTTGAAGTGGAGAAAACAATATTTAGTTTGCTTCCACTTAAATAGAACTTATTGTGATCATGTAGATCCTCTGTATCGGACTTGCAAATCGAATCTATAGGAATACTGTCATGAATCTTATTTTATCTCGCTTTTTTAAGTTCCTCTAAGAATTTCTATATTTTGTTATTTTCGTCTTCTTAATTGGTTAAATGGTTCAGATTTGAACATAGTTTTTCGATTTAAGATTCTACTTTTACTTAATTAATTTTACGTATTTGATATCAGTTAAAATAGTTTTTGCTGGTATCTACCAGTATTAATAGTAATTGTCAGTGATAGTAAGGACTTATGGGCATCTCACTAAAACATACATACCTACTCCGATCAGGCAGGAGTAAGCGAATGTTGACGCCAAATTACAAAAGGTTAATGATAAAGGAAAATCTAATCTTTATTATATATTTATGGATATCGGTTCTTACTATTAATTTTCTATCAACCTAGGTTTTGGCGTTAACAAGGGTGGTAGGTAATCTTTATAATTTCCAAGTCCTACCTGAACGTCCAGTCACCGCTTGGTGGTCTATCATCTGCTTCGCTACGATATGATATTTTCCCTCTGCTATGCCTCTGATATGCCTGGAGATTGTTTCCACCGCCTGTTGATAGAACGTAATATCAGCACTAAGTATAGACAAGGTCAACTCGAGATCTTAGCCTCGACACTATACCACGATGAATAAGACATACATTGCACTTGGGATCCCAGTTGCCTATATTTGTAATTACTATGATCAGAATCTCTACTGTGACTATTGTATTTGTCCCTAGTCTAATACTTAGCTCAAGTTAATCAGCCTTTCAGGATCCAGGATCAGGTTCTACACCCTTTTTCCCTTTGCACTAACTTGTACTTTCTTTCAATCACCGTTTTCTAACGTCTAACTGAAAATAGCGCCAAAAGTATCTGTCATCTAAATGTTACCAGCTACGAATTTTTAGGATTAGTTCACATGACTTACCACAGGTTCGCGATGATCTGCGACACTCCGGACATCAAAAGAAGCTTATAGAAGAGCTGCTAAGTGGCGTGTCCACTCGGCAATCTTCTCTCGGGCTCGTTGAGCTGCAATGCGCTCTGGTCTCGTCTCAGCGGGTAAGTCACTCAGTTCCATCTCTTGTGGAGTAGCCTCCGGCTCTTGTTGAATAGTTTCCTCTTGCCTATGAGTAACTTCAGACTCTTCCGTTGACAATTCTGTGCCTTGAACTGCTTCAGCTTGTTTTTGACTATGTACTTCATTTGGTACCTCCATGTTATCTTGCATCTCAGTTCGACAGTTTTCCAGTTCAAGTCTATTTTCAGGTGGTATCTTATGTAATCTTATGTTAGGTTGATCTGCAGGTAAAGTAAGTTCCATTTGTTCGATTACTGGAATTTTTTCTCCTGAAGATTCTCCGCGGCAGTCGGTTTCCAGTGGATATAGGTGCCCAATGGATCTGGTAAGTTCTATGTCACCAACCTTTACCTTCGCTACCCTACAATATCCATCTTGACCCTTGATCAAGGTTGTTATTTTCCCCTCTTTCCAATTTATCCTTTTCTTAGAGTCGTCGTAAATCTGAACCATATCCCCTACTTGTGGTAATTTATCAGAAGTGGATCTTGGCTGTTTGATGGTATATCTTTGCTTTTCCCTCAAACTTGTTAGGTATTGCCTTATAAACATATCCTTAAACTCCCCTAGAATCATGGTACCCCTTTTCCAGCTCGCAATGAGGTCTACTTTTGTGGCAGTGATCTTGCCCATGTTGTCTATCTTCATTGGTTCAAGAACCACGCAATCACCTAATCTCAAGAAGTCCACTGGTCTCAGCACACGGTCCAAATCTGCGCCAACGTACGTCAGAGGTCTTGTGTTAATGACTCCCTCAATCTCTTTAATCACTGTGAGTAACTGGTTATCGTTCAGTAAGTGTTTTTCCAATGTGCGCTTCATACAATGCTTCGCCAGGGCTACGAGCCGTTCATACACTCCCCCGTGCCATGGAGCCAACTGAGGGATAAACTTCCACTTAATACCGTTTTTTATGCAATACAAGCTCGTCAAAAGTTCTGATGTCAGTTTGAATTGAGGCGCATTGTCCGATAATATCATCTTTGGCTTCCCTCTGGAGGCTATGAAACGTCTCAACGCAAGCAGACATTCTTCAGCTGTTAAGTCCTTTACTATCTCCATGTGAACAGCTCTCACAGCGAGACAGGTAAATAAACATGCCCAGCGCTTCTCCTTTCCTAGTTTCGTTGCAACCAATACTGGACCGAAATAATCAAGACCTGTATAGGTATAAGGATCACTGTAATTCGCTCGCTCCACTGGTAAGGCTGGCGTAGGAGGAAGCCGGTATGGTCCTCCACCCTGCTTAATGCATTGATTGCAAGTTTTAAGTACTCTCTGTACTTGTGTCCTACCCTGAAGTATCCAGTACTTTTCACGGATGATATTTAAGGTATGTGGAACTCCCACATGGTAGTTTTCTTTGTGAGTCTCTAGGATAACCTTATCTGTAAACTTAGATTTGGGCGGTAAAAGGACTGGGTGTTTCATATCATAGGACCAACGGGTATTTGACAGTCGTCCTCGACTTCTTAGCAATCCATCTACGTCTAGATATAGCCCTAAGTTTCGGGTCAACTGAGTTTCCTTTCCACTCACTTCTTCTGGGAAATGTTCCTTTTGCAGATCTATAATTTCTGTTAAATGTGTTTTATCTTCACTAGTCTCAGTCCCTACCTGGATAGCATGTTCCTGTTCTTGAGCTGTATAGTCTTCAAGATCCATATCGAGTTGAACATCAGGTATGTCCTTCTCGCAATCCTCCACTGACATCTCTGGATCATCGATGATGTCCAGGCCCTCCCCAGCAACAACAAAGGCTTGTCGATCTTCAGATTTTGTACTACTTGGCCAATGTTCTTGTTCCTTGGAAAGAAATTCAGGCCCATTGAACCACAATCCCTTTTTACTCTCCCACAGCTCAGGCCGAGTAGCTAAATCAGCTGGGTTTCTATTCGTATCTACATAGCGAAATTCGAAGTCTTTGTTCTCTTTGATTTCGTTAACACGACGAGTAATAAACGGAGATAGCAGTCTATTCGATTTGATCCAGCCAAGCACAACCAGACTATCAGTCCACAAATATTGATTTTGTATGGATAAGTCCATGTTTGCTTTGACATACTTCATCAGCCTGCTACCAATTAAATATGCTAACAGTTCCAGCCGGGGTATTTTCAAATCCTTTTGATCCTCTAAGGGTGTTATCCTGGCCTTTGACATAAGGAATGCTACCTTAATTTCTCTCTCTCCGACTATACGTAGATATGTCACTGCAGCATATGCCTTCATAGAAGCATCTGTGAATGTATGAAGTTCATATTTTACCTTTGACTTTGGTGATACATTTCCTATATGTCGTGGTATTTCAATATCTCTAATCAGTTTTAGGTTGTCTAATATTTTTGGCCATTTATGTATGAGCTCTGTTGACAAGTTTGTATCCCATTTAGTCTTCATCTCGCAGATCTCTTGAAAGAATATTTTTGCAGATAGGATAAGTGGTGAGGCGAAACCACATGGGTCATAGACCCTTGCTAATGTGCGTAAAACGTCTCTTTTAGTAAGCTTCTTCTCATGGCAATCTAAGGAGTTATCATTAAATTTCAGTTCTAAATTATCCCTTTCCACGTTCCACATAAGGCCAAGAACCTTTATTCGGTCCTTTTGTGGTGCTCTTAGTGGCTCAGGAATAGTTTCCAAAAAATGTTTATCATTGGACATCCATTCTCGTATATTCATGCCCAAATCTTTGAAGACTTTTCTGGTTTCTTTATATAACGTGGTAGCTTTGTTATAGTCTTCAGCGCATGTCACGAGGTTGTCAACATAACATCTGTCAGCAATGTTCTTAAGAAGGGTTTCATCTTGTGATAAATGATGTCGTATCGTGGCTGTTAAGAGAAACGGGCTCGATATTATTCCGAACGGCACTCTACAAAATCTGTAATGAAGAATATTGTCTTCAGTGGGTTCTTTGGACAAATCCTTTACCCAGAGGAATCTCGTGACATCCTTGTCTTCATCTTGAAGACCGACCTGAAGAAAGGCCTTCTCTATGTCTGCTGTTATTCCTATTTCTCCACATCTAAATTTTAGAAGTAGGGCAGTCAAGTCTTCCAGCATTGATGGTCCTCGATACATACATTCATTCAGGCTCTTGTAATCCTTTACTTTAGCTGAAGCATCATAAACAATACGCCCTCTTTTTCCTTCTTGTTTCACTATATGCCCTGGTAAGTAGTGAATAGGCGGGTTTACCTGGTATATCGGTACTGTTTGGGGTTCTAAAACTTCAATGATATTGGCTTCAAGTTGTTCAGACAGTATCCGATCATATTCTGTTAACGTCACACTATCAGATCTCCTCAGTAGGCTTTTCAATCTTCCATAAGCCAGACTGTAATTGGTTGGTATATCTGGAGGGAACTGTATCCAGGGCCACTTTACTTCATACCGTCCTTCTGCATACTGGATGGTATCATTGAAGAATTTCACCGCTTCTTCTTCCCTAGTTGTTTTAGGAGAGTCCGTTATACCAATGCTCTCAAGTGCCCATAAGAACTTCATGTCGACATTTCTCAAAGGCAAGTCGGGTTCTGTAAAGTATGGGCAACTCGGTCCGTGACATTGACAATATGTTACTATGGAAAGAGCCGTGTCATAAATGTTTCCATCTGTACTCCCTGTTACCATCCAACCGAAGTCAGTATCAATTAAATGTAAATTCTCTCCAATATGGCGAGGTCTTCCTCTAATAAAGGAGAAATAATAATCGTTTCCAATCAGCATATTAATTGCATCTCCCAATGATTCATCATCAGCTATGATATCTACAGTTATCTTGTCTGGAAAGTTTAATATCGGGACAGTATTAGTGATATGGGGGACCACATTTACTCTTATCCTCTTCTGTAAGCCACGTTTGGTCTCTAAGACGATTTCCCCCGCAGGACTAATAATCTCCTTAGGTTTATTTGAACCAAATGTGTATACCATAAGCAAGTCTTCATTTTCTGGTGTAAAATTGATTGATTTAGCTAACTTAGTTGTTATGTAGCTCCTTTGACTTCCACAGTCTAGTAGGATGCGGCATGACTGTGGATTATCCTGTTCGGTCTTATTCCTTATTACTGCAGTTGCTGTCTGCAAACAAGAATAAGAACATACTGAGCTAAGGTTTATCATGTTTTGATCATCATTTTTGAGACTTGAAGTTGTATTCTCACCTGCAGCCTCCGCCTGAGGTATAGTAGACTTCAACTGTTTTGGGCAAAGCGCACGATTATGTTTTCCTTTACAGTGATGACATCTAAAACTCATTCTGCAATTTCTTAAAATGTGTCCTTCTCTCAGGCATAAATAACATTTATTTCCTAGTCTCTGCCTTCGCTCTTTCAGTGTTGCATATTTAGTGCATTCGTCACTGTAATGTGAATGGGAATGACAGAATCGGCATTCCATTCGAGGTTTCTTTCCATATTCCGGTTGAAAGTTCTCTCCTTTGAATGTTCTTTTCCTTCCAAAGTCTCGATGCAATTTCTTAGTGTTAGGGCCTTCACTGGAGGTATTGTAAAATGGTCTGCTATTCCTTTTAGATACGTTTTCTACAGCTTGTAAGGTCCCTGTCGTACAACTTTCTGTATCTGTGGAACTTTGTTTGGCTTTGGAGGCCTCTTCCTTGTCTGCAAGCAACTTCGACAGCTGAGTCCTTATTTCATTTGTGGAATCATCCTTTATGACTCTTTTCAGCTCATATACGATAGTTTCTGGGAATTTTCCAAAGATCAAAGTTCTGAAGAAACTGTGAGAGACATCCTCACCTAGGGCATTTAGGACTCGCAGATGACGTTCTAGTTCATTAAACACTCTATGACAATCTACAATCGCTTCACTAGCCGGTGTTATTTTACTGAGTGCAGCATAATGAGCATCCTTTATGTAGCTGTCTCTGCCATAACGCTCCCTAAGTGTTGTGACTGCTATGGCGTAATTTGCGTTTGTTGCTTGTAAGCCTTCCACTAAACTTTTAGCTTCGCCCTTTAGAGCCGCAGATAAATACAGAAATTTATCTACATCTGGTAAATCTCGCTGGTCAATCTGAGACCTGAACTGGTCCCAAAAGGAATGCCAGTTTAAGATGTCCCCATCAAATGTAGGCAAACTCAGTATTGGAAGTTTTCCAGTTACGCATTTAGTAGATGTTGTTTCCTTGGTCTTGGCATGTTGGATTTTAATCTTTAGCTCACTCAGAACCTCCTCCGCTTCCAACTGATGTGTAGATATAATGGAAATATCATCTGCTGATGGATTATTGACATATTTGAAGTAATTGTTTAAGTCATTCGTTAGTTTAAGTAATACGCTTTTTAATTTAGACGCGACTACTTCTGCATTCAAGACCGCTTCTTGCAGTGACTCCCTCTTGATCGTTTCGTTTATTTGTTTAGCTGTAGCAGTATGTTGTAAGAGTCTGTCTGAAGTCACTTTTAATATATTTTCCCAAATTTGATCCATACTTAATTTGTTTGTAAATCTGTGAAAGACCATAAATATTGACCGTGTGTAGGATTTATAACAATATTATCTCACTTTCAAATGAAATCAAACCTAATGAATAATGCTCAGAACGAATTCACTTTGCACTTACCATGAAAGTCACAACGCTGCGTTACGCTTTAGCCAGATGATTTCAACACAAAATATGCGTAGCTTGTTGTAAAAAACAAGTATATTTCGCCACTTAATCACACGTTATTTTCGTTTTACACTTTCTTTTAGTTTTCCTTTTTACAACTCTGACTCTGAGACAAACTTTCGTACAGACAAGACCGGTAGATAGAAGAAAATTTCCACTTTGACGTTTCTCAACGAACAAAAACCCGCGAAAGGGTCGTATTTTTCTAAGTAAAATTTAATTAAAAAAAATAAAAAATCGATAATCGCGAAAATTATTTCCATAACCATAGATACTAGTTAATCGATTGAAATCGATGGTCATCGAATACCGTTATCATTTTACTTACATGTTGGCACGGACTACGGTACCAAATTTAGTTGGTCAAACAGTAGTAAAATAATTTCACCTCAAATTGCTTCGTGGAAGGTCACCATCGGATATCGATATTAATACCCAAAACATCATTTAAATAATACGCTGGTCTCCGGATTGATTAATGTTCTACCCCGTCACTAACAGTCCGAGCAAATGATTTTACACTCTTACCCGATATCGGGCTGCTGGACTCTTGTCTGTTCTTAGCCAGCGTCATTGAGCAAAAGCATAAGCATTTGCACCCAGCACGTCGGGTCGCCAGCTGAACCTACCACCGTGTCTGACAAAACGCTGCACGAACAATGATACAGCACTCCGCCACGCCACGGCGATACACATTGGTCTGCGTCAAAAAATGAGCGAACGAGAACGTTCACACCCAGCACGTCGGGTCGACAGATCCCTTAAACATCCGCGTCAAAACATGAGAGACCACCAAGGTAGCCACACCCAGCACGTCGGGTCGCGGGACTGTAACCTGTTCTTAGTCTGCGCCTCTGCCAGACCGAAACCAACACTAGTCAGGACAATCCGCGTCAAAACATGATCGCCGGATTATCAGCTATCTAAAAGGTAGCTTCCTTATAACATAACAGGGTTTACACAGAATTAACAGACGTAAACGATAACAAATAAGGAAGACGGGGTTCTACTCGCTAGCATCAGGAGACCCAAGATTATGGTTTATATAAAAATAATAAAACTTGATTTTCAAGCTTATCGTTCCATCGTTACTATTCATCGGTGACGAACTACGTCGCATCACAATTTGACCTTTGAATTAACATTATACAATATTAGGTATTTTATCTTAAGTTACGAAGCTATTTTATAGTGTAACGTACGAAAAACTTGGTTGTGAACAACAATAATCGTTATAAATCGATGATTTGGACACTGCCAAATCGATAATACAAACTCACTTACTTACCATTGCTCGATTGATGGCGTGCTCTACTTGAAAAATTAAATTGAAACAGAAAAATACATCTTTTTTTTTTTTTTTTTTTTGTTAATGATGGCCAAAGGTGACAAGGCCATGCGTTCGATTATCTAAATGAGACGAATTATAATCGTTCACATATAGTTAGGTTATTTCTAGGTTAGTTTTTTATTCATTGTACTACTCATATTTTATACGCTTTCAAATAAAATAACAATCGTTCACATTGGACTTGGAAATATCCCAGCACTTCTTCACCATGACGCCAAATTACAAAAGGTTAATGATAAAGGAAAATCTAATCTTTATTATATATTTATGGATATCGGTTCTTACTATTAATTTTCTATCAACCTAGGTTTTGGCGTTAACAAGGGTGGTAGGTAATCTTTATAATTTCCAAGTCCTACCTGAACGTCCAGTCACCGCTTGGTGGTCTATCATCTGCTTCGCTACGATATGATATTTTCCCTCTGCTATGCCTCTGATATGCCTGGAGATTGTTTCCACCGCCTGTTGATAGAACGTAATATCAGCACTAAGTATAGACAAGGTCAACTCGAGATCTTAGCCTCGACACTATACCACGATGAATAAGACATACATTGCACTTGGGATCCCAGTTGCCTATATTTGTAATTACTATGATCAGAATCTCTACTGTGACTATTGTATTTGTCCCTAGTCTAATACTTAGCTCAAGTTAATCAGCCTTTCAGGATCCAGGATCAGGTTCTACACCCTTTTTCCCTTTGCACTAACTTGTACTTTCTTTCAATCACCGTTTTCTAACGTCTAACTGAAAATAGCGCCAAAAGTATCTGTCATCTAAATGTTACCAGCTACGAATTTTTAGGATTAGTTCACATGACTTACCACAGGTTCGCGATGATCTGCGACAAATGTAGTTTGAATGGACATGTACCTACTTGAATAGATATTGATACTGGACTACTACTACGCACAATTACAATGTCTTTGTTTCACCTTTTCGATCAATCGTCTTTACTTACTTCAAGGGCTCCCGAACTTTGACCTTGGGACGTATACGATATACGACCCTGGCTGTAACTATTACGTTCACTGACCGAATTTACCTGGTAATGTATGTATCCTACATCATCACGGGCCTTATGCATAGTTTATTGCCGACTGTATAAGCGATGTTCAAAGAGAATTTCATAGTTTTTCGTGGCTATGCAAGCCGAGACGGGAGCGAAATAGGTACTTATAGAACTAATGATAAAAAGTCATGCATGCATCGTCTGTATTTCCTTAGAGACCCGTAGGCTTATTGTCTAACGTTTTTGACGCTTGCCTTCGCAATCGCTATCTCTTTCTGTCAAACGGTATAAAACGTTGACAGAAAGAGATAGTGAAAGCGAAGGCAAGCGCCAAAAGCGTTAGACAATACGGCCTCTGGTGTCACCACTTTTACCTCCTTCCTGACACGTTTTTTGTGTTTTCTTAGAACTTAATTAATTCTGGTAGTACCAATACTTGTTACCTACTAATGAATATTTTTTGAAAAACTATTTCTGCAACGACCTTTTTTTGAGCAATTAATTTAAGCGACGCTTCGTTATAAACTGAGACGGAACAACATGTTTGACAAATATGTGGTTGTTGGCCATAATAGTGCCTCACGCTTTTGGCTCGTATAACTTCTTATTAGTTCGGTCATCTGTGAGTACCTACTCTGCTACAAGCCTAGCATCATTATCATCATCATTTCAGCCGTAGGACGTCCACTGCTGGAAATTAGGCTTTCCTCATTGATACCCAATCATTACGGTTGGAAGCAGCTTGCATCCACCTTGAGCCTGCGCCAAATCGTCCGTCTATCTCGTTGGTGGACGTCTCATGCTGCGCTTGCCAATCCGTGGTCTCCATTCGAGAACTTTTCAGCCCAAACTGCCATCGGAGCCAAGCCTAGCATGTGTAGGAATATCAATGCGAACGGAGAACACTATCGTCGACATATTGTCCTTTGGCTCGCTTGTTTTTCAGTGTTTTAAGCAATCTGCTTGATAATCCAGCATCGGGCAAAGTCACAGTGTTAATCATAACTGTATTATACAGTTGTACGATCAACAGCATGTGTATCCTGTTTTGTTATCGCCGCGGATTTTACGAAAGCGCTTTGAGGTAATTGCCTATGCCTTATACGAAAAATGTTCATTTAATTAATTTTAATTTTAGACTAATAAGCGAGCCGCTCTGTTTTTTTAGCTGGAACTAACATGACATTTCCATCTATAGGTATAAAAGAGTAACATGACTGACTGACTGACTGATTGTTTGACTGACACAACTCATAAATAGCGCAAATCACTGTAGCTGGAAACTTGACATTCTTAATATTAGTTCTGTGTGAGCAGCCATTGTCGCGTATTGGTTATTGAAGCTCGTGCCACCTTGCGTGGGCGCAGCGTCTGAACTTCGCGGCTGAATTATGGAAATAGATCGTCGGCTCCGCGAGCTCAAAACAATGCCGTAACGGGATGCATCGCCAATTTGAATTCTTTTCGAACAAGGATGTATTATTTAAATATAGGTAAGTCTAGTGGGGTTTTTTTTAGGGAGACAGTGATATTTTAATCAAGATAAAGAGATGTTATTCGTTGTTGCAGAAAAAACACTTGATTTCAATTTACTCTTTTGCTTGGAAAATTGTTTAATTCAATAGATTACGTAGTTGAGTCGTCTGTGAGACATAAACACTGAGTACATTGCATCATAACATAACAGACGACGCTTAGGTACCGAATGTTTAAATCGATTAAATATGTACAGTCAAGGAAACTGAATCACGTATCAGGGTTAACATACATCTGCCAAAGAAATTATCGTGAAACTGATTGTGAAAAGTTTCTACCCTGGTACGCGATTCAGTTTCCTTGACTGTACCTTCGCTGTCGGAAACGCGAAGTAGGTAGGAATGCATGGGATTTAGATGTTTTGTTTCACCATCATTTTACATCTTTTATTAAATACAAACAAACCTTACGACAGTACTATACTGCTACGAGTATATTTTTTGCTGACTGTACTTACACTAAGTAGGTACATGTATCAAAGTTCAAGACAACCCGACCAGTAAAGGTGGCTAAAATTTAACTTGCCAGATCTGATTTCACACAGAAAGCGAGACAAGTGAAACTAAATAAAACTTGGAATAAATAAATAAATATACAACACCTTAAAAAAGTAACAGTATTATCATAATTACCTAATAGTCTCCTATAATACCTACTTAGCTGACTAGCAATTGGTGGTAGCTTCATACTTGCCGTGAATCTGAATAACAAATAGGTGTGCATCTAATGAGATTAATATACTTACCAGAAAACTTAGCACACACTATTTCATGCTAGTCACTCAGCACAACCAGTGTGTCAGTGTCAGTAAACCGTACCAAAAAAAATGCGTTTCATGAACGAGTTCCTTTAATTGACAACATTTCATTTTTTTGACACCTGCATTACTACAGGAATCGAAAGAGTTTTGCAACAGAGCATTTGCTATAGGTGCCGAGGGCTTCCCCTTAAAACCTAATTAGCACACAGTCCCGCGGGGCGGCCGGCGGTACGTATTTAAACATGAACTGTGACCCCGTTAGGCTGTACTATAGAATGTATAGGTAGGTGCGATTGCCAGTTATGGTCTTCACGGTAGTTTGCCAGTGAGAAATATTAAGTATTTTGAAATTTAACCAAAGTATCAATAATTATTTGATCTCAACTCAGCATTAGAGAAAGACAGGTGTAAGAAGATTGAAAGGGACGTACCTTCGACAAACATTAAGTATATGGGTTTAGGTATACGTGTAACGGGGTATTTTCCGCAACTCTAGAAGACAATTCTTCGCCTTTGTGCGTGATGACCTTTCCGGACTAGATACTAGATGATTTTTAATGGATGATCAGGATTTGAAAAATATTAATAACCAACCAAAATTGAATTTAATAGGTGAGGTCTCACGTAATTACCTCACTGTCAATTTGACTCCATGTACCGGAGCGATCGAGCTTCCCTTGGGATAGAAGTTAGAAATGCGTGTTTTTTCAGGAATAAGCAAGATTGATTGTTCACCCCTGAAAACGCCAAGTACCTATAGTAAATTTCATCAAAATCCCGAGATTACAAAAACAGATAGATAATTGTGCAAGAATTGCCGTTTAAAGGAATTCAGTGAGTATTCATTACAAATACTGATATTGTCTAGACCATTGTCTACAGAAAAAATAAAAGTTTGGTTTCATGTTATCTCGACTTTTAAACGTGTTCGCAGTAAATTACGGAATTTAAAAATTGGTAGGTAGGTATCTATTCACCAATTAAAAGACATCGTGTAAAGCAATAGCAAATTTTAATACTTTCATCTTTCATCATAAGTTGCTTATACATTTTCTTGCATTTATGATATTATACATAGAAAACTTAATTACAAAGCATAAAATTGACTATATTAATATGTTTTCATCCCATTATTCATAAATACCGTGTTAGGTTTCCGTTAGTTCATATTTATAACTTTTATGTATATGGATTATTGTTTTTTATTCTATAGTAAATAGAGAATACCTACTAGGTAAATAAAGTCACGAAAGGAGACTTCCTATTGGCCGGTCACGAGACAAGGCTTCGATGACGTCATGTAACGATACGCTAATTGATAAATGCGGCGAGCTCATTATCTTGGCGACCACCAATCATAACTTTTATTCCAGCCTTAAGCGACGCGCCCTCGATTTAATAAGCGATTACCTTACTGTGTTTGTGTGATACAATAACGTCACTTTCAATAACTTTTTGACAGATTTCACAATATTACTTGGATCGCCTTGAAATCTGATTTGCACTTTTCACTGTAAGGCTTCCTGATGCAGGATGCCTTATTGAGGATGATAAATATGTAATTGAATAGAATTTAAATTTAATATTTTGTAATCTTCTATCAACTGCTGCCAGCCTTTCAAAGGCAAAATACATAGTGACCTGTCCCTTATACAACAAAAGTAATCAGTGCTGCAATTGTACATATTTGTCAAGTTGTCACTTTTTCGTATGTAGAATTTAACAATTATATCAAAATATAAATACTCGTAATTGTTTTAGTGTGGGGTGACTAAACGTTATTTTTGCTAACTTTTCCAATACTAGGATTAGTATAAAATAATGTTAAGCCTCAACAATAATCCAGTGTTCCAGCAGCGTCAACAACATCACCGAATCAGAAAAACATTAAGTAGGATCTTGATTTAGGTATTACTAATACTACTTACTGCGCAACATTTCAAATGTACACTATTTATCTACATCTCCTAAACGAAGTTGCAATACTTAAGATTGAATATCGCATTTGCTTCATTCACTACCTAATCAAAATAAAATACGGCAACAACCAGTAACCGAGTTACCTTTGCTGAGAGCGGCAATAACTTACCTACTTTAAATTTATGATAAAATCTGTGAATGCAAGTCCGTCTTTCTTCGCTCGCAGGTACGAATCTGCGGGAGGTTCTAAATTTCACAATGACCGTCGGGCGGCGTAAGTCGACTGATTTAGCTGGCTCGTGAATGACTCTAACTGAAGCGAATAAAACGCCCAACGGCCCGGCCACGATTACGAGCGACGCATTTTCTTTGTTCATTGCGTATGCTGCCAGGTAACCACTGTGCGGAGAGCGTTTCAGACGCGTAATGAATAGAGAAAGCATTGCCCGCGCTGCCGGTAGCGAATGGTCGTGGCCGGGCCGTAATACGGTCACTCGTGGCACAGACTATCCACGGCACCGGCAGTACCTGATACTGCCTGACTCTCGGTAAACAGGTGCCCGATTGCCTGACGCACCTGTTGATGCTGTAGGACCATAACCTACATTTTTGTCAAATATTGGGCTTTGGGTGATTAAATTAATCGGTTTTAATGAACTCTACATAGAAACAGAACAGGGCCGGATTTAGGAAAGCACATCCGGGGTAACTGCTCCGGGTACTTAGGGGTCCGGGGCTACTTTACCCCCCAGCATGGAAATTTAGAGGGTTCAGTAACAATACCTATCCCGTTTTTAGGGTTCCGTAGTCAACTAGTTAGGTTTCCGTAGTCAACTAGGAACCCTTATAGTTTCGCCATGTCTGCCCGTCTGTCTGTCTGTCTGTCTGTCTGTCCGCGGCTAAGCTCAGAGACTGTTAGTACTAGAAAACTGAAATTTGGCATGAATATATATATTAGTAAAGCCGACAAAGTGGTTAAATAAAAAAAACTAAAAAAAATTTTTTTAGGGTACCTCCCATAGACGTAAAGTGGGGGTGATTTTTTTTTCTCGACTAACCCTATAGTGTGGGGTATCGTTGGATAGGTCTTTTAAAACCATTGAGGGGTTGCTTACATGATTTTGGTATTCAGTGATTTGTTTGCGAAATATTCAACTTTAAAGTGAAAATTTTCATTAAAATCGACCGTCCCCCCCCCCTCTAAAATCTAAACTGTTGGGTGGAAAAATTTAAAAAAATTCAAAATGGTAGTAAATATATTAAATTTACAAGGAAAATTATAGCGGCTAAGATTGCTTGGGAATTATTTGTAGTTTAAGAGTAAATAGTAGCCTAAGGTATTAAACATACCGTCACTACTTTGAAAAACTCGTATCTCAAATCAGCATGTAAACAAAACTGAACCTTGATACGCGCGTAATAAAGTTCACTTTGCCAGATTAACGATTTTGAGATACGAGCTTTTTTCAAAGTATTGACGATACCTAACTTTGAAGATTCCGTACACATACGAAATGCTTAGAAAAATATTACTTGATTTTTCGTAATGGCTACGGAACCCTATCTTGGGCGTGTCCGACACGCTCTTGGCCGGTTTTTTTATAGTCTTTTTCTTCTTAATGCTTCCAAATCCAAATCTGGCCACGAAGAAACATTTTTTTTACTTAAATAGCAGTATTTACTGATTACACAAGCACCCAACAAAAAACTAACCAAAAAAAACAACCGTCACTATTGTACCATTTTTATCTAACATTAACCTAAAACTCCTAAAAGTAGCCGGGAAACATACCTAAAAGTAGCAATTCATGTGCTTTGCCTACCCCCATTTAGATACAGGCGTAATGGTGTGTGTACACAAGCTCCAGGTTAGTTTTATCAAAAATCCTTGTAACATTTACACCTAGATTTTCAGTTGTTTTTGTACTGCTAGCTTCCCATGTGTTCGATGACCTCACGTAGGTTCAAGAGATGACATACACTAGCTTTATTTCACAGCACTAGTTTGAAGAACATTATCATTAAGTTGTAATGTTGAGGTAGGTACTAAGTACTATGTAGTGCTCGGTAGTACGAACGATCTACGGCACGCTTTAATCTGTGCGCTAGTTGCTTAAGCTCGTCTAGCCGCGCTGGAGGAGTCGCTTGCGCAATCGTTCGATCCGCAAAGGTCATGGAAGGAATTCGCGCGGTCCGGCGCTCTTGCGACACAGCACACTGTTCCACAGTTTCCACTCGGTGTATCGAGCAGAGCATATTATAATGGCGAAACGATTTCATGAAGGGCTCACTGCGCTTGCTTTGTTCATTGCCCTCGGTATCATTTTCTGTGACATCGACGCCATGTTGTGGTAATTGACTGAATCGGCACCTAATCTAATAATGTTCGTTGCTTGTGACCTATAAAGCCTTTGTTTGGCAGAGCTTTTAAGATAAAGGAGCTACGTTGGGCGTTTTGAAAGTCATAGGCAAAAGTACACTGGTTAAATAAGTAAGGTACGAGTACGTCTGTGACCGCCTACTAAAAGTGTATTAGCCGACACATTCCGATAAGTAAAGTGTGTTACAGTCCCTCCCACTTACTTAAGATAAACAATAGAAAAATAAATAGAGATTAAACATGGAACTGAATCATTTATCTATACGTGCTTTTATTTATTTACATGTTATTAACATAGGTGCTGAATCTTATCTATTGTACCTATGCAATGTCAAGTCTTTATTTATTAGATACTTAAATAACTGTAGGTATTTCGGTTTATGGGAATCATTCGTAGTATAGTTAAAAGTCACACATATACTATTTACATCGTTTCGACAACATATAAATTATTTATCAAATAAAACTAGCCTGCACAGAAGAGACGCAAATAATAATTAAAATAATGATACCCTATGTATGATGATGTTCAGAAACATTTAACTGTGTATGCGCGACTTCTATCAACTCCCGCTTTCAACAACGAAAACAGTTCAACAGAAATATCGAATTTAAACATTAAATGCATTATTTACAAAATAAGCTGGAACCACAGGTTTTTTTAAGCAATAATATACACTATGCTTAAAAGTGGGTAATTACTTACTTAATCAATTAACTATTTACTGAATGTGCCACCCTGTCGAAACAGATGTTTTGACACGATTTAGAACCCCAATGCAGCGCAAGCGGTTTCTTTGTAATGAAGTATTAATAAATGAAAACTATATTTTTTATACATCAATTAAAAAAACTCCTTTACATACAATCAATTGTCTTTATCTGTCACCTCATCTCATCACTTAGCCAAGTACAAGCAGGACACATCTTGCTATATCAGATTTGTAACTTTGTATGAACAAGGGGATCAGCTTTCTGGAGCTCAAAAACGAACCCTTGACAAAAAGGAAACGAAACGTCTAGGTGATGAAAAGCAAGCTTTTATCGACGAGTCGGACAACCTACTAATATCATCGAATACTTACGAGTACAAACTTTGAAAGCTTTACCACCAGACTGAAGGAAAGGTGCTCAGACTAATTCTAAGGTAGTAATATGTTTCGATGGCGATAGTTTTTACCATGCACCTCGTGAGCAAGCGCCCGCGCCGTCACCTGCGCAGCGTGGGCGGCATTGTATGCTAATGTGATGCCGGGCTCGGAACAAATCTGCCGCGTGCTCTACCAGGAGAAATTGTTGGAAATTATAAAAAGTGCCCACGTATTAAGGAAATTGGAGCCTTACTGTCAATAAGTCAAATATAAACAACGCGAACAAAAGTTAAAAAAAACGCTCTATATTTTCACTATGATCCAGCTCACAAAATAGGCGAAACATAATAAATATATAGAATAGAATAGAATATAATAGAATAATTTTATTTCAGGCTGCATAGGCCCATATAAAAATACCTTAAAGACGAACATACATATTTATATTACACTTAATTAACAACCTAATTACAAGCACGTGAAGTCTGTGACGTGGGCACTTTTGCAGTGTCACTTAACCGGCCACGAAACCGCCGGTAAGCAACACCTTTCGGCCAAAACTCCTCTCTTGTGAAGGTCGACAGTTGATCAGTCGGAACCCTCACCACAAATGAATTGAAACTTACTTAACTTACTTTCATGCTGTTTGCTAGCTGTATTTTGGCTTACCCTCTACTTTCTCGCTAAACATGCCCGTGCATGTAGACCTGATAAGTTGGTAAATAATGTAAGTTTAAATTTAAACATAAATACCAGGTCAATAATTTGACGCCATAATTGCCTATACAACTTGTCGACTAAACCTTTGATTCATCTAATCTTCGTCTCACAAACATTCCTCATAATCATCCTTAGACACCGAGAGGATCAAACGAAACACATACAATAGTAACACTTATAACCAAATGGTAGAGTTCAAATCAATTAGTGGAAGTGATTTCTGATAATCATTGCATTATTAAGATTCTGTCTCAGTGGTGTTCGTTGAAATTCGCTGCCTCACGGGATTTGTGGTGTGATCAGGGACAAGGATTTATAATGTTAAAGATATATTGGTAATACTTTATAGTTACCTACTTAAAAGTTCATAAGCCTTCTATATAAAAAGTAGCCGCACATTTTTCCAGTTGGGAATATCAGCCGCATAAATAGCAACTAGATTCCTAGACTACTCATTATCGTTAAAAAAATTACAACACGTTCCCTTGAATTTCAGACATCTGAGCTCGAGTCGCTGCTGTGCAAGCAGGAGGGTGCCTCGCTAGCGCCCGGCCACATGGACCTTTTCGATGGCGGCACTTCCTCTCGCGACGATGCGTTCCTGCGCCCTGCTCTCTGGGAGGACATCGCTTCCTCCATCAGGAACATCGATCCTGAAAATGCAAACATGCTCGCTCCCCTCGGAGCGACCCACGTCAAGCTCGAGGCGGACGATCCGTTGCTGGAGGAGTGCGCTACGCCGCTTCTCAGTCCTCTCGAGATCAAGACGGAAAGGATGTGCGTGGCGCCGACATACGCGCACCCGCAGCCGCCGCCGCAGCCGCAGCCGTCGCAGCACCCTTCCAGCTCCTTCGCCAAGTACCCGCAGTCGCGGCTGGTGTACATGTCCCCGTTGACGCCCCCCGGCTCCGACCAGGGCAGCCCGGGAAACTCTATACAGGTAACCCAGTTTACGAAGTAACGCGCTTAGCGAATACCTGCCGTGCAGCGTTTGATGGTACCATCCTTTGCTCAGCGATTGTTTTTTGTTTTCATGTTCTGTAATTCATTATGCTTATAAAGTACAGGTTGTCTGATAGTTCTGTTGTCGCATTATAGTATTGTCGCCATTATTATAATTAAGTAGTATTAAAGTATTTCTACCAGTAAAATTAATAATGTACACTTACCTTCGTAGTGAACGTGCTCGTAGAAGAGCCTGAACACTTAGGCAAAGTAAATTGGAACACGTACGTGACATTATTATGTAAAAAGCAGAAGCAAGATATGGTTGGATTGTTGCAGGGCGGGCCGCGTCGGACGCCGCCGCCGCCGTACCACCCGCCGCCGCTGCTTCGCGCGCCGCACGCGCCGCCGCATCCAAATGTGCACCAACACCATCACCAACAGGTACTTATAAACACAATATAACACTATTCTCAAGAGCTATAAAAGCTTCAAAACTAATTCTAACGAATTCATCCCGTTTTCACAGGTCTTGACGACTTTACTATGACAATGTTCGTTATTAAGCTTTTATCAAGACAAACGAAAGTGTAAAGCTTAATTTATAGTAAATCGGTTTATTAAGGACCAAGTTCTAAAGTAACAAACATAAAATAATAATAAAAAATGAACGTATACACAACCGGATTTTGTAACCTATTCTTTTTCTGACGTCGGTTAAAAAACAGACATTGCAGTAAACACAAAAGTGGCATATTATAGTCCGACAAGCTCGTGCGCGGCGCTCGGCGGAACCCTATCTGTCTCTGCCCAGAGGGAGTCTCTGCTGTCCTTAACGTGATTGTTTTTTAACAAGTGCGGCAAATGCTGACTGCGACAGGGTTCCGCGGAGAGCCGCGCACGAGCTTGTCGTACTAGGTATACCTATGTATATATTTACACGAACGCCTTCGGACACTATTTCGCACTCCAGTAACTACTTATATACATATTTCAGTAAGGCAAAGAATCAGTTTTATTTTTATTCGCAGAGTCGCATTTTATATAAGTTGGATTCAAAAGAGTTAAGGAAGAAGTTAGATAGAGGAAGTTAAATACGGTGAAATTAAAAATGAGTATTAATAATGGATTAAGAACTATCCCGAACTCTCTTATATGAAAATTTCTGTAACATTTGTGTACATTATGTGATATTCGTATTAAACAGTTAAAGAAAGATAATATTTACAAAAATCCAGTAGGGAAAATAGAAACCTCTTATGTTGATGAAAATACGTGCACAAAACAGTTTTGGGGTACGGTTATAAACGTAATTGAAAGATATATTTAAATAATATTTACTGGACATAATACTCGACGTTTTCTCGTGGTCCCATTGATTTGTCCCATCAATGGGTTCACGAGGGAGACTCATTTCTCGTAGTCCCATTAATAAAATATCACTCCTGTATGTAATATCATAGCATTAATTTATTCTTCAGTCAATATATAAAGAGGTTTGAAGTGCTAATTGATCGCTTTCTGAGTATTTATACAATACTACTAGATAATATCGTCAGGTTTTCCTGCGGAAAGTAAGTGTTAGAATGTGAAATTTAAATACTGGAACACAACGTAAGCAACGGTTGAAAATCCACCTATGAAATTTTTTTACGCATAAATAATGCGAACCTGAAATTCGCTGCATCTAAATAAGGCGTTCACAAAATATATCCAACATGAAATTGATTTGTTCCATCAGTGGGTCCACGAGGGAGACTTATTTCTCGTGGTCCCATTCTGTACAGTATGCATTTTACACAGGAGGTTCAAGATTCCAATTGAACTTAATGGGACCACGTGAAAACGTCGTAATACTTACGACTATTAATCTTGTTCTGGTGTTTTTAGTGTGGTGGCCTAGTGGGAAGCCGTGGTGGCCTAGTGGTTTGACCTAATACCTCTCAAGCAGAGGGTCGTGGGTTCGGATACGGGCTCGCAACTCTGTATTTTTCGGAATTCATGTGCGAATTGTATTTGAAATTTACCACGAGCTTTACGGTGAAAGAAAACATCGTGAGGAATCCTGCATACACCTGAGAAGAAATTCAATGGTGTGAGTGAAGTTCCCAATCCGCACTGGGCCCGCGTGAGAACTGTGGCCCAAGCCCTTTCATTATGATGGAGGCCTGTGCCCTGCAGTGGGACGTATATAGGCTGGGATGATGATGATGAATCTTGTTCTATTACCGTGCTGCAATTGTTTTGCGATGACCTGAGGCCGTATTGTCTAACGCCTTGACGCTTGCTATCGCATGCACTATTTCAATCTGTTAAACGGTAAGTATGAGATGGTGATAAAAAGAGATAGTGAAAGCGATGATAAACGACCGCTTTAGCCTAGTTGGTAGTGACCCTGCCTACGAAGCAAGAGGTCCTGGGTTCGAATCCCGGTAAGGGCATTTATTTGTGTGATGAGCACGAATATTTGTTCCTGAGTCATGGATGTTTTCTATGTATTTAAGTATTTATTTATCTATATAAGTATGTTTATCGTCGTCTAGTACCCATAGTACAAGCTTTGCTTAGTTTGGGACTAGGTCGATTTGTGTAAGATTGTCCCCTAATAAAAAAATATAAAAAAAAATAACAGCCCGCGCGTTAGATAATACGGCCCCTGACCAAGTTATGGTTATTAACCCCACTCAAACTTATTGAAACATCAACTTTACCCTTAGACTTGAAGTTGATAACGATCATCATTGTGTGAACCTTAGTACCCTCCGCAGCCGATGTCGCAGCCGCCGCTGCCGCCGCTGCCGCCGCCGGCGCAGCAGCCGCACGCGCACGCGCCCCTGGCCCACTCGCGGCTGGGCCCGCACTCCGTCAAATACAACCGGCGGAACAACCCCGAACTGGAGAAGAGACGAGTACACCACTGCGATTTCATGGGTAAGCCATAGATAAATATACCATTAATGTATCAATGGCGTGGAATGAAATTTTTTTGGTTCTTTAATTTCTCCCAACTGATTCATTTCCCATATGTTTTTTTTTTCTTAAGCTATTAGTGCGGTTGGCCTCAGATGTAGCTGAACTCTTTAGTACTTTGTCACTCTCACTAACATGACATACTTCAAACTTCACAGTACCTACTCGTATAACTCATATTTGCGACCAAGTACTGAAGTGTTCAGCGACTTCTGGGGCTGACTGTACTTCATGATTGTTATAAACTAACCTAACCTAACCTATAGGGTTTTACAGGATAGTGGAATATATCCTGAATAGTTTCCAGTTTCAGAAAAAAACAGTCGGGAAAATATTTTTCCGAAAAGGCAGTATGCCACATTTTTTGTTAGGTAACACGGAAAGTGACAGAAGCGTGAGCTAGGCTTCAGTCAGATGCAATGCCTTTTTGTTAGTGTATCTATATGTACTAAGCTTTGCCATACTGAATATCACTGAAGTCCGGTGGAAATCGATTTGTTCACCACACTTCTAATAGGTAAATAATCTAATTAAATGTTTACATTAAAAAAAATCAAAACGAAGAAAGTTTCAAGTCGGTGCAGTAGTAGAAGAACATAACAAAATGTAAAGCGCGAGTTCGACTCACTTTTCGTACGACTATGAAACTCTTCGTTGCCAAAAATTACATTGATTTTTCTTAAGAAAATTCAAATCAAAAAAATATCATTTGTAAAAGGGGTTCGCAGTCGCATAGGCTTGATATTCTGTAACACCATTCAATTGATTTTTTTGTGAATTTATCACCGGTACCTGGGCCAATCAACTTTTAAACCGACACTTTGGGAGTCTCCTGCGTTACCAAAATTGTCTCTGGCGTTACCAAAAAATCGTACTTACAACAAGATATTTCACGGTTTAATAGGTTAAACTTACGTAGGATGGCATGTATTCATGTACACCATCTATTAAATTACAGAAAAAACATGTTTACTTACAAAAATCTGCAATTGTTTGAAAAATGTCGCGGACAGATTAGCGTCGGTATAAAAGTTGATTGGCCCACCTATTGTTTAAAAGGTGCCCTGTGACAGACGGATGGACAATCAACGTAGCGTTAGTAGTACCATTTTGCCACAGAAAACTTAACATTTACGTTCCTTAGTTAACTTCTGGACATAAAACTGAACTTTAACGACTCGGCATAAAAACTCTAATTGCTACTGAAGAACGAAAATAACGTCAATTAAATGTCTTAGAGTGTGGCGGTCTAACATCAAAATATTATGATTATTAAAGCCTGTTCACTAAAGGAATTTACATTTCATTGATATACTAATATACTTAGCGCTTTTATCTGGCTTTGGATACCAATAATGTTTCAAATATCCATCCACGAACCATCTAAGAATACGCAAGAGGATGATTTTTTTTTTTTTTTTTTTTTTTTTTATGTTAGATAGGCCAGACAAACGAACTAGTGGGTCACCTGATGTTAAATGAACACCACTGTCCATAGACATCCGCAGCGCTTTACACGATGCCAGTGCGTTGTCGGCCCTAAAGGAGAGGGAAGGAATGAGGGAGGGAAGGGGTGAGGTATTGGGCCCCCGGCACTCTCACTGACCGTACGAAACGCAAGCAGGATTACTGCTGCTTCACGCCGGTGTTCTGTGAGAGGGTGGTACTGCCCCGGACGAGCAGGCCCATTCGTGATGCAGCGGCTAGCTACATCATGGCTCTACCACTACAAAAAAAATTGTATTCTTGTAAATTTGTATTTCTATTTTTTTTGAAAATATTTGTATTCTTTCGCAGGTTTTAACTTGAAACTTATCGCTTTTCAGGCTGCACTAAGGTTTACACAAAGAGTTCACATCTCAAAGCACACCAGCGAATACATACAGGTATACAATTTAATTATTGCTACTTCTTATTCCAACTTTATAGCTAATGCGAATTCTGCCTTAGCGAAAACAGTTGAATTGTAACTGTAGAAATGTTAACTGTAAATATTTTTCTGAAGTAGGTACATTGGACCTGATAGGTAGAGCTTGTCTAATTTAAAATGACATGCGCCTAAATTGAGTTTCAAATCCTGTGCGTAAATGCGGTGGTGAGGCGCGTCATTTAAAATTAGACAAGCTCTACTTCTTATGATTTTGTCCTCGTTATAGATAGCGTGTATATTTGTCTATTATTTAAATCTATCTGCAAAGCAAAGTAGATATATTTAGCCTGTCTTAACCTGTGCAGTGCAGATAAGCAACCAAGCTGGAGAATAGCTTTGTAAAAACTGCAGTTTCATGGCAATCCTAATTTCTTTCTCATGAGCATATCTGCATTGTTTTGTTAGGTATTGATAACACTAAACACTTATGACGGGAGTTATCTTTAGCTTATATTTGCCCTCATTTGTCTCTAACACTGTTCGATGCGCAGTATCTTCTAACGTAGGTACAGTCGAACCATTTGATTCCTAACCCACTGTAAAACGTTCTCACTGTAAGTGCCATTTCAGGCAATGCGATATCACTACGAAATTGTCTGAGAAATGGTTCCATAGAGAATTATAATTCAGTTGGTACACGTAATGTAAAGTTTTGTTCTAACAAACTCATACCAGAACAAAAGAGTCACGCCTATGCAAAACACGCACGCAACGAACGACCGCTTTAGCCTAGTTGGTAGTGACCCTGCCTACGAAGCAAGAGGTCCTGGGTTCAAATCCCGGTAAGGGCATTTATTTGTGTGATGAGCACGAATAGTTGTTCCTGAGTTATGGATATTTTCTATGTATTTAAGTATTTATTTATTTATATAAGTATGTTTATCGTCGTCTAGTACGTCGTCGTATAGTACCCATAGTACAAGCTTTGCTTAGTTTGGGACTAGGTCGATTTGTGTGATATATATATATATATATATATAACTAAATATTTCCCACAATCAGTGCGGTCATTTCGTGTTATATTTCATTGCAGAGGCGAAAGCGCGCGTTACTTTGCCTTCTCCTGTCATAAGTGCTTTGAGGGTACCTATAAATTTATTGAGTAGGTACTGCGTCACTGAAAACACGTTCTTATATTATTTATTTGTTTTCATTGTGTTCTAGATACAACAAAATATCTATTCCACAACTGTGTAATTTCGCTATTTATGAATTCAACAAAATAAAAGAGTGAATGAACCTAACTTTTTAACTGACTTAAAAAGAGGAGGAGGTTCTACTTATATTCCATTGTATGTACATGTTCCTTTTTTACCGTTCACCGATTACTCCGTCAATTTTGAATCGGTTTTGAACAAACTTTTTATATTGAAAGGAGGTGGTCCATTGTCACCAAGTCATGATTTGAATGATCTGATGAGTGAATCTCGGGGAAATCGAGCGATTTCTTCAAACATTTTAGGCGATCTATGTGTGCCGTAGTATTTGTGATTCCGGAACTACTCAACAAACAAATATTTCACGGGTTGCAATTCGATTATTTTAACACTATTGCCAACCAATTTATGCTCGTCATAATTCATTTGGTGACGTGGAATTGATGGTGAAGTACCAGGAGGACTCCTTAACAATAGGGATGTTGACGCCATTAAAATAGTAGATTGTTCAACAAGGGAGGAAAATAGCCATTATCACACGAGGTGACTTGGCACCCGAGCACAGCGAGGGTGCCAATATTCCGAGGGTGATATTGGTGTTTTTCCCGAGTTAAACACTCTGCTTTTCATTTCGACTACAAGGAAAGTAAGAAAATATAAGTATAAATAAATAAAAATGTCTAAACTGGTCAATATGATCGTTGTAAAATATTTCAATGGAGTTTATTGTTAAAGAATAATTAATTTAACAAAATTTAGAATGTTCAATATAATAATCAATGAAAACAGTAGATAAAGTAGGTATTTTAGTAAATTTATTTATAAAATATTTATGTAAGCAACCAATTTGAACCAAGGAGTTAAGCTGTATAGTATAGGCTGTGTGGATAATAACATTGTCGTTTACCGTGTGTTTTTCTTAACATTTTCTAACTTTTCTGGTTTAAGTCACTAAATAAGAAACTAATGTAAATTAATAATTTAATTTAATAACTCACTGGCATTATAAAATTTGTAATATGACTAATTAAAAAAAAACTCAGTACTTAATTATATGCCGTAATGCTTGGCTGAATGCGTATTTGTTCCATTGACAGCCAATGCCTTTATTTTTTTTAATTCATATCTACTCTACGGAAGAAAATAATAGTTATCCTCCCGTATGTCAGATATGATTTGCCTCACTTTCCGAGTATGAGAGATGAAAAATAATTTGGACACACGACTCCAGTAAAAAAACGCTTTAGTTTAGCCCTGAAAACCAGATTAATTTTCGATTAATTGCAAAATTAGATTTTTGTTGCTTTAAAACAAATAAATAGTTGTTTGAGTTGGCGAACAAGTGATGTCATAAGTTGCTTTTGCCATTCAAACTCTATGGGAGAATGTGTTTTGACAGCTCATAAAAAGTACGTCAGTTGATTGGTGGTGTCGACATCCCTATTAATTAATGTCCCTGCATCGGCAAAAACAATATTTTGTAAAAGATGATGAGCAGTTGACATTAAGCTATTGTATTATCAAGGTATACCTATCACTAAAACGTGAAAAAATATTTTTTCATCTCTCATACTCGGAAAGTGAGGCAAATCATATCTGACATACGGGAGGATAACTATTATTTTCTTCCCTAGGGTAGATATGAATTAAAAAAAAAAGGCATTGGCTGTCAATGGAACACATACGCATTCAGCCAAGCATTACGGCATATACATGGAATAATTAAGTATTGACTTTTTTTTCTTAATAGCTTTTGCCCGCAACTCCGTCCGCGTGGAATTAGTAATTTGGGCAGCTTATTTTTTTGATCCAATTTGCTTTTTCATCAATTATGGCTCTCCTTAGTTCCTCGATATAAAAAATACCCCCCCCCGCAACCCCCCCCCCCCCTACCCCACCCCTGCACCCCGCTCCCAACACCCCCCCACCGAACCCCCCCCCCCCGCACACCCGCGTTCACATTCACCACCGTACTCCCAGCATGATGTTATTATAGCCTATTAGCCTTCCTCGATAAATGGGCTATCTAACACTGAAAGTATCGTATCTTTCTTATTTGTCAACCGATTCAAATGAAACAAACACTAAATGTTAATCCAAGAAAATACCAACATATCAGTGAGAACCGCATCCTTCTAGGTTAAGCCGTTTCTGAGATTAGCGCGCACAAACGCACAGACAAACAGACAATAATTCTAAAAATCATTGTTTTGGGTTCTATTGCGCTAATAAATAGCCCTAGTGACAGTTTTTCTCAAATATCTTCAATGTACAGACACCGACTTGTTACAGATTTATTATATGTATAGATTAGTCATATTACAAATTTTATAATGCCAGTGAAATATTATTAAATTAAATTATTAATTTATATTAGTTTCTTATTTAGGACTTAAACCAGAAAAGTTAGAAAATTTTAAGAAAAAAACACGGTAAACGACAATGTTATTGTCCACACAGCCTATCTCTATACAGCCTCCTTGGTTCAAAATGGTTACTTACATATTTTATAAATAAATTTACTAAAATACCTACTTTATCTACTGTTTTCATTGATTATTATATTGAACATTCTAAATTTTGTTAAATTAATTATTCTTTAACAATGAACTCCATTGAAATATTTTACAACGATCATATTGACCAGTTTAGACATTTTTATTTATTTATACTTATATTTTCTTACTTTCCTTGTAGTCGAAATGAAAAACAGAGTGTTTAACTCGGGAAAAACACCAATATCACCCTCGGAATATTGGCACCCTCGCTGTGCTCGGGTGCCAAGTAACCTCGTGTGATATTGGTTATTTTCCTCCCTTGTTGAACAATCTACTATTTTTATAATAAAAAGTCAACGCCTCAGCACGAGTCACCACGAGTGGATCGTATTGGGCTTGGCACCGATTTCTAACTGATCAGTAAAAAGCGCACACAGAAGCATAATTATGAATTATTTCTGTGGAAGCGTACTTTTTTAATACTTTTTACTTTCTTTACTTACTTTTGTGGGTTTTTGGAGTTTTTTTTTTCTGTAATTTAAATTTTCTCGATTTTAAAAATTATGTAAAGAGCGCACTCTATGTTATCTACTCGTACCTATATACGGAATTTCGAAGCTTAAGCATAAATCTTTTATTATACAGCACAATACTTTTAACTACTTAAAATCAACTTTGATAGAGTCATTTTAGAATGACTCCTGTGTGACACTTGCAATGTTACCATTCATAGAATGATGTCAGAAATCGACAATGTTTTTTTTTGGCGAATGTAATGTAAACCTACCTATGTCACAGTGATCATCGTAAATTTACTCCAAATCACTCATCGCAGAATGGTTTTAGTTCAATTTTAAGGGGGTCCTACGGAGATGGATGAAAGCCTGATTCAATAAATTACTTAAAATTATGTAACTTTGTTCTCACAGGAGAGAAACCTTACACTTGCCAATGGCCAGAGTGTGAGTGGAGGTTTGCAAGATCAGATGAATTGACGCGGCACTACCGTAAGCATACCGGAGCAAAACCCTTCAAGTGTGCAGTCTGTGAACGGTCGTTCGCGCGGTCTGACCATCTCGCGCTGCACATGAAGCGGCACCTGCCTAAGACATCCAAATGACACGCAAGGAGAGGCGGGGACCAGCCGCCCGCGCCTCTACCTGCGCAGGTAAGGTTCCCATATAAAAATTCTACAATGCCTAACGAAATAGTATTATTATAATCGCATTTCTCTCGTCATAACTGATACCATTAATATTTAAGGTATACCTCTAAAGAGTTAAGACTTAGGCGGTCTAACTTCTGACTGACTTCAATATGACTATAGATCTTGTTATTTACCCACTCGTATACATCTGAAGTTATTGTTGTTTTAGGAGGAATGCAATGACAGCATCTTCTTGGAGTGCGACCTGGACACAAGCCTGATGGACACGTTCTACGGCGTGCTGTGACCAACATCTGGACAGATGCCTGTAGATGAGTCTGTGCCTGTATGCGCGCTAGCTCTCTCTTAAACGGTTATCATATTATCCTGTCATTGATTTGACACCTGCAACCAATAAGCAATAACATTTTGAAATCCATCAGGAACTTTAGTCAGCCGTCAGAAACTACGCGTAACATAAAGTCTCTAGACGCTTCGTGTTTACCATAATATTATACTTAATACTGATTGTTTTACGATAAGAGCGAAAAATTATTCAACAGCAATACCAAGGAAAAGGCTTTACAAAATAAATAAAACTGTATCGTACACTAGTCGTGTATTATACATGAGAGTATAATATGAATAAGAGCAGCCAGCATGAAAACTATGTAACACACCGTTTACATTGTAATTAAATGATTGATTAGGTGATTGATTACCTGAATTGTATAATGATATATTTTAGGAAAGCGGGAAATCGGCGACATCGTTGCTTAAATTGTAATATTCATATTTAATTTTATCAATGTAAACATACTCTCACTTAATTTACTAGGTATAAGTGATAAAACTTCTGTCAAAAGACTACGTACCTCTAATAAACTATAGTTCATCTGGATAATTTAGTAAAACGTTTATTTATGTAAAAAGCAGATAGGTATCGTGAACAAATACTATGTTAATCCTATTTGAATAAAATAATTGCTCACTGAAATAGCAATGATGTCGCTGTCAAAACCTCGGAAAGTAAAAGCTCTAAGTATTCTTTAGATATGATTATTGATTAGTTAAATTATAATAGGTTATTACTAAGAGAGCAAGGAATATCCAAGATATTAAAGTTATCTTTATATTATTATTAAACTGTCGGTTAGTTCGTAGATACTAGTTGTGTTAGGTGTAATCGTAGAATACATTAGTCACGTTTTCGGATCTTACGACCTGGGTTGTGATTATTTGATAATTACTATTTGACGCGCGATGCACGTCCACACTGCGCTCTGTGGGAATAAATGGCCACTCCAGCGCTAAATGCAGTTGGATTGCTACTAAACATGTCTTAAATTCAGGTCGTTTTATTCGAACACGCATTTTACACTTTCTAGTCTCAATTTATTAAAGACATTTTTAATCAAACAATTACTACAAATATATGTATATCCTGCTGCTCCGGATAAAGCTCCCCACATCTAATTTCTTTCACATATATCACTTTGATTCTTGCACTCAAATTTTACAGCCGTATGCACAATTTACGCAATGAACATACTTACCATGTCTACAACTCTACCCGTAAAATTATTGAATAATAAGGTTAAAATATTTTGTAAAACGATGTAAAATAACAGCCTTATTGCCTCCGTCCAATCAAATATTCTAAACATTAAATACGATCACAATTCATGAGTAGGTATGATATGAACTCGATTGCCATCGTTTATAGTCACTAGTGTTTTGTATTATCTTAGCTAAGTATGATCGCTTACATGTAAGTATTTTTATCTAATTTTCTTTTAATACAGAAAAGTATTTTCATGAATATCTGGCATGACAATCATAAATGTGCCTTAAAGCTCCGGCCGCATCTACCATATCTAAAAAAAGTTATTCCTAGCCTAACCTAGTAAATATCTTGCTTTTCAACTTAAAATAGGGAAAACAGAAACGTGTTGTTATGAAATAAAATTAACTGTGCACTGTTACCAGCCCAAAAATTAACGTGTTTTAGACACATATTAAAGTTCATGATATATTTTGTGAAGATTAATTTGATTGAACTTTTGTTTAAACCATAATTATAATTGATTAACTAACAAGAATCCACCATCTGCCGACTTCATAGCACAGTACACATGCCAATATCTTGCCACCTTGAATAAGTGCCTTATTGTCAACCTAAATTTGGCCAATTTAAAAACACTGCACGTCCACAAAATAATGGAACTTTGTCAACTTAATCTCACCCGTTAGGTTATCTCTGAAATGAAACTGAAATTAATTAATGAAATTTACCTAGAAAACTTAATGCAACCGCATAAACTAAAGTTGAAAAATATTAATCATTGGAATGAATAAGTTAAATACACTTTAATCTGCTTGTACAGTCAGCATCTGACAAAAGACATTTTATTTATTTGTAGATTTGTCATAATGAGTGAGTAGGATTATGCGTGGTAGTAGTGGCCTCAGTGACCCCATTCAACCCTCTCGGGTCGTCATTGGTGGGCCAAGAGGGTCAAATATGTAAGTATGTATGTTTTGACACATTTCAGTAATTTTATCGCTTCCTATTTGACGCTTACTGTCTGAATACTGAAACTTATATGGAGACGAGACCCTGAAAATAAAAGGACACTACACCAAAATGTAATTCTAATTAGTGCCCTAATCAAAGAAGTAAGTAATAGTAAGAGAATAGAAATGTTATCGGTCGAATTTCATTCCAGTATGCTTAGTATAAGTTTTCCTTCACTTCAATACTTCTCGATCGCGTTTACGTAAAAATTTCAATTCTATGGAAACATAGACGCGCGCGCGCGGAGGCGCTGTCCATGTTTCCCTAGTAATTGAATTTTTTACGTAAACGCGATCGAGAAGTATTGAAGTGAAGGAAAACTTATACTAAGCGTACTGTACGCTTAGTATAAGCTTCCGCTAGAGGCGCTGTACACAATTCTCCATACAAATCATTTACGCCGTCGCTAGCGAGTACGGTCACTGTAAACTAGTGTAACTCATGGTAGCCACACAGATACTCGTAATAACGCTAGATTTTTGCCTTTGCTGCAATAACACACGTTTTAAGTTTTTTTGTGTTTGTATTTCCATAGATTTTACTAAATTACGATATTGACTAGTGAAATGTAACCATTTTTGAAGCAGAGTTTATGCAACAAGCTATTTTTTGATTAATTAATTCGGTCGGTGTTTTGTTACAGACTGAGCCAGAAAAAAAATCTGTATACTTATTGTCTAACGCGCAGGCGCTATCTTTCGCATTCACTATTTCTTTCTGCCAAACGGTATAAGTTGGTAACAGTACCACTACCATGAGTTTACAATGACCGTACTCGATAGCGACTGCTATCGAGTACCGTCACTGTAAACTCATGGTAGTGGTACTGAAAAAGATAGTGAATACGATTACGTGCTCTGGTTTAGTATCAAGACAAGACAGGCCCCTCGCGCTTTTAGCTAATGGCATTTCTATTTCTCTTAATATAGTCTGTGATGTAAACCATAATAATACTTAAATTTACAAAGAGGCCTCATTATATACCTTTAAATATGTGAGATTACTTTTTCGATTCACAACGCTGCCTATTTGTATGCCAAACCTTAATCAGTCAAAAGCAAAAACTGAAATTAAGCGAAATTCTCAAAAAAAATATTATTCGCTTCGATTGATGTGAGCAAGTGATTTACCCGTACCTACTTACATACAGTACGGTACTCGTACTTAACTGTAAAGTTTTTTTTATCAGCCACTGCGTTGTTATTATGGTCAGAGTAATTTAACGATGATCCCAGTACAGTAACGTAAATGTTCTACTTTTTGATATCACTCTACAGCATTGCAAGTTTCTTAAGGATCATCGTGAAATGAAAATGACTCTACCGTAAGTCATTTACTGTGAATGAGTTCCACGGAGAGTCACAGTTCGACTATATCGACTATAGATACAATACAAAACTCATTCCCTTTTCAAATAGAGCCTGGACTTGGAAATTAATCTACATGATGTACCTACATTGCTTGTTATTTTAACTTTATTAGTTACCTACTAGCTTTTGCCCGCGACTTTGTCCGCGCAGAATTCTAATTTATGGTAGTAATGCTTCTTCATCTCTTTCATCGAATAAACTATCATCTAATAGACGTATCTTTTTCATTTTTGAACCGATTTAAATGAAACAAACACTAAATTTTAATCCAAGAAAATACCAACACGTTAGTGAAAACGGCATCCTAAGGTTAAGCCGTTTCTGAGATTAGCGCGCACAAACGCACAGGCAAACGGACAATGATTCTAAAAATCGTTGTTTTGGGTTCTGTTACGCTAATAAATAGCTCTAGTGACAGTTTTTCTGAAATATCTTCAATGTATAGTCAGGGTAAGAAAAGGTTCGTCACTTTTCGACTCTATGTCAACGAGTTAAGGTCGAAAAGTGACGAACCTTTTCTTACCCCGACTATACAGACCTCGACTTTTTACAGATTTATTATGTATGTAAGTATAGATTAATGAATTTAATGATTAAAAAAATGTGAAGTGTTAATAAATTTAACAATTAAAGTAGCGCTACTTCATTAAAAGACCACGCCATCGTAGCATAATGAGGTTTTCGCTTTTGACTGAACAAAGGAGGAGTGATTGAAAATTGTGAAGCACGTTAAGTCATGTCAAGATATTTATATCGTAGATGGTAACTATTGTGTGTTTACTTAATATAACATATTGAGTTATTGCCATAAACGTGTCTATAGATGCCATATTTTAATGAACACGTATTATATAGAGTTAGTGTAGATGAGAAATGATTAGCCGAATAAGATCGACTTAGTTCTCTATGAAACAAATATTGTACCTCACTATTTTCCGTTCTAGCTTATCTTTTGTTTTTTTTAAGTACGTCTTGAGTTAAATTACTTTTGTATAGTTACGTTTTCTATCACTTGAAATTGTACTCGTATTTTTTAAGATAAGTATTTAAGTATATTGACTAAGTCACAAGATAATTTATTACCAATGACATGTTTTTGAATTCTTTTTATATTTTTTTAATGTTAAGTGTGTAAAGTTGAGATATATATTTTATTGATGAGATAGCTATGAACTTATGTTTAATGTAATTGTATAAAGTTGCCAGATATATGATTTATAACGTTTGTTTATACTTCGCTTAGCCCACGACTCAAAATGAACATAATGTGAATTAGCAGTAAGTACATTGTTCAGGATATTTTCTTGAGATAAAATTTTAAATATTTAGCTTGGATCCGCCCGCAATTCCAAAGTTCATTTAAGATAATTCGCCCAATTTTACGTAACGAGTGTGAACTAATAAAAACCCTCTAATAATTATTGAATTCTTGGATCATCAAATGGTCATTGTATGTTTAAAATTTTATCGCCCCTCTTTTATAAATTTTTTACTTGCCGGTTTTAATTTTAACGGTAATAGTTTCTGTCCATTATCGTGCTGGAGGTACCTAATATGATAACGAAAATATCCATTTTTTTAAACACTTACGCCCTTATTTATAAAAGCTTCAGTTAGTTTAACATTTGTTTCTCCTTACGCCATTTCGAGATTTGCCTTTGTCAGATATACAGACAAATACATATATTTTTCTCGAACTGGCTCTTAATTCCTTGTACATAAGAGGGGTTAAGGTTTAATCATATCGCTGTTACATTAGTGTGATTTCTACCCCAATTTTCACAGACCTATAAAATGCTCGAAAATTTCTACTTAGGATCAAACGTATTATGAGAACACATACGTGATACCTAACAAGAAAATGTCTATATTTACCTAGAAAGTATAAAAAGCAATGTTTTTTTTTTTATTTTTAGTTACAACGTTAATAAGAGAAACTTTTTCATTTGAATGGATCACGGAAAGAACAAGTCTAGTTACCTTTTTGAAAATTGAGATTTTCATCTCAAAATGTAGAGCCCGCAAAGTACTATGACTTACCATTGAATTAAATATGGATATCTGAAAACAATATATATTATTTCACTTTTAAAGAAATGGTTACCATAGTATTAGTTTGTGACGACTGATGGATGACCAACTTTCAAACCGCTATAACTCAAAATGTTGCTTAGGTGACCAGACATGTTTCTTTACGTGGACCCTTCATTTACATCATATTTTCCAAGTCACTGTGCCATATACACGTACACACTAAATTGTATTCAATGACACCTACCCTTCATTAGATTTATATTGAGCTATTTTCAGTAAAATTATTGTTGCACTTCTTGAATAAGAACTAAACCGTTTTTATATTTTTTTGTTCTTTAAATTATGTCTGTCTTAATTTTGCTACTGATTAAATGTAAATAAATGTGTTATTGTTTTACTAAAGTACAATTTGCGCTTACCTGCGTTCATTTGAGATTAAGCCAATATATACAATTTTTCTTTTTAAGGATAACAATTCAAATTTCTTCATTTTAAACTTTTAAGAAATGTATATTATTATTTGAACAATGACAAAGACACTTATATTATTATCAAGCAGATAAATTATTATAATAAGTTATTGTAAAATCTGGCCATAAATTGTGTCTTACATTAATTGCAGGTGCTTATATTAAAACAGTCTCAAACACTCAATGCTGACCATTTGTGAATCCTATCACAACGACACAATGTATACTTACCTACGTATGGTCAAGAATTACCTAGTAACTGCGTCATCTAGAACGTGCTAGCTCTATGCATCGACCCACGTAGGCAAGAAGTTACCCTGACCAGTAATTTAAGTAGCGTAACAAATTGTAAAAAGAACTAGTAGGCAAGTGTTAGTACTGTTACAAAGAACTAGTAGGCAAGTGTTAGTACTGTTACATAGAATTATGCTGAAGGGACCTGGACCAAAGTGGCACTTGTTTAAGTTAAATAAGGTCTTGTTAATGCTAGTTCTGAAAATTTTTACATAAGGGACAAAATCCCAGTGCCGCAATTTATTGTCAGGTATCAGTGTAATGTAATGTGTAATACGTATTGACAATTAGCACACATAATCCTGCATTTAAATGTCATAATGACCGTTGTTTGGAAAAATAATGGACCAATTATTGTATTTAGCTACCAAGAATCTTCTCCGTAATGTCGCAGATAACTATCAGCAGGTACCCTACTGTGTTCAGTGTTGTATGTACATAACGTGTTTACAATACAACGCTTATGGTTCGATTGAGAAAGAATACCCCTAATATGTTACTACTAAACACACAACCAAGTATTGCATCCAAGAAATGTTACAAGTATATTATTATTGTAATTTTCACATTTCAAAACAAATAAAAATTAGCCACATAATATTTTGTATGAATAATATAAATAGTAAATACCTAAACATCGAAATTTTAATGAGTATGGAAGCGTAATTAACGCCTCTAATTATTGTTAAATCCACTCCAAGTGTACCTAATTTAGAATTTGTGATAGATAATACAAAATATTACGAAAAACCAATACCTAATGTTTAGCGTTACTTTTCCATACTTATATGATTTACTCGATGTACATACAAATATTCCTAAATACCTTTCTTTCCCATTCCATCTCATACCAAACTGCAATCGAATACGTTTTCCATTAGTAAAATTAGGATTCATAAAGCGAGTAAATAAACTTATAAAAGCATGACCTAGTTAAGGTCACGAACGTAGCGATGAAAATCACACACTAAATAACCGGAAGGGAACCTATTTAGAACTAGGTTTTTCAAAAGTCGTGGCACAAAAATATTTAGTGTGACATACCTTTGCTACGAGTTACTCAGTCGTGATGAGTTCAGGTCACCGGCGAGTGCTAAACGAAAACGGTATCATCCCTAACCGCTTACTCAAACAGAGCACCGTTATCGCCTACATTATATATACACGGTTGACATCTCCTTTTCCATTTTGCGATAATACGCTTCTGGTAATACATCCCGAAAAGGATATGAGTGTTCCTTGAACACTTCCAAAGAGTCAGTTCCTAGAAAAGTGAAACCTCTAACACAGTTTTGACAGCAGTTCAAAATGGACTACAAAGTTTTCAGTGTCATACTTGTGGCTTTCTTCGTCGCAGCTTTTGCGGTATCCGTGTATGACGAAGAGGACTTGGAAGATAATGAGATTGACGAATATGGACACAGGAAAGGAAAGATTTGTAAGTACGAGCGGTTACGATCATTAGCATCTAAGTACCAACAATGTCTAAAGTTCAAAACCTATCTTCTTATTCGTATAAAGCTGCTAAGTAATCTATGACTTATCACCAGTGATCGTAAAATGCGAGCAAAATTTATTGAAGTATATACTAGGGTTATCACTAATACATAGGAATGTGTTAATTTATCACTATAGTATTAAATTGTCCTTCTCGTGTCCATAGTTTATCTTATGATGTTAAATTAAAACTTATTGGAATTGATAAATATATTGTCTAGAACCTATGCAGCCAGGATTACCTATGTCCTGACTTATTGACAACAAATAAGCAATGCAACATACAGTCAACCAAATAGGCAAAGTCGCAAATCCGAAACTGCTGCTCATAAAAGGACTCTATTATTTCGCATCTGGCACCCATTCATTTTTTTTCTTTTGTTTATCAGGATCGACGGTTTTTTCGATCTCAATAAATATTTCGGCTTTACAATCAATTATGTTCTTTTTTTAGAAAATTGCTTCGCCGTCGAACTTACGAAAATTTTGGAGTTTTTTGGTTTAAAATTTTAAAATATAATAAATAAATATACCTACAGTCTGTCCAGGCAATAACATAAACTGAGTTTCGGATTCTGTTCAATTATATTTATTTGTATTATTTTAGTTCATCAATTTAGAACTATCGCCAACCCTAACTGGTTGTCATACGTCATTTCAATGGATTTTGCTCCCATTTTACGATCCCTACTTATCACTGTATTTTCTTAAAAAGTAACAATGTGTTGTCTGTGCCTGGCAGTTACGAATAAAAAGTGATGCAAACATTCGTTTTCCGGCTCATCTTCTGATCAGGAATTCAGACTCCAAATTCCTTAAACCACGTCTTTCATACAAAACGTTCAACCAACCCACCCACACATTCGGAATCGGATCTTTGCGCTAGACTTCGGAATTCAAAATCTGAATTCCTGATCTGGAAATCTAACTAAACGTATCTTTGCACACACTATTAATGTGAAAATTACACTGAAGGTGAAATTTCAAAAGTGATATAAAATTAGTGCTTCTAACTCAGTTAATGCTGCACAATAGGTTTAATGCATTATCTGTTTTAATTAGTCTTTGATTTGATTTCAACAAAGTATGAACATCCTAAATTATTAGACTAATTTTAACAAATGAATGATGAGTTAATGCCTTTTAATGCATACAGTGCAGCATTAACTGAACTAGAAACACTAATTTTTGTATCACGTTTAAAATTTGACCTCGGATAAAGACAAGCGAATGTTAACAGAAGCTTACAAACTTATTGTTTTAAAGTTTCATGTTTTTCACTCCTTGTTATTACTACACCCGGGGATTAAACAATTAATAATTTAGCAATATTGCTTAACTTACCTCGGCTAAACGAACGAACTCTACGCTTCAGTTCGACGGCCACTGCAGTGGCGGCGTGACCAAGGGGTGACAACGACAACTCACTCGTACATCCAAACAATGCGCACAAAATCTCCCACTTTAAAGACATATCAATAAATAGTACCTACTCCTGTACCTAGCTACTTACTTACAAACTAATATCATAATTTTAAAACTCACCGTAACTATAGGTATTTTCATTTACTTTTCAAAATAAATTCCTTACAATGGAGCTATTCTGAGACTGTTACAAATTTAGCGCTATGACATAGATTTCTTTTAACAATTTGTGTTGCGGTGGCTTCATGTGAAAGAAGCTTTACAAATTAAATATTAATAACACCTTGATAATAATACGCATCGCAGCTATATTTTCATTTACTTTTCAGGGTTTCGTACCCAAAGGGTAAAACCGGCCAAGAGCGTGTCGGACACGCCCAAGATAGGGTTCCGTAGCCATTACGAAAAATCAAGTAATATTTTTCTAAGGATTTCGTATGTGTACGGAATCTTCCAAGTTTAGGTATGTTTTATACCTTAGGCTACTATTTACTCTTAAACTACAAATAATTCCCAAGCAATCTTAGCCGCTATAGTTTTCCTTGTAAATTTAATATATTTACTTCTATTCTGAATTATTTCAAATTTTTCCACCCTACAGTTTAGATTTTAGAGGGGGGGAACGGTCGATTTTAATGAAAATTTTCACTTTAAAGTTGAATATTTCGCAAACAGATCACTAAATAGAAAAATCATATTGACAACCCCGTAATAGTTTTAAAAGACCTATCCAACGATACCCCGCACTATAGGGTTAGTCGAGAAAAAAAAAACACCCCCACTTTACGTCTATAGGAGGTACCCTAAAAAAAAATATTTTTTATTTTTTTATTTTACCACTTTGTTCGCGTATCTGATATGTATATTCATGCCAAATTACAGCTTTTTAGGACTAACAGTCTCTGAGCTTAGCCGCGGACAGATAGACAGACAGACAGACAGACAGACAGACAGACAGACAGACGGACAGACATGGCGAAACTATAAGGGTTCCTAGTTGACTACGGAACCCTAAAAACGGGACCCTATCACTGAGGCTCCGCTGTCCGTCCGTCTGTCCGTCTGTCCGTCCGTCTGTCCGTTCGTCTGTCACCAAACTGTACCTCATGAACCGGGATAGTTAGACAGTTGAAATGTTCACAGATAATGTATTTCGGTTGCCGCTATAACAACAAATACTAAAAAACAGAATAAAGTAAATATTTAAGGGGGCCCCCATACAACAAACGTGATTTTTTTGCTAGTCTTTCTCGATATTAATAACGGCAACAGGTAGACGCTTGAAATATCACAGAATATTTAGTTATATATTCACTTTAAAAATAAATAATTAAAATAAAATAAAACAAATATTTAACGGGGGCTACCATACAAAAAACGTGTTTTTTTTGCCGTTTTCATAGATAATGAACCAGACCAGTTGGCCTAGTGGTTAGAGAACCTGACTACGAAGCTTGAGGTCCCGGGTTCGATTCCCGTGTCGGGGCAGATATTTGTATGAAAAATACGAATGTTTGTTCTCGGGTCTTGGGTTTTTAATATGTATTTAAGTATGTATCTATCTATATAAGTATGTTTATCCGTTGCCTAATACCCATAACACAAGCTTTACTTAGCTTACTTTGGGACTAGGTCAATTGGTGTGAATTGTCCCGTGATATTTATTTATTTATTTGTTTATTTATTTTAATGGTACGGGACCCTTCGTGCGCGAGTCCGACTCGCGCTTGGCCGGTTTATTTGAGTTTATTTTCTATTTTCTTAAAATAATGAATTCTGAGACTATTCCAAATCTAGCGCTATGACGTCGATTTCTTTGAACAACATCATCATTTCTTTCATGTGAAAGAAGCTTTACAAAGTTAAAATTAATAAAATCTTGCTTTATTTTGCTTGAAAGAAGTTTTACAAAGTTAAAATTTATAAAACCTTGCTTAAGGTCACAAAAAAATCTGCTGTTCCGTAGGTACATTTCAGATTGTTAGCAATCAGTTTTAGTGATCAATTAAGTTTTGATTACCTAGATGTTTTTTTTTCGCGTTTTCGGGGCCGATCCCACAGTACAAGTTGCTCAGTGTGAATCTCCCTATCACCCCTTTCACTCCTGCTCATGACTCGAATCACCTTGTATACTTATTCCTTTTATTTTTAGTTATCGAACACGCCTATTTTAATTTAGCCACCAGAAAGCTTCGTACGAGGGATGCCGGTAATAACCTGTCCTTACTCTCGCAGTATTCCCGTTCGTGAGCATAGTCCGGTTCGCAAACACGGAGTGCTCGAGCGCCAACACCATGAATGGCACTTGCCTGGCGCGCCGGGAATGCAACAACCTTAACGGCACCATCGCGGGCACGTGCGCGTCGCGCCGAGGCAGATGCTGCATCGGTGAGTCTAGCTTATTCGACTAAGCTCTATAAGTACGAGAATATACTTAGTGCGAGTTGTGGCACTTTCTCTCTTGGAAATACGTAAGGATTTATAACATGCTATACACACTATTCAACTTGCCACCTTTGTAATTTTACTAATTTTCCTAGCGCTACCAGTATTAGAAAAGTTATTTATTTTATTTTGGAATGGACAATGAAATTTTTCCGGAGAAATACTTAGCTCGATTTCAAGGATTTTTGGGGGGCAGACTCGTGGACCAGGTTGCCACACCACTATACAGACTTATCCTTTCGCTTTCGTCGGAAATTCGTCAGAAATAATTTTTATTTCGCAAAAGTAGGTAGGTTAGGTTCGTTAGGTATCTATAGATGCCCGAAGAACAAATAGGCTAGCCCTGTCGCAGGCAGGGCTCCGTCGAATAGCAATGGGGTGACAACCTGGTGTGACGACGAGTCTGGTCCCGAATTTTGGCGGGTCATAGCGGTGTAATCCAAGGGTACACCTATCCCTTTTGACGATGCCGTAGTCGGACAAAAGAATACCATAATACTCTGATTTCAGTGTCCCGTACATGTGGAAGTACGACCAACGTGAACAACACGTACTTCACGAGTCCAGGGTACCCCGCCGCGTACGCCGGCGGTGCAGCCTGCAGTATCATCGTCAACCGCTGCAACAGCAACATTTGTCAGGTCAGTTTCTCAGCTAACACTAGATATTCTATCTCTCTCTATTTTAAGCTAGCAAGCAAGGATCAGAGACCCTCAAGGAGCTATAGAGAGGGCTATGCTTGAGGTTTTTTTACGGGATTAAATCAGAAATGAGGAGATTTGTACAAGAACAAGGGTCATCGATATAGCCAAACAAATAACTCGTCGACATGGCAATTGGCAGGCCATACAACTGTTGAACAGGTGGCCGTTGGGGCCGAAAAGTTCTCGAATGAATGTATGGACTGACTGGCAAGCGCAGCGAGGGACGTGCACTAACGAGATGGACGGATGATATGGCAAAAGGCGAAGGTTAACGATGAATGCAACTCGCTTCCATCCAACCGCAATTATTGGGTAAAGTAGGTATGTGAATTATTTTTCATCATAAATTCTAGCGATTGGGGTATGCGTACATAGTACTCCAGACCCAGCCCGCCAGAATTCCTAGTTTTGTGATTTTGGAAATAATTTTAAGTTGTTTAGAGTTCTTATTACCCCACAAAATACATCATCATCATCATCATCATTTCAGCCGAAAGACGTCCACTGCTGAACATAGGCCTCCCCCAAGGCTCGCCAAACAGATCGGCCCTGCGCCATCCGCATCCAATGCGTTCCCGCTACCTTCACCAGGTTGTCGCTCCATCTTGTTGGAGGCCTACCTACACTGCGTCTTCCGGTCCGCGGACGCCACTCGAGAACCTTTCGGCCCCATCGGCCGTCAGTTCTACGGGCGATGTGCCCTGCCCACTGCCACTTAAGTCTAGCGATTCTTCGAGCTATGTCCGTGACTTTAGTTCTTGCGCGGATTTCATCATTTCTGATGCGATCCCGCAGAGAAACTCCAAGCATAGCCCTCTCCATCGCCCTCTGAGTGACCTTGAGCTTCCTTATAAGACCCATCGTTAGCGGCCACGTCTCAGTGCCATAAGTCATCACTGGCAACACACACTGGTCAAAGACTTTTGACACAAAATACATTGAGTATTTATTCTTACATTGATTTGTACTTTAAACATGAAACTACCGTGAGACTCACTCATAGTGAAAATAAAAGGATCATTCACGTCTTAAAACGATTATAACTCGACATGTTTCGGGCTAATCCGTACATTCGTTTGCCCTACATTCGTTTTGACAAGGCTTCCGTACTTGCGAGAGAAAAGTTTTTCATTCCGCGGAAGGTGCGTGAAGCCATTGAGATTGGTCGTCATCCAAATTTCAACCGGGATAGTGGTTGGTCAGTACCCCCGAGTTGGAAAACAGTGTTGAATGTTCGTACTGGGTCAAAGGTGAGCAAACCTTTACAAAGTGATGTTGTTAGTGCTACCCTACATTTGACAATGACAATAAAAGTGATGATGAAACCGGGGGTAGGTAGTTGTGTGTCGCTGTCAGTTGCGTTGGGTTGCCGCGCGACCAGGGTGGTAGCACGCAGTGCGCGTTTGGCAGACGCCGTGACGTTTGACTCCGAGAAGAAGAAACATGTCAAGTTAAACTCGTTTTAAGACGTGAGTAATCCGTTTATTTTCACTATGTTTTGTACTTACGTAAGTACGCTGGGACTTACGAGGCTAATACCTGTCTGGTAATTTTCAGGAAATCCATTTCATCGTAGCTAACTCGACTATCAAATAATCTTTATTTTCGCAGTTCTTTAGGAGGAAAATAATTAATTTTTCAACTATTACAGCTCCGCATAGACTTCCTGGACATGGTGTTATCCCAGCCGGATGGCGACGGCAACTGCGTCACCGACTCTGTAACCGTCACCGGCGGCAACACCATAGTCCCTGTCATCTGCGGCGACAACACTGGCCAGACTATCTTCGTGGACTTCAACGGAGACACGGCCATAACTATAACCATCACTGCTACGCTAGCTACCACCTTCAGTAGGCGGTGGAACCTGCGACTCGTGCAACTGGGTTGCGATTGCCCCGGAATAGGTCAGTATCTGGTTGAACACGGACAGATCTATACAAAACAAAGCCTATTGTCATTCATTCTGAGGTGAAAGCCCTAATGTGACTGGATTTCATGTACAAAACATGCATTTAAAAAGTTCCAAAATTTACCAATTGGCCGATAAGATTACCCGGGATCGCGTTTTTTAAGGTACATTTCCTTTCGAGTAGCTATCATTATATTGAAATTCGTTACGCCGATTTTCATTTCATCGAAAACTATTCCACGAATTTCATTAGGTATAGTCGGGGTAAAAAAGGTTCGTCACTTTTCGACCTTAATTCGTTGACATAGAGTAGAAAAGTGACGAAGCTTTTCTTACCCCGACTATACTTACGAACGTAACGTTTATAAATAATCGATCAAGTTTTCATCGTAAATCGTTTCGAATTTGTTACAAATCGTAGCGTAACGTTTCCTCGAAATAACCTTTTATAAAATAATTTGTTATTAATAGTATCAAATTATCGAAACACGATTCCCAGACGGTACGTCCTATTATGTTATTATTGCCCTGAACAATGCTTCATCATCGGAACGGAACGTTTCATCGAACGAAGACAAGAATTTAAAAAAAATTGTAGACTACTATCATGTGACAGAGTCGACGGAGCTCCTATTCTGCGTAGTTAAGGCGCTTCGCGCCTTGGTGCAATACTAGCCTAACCTATTAATCTCGACAGACCTAAGCTTTTTGAATGGTAACGTTCGTTATGGCGGGGGGCTACGCCTTCCGTACCCCCCGTTGCCAGTCGGCAACCTGTCAAATTACAGCGTCTCGATGAAGTGTGTTGTCATAGAAACGTATTATCAAGTATAGTAACACTGGTGAAACGATTTTCTGTGTTATAGAATGTTAGGAACTGAAACTTACGATGAACCAAAATTATAGTAAAGGCGATACGATGAACGTTTATGTCGATATACAAATAAAATGATGAAGCAAAATTCGTTGAGTTGATTCTTGTTTAAAAGGTAATTTGAGCAATTGTATGAGCGATGTATCAAAGTTTGATGAATGATTCCTACGTGTTAATAAAATTCTGCGAATAGTGTTACGGGAAACGAAAATCGATGAAACTATTTTCGGTAAAATGATGGTTTACCTTTCCTTTTATAGAGTTAGTAGGTATTTTATAAGACCTAGGCGATAAAACTCGAAAAAACGTCTTTTTCCAAAGACAAGACCAAGCCAGATCGATTGTTGGCCCCCGAAAGCCCTGACATAGCAAGTTTCATCGAAATCCTTAGATCCCGAAATAAACAAATATTTAAACAATATTAGCCCTTTTTAAGGTAGATTTCAAGAGTAATAATTATCGTATTAAATAAAGCTCTCGTATCATCGAATCGGAATTAACAATTTATTTATTTATTTATTTATTTATTTTACAATCGCTCGCAAAAAAAAAAACACGATATTAAAGCTGGTATCTTTCGCAGCCCCCAACGGTTGCCTACAGTACTACACGGGTACAACAGGAACGATCACCAGTTTCAACTACGGCACAGCGGCTAACCAGGCGCTCAGTGCGTCCCTGGTCACAGGCACGCGGCAGATGGTCAATTTGGACTACGGAATCTGCATTAGAATGGAGGCAGGCTACTGTGCCATTCAGTACGCACAGGTAGAATATACAAGTATCTACTATACCAACAAGTTACGAGTAGATAAGTGTGATAATCAAAAGATAATGTGACATGTCCGTCATTGTCCGTAATATAAATAACTATGCACATAACCTGCACAGCTTGCACGAGGATTTTCGACTGTATGTTTAAATATTACATATCAAATCTATTGCAGAGATTATGGTTCTAAAATATTTCAATTCATTGATTTAATTGAAGAGTAGGTACCGTTATTTACCTAAGTATGAAAAATCAAAGAAAAGTATGCGCAATAAAGAAAAATACAAACGATAATATTTCTATTGTAGCGACTACTAGCGCTATCTAGTCATCACATAAGGAACTAACTACTACAATCCTACATCACGCTATCGAAGTTTCTCAACTCGGCTGCATAAATACAACTTCCAACATGCATCACATGGACTTCGGTCCCCAGGCATAACATCTGCCTGGAGAGAGATCTCTCTATTGTAACTACCCCCCAAATTGGTAACCCACGACATTGGACAAAATCGCAACCTTCAGACACACAAGACGCAGTCTCACAACAAGCCATACTTACCGCACTGTGCACCATTAGCAGGTATCTATTATCTGGCTGGTGTCTACAGTTCGCAAATCCTCCTCCCACTACTTCCACTTGCCAATCAATTAACCAACGCTCGCCAACAAGGCAAGGCTCCGAGCAATCACGCAACAGGCATGCATCCACAAGTAGCAGAGGAACAACAATGCTCGCCGACGAGGCTCTGAGCGACTGGTCCTTGCAAGCACCCACATGACGCACAGACTGCACTCCACTGCAATTCGTATCGACCTCTGGTCTAAAAAGGGGGGCTGATGTAGCGACTACTAGCGCCATCTAGTCATCACATAAGGAACTAACTACTACAATCCTACATCACGCTATAGAAGTTTCTCAACTCGGCTGCATAAATACAACTTCCAACATGCATTATATGGACTTCGGTCCCCAGGCATAACATCTGCCTGGAGCTGGAGAGAGATCTCTCTATTATAACTACCCCCAAACTATTTCTCTTACTATTGGTTCTATTCGGGAAAAAAACTTAAGTTTTTTTGAACGGTAACAGGTCATTTTGGTACAAATGCCAAAATACGTAAAATTTTGAGACGTATTTTAACATTGTCTGAATATTTTAGGGGCAGAATACCTATGCTTTGGCAACGTGTTCTTTTATTTAGTCAGAATGTTTCCTAGGCAGCATTCACTATGGTCCAGATCCAGATGCATTGTGCCTGGAAGTTTTCAGGACTATTAAATACTCTGGGGCCAAAATGTAGATTTGTGCTCCTTTACATTAATGTAGTTACTTAGTTTACTTTATGACTTTTATACAATTTCACAAAGGGATTTTCGAACCCCATTTGTATCAAAATGACCTGGTACAATTTGGAGTAAATGTAATATGTCGTTTCCTGCTGAAGTAAATATGAGTCAGATTTAATTATTTTTCAATCTTTTTCCAACTAACAACCCGTACAAGGTCGATTCACAAGAGCTGGCACGAATGGATTGAACGAAAGTAATGTCACTGACGTTTTTCTAAGAAAATGACTGATGCATGTCATTTTCATATTTGTGTGAAGTGTATTCAAATAGGTAACACATAGATACTTTCATTCACTCATTCGATCCATTCGTGCCAGCTCTTGTGAATCGAGCTGTACCTACCTCTACTGTTATTATCTAACGCGCGGGCGCTTTCTGTCTCATTCACTATTCAAACAGTAGATATAAGATGGTGACAGTCGTGACAGAAGGAGATAATAAACGCGATTCTAAGCGACCGGGAGTTAGACAATACAGTCTCTGATATAATTGGATCATTTTCAAATTTTTCGCGGAACACTCGGTCTCTTTTTTTGTATGGAAGGGTTGGGTTTTGGTCTGTTACCGTGCATTATTACAGTAAAATTACATAGTTTACCACTGACAGATGGTTTGCCTTCATTTCATATTTCAACTTTAATGACCTACAAATAAAGCCAATTTTAGAATACTGTTACCCACGTTTGCAGATTTTGTAATAGCTACTTTATTTGTATGGTATTAAAGTTGGAAATGAAATGAAGGCAAGCCATCTGTCAGTGGTCAACTAACAGTGAACGTATTGTACAAATATTACATAAAAACTGAGCATCTTCTTTCGATTCCGATACTCAATACCTATGATACATAGCTTTTTGCCATCATCAATCATTTCACTCAAATAATAGAAGAAAATAGACAATGTAAACGGAAAAACTTATTTTAGGTTGGGGCCAGTTTACCTGCGCAAAATTTTAAAATGACCCTTTTATCGTTGAACAGACGGCGAACGACGTGTACTCGTTCACGGTGACGGGTGACGTGGAGGGCGCGGACAACACCGTCCTGGGCACGGCCGTGGGCGCAGTCAACGGCGCCGCGTGCGTCACCGACTTCGTGGTCATACCGAACCCGACGGTGGTATCCACCGGGGTGTCAGCCGGCACGGACCGGTTCTGCGGTATTGGCTTCGTTACCGTACAGTGTAAGTATTTTTAACATTATTTACCTACTCGTCTAGCACAGAATAAATACGGTAGCATCTTTATGGGTCATACATATCGCTCCTGTAGACATCGCAAAAGTTAAAGGTCTACATATATAGGCAATATTTTTTAGTTAAGTCTATATCGGCGTGTGGGACTCCTGGCGTACTTTCGGTCCATTAAAATAAATCCCAACTTTGCCGACTCGGAATCGGTAATTTTATGTCCATCTCGCGATAATTTTAAGTCCACAGGAGACAACTTTTGTTTCTTCTTGTATATGACCCTTATCTATCTAATACCTTTAAACGAGCAATTCTTGTATATATGTATATATATATATATATATATAATCAGGATCTCGGAAACGGCTCCAACGATTTCGATGAAATTTGGTATGTGGGGGTTTTCGGGGATGAAAAACTGATCTAGCTATGTTTCATTTTCAGAAAATCGCTTTTACTCGTGTTTTCCGGCTATTTTTGTTTGCATTAGAATATAAAGCTAAATTTCGCCGACTTCGAACAGATCATAATGGCACATTAGAAATCGGGTGGTCGAGGATCCAGCCGACCTCGGTTCGATCCCACGTTTTTTTTCAAGATTTTTAGTTTTTTTTTTTAAGTTTATTTTTTATGAGAAAACGTCAAGTTTCTTCTTTTGTGAGAAAAAGTTACTTTTTTGTGAGAAAAAGTTATTTTTTTGCGAGAAAAAGTTACTTTTTTGTTAGAAAAAGTATTATAGGGTACGTGCAGTAACTATAGGCGGCAGCACTAATGCGACAGAAGAGACACTATGCGGACAGTAAAACAAACTTATCAAGGTAAAACATTCAAATTGATGGCACCCTTATGGCACCAGTTGGCAGCACCGTCTATGTGCACGTTCCCTATTGGGAGCACAGAACAGGAAAAGCCGGTTGTCTGTAAAGTCGGTTTACGGACGATAGTTTAACGTGACTCACCCCCCCCCCACCCCCTCCGGTGTTTTTGTCAAATATCTTGAAAACGGTGCATCCTACGGCAAAATCAATGAAATTTTCATCCCCCCTTTAATACCCCCGCGCTCCCTCCCCCGCATCCCCTCCCCCCTCTCAACCCCCCCCCCCCCCCCACCCCTCCGGTGTACATAATCAGGATCTCGGAAACGGTTCCAACGATTTCGATGAAATTTGGTATTTGGGGGTTTTCGGGGATGAAAAATTGATCTAGCTTGGTCTTATCTCTGGGAAAACGCTTGGTACCGAGTTTCTGCCCGAGCAGAGCTCGGTCGCCCAGGTACTATTTCTAAAGCCCAATTTAGAGCTGCAAGAAAAATCGTGCAGGTTGCGTTACTTACGTTAGGTCCTTTTGGTCGTAGACATAAACTATGTCTCTACAATGTCTATAAACTCTACAATGTATACCTAAGGCATATACAGATTAAAGATACCATGTCACATTTACTTAGGCGAGTCTTCAGACGATTTAATTGGATGTTTTATTTTTTCAGCGGGAGCGAAGCCGTTCGTCCTGTATGTAGTAACGGATGCCAACGAAGGTGCCACCGCCACCACTCCACCAGACGTGGCCAACAGAGGGTTCTCTCTCACATACACACAAGTCGCTTGTTAAGAATCACGCCACTTAAGAATAAATACCGAGTAATTTATTGATTCAGGCATTGCTTTGCAGAGGTTCATATAAATGAACTAGAATATGTTTACCTTAAATCAAGAACAAGGTAAAAATATTGTGGTATTTATGTAAGTGCGTCAAAGTAGTCTTTTCAATAGCTTTATTTTTAAACTGCCGCGACGAAATGAAGGTTTAAGTCAAATCTTCCGTCATTCGGTAGAGCCGGATTGGAACCCATTTTGACGTATTTCTTTTGCAGCTAAATTAATTGTTCAAAAATACATATTTAATGAACAATAAAGTAACTGGGGGACAGTCAGGCCTTTAAATAAATGAGACTGGTTAAAGTAAATAAATTGAAAGGTAAACTTTAATCTGATAGTTTTGGCTCCTTTGTTATTGTTTTCCTTTCGAAACCAATGTAATATTTAGATGTAGTTGTAGACCTAGGTGAGTAAGTTGTCTTATAAGAGGATAGTTGAATGGTTAGCGTATTGTATAATAAACAAGATAATGATTAAAACTACAGTCTTTAATTATTAATTAACGACATAATCTACAACAAATTATAATACTCTTTTACGGCTATTTATGCAACAAGTTAAATAAATAGATTACTGTACTTTACACAACACCAACAAGGACGAGTGACAAGTACATAAACAGTGGTATAATTGACAACATTTCATATTTCTAAGACTATAATTTGATTTGTTCTCTGTATACTGTTTGGAGAGAGAAAGACGCTGATAGTTTTAATTTTTCACTAGGATTATTAATTAATTTATTACAATTTTTTAAAGATGTGCTTATTCTAAAAGAGCGTAACGATAGAATAGATCCATTACTTTTGTCTAGTCTCTATTAAAAAAAAGTGATGACGTAAATTTGACATTAAGGTTGTTATCAAATTTAAAATTATGACAGCTTTTTTTTCTAGTGAAAAGGGTAAAAGAAATATATCTATTCTGTGGAGGTACAGGTAAGTACACATATGTTTTTTAAATTTGTTGTATTTTTTTAAATATGAAGAAATATTTTATAATAAATATTTTTCCGTGTTCAGGAGGCGAAACTCTTTCGATTCCTGTAGTAATTTTCAGGTGTTAAAAAAATGAAATGTTGTCAATTGTATACCATTAATGAACTAAATGACGCATGCATTCTAATCTAATTTTGAATATGAAATCAAAAAACCGCACATTGTTATGGCAGTCGACCCATGGAACAATTAGCAGTGATCTTTATTTGTCAAAAAGTCCTATGTACATAAAATATGACACCATAGGGAAATAAAATTATGATCATAATCGTGATCATGAGGTGTTTTATGGGTTAACATCAGTTATCTATCTTCGAAAGCTTAGACTTCTGTTGTACGTTCTCTTTACATTGCTAATGTATTCGGAGATGTCAAAAAATCCGTAATAAATTTTATTATTTCCCATTTAACCATTTCCAAATGGAACTGATAGTAGGGGGCCCAAGAGGGGATTTGTGAAGTTACTCGAGCGCGTCAGATTGATATACGGGGGGATACCTTATACCCTCTAGAGTACCCCCATTGAATATGAGCACTGCATGTGGGGGGTTTGCCTGGGGCACCCCGTCAAAGTACTTAGTAAAAAAATTGTTTCTTTAAAATACTCGAGCGCGTCAGATTTTGCCACTCCTCCAACGTGCCACTGATAATAAATGTATGATAATCTGCCACTTTGCACGGTGGGGGTGGCCATATGGAAGGGCGCGCTTCAGGTTTTCATAGGGGATGTTAATTCTAAAGACTGACGATTTGGAAGTGAAATGTGCATTGTTCTGCTAATAATTAACCCAACTTATCTTAATCTGACGCGCTCGAGTACATATTTTAAATAATCTATTTTTTTACTAAGTACTTTGACGGGGTGCCCTAGGCAAACCCCCCACATGAAGTGCTCATATTCAATGGGGGTACTCTAGAGGGTATAAGGTATCCCCCCGTATATTAATCTGTCGCGCTCGAGTAACTTCACAGATCCCCTCTTGTGCTCCCCTACTATGAGGGCATATTGTCAAACGCGCGAGCGCTTGCCTTCGCTTTCACTATCACTTTCTGTCACCATCTTATACTGTTTGACAGAAAGAAATAGTGAATGCGAAAGCAACCGTCAGCGCGGATTAGTATGCATTCAAATTAATTGACATCCCTAAGCATGATGGTTATATTATAACTTATAACCAGCTAACTAATGGCTTTGACAAATAAGATGAAAGACTCTGTGGATAATCTTTGCGAAGTTAAGTTTAAGTTGTCTGTGAAGCTCGCAAGCATGGCAACACACACCACAGGAAAACAATCTCTAAATCATAAATACCCGAAAACTTCTAATAGGTATAGTGGTATGTAATATAGCTACGTATTTTTAAAAACTGACAAACATCAGTGTTGCTGCTGACAATAGAACTACTTTTATAGAATTCAATTAATTTGAAATTATTTGTGATAGATTCAATAATAAGAAAAGAAAAACAATAACTAACAAAATGCATTTCATTGCGGTGGCAACAATTCACTTTGTCAAAGGGCATTGAGAACAATCAGTCAGCTGACAGCAATCAACAGATTTATATTATAAGTAAGATTGGTGGAATTAAGTCGACCAGGAAATTGCTTTACCATTTTAGGTTGCATAATTTGCATATCATAAAACACCAAAGTTACCAACAAACGTAATAGTAGTACGTTTTCGTTTAATTTCCATAAATTGTTAAAGTACTTTCGCAGTCGACAATACAAAATCTCGCAATGGCTGTGCTTCGTTGAATTGATTAAATAAGTAAAATGTCTCAACAATATTATAAGCAATATATATTATTGCTGATCAACACATGACAAATCTTAAGCTTGATTTGCAATAACTTTCCCTTGCCGCCTGCCTATGGTATTCTTGATATCATCGTACCATACTCCTATATCAGAATGGCTTCTAAGGTCTTGGAAAGCTTGGCACCCTTCGATGCTGCTCAAGACCCCATACACGGCGACATCGGCAAGATTTGGCTGACCGCCGCCCAAGAATTTGGTGCCTTTCTTCTTAAGAGCTCCGGTCCATTCATTGGCGGCGTCGTAGAGTGACTGGCGAACATCGTCCTTCAAGTGATGTCTATAAAAAGAACAAAAAATTAAAATGTACAACCGAGGAAACTGAATTATGTACCAGAGTAGAACCTTTCCATAATCAATTTCAAGATAATTTCTTTGCAGGTGTATGGAATATCAACATGACGCAAATGGTACGCAATTCAGTTTCTTTGGCTGTATACAAAGCACGAAAAAATACCCCAAAATGAAATTATCCCTACTTGTTTAACAAGTAAACATAATCCTAATCTCAAATTTAATTTTCTTGGTTTATGTCTACTGGGATCAATATTATTTACTTGAATTGAAGTCAACTTAATGTGTGAGTAATTATTAAAATTAATAATAAAAAGTATAAAAAAATTAACAAACTACATGGTCATCCTACATTTCATTGCATCCATCTAAAAAGTTGTCATAAGGTGATAATTTTAAGAAATTTAATATAATTTCAAACGTTGTAACGTTTGTTTTTCTTTTTTCGTCGTTACCATTTCAACAATAGTATTTTAAGCAACGGTATCATAATAAGGGCCATTGAGACACGAGTGCGAGTTTATGACATGAGGCGAAGCCGAATGTCATAATAGATACGCATGAGTGTCTCAATGGCTGATTATGAACAGTTGCATACATTACTTTTTCTAATAGTTCAAAATAAACAATTATTAAATTATGAATACTTACATAACGGACAATAAATGAATTTTTCGATTTTAAAAGTAGCAAATTATTGCTCACTTTCATTGCCGCCTGTTTTATTTCTGGCGGCGTCAACATTTCTGCATCACTTAATTCACCAAACTCACAAATTCTCACAGATAAAAAGTCATTTAAATAGTGATTACTCTTTTATTTCTTTCAACTTGCAAGAACTCCGTGCAAGCAAAAGCAAAACAAATTCCCGTTATCTTGATACGTTTTTTTTTTCACTAATCACAACCTTAGAATGGACCCGGGAACTTTGTCATACAGCCAAATTGAATGATGTTAAAATATTCATATTTATTATAACTTTAAAATTAATTTATTGTCCGCTTTTTAAGTATTCATTATTTAATAATTGTTTATGTAAACATATTTTAATTAATGTATAAAGTCGATTTAACAATAATTAAGTACTTAAATAAACTAGAATGGCTGTCGGCCATTAGACAATAAATTGGTGAACTTTTTTTTATTTTAATTTCCGCCATTTGCAGTGCGAAAAAGAACATTGTGAAACGTTTCATAATGAAATGTCAAAGTTGCGATCACACAATGCACCTCATTGGACTGCCGGTAGCGATAGTAGCACATTGTAGTACGCGAGTAGAAAAATATTTTTAAAAGAGATGATACTCAGGGTCAACTATTTATAAAAATTATAAACAGCACCAATGTTAAATCTAGTTTGATTAAAAATGTTGCGCCTTGTGTTTTTGTTGTGGTAATAATCGTGGGATGGTAACAATGAATAACTGAGCTGTCAAAACATTACGGATAGTGTATCTAACCTAGCCTTGAGTCTTTTCGCTATAATCCACATAGCTGTAGCCCCACCATAGACCATCAGAGCGCATTCCCAGCTTGGGAAGGATTCCTTCCAACCACCAACTTTTTCAAACCACTTGAAGGTTTCAAGAGCTTCACTGGTAGTGCGATAGACATTTGGGGACAGAGTATGGACAAGCACTCGGTCAGCCCATTGACGCCATTCACGCTCTTCTCTAAAAAATGAGAACGTAATAATTAATTTAAGGATTTGCCACACTAGATGCGTTCTGCGGTCGCGGTCAGGTCAAATTGAACGCAGCCCGCATTATGTACGAACAACATTGACGGTCTCTATATATAATATATTATATTGCGCGTGTGTGGGACCGCACAGTCAGATCGCATATCTAGTATAAAAAATATACAGGGTGTTTGGTAGCTACGTGCAAAGCTTTAAGGGGGTGATAACCGAGGTATTTTTGAATAATTTTAGCCATATATGTCTTAGCCGAAATTTTTTATTTTTTTTAAATTGAAGAGATAGAAATTTTAGGAAAAAACCCAGAATTTGATAGTCACGAGTCAATATTGCCCCAATGAGCGTTAATTTGGAAAATTTAAATATGGCACAGAAAAATGACGTAGACTGGTCTTTTTCTTATGTTATTTACTAGTACAGTAGTTGAAAAGTACAGGCCTATCTCTAAATTATGTCAATTCAGTAAGATTTTGGAAATAATAGATACAGACCAAGTTTCTCTAGTATTTAAAAATCACATGAGTCCAAATCAACATGGCTTCTTCAGAGGTCGATCGGTGGACACTAATTTATTAACTTTTAGTGACGATATCAGAGTCACGATGGATAAAGGTGCTTGTGTTGATGCCGTGTACACAGATTTTGCAAAGGCATTTGACAAAATTTGCCATAACACGCTTCTACTGAAGCTTTGGCGCCTAGGCATACATGGTGATTTATTCCGGTGGATCAAATCATACATCGAGAATCGAAGCCAGTGCGTAGTATTATATAGTTATGCCTCAGAATATAAGTCAATCAGCTCCGGAGTACCCCAGGGGTCGCACCTAGGACCCTTATTATTTACACTTTTTATAAATGACATTGACAAATATATTAAAAATTCAAATGTCTTGCTATATGCAGATGACACAAAAATTTATAAAACCATCAAATCCTTAGAAGACTGTTACATGCTGCAAGATGATTTAGTCAATTTTGAACTGTTTTGTACAGATAACAAATTATTTTTAAACTTAAATAAATGTTTCATCATTAGTTTTTCAAAAAAGAAATATAACAACCTTACCTTTGGATACACCTTATGTAACAGTCTTCTGAGTAGAGTAACACAAATTCGTGACCTTGGTGTCATAATGGATTCTAAACTTTCATTCAAACCCCATTTAGATTAAATTATGAGAAAGGCATATAAACAACTAGGCTTTATACTGCGCGTAGGCAAACCGTTTAAAAATAGTCTAACTTACAAAATTCTTTATAATAGTTTCGTTCGTAGTAATCTCGAATTTGCCAGCGTCGTCTGGAAACCCTATTACTCTATAGACATTGAAAGGATCGAGAAGCTGCAGAAGAAGTTTGTAAAAGCTCTTGACTATAGAACTGGCTATACGCATATTAGCTATAAGGACTCACTTGTTCACCATAAAATCCAATCGCTTAGTGACCGCCGAGATTGCGCAGACTCAGTTCTGTTCTATAAAATTTTGAATAATCTTTTAAAATCCCCCTCCCTACTTCATCAAATTCATTTAAGAGTCCCCAATAGACGTCAGCGCCAGTGTCGGAAAAAAAATTGTTTTCAATCCCCCAGTATAGAACGCGTTATGCACAAAACACTTTCTTGAGGCGTGCGTGTAAGCTATTCAATGACAATGAAAAACTTAAAAATATTGACCCGTTCAATTGCAATATTTCCGCTATAAAAAAAGTTTTCTGGTAGCCACTATCATTTTTCTACTTTCATGTTTAGTTTTCTTGTTTTTGGAATATTATAACTATTTATGTTCAAAATTATTCTTTTACAATGTAATTTTATTAGTACACATACCGTATGTACTTTAAGGAAACTCCAGGTCTATTTATAAGCATTAGATATTAAGAATTTTTTTGTAAACAACTGTTTGTTTCTTGAATAAAATAAAATAAAATAAAAATAAAATCAAGACTAGTGCATTCTTAGTGAGTGCTCCCTGAGTTTGGTTTTTACTTTTTATCTCAGTTTTAGCAACCAATGTCAATGAGTGATATCTTGAAAGAAAGAACAATAAACAGGCATGTTTCTAAAAATGTTTGAACATGTCAAGGATTTTTTTTTTATTTTTTTTTTTAAGGCACAGAAAAATGACTCTGTTCCAACCTAAGACATTTTTAGTAATTTCGAATGCCTCCATTTTGTTTTTGTGGCAAGAAAGACAATTAAAAATTATTTAATTTGGTCCAATACACATTAAGCTATTCGAAATAAAAGATTTGGTTTCCAAATTGGGGCAATATTGACTCGTGACTATCAAATTCTGGGTATTTTCCTAAAATTTTCAGAGGGGTACCGCGGGTCGAGAAGAGCCGCGGACCGGACCGAGATGCCCCACGGCAAGAGAGGAACCCTAGCCTAAGGGGGCTCCATCCAATGTTTTTGCCACGGGCCCCCCATGGTCTAGTTACGCCACTGGTTCATACATAATGCGGGCTACGTTCAATTTGACTTGACCACGACCGCAGAACGCATCCAGTGTGGCAAATCCTTAAAGCTAGATGTTATTGGCTCAGGCCTGAAATGCCCGTTTGCCTAAAATGTATCTTACTATACAAAAGAAGTGACATATTATGGAAAAGCAGACATTTTGGGAAAGATACATTTTAGGAAAACGGACATTTCAGGCCTGAGCCATGTTATTTATAATTTAAATATAACAGTTGTAACACTTGTAACTCATAACTTTTAAATCAAATATTTAAAGTTATTTGCTTTCCATTTTCCAACTATGTAGGTTATAAACAATTTATGTCCCTTATTTCATCAAAATCCGTTCAATAGTTTATGCTTCTAAGACTAACAAACTTCTATATACATACATCCTCACAAACTTCGCCATTTATCTTACTTCTAATTTTATTTTGTATGCACACACAACATTTTACACAACATATAAGGTATTAATTGGTTTGATTAAATTCAACATAAATTATCATGTTTTGAAGTACTCACGCTTCCGCAGTTCTCTCCTGCTGGTCTTGCACTACAGCATTATGCATAATAAAGTATTTGTTTGTTACATCAGTTATTTCCTTTCCTTCATCATTAAAAAACTTTGTTATCGGATAAAACTTCACAACATCTTGAAGTTGTGAGCTTTTGTCTCTCAAGAATGTTTCAAGCACTGAGACTATGGCCGAACTATCCATTAGTTGCTGAAATAATAATGATATGTCACAGAATAATACTTATGTTATAAACCGCTTTAGCAGATAGTATTCAATGATAAATATTCTTCAATACGCTTAGGCCCAGGCATAGCTAAGTAATAGTACAAGGAAAGCAAGGAAAAGGAACACCAAGGTCTATTTTATACAGAAATTAGCTGTTGTGTCACATAAAGAGATCAAAGAGGCAGTGCTGAGCAGGGCAAAATTGATACAAATTTATTGGCTACAACACTTAAAAATAAAATTAGAAGAAGGGCATGGGAATTAACCTTTTGTATGCCAGAACATGGATCCGCATCAGATTTAAGGCTATCTTTTATATATTTTTTTTGTAATCTGTAATATTTATACAGTCAACCAATTTGATTCCTAGGCCACTATAGAACCATGTCAAAATGAATCAATTTGTTTATCATCTACAGCAGTGATATTGTGTGACGTATGTCATGAAGACATCTCGATCTTTGCAAACACGTGTCAATGATAATTAACACAAAAGGAGTTTGCTTGTGTATTAATAACTTAAATTGTTACTGTCCGATTGTCAAAACTTTGTTTTCTACTCATGTTATGGAGCGAAAACATTTATAAACTTTTTATGTTTATTGCATGTTGTCATCTGAAGCTCCTTCATCGGTTCCTTTGACCCACTTTGACATTGTAATTATCTAGTAGTAAATGCAACAAGGTTCTATGTATAGTGGCCTAGGAATCAAATTGGTTGACTGTACAATTCGAAACAAACAAGACTAGAATGCAGGTTTTTTTTACTTTCGGCATACAAGAGGTTAAGCAAAAATACAATTGCATTGAATTACAGTTGCCATAAATTAAAATTATATGGAAATTACAGTCACGCAAACTATAGTAGAAATAACCTGGCAGGACATCAAAATAAAATGCATCTGAATATTACTAGCATTATGATGATTACACTTGTCTGAAAATTTAAAAAGCATCTTAACTACATTCCAGTTACATAAAAATTTGAAGTGTAATAACTACCTACAAAGATTTAAAACAAAATAATAAGAGTTTGTACCTGATATCCCCCATCAACTTTAGCCAGCAAAATGGGCACTTTTTTGTAGCCTGACCATTTTATTGCTTGACGGAGAACAGCATCAACTTCAACAACATCATAGCTAATGCCCCGTGAATCTAGGTATGCCCGCACTTTGCAACAGAATGGGCAGGTACGGTATTGGAACAAAACTAGTTGCAAATTACTTGTGTCCGACTCATTAATTATCTGCAAATGGACAAATAATTAAAAGTATAAGTTTAGTTTTAGAAATAGCAAAACTGTGTGATTGGGTGTATTAATGGAGATTACTCAGGATTTGTTCACGCAAAAAAAAATCATCAAATACTTGAGTCATGATAAATATTAGTAATGATTATTTGAATCAGGCTAATGTTAATAGTAATTACTCTGTATTGCGGCGTGTAGTGCGGTGCTTCCTTGAGAAAAGTGTATTCTTGGTTCTCTATGGGAGCAGACTGCTTTTTAGCATTTATCTTGTAATGCGTATAGCCCCCGTAGCCAGCACCGACTAATACACCAACACTCGCACTTATTAGGGTTAACTTTGCTGTGGACCTTGGAAGCCGGCCCTTTGTAGAATAATATAATTTGGCCAAATTAGCATTCTCTTTCAAAGATGGTATGACCAACTTGCGAAATATAGTAAAAGAAGGACGCCACATTTTTGTTTAATCGCTTTGATTTTCACTCATTAAGAAGCCCTAAGTTCCAGCAAACGCGTAAATAAGAATTGGATTTTGTCAATTTTTGACTTTCAACTTTGATTATGACATTGACATTGATTTCACATTGCTCTATGCCCAGAGATGAATAGCGCCAGCTACACAAAGGCAAATTTATTTCGATAAATGTAAATGTTACTTAAAAGCATTATGCCTTATCAAACATTGTCAGCTAACAACACTGATAACAATCAATAATCAGGCGATGCGATATTCTTCGTTAAATTTGTCTGACAACATTACTTTTGAAATATTGTTAATGTGTTTTTCAAATGTTGATGACATCCCTAAGAAAGAACACCATAGACTAAATTTGTATATAGACATTACACTAGACACATTGAAGTGAAGGAAGTCAGTCTTTCTTTTTCTTGCTTTGATTGTTCGTCGTTCGTGGTAAATTGTTGAAGTTAACCAAATCTGTTATATTTTTGTTGCTTAAATTTTTACACAGAAGCACAAACTGCTTTCAGTTCATTCAATGTAGTTAATGAATTTGTTCCCGATTTTCTGCTCAAGAAGTTTTTTTCGGCACCTGTGAGGTACATAAAGATGCACATCTTGTTAATTGGCGGAGTTTTCGAATATTTTGTTGTGATGATTTATGCTGCGTGGCATTACTTGTGTTGAATTGTGCGTAGGAGAGTGGTTATGCGCGAAGTATGCCGTCGACGTCGCGGACGCGGGGCTCGGGACGAGCGCCGGACGGGGCGCCCCGGCCTCCGGTCATAGCTCCGATGTCTGAACGGCAACAGCTGGCCTTGGTGATGCAGATATCTTCACAAGATGCTCCTCCAGGTTCGCCCTCTAAGGATACAGTCATTCCGTTGGAAATTGATCATATATGATTTCCCGCCTTTTTTGTATTCAGCTGCCCCAAGTACTGCTGAAGAAAGGAAACGCACCAGACAGCAGCGCAACGAGCGCGGTGAGACGCCCTTGCATGTAGCTGCTATCAGGGGAGACCATGATCAAGTCAAGAAGCTGCTTGATCAAGGGCAAGATCCAGATGTCCCAGACTTTGCTGGTATGTTATTCTTTCCATTTAGCGTGTCTTTCTACCTTGAAGTTTTGTTATTGGTGGCCAATACACCTAGTGTACAATCTAAGCATATAAGAATATTAGTGCATCAGCATAAATAAGGTAGGTATTTTAGATATGATATGCTGAAATCAATGTGCATTGAAAGCATCAAACCATGTTAAATGTAAGTATTTGCATGGTATGTTGTTTTAGGCCAGGGGTGGCAAACCTTTATTTGTGAATGTCCCTTTTTTATGAAAACCACAATAATCTGGCTATGATATGCCATCAAAGATACAAAGTTAGTGGTTGCTTGGATGCTTGATTAGTGAGTGATACCAAAATTATATTGTCACATGCCACAACTAGCATATGTGACATTTGTTTGCCATCCCTGTTTTAGGCCAACTGAAAAGATGTGGTAGACCTTATTTCACATGTACATGATATCCTATTGGATGGTTAGATTTGAGCAAGAACTTTTGTTTATATGGGGCCTAAAGGTGTTCTTGCACTTTTGTTTGAGATATCATAACATCATTGTTATTGTAATGTGTTGCTTTAAAATTCTAGAGATCTATTGTGTTTCTTATGAACGTAGAATGAACCAACATAATTTATAAATAGATTATACCTGAGGTGCATAAAATAGATAGTTTTCCTGCTACAAATGATGTTCCTGCAAATAAAAGATTTACTATGTCAGATAACAACTTTAGTTATATATATAGTATCAAACCAACTTGATTGTGACCCACATTGTGCTATGGTAGGTCAGGAAGGAATACGTTGCTTAGCTGACAATACCGCACATGTCAGAAACTGACTAAGTGACACTTTATACCCTATCTGATATAAGAATATTGTGTAAAACTTCACATGGCCAATATCTGACTTGTGCGGTATTGTTAACTAAGCAACAAATAGGTTTAATAGTTAATAGTTATTTTAAAGACCTGGAAATTTCCTTAGTCCAAATAGAGACTTAATTAACTTAATAATTATTTTTCACAACAGATCAGAAACTTCTAATTATTCCTATGAAGCCATCTGCAAAAACAAAAGAAATTGTGTAGATGTCAACACAAACTAATTTAACTCTGAAATTTTGCGCCCTTCCATCTAATTCTACAATTTTATACTGTTCAATGTTCAGTGTCTTTTATTACCAATAAAAAATGTCTGAAAGGAGTAACAAATGGTATTTTTTTGTACTTCAAGTTAATAATAATAAGAATATAATATATCAAACATCCTGTGAGATGTTGGCAAATCACATCTAAAACTAGTTAGGTTTATTTATAATGAAAGTTAAAAGTATTTCTTTTTGGAAGTAAGATTACAAATATTTAGCAAAAATAACAATGGATAAAACTTAACTATAAACTAAATATCTAACTTAAAAACTACTAGATTAGTCTAAAAAAGGCCCCCCGTGGCATTGTGCCCAAAAGACTGACAGCATTCCCTCCTTGAATTTTTAAATCTATTGATTTCTTTGATGAAAGTAAAAACTTATATAGAACTAGCTGACCCGGCAAACGTTGTATTGCCTTATAATTATCATCTAGGGGTATAAAAAATAGCCTACGACCTATTCTCAGACCTACGGAGTATAGACAAAAAGGTTTCATAAACATCGGTCAAGCCGTCTCGGAGGAGTTCGGTAACAAACACCGTGACACAAGATTTTTATACTAGATTTTTTGTTTGCTGTGTAATGGTTCCTAGCTCTGTTTGTTTTTGAATTTAGGGTTCTATTTAGTAACACGTGTTCTAGAGTTTCTTACAATATACTAGTCAAATCTTTTTTTTCTGTCGAAGCATATCTTTAGACGCCCCATGATAAGGTATGTGAAGAAATTATTTTTGTTAATTTCTTGCAATTGTTAATTTGCTGTTCACTGTAAATGTTATAACTTAAATGTCTATGTTATCTATTTTTCCTGCCTTTTGGTAAAAGATATTCCTTGGTACTACTCGTACTACTTGGTACTTGTAGTGATACTTTTAAAATATTGACCCAATTGGCATATAATATTAATAGTGTTTGTCTGATTTCAGGAATTATGTTCCTAAATTAGATAATTACTAGCCTACTCCTCAATGCTTGTGGCTACATTGAATAATCTCAAAGCAATAAAGGAAGATTACTTACATACAGGTTAAATATGATCAATGCTTTTTTAAAAAAGAAAAGCTTTGAAATATTTATCATAGTAATTGAAGTCCATCGCCTGAGCTATATTTTTAGCTTGCTCAAGAAATGTTCACTTGTACATACCTTGTACCCTTGTGCATCCACAATACTTTTATAGCAATGGGCAGTTTAGGTTAGATACTACATGTTCATTTGTACCCTTCTAATCCATATTATCTTAAATACCAGATTTGGCCCATATTTTCACCCAACTGTTGAGGGTGGGTAATTTATACTATTTCCAGTAGATTAAATATTCTCTTTTATCTTCTAGCTAAATTTTGTGGCCCTAAAAATTGTTTGTAGTAATGGTATTGTTTTACAGTTCCAAAAATAAACCTAGAAATTAATATCGTAACAATAATTGGCAGAAAAATATTTTTTATCAACATAATTTTATTATTACATATCTGACGGGTACTTTAACCATAGCTTGAGCTCTGCAGTGAATAACTTCTATATATTTGTGTATTAGCCTTGAATCAATTACATATTGTTTTTAAGATCAAAATGTTTTAATCATTACTTCGAATTTAAGTTTTGATGGTGATACTGTAACAGTCAAGATGATCAAATGACTGCTTGTGGATGTATATTGAAACACATAACAGTTGATTGTCCTATCATAATGATTCTCATGCTGATCTTTTCGCGTTATTGCTAGTTAACCGATGCCGTCGACTTTGTTCGGTTTTCTGAAATTCTAAGAAAACTTAGCAGGTTTTCAGAATTTTTGTTTGCAATTATATGTAGTCAAAAATATGTATTGAGCCAAGCGGAATGATGAGGCAAAACTTAAATCCAAATTTGTACCTAAGCTCCCTAATATTCTTACTGTCTTCCTGCGCCCAATTGCATAACAAAATACAACTTATATTACAAGCGGAACTCCCTTTCTAGTTAATATACTGAAGCGAGAGTTCCGCTTGTAATATTAGTTGTACTTTGTTATGCAATTGGGTCCTGGTGTTATCAACTTTATACCCATCCATATTCATATTCATTTCACAGTTATAACCAGAATAACAATTTTTTACCAATTTTTTATTTGAATACCACTTTGTTATTAGTAGTGTTGCAGTTGGTGAATAACTTGCGGCATTAGGTTAGTAGGCATCAAAATTGTCTTTATCCTAAGGAGTATCCTTTATTTCCTAGCTCTACCCTACCTGTCCGAAATGTTTGTGCCCATGTTGCTTTTAATGTATGTATATCTTAATATTACTGTTATAATATTTAGGCTGGATTTCACCAAACTTTTATTCCGAGAATAACGCTTACTCTCAGATAGTAATGTCAAATTACTATGGCGGTTTGACATTACTATCTGAGAGTAAGCGTTATTCTCAGAATAAAAGTTTGGTGAAATCCAGCCTTAGTATGTAAATGGTGTATCTTTCTTCAAAAACTCTTAACAAACTTCTGCGCCACAAAAAAAATCTTAAGTGCCAGAGTATGACAACAATATTTTATACGGTAGCAGAAAAAAATATTCGAAACGTGTAATACTTATAGTTTTTGAATTCAAGATTCATAAAGAAGTTTTTTAAGGTACCTATTACAGTAATTGTAATCTAGCTCGAGTACCTACTGCTAGAACTATTAAAGTTTGAGTCGATCAATATGATTAAATAATAATAATAACTTATTTAATATCTTAATTCGTCTTTCGTTTTTTTACCTTATTTTGCGTCTGCGGCCCGCGGGAACATTACTCTTTCTAGTTAAAAAAAAACGATCGAAATAATCAGTTCGGTAGTTCCTGAGATCGCCCCCTGCATATATGCCTACAACCAAATAAAAGCAAAAAAAAATTCTGTGTAAAATTAGTAGTCAAAGATGGGATTCTATAGGTATGTGGTTTTGCTTTGTAGTGCATTTAAGAGGCTGACTGAATGTTTTTATATATTTATACATTGCAATTTCTAACTTTTATCTGTACGTCTGTATGTTCATTTTATACTCATGATACTGTCGTCATCATAAACATCAGGGCTGTCTAGGTAGTTAAAAATTGCTGGACACGCACTTACGCGATCAGTAACACAGTCTTATTCCGATATTTTTGAGTACCTAAACTACTCCGATGTTTACGTTGGTGACTATATATTATTAATAAAATTCACTTGAAAAATAATGAGTAGAAAATTTGTTATCGAACCTTCAATGCTTAAATGAGTTCCCAGTACGCTAGTGTCTCCAGTCCATTCAAATGTAATCCTAATCAATCACGTATTTTACTTATACCTAAACAAAACACATCTGATCGAAATGAACGTGTGCAAATAATAATATGATGGGGCTGTATTTTTTATGATAGGTATGCTTATTTTATTTATTTAGTATTGGGTGAAATACCTAACTACTAGTCGCGTTAAAAAAACCTACTGTTCAAATCGTCAAGCTTCGCGTCATTCCGGTTTGTTCTTTACGATATACTAGCTGGAGCTCGTAGCTTTTGTCCCCTACGTACCGCGGGCACTTTAATTGCATAAAAAAGTAGCTTATGTAAATCTGGGATAGTATAGCTTTCCATTGTTAAAGGATTTTACAAGCTTTTCACTAACTTGCAATATATGTATGGGTCAAATCTTGCAAGTCGAAATTGACTCAGTGGTTGGAATCACTTGAAATTTGGTAAGTATACTTATGTAGGTTGGATGACAATGCAAGTACAGTCAGTGAAAAAGCTTGCATTTAAAATTAAATTTTTAACAAAAACTTATTTTAAAATTGTTTCAGTTGTTCCAGACGTTAGGTACACCCTACACCCTAAATACAAAACAAAAGTTTGTCTCTTTATTGTATTAGGTATGAATAGACAAAAACTTTTTTATGAAAACACCACTAACGCTAGCTTACTGAGAACTATTTTAAGCATCAAAATCAATTGTATTTGTTTACTGATAATCATTTTTTGCTTCTTAGGTTGGACTCCTCTCCATGAGGCGTGCATCTATGGTTGGTACCAAGTTGTAATAGTCCTTGTGAAGGGTGGCGCCAATGTCAATGCCAAGGGTTTAGACGACGACACCCCACTTCACGACGCCACCACTTCTGGAAACTTGAAGATGGTGAAATTCCTCGTAGAGCATGGTGCCGATCCGTTCGTCAAGAATGCCAAGGCGAAAATGCCCATAGACTACGCAGCTCCCCATATTTACGAATTCCTGGAGTCTTTAAAGGGTATGTTGGTTTCTTTTTTATACCTACGAGTCTACAACGACGCTTTAGTTAGATGATTAATATACTAACAAAAAGGCGGCAATTTTACTAGCTCTGGCTAGCTGTAAATTTGTACACTGAAGCCAACAACAAGTACCTAAATTTGCCAGGAAAATATTTAAGTTTTAAGCCTTCCTTCAAAATGCACCAAAACAAGGTCCGGCGGATCCACAATACATGGTATGTATTTATTGAATTATAAAATTTAACATAACAGCATTGCTTTAGTCTGTAAGTTTAGTAATATATTATCTACCCGATATACCATATACCTAAGAAACCGGTGTGGTCATAATACTCAGAAGAGTTTCAACCGCTAAATCTGTGTGTTACCAAAATCGACTAATCTGACCAGGAACCATAACAAATTAGAATATAATAAAATTATTCTTTACCAGCTAGCTATTGCCCGCGACTCCGTCTGCGAAGAATTCTTTTATCGCTATTCCGCGGCAATTATGCAATTTTCCGGGATAAAAACTATCGTATGTCCTTCCGAGGGTTTACAGTAGGTACACTATCTCTTTTCCAAATTTCATCTAAATCGGTTCAGCGGTTTAAGTGTGAAGAGATAACAGCAAGACCGCATTTATAATATTTGAGATTATACTCCATTTATTTTAACATTTGAAACTTAACGGTAAAATTTGCACACTTTTTTAAATGAAACAACGAAACTATTTAAAATTGTGTTAACTTCTATAATGCAAACATAATAGATACCGCTAATAAATGTACATGTAAGTATTTTCAGTCCATTTGTGTTCGAAATACCGAGAAACGTGTTACAATTTGACCGTTAAGAGGATACGATGCGACCATATGTCCATACAATCGTAGTCCCCTGTTTCCTCCCTGGATAATGGCTTTAAAGCCAAATTTTTTTTACTGTGTAATCTGTATCTAACACAGCTATGCCCCTATGTTTCGTTTTTTTCCATATTTCAATTAACATAAGAAGTAATGAGCTTTCAAAAACTGAAAAAATTGCCCAATTTCAACGTAATTTTTAGACACTCATCAGAAAAGAATCCCTCATATAAACAAAAAAAGGAAAACATAGAGGGGCATAGATAAATCTGTCCTCTAATTATTTTTGAATAAATAATTTTATTGGTCCAGTTTTCGAGAAGAAAACAGGGGACTACGAAATGCTGTTTTGACCAATTATACGCGCCTATTAACGGTCCGAGCTGCAGTTGTCCCGCTCTCGCTGTACTGACACGGAGGGGTTCGGGCGAGACAGCGACATTTCATTAAAATACCTATTTCTCAAAAGTCTCTCAGCCATCGTATCCTCTTAATTCAAACCTTAAATTAAACGAAGTATAGTAAGGTAAGATTGAACACCGCAAATCAATACAGTAGATTAACAAAATCTAAAATGAAACAAGGTAGAAAATAGGCGGTCTTATCGCTTAAAAGAGATCTTTTCCAGGCAATCACGCTACTCTGCGATCTTACACCACTTGATTTATTTTAGTTGAAAAATTATTCGTTGATTTTCGTACCTAACTAAGATACAAATATTCGTGAATTTTACTTTTTGCTCGCGAGGCCTGTGGTGTACACCTAATAGAAGACTCAAGAACTCGAAAAGAAATAAACCTATTTTACAGTACCATTCGGACAGATTTGCCTAGCTCAGACTAAATTGAAACTTTAATAATTCTTCTTTCTTTATCTTAAATCGATACAGTTCGATCATCAATGCTCAATGAGAATACAATGCAAAAGTCGCGGTTGGTCATGGCCGAAACATGCAGAAATTTCATGGTTTCCCCGATGGTTGCAAATAAGTAGCAACTTAGCAAGTGTGACATTTCAGCCTTCAGACCAGGCCAGCTCTCATCAGTTGATCGTGGACGTAACGAAAGATCGAAGATGAAAGATTTAAAAAGATAAAATGTGGGCCTAACTAAGATGGTTTTTACACTATAGTCGGGTGGTGAGCTGAAAGACATGTTTATGCTGGCACTACACGATGGACCATCGCGATGGTCCACTATGATGGGCCAGCGTGTGGAGGGTGTAGTGGTGTTGGATGGCTTATGGCGCGTGCGATGGTCGTGGGATAGCGTCGGTTTTTGGCCGAACATCAAAAGTATCAAAAGATTACAACTGAACGTCGCCAAGATGCGTTGCAGCCATCGCTAGGCCATCGCACCGACCATTTAATGGTCCATCGTATAAAGGAGCTATTAAGCAAGATGGTGGGTAGTTCGCGCATCGCGCTTGGGCAGACATATTTGACGTATCATAAAAAAAAAAGAATAATCATATTTACGAGATGATTGAAACTGTACCCAATAATAGTTTACTTTTGATGGTCAGGCACAACAACAAACAGTCAGAAACAGCTTTGGTTTGAATTAGAAATGGTACTATTAGAACGGTATGGCGCACCACCACCCGTGGACACCCGCAATACTAAATTATGATTGTTGATCAATGGCGGCGTAGGGTAGATTTGGCACCCCGGGCGGTTTTGTATTGCAAACTAAACATGCTTACGAGACTTTATTTTACTAAAGTATTCGAAACAATTATCAAAATTGACTTTCCTCTAATTCCTCTCTCCTCTCTCTTTAAATTTTGATAGAATCGAAAGATTGATTATAGCCTCGCGAGTCACGTGTCGTGACCAGCAAGATTTAATTAATTTTAATTTTGTAAAGATTCTTTCACATGAAGCCACTCCAACACAAATTGTTAAAAGAAATCGACGTCATAGCGCTTGGGACCTTTGAGTACTCAGGCTTGGAACAGTCTCAGAATATCCCCATTGTAATTGTAATGATTTTTTTTTAAGAAATTAGAAAATAAATTCGAAAAGTAAATGAAAATATAGTTGCGATGAGTTTTATTAATTCTAACTTTGTAAAGCTTCTTTCACATGAAGCCACCGCAACGCAAATTGTTAAAAGAAATCGTCGTCATAGCGCTAAATTTGAAACTGTCTCAGAATAGCCCCATTGTAATGAATTCTTTTAAAAAATTAGAAATTAAATTCGAAAGTAAATGAAAATATAGTTAGGTACGATGTGTTTTATAATTATGATATTAGTATGTAAGTAAGTTAGGTACCTACAATAGTAGGTAGTTATTTATTGACGTGTCTCTAAATATGGAGATTTTGTGCGCCTTCTTTGGATGTAAGTACGAGTGAGTTGTCGTTGTCACTCCTTGGTGCCTGGCACCCGTGGCGGACCGCCCCCTGCGCCCCCCTCTACGCCGCCACTGTTGTTGATCGCATGCCATGTACCAGTAATTTCACAGGCTGTTTTAATCGGAACACGACAGCGTGAGCACTGCTGGCTGACGGTTAAACTGGGGGACTACTACGAAATTCGAAGTTCGAATCGTGCCATCCCTTTCACTCTTATGTTTAGTATTACTAGTGTGAACGGAACGGCACGATGCGAAGTTCGAAAATCAAATTTCGTACTATAAGGCCTGTACGAGTTTAACAAATCGCAGTGTAAAAAAAAATGAAAAAAAATTAAATACTGACGTAAAATACCCCACATTTTGAACGTCCCTTTCCGAAAAAAAAAACATTACATTAGCCGGTGCACATACTGTCGGTTTTCCTTCCAGAAAGCTTAAAATAGTTCACCATATAAGCGTCCCTTTCATAAAATACTCAAGCCTCTGCCTGCGCACATTATAGTTACTTTTCTATTCTTTTTGACAAACCATTAACTGCAGAACATTTCATTTTGAAGGGCTATATTTATAATATATTTAATTTTGCCTGCTCACATCACATTATTGTTTTTTTTTTTGTTTGCAGAAACCGTACAATATTAATTTCTATAAACGTAACTTTTTAAGGGAAAGGTACACGCAAGCGTTTGCACCCACTTTTTTTTGTCAAACCATTATCAACCAATGTGAAGCGCTTTTGGTTCTTTCGCGATCGGGCGTAGTGATTTGATTACTGATAGAAATTTCTGATTATGTGCGCCGAGCCTTGTTTTACGTAATGTAATACCATTTTTCAACCTGGCAACACGACGCTCGGATGTCATCGTGTCGTGGTAAGGCTAAGGATGGTGTTCGCCATTATCTGACCAAATGCTAAAATAAAAAAAAAACCTAGCCATACCCTACCCATACGATACGATGTTGATGGCCGCGTGCGTTGCCAACTTCGTGACGGTCTCGAGGACCGATTTAGCATAAATCTATTGTAAAAATTGTAGTGCAATAAGTAAAAACTATTAATAGTGCCCGAGGACGTGAAATGCAAAGAAAGACGCTTGTGAATATCAAAGGGGAGTATTTTTTGAACATGTTTTGTTCGGCAAACCGAACACACCGCCTTCGTTCGCTGTGACCCCTGACAATATATAAATCAAAATGTTAATGATGTGACTGACGTGACAAAGTGACGGTCATTTTACTTGTAGGTACTAGCCGTGCCATCTTAATCATAGCCTTTTTATTAAAGAGGGCAGTGCTTTATATGGATTTCGGTACCGATGTTAATGCCCTCTAGACACCGATCGATCGCGGTAATTTGGTGCTGTATATATATATATAATGTAACCTTCTCGGTATGTAGATATGTGTCGTAAATCCTGGACCTGATTACTGCGAGATAACTTTTAAAATCACATACTTTAAAAACGAAATTTTGCTTAACTTAATTGCAATGAAATGATAATTTTTATGATTAGTCTTCTTTCTTGCATTTAAGTAACTCAATTCGCCTCTGGGAAATAGGAATTCGGTAACTTAGAATCACTTGTTTAAACTGTTACTCATTAATTGACTGTTTATGTAGTTATGGATGTGATTTAAAGTTTATTTTGTTAAGTAAAATACTCAGAACATGTCAATATGTCTACAGATACTAACACAAGAGCCACACATTCCGGCCGGGTGAGGGATGACAGTAGCAAGAAAGTTGGCAATGCTAGTTCGTCTGGTGAGGGTGGCAAGCGCAACATGGACAGCCTAGCACAGGGCGAGCACTTTGAGTCTAAGGACTCTACTGGGCAAGAGAAAGCCACCAGGGACAATAAAGATGGTTTGTTTCACTGAATTTGATGCTATTATCTTATAATAATAAACAACTTAATACAGTAACAATTTCTTATAAATTTAGATAAAAATACTACATGCACAAATCATTAAATAAAGAGAACCTATTTATTTCTTTTTAGAAGCAAATCAACTTAGCAGCGGAGTTGTGTCTTCGTCGCAAGATGATTTAGCAGGAGGTCCCAAGAGGCAGTTTACAGATGACAGCCATGAAGCTGAATCGGTGGAGGATGATGTAGCAAAACGCAAAAAGAGGAAAGAGAATGAAGACAAAGAACCCATGGCAAAGCCTGCACCTGTTGCCAGAAGTGGCCCTGGACGGTAAATAGCATTAATAAATTAATCCAAAACAGCTTATACAGATTTATTTATTTATTTTATTTATTTATTATTACATTTCACAGCATAACAGACCAAACCAGCATGACAGATAAAACAACCAAGAAATTTAATAAATTATATAGTTCCTATGTTGATTCACAGCGAGAGTGTTGTCCACAAATTGCATAATTAGTACACTTTTCATAAACATAATTATCTGCACAAACATGTAATTTTCTGCCTTGCTATCATCTGGACCAATAGTCGCGATCAACCTCATGGCCTCCTCTGATCTATAGTTTTTTGTCATTGAGGGCATATTATTGAACTAATATCCATTATTTAAAAAAATATACACATTGTTTCATGAAACTGCGGCTTAAATGTGGTTGCCAGCGAATACTGATCTAGAAAAATTGGTTCCTAATCACTGATTAAAAATCATAATGTATATTGTTTGCTTTGTGTAAACAGTATTCTAACGGGTACGAAGCCTCCTGGTCCAGCAAGCAAGACTGGCGCGACACCGCTCGGGAAGAGCGGCGGCGCCCAGAGCGGCGGCAAGGGCGGCGCCCAGAGCGCTTCCGCGGGGAAGGGCGGGCAACAGGCGCTCGGCAAGGGCGCCGCCGCGGGGAAACTCGGCGTGCAGAATACCCACCAGGTAACTTGATTGAGCAGATTTTACCATTTCACACTATTATAGAACAACTTATTTCATCCAAAACTATTATTATTCGACGAAAAAAGTACTTTGAAGATAAATGAATAAGTTTTCAAAATTTTACACTGTAAAACCTCTTTGCTAGTTGGACTTCCGTCTTTTATAATGTTTATTTGACTGGCAGTTACGGTTTTATATGCACTGTGTCTTGTGCAACCAAAACTCAAATTTACAATGACATTAATTTATGTCATTCATCTTATTAAGGTCAATCATTCTTTGTGACCTAGTTAAATCTAGGGTTGATAAAAGCATTTTTTGCATTAAACTTTAACAAGCTATAACTCGAAAATGGTTACAAATATTAACATAGTTTATTTGGATAAAAGATAGTACTAGGCCTAAATAACCCCCCATTTACGGAAAAGACCCCGTGCTGTTCCACTCTGTATGTGACTGGCTCTGTAGTCTACTGCTGAGTTGTTTTGGACATAATAAACAGACGGTTGCTTTCACATTTTACATTTAGATTATGTATATATTTGCTTAAAATTTTAAATATATCTAAATTTTGATCCAGCCTTGTGGTTGAATTCTTTTAAATTCTGATGGCAGTGAAATAATCAAGTACCGTCAGCAATAATTTGCAATAAACGGTGCAAAAGCAAATTGTTTAAAACCAATATGAGAATTTTTTTTTGATTATCAAGATTTTTTGTTACTATTTATTACTAATAATTAAATACTGTACTTAGACGATAAAGCCACATATCTGAGTTATGTAAAATTTCGTTTGTCTTTTTTTTTCTAAAATAGGGCAAGTCATCGGGCGGCGCCAAAGGTGCATCCAACGCCCAGCCGAATAAACAGGAAAGGAAAAGCCCCGTCGCAAGTCCAAAGCCAAACCAAAGCAAAGATGCGGGAGACAATGACTCTGAAGATCAGAAGAACCAAGAGTTAGCGCCTAAAGTGCCGCCATTAAAAATAGTTATACCTGGTGGCGCTGGCGGCTCCGGCGGTAGGAATGAGCAGGAAGGGGAAGGTGAATATTGCTAAAAAATATATGAAGTTTAATTTTATTGTGATATGTTTATGTTAATATGTAGTAGTGGTATGTTGTTTGTAGTAGTAATGTGGCCGTATAAACAAAATGAACGTTCCAAATTTGAAAAGTGACTTGAGCTCCATATCAATTCTGTGCACTACTACAAACAAGATGTCCCTTAGTTAAGTTTTTCACGTATAGCAAATGTGCGTATTATCGAGTTGTGCGTTGCAGGCGGCAGCGGGCAGCGCGGCGGCGGCAAGGGGCGCGGCGGCGCGGCGACGCTGCCCTACGTGATCCCGTGCTCCAGCGCCGACCCCGGCCAGACCTCGGACAGCTCGGACGGCAACTCCGACGACAAGAGACCAGGAGAAGGGGGCAAGGTACACACTCATACATTGTTTTCACTCTAGGGTCTAAACCAGACAAACAAGTAAGTTACATATTTAACTAGCCTACACATTATCAATTTCAATATGAGTTAGTGAGCCAAAGAAGAAACATTTGTGAAGTTAAAACTTGCTAGCGAATCTAGTTTTTGTTTAACAAGTTTACTCAAAAAATATTTTTCCTCCCAAGGCTGGACAAAGAGTCCTCCGTTCGCACAGGACGAATGATGGAGAGAAAGAGAAGGACAAGGAGAGGACTTCCCCTCAGACGGGGAGCGACAGTCGCTCCGGAGCGGGCTCCACTCAATCGACATTGAGTTCCAACAAGAGCCCCCTGCCGACGGGCTCTGTAAGTTCTCCGTACCTTGTATTATGACTAGATAGAACATGCATCGTAGGTAGTGCGTCGACCGGGTACAGCATGCTATTGTGTCGTACAAACAGCTAGCGGATGAACATACACGTTTAAACTATGCATATACGGCATGATATAAAATGTTTTTTTTTTTTCATCCTGTTTTGATAATTATGTAGTTGTTGGCTTCGATTCTAGAAGGCTTATTCTTTATTTTAAACCCTTTGCGTAACGTAAGTTGCATATTTGTCATATTGTGTAAAAGTGGCGAGTTACGACCCATCTGGCTGTTTGCTGACAAATTCTACTAATAAATTGGTTCCTTATCCATTGTTATAGGGGCAAGACAATGAGCATGCGACTTCGGCATCGTCGGGCGGGACTAGCAGCCGGGCAGAGACAGGTACTGTCACATTCGTTGTTAATCCTAACTAGCCACTATTATTTACTATTGTGCAATTTTACATAATTATATACATACAATTTATTTTATACTCTTATATTACAGCCAGCAATCCGGGTCCATCGGTGGAGCTGCACCCCCGGAAACGCAAAATCAAAGCGTCCAAAGACTCGCGAGAAGCTGTGAAAACCGAGCCAGCGGCCGACAACACCCTGTCTCACGTTACTCATTCCAATCCGTACCAAATGTTTATTCACATTCGTAAACAGGTAAAGAGGATTCACATGTTAGATTTCTTTAATTTTGGGATTGAAATTACGTACTTCATTTACATTTCATTTTCTAATACCATTGCTTTCCTAATAGATCGAACACCGTCAAAAGAGCTTGTTCCCTGTGAAACCTAAGCCTCCAAAAGATTTCAATAAGTACTTGATGAACCGTTGCACATACACGCTACAAAGTAACGTAAACCCGGAGCCTCAAGTAGAGATCCCACACAACCTACCGCAGCAGATGGTCGCCGAATTTACAGATCAAGAAAAAGAAAGGTATATATTTACTAACAGACAATATCTGTATAACTCTGCATTGATTTAGGATGAACCCTTAAATCGATACCGGCAATATATTTGCCTTCAAATAGAAATTAAAGCTGATTCAAATTAGCGACATTTACGGTCCAAAATCAAACGCTTTGACAGGGTTGTCAAATGGTTTAAAGGTTAAATCAAATAGATACTATATGAACAGCCAACATGAGTTTTACTAAATTTATTATACGATTACAGAACTCGAATGCGTATCCAACATCTGGTTGAGAAGGAAAAACTTGTTCTTGCTGTTGAACAAGAAATCCTGAGAGTGCATGGACGCGCCGAGCGCGCTGTGATCAATCAGGTAACTTATACAGTATACAGCCTATGTGTAAAACCAAAAACGTTGTATTGCTACGTAACTACAGCATTAATTTTCTTCTATGCCATTCATTCATATGTCGAATTCAGCACAATTTTTCGCCACTAATGGTATTTTGAAGTGACGTGACTTCAAAAATCTATCTCCAGTCTAGTAAAAAAATTTGAAGCCATTGAAGATGAATATAATTGTTTTTGACAGTCGCTTCCATATTCGGTTTGTACAATGCTGCGAGACAAAGAGGTGTACAACGTCCTGGCTCCAGAGCAAGAAGAGAAACGTAACGCGCAACGCTCCCGCTGCAACAGCCGGCAAATCAACTCCTGGCTGCAGGAAGTCGACGACAAGTGGGAAAAAATTAAGGTTTATACTTTGTACTCTAATGTGCAAGTAAAAATAATAATCTAGAAAATAAATAATTAAATGGACGCAATTGTTTCAGGAGGGCATGCTTCGCCGTCAGCACACGGAGGCCGAGACATTGCACGCCGTTCAGATGATGGGTTGGGAGTGGAAGTTAAAGGAACTCGGCCTATGCGACCACAAAACCGCTCCCAAAATCGACCCGGCACACGTACCTCAAATCCACGTTTCCAACTTTGACTTGCGCGCATAAAAGCATTTAATTTATTAAATCAAAACATAAATTATATAACGTTAGTCTGGCATCCAGACTGATATTTAATATTTTTAAGTTATAGTAAAGTAACAATCAATCAATGTAACTAATTCGAATTATATTTGAGTCAATTGGTGCTGCCAAATTTAAAATTTTACTAGATAAAACGGGTGATGTTAACCTTTCCGTTATCTGGCACTTTATGAAGCAGGTTGCTACAGTGCTAATCATCATCTTATTGGTCAAGGTCAGTACGGAATGTACTGTAGTGACTTTTCTCTTAAGATTATGATTCCAATGAATCTTAAACTGGAGCTTATTTCACAAAATAGAACTCTGACAATTTCCCTTAAAACCCAGATTACCTTGACTCCCAGAGCGCAACGTAAAAAAGAACTTGAGGTGGAACTCTAAACAAAACTCCGCAAAGCGGTAATACGTTCAACCATCTCTTTCAAAAAAAATCTTACTTGGCGGGATATTTAATTATTTTTTAATATATAAAATTCTCGTATCACGGTGTTTGTTATCGAACTCCTCCGAAACGGCATGACCGATTTTTATGAAATTTTTTATCTATATCTGGTAGGTCTGAGAATAGGTCATAGGCTATTTTATACCCCTATTCTTCGCGGACAGAATCGCGGGCAACAGCTAGTTAATTTATAAGTACGGATTGAATTTTACGCTAGTAAATAAAAGGTATTACGACTAAGGAGCATTTTATGAGCTTAGACATTTAAATAGTTTTTAACAATGTCCTCGTACTTTACAATATACACTGCGTCATGGTCAAGAAAATTAAGTATATTTACCCATTACTTCGTGTCTAGCATTATTGTTATTTTTATTTTATTAGTTTATTGCGTACAGTTTAGGAATAGTGATCTCATTAATGATATTTCTTTTAGCTTGTTTATAGAATTATGTATATTTTTGATATGTTTTAGTTCTAAGTATACAGCTGTAAGATATTATTTTCGGGGTTAAATATGTGAAAAAATTAAACCAATTGTTAATTTAATTCGGCATTAGTTTGTCTATAAATCTGACTTCCGCTGTCACGTAATTGGACTTTTGGTTTTCTTTTTTAAGTAAGTACCTGATAAAATGAAATGTAAATTGTGTTGTCCCTGATTACTTCAGTCTGCTCGTAAGAGAAAATAGGTTATTGTTAGTAGTGTAAAACACACTTCCGTGTTCGCTTTTTTAACGGCAGAGGTTTTGTAATATACAGTTTAATGTCATCTATCTACCTATAATATGTTCTGATGGTTATAATGGCTCGTACTTAATTTACTGGTAACGCTGTTAATAAATTGTTAATTTACAGTTGGCCTAACTTTAAGCCTTCACTGAACTTGGCTTCGTCGTTTGCGCTATTGCATCTACGTTAGTCACGCTAGTATTAGTCGCCATCATAAACATAAGAGCAGTCAAGGTGGTCAAAAAGATCTTAACACGCACGTACGTGCGTGATTGACAGTACGGTCGTGTTCAGATATGTTTGACCACCTTGAAAGCTCCGATGTTTATGATGGCGACTGCACCTAATGACAGACGATCTCTTACGCTCACGCAAATATTTCGAAGAATACGCCAAGTGAAGTGCCAGCGCAATAAACAAATAAACCATATCTGACTGAACGCTCCTGGCACGCAGTGTGAAAACTGAACAGCTATTGCCGGCCTTATGGCGGTCGTAGTGATGTCTAAATTTTCTTGGCAATCGTTTCCATTCGTTTTGACACGTGCGTGATCCTTTTGTACAGTCGAGTTCTCCAATATATGTACAGCCATCCGTTCATAAATATCTAAACATGAACCTTAACGGTAATAATATTTATGAACGATTTGGATGTACAGATATTGGAGAACTTGACTGTACTGATGCTGTTTAGACTGCCACATTAAAAAGTAGAAAACTGATGAAAAAAAAACTCAACATTGCCACAAAAACAGTCCAAGCCAAGCTGCCAAGTGGCGCACTCTTTTTATTTCTACTTATTTATGTAGCGTTTAGGCACGAGATATCAGTTTCTTAAAACATAAAAATCCGAAAAGATCTTGTTTCTACAATATTCAAATTCTAGATGATCCGTTTCCTAAGATATCCAAATCCGAGAAATACGTTTCCCATAACATTCTAATTCTAGTATAGTATAAATCTTCCCAGGTGGATTTTACGCTTCGAGCCCTTATCTTTCAAAACAAACGGTATCGTCATAGTATTAAGGTTCAAATTTAATGTAATGGCTCGAAGCGAAAAATTCACCTGGGAAGATTTATACTATGGGCAAGTTTCTAGTAATAACAAAATTCTAGAAGACCTGTTTCCTGTTTCAAAATACGCTAAGATACTTTTCCCATAGAATCTAAATTGTCTTAGACACGTTTCCGGTAATAACCAAAACCTAGAAGATCCGTATCCTAATATGAATTTTAGTTATTGTTCTTGATTTAAATAACGGACGTTTCGAGAAGTTTATATTATACGGTAAGGGGCATTTTGGGAAGTGGTCGTTCCGGGAAAAGGGTAATACTTAGCTAAATTGACGTTTTAAGAAAATTTATCTAATAGGGAAATGGGTGTTCCGGGAAAACAGGTTTTATGTATATTATTTTTTGGGAAGTAGATGTTATAGATAGAACATTGATGCTTGGTAGTGTCTTAGGAAAAAGATGTTTTTAACCCAACGGATATTTTAGGAAACTGATCTCTCGTGCCTAAACGTTATGTAGTCTAATCTTTGCAAACCGCGAACGATTATAACAGTTATAGATTAGAATTGTATATCACAATGAGTCAAGTTATGTTCGATTTGTATCTATCTATGTAAAAGAAGGTTTTGATATACTGTTTATGTATACTAAGGCATGCTAGAATAAAGAAAAGAAGGGACTGAACTTTTTTGTTTACTTTTAGTTAATTAGAGCAAAGCATTAGCTGCTGGCTGAGGCGACTTCTGCAGGTGCCGTATGCCCCGTTATGCGACCTAGTATGCGTTACCAGTACTGAATGCGTTAGGTACCTTTTATTGAATCCAACTAAGCTAAGCTGCTGTGTGCTGTGCTGCGATTGGGGTCAGATTGGGGTAAAATCACTGGGTAAATCGTACGTAACGCAGCACAGCAGTTTAGCTTCTTAGTCTTCATTTTCATAGCACTGGCAAGATTGTTCCATTCACAATTGCCCTTATGGGGCACAAACGGAAAAAAATCCTATTTAATTTCTTGAATCAAGCGTTACTTTGCGGAGGACCATATTATTGAACTGAAACAATTAAGTACTTTGCTCACCCACGACCTTACGATAGTTACATTTGTGTAAGAAGTGCGTGTTCATGCAGTTCCTCCACCCCCACACTACGAACACACAAATCAACACAAACTCAGCTACTACCAGATTCCTAATGTCAGTGTCTTGAACGCATAAAACAGTTTCACTCATTTTCACGTAGCGCTTGAACACCGCATAAGATTTAATATAACAATGCTGTATTACTACGAAAGCCTATATAGGCTTCATATGCGTTTGAGGCACTGAGCGAAGTCCACCTGGTACAGTCGCCATCATAACATCGGGGCAGTCATGGTGCTAAAATATACCCATCTGAACACGCACGTAAATACACGATTGTCAATAAGGTCGTGTACAGATTTGAACACCTTGAACGCTCCGACATTTTATGATTCCAACGGTACAAGTTCGAAGGAAAGGGATAATAGTACATTGTTGTAGAGGCTAGAAGGTAAGCAATAGATCGAAGAGGTCCTGGGTTCAAATCCCGGTAAGGGCATTTATTTGTGTGATGAGCACGAATATTTGTTCCTGAGTTATGGATGTTTTCTATGTATTTAAGTATTTATTTATCTATACAAGTATGTTTATCGTCGTCTAGTACCCATAGTACAAGCTTTGCTTAGATTGGGACTAGGTTGATTTGTGTAAGATTGTCCCCGAATATTTATTTTATTTATTTCGTAATGAATGGTGAATTGAGTGTTCAGATGTGTTAAGGTTGTCGTGTTGTTTTTTTTTTGTTTAATATTGTTTCGAGCACAATACACACCGACAGAATATGCTCAAATGCATTACATTTATGGTGAGTGCCAAGGCAACGCTAGTGCTGCTGCAATGTTGTACGCTGAACGCTACCCAAACAGACGCCATCCCGATTACCGAATTTTTCCTCGGATCCATAACGCGTACAGTGCAGGCAGAGTTCTTGGCCAGGGTGTAGGAGGAAATAGCGAGGGCAGACCGAGAGAGCGACACCATGAAAATGTTCTGTATTAAATTTAATAGCGGCAAATCCTTCTTTGTCCATACGGGCCATAGCAAATATTCTCGGACTGACAACGTGGAAAGGGCATGCAACTCGAAAATTGCACACTTTTCATTTCCAACGTGTGCAAGTTCTCTGTTTGTGTAGCGTTCAGCGTACAAAATTGCAGCAGCACTAGCGTTGCCTTGGCACTCACCATAAATGTAATGCATTTGAGCATATTCTGTCGGTGTGTATTGTGTTCGAAACAATATTAAACAAAAAAAAACAACACGACAACCTTAACACATCTGAACACTCAATTCACCATTAATTACGCAATAATACCGATATTCAAAATCAAATAAAAAAAAAATAAACAAAGAGCAGTCGGCATGTTTTTTAAATTTGGAATAAATGGCATTTAAATTAATGGCCAGTAATGTTATTTTTGCAAGTAAACGTTTTGGATTCTACGCTCGGGGTACAAAAAGTACTGGGAAAAATGTAGGTGAGCGTGTCTTTTTTTTATTATCTTGGCATTTTGATTTTAAATTCAAAAGGTAATTACTATTTTTAAATTGTCAATAAATTGACATGTTTTTAAGCTTATTGGCAACTAGACGGTAGTGTATTTTTTTTTTCACCATGAGAGCTGAAAGTTCGATCAATAACTTTTGAAAACGCGAAAATTAAGTTTGCGATTTTTTTATTAAAAATCCAATGTAGTCTCACAAAAATGGTGACGCCTATCTTATACCACAAGTATTCAAGAATATTGAGCAAAAATAAAATTTTTAAAAAAATAGCTTAAAATGGTGCTATGATCAAAACATTGAACAAGGGTGTTCATTTTCGAAAAAAACATAAAAGTCCAAATATCTCGAAAACCGTGCCACTTTTACTAAACTTATATTACCTTTATTATAACGTCCTAAGTGCCCTCTATCCGTAGTTCAAGGATTATCCACTCATTACCTAACACCCTGTATATGAACGGTTGACTGTGTTAAGAACTTGACTGTACCTTGCTTATCGATACTTAACTTAAATAGGAATGTTGTGTAACAAAAGTAATTTCAATAATTTGTTCCATGTCATATCATCAGGCGCCCCCATTACCCGCATGTTTACCACACGAGCGGCGCGGCCCTGCCGCGATGTATCCCTTTACCAGGCAAAGTGCATATAGCAACCACAATAATAAATCTACACAAAGACTCTGACTTGCCTCTTTACAATATGGTTGAAAAAAAATAATAAGATATGCTTTGCTTTCAAATAAATGCTGCAATAGGTAAACAGCATAAAACTGATTAATTTTGTAGAAGGGTTAACCCTTAAGCCATTTGACAACCCTGTCAAGACATTCGATTCTGGACCACAGTTCTGGACCGTCAATGTTGCCAATTTGAATCGGCATTGATATCTATCTGTATGACGGCAAATATCTGGCTATTACCCACTAAAGGGTTAAGCGTGTATTAATTTATGGGGCCTGTAAAAGGGATAATATACGCTCGGGTGCTGCTCCCCAAATTATTTAAAAGTAGTCTGCCAGTTTATTTTTGAACTGTGAGAAATGAATAAAAAATCACTAAGCTTGCATTAATATTTTTATAAACACAATCTCTAAAAATGCGTAAACTCGAAATTAAACTATACAAAACATTTATCTACTAATATCAGTTTGGCTATAGGCTCACTATATCACTAACTGTTGTCAACTACATTCACAAATACAGATAGTAAAGTTCATAAGAAAGTTTGAAATGCTAGAAAACTTAAAAACTAATATTATGTACATAACACTAACATAGTAGTTATTGAGTGTTTAATCTTGTGGTTTATAACAGTGGTAATTTTCGTATGAAAAATCGGTGCCACATGATAGCTGTGAAGGCGGATAGCATGTACCAGGTGACGACGTACGAGAAGTGTTCGTTCCGGAGAGTGACCCGGGTCTGGTTTGGGATGGGCCACCCCTCCAGCGGGTCTGGGATGCCGCGCGCGTCCAACCACACAGGTGCACAACCCAGATGGGCACTCATTGCGTGCAAATCCCTGCAAAATGCATATTTCATTAAAACACCTCTTTTATCCTCCATCAGCTACTAGTTTTACAGTTTTTAAAATAATATTATAATTTAATTGCTTTGTTCTTCAATAGATATCTATTTTATTGAGTTAGCATGTACCGTAATTGTGGTGCTAGTCAATGTTGCAAATGAAACTACTTACGGCGTAATTTTGGATGACATGAACGTATCACAGTCAACAAAAAGTACAAAGCAAATTTTCTAACAAATTCTTATTTTTTAAGCCTGATATAGAAATCAATAGTAGATTCTACAACAAGAACATAAAAGGAGCTATTTTACCCGAGACGTTCATATAGTCACCCAAACCGGTGCGGCGAGGGTGGATAGACACTTCGAGGGGAAAAAGAGTTTAATACTCCAGTTTTACACTCTACTTTTCACTTCAATTGTAAGGAAATTAAACAGCAAAATTGGAAATAAAATTTACAAGTTCTTATTTTTCATGCATTGTAATTTCAATAACAAATAATATATTTGCCTAGTTTTATCAATTTCTAATATTTGTGGCTGTGAAGTGAAAAAAAACCAAATTAAATCACTAACTCACCTAGAGAACCATGAACCTTTTTCAGGAGTATTTTTGGGCATGAATGGCGCTCGTTTCTCAGTTAGCCTTACGACCCCTGTCAATTCCACTTCACCCTGAACCATTGAGGCTTCACGTTTCTCTTTGGATTTCATGTTCTGATGCACCCAGCCTCGATTAATCAAGATAGTTTCTCTGCGCAAAAACATTAAAATAAAACAAAACCGATCAAATGGTAATCATAGTGATTTGTTTTATAAAAAAAAATCCTCAATTTTCTTTTAATGTTTATCTGAATTTTTACTATCACTTAATAATTTCACGCAACCTCGACTGCGTCCTGCAGGAACTTTACATTTCTTTAAGATAAAAAGTACCATAAGTTAATTGAGATGGTGTAGCTTTTTGAAAGAATTTTTAAAATCAGTTCAGTATTTCAATACATAACGTCTGATTATTTGCCTTTAAGGGTGCATGGATTTCGACCAGAGCTCTATGAGGAAAAAATCCACTATGAAGCATTCTAATTGGTGGATTTTTCCTCGCACAGCTCTAGTGGAAACCCATCTTTCGATTGTGACTTCTTTTTCGCTTTTGTCTCTTACAAGTTCCTTCCTCACTTGTAATGGTAGTGCAAAAAAATTGCCAGTATCTTTAACAAAACTAGTTAATCCATTTCGGCCTATATACAAAGAAACAAAGTTTATCTTTCCATTATTATAATAAAAAAAATGAATAATCAACATGTTTGCTGTGGCACGAGGTTGATATGACCCAGTACATTATAGTTAATTGACAAATTAAACTAATTGCCACAGCAAACATGTTAACCAAATTATTTGTTGTCTAGAAAATTCTTACCCGGTGTCACTTAATTTGAATGGAGTTACAACAAGCCATCCCTGATTTTTCTTAGGGTCAGAGACTAGGGATCCAAATCTTTGATGTTCATTATCAATGAGTGCTCTGGGCCCTATTAATATCTCTTTATCATGCAGGAACTCTCCCTTCACTTTCACTGGCAAATACTCCATCTTTTCAAGTTTTGAAAAGCTACAAAAGACGTAACAGTTAATAAACACTCACTAGACTATTTAAGAATGGCAAAAATCTATTACACTTAAATGAGCTAAATAACTTTAAGAGCAGAAAAAGAGTTAAGTTATGCATGAATATGTTCCCAGCCCAAGTGCCCTCAATTATAAAGCATGCCACTTCATACAAGGAGTCCATGCTTGCACTAATCATGGTTTTGAATGCCTACATTATTGAGTTACATCATTATATTAATATCTTGCATCTAAGTTACTAGGTTATTCAATATAATATAAAACATGGTCTATCTATGTTATGTTAAAAGAAATAGGACAACAATAGGAAATATAAGATTTAAACTCACAAGTCTCAACCTAGCTCTATTTGGATGCAAAGTTGGACTTATGACTTGCTGAATCGTTTTTACATGGACTGGGGACATGTAATCTAAATTTTAAGGATAACTTGTATTAATATTTACTCTGTAGGCATGGGAACCGGTGTGGAATTGGATTTGGCTTGTAAAATGTCTATGAGCTCCAGCTTCCATTGCAGACGGTAAACTTGCCAGCAGCCAAGCCCGAAAGAACTTACTGGAATCACCTGTAATAGTACCATCCATCAATATGTTATTCACCTTGAAAAAGCAGGCAATAGTTTCATTTGCATCATTGACTAGCACCATTATGTTATGAATGTTATGATACATAGACATAGCAGTACTATAATGGTGCAAATTAAACTACGGAAAAAGCAGCAGTAGTCCACTAGGACTCACACTGCCAGCCCTAGATTTCACTATAGATTTCTCAAGGGGATTGTGGGTTTGAAACTTCTCTAACCTCTGGAGTTTTTTTTTATAAAGTTGGTTGGTCTGTTTTTAATACCAATGTTTAAATTGATACATGCCCTTTCGGCGGTTAAGGACCACAATGAGAAATGACAATATCTACAAATTACCACACCTTTAAACAACTACTTCTACAAAAGGACACTTCTTGAAATGAATACTTCTATATAAGGAGACTTCTTGAAATGGCTATTTTGTTTTACAACCACTTTTACAAGTCATAAGGTTTAGACGCATTTTAAAAGGAATCTTCTATCATTAGGTACAAATGGCGGGTTTTATGCCATGAGGCCTTCCGGACTCTAGGCTCAACTACTATGCTCAACTCAGGGCTGCCAGCAAACAAATCGCGGCTACACGGTTTAGTATCTGCGATTATACGAAATTTGATCGCATTATACAGAAAAATTCAATAAATCGATTTTTCTTCATAATTTCTTAAAACTAAACTAACACATCATATCGAATTATACGAAATGATCGATCATGGATACAATACACCGTCCGATTATACAAATTTTGTATCCAAATATACGATCTGGCAGCCCTGGCTCAACTGGTTGTGCCGTGGGCACTTTTGATTCCCTTCAGCACAATTGATTGGTCCGCTGGGCAAAAAATGTACCTATGGCCCAATTGTCAAAACCTCAAATCGCTGGTTGTGCATTGTGTGCTTTGAGATCCAACTGACTGATCCATTGAAAAAAAAAATCTAAGCCAGAGTTTGTTATATTTAGGCGACTAAAGTCCGTAAGGAAAAATGACGAAGTATAAAAATGTCAATATGGAAAAATGACAATATAATACCAGAAAAAGCCAATTTATATATACAGTTGTGGCCATATAATTAAGAACGATTATTTATTGAGATGATTTTTTCAAAGTAACAAGTATAACTAATTGCCCGTATTTTTTTTATTTCTCTCGGTATTGCGAAACTTTTCCGTACTACCGGTACATTCATTTATGCCACATAGTTGGTTAAAAAATTAATAGAGAAACTTTATACATTCGATCTGAACCTAGTATTAGTACTTAGTGGCTGGTCACGTAATTAAGAACGCTGAATAGTTTATTATTTTTTCAAATTTAAATAGAGAACACTGTGTGGCTCTGTGGTTGTAGATTATTATTCGTATAATTTTGGCGCCATTTCGTGCTGTTAAAGTCTTAAAAGTGATTACTTCGTATAAAAACAATGGGGAAAAATAAAAGTTGTGATAAATCTACAAGAGAAGTAATAATAAAACTTCGCGAGAAGAATTGGTCGTATAAAAAGATAGCCGACTATCTGCAATGTTCAAAAACAATGGTTTTCCATGCCGTAAAGCATTTTTCCACGTATCAAACTACTTCAAACGTTCCACGTGGACCTAGATAGAGAAAGTCATCTCGTCGAGATGATCGAAATATCGTTCGTTTGGCAAAACAAAATCCTTTTAAAGGGTCTAATGAGTTGAGAAAAGAATATTTTGGCGAAAACAACCCTTCAGCAATCTCTGCACGCACTATTCGAAGGCGTTTGGTAGAAAATAAGTTGAACGGAAGGATAGCAAGGAAGGTGCCTATGTTGAAACGATGTCATAGGCAAGCCCGACTTACATTTGCAAGAAGGTATGAAAACTGGACAGTCAGACAGTGGAAAAACGTTCTTTTTTCTGACGAGACAAAAATAAATAGGGTATGTTCTGATGGAAAACGATATGTACGACGCCCTCCGAATAAAGCATTCGACCCGAAGTACACAAAAGTGACATTAAAGCATGGCGGGGGAAATGTGAAAATTTGGGGGTGCTTTTCTGGACATGGCGTTGGACCTGTTAGGCTGATAGAAGGAAACATGGATCAATTCCAATACAAAAATATACTGCAAGAAACAATGTTACCATATGCCGAAGACGTGCTTCCGGTTATTTGGACATTCCAGCACGACAATGATCCAAAGCATACTGCACGCACCGTTAAGGAATTCCTCACATCACAATCAGTTTCTGTCTTAGATTGGCCAGCCAACAGCCCAGATCTTAACCCAATAGAGTATCTTTGGTGCGAAGTCAAGAAAAAGGTTTCATATCGACAGTGTGGCAATTTGAGAGAGCTGTACGACGTTTTCTTAGAAGAATGGAACTCTATTTCTCTTGCGAAATGTCAAAAATTGATAGATTCAATGCCTCGCCGGTGTAAAGCCGTAATTAAAAGCCGTGGACATGCTACTAACTATTAATTTTAATTCAAATGTATTAAATTGCTTTTTTTTTCTATACCAACTTCACATTAATATGATTTATTTAATCTAAGCTTCATATAAAACAACTCTCGAGCAGTTTAATAAATCGTTCTTAATTATTTGTCCAGCTTCATTACTATTTGAATTTATTAGTATAGAGAACAAATTAAATTTGTAAAAAAAAATGTTAGCAATTATACACTATTATTCTTAATCCCGTTTGCTCTATCCATGTGGCTATTTTATAACATAACTTGTTACTTCTAAGAAGGAACACAACTAGACATATGACATGATTTAGATAAAAAAAAATCGGAAACTTCAAATCGTTCTTAATTGTATGACCGCCACTGTATATATGAAGGGTCATTTCAAGAAGTGGTAATTTTAAGAATGGATCAACCTCCAAGACAAAACACATACAAGGGTTGATCAACTTTTTTTTGTCACTCGTTGCTCTAGCCCTTTCGAACCCAAGTGAGTATGAAAAGTGTTACAATAATGGACTTTGTGAAATTTACTTGCCATTAAACGTCACAATTGTATTGGTCGGGTCAGAAAGGGACAGTGACGGTCGCCTGGGTCACTCTTTAAACTGTAAGTTTTTGCCAAACATGCATTTTTGTGGTAGTTTTAAACCCCTTCTACAATTGGTCATCTAATAAGCATGTTAGTTAATGTGACACAACATTTCTTCTAATTAAACTGTACTAATTTTGTCCCCTCGCTGACGGGACAAAATAACAACAAGAAATAGTTGCTATGTATAGCAAATTGAATTAATCATAAATAGGTGCTTAAATATTTTTACTGGATAAGTGATTATAATAATCAATAATGCAAACTAAATTGAACCAATTTACCACCAGAAATGTGTTTAGGCTGAAAATTTAAAAGGTTATACAGGTAGATTTTGTTACTTTCAAAATCTACTAAATTTTAACGTCTTAATTTTGAATGTTGGACACCATGAATGGTGTGCGTGGCGTGCCATTCATAACTGCCCTATTTGGTTTGCGTAATTGCCGGTCACATCATTAGTTCGCGATAAAGTGCAACAAAACTGAATGAAATAGTTAAACCAAGCAGAATTACACGGTTTGGTGAATAAACCCGGAACTAGGTACTAATAGTTTCTGCCAGGAAAAACAAGTAAATAAATAAGGTAAATTTTATAACCAAAACAGGTGGTAACCTCACCAGTAGAATCCACTTCACAACTTCCACTGGTTCTTTTTTTTGCGTCTGCCTCCTAAAAGCATTAGAGTATGTAGTGTTGGTTCTTATTAAAACATTTTTAGGGTATGCACTTTTGAGATAAGTAAAATCCCGAGCCACTTTGCACAAACTTCTTAACATTTTATTTTATTTTTTTAATTCTTCCAGTGACAGATGCAGGGCAGATGATAATGACAACTCGAAATAAAAGTTGCCAGCTCACTTGCAGCTCACTATAAAATGTCTTAGTATCAGTAATATGTGTAAAACATCTTAAGTAAATAAAATGGTTTCGTTCGACAGTCCTTTTCGATACTTTGTACACAAAACAAACTAATTATGTACTTTGTGACTTCTTACGTAGGAACGTAGAATTGTAGAATTTATGATCAATTGATCACAGAGCTGTATAACGTGTTTTGCCACAAAAACTTTAAAATTGATATTTGAATACTAAATTATTCCTTGATGTCAAAATTATTCCTTGTGCATAACGGGTAACCTCCTTCTTAGGGTTCCGTAGCCAAATGGCAAAAAACGGAACCCTTATGGATTCGTCATGTCTGTCTAGTCTGTCTGTCTGTCTGTCCGTATGTCACAGCCACTTTTCTCCGAAACTATAAGAGCTATGCTGTTGCAACTTGGTAAGTAGATGTATTCTGTGAACCGCATTAAGATTTTCACACAATAATAGAAAAAAAAAACAGTAAATTTTTGGGGTTCCCCATACTTAGAACTGAAACTCAAAAATTTTTTTGTCATCAAACCCATACGTGTGGGGTATTTATGGATAGGTCTTTAAAAATGATATTTAGGTTTCTAATATCATTTTTTTCTAAACTGAATAGTTTGCGTGAGAGACACTTCCAAAGTGGTAAAATGTGTGTCCCCCCCCCTGTAACTTCTAAAATAAGAGAATGATAAAACTAAAAAAAATATATGATGTACATTACCATGTAAACTTCCACCGAAAATTAGTTTGAACGAGATCTAGTTTGTCTGTCTGTCTATATCAGTAACCAATCTACAATGATCCCACACTGCGCACATTTTGCTTAGGAGCAGGGGTCTGCTAAGACTGGATGTTCATAGATACATATAAATTTACGGAACCCTCGGAGCGCGAGTCCGACTCGCACTTGGCCGGTTTTTTTTTTTGAAGTGGGTTAAAAAATGAGCCACACTTAGTGGAAGATTTTCTTAAAACAATATAGTGAGCTTGCGATACAATTTAAATTCTTTAAAATTTCATACTAACTATACTTAGCTCATTTCTGCGAACATGTAGGGTCATCGTCATAAATAAGTGATCACTTTTGTACCTTGTCAATTTAACGTCATGTTTGAAAAGCCATACGAAATTATGTAACGACTGAAAGTGACAAGATACAAAAGTGATCACTTATTTATGACGTTGACTGTACTAGAGGTACCTACATAAAGTGCATATTATTCTCAATGGCTACGCGCTACGTCGCGTGGGTGAACACACTGAACACCATCCATCACCATCGTTCGAGATTGTCCATCGATGGACGTCGGTTGACTCAGCGTCGGACTGGCCATATAGTCGGGGTGGCATTTGCCAGCCGGGCCCCAGCCTGCGCGGGCCTCTCACGAGCCTGGCTTTGCGGGGGGACAGTATTTTCCGATAGTATCCCATCTGATAGGGTGGACTAGCGGCTATAGCATTTAAATAATAAACATTGTGTTTACTTGTATAGGAGAAAATATATAATGACACCGTACATCAAAAGTAAAAGAACATAATACAAATTCAAATTAAATGCATCATAGACAAGTATACGTGGACAGCATCACGACCTTCCAACACCTTCTCCTGATGTCCACTCATGTTGCCGAGACACGTTTCTATACATGCATTAATCTTGCACAGTGTCTTTCAAACTTTACTTTTGACAATGGTTTTGTCATTACGTCAGCTAACTGAATTTCTGTGGGACAGTAGCTGATATTTATTAAACCATGCACGAAGTGTTCATGTATAAAATGGTACCGCACGTCTATGTGCTTCGACCTTTTATTGAAGGATCCAGACTTCACAAGTTGAATCGAACTTTGATTATCAACATGCAAATTTATTTTTATGTCCAAACCGGTTATTTCTTGTAATAGAGATTTGAGATGCAATGCCTCTTTGCAACAGTCTGCTGCGGCTATGTACTCGGCTTCAGTCGACGATAGCGCTACTATAGGCTGCCTCTTGGATGCCCATGATATTGGTCCATCAGCTATCATTAGCACGGAGCCAGAAGTGCTTCTTCGCGTCAATGGGTCTCCAGCATAATCCGAGTCGCTGTAAGCATCGATGTTCTCTATCGGTTTGTTCCGTTTGAACAAAATGCCTTTCTCTTTGGTTCCCACTAAATATTTGAATATTTTCTTGACTTTTGTGACGTCTTCTCTAGTGGGGTTTTCGACCTTCCTGCTAACTTGATTGACCGCTTGTGCGATATCTGGTCTGGTTCTGGTAGACAGGTACAGTAAACTTCCCACTGCTTCCCTATAGGGATATTCCTTCTCCTGGGCAGTTTCCTGTATCGACTTTGAATCGCTACTTGCGGGCGTGTCACAAGGTTTGGCATTTTTCATGTTGTATTTTTCCAGTACGTCATTTATGTAGGATCTCTGAGTAAGAATTATTCCTTCTTTTGAGTTTTTTATTTCCATACCCAGATAAGTACTTGGATTTTCATTCTTTTTCATTTCAAATTTGGTTTCAAGTTTCTTCAAAATAACTTCGATCTTTTTCTTGTCTTTTCCTATGACAAGTCCGTCATCAACAAATAGTCCGATTATTATTGACTTATCTTCGTTTATGAAAACGCATCGATCGGTTTTGATTGTCTTGAAGCCCAAATCAAACATCGCTTGGGTAAAAGTTTTGTTCCATGTAAATGGAGCTTGTTTTAAACCGTACAACGATTTTTTTAATCGGCAAACTACGTCAGTAGTATTGCAGTTAGTCTCATAGCCAACAGGTAATTTCATATAAACTTCATCTGTTAACTCTCCGTATAAGAAAGCTGTCTTGACGTCAAATGTCATGAAGTAGTAAGATTTAGCTGCGGCAATGGCTAATAAAGTTTTTAATGCAGATTGACTTACTACTGGGCTATAAATGTCTTCGAAATCTAGGTTTCCTTTCTGCTCGCATCCACGTGCGACTAATCTGGCCTTGTACGTACCGTCATCTTTAATTCGAAATACCCATTTGTTCGACAGTATTTTGTGTCCTTTGGCTTCTGACTTGTCAACTAATACCCAGGTGTTATTTTTCTGTAGTGATTCCATTTCAGACTGTATTGCCTTCTCCCAATTTCGTCTGTCGGTGCCAGTCACAGCTTCTTTATATGTCAGTAAAGAGCAGTCATAGTCGTCATTGTTTTCTGACGTAAACATGGTCACGCAGCGACTTAACTCGTAATCTTTGGTCCATGCTGGTGGTCTCACGTCTCTTTGTGGTCTTCCACTTGAGGGAGATGGTTCATCATCAACAGGATTTTGACTAGAGCTGGAAGGAAGAGGGTTAAGCTCCTGAAGAGGTAAGTTATTATTAATTTTGTTTCTTATTTCTGGTATTTCAATTTCAATTTGTTCTGTTTCAGGTTCTGGATTGACATCTTCGCGTTTCTCAGCAGGAGTACCGCCATAATGCATCTTTTCGATTACTTTTACATCTCTGCTGATAACAACATCATTCCTTTCGGGTATATAGATTCTAAAACCTTTTGTATATTCCGCATATCCCAAGAATACTCCTTCTGTGGCTTTGGCTGTGAATTTTCCTCTTCGGTTTTTGTTCATCACAAATGCTCTATTTCCGAACACGTGTAGGTGATTTCCTGATGGTGTTCGACGTACCCATTTCTCATATGGGGAATTACCTTTCAGAGCTCTTGCTGGGCTTCTATTTATCAAGTAGTTTGCAGTATTTACTGCTTCTGCCCAAAATTTTGCAGGGATATTGGAATCTAGCATCAGACATCTTGCTTTATCCATCAGCGATCGATTTTTTCGTTCACTCATGCCATTTTGCTGAGGCGTGTAAGGTGCAGATAGTCTTCGGCTTATACCGTTATCTTTGAGGAATTTGTCAAACGCTTTAGACCTGTATTCGCCTCCATTATCAGATTGAAGATTTTGAATTTTCTTCTTATGAAACAGTTCAACATAGTTTTTATATTCCTTGAATTTGTCGATTACTTCGCTTTTTTCTTTTAAGAAATATACACAGCAATATCTTGTATAATCGTCAATAAATGTTACGAAATACTTTGATCCGGCCATTGATTCATTCTCAAATGGGCCACATACGTCACTGTGAATTATCTGGAGCACTTCGGTAGAGATTATTTGTCCATGGCTTTGGAATGGTAGAGTGGAAAATTTTCCTTTGATACAAGTCTCACAGGTACCCAAAGTTTTTTCTTTAAAGTCGAGTCCTCGCATCATTTTATTTTTAACCATTTCTTTTAGGTCTCTTTCATTGACATGACCTAATTTCTTGTGCCATTTCATAATTTCGCTTTCGTCACTAGGCGTGAAGTTTGCTGTCTCTTCCGGTTTATCAAATTCAAGATAGTATAATCCATTGCTTCTGTTAGCTTTTAATACAGTTTTTCCGTCTTTTGTGACACTGGCTTGTTCCTTTTCAAATAGAACTTTATAGCCATGATCCGTAATTTTGCTTGCAGATATTAGATTATTCGACAAATCAGGTACATATAATGTGTCAGAAAGACTAATTTTATAGAGTCGATCCTTTGTATACAGTTCGGCTTTTCCTTTCCCTTTAACTTCGGTCGTATGCTTTTCTGAAGCTAGCCTTAGAGTGTCAGTCGCGGGGATTAAGTTATGGAGTATACTTTTATCACCCGTCATATGTGACGTACAGCCACTATCAAGACACCATAAATTGCCATTTGATTTCGACGTTCCTGTTGTTAAACAGATGTTACATGTCTTTTCTTGACCTTTAGTTTTATTGGGGTTATTGGGTCTCTTCTTAAACCAACAAGCTTCTGTGGAATGCCCTTTCTTATTACAATTCTTGCAAAATTGTACCTTTTTCTTCGTCTTTGCGTAGAATGCTTCTGAAGTCTGAGGTTCACTCGCTTCGGTTTGCCTTCTTGCTTCGTATTCTTCTACGATTTTTACTTTTAAATTGTCAGGACTTGGCAGGACATCTCTCGACTCAATAGCCGTTCGGAAGCTATCGAAATTTGTAGGTAAACTGTATAACATCATTATGCTTAATAACTCTGGATGAATTTTGACATCCATGTCTTCTAATTTACCTACTACGTCCATAAAATTACTGAGATGGTCTCTCACATCTTCTTGTGGAGTCATTTTCTTCAATACTAGTTGCTTTAATAGCGTAGCCTTTCTTGCCGGTCCTGAACTTTGATGTACAGACTTTAGTTTGTCCCATACCTCCTTGGATGTATTACACCCTTTTATTTGTTTAAGTTCTGGCGGAGATATAAGTAAAAGTAGCTCTGACCTTGCCTTTAAGTCTTCCTTTAGGAATGCACTCTTTTCATCGGCAGTCGCGGTTGCCGCTAACGTTTTTTCACCACTAGCGTATTCCCACAAATCGTATTTTATGAGAATCGCCTGTGCTTGTAAGCACCAGGTATCGTAATTCGATTTTGTCAACGGTTCCATGCTTCTAATACTCGAGCTCATTTTAAAATTTTTATTTTCTCATTTACTTACGATTTTAACTATGCTTTTTCCATTTGCCACTAGATATTCATCCAACCACGCTCTGCTACCACTGATAGGGTGGACTAGCGGCTATAGCATTTAAATAATAAACATTGTGTTTACTTGTATAGGAGAAAATATATAATGACACCGTACATCAAAAGTAAAAGAACATAATACAAATTCAAATTAAATGCATCATAGACAAGTATACGTGGACAGCATCACGACCTTCCAACACCATCTACCATCATCTAGTCTCGGGCCCCGGGCTTGTAGTCAGCCACCCGGGCCCTTCCGGTCCAGTCCGACCCTGGGTTGACTAACGGGTAACGATAGCATGTTATCCGAGCCGAGTGTTCAGTAAGGTACTGACCAATCGGCGTGTAAGTTGTACTTTCAGCGAAGTACTAAAGTTTGGTTACCACGACACGACACGACCAATGATCAGCGGGTATGATCACAAAGTTCAGCCTTACAGTACCAGAGGCCTTAAAAAGATTGTCTAAGGCCGTTCGTACATTACGCTACGCAAATCTTCGATACCCGACGACTTTAGTTTCTATGCGACTACCGCAGTACAAACTCAGAGGTTCGTATAATCAGGGCGAGTTTAGAAAGGGATTGGATTTGACAGTAATTCTATATGCTTACGTCAAAATATGTATGAAATGACAGTTCTGTCAGTCCCGTTCTTATTGCGGTTTGAGTAGTCATCGACACGCGTTCCTGTACAAACCTCTATTGTACTGCGGTAGTCGCATACCTAAAGACTAAAATCGTCGGGTATGAGATTTGGGTAGCGTAATTTACGAACGGTCACTTGCAATCGTTTTCACTAGCTCTTTCTGTTACTCTGTAGACGAAGAGGGTAGAAAGAGATGGTGAATACAATCGCAAGCACTGCTTCGTAATAGTAGTACCATTTCCTCAAGAGATCGCGTCACACTCACACAAATACAAATATTTATGTGGATACCCAAAATTATTTTTTAACCAGTGATGATTTAACTCTGATCCATTTCTTATTCTCAAAAACCCTAACATTTCAAATTTCATCAAAATCGTTAGTTAGTTAGTATTCCAAGAACGTAAATAAATACATAGTTACAAAACGTAAATTTTAGTATTTTCTCACAGTAAACAACAGTACCAGAACCAACAGATTGGCATTTTCAAAAAGGTTTCAAATACATAAAGTGACAAGGTATCATAATAGTGTTAAGTTATTTGCTTCATTTGAACATATTTACACATTTGCTTTAAAAAAAATTTAACATATTATTTTGATTACATTCCAATAATTATTACAACATTTTGTGTAATCATTATCTTAAGTTAAACGGTTCGGTCATATTACGCAAGATACTTTTAGGCAACAATACGTACTCAATAATGTTAAGCCCAAAAACAATGGGTCACCAATGTTTGCACAGCAGTCAGGTGTCGCTACAGCCAAGATAGAAGTTACATGTGGCACTCGTGTTGGCATGAATTTGAAGACACGTAGCGGCCGAAGTTGCGTTGATAACGCGCTAGTGATGCACTTTGATGTTATCGTGAAAGATATGAACTTAAAGATGGTGTAAGTGACCCTTCTATTTTTCCAAAAAAACTGCTATCTGCTACTGACAATTGGTATGAGTCTAATGTTGCAATTGACTGTCCAGCTATAACTTCATTAAGGTGACCGAAGAGCTGGCAGCTTCCTCGGACAAAGAATTAGCTTAGCTATTCAAAGAGGAAACGCTGCCAGCATCTTCGGCACTTTGCCTAAGGGGACTAGCTTTCAGAATATGTTTTAGTTATATTTTTGTTTTCTTTTTTCTTTTTGTACATATTTTTTTTTTAGTCTAGGATAGTTGTACATATGTAATATATAAGTATTGTACTTCATTAAGTATATTATCCGTTTTATCTTCCGGTGGGTGACAATTTTAAGGTGAAATTTACGTAGTTTGTTTTAGACGGCCGAATAGCCTAGTTGTTAGAGAACCTGACTACGAAGCTTGAGATCCCGGGTTCGATTCCCGGTCGGGGCAGATATTTGTGTGAAAAATACGAATGTTTGTGCTCGAGTCTTGGATGTTTAATATGTATTTAAGTACTTATGTATTTATCTATATAAGTATGTTTATCCGTTGTCTAGTACCCATAGTACAAGCTTTACTTAGTTTGGGCCTAGGTCAAATGGTGTGAATTGTCCCGTGATATTTATTTTATTTTATTTTATAATCATTTCTTAATATCAGTCCAATTGACTACACAGGGTTGAGGGTGTCCCGTAAATAGTACGACAAACTGAAATGGGAGTTAGATGGGCAGGTCATCTACCAAATATCAAAAAGTTGCACCGTTATCGAGAAATTTAGATTTTTCTGATTTTTAAAAATGTACATCCGCACTAAGATTTTTAGTTGTGGTATTCGGATTTCATTAATATTTGCATTTATTTTATTGAAAAATAATCTTGAATCTTGAACGACCGCTTTAGCTTAGTTGGTAGTGACCCTGCCTACGAAGCAAGAGGTCCTGGGTTCGAATCCCGGTAAGGGCATTTATTTGTGTGATGAGCACGAATATTTGTTCCTGAGTTATGGATGTTTTCTATGTATTTAAGTATTTATTTATCTATATAAGTATGTTTATCGTCGTCTAGTACCCATAGTACAAGCTTTGCTTAGTTTGGGACTAGGTCGATTGGTGTGAAATGTCCCATGATACATTTTTTTTTATTTTTTTTTTTTGAATAGTTGTGTTATCAGATGCAAAAGGCCATTTTTAAAAAACTATTGCAGTTTAATATTTATTTTTATTTAAATTTTGCCTCTTCTCCTAAACTTTGGTCAATATTTGATCTATTATAGTGAAAAAAAATTACATGACCACTGTTTAGCTGACTAGCTTAAAAATAAGCCCATTTAATGGATATTCAAAAGTAATAAATAGCTTATAAAAAACTATTTAAAGGAAAAAAAATCTCCATACAAAGCAATAACTACAAAAAAATATTATAATCGTGATCATATGATAAGATCAAAGATGATAAGTTGAACAAAAAAAAAGAGTTAGGTAGGTAGGTACTTGACAACATTCACTATCCCAAATCTAACGCCGAAAAACCCTGACTACGAAGTATTAATTACATATTACTACTACCCATTCAATTACTATAATGATGATTTATATTTTCCTGTATAAGCTATATAGCTCAAGTCGAATTCACGCAAAAAATATTTTTACTGTCTTTAAAAAAGGAGGAGGTTATCACTCTTCTATGTTTTTTTTTTACTATGCTCGTCATGTCTTCTCCGTCTGTTAACCACTTTCGATGTTTTTTTTTCATGTTATTTGATCATTTACCTATCTCACTTAAGTGCAGGTACTAAAATTTATCACAATCTTAATCCATTCTGCTATTCTGGTACATTTGCTTATATTTGAATTTGGCTACAAGTTAGCTAACGTCATAAAACAAAAAAAAAATAGGTTAGATCAAATCCAAATTATAAATTTAGTTTTTTTCAAACAGAATTAAATCCTTGTTTAGTACCTCTCGTATGCCGAAAGTAAAAAAAACCTGCATTCTAATCTCGTTTGTTTCATCAATATTACAGATTACAATAAAAATACAAAACGATCTGGCGAAATATTAATACCATCGAAAGCGACTTTTATCTCGTTATCGATATGTTTATACAATGACGCGTTCCTCACTATCGCGGTTTAGCACAATACCGCTTGTCTTTAATTCTTTTTTTATCATTTTCTTGAAGCACGTCGCGAGTGCAGCACGCACGATGTCTTCGGCTAACACCATAACCGTGAGTATTATAAAAAAAAAACTTTTTATCAAATAAAAGTTTTATCGGATCGGGTACGCGATAACCGCGTTAATTGTTGCTAGCGAAGTGTCGTTCTTAAATATTCGGATGCTAATGCGAACTTAAAACAATATGTTTTCAGGAAAACCGGTTTTCGTTTTTATTAAAAAGTTATTTCAAGTATACTCTCAAGTATGGTATGATATATAAGTGTGAGTAGCTTTAAAAATTATCCTTGTATGCTTAAACTTTGGAGCTTCAAATTTAACAATTAAGCATATGGAAAATTTGTACACGAATACTCTCAACGTACCTATTAATCCCGTGCCTAAATTCATGGCATGCTACTTAACACAAATCTACAGGGTGAATTCAAATTGGTGATACAAAATTAGTGTTTCGTACTCAGTTAATGCTGGACAATATAATGCGCTATTTGGGGCGTCCATACATTGAGTTCGTGAAATGGCCTCTCAAGCAGAAGTTCGTGGGTTCGAGTCCGGGCTCGTACCTCGTACCTCTGAGTTTTTCGAAATTTATGTGCGAAATTACATTTGAAATTTTTCCATTTTTGCACACGCCTGAGAATAAATTCAATGGTGTGTGTGAAGTTTCCAATCCGCACTCGGCCCGCGTGGAAACTACGGCCTAAAAGCACTCTTATTCTGAGAGAAGGCCTGTGCTCTAGTTGGACGTATATATAGGCCGTGACGATGATGATATTTTCCTTAATTTCTAGCAAAAGTATGTAGGTATGTATGTAAAACTTGCGGACGCGTTTCTCCATACATTTTGTATAGCATCGGCGCACATCGAGCGTTTGAGTGGCCACGTCCTAGCTGCAAGCTGCGGGAGTCGACCGCGCACGCCTGTGGCCGCGGTTTGTCGTTCGGCTCGCGCGCACACGCGGCCACTTGAACAATGTATCTAGCCGCAAGTGGCAACCACTGGTGGCCGCATCCAGCTACCAGTGGCAACCGCTGGTGGCGGCGTGTAGTGGTCTGACTGAACCACTGGTGGTCCCGTTTAGTGGCGGCGTCGGTGGCCATAATGTGTAGAGGCCCTAAAAATAAAATTAACAAGAGAGAAGCGAACTTCTGCCTTAAATGGAACTCTTCCAGTTAACCTTTGATCGATTGACAGGATATCATAAACAAGTGTAGGCAATGAAAAGTAAACAGAACAGAAATCTAAAATAAAAAAACCGGCCAAGAGCGTGTCGGACACGCCCAAGATAGGGTTCCGTAGCCATTGCGAAAAAATCAAGTAATATTTTTCTAATGATTTCGTATGTGTACGGAATCTTCCAAGTTTAGGTATCGTCAATACTTTGAAAAAAGCTCTTATTTCACAATCGATAATCTGGCTAAGTGAACTTTATTACGCGCGTATCAAGGTTCAGTTTTGTTTACATGGTGATTTGAGATACGAGCTTTTTCAAAGTAGTGACGGTATGTTTTATACCTTAGGCTACTATTTACTCTTAAACTACAAGTAATTCCCAAGCAATCTTAGCCGCTATAATTTTCCTTGTAAATTTAATATATTTACTACCATTCTGATTTTTTTCAAATTTTTCCTCCCAACAGTGTAGATTTTAGAGGGGGGGGGGGGTCGATTTTAATGAAAATTTTCACTTTAAAGTTGAATATTTCGCAAACAGATCACTGAATACAAAAATCATGTTAGCAACCCCCCAATGGTTTTAAAAGACCTATCCAACGATATCCCACACTATAGGGTCAGTCGAGAAAAAAAAAATCAAATTATGTTTTTATTTTTTATTTTACTACTTTGTTGGCATGACTGATACGTATATTCATGCCAAAATATAGCTTTTTAGTACTAACAGTCTCTGAGCTTAGCCGCGGACGGACAGACAGACAGACAGACATGGCGAAACTATATGGGTTCCTAGTTGACTACGGAACCCTAAAAAGGAAGGGAAGTAGTAGGTACTTAAGAGCGAGTAGGTAAATAAAAAAATTTTACCAACATGCTGTTCCATGTCTCGTTCGAGTGCTCCATGCGTATACCTAAGTATACTAGCTTAGACAGAGAATGATACTTAGCAGAGTAGTTGTGGCCGGGCCGTTAGAGTTAGAGATGATCGAGCTTATTCAAAGTTGACACAGGATCACCGCAACACAATGCCTTATCAAAAAGTCTATTCGAACTATCTCCCCTATATTTAAAGCTATGCTAATTTCACATTAAACAGTAAAATAGTAACTGAATCGGGAGTATTTACATTCGCATCTCGTTTAATAAGACCTATTTTCATAATCCGCCATAAACTTTCAATCAGTACGGAGCATAAATCTCTTTCGATCCGCGTATTTATGGCATTTTAGATATTCCATATTTATTTAATCATCCAGATTCATGCTCATTATATTATTAGATGGTAGGTACTTCTACAGATGGGTAAGTACATTGACATCTTATAGGACATCGGTTATACGTTAATTCCGGCTTTAGTTCAGTCCAACATTGTATCATTCTGGTCAGACATTTTTTTTATACAATATAGGCTTGCATTTGACCACAATCACGCCTGATGGAAAGTGAAGATGAGGCCTATGATGGAGCACGCTTGCCTAGTAAATGCTCATTCACCCTAGCCTTGAATTTTAGGGGAATAAGCAGAAAGAAGACAGTTGAGCGAGGTCTTGCGCGCGCCCCCAAGCAATGCAAACCGTACCTACAACAAATACGAGGCACGTAGGTAACCGGTAGTAAGCGCGCGCTGCACAACAGCTCAGACCCTTCCTCCACAACGACTTCTGTAATGAAAAACTAGAAATTTTATGCCAAAATTTATCTCTTAAAAGGCGTAATTTTTTAATTTTCCTTTTAATAATCGATCGTTTCTTTCTAACCTGATTTCTTCCGGTACTTAGTAAGCTGTGTGTATTTATGCATCGGTAATAGGAACCATAACTACATCACAAGGTTCAACTTTGGCAACAGAAGTTGTCTGTTTTTTGGCTGAGTGATCTTAGTTCTTTTCTTATCGTAAACAACGTTGAGTGTTTTCTAACAAATAGTGGCGCTTCCAATATGTACCTAAGTACAGTCGAGTTCACCAATATCTGTACAGCCAACATTTCATAAATATCTATACATAGACCTTATTACGGTAACATAAGGTCTATGTATAGATATTTATGAAAGGTTGGCGATGCATATATTGGTGAACTCGACCGGACATGGAGAGTAGCCTACTTCTCTATCCTGTGGGAATTTCTAAAAATATCTTCTTAGCGCACTTCTACGATATTTGAGGTACTTACTCGTACGTGCCTTAGATTATTTATACTTACACTATGTAGATAGAGCTTAGGTGGCATGAAAACCCGAAAAATATAAGCCAACTGTTGGCTTATATGTCATTTGGCCCCCTTCAGTTTGAATGACGTACCTAACGCGATCGTAAGGTGAAGCTGTCGAATGGATTTGTGGACGTTTTGTATCGCAATTTTTGCTACTGACACTCTTTCTAGTGTATAAATATTCTAAGTTTGTGATTACTAAATATCAAGTCATCAAGTTTCTAGCTCCAGTAATTAAGGCTGTACGTTGTCTGTCAGCCAGTCAATCAGTCCCGGTACTTTTACTTTTTTATAGAAACATAGATTGTTCAAAATCGGTTAAGTGTTTCTTAACTAAGAAACGTAAGTAAATTAGGGGTGGAAACTGTTGTGAAATGTTCACACGAAGGGCCATTTTCGCTTTTATTTAACCCCTGTAGGCATCTTGTTGACGAGCGTTGACTTATTGTTAATCTTCCGCAGTGGTGGCAATGGTTCGTCCACACGAACGACATCAAGCAGCTGTGGGCCGCTCAGCCGACCTACCTGATCTCACAAGCGGTGTACATGCTTGCTGGCGTCGTCACTTTGCTTCATGGTAAATGCTCGTACATTAACTAAAGACTGTGAAGCTTGAGGCCCTGGGTTCGTCCGCAGTCGGAGCAGATAAACACGGTGGGAAAAGAGTAACCCGGCAGATTTTAACCACGCATTCCTGAGGCCATATATGGAGTAATAAATTTTAAATGAACCTAGGACGAATTATGCTTCATTTTTGAGATATTTCCATTTTTATGTAAAAAAGTTTAGTTGCTATGAAAGTGGTGGAGGTGCAACCATTATGTATTTGTTATGTATGAAAAAATAAAAAAAGTTAAAAAGCATAATTCGACCTAGGATCATATAACATTTATACTCCATATGGCCTCAGGAATGCGTGGTTAAAATTTGTCGGGTTACTCTTTTCCCACCGTGTATATAAGTAGTAACAGGCAGACACACTTTCGCATTTATAATATTATTAAGTATAGATTTGCTAGAGATTTTTGTCTTAAACAAAAACTTACTTATACACTTTTTAAAATATCCATAATAGTATTAACGCTTAGCTGACTTAATAGCCGCAGGGTTTAGACGAATTATTTTTGCTACAGAATAAGGATTAGGTGTTATCAATACAGTATCGAACACCTGGTTGATAACTTAACTGATTATATAATTTAACTATCTCATGCCAACTTTGATTTTAGGGTTCCGCTTCATTAAATCACATTGGTTACTGAGATGTCACATCACATCATGGGCGATGTGACGAAGCACACAATGTCATCAAGATATCAAAATCCTTGCGTAGGCCATTCTAGGGTGGGCATAGCCTACCCACTCTCCATCTCTATGCCTATAACTAAAACTTGTTAATCAGAAGGGAGACTCGGCAGCATCTTGTTTGACTCTACATTCGGAAGCGCCTAAATCGGCCTAAACTAATAGGAATTTTAGTCTGTTACGCAATATGATCCGCACAAAAATAATTACGACAAATGAGTTTTTTTTTTGTCAGGACCGCATTCGGTATCAACGGTCTGATCCAGATAGCAGATGTCCATACTGACCATACTAAAACACGAATTATAATCAGCTTTCAGAAAAGGCGGTCGTTGGCCGTACTTCTGGCTGGCCACCGTGCTCCACGGCTTGTATGCTGATAACTTCTGGCACTTCGTTGTTCCCGAGTATGACAACTTCTGGCACTCCCAGACTCCCGTCATCTTGCTTGGCGCCAGGATGCCGTTGCACATCATCTTCTTGTGTGAGTATCATGATCACGGAGGGTCATATTTATTTATCCTCGTAAGACACATGCCAAATTTTTACTAACAGAATTTGAAACTTAATGACACTAAAGAAAAACACTGACATTCGTCATTTATATTTTTTTCAAATCGGACCCTACCAAAGTACCTACCTATATGGCATTCCGAGTTAGTAACAAACAACAACATCATCCTACTGACGATGAGACATACCTAGTTAGTTACCATCCAACGTGCTGTACTAGGTACTGTCGAACAACACATACATAGTAGAATACCTACCATGAATTGCTACTCCATTAAAAAGCATAAAGTGTCAGTATACACGATTTAAATATCGATTCCAGATCCTGCCTTCATTTACCATGCCGCATACGCTGTATCGAAGTTGAACTTGCCGCGGTACGCTGAGCCGTTCGCAGTGGGCTTGGTGACTGTCCTCATCGACATTCCGTACGACATCGTGGCCGTCAAGTTCGTCCATTGGACGTGGCATGATACTGACCCCAACATCTTTGACCGTCACTACTGGGTTCCGTGGAACTCCTACTACTTCCACGCCACGTTTGCTGCCAGCTTGGTCTTTTTCTTCCACGCGATCAGGAAATGGTCCGCGCCAAAGGTCGCCCAGTGGGAGTCTGCCGGGTGAGTCACTCTTCGGGTTAAATAATTTCATTTTCTAAAAATAAATTTATTTTTCACATAAGTACCTAATGGGACTAAACAATATTCTTGCCTTAAATTTAATATAGTGCATAGCTACTTAATTTGTACATAATGATAATGAAACAAAACAATCATTACAATATTATAGACAGATTACCTACTTTGCTTAGGTACTTTGGAACGATAGGATAGGTGATTGCCTGAGTTCATGGTTTCTAAATGAAACATTATTTTACTATTCAGCAAGAAAACCGAGTGGAAGACGCTTATCCTGGCGACTCTGCTGGGTATGCCCGGCGGCGTTCTGATGTTCGTACCGCTCTACCATCCTCTGCACGACATGCTGTACATCCACTCTGAGGTCACCTTCTTCTTGCTGTTTGCCATCTTCACCGCCTTCGTACTCCACGGCCTTTTGAGCGACCGGGAGAAGACTAAAGAGAGGTAAGAGCTCACTAGCAGTTTCTAGTCTCGACTCCTTTGCATGGCGTTTTACTCTTTACGCTTAAGAACGGTAAAGTACTTCATTTACGTCTCTTATTAGCTAGCGAGTCTATTCTACATAATGTAATGCTATACATACCTATAACAGCATTCAGACAGATTACCACTGCTTTAAATGAGAAAAAAAAATTCCAAAATCGTACACTGCTTCCTTTACTTTTTCTTAAAGGCCGGGTCAGATGCGTGTGCGTGTCACGCCCCAGTTGTAATTAGTGAAATTGTAACAAAGATGGCAACAATGTGCACGCATCTACTTAGTGCGCCATCTTTCTCAAAGTTTCGTTTATTACAACTGGTCTGCCTCGGCCTTAAAGGATTTCTTAGCTGGTTTGGCAGTTCATAAATTCATAATAGCAGACGTAGGTACCTAGGAATCTGGTTTTTGTACAAATCCAAACAAGCTCACCTGTTTCTAAGAATATATTGGTACATCAGGCGTAATGTTTTAAGGTTCCTTTGAATTTATCTTTTCGTTTGTTGTAGACTGACGGGTATCGACTACGTGCTCATCCTCCAGCTGGCGACCCACTACGTGATTTACTGGGTGTTCGTGGTGTTCTTCCACCCAGAGCGCGAGTGGTCCTTAGGACTGCACGAACCTGTGGGACCCTGCAATGAGGTTGCCACACTCACCACGCCCTTCGGACAGGTCAGGGATGCCGGTGACAACATGGCTTTGTACCTTTAGAATAGAGATTAATCCAGAAACCGTGGACGCGCGTGTCATTGAAGTGAATAAAAAAAAGTCATTCTTTTTAAGACACTTAGGTACTTATTACTTATTAGGCTTCAATATAGAGGTATCGTTTACCTGTACTTATATATTGCGAAACGACCGAGATCAGAGGAAGTACATCGATGTTGCTTTACCGTGCGTAGGTATTTTTGTTTGTTCTGGATAAGTAGGTACATAATATGTTTCACAATAGGTACGCGGAGATTCTAACACGGTTTCTGGTTTTTCTATTAGAAGTAAGTAAATATACATGAGTATTCATAATTGGAACCGTTCATCGTTGCTGAAACTTCGAAGTTTCAGCATTATAGATAATTACGTATTGGCCACTATACGAGAAATAACACATTCGTCGTCTGACTCTGAATGAAAATAGGGGTATGTATTACAATACCGAAGTACGAAAGACTGAATGTATCAAAACATCGAATGGGTCAAAAGGCCGACACGATTTTTTTCTGAAACCGTTAACTTTTTAAGATTGTTATAAAACAAACCTAACCTAACCTAATAGGTTCTGTATGATGCCGTTTTAAAAAATTCTGAGAAGTTTACGGTTTCAGAAAAAAATCGTGTCGGTCTTTTGACCCATTCGATGTTTTAATACATTCGGTCTTTCGTACTTCGGTATTGTAATACATACCCGAAAATAGTTATTTATAATACAAGTGCGGAAAGTAGGCTATTCCCAACGAATGGCGGAGATCTAAACACACAAGCAAAGCGAGTGTGGTTTAGCCGACATGAGTTGGGAATTTCTTACTTTCGACACGTATATCATACAACATTTTACAATGCATTAAGCGAGGAAAAAAATGGGGCTAAGAGCGCGCGTAGACAGGGAGCGGTCTGGAGTTCCGAGTTCCGCGTTCAGAGTTCTGTGTTTTGACCGCTCGAGAGTTCCAGTCGCCTGCTGTGTGCGTTATCGTAAGAGACTCAGTACATTCGAAAGAACGCAGAACTCTGAACTCGGAACTCCAGACCGCTCTCTGTCTGCGCGCGCTCATAAACATTTTCGGAAAAAGATGTTGCGCTCTTATTTACCTTTCATTGAGGTAAAGTCTCGTAGATGTTTACATATTTCAACATTGGCTTAGTAAGCAAGAGGCTGTCACATTTAATTTTGTGCTTGGTCTAGGACGTCAGGCGGCTTTAAGTCCTATGTAAATTCATCACTTGAACTCTCCATTTTAATTGACTAAACTTAAATTAATTCTCCGGACTGAATTCATGAACATTACTGTGGCGGCCTGGCGGGTTTTCATGACAGGCGCGAACGGGTAACCATGATTGGTTCGTGTTACGCCATGCGCGCGCACTGAAAGCTCATTGGTTGAATTTCGATTGCGCGCGCATGATGTCGTACGGTCCGAAATGGACTCAAGGAATTATTTTAGTACTAAATTTTTTATTTGAAAACTTTTGACTAAATTAAAATTTGTGTGTTTTAATATTAAAACAATCTGTTTTATTATTTTATCAGTAAATATTCATTTGGTTGCATTTTCGGTTTGAACAATAACTAATTACTTATGTAGGTATGTTTAATGTACCTAAGTAATGTGTTCTATGTACGAGTAGGTATGTTAAGTATAAGTATCGTGGTTTCAATTTTTAAATTAAACCATCGAAATATTTGCACGAGTACCATGTTGACACCCTTTGTTAATTTAGATAGCTATTTTCTAATTAAAAAAGTACTTATCTTGACGTTTTCTTTGTGTCTACAGACCCTGCAGAAGCGTAAATATTTCTGTCCCGAGAATTACGACGAAGGATACTTTGACTTTAGCTGCGTCGGCGGACAGAAGCCGGCCGCCGGCTCCTGGTGGTACGTCATTTGCGGGACACCTTTCCAGTGAGTATCATTTAATTTTTTATTTGAAAGTAACTGAGGTTTTAGTTAGGACCTTTATCTACAATTTACCTTTAGAGCCGCCATCCGTCATGAGCTCATAATTTGAAGAGAGGCAAAAAACCCTGTATAGGAAAAAGCAGTAGGAGTTGAATATTTTTAGATGTCTGTAGTTCGTAGCGAAAAAAATGTGAATTGTAGCGCCGAAAGTTACACTCTACTACGCAGTAAAAGCTATAGTTTTTACACTTGTACCTATGCCAATTTCTATCGCTGTAATACAACTTACTTAGGTATTATTGAGGGTGATGGTTTCCATTCACCACTACCTTTCAGAGTTCTACTCGAAGGAATAACTCTTGAGCGCTGGTATGCGAAAGTTAGTTTGATGAATTCAGTGCACCAATTTACACACTTTGGTAGAGCCACCACTTTGTTCCGTTTCAATCACATGTGATGTTTCGTTTCAGGAACCGCGCCGAGTACATCACCGTGCTATCGACGATCCTGTTAGTGGCCTTCAGTGTATTCTACGGTCTCTACTTCAGGACCGCGCCCGCCGCTGCGCCAGCAAAGAAGTTGAAAACTAAATAAAATTCAAATTGATACAATACAAATACAATTAGACGACCCGATAGCCTAGTGGTTAGAGAAACCTGACTACGAAGCCTGAGGTCCCGGGTGCGATCCCCGGTCGGAACAGATATTTGTATAAATAATACGAATGTTTGCGCTCGAGTCTTGGTTGTTAATATGTATTTATCTATATAAATAGGTTTAACCGTTGTCTGGTATCCAAAGTAGGTAGGTACAAGCTTTGCTTAGTTTGGGACTAGGTCATTGGTGTCAATGCCGTTATACAAGGCGGCACAAAGCTCTTTTCTTAGAAACCAAGTCATCGATTTTAGTAATAAGAAAAACTGCATACATACATAGATTTAAAAATAACTTGCTATAAGTTTGAGAATGGAACCTGGTCGTATTGAACTAATAAAACTTACATTATTTCTATTTGGATATCGATTGTGCAGGTCATAACCCATAAATGTTATTTATTATGAAACTAGATGTCCAAAATGAATAAAATTCAATTAAGTTTTTTTTTATTTTATTTACGTCTAAGTACAGTTTTTCTTGTTACTAAAATCGATGGCATGGTTCCTTCGAAACTTTGAACAGATCTTTGAACGTCAGTTTCAGACATTTCAAAAGTTTCAGACTTGTCCATATAAGTACTGACTGATTTAAATGTGCCACCCAGTCTAACTATTAATAAAACCCCTAAAATAATTAAGGTTCAATGATCAGCCAATATTTAATAGCGTATCACTATTTAATCACTTTTAATGATATGTTCGTTTCGACATACAATCACAATAACATTTCTTATTATATTTTACTAGGTTAAGTTTAGTGCCAACCAACTCTTAATACCTACTACCAATTATAAATAATTTATCGCTTTTGCGCTGGACTTTCGATGAAATCTTTTATTTTGCTTGTACGATCCACCTATTGGCGACTTTATAAATATTGCAAGTTGACATCTAATCCATCATAGGCCATACATAGCCATCATTATTATCAAACCGCGTTTAGAAAAGGATTGAGCTCATATGCCATTTTTGAACTAATGCATGATATGACATTGTCAGTGGTAGAGTGTGCAGATAAATGAAATTAATATTTTAGTACAATGAAGTTCTAAAGCATGGAAAAAACATCAAATTATATTACTTAAATAAAATACAAATGTTGTAAATAATTACTTTTAGAAAGACCATAAATATTTTATACATACGTATTTTTTAACAGCTACAGCAATTTGATAACGCGAAAATGATGTTAATTAGTGACAGATTTGTCAGATATGATATAAATATTTTTTATAAAACAAATAACAACATTTACCGAGAATAGAGTTCAAATATGCAAAGCATACTCTATAAATCTATTAATTCTATTATCAATAAGTGTCTGCACTTATGAATATATCAAAGATTGACTTATGATTATATTTAATCATTTATAAGTACTGTTATGCTAACGGTACTCTCGAATCCCTTTCTAAACGCGGTTTGATAATATTATAATTAGGTACACTCGAAGAAACTTAGTCACGTACTTACCAGGGTGAACCCTTTTCATTGCAAATGTCATGGTGACATTCCATACATCTGCCAAAGAAATCATCGTGAAATTGGTTGTGATAAGGTTCCACCCTGGTACGTGATTCAGTTTCCTTGTCTGTACATAAAGATACGTACCTACTAAGGTGCGTGTGTCGCCAAGTGGTGGATAGCATTTAATTTTATTCTGATTAATTATATTTCACTCCAAAGGTATGACATTTAACTACTTGTATCATTCTATAACATTCATAAGATATGATTTTTAGTGTTAACAACTTATGCGTACACATAAAGGGAGCACGAAGTGCACGTGCACCCAGCTGCTGTACCATAACTTTGGAGTAACTTTTAAGCATTAATTCAAACCCAAATCATGTAACATTGTTGTTGATCTCTAAAATCACGCCATGTTGGATTTGAGGCAATGCGTAAAGTGAATAAATCAAGTAGATTTTTAATTTTAAATCTTAAAGTGCTTACTGAGCAATCTTCATAAAATTGCAAGTGAAAGAAAATACTTATTTTTATTCACTGAACGCGTTAACATTAAACATCTAAACACAGAAACAACATTCAGATTTATCAATATCATTTTAATTACTAATGAAAGTTTTGATGCAGTCAAACACTTTTTCTTCATGTTTATATTTTGATTTGATTAGTTACTTTAATTTGTTATATTTTTAAATTTATATGCATAATAGTTTTAATATTTGGCTAAGTGGATTTATAACGACGATGTGAGACTAGTCACGATCTAGCGGTACGCCTACACACTGATCGCGACTTGGTCGTGTCAAGGAATGTACCAATAAATAATTAATATTACTAACTTATTTCGTAATGTGAACGAAAACAATGTTTGTGAGTTGTGAGATAAAAACTGTGTAAGAAATCAGCTTGTTTTAATTTTGTATTCAACACGGAAAAGGCTTTATTATTTCCACTCAGTGTAATGTGTACACGCCTCTGTAAGTTTGATGGTTTGATGAAAATAGTATAGCAGACTAACCCAGGTCTAACCCAATTACCAAATAACTAACGCTAAGCAAAAACATAGCGTTTAGTATGATATACAACCCATATCACACATAAATACGTACAGATAGCATTTTTTTATAACACTTTTAGTCACTCCGTAACAGCTTAAAACCGTTTCATACCGAACTCACATTTGCATATGCTTCGCTACGCGTTCCATAACAAGTATTTAAAATACGCTTAACAAAAACCCCATAACAATAATATATATGTACCTTTATATACCGTGCATCTATATACACGCATCCACTAAATCGCAAACGGCACATGCCGGCGACAGTTTATTTATATCATCTACACTACACAAATCAACACGGTAAACTGTCGAGCCGCAACATAGTAGGGTAACCAATTAACTTTTCGATTAATCTATACTAGAACGCAAATAATTAATTACCTATATTGATGATTATCTATGCTTTTTATCCTGCGGCGGCAATTCTTTATCTAGAAGCATCTCTACTTAAACATAATTGAAACTTATAGTTTTTTAAGCGCATACCTTACATTACTAGTTTTGTTTCTAAACTATTTTGGATCATTGCATTGAAAGGATTGGACAAGTCCCTGAAATAAACAATCAACAGATGCCGATTTGAGAGGGTCCGTGGCGACTAAACTATGACGAACGCTCTGTCAAACATTTGGATTTTCCCTTATGATGACCAGCAAAGGATTAATATCAGTAAATTCGTTTTAGCCGAGTTTTTGTCAAATAAAGTAGCCCAGGACATACACGATCAAATACTTTGTGCATAATTCAGGAACCAAGAAAAATCCTTAAAAAAATAATAAAAATATCACAACCCATAAATTGCAGTAAATAAAGATAACTTATATTAAAATTCACAGAATACACGAACTGTGCTTGCACTAATATTAGTGGATAGACTTTCATAAGTCATGCTCATACTCATGTATTTATACCTACAGATTTCCCTGGCACGATCAACGATCGATTTTTATTAGTTAGTGTTCGGGTGGGTATTAAGTATTGTTCATATATTTTCAAACGTGACACATTGATATAATGCCACTAAACTAAGTATCAGAAGGAAGTCACTAGCGTTGCATTGTTTGTGCCAGGAAAATCTCTAGGCATACGTATGAGACCTAGTCATATCAGCAGAATCTTTTTCAAAGATTAAGTATGTACCTATACCTAAGTAGGTAGGTAAATATCCCATACAAATAAAAATATTGTGTAAGTATTAATAGAGTCCGACAGCAAAGAGTAAGTTAATTGCGGATGCCGCTTTCTTCGCAATATTAGCACGATTACCAGATTACGATTACGATTGTCAGGTCATTAATAAGATAGTGATAAAACTCATTTAATGTAAGTAATGCTGGCTGCGGAAACAGGCGCGAAATCGTCAGGTGCCAAGATTGTCGCGCGCGTCGCAAACTGCCACGTGAATATCTGTATCATTGCATTACTTAATACTCAGATGGAATCATATACCTACAACGATGTTTGACTTCTTTAGAATTTATAACGATCAAGGAATAACGACAGTTTTTAGTCTCTACAGCCATTCAGTCATTAACACTTAAGCCTACGCCTGACAGGTGATAAACCATAAATAATAATTATCATATCAAATAGTTCGATAGTCAACTAAACATGAAATGGAATACAATATCTGCCGGACTCAGAGATGTCAATTACTATGTAATTGGACATGCTTGATGAGATGACTTTCCAATTAATAAATTTAAATAAGGTAGGTAAAGTATAGGATTAATTCTAATTTATTGACGTCTCAGAGTACAGCTCTGAGAATTTTAAAATACATAACAGCTGGTTACATATATTAGTAATCAAGTTATTGCAAGCCAATTCAATTACATTGATAGCAAACTTTAGGTACATATCTATCTACTCCGTTTCTACCAATATTACAATGTTAATACATTTTTTTTATTCTTCTTTTCAATGTAAATATTATTTATCAGATTATTACTCCCAATTTAAAGCAAAGATGTACCTTATTCGGCAATGTGATTAGGCGAGTCTCGACTGAGCGAGCAGCCTCGCGAGGCAAGCGCGGGAGATATGTTTTTGTTCGTTACAGGACTCACAATCGCAGCGAAAATGGCAACCTCGCGAGGCGGCTCGCTCACTGAAAACTCGGCAATTGACACTTCTATACTGGAAATGTATACCTTATTTATCATAGAAGTACCTACACGTGGTCACGTAAAGTTATGTTATGTATGTGTTTAATTAATTTATTTATTTATTTAGCTTGTTTTTGTTACAGCTAAAACAGTTTTCACAGATGCGACAAGTACGCCATTTTGTACTCCACAGCTGAAGGTATACTCAAATGTTTGTTGATTAATTAGGTTTAGCTCAATATAAATTTTTAATTCTATTCTATAATAAATAAGGTTTACAAAATGCGAAGTCTTGTGATGTCCAAGCACTCGGTATAGATCGAGTCATTCATCATGACGCGCGCCGTGATTCTTATTACAACGTCATTTATATGTAATTTTGACAAATTCACGCGTTTCGTGAATGGCACTAACTATACTTAAAGTAAGACCTACTAGTTTTTTTGTTATGCCATATAAAGCTTATACTAGGTAAGTTCACTTCTACACCCATTCCCATCCACATGGTATCTATCTTAATAACATCAACACTTAAGAAACATATTAAAACATCTAAAATAAACATAGAGAACAAATATCTGAGCAAATCTTATCTTTTATGAAAAGATTTACTAACTCACAGGTCACTCCTGCGATATTCGATAGTAAGAAAACCAATAATAACGTATTAAGTACCCTGCTTAAAGGTAGTATAAATATTATTTTTAATACGTTTAAGTAGTTATATTTCTTGTTTAAATTTTCATAAAATACAATCTTTCAAGTTATAAGTACTAAAGTTAAATTTCACAGTAACCTAATTTTCATTGAGACTAGGTCCAATCCAAACTGATCGACTGTTATATAGTAAGCCAAAATTCGCTCTCTTGATAACCCTCTAGAATATTTCACATAAATAAGAATGGAAGCGGACGGATAGCGGCAATGTAACTCCGGGGGAAAGCTTGAAAAACTATATTATAAATTGTGAATGTTTAAATGGGAACCTATGAAGTGTTCAAGGCCTGTTATTGAAGAGTTCGTCGACGACAGAGGGTTCAGCAAGCGTGGAGGTGTCGCCGACATCGCGGTCTCCCAACGCGACCTTGCGCAGGATTCGGCGCATAATCTTGCCGGAGCGCGTCTTCGGCAGGCCGGGCGCGTTCTGGATCACGTCAGGTACGGCAAACGCGCCGATCCTCGCACGCACTAGTTTCTTCAAAGCGTCTAGCAAGTCCGCGTCGAACTTTGCTCCGTCCACTAAGATAACGAAGCAGTAGAGGGATTCCCCCTTGATTGGGTGCGGCTTGGAGACGACAGCGGCCTCGGTCACGCGCGGCTCCTCACACAGCACTCCCTCCACCTCGGCCGTTGACATGAGATGCCCCGACACGTTCAGCATGTCGTCCACGCGGCCGGTCACCCACAGGAAACCGTCCTCGTCGCGCCGGGCGCCTGCCGAAAAAATTATCAACACTTTTAAAGCGCTAATAACATGCTACTTGCATAGCGCTATTTAATTTGTGGCATAGCAATAGTCAACTTCTTGAATAGGTGAGTTAAATTTCAATAGCAGTAGGTAAATGCAATTTTCAATTTAATTTATCTTAAGTTACCAATCCGCACTGAGCCCGCGTGGGATCTACGGCCCAAGTTCTCTCATTCTGAGGGGAGCCCATGCCCTGCAACCTGTACCTATGTAGTCTGGGATGATGATGATGAAATGCAATTTTAAGTTTCACTCCGCTGCTACGGCGTGTATTTAGCAATGGGTAGTTAAGTACGTTACGTTATTCACGGCGATGCTAGTGAGTGGGTCGCGGCCACCAAGTTAAGTCAATGTATGTACAGTAAACAAAACAAACAAGAATAGGTACTTTATTGTTAATATGGGTCACCTACTAACTAACGTAAATCGTAAAGTCATGGCCTGTCACAAATTTAACGATATGTAGGAATGTGAGTACCACTGACACTACAGTATACGTATACAATACACTGGTCTAATGATTTTTATTATTGTTCTATTTGTCAATTTAGCCCAGAAATACGTCATTGGAAGAACACATTACGTTACATTAGTTACGCATTGGTTCACATGTCTACCCATGGGCCGTTCCATTAAGCTAGTCTGACGTAGGTATATGGATTAAGATCCTGGGCCAAATTAATGAAAATAATGCTTATTTTTGCGCAATTGCCAATTTTATTACGAAGCATTTAGGTGCTTAAAATATTAGCATACTTTCCACTATTATTAGGGTTCATTACCTATTATTAGTAAGCATCATAGTATCCCGTGTAAATAAGAAGCAAAGCGTGGCATACATTAGGTAGGTACCTACGCTACGCAAATCTTTGATACCGGACGATTTTAGTCTCTTGCGACTACCACAGCAGTACAAACTAGAGGTTCGTACACACGTCGTCGTCGTCGACACGAGTGCCTGTCACAGACCACTTCTTACCACTTTGTACGCAAGGTCACTGTACATACCTACACATTTAAAATTATAGCCTCCTAGCATTATCAGACTCTAATCTAAGCCGCAGACGGACAGACAAACTGACGAACACGGCGAAACTATAAACCCAAAAAAAGGGACCCTTATAGAAGTCCGAATCCGCAGAAGTCTGTCAAGATCCTTTTTCCGAGGATGGAGAGGAGGTATCAAGTTGGACTTTATATATGGAACCCTGAGGCTTGGTCCCTTGCAACCGAAAAAAAATGCAGTTTCTGAGATCGCGCAAATGAAAATATGGGTAAGTCAACCTTTTATGTGTTGTTTACTCTGTCCCCAGTTGTGTTGTAACTTCATAACTGTTTCATAGAAATTATGCTTAGGTTGTCCAAGATACAAAATTTGTGTAACCATAGCGACGGGTGGCAATAAAAAGTTGATTCACCCACATATTATCTCTATCATACAAAAACCGTGAATATCAAAATTTAAGCATACAGTACTTACCGCTGTCATAGAATTTGTGACAAAAAGTCAATTTTACGCATAATGACACATTTTGAACACGCGAAATGTCGTTCACGCAGAATGACAGACACGCGGAACGACATCTACGCGAAACGACACACTCGCGGAATGACAACTTCCTTCTACGCGAAACGACACAAAATCAGTATCGGCTCCTATTTCTGGGCGGTTTGCCCTTCGGGCAGGAAAAGCTACCTAACTAACCTAACCTACCTATTTTCTGAACTGAAGTGGCCGTTAGGAGAATATGCGGTGTTATTAGATGGCATTATGAGTATGTATGTACTTGCAAAAGAAAAATATAATCTATCCAAATAAAACTACGAACACATTTTTTGCCAGCTTTTAAATTTGTACGTAAACGTAATCCTCAGAACGCGAATCCGGCTAGCACTTAGCCAGTTTTTAATATTCGCTGCGACAATACAATACCTATGTAGAACGAGCAAAACTTAATGTGTTAAGAAGGAGACGTAAAGTAAATTAGGTACGGTAATCTTCACAATGTCCTTGCCGCAATATTTTAATCACCGAGTCTTCCGACCATTCACGAGTCTGTTCTGCCGCATGGATAATTTGAGCGTTGTTTCAACTCCCCCAAATCAATTAAGTATTATTTTTTGTTAAAATCAAAGTAGGAGGTCAGAGCCGCAATACAACATCTAAAGAATGGGAAAACCACTGGGAAAGATAAGATCCCAATAGAAACTATCCGTGCATTGGGAGAGTATGGCGTTCATATCTTCCACGCCATCTGCAACAAGATATGGCTTAAAGGAAAATGGCCATCTGAATGGGCGGGCTCATACAGTTTTCATTCCTCTTCATAAAAAGGGCTCTACAAAGTAGTGTAGCAACTTTCGACTTATTGCGCTTATCACTCACGCTAGCAAAATAAAATGCTACATACACATCATCAATGAGAAACTGAAGTCATATTTGTCCAGAGAAATTGCGCCAGAGCAAGCCAGATTTATGAAAGGTAAAGGGACCCGTGAGCAAATTCTCATCGTTAGCCAAATCATTGAGAAAGCTCGTGAATTCAACAATCCAACATACATAGATATGCTTTGTTGATTTCTCCAAAGCGTTTGACTCGGTGAAATGGCCAACATTGTGGAAAACACTGCTGGAAATCGGCACACCTCAACATCTCGTGCATCAGCTCAAAGAGCTCTACGAAGGAGGGACAGCTTCAGTGCTGCCAGATAACCTCCTTTCAGATAGTTTTCATCCAAGTGCAGGTGTGCGACAGGGATGCATAGTTTCACCTTTGTTATTTAACATTTACACTGAGCTTATATTGCGAACCACTCGAAAACTGGACGGATGGTGCTGCGATAGGCGGATATAAAATTGCGAATTTGCGCCACGCAGATGATACCACCCTATTTGCGAGTAGCGCGGGCCTTATGGAGGAATTGCTTCAGAGGATGGAACGCGTGAGCCTCTCGTTTCGGTTGATGATAAACCGATCGAAGACCAAAATGATGATGGGCAACGATTCACCCATAGTGACTCAGATTGCGAACTGTGATGTGGTTCAGACTTACGTATACCTCAGGTCTTTAATCTCAGACAATGGGGGCTGCGTAGACGAAGTAAAACGTCGTATGGCCATAACCAGAAACGCGATGGAGAAGTTAAGGAAAGTATGGAGGAATCGCAATATCAGTAGGTACGTGAGCTGTAAAAGGGGAAGATAGACGCCCTTGAGATGTGGTGCTGGAGAAAGATGCTCAAAATATCATGGACTGAGTTTCGCACCAACGCTTCAATACTCTAGGAGTTGGGCATCAAGCAGCGTCTATCGACAGTAGTACAGTCACGCATACTGCGGTACTTTGGTCACGTCTCTAAACGAGACAAGAAAAGTGGAAGGCACTAGATCACGTGGCAGGTCACCTATGCGCTGGACTGACCTAGTGAAATCCGCATTAGGAAGCTGCGTATCTGATTGCGCTAGACAGTCCGCCAACAGGGACAGGTGGCAGGAGATCGTGCGAAGAGCTGTTTCCGCCTCTACAGATATGGACGCCTCAACGTGACCACGACCACTCTGCCAAAAGTGAAACGACAAAGAAGAAGAAGATATCTCTCAGATGTTCATGATTGCGATTGTACAAGGCAATAATGAGTCATAGCATAGGCAACAGGTGTTATGCTAGTTTTACCTATTGGTAAATTCCTATAAGCCTAGCTGATAACAATCTGTCATCTAAAACTTGATAACCGTAAGTGGTTAGTTAGAAAATCGATATTTTAACATTGGTCTCCCTACTAACCGATGATGCAATGCTGTGAGATAATGCAGACAAATTATCTCACCCGATATCGTATATGTGTCAGCTGAAGAATTTCAGTTTTACATAAACGACAAGGAATTTAACCTAAAGTAGTATTGACAGTTAACAGAAAGTAAAGGCAAACAAAGGCGAAGAACGAAGAGATTTGCTGGGCAATTGTTTCGTTATCCTACTAGACAGAACGTACTTTACTTATTACAAGTTAATTTTCTAGACCAATATGACGTGTCGTTTAACGTCTGTACTGTACCATTATTCGACACAGATAAGTGCTTATTTAAAACCCGTCTATCTAGTGCCACAATTCTAGAAGTAAACATAGAGCTTACTTTCCCATGGATGATTTAGAGTTCTGCGTATTGTTACGAGCAAAGGAAGGAGAACCCTTTGCTTAGTTTTGGACACATACATAAATAGGCTAGGAAAAAAACTATGGCTTACCGTCGCCGGTGCAGTAATAGCCTGGGAACTTGGAAAAGTAGACTTGTTCGTAGCGGTCGTGGTCTCCGAACAGCGAACGCATTATGCCGGGCCAGGGCCGCGCGAACACCAAGTAGCCCTCGCCGGGGCCCTCTATCACTGCACCGCTTTCGTCCAGCAGAGTTGGCTCCACGCCGAAGAAGGGGAAACCCTGAAAAAAGCCGGTCAATGCGAGTCGGACTCGTACATGAAGGGTTCCGCACCACCGTGTATGGTTCAATAAATAAATTATAAAGATAAAGTTAAAAACGCTGAAAAAAACACGATTCTTGTATGACGACCTCTTTGATTTTTTACTTTAATTTTATTTATATTATTTGTTGTTATAGCGGCTACAGTAATACATAATCGGTGAAAATTTCAAGTGTCTAGCTATTACGGTTCAAGAGATAGAGCCCTGTGAGGGACGGACGGATGGAATAGGGCCCCCGTTGGCATCCTTTGGACGCGGGACCCTAAAAAGAAATGAAAATCTAGTATGTTGCTCCGGACTTGAACAACTTCGCATCCTGTTTATAAATACAAAAAACGCTAACTAAAAAAAAAAAACGCTAAACGGTTTGATTATGCTTAGGATTTGTTATTATAATAGATACACTGTAGGAGAATAAAATAATAAGAAAAGGTTAAATTAAAAATTTGTGTGCGACATTGGATTAAATTGGTTAGACTTTGTGAAAAATTAAATCTTCAAGAGGGACACACTTTTTGACTGACCGTAAGTAAATAGTTTTTTCATCACACTTGCTCGTCAATGGTGTTATTCCATGTCTGTATACTAAATGTCAATGGCCTAAATTGTTCTTAAGGGAGTTATGGATTTACTTACAATTTTTCTACCCAAGGGAGTTCTAACTTTAGTTTTAAAATTTGCAAACAAGTAATTTCAGACTAAGGAGGTTTCATGTCAGCCAACGTTTTATTTATTATCTTTAAAACTTAGCTATAACCCAAATTTTACAACACAAAACTTATCTACGCTTCATGAAAATTCATTATTTTTATATTTTAAATTTATAACAAATAGTTTTGCAATAATTTTAGTAATAATTTTTTAAAATGTTGGTAGAATCTGGCCGTATGACCTTTCGAATTCTAAACTAAACACAGTTTACATTATCTATGGTAGATGACTCGAAAAAGTGACAATCTGTATTGGCGGGTAGCCATTATTTTATTCAATTTAAGAGTTTGGAGACAAAATAATTTTATTTTTGGATTTTTTTTTCTCGCAATGTGATGAAAATCATTGTGTGTATCACGGGCAGTAAGGGGATTACAAACTCGAGTCATTAAAAGCCCTCCGCCTTCGGCGTCGGGCTTCTAATAGACCCTCGTTAGTAATCCCCTACTTACGGCCCTAGATGCACAATGTACTATTTCACCGTAGGTCAATACCTCACCGAGTAGGTGGGTACCTACCTACTCGGTTAAACGATTACTATCCAATTTTAGCTTAATATACGATTATTTGAATATGATTGGATTTAGCACGCTTTTGTTAGCTTCACTTTTTTTATGTATGTTATGTTAGATTGGGCAGACAAACGAACTAGTGGGTCACCTGATGTTAAATGAACACCACTGTCCATAGACACCCGCAGCGCTTTACACGATGCCAGTGCGTTGTCGGCTCTAAAGGAGAGGGAATAGGGGAAGGGGGAGAGGGAGGGGGAGAGGGAAGGGGTGAGGTATTGGGCCCCCGGCACTCTCACTGACCGTACGAAACGCAAGCAGGATTACTGCTGCTTCACGCCGGTGTTCTGTGAGAGGGTGGTACTGCCCCGGACGAGCCGGCCCATTCGTGATGCAGCGGCTAGCTACAACATGGCTCTACCACTACAAAACTAATTAACTGAGTAAGTTACAGCTTAGTTAATTAGTTACAAGTGAAGCTAACAAATGAGTGCCAATAAGTGACATACAATCATCGAAAAGAAATTCGTATTAGTAGTACGACAAAAGATGTCAATGACCATCATTACTTATTGCATTGATCGCAAATAAAAGTGTCAACTCAAATAAATTCAATGAAATATACATAATTACGCGGCGAAAATTTACCAATAAAGTAGATTTACCCCCTGTTTCACCATCCATTGATCAAATTTATTTGACGGATAAATGTGATGCCGTCTCTGTTAGTTTTGTTTGAATAGACGGAGATGCCATCGCATTTATCCGTCAGTTAAAATTAATCAATGGGTGGTGAAACAGCCCCTTAAACTTATATCAGCACCGCAGGTTCTACGCCAACGACTGATATATCAGTCACGGCGTGCAGAGCGATATCTGCCTACATGCGCATTTCTGTAGAGTTCAACTTCGCGTTTGACATTTCGATGTCATGGCGTATGAGTGACAGCTGTTGTATTTAACAGAGCGTTGAAAAGGTTAACAAAATAATTGCTTGTTTTTGTAATAATTGTTACCTACCGCTGATCCTGGCTTCATAGGTGTGGCTCCTGGCAAGCTGGTGATTACGTGGCCACCGGTCTCCGTCTGCCAGAAAGTATCCGCTACGGAGCAGCGGCCATTGCCCACCAGGTTGTAGTACCACAGCCAGGCTTCAGGGTTGATGGGCTCGCCGACGCTACCCAATACCCGAAGACTTTTCAGGTCATGCCTGGAAAAAATACTACTAAGATAAGCATCCGATATTCACCTTGATAATTATATAGACCAAACTCATAGCACCATATTTTCAGGATGACGCAAGTTTGAAATCGAATAACTAGCCTGGGCCTGGTTAAGTTGGGTTCTCTAATGACCAAACATTATTCTAATGACAAAAGCATATCAGGATGTTCCTATTTTTTGGACAATTTATATAAGTGGGACAGACAAGTGGGAACGGCTCTTGGTTAACGCACAATGTAAATTATTCAGCGCATTGCACCTAACCAATGCAAAACATCTTTATTTTATATATATGTCATGGACCAAGTGATTAATGCGGGCATTATGAATAATGTCTAGCTCTATCGGGCAGAGTGATTAATTACTATCTAAACTTCATTATTAATCACATTGCCCGGTCATTATTATACTGCTACGTGACAAATGGGCAATTTGATAATAAAGCTAAGTTGCCGTTGCTAATGCCCGGGCATTATTCATAATGCACGGGCATTATTAATAATGTCTAGCTCTATTAGGCAAAGTGATTAATTACTATCTAAACCAAAGCCAGCGAGCGAGCGAAGCGAGCGAGCAAGACCTATCGGAGCGGAAGCGACTCGGTATGGTTAGATTCAAAGGCTAATGCGGGAGCGTAGCGCAGTGAAGCTCCCGCATTAGCCTTTGGTGTTAGTTATTTTTTTTATGACCACCCGGAAAATCTTCTGCCCAAAGGGTAATGGGCATTATGTATAATGCCCGGTCAATTTGATTATTTGAACAATTATTATCAAATTGCCCCCTCATATTATGAAAAATGCCCAACGCCTGTCGGGTCCGCTAGTACATAATATATTTCCACATCTCCTACAAAATCTATGTTCTATATGCCAGGAAACCCGTGGCCTTGTCACGCGCAGATCGTCCGCTTCCTACGTACGCTAATTTCATACATGAAGGGTCCACGGAAAGAACATGTCTTTTCACCTAAGCAAGTTTTTGAGTTATAGCGGTTTGAAAGTTAGTCAACGCGAACAATTACTATGGTAACCACTATTTGTAAAATATATACCTATATTATTATCAGATACATATACATATCCATATTTAATTCAACGGTAAGTAATAGTGCTCTGTGAGCTCTACATTTCTTTACGTGTAGCCTAGCCTTCACTTATCTCGATTGGCATATACACCTTGTCCAATAAATTCGAATACAGTTTCAAACTCTCATTAAAATAAATAAATCATTAATAAGTCTAATAACAAATGTAATAAAAACTATATTTCATGAAATATATTCTTATCTACAATATTCACAGTAAATATTTTGGGATGACTCCACCTTTAACATTCATCACCAGCTTCAAGCGTTTTTCGAATCCGTCGCACGCGGCACGCACTCCCTCCATCGGCATTTCGCACGATATTTATTTTAAAATGCTCTAAATTCTTAATTTTATAGTTATTAAGTTCTGAGAGCATGTACGACCATATAAAAAAGTCCAGTAGGTACATTTAAATCTGGAGAACTTGGGGGCCATTCATTTTTTGGCAAGAAATCCGTTAAATTGGCCTGACACCACGCTTGAACTAAGTTTGCAGTGTGGGACGGAGCTCCGTCTTGTTGGAAACAATAGTAGCCGTTCCCAAACATCATTTTTAAATTTGGAGCAACATTTTTTTCCAAAACTTCTGTTTTATAGTAATTATAGTACTCGGCATTGATTTACGGTGTATATGTATAAGTACATATTACATATTTAGGAACCAACTGCAATACCGCAAAGAGTCACACATTGCGGATGACCAATAGATGCACAAAATAAAATTAAGTATACTTTGTATCTTCTAATTTTTTTTTTGCAAACTTATATTTAGGTTCACTTTATATAGCTACTTTTTATTTTCATCGCTTAAAATAAAATATGGCAAGTAAATATTGATTGACATACTTCGTGGTCGGACTGATTTGATATTCTGAACATGTGTAGAGCTCCAATGACAATGCAATAACCATCAAGTACCGTCAGCACAAAAGCCTGTTCTCTACGCCGACGTGGAAATAATTTTTGATAAAATTAAAAACACAAAACCAATGTATTGGTAATACACTCTTAGATATTTCGAAATCTTTCATAAGCATTCTTCTTTTAGTACAGTGTACGTTTGGTAGAGTTTTAGCCGCATTGTGAATAACAAGTCGCAAGAATACAAAGTACTTAGTATAGCTTAACCTATGGCTGGTGTTGAATGTTTACAAGGACGTGACCTGATTTTATCAATGGTCACTAACAAACGTAATCAATCAGTATAACCGGATCAGCGTAACCGTTGTTTACATCGATGTGTGACGTCCATATCTGTAATCTACCGGATGACTTCCACTTATCCCGCTACCGACCGGTTTTCTGCTTACTTATGACGCAAGCATAATGCTTCTGTTTATTCTCTAAAAAGTCCTAAAAAATTCACACAAACTGAATGTTGAACTATTACTCTACGACTATAACCTTTTAGTATATTTTTATTACATGTGGTGATACGCGTGTACTGCCTTTTCGGCGAATTATTTTTCGCAAACTGATTCATTTGGCAAATGTTTCATTTCCCAAATGTTATTTTTTTCTGAAACTGTAAACTATTCAGGATATATTTCAGGACTAACATGTAGGTTAGGTTACGTTAGGTTAGGTTTGTTTTATAACAATCCTGAAAAGTTTACAGTTTCAGAAAAAATAAACATTTGGGAAATGAAACATTTGCCAAATGAATCAAATTTGCGAAGTTTTTCGCCGAAACATTAGTAAACCATGTTTGAACGTAAAGTTGCTGAAACGGCTGAACCGATTTTGATGAAACATAACTAAGAACCATCGCTAAGAAACCAGCTTTCTAATAAAAAAAACCGCATCCAAATCGGTTCACCCGTTTACGAGCTATGATGCCACAGACAGACAGACACACACACACACACACACATAGCGGTCAAACTTATAACACCCCTCTTTTTGTGTCGAGGGTTAAAAAATGGATATATACAGTGCGGTTTATGATGTAGGGTCAAGTGCAAAAATAAGTATCTATTCGAATCACTCAAAAATATGTTACTACGGCCTTATTGCGTCGGAATAAGAGTCTGTGGTACTTATTTTTGAAACTTTCATTAAGTACATATTTTTACACTTGACTGACCGACCCGACCCGACCGTAAGAAGATTACTTAAAATACACGTACCAATTGTATTAACAACAATATAAACGAATTCGTAACGTTCAGTTCAGACTTGCAGGTAGCAAAGTTACTCAACTCTGCTGACCACGGGATAAAGTTTCCAAGTATTCGAAGATATTCAATGCAACAGTAAATAAAAAAATCAAATCTGACCTTTGCACATAGTGATCTCCAAACTTCGTAAGAGTCCTGATAGCAGTCGGCGCGGTGTAGAACTGTGACACCTTGTATTTGTCCACCAGGGACCAGTAGCGGTCGTTGTCCGGATAGAACGGTGTACCTTCAAACTGTCAACAATACAATAGCTTTGAAATATTAAATACAGTCGCCATCTTAAGCATTGGAGCAGTCAAGATGCTTAATAATATTCTGCCCACCTTGAATGCTCTGATGTTTATGATTGTGACTGTACTGCAGAGAATTACGTAACGCGCACTGATAAAGCTTGGTTTACCAAAAGATAAGATGGACCCTGGCATGGCCGATTTTTTCCCTCTGCTAAGTAAACGGGATTATTGAAAATGAAACACGAAGAGACATGCAGGGCACGTTATAAAAACAGACACTCGTCGGACACGCTCAGGATAGGGTTCCGCAGCCGTTACGAAAAAATACTTGCATAGCTTATTAAGTTATTACTTTTCTAAGGATTTTGTACGGAATTTTCAAAGTAGGAGTTTTTATGAGTTATGCTGTTATTTACTCTTAAATTCTCATGCAAATTGATTCGTTACAGTTTTCCTTGTTAATTTGACTTATTTCCTCTCATTTTCTTTTTTTTCAAAATTTTCATATCAAACAAATAGTTAGCTTTTAGGGTGGAGACACTCGATTTTAAAAAAATGTGCTTTAAAGAATCACTATATCGAAAAATCGAAGTGACCACCCTATAGTGACTTTATAAGACATATCCAACGACACCCCCCACTATGAGGTTAGATGAGAAAAAAAAACACCCCTACTTTTTTACGTCTATGGGAAATAAAGTAAAAATTTTTTTTTGTACATTTTTTTATCACTTTGTCGGGGTAATTACTACATAAATATCCATGCAAAATTACAGCTTTCTAGCATTAATAGTCTCTGTCTAAGCCGCTGACGGACGGACGGACATACGGACAGACAGACATGGCGAAGCTATAAGGGTTTCCGTTTTTACCACTTTGGCTCCGGAACCCTAAAAAAGACTAGCTAAGTACAGTCGAAAGCATAAATATGTATACAATCATGGCATCAAAATATGTAAACATCAACCTTATAGTTAATGACATAGAGTTCTAAAGATATTTTTGACACCTTGTTACCGTATATATATTTTTGCTCTTGACCGTACAATGTGAAACGCAATAAATAAATAAATAAAGTGGCTCCCTAACAACTACATTTCTGAAAATATTAGGAAATATTTAATTTGATCTGGTTACCCTAAGTGAAGCCTATTATAGTACGATTGCGTATTTTACCGACCTGGAAGGAATGACAATATGCACGAACTGATAATTGAAACCCTTATGGCAATAACATGAGGGCTGGAATCATCAGATCGTACATTATTTTCATTAATTCCGGGTCGATAATTACAGGTCGTATTTTAACAGCACCAACCAAAAAGTGCAAGTTTAAGTCCCTAAGGATGCTTCAAGTCTAGATAGAATAAATAGACTAATCTAGAAAGCAAAGAAGCAAACCTTAACTTGATGTCACAGATTAAGGGCCAAATTTGAGAAATAAATCTCCTAAATATGCTTGTTAAGTTATATTGGTAATGCCAAAAATTTAACTTGAAACCATCGTACCTACCTGTCTACTTGGGTATCTGAAATGTTTACATCATAAATCAGTAAGTAGGTCATTGTGTTACATTATGCAGTGCTAATTACGGTGCGTATTTACTTTCATTCACAGTACTATTACATAGACAGATGTATGGAATGACTTCCGTTTCGTATCAAGGTTGGACATCAAGGTGGCCAATTCGGATCTTTCGAAAGGCAGTTGACTCTTGCAAAGGATGTGGCGAAACAATGAGAAGGTACACAGTGATGGTAACGTATAGTAATATTGTTTCTCTGAATACCTACTAAACTCAACTTGACATTGTTTGGTTCTACTTTGTTTATATTTTTCAATTAACATAGCGCGACACCGGCCATTAAGATAAGATTTAACTCATTTCTGGAGGTTGAAGTCACATAGGTACTTTAATACAAAAGTATTAAGACAGTGAACGTAAGTATGTACATAATATGTGAAATATATCATATTCTCTGCGTCGAAGGTGTTGTTAACTTCAGCCGCAGGGTCTGGAATAGCTACTGCACTTACAAGCACAGATGTAGCAGCGTTTGCAAGTGGGGCATACACGACGTAGGTGTGTCCGGTGATCCAGCCGACGTCGGCTGTGCACCAGTAGATGTCTTTTTCCCGGTAGTCGAAGACGTAGCGGAAGGTCGCCGTCGCGTAGAGGAGATACCCGGCCGTGGTATGTAGAACGCCCTTGGGTTTTCCAGTGGAACCGCTGTTGGGAAATAGTACATTGTGCATCTAGGGCCGTAAGTAGGGGATTACCAATGAGAGTCTATTAGAAGCCCGACGCCGAAGGCGGAGGGCTTTTAATGACTCGAGTTTGTAATCCCTTTACTGCCCGTGATACACACAATGATTTTCATCACATTGCGAGAAAAAACCAAAAATAAAATTAATTTGTCTCTAAACACTTAAATTGAATAAAATAATGGCTACCCGCCAATACAGATTGTCACTTTTTTCGAGTCACCTACCATTGATAATGTAAACTGTGTTTAGTTTAGAATTCGAAAGGTCATACGGCCAGATTCTGCCAACATGTTTAAAAAAATATTTTTACTAAAATTATTGCAAAACTATTTGATATAAATTTAAAATATAAAAATAACGAATTTTCATGAAGCTTAGATAAGTTTTGTGTTGTAAAATTTGGGTTATAGCTAAGTTTTAAAGATAATAAATAAAACGTTGGCTGACTTGAAACCTCCTTAGTCTGAAATGACTTGTTTGCAAATTTTAAAACTAAAGTTAGAACTCCCTTGGGTAGAAAAACTGTACGTAAATCTATAACTCCCTTAAGAACAATTTAGGCCATTGTCATTTAGTATACAAGCATGGAATAACACCATTGACGAGCAAGTGTGATGAAAATTAATTTTCGACATCTGCTATAACGGCACAGGCATGACTACACGCAACCCTCTGTGCGGCGAGCGTTTTCGCTGTTCATTGCGCGGCAGAGACGATCGCCGAACAGTGGTTACCTGGAGCAGCACACGAAATGAACAAAAAGATAATGCGTCTAGTCGTAGCTGGACCGTAAATACCTACTAAGTGTTTATGCCGCACACTACACTTTATTAATTTAAGAGCTTCAGAGCACGGCAGTGAAACTTCTGTCTGCTTGAATGTAACCAACTAAATAAAGGAAAATTAGTACACTGTGGCCATGCGGCGCTCACTTCCTTTGACTAGCTTGAGGTTAGCAGCACTTCCGTCATTTTATGTACATTTATAATACAGCATAATATATGTATTACTGAAATGCAAAATTCCTTTATTATCTACCTATCATTACCTATTGATTGTTGATGGATTTGATAACAAAGTTTAATACCCATCGAACAACGAATCAGTTCTAATATGGCAATGATTTGATTAACGTTTTATCAGATATTTTATTATTAGGTACTCTAGATTGTCTTAAATACCCCCGTATGCTTTGAAGTACAATATATTATTTATAATTATTTTGGGAAGGAAATGCAAGATCAAACTTTCGTAGTTATGATCAAATCAAACCCCCCTTGCATTCGCATGTCAACCTACTAAATACCTACTTAAATCTCTAAGTAAGTAGATATATAAACTTCTTAAATCAATTACCGAATACGATCTTATTACGATAGCATAGGTACGTGGAATGGATATATGCGAAATCCAATTCAATTGTTGTTAGCACAGTTTATTGCCCTGACCTAGTGTAGAGCATGAACAGTGGTTCCTCAGCACCCATCCACTCTGGTGGGCAGATTGTAGACTGACCATCCATCATGTCGTGCCACCAAACGTCTCTGTCTTCGTTCCATTTGTACTACAACAAGAAATTAGTATTAGTAAATGACTAAACTGATGATACTACCGAGTCGTTAAAAAACCGTATTTATGTGTGTTCTGTACTATATTAGTAAACGGCAATTATTCAATGCTAAGTGTTGAACAACTGTTAGTCGTTAACTTGTAAAGCTTACTAAAGCTGTGACAGTTTACCTTTTATATTCATTTAGGTATTATATTATTTATTATGCACGTATCGTACCTACATTAGAGCTTGTCTAATTTAAAATGACGCGCCCCACCACCGCATTTACGCACAGGATTTTGAACCTATAAGCTGTATTTAGGGTCATTTTCTACTTTCAAATCCTGTGCATAAATGCGGTGGTGGGGCGCGTCATTTTAAATTATACAGACTCTACTTACCATTGTTTTTCAGATTTTTCAAGCCAGTGGTTTAGCTGGTAGAAAATGAGACTGGACTCTAACAAAAACTATCACTTGAAGCCTAATATTTCGCAATGGATCTATGGATCGAAAATTGGTTTTAGCAAACCCACGATGTATTTGAAAAACTTATCCAACAATACCCCTCACTGCCCTCACTAGGTATGGGCTAGACGAGAAAAAAATATTCATTCCCACTTTACATGTGGGGGGATTCGGAATTATATTACTTCAATGCCTTTCTAGCACTAACAGTTCCTAAGCTAAGCCATGGACGGACGGATTGACAGACAGACATTGCGGAACAAGGTACATGGCTTCCTTGTTGGCACTATAAATCCTAAAAAATAGGGTTCCAACTTACCAGTGATTTGATGTCTTCGGGTAGTTTTCCGCAAGGCGTTACTCTCGCGAGGTGGGACACCACTATACATGTGTTGACGATGTGGTTGTGCTTCGTCTGCGTTTTTTCCAAGGCCTCGTCGCAAGTGTTTTTGAGCACGAGAAGCTTCTCGCCACGCCAAGCGCCATCAGCTGTCACAAGAACCTTCGCTTTGCAACTGGCCATACGCTCTGACAGCGAATCGGAAGAGAAGCCTGCGAACTGCGGAACAGCTTTAACAGAGCACATGACATTTTCAAGAATAAACAATTACTTATGAATATTTCAAAGTAGTTACCACCACGGAATGTATTGCGCCAATCCTCGCGCATGCCAGCATGCAAACCACAGTTTCTAAGATCATGGGCATGTAAATGGAGACCCTGTCTCCTTTGCAGACTCCATTGTCCCTCAATGCGTTGGCAAACTGGCACACCAGGTCCATGAGCTTCCTGTATGTGATGCGGCTGTAGTCATCAGGGTGGTTGCCCTCCCTAAAAAAAGCGTTTGTTCAGTAGACTTGTCTAATGTGCAACGTTATCTAGCTTTCGCTGTTTTTTTACTGCTAAGTAAACGTTAAAAGTCGTAAACGAAAGAGATCGTGGTTGAGACGGCGCGCCTGTTAAGACAAAATGCTAAAGTCATTACTTTTGAACAATGAGATCATTTTCCGCTTGGCAAATGGCAACCTAAAATTGATTAGACAGTCGTTCTAAGTAACGTACTTACACAGATTAGCCATGACCATAAATACTAATTGTCGACCGTCGACTGCACTAGTATCAGTTTTGCTGAGAACATCGATTAGGTATTTACTAGAGAAGGTCAGGGCGTGACTCTATCTAAGCAACAGTTCTTTACCTAATCCAGTTTTAATTAGCAGACAATGTCAGACGACAGATAATGAACTAAGTTGCAATAACTACATGGGTTTCTACTTATATAGTTTTTGAGCAATCTGATAGTTAAATTGAAGTGGAAAACGAAACAGGTAAAATGTTGCTAAATGTTGCTCTTAATTAGTCACGGACTAATAATCACGATGTTTCAGGAAATTACGGCAAAGAAAAATTAAATTTATTTTAACACATTGAGATATGCTAAAGTTCTAATTCTATTTTTTATGAGAAGGATGCAAACGAGCAAGAGGGTCATCTGATGGGAAATTGTCATCGCCGCCCATGACTGTCAACAACTCAAGGAGAGTCACTGATCTATTGCCAGTCTTCAAAGGAAGTATAAGTAAACCCTTTTCTTGAAAGCCCCGATATAATAGTCTGGAAACACTGCTGCACGGCAGGAAGAGCCGACGAAAACGTAGGTACCACCATTCATCGAGATGGTGACTATGAAACTTTCTCGAATGCCTGTATATGAAAAATTACGAGTACTAAGCGCTTTGTAAAGTACACCATGTGAACATGTATTTTTTCACTTCTCATGCTCTTAAAATGTTACTTTAGTCTCTGCATATCGGGACTAAAGCTCGTTTTTGATCTCAAGGGATTAAAGTAAAATTTTTTTAATTGACTATGGAAACCCCTAAACTGCCAATCACGGTTTGTGTGAATGGAGGATTATCGCCATTTTCAGTGACAGGGTATAGACAATTTTAAAGCTTTCCACAGACTGAAGTGCGCTGCGGACGCTCCGTAGCGCCCTGCGTTTCGGTCTGTGGAAGCCTTTAGGGCGTGGAAATAACCTCAAAATGACAACTGTATAAAAAATATTTAAAAAATAATAATTTCGTGAAACACGATGAATAATTACGAATATTAATTTATTTAATTATAAATTATTAAAGATGAATTCATTTTAAACTGAATGTAAAGAAAGATTTCCTTTAGCTTAGGTGTTTTTTAATTTGTTTTTTTTTTTAAAAGCGCTGTTGCAAAGCAGTTCCCTGCTCTGTCGATAAAATAGCAATCCGCACTGTCGGCAAAGCAGTGCTGGAGTGTACGGTAGATAGAGCAGTTACGTTTGAAAGTTAATATGACGTGACTTCAAAATAATGCGATGTCAGTTGCATTTAAAAGTAAATAGAAAGTATAATTAGATATAATTTAACAAAGAATTGGCATATAGAAAATAAACATAAAATGTCGTTTCTTTATTCACGGGTGTTTCAGTTAACAATATATTTTGTGTGTGAACTTAGTTAGATCAATTAGGTTAATTATTTGCCGATTTTAATGAATGAACAATTATCATTCTTAGATGCATATATAGTCCAATTAGTTTTAACATAGTCTTTAAGTTAGAATCTGTTGGCTAATTATGCAAGCATTTAAAGCGTCACTTTACAAAAAAATATAAAAGAAAAGAAAAGACAGCGGAATTTTTTTTTGCTATTTGAATTTTGAACAGATGTCCATTGCTCGTTGAGCATACGTTGTAAAAAAGTAATTTTGTACGTCGTTTTTTTCCTCGCATTCAAAGTGAAAAGTAGAGTGTTTAACGCGAGACTAAACTACCATAATGACAACTCGAATTATAGCCTCCCTCGCTGTCGCTCGGGTGGCTAAATATCTCGTATCATTATGGCTTGTTTTAGTCCCTTGTTGAACAATCTACTATTAAAATACCTATTCTAATAGAATTTCAGTATCACTACATAGTATAAAACAAAGTCGCTTCCCGTTGTCTGTCCCTATGTATGCTTAGATCTTTAAAACAACGCAACAGATTTTGATGCGGTTTTTTTAGGGTTCCGTAGTCAACTAGTTTTAAATAGAGTGATTCAAGAGGAAGGTTTACCTTTAAACGAACAATTCTTGTATATATATAGACGACCGAGATTTAGACGACCAGATGGCCTAGTGGTTAGAGAACCTGACTATGAAGCTTGAGGTCCCGGGTTCGATTCCCGTGTCGGGGCAGATATTTGTATGAAAATTACGAATGTTTGTTCTCGGGTCTTGGGTGTTTTATATGTATTTAAGTATGTATCTGTCTATATAAGTATGTTTATCCGTTGCCTAGTACCCATAACACAAGCTTTGCTTAGCTTACTTTGGGTTAGGTCAATAGGTTGAATATTTATTTATTTATATATACTTATTATATATTACGCACCCCCCGCACCCTCCCCCCCCCCCCGCAAACCCGCGTTCACATTCACCACCGTACCTGCTCTCAAGTCACTACTTCTAAAAACTGTTCTATAAATTCTTAAAATAGACGTATCTTATTCTCTATACGTATCTTTCTTATTTGTGAACCGATTCAAATGAAACAAACACTAAATGTTAATCCAAGAAAATACCAACATATCAGTGAAAACTGCATCCTTCTAGGTTAAGCCGTTTCTGAGATTAGCGCGCACAAACGCACAGACAAACAGACAATAATTCTAAAAAACATTGTTTTGGGTTCTATTGCGCTAGTAAATAGCCCTAGTGACAGTTTTTCTCAAATATCTTCAATGTACAGACACCGACTTGTTACAGATTTATTATATGTATAGATATAATCAGAATCTCAGAAACGGCTCCAACGATTTCGATGAAATTTGGTATGTGGGGTTTTCGGGGATGAAGAATTGATCTAGCTTGGTCTCTGGGAAAACGCTTGGTACCGAGTTTCATCACCCAGGTACTTACTATGGTATAATACATGCATAATATAGTTGCACCCGTGCGAAGCCAGGGCGGGTCGTTAGTTAGATACAATTTAAATTTATGGTATCGAATTGCAGAGGTTAGTAGGGGCGGCAAAAATTTAATAGCCTAATGGCAGCAAATGTGCTTAAAATGTACATTTTCACTTTAAATGGGACAAAAAAAAATATTAATGGGGTAATTTTTGAGTTTTCTTACTCAGTTTCATGAGCGCTATTGATTTCGATGATGAAAGTGTCCCTAATTTTCCATAGAATTTTTTTGTGTCCGTCACATAGACTAACTCAAAAACAAGGACACTTTTTTCTTTATAAAAATTAATAATGCTCGTGATTCTGAGTATGAAAACACCAAAATTTTCTCGTATTTAAGAAACTCTGCGCCATTTAAAGTGAAAATGCCCAATTCGCCTTTGGTGCAAAACCATTTATTGATAGGTAGGTACAATACAAAGTTGACGGAAGTTAAAAACGAACTCCTAAATAAGTTTTTAGCGTCTTACTAATAGCGTACCAACCTACCTGAGAAAACAAACCGCGACTAAACCTTACGGGGAGTAATTATCTATCAGCAAACAAAAAAGATAAAATATGAATTAATAAAATACGAATTGTGTACGGTCTTTGAGATAAAACTTGGACCACGCGTTACCACGTGCCGATGATTCGTTAAACTGCTAAGTAGATTGAATTCATTTTGATTCTCACATCGGATTAGGCCCTAGGTATTTGCTCTACAGAACTGTATCTACATTTGACACGATTTTGAACTAAGTATCTTACTTCACTTTTTTATAGTTGTAGAACTAGAACAAATGAGACCTACCCGTCCCTCGCATAAACGCGCGCGGTTGCGGTTTATTTGTATAGTTTCGGTTGTTTTATTCCTGACAGACATTTGCCAGATAGCCGGCGCGGTATCCACTCCGCGGCGCGATAGCAACATGCAAACAGCATCTTCACTTTATCTGCACTATCTCGCTGATAATGATAACAGACGATTATTGTGATGACAATTTCGTTATTTTCTCTCAAATTGCAACAGGTTAGAGACATTTTGTTAGTTTAGTACTACTTATTTCTGGCCGAGATAAAGTTACAGTCGATATCTATTTCACTTATTAAATGATAAGTGGACTAACAGACCGACACACAAACTTATTTACAGGATAATAAGATAAGTTATTATCGTCTTAGGGATGCCTTCCTTTAAAATTATATCTATTAGGTATCAATAAGTACTTAAGTTGCTGAGCTAAACAGTCATCAGCGTATTGTTTGTGACTCTACATTCGGCGTTTCTTGCTTTACATATGTTGGTGAACTTTTTGCCGTAGCTAATAAATGTCTCATAGTCGTGTACTTATTATATATGTCATGGACCAAGTGATTAATGCGGGCATTATTCATAATGCCCGGGCATTATGAATAATGTCTAGCTCTATCGGGCAGAGTGATTAATTACTATCTAAACTTCATTATTTATCACATTGCCCGGTCATTATTATGACCGTGACAAATGGGCAATTTGATAATAAAGCTAAGTTGCCGTTGCTAATGTCCGGGCATTATTCATAATGCCCGCCGTTGCTAATGCCCGGGCATTATTCATAATGCCCGGGCATTATTAATAATGTCTACGTCTATTGGGCAAAGTGATTAATTACTACCTAAACCAAAGCCAGCGAGCGAGCGAAGCGAGCGAGCAAGACTATCGGAGCGGAAGCGACTCGGTATGGTTAGGTTCAAAGGCTAATGCGGGAGCGTAGTGCAGCGAAGCTCCCGCATTAGCCTTTGGTGTTAGTTATTTTTTTTATGACCACCCGGAAAATCTTCTGCCCAAAGGGTAATGGGCATTATGTATAATGCCAGGTCAATTTGATTATTTGAACAATTTTTATCAAATTGCCCTCTCATATTGGGCATTTTTCATAATGCCCGATTTATCACTTGGTCCATAACATATACATTGAAATAAATATCTTTTGAAAACAATGTGAATGTAAAGACTTTTAAGTAGGTACACAAAAAAATGCTAATAACTGTTTTTTTTAGTTTTAATTTTACCTAACAAAATTTCGAATTCGAATTTTAAGTTAATCAATAATCACAGTTACCCTAAATTTATGTTGAACTATTGCAATGTGAAAAATGATTTAATTGAACCTCTGCGAATTGTAGGCTGATAATGATAAGATAACCTATAAAAGCTCAGTGAAAAATTTTATAAACTGACGATTTCAGAGTTAGACTTAAGTAAGTAGGATAGGAAGTCCACACAGTTGCTTATTTTTAAGTACTTTTTTTACGAAATAATAACATATAAATTAACTAACTCCTAGTACTTAAACTAAATGCACAGTATTTCCCTTGTAAAACTCCGTTAGAGACAATGATTTCTGTTCACGACTTAGAAGTCAAATGTATTAGTCGGTCGGCTGGCTATACGTAACATAAACAATTCGCCAAGCAATTCGATAAATAAAAGTCATGTTTTAAATGTATGTCAGTCTGCTTTTTAGTTACTCTCCTATTTTAGAAGGACCTTAACACCTGAACAATGAAATTTTATATGTATGTAATTGGTAGAGCCGTGCTTTGGAATCTACAGAATACTTACACCATGTCCAATAAGTTCGATCGAATACAAACTTTTAGCACTTGCTGTATAGACATACGGATTGCTGGCTATAAAATTCTTATTTTAATTTAAAAAGTATATTGACATAAACATATTACAATAATTTCATAAGTCACGTATTTTTAGTTTGGTTTCAATACACGATGAAGCACTTTCGTGAAGAAATTATTAGCAAATTCCTTCATGGCGACAGGCCATGTGCTATCTTCAAGGCGTTACAACCCCATGGGGTTAAAAGGAATCTGGTTTATACTACTATAAAATGGTATAAAGAGATCTCTTCTACAGAGGACAGGAAAAGATCTGGTCGGCCCCGCTCAGCTAGAACCAAAAAAGTGGTAAAGGCTATAAGAGAGCGAATTCGGCGGAAAAAACACCTTTCTATTAGAAAATTAGCTGCTGATCTGAAAATTTTCATCTGTATATAATATATTGAAAAAAGAGCTTGGATGTCATGCCTACAAAAAACGAAAAGTAGGTACATGGCATTTCAGATGCGATCAAGAAAAAGAGAGTAGAACGATGTAGCACCATACTTTCTTGGCACGCAGGGGACGAATTTGTTTTCTCGTGGTTTTCTCAGACGAGAAACTCTTTGTGTTAGAGCAGCTTCATAACGCCCAGAACGACCGGTTGTGGTCAGCAAGGATAGAAGACATTCCAGACTATGAAAATAATGTGCCTAGGTTCCAGAGCTCACCATCAGTGATGGTTTGGGGTGCTCTTTGTAAGCGAGGCAAACTGCCTCTAGTATTTATTGATAAAGGCGTTAAAATCAATGCGGAATATTATAAATCGGAGGTTTTGAAGAAAAATGTTGCCCCAAATTTAAAAAATATTTTTGAAGATGATTATTATGTTTTCCAACAAGACGGAGCTCCGTCGCATACGGCAAACGCTGTTCGAGCTTGGTGCAAGGCTAATTTGACCAATTTTTTGCCCAAAAATGAATGGCCACCAAGTTCTCCAGATTTAAACGTACTAGATTATTTCGTATGGTCATACATGCTCTCGAAACCTAAATAATTATAAAGTCGCAAACCTGAACCATTTTAAAAAGGCTATCGTGCAAATTTGGGACGATATGCCGATGGAAGCGGTGCGTGCAGCTTGTGACTCTTTTGAGAAACGTTTGAAGCTTGTAAAAAAAGTTAAAGGTGGAGTAATTCCAAAACATTTGTTGTAAATATTGTATATAAGTGTGCCTTTCATATAATATAATTTTCATAACATAAACTACGCGTACATTTATTTTATTAAGGATCATAACTGTATTCGAACTTATTGGACACGGTGTAGACGTTTTTCATATCATACGCAAGCAAAGCAGGAGGAGAACATTATAGTTACATAAGGTCGTGGAGTAGGACACTGGGCCAAGAGTAGTGATGTAAGGTAAGGAAAAATCAATATCTTCGCGCGCCGTCTCCGTGGTGCATTCGCTCAGCTGACTATTGATTGTATATGAATGACAACGGCTACAGCTCACCAGTAATAAGCGATCTTTTCCCCATGGCCATTCCTCACGTTGCGATCTAGTAGGTTGAAGCAAATATTAGTCACCGCCCCTTCCATCCATTTGACAAAAACGTTCCCCTTGTTCAAGTCGAAATTGTACGAAACGAAATTGCCGGGCTGAGCCGGAGTTTGCCAATGGAATTCGTTGGCTATTTGAGACCAAAATGTTTCAGGATCTTCTAGAGACTGCTTATGCATCTCCTTGTATTTTTGAAAAGACGACAAACGCGATTTTTCGACAACATAATCGGAAGGTTGGTAAACACGCGACATCGTGGCTGATTACAATTCGTGATCGTCGCGCGAAAGTTAAACGCGTGCGAACGCGGCGGGGCACTCGCGGATACTGTGCGTCTGTGTGATTCGACCTTAGCCGCCGCTTTAGACTTGACGTTTGCTTTGGTTTGGCACCCGTGCACTCGGTTGTACTCGTGCAATGGGCCGAGTGCGGAGTGACGTCCGTATGAGCCGCGCGTGCGCGACCCGCGTCGATTAACCCGCGCGAACTTTAGACGTCGATGGTATAGCAACGCGTTATTCCTCAAAGGTTAACCCATAGTCTTTAATTAGGCCCGGGTACTTGAACTTCCTTTTAGAACTATACTTAGGATTGACTTCTAAAAGTAGGGCAAGCTAAGCTAAACGAGGGATAAATAAAACAGGCACAAATTTAGAAATGTGTATGTTTGTGGAATCGCTATCAATACTGTAAAAACATTATTTAAATTTTACACCAAAAATAATAGGTACTTACCAGTTATAAATTGACCAGTCTTATAGATAAAAGAAGATCATGTAATAAATATAATTACAGATGAACTAATTCGTATAAAAATAAATAATTTTCAGCAACTTCAGCACAAAAAACCCGCACCAAGCGTGACGTATCTATCTACCTATACGGCTAATTGCACAACTTTCAAATTTCAAATTATATTCTTAAGAAAATAATTAAGTAATTTTAAATCAAAATTTAGATTATTCTCAGGAAAACTATGTTGCAAACTCGTGCGGACATAGATATAAATATAATGTATTAGTCAAAGTCAACATTGTATCACTCTACAGCGAAAACCGATCACGTTTGTTATGCTCTAGATTGTTATCTCAGAGGGTAATTAAACAAAAGATAAGGAAAAATTAGCACCTTTGGCTTATTAAAACAATCCATGATGTATCTTATTTCATTGACATAAGTTACTGAACCACCTACCAGTCTATATATAAGTGGATGACACCAGACGAGTTATCTTGCGCGTCACACTTTGATCATTTGACAAAGTAGAGTTTGCCTAAAACAGTCAAGACTCGCATATTGTCATGCGGCGGTTGCATTCAATTCAACAGAAGCAAAAAAATTTAAATATGTCAATTGGACCTATTCAACAATTCAAATACAGGCGGCGCCTACAGAATTTAGATATTTCTACGACAAATTTGTCACGCTCGGTACTTATCTGGGGACATGGCAGTGCCCCCGCCAAGTCAAGCAAAACAAAGGCACAGCTTATTCATCCTTTTCACTTTTCACGATACAATTTACCGTAACGTACGTAGGTATTTATATAAAGTAGAATGTCATAACTACCTACAATTCAATATACACGCGTTTTCTTTGATATCCGTTAACTCCGACAGATATCTTAGTACATGCATAGAAACTAGCTAGTTATTAATATTTTGTCCAAATTGATAAAAAAAAACATTCACACATAATAAATAAATATTGAATTTACAGTCATTGTAAAAGGACTTTTAGAGTTAAAATTGTGTTTATGACGATGTTTTAACTTTGACGTCATAAATTAAGAACCTTTTACACTGGTTTACAGTGTATAATTCATTGAATTTAATGCTGGATTATCTTTTGAACAATAAGAATTAAGAACTAGTGTCTTAGAGAAATAAACTTTATTTGACCTGCTGAGTGTAACTTTAAAGTTAAAGGAAATTATAAAACACCTTGTTTACAGGTCCGTGTACTAAACTAATTGCACAATTAGATAATATAGTAATAAATAATTAACGCTGTTAGTTAAGAATTATTAATTCGATGACATACAATGCAAAAACTTGTCACAAATGAAATACATATAAAGAGAATAATAATTTTCAAACCTGAATGTAAAATGCTCTCAAAATGGTATACATGTAGATAGGTGCAGTCGTCAGGCCGTCCTTTACTGACCTTTCGGGAACCATATCACTCTGATGCAAGATGCGCGAATGATCAGTTAGGGGAGTCAGCGACAGTGAACATTATGTAAAGGGCAAGTGGTAAGTCGAAGTAAATAAACGATCTTACCATGGTAAGCCGGTTTAATCTAGAAAAATAAATAGTAAAAAGTGCATGGTACTTGCGAGTATGTAAAACACGGCGCAAAACGTTCTAGGAAGCCGTCATTTTTAGTGCGGGGACTAGGAAATAATAGTTTACTGAGACCCTAGTCGGAAACATTGAAATAAAGTTCTTATAAATAAAAAGTAAAAATATCAAGTAGATTGTAACTACTAGACCAAATATAATAAGACTTACCAATCTCCATACTAAAAAAAACTTTCATAAGAACAAAGCCAAAATCCAGCCTTATTTCTAGTTGAAGAGATTTTCTTTTGCATATATCTAGATGGAAATATTTACGTAAATAACAACGCATTCGGCAACTATTTTTCGCAATTAATAGAGGGTACTACGAGTATGTAGATGACCCCGTATTTGTCGACCTCTTTTCTATTCCCGAATGTATATTGCCAGAGTGAGCAAGCTAGGAATAGTTTTATCAGGTTTTGGCAATCAACGGCCTTTGACAATCGACCGAGAGCTGAACTCATACAATTTCACTGAAATTCGGGACCAGGGCGCTTGACAATCGAAAGGATATAACGCCATCTAGACTTTCCACAACATCACGAAGGCTACTATACTCACAGAGGTACCTTAAGAGTTGAACGTCATTGCCACCGCACTACGTCGGGCGATGTCGTCACTGAGATTAGCTTTAATTGGGTTTAATACCTGCATCTAGTTTTTTTTTTCGCACCAATCAACGAGAAACTATCTTTTGTATTAAGACTGTTAGTCTTATTACATTCTGTTACACTACTACACATAACAATAATACTTTTGTTCAGAACTCAAATATTTAACTGGATTCATAAATATATATCCATAATTCATAAATTACAAGTTACTGCTGAAGACATAACTCGATTAAAAATCCAGTTAATCATTTTCACAATTTGTTCTTTCTCTATTACGTATTATAAATTATTATTATTATTATATCTAAATATTGTTATCGCTCGGTCAGCTTCGTCATTTATTATGGTAAAAATATGTCCTGAATTTCGATCCCAAAAGAAAGGTCGCCAGCAGCAACTTAGGCTCAATAATGGAAGTATTCATGACAAATAACTTCCCTAATTCTAACTGCTGCTTAAATTAAATATTAGTTTGGACGTACTAAAATACAATTCATATCTTCTTCTTCAATAGCTTGCTAGCAGCATACTGCATCAATCTATTGTTCTGCAGCACAATAACGTCTAACGACCCGTATAAAGCTAAACTAATCGTACTTTATTTTATTTATACCAATGTAAGTGACAGACGTCGATATAAGTATTGTCTACACAACCAAAGCCAGCATCCATGTTACTTCTCAGCTCAATCTTTTCAATGTCTTCATATACCGCTGACATTACACTGACATGTATCTAAATTTTTGCTCAGTTTCTGAATAAAATTATGTGACATTAAATGAAAATAACCTGATAACGCTAAACATCAGATAATTTTGATTTGTTATTCATTACAAACATAACATATCAATGCTTATAAAATGATACAGTCAATTAGTAAGTTTAACATTTTATCTTAAAAACAAATTGCAAGCGGCAATTCAGGAACTATTAGACAACGCTGAACACTAGTTCATTAAATTAAACTTGAATAAATATAAATAAGTTCAACTGACCGTAAGCGATGTTACCATTTCAACATCAATAACGTTTGCTTTTCTAACATTAACGGGTAGATTCCATTTCTCCTATAGAACTGTGAAATTGTGAAGTAACAGAGTTCATCGAACCAAATAATCAGTTCTATAGAACAAATGGGAATTAGCTGGACCACAGCAAAAATAATAATATGTTACAAAAATTGCCTATCTACAATAACTCACCCATTCGTCACTCCTAAGATCACAGAAGTTTCCCTAGTAAATAAGGTCTCAACGCACATTCTTCTATTGAAGTTCTTTTAACTTTGGTCCCATGGCGACAAGCCAACACCCGTCTTAACAAATCTGCACCGGAAGCACAACCGACCGCAAGTCGGCTTAGTGGTGAATAAACGACGTACTCTCTTTACGAAATTAGCAATCGACGTGCGCTAGAAGAACGCGAAAAATAGACGTTGTGGTGTACGGCTAGCAACATTATCCGTGGCCTGTGCGAGTTTGTCAAAATTTTCACTTAGCAGAATTAAAATAAACCTCTTTTACCATAACGCAATTTCTTCTTTGCCGTATCTGTTCAAATTTCCTTGGCACAAAAGGATTTCAACGAAAGTACATTTTCTTGGAAATTAAAATTCGGCTTTACGCATTATTGGACAGTGAAAACTCTGAATATCGACAGGTCACAGGCCCTTTGGTCACTTGGCATTTCGATTCTTAACACAGAATAGTTAGCACGACAAGCCATGTCTCATTTTGTCACTCCGGTCATCACTCTATAACCAAGCCAGTAATGTTGAGACTACATAGCGACAAACAGGTAAATGACATTGTGTTTTAACAATCTGTTATTCCATTGTCTAACGAGCTCATTGTCACATTCACTATTTGTCTGCTAAAGCACAGAAATTAAAATAAGAGCAATAGAAATGTTATCGTGTGTATACGACAACGCCACTTTTTCGCTTCTCCTCCCGTTATTAATGCACACACGTTATAGTAATGGACGCAATAACCCATTTTCTGATCAATTACCTTCGTAACAGACTGAGCTGGGGAAAATGACAACAAATCATTTTTTTGACACCTGAAAATTACTACAGGATTCGAAAGAGTTTTGCCTCCTGAACACGGAAAAATATTTATTATAATTTATTTCTCCATATTTAAAAAAATACGAGAAATTAATAAAATATATCCGAATTCACAAATACTACCACAGAATAGATATGTTTCCTTTGCCTTTTTAACCAGAAAAGAAGAGCTGTCATAATTTTAAATTTGACATTAACATTGAGACTTGACAGATACATAAAAGATCTATTTTTATTAATGTTAATGCACGAACGACATGTTATTGATTTAAATAAGATTTTAATGGAGGCCGCAGTTGTGATCGAAAAGCAAGAAAGAACCAAACCGGCCAAGCAAACCACACATAACGTCAACGTCAGATTTACGTAATCACTTTTTTTTATTAGAGACTAGACAAAAGTAATGGATCTATTCTATCGTTACGCTCTTTTAGAATAAGCACATCTTAAAAAATTTGTAATAAATAAATTAATAATCCTAGTAAAAATTTAAAACGATCAGCGTCTTTCTCTTTCCAAATAGAATACAGAGAACGAATCAAATTATAGTCTTAGAAATATGAACAGTTGTCAATTCTATATGGCTTAAGAGATATAGGCGCCTTGAGCTGTTTATTCCTCTTATTGTTAGTTCTGTGATTAAAGGGTGTAAGTAATAAGAGATGGATGTGATTGTGATAGTGTGCACGTTAGACAAATCCACTGGATTATTTACTAATTTCAGCAATTTTACTTTCTGATTTTCGTAATTATTATTACGATTTTTCCAGATTTTTTCAACGCGTTTTAGCTCCTGTACTTATATAAAAAATAGAAATCCACTGGAGTCCATCGAGCGACCGTGCATTGTACCTAATGCTAGCCGTTGACGCGATGTCGAGTGGAATACGTTTTATCTCGTCTCAGTTCGGGTTGGCTGCTAGGTGGCTAAGGACATGAGTCTCCGGCGTCGCAGCTTGCGGCCGCAGCGCTTCCAGGCGGCGGTGAGGCAGTAGGCGAGGGCCGCGAGCGCGAGCAGCGTGAGCGCGCGGCTGGCGAGGCCCGGGGGCGCGGGGGACGCGGCGCCCGGCCCGCGCGCCGCCGCGCCCGCGCCCGCGCCGCGCCACGCGCGCGCCGCCGGCTCCGTGCCCTCCGCCTCAGGACCACCTACTGACCAAACAAACATACCTCAACTAACTACTTCATCGTCCCAGCCTATACAGGGTGTCTCATTTAAATCGGTCAGTATGCGAAAGTCTGAAACTATAAGACATACAAAGATCTGTTCTTAGGAACCATGTCATTGATTTTAGTGATAAGAAAAACTGCATTCATAGATTTGAAAAAAAAAAATTTTTGTTTGGAAATAAATGGTTGTCATTTCGAACATCTTCTAAATTAAATTAAAGGATATGAAAAACAATGCATTTTATTCATTTTAGATATCATGTTTCACAGTAACATTTACTGCTTAAGACCTACACAATCGATATCTAAATAGAATAATGAACGTTATTTTTCAAAATTTCCGGGTTCGATTCCCGAACTGAGAACTAGTTTTTTTTTTAAATCTATGAGTGCAGTTTTTCTTTTCACTGAAATCGATGATATGGTTCCTAAGAACAGATGTCTTATAGTTTCAGACTTTCCCATACTGGCCGATTTAAATGAGACACCCTTTATACGACCCACTGCAGGGCACTGGCCTCCTCACAAAACGAGAGGGCTTGGGCCGTAGTTCCCACGCGGGCTCAGTGCGGATTGGGAACTTCACACACCATTGAATTTCTTTAACAAGTTTGATATGAAGTATCTTTTTGTATTTTTATTTTTCAACTTGAACAACCTAAGCATTTTTCTATGAAACAGTATGAAGTGCCACATAGACAACCGGGGACAGAGTAACCAACACAAAAAAGTATATTCACCCATGTAAGTGTAACACATGGTCATTAGTGGTGTGCCTCGGAAAAATAAGGTTATCTCATAAACCTAAATAGACGAAGAAAAATACTTAAACAGATGTAAATCACGCTGATTCACATGACTTTTCATTTATGGTGTACAGGTCGATTCACAAGAGTTGGCAAAAATGGATCGAATGAGTGAATGAAAATGTCATGCATCAGTCATTTTCCTACAAAAATGTCAAAGTGAGTTTGCTTTCGTTCATTCCATTCGTGCCAACTCTTGTGAATCGATCTGTACCTCCAAAAAATTTCATTTGGCTAGGTGTACGAGAGCAGGTCCAAAAGTTTCCGGCCTAACAAAGAAAAGTAGTACATATATTCACAAAACTTCTTTTATTTTTTCGATATAGTCTAGAGGAAGACTATATCGAAAAATAAAAGAAGTTTTGTGAATATATGTACTACTTTGCGTTGTTAGGCCGGAAACTTTTGGACATGCCCTCGTACCTTGAACAGAAAAAGTTAGCGTAACAGTGGTGTAACATACCGATGGTCCTCGGGTCAGTGGGCGGGTGCCGCGGCGCGAGCGTGCGCGCGGCGGGCGGCGCGTGCACGGCGCGCGGCGGCAGCGCGGCCCGGCGCGGGCACGCCGGCGCCGGCCGCGGCCCGCTCTCGTCCGCCGCGAGCACGCGCGAGTACGCGTGCAGACGCCCGCCCGAGGCGCGCTGCGGCAGATCTAGACACACAGCCGCTCTGTAGCTGGGAATACACATGCCCGTAAATCGGGAAAGTAGCTGGCATGAAAGTTACAGGCATGTACGCTTTAATCAATTATAACTGAAGATACACATTGCCGAACAAAATCCCCTTCAAAAAATGTCCGAACTTTTTTATTTGTTTGCATAACAATTAAAATCATCACCTACACAGAAATTTGAACCTAGTCTTTACTTCATTACAGTCGAATTTCGGTTGACACTTGACAGCTAAACTTGACAATTTCACGCAACGTACTGAGAAAAAAGAAGACCACTTTTATCACAGTGGCGCTCATTTGGCTCGGACATTATCGGGCGCGCGACTGTGGATCTACAGTTATAATTGATCAAAGCATGTACGAGTAACTGGCACACTGCGGATACATTTGCAAGTAATACTGGCATGCACGTTGTGCCCTTGCTTGTTTAAAGCCTGTCCAGATGAGGTGTTTTACGCGCGAGCGGATTCGCGCGTTTCAATTTATATTGCGTCCAGATATCGCGTATTACGGGCGTTCCTTCGCTGGGTTTATAAACATGGACTCGCTACGGATTCGTGCGTAATACTAAACGCAGCAATGGCCGCCGAGTATCTCGACTCGCGCGGCGCTCGGCGTTAAACGCGCGAGTCGAGAGTCTCGCTCATTACCAGCGTTTTACGCGCGAGTGAGGAAACGCGCGGCTTCATCTGGACGGAATATATGTAGCTCTAGTATCTCGGGAACGCGCGAGTCTCTGCGCGCGAGTCGACTCGCGCGTAAAACGCCTCATCTGGAGAGGCTCTTATTGGCATGCCCGTAGCT